>JARQZJ010000002.1:2836666-4255000 GCA_030704895.1 Henosepilachna vigintioctopunctata | reverse complement strand
ACTCAGTGAAACTTAATCTGAATGTTATATAATATATTATATCGTTAGGTAGCTCTTTGCACATTTGATTGACTGCCACGACCTGTCAGGTCGTCTTCTCCTCGGCATTGTAAATTGTAATCAATATAAGTGAGAAAAGATCTCGCGCACTTAGAGGTAAATTGTCACTATCACAAAAGGTCGAAAAAAAGGGCACATAATTTGAAATGTCACTATCACAAAAGATCACCAAAGTAAAGAAAGTTCTCGCGCACGTAGCGGTAATCCTCCAAAGCGCACGCGAATAATTCAATATGAACTTTATCGGATAGTAGTAAAGTTCAAATTGACTCCACATTTTATTTAGAAATGTTTGTATGGGAAATAGAAAAGTGCTGTTTTTAGAGTTTTCCCGGCAATTATTCGATTTTTTCTCGCCTTTTGAACCTTCCCTGGAACTCCACGAACATTTCAAGACTAAGATAAGATAAATCCGTTCAGCCGTTTTCGAGTTTTAGCGAGACTAACGCACAGCAATTCATTTTTATATATATAGATATATATATATATATATATATATATATATATATATATATATATATATATATAAATATATATATATTTAAGAAAATGAACACTAGAACATTCATTCGAAAAATTCAAATTAATCAAGAGAATGTTATAGTAGAGCTAGATATGTGAACGTGTACGATGTGATGTCTCCATTATCCTTCAAGGGATAAATGTTAGAGAAATATTGAAATCGATGCCACACCTGATGGAAGTGCGAGACATTTATGTTTCGTTCTGCAAGGAATTCGTCAGATGCACCACGTTCATCGAAGTGAGGCAACGATTTCAACCCCCAAGCATCTTCTTGTGACTCCAAGTGGAAGACCGTAGAGTTGTGAATACTATATATATATATATATATATAAGAAAATGCACATTAGAACATTCATTCGAAAAATTCAAATTAACCAAAATAATGTTATAATAGAGATGTTTTCTACTGCTTCCTATAGATGGAGTTGTGGACTATTCAATACTCTACGATATTCCACTTGAAGTCACAAGAAGATGCATGGATATTGAAATCGTCTTGCAAAACGAAACATATGTCTCGCACTTCCATCAGGTGTGGCATCGATTTCAATATTTCTCTAACATTTACCCCTTGAAGGATAATGGAGCCATCACATCGTACACGTTCACATATCTAGCTTTACTATAACTTTCTTTTGATTAATTCGAATTTTTCGAGTGAATGTTCTAGGGTTCATTTTCTTAAATATTTTATTCAGTGTCATAAGTACAAAAACTTCGTTTTCTTATATATATATATATATATATATATATATATATATATATATATATATATATATATATATATATAAGCAGAACGGCTTAGAAATCTATTGGTACAAAAGTGTCGGCGGAATGTCGGATGATTGTATCGAAAGAATTAATTTCATGAATGTGAATAAACTGAAAGTATTTCATTGTTGAAATAGAAAATTGAACTTCAACTTGAATATTAACTAAAATTCAAACAGTTTTGATTTACACTTTATTGGCAATAACATAGCATGACGCGTTTCGTCGTTACAAAAGACTTCTTCAGATGTTAACAGAATACTGATCAACAGCAAATTTGAAAAAACAGTTATAATTAACAAGGGAATTTTAGAATTATCTGACTCTGGGTTTCACCCAAAATAAACATTCTAAGATACATTCTAATATATAATTTATATCAACTAAAAAGATTTAACAAGGGTGAATTGTTTAATTCTTCTGTTCATTGAGCAAATTTCCAGAATTTTTATGCCGATTTATTTCCACTATTTCTCAAAAATCTGATTGACTCCTTGTCTTTATATTATGTAACATTTTGTAGTTCGTATCGAAAAGGTGGTTATCTGTTAATAAATTGTAAGCATAGAAATAATAGATTGAAAAATAAAAATTCGTCTTGACGAAATCAAGTCAGCAATAAAGAAAGTATTTAGACTTCCGTTGGAATGATGGATTCGAATAAAATTGGTTCGATGATTGAGAAAAAAAGATATTATATGCTAAGAAATTACAGACTTCGAATTTAAACATTGAATTCAAGTTAATTTCCCAAATCGATGAATTAATAACTCTTTTATCTTTATATGAGTGATCATTACATGAACGTGAAACATGTACTGATACATCAGCATGGGAAAAATGAACCTAATGAAAAACTAATTATGAAAAAATTCGAATATTGACACCTCTCAAATGATGTAAATTCATTTCTACAATAAAATGATCACATCGTTCTTTGGTGATTGTTTTGAAGTTGAGCCTGATGAAGTCTTCGTAAAGGTCAAACAAACTTCAGAATTGTCAAATAAATCTGAGTGAATCTGAAAAACCTTGTTTTCGTTTCCATTTCAGTACGAACAAATAGTATTTCATAACACTGTTGAATCAGTGTTTCGAAACAAAAGAAATTGGACACATATTCGAAAGAACCCTAATAATAACCTGAAACCTTAATTTAGTTCTCAACCGGAACTAAACGTTGTTGAGCTTAATGAAAATTTTCATTGCTCTCAATATTAAGCTGGAATGAACTGACAAGCACAAGGATAACAGGAAGACAGAGACTTTCACAGAAGCAATATTGAAGCTCTATTTATTTCACATCAACGCTTGTTCTAGAATAAAATTAGAGATAATGCTACTCATTATGAGCGTGAAAACGGTTTTCAGCATCCTGAACCGAATTGTTTCAGAAAAATAGGAACATATATATATATATATATATATATATATATATGTATATATATACATGTATTCAGTACAAGGTGAGATCCGTACATATGATAGACAACCTGAGATCCACTAGTAGAAATCACTTTAGCTTTGAATTGTTTTCACAAATTAGTCTAAAAATGCGTACTGATCAATGATATGAACCGAGGGGTAAGATAAATTAAAATTTTTTTCATACACCAAGTATGAAGGTAAGTAGAGATCCATGATAAATGTAAGTAAGATGAGATCCGATATACTATTTGTATAGATACGCTGTACAAGACGAAATCCAGCGATGTTGCCACCTTATACAGAATTTCGTTTACAACTCAAAACAAGATGATATATAATTACTGTGATTATTTCTGATGGAAAATCAAAACGTGAATGATTTAGTCATTTAAGTATTTGACACTTCGCGTTGTGCATCGTGCACAACGTGGATTTCACAAATTTTTTTTCGGTAGAAGATGTGCGTTGTGATACTTGTTTTTCTCACAAGTTCTTTTCTTGATGGCATATATCATACAAAATGAAATACAGCTAACTTGTGTCTTTATGCAGAATTTCGTTTATAAATCGAAAAAAACTGTGAAATATCTCGAATATTTCTGCAGGATATGCAAATTGAGAATATTCATTCATTGAAGTTTCTCATATATTATGTTGAGCATTGTGTTATTTTTCGTTATGTGTCGTTGAAAGAAAAATTTTGTTCGACTTTTGAAGGTAACCTAGTTCTTTCGATAACATATTGATTTGTTTGGATACATGGCTTTTGTATGACTTTCAATATTTTATTGATGAAAGGAAAATGCTACAATTCGTGCATTCATGCATTTTGTAATGTGTGTGAAAAAAGTATTATTAGTGTTTCATTTTTTTTTTATATGAATGAAGTTTATTTGGCCATATTATATGGATTACATTATTTCTTGCAATAAATAACTTCAAATAAACTGATTAACTCACTGAAGTTCAAAACTTGTACGTGAGAGAAACTTCACAATACAAAAGGTATCATAATGCAAATTTGAGAAAAATTAATAAAAACTGAGGAAATATAACAAAATATGACAAGTGGTAGTGGTATTAGTTCATACAAGAAATTAATGTTGGAAATTACATTAATATAATCTTCTTGAATGTGAATTCTACGCTAAAATAAATGTAGCTTAGCTCAAAATTTTTCAAGAAATTACAGATAACAATGTGAGGCATATCTGCCTCAAATTTGGTACTATTAACGTTATCCGGAAATATCAAATTCTATCCGGTAGCTTAAGAATTTGTTTTAAACGGGGCTTTTATAGGCACAGAATACTTCAAAATGAGAAATACTCTGTGGAATACCTTACTTCTTACTCATAGAATTGCTTTGAGTTTTCAGTAGAAGGCATACCTCTTGTATATTTTTTTCAAATATTATCTGAAATTTCATAATCAGCTTGACGATTCAAACGAAAAAATAATAAAGGAAGAAAAAATTTGGGTATGAAATAAAATTTTCGAGGGGAATTGCTCCAATGAAAATAATTCAGATTTACATAAATACTGAAGTATAGAAATACACAAGATATATTAACATAGAAATGATGATATTTTTACTGAAAAAACTGAACAAGATGAAAATGTTCATTCACTAACAAATTTCGGAGGAAGTTCCTTTACACTGAAGCTTTCATTGGAAGTGGATAATATAATTCATCAATATGTATGAATTATTCGATTCAATAATACCATTCTATTATAACAGCTGAAATGAAAGTGGAAACCACATTTTATATACCTATTTATGAGAAGGTTTCAATATTTTATCAGGCTACTCATGAATATATAAACAGGAATTAGGTTGAAAGAACGAGGAAAAATTCTTGACCAGTTCAATATTCAATTACGAGATTTGGTAAATGATCAATCTGAAAAGATATCGTATGTTTAGTTAACTTCGAGGAATAGAACATATAAATATAAAGTCGGCGTAAAAACATAAAACCGTACAGTCATCGGTAAATAATCAAGTTGGAGATAAGGAAACGAAACAAAAATCAACAATATGTGAGCAGATGAAGCATTTGAATGAACTTAAACCATCCACAGGTTTGGAATAGAAGTGAGAATGAAATTTCTGAAAATGGGATTAATTTTAAAAGAGGAACTAAGAAAAATTATCGCATAGAAGTTCAACAAAAACACTCTCATTTGTTACAAAATAGGTATTCGGCTCAAATTGAAGCCTTCATCTGTATTCGCCATTGTAATTGATCAGAAGTAATTCATAATATATATAGGTCCTATATATAATGCTAATTAATAAATGTTTGATATTAAAGAATTGTTCCAATTGTTTTCCAGACTGTTGAATGGAATCACTCGAGATTTGAACGCATTTCAGGAATTTCAAAAAATTGCATAATTATAAGTATATTGTCCACTGGAATAATGTAGTGGACATTATATATAATAATGTGAAATTCTTGAAGTGTGTCTAATTCATTCATAGTTTTGACATGGAATTTCAACACGTATCTCTCTTCTAAATCAACTGTTCACTTGAGAATGCATTCGTTTTACGAAATTATACCTAGTTGACTGCAAATAAATAATCTATAATGATGAAAAGCAAATGAATGATTTATTGTGATGAAAATGAAGTTTTTTTCTGCTATAATAATTGAAATGATCTGATGACTGTTATAATATAGATCATTTGAATGAATGAACAAATGTTATTTGTTATGAATATTACGAACAGTATATATTATATTATATAGAATAACTTCTCAGGTTAGAACAACCAGAAAATCATTTTTTTAATTTTTTGTTCGAGATTAGTAACCTAGCCACTATTATACTCTAGGAATTTTTTTCAGGATCCATATATGTAGATACAACGCGATCAAAATATTTCGCAAGAATTGGTAATAAATATTAAGTGAGCGTTTAGTTCAGTTTTTCTAAGGAGACGTACGTTTCCTTCATGTGACTGGTGCACTTTATAAGATCTGGTAACACTTCGTTTGCTTTTCAGATCTGAAGAAGTAGTTTGTAAAGACGAAACGCATCATGCTATGTAATCAATAAAGTTTAAATCATAAGTTCAAGTGTTTGAATTTAAGTTCATATTCAAATATTTAATAATGTGAAATTATGATTAGAGTCATGATTATAGTTGAATAAATATAAAATACGAAGTGTCTCATATTCCTCTACAGTGCTAATTTGTGTATGATAGAATTGTTTGGACAGCGACAGTTTCTCTTTATATTAATAACATTCTGCGCGTGTACCGCAGAATGTTATTTCTTTCTTAGAAAAAAAAAAATAAACTGCGTGATTATTTCAATGGTTCGAAATAGATCCTATCGATCTGAGCGAAAATTAAATTCCAGGGAGAATATCTAGATATCATTTCAGGGTATTTGAAATTCTACAATTTGAGCGTTGAAATTAAGCATGAACCTATTCATCATGGTATCTTATCGTCATTTGAAGACATTTGTTTATACAATTTCAGCAAGTACACGAAACTGAATAGTTATTGAAAACAACGCATTCTTTAATCTATAGCCATTTCACGAAACGTTTGTTTCTTGACACATCAGGGGCGCCAGGAGGTCAAAGAAAATATTAGTAAATAATTATATTATATTGTCGAATAATGAACATAATGAAGAATAATAACATTGTCCGAAAAATGAAAATCAAAAATAATGACATTTCGACTTACACTGTATGAGAATCTATCGAAGATTTAAGTTGTATTGATCTGAATACTTTACTGAATCACCTGGTTTATGTTTATAAACATTTAAATAATCATTTAAATCATTTGCTGCTCAAAAATATTTGCATTATGTATCGTTGACAAATATCGATTTTTAAACAGGATTATACTGTTTCGGGAAAGTTTCATATTATATATTATATTGTATGCTTGGTTCATATTTTGTAATTATATTCTCTGGTATTGAAGATTTGAGTTGTGTTGATCTGAATACTCTTCTGAATCACCTGGCTTATAAATGCTACTCAGTATTATGTATCGTTGATAAATGTTGATTGTTAAACAGGATTATACTGTTTCGGGAAGTTTCATATTATATTTTATATTGTATGCATGGTTCATATTTTGAAATTATATTCTCTGATATTAAAGATTTGAGTTGTATTGATCTGAATACTTTTCTGAATCACCTGGCTTATAAATGCTACTCAGAAATTTTTGCATTATGTATTGTTGACAAATATCCATTGTTGAACCGGATTCTACAGTTTCGGGAAATCTTAATATTATATTTTAAATTGTATGCTCGGTTCATATTTTGAAGTCATATTCTCTGATACTAAAGATTTAAGTTGTATTGATCTGAATACTTCACTGAATGTTTTACATGAACGGTTCATAAATGTTACCCAGAAATATTTGCATTATGTATCGTTGACAAGTATCGATTGTTTAACCGGATTTTAACTGATTTCTACTTTATTGACTAGATAGCATGACAAGTTTCGTCGTCACAAACGACTTCTTCAGATACTAATAGTATAATCATTATTTTGTCCTTTCTAACAACGAAACGCATCATGCTATGTAGTCAATAAAGTGTAAATTATAAGTTCAAGTGTTTGAATTTAAGTTTATATTCAAATATATAATAATGTGAAATTATGATTATGATCATGATTATAAATGAATAAATATAAATTACGAAGTGTGTCATACTCCTCTACAGTGCTAATTTGTGTGTGATAGAATTGTTTGGACTTACTGCGACAGTTTGTCTTTATATTTATAACATTCTGCTTGTACCGATTAAAAACAATAATCCTAAAGAAAATCTTTTAATGGTTCGAAATCGATCTTAGCGATCTGAGCGGAAAATTAATTCCAGGGAGAATATCTAAATATCATTTCAGTGTATTCAGTGCATTTTCAGTGTAATTCCAAAATTTGAGCGGTGAAATTATGCATGAACCTATTTATCATAGTACCTTATCGTCATTCAAAGACATTTGTTTACACAATTTCAGCAAGTACACGAAACTTAATAGTTATTGAAAACAACGCATTCTTCAATCTATAGCCATTTTACGAAACGTTTGTTTCTTGCCACATCAGGGGCGCCAGGAAATGAAAAACATTTGAAATTGGTAACTATATTTCTTTCGTGCTTTGTTACTTATCAGAAGTTTTTGCAACATATAGGTGAAATTTTTATCATCCTTTCTACAGAAAAACACATTTCAAACATTTGCTAACAGAGACCTGTATGTCTTGAAGACGTTTTCAATATATGAAATAATTCACACGTTGTTCTGTATTATTTTTGAGGTCAACTATTGCACTTATTTTATCGTCATTTATTGCCAGATCAATAGAAATATACATCCAGCTGGTCAGTAGATCAATAAGAACATATATCCACCTAAACAGACAGATCAATAAAAATGTAGATCCACCTCAACAGACAAATCAATGAAAATATGAATGAATAATTATATCATATTATATTGTCGAATATGATATAATTCCTCATATATGTTGGTGTTTTGTGACAGATCAATTTTCATTTGAGCGTGAATATTCGAAATTTAAAATTTTTCGAAATATGTTATGAAAGTATTTTTGAAATAAGGACAAAAAAGCTTGATACTAACATCATATCCTCTGTATAACATTGAGAATTACAGAAATTCACGCTATTTCATTTCATGAGCAATAAAATGCTCTGAAAAATGAATACAAGAATATTGATCTTTCGACTCGCACTGTAAGAGAATCTTAGTCAGCTGAAAGTTGTATTATCAGATCTGATAATTTAATTGATATCTGATGAATAAATACTATTCTGAAATATTAGCATTACTTGATATGGATTCACAAATATCGATTGACCTACCGTATTATGGTGTTGCATTTTAGTAGAGTAAACATTTAGATTCTGACTAATCTAATGATATATGTCTGCTCACAGTTCATTTTAAGAAAAGAGCAATTCATCAGATACATGCAAATTGTTTCGTGAATATGGAAATCTTGCATTTTATAATATCCAGCCATTTCACGAAATGTTTTTCTTTCCACATCAGAGACAACAGGAAATGAAAGACAATCGAAATTTATTTCTTTCAGCTATCGTTATTTGTCAGGAATTTATGCTCCTTATGGTTAAAATTTTTGTCATCTATTCGACAAAAAACATATTTCAAATGAGTGTCTTCTGTCTGTTCAAATAAGAAATACTTGACCCGTTGTTCTGCATTGTTTCTGAGGTCAATGTCAACTATTGCACTCATAGAAATAAATTGTGGAAAATTATATAAGTACCTAATTCCTTATATATGTAATTGTTTCGCGGAATATGAATCAATTTCAGCGTGAATATTCGAATTGCCCAATTATTCTGAATATGCTCTGAATATGTATATTTGAAATGATCGCTCTAAATTTAATTTAAATAAATTCAATTAATTAATAAATTTCTCTCGTGTATAACATCAAGAATTTCCATGAGCAAGATTCTCTGAAAAATTAATACAAAAATATTCACATTTCGACTTACACTGTATGATAATCTATTAAAGATTTAAGTTGTATTGATCTGAATACTTTACTGAATCACCTTGTTTATAAATGCTATCCAGAAATATTTGCATTATGTATCGTTGACAAATATCGATTTTTTTACCGGATTCTACTGTTTCGGTAAAGTTTCATGTTATATTTCATATTGTATGCTTGGTTTATATTTCAAAGTCATATTCTCTGATACACTTATCTTATACGTATTCTGTTGGTGGCTTCTATTCTGTTTGTTGTTCATTCTATCCAATTCAATAACTACACACTGCAGTATTGGGGGATATGTTTGCGATCACTCACATGTGCTTATCATTATCAATATAAAAAAAGTAAAATATTGAAGAGATTTTTTTTACTATAACACACCTCATAAAAATGTAAAAACCACGATATGGCGGTATAATTTGTTGTCGAATAACGAATCTATGTTATAATCGAAAAGGCATTCCAATTCAACATGTCAAGACATAAATTACTTCAATTTGAAATTGATACGACCTTCTTGTTCTGCAACATAAGCAGAACACTACATTTTTAGCATTTCGATACAGCTCGTCTAGGCATTTCATATTTTAACGTAATACTCATACTCGCCAATATAAAGTATTTAGTCCATAATGGCTTATCAATGTATACAATAAAGGAATATCTTATCCAAACAACAATATATTTCTCAATGTTCACCACATATGGAGTTTTGACTGTTCCATATGAAACTTAAAAAGACATATTTCCGGGCCTCTATAAACTTCAGGACTTTCTTCCAATTTTTTCCCTTTGAGTTAAAAATACAGACGAATATAGGATCTATGGATTGCGCAAGGTTGGCTAGCTCTACACCTACTATAATTGAATATCAAGCAGTTAAACTACTTCAACATAGAAAAATTAAACTTGAAAATATTCAGGCATCTTATGAATAGATGAGCGGACAATATTCCTTAGTCAAAAATTTTTATCGCGATTTTTCTATCGATTCTGCATCAGTAGATTAACAGTTTTCTCCTACTTGAACATAAATGAAATTGAAATTTTTCCCTTTTCTGTATCTATGATTGAAGGTTTTCAAAAGAGATTTAGGATATGTGAAAATTGTTATTTATCACTTGTCATGAATAATTTACTCAGGTTGAATATCAGAAATTCAATCTAGATTTCAACCTAAGAAAATCATTTATAACGAAGTGATCAGAAGAATTTTTCCAACAAGAATGTTTTCGGAAACCTTTCAAAAATAGCTCCAAAAAGGAAAAAAAGCGTAGAAGTTTCATTCAACATTTTCGTGCTTGTAATGCTCATGCTGATGTAAAAAAATAGTTAGGAAACTTATACAAAATCAATGAAAACAATTTCACTTAATTTTGAAGAACGTTAGTTATCATTTCAGAGGCACTCTGTGCTTGTGCGAAAGTTGCACTTGCAGTTTAACGCCCTTTCCGAACAGCCCAAGATCATGATGGGAATAGAACCCACCAGCACCAAAGAGCCGAAAGCGTTTTAGAGCTCTACACCATTAATTATTTTTTCATTCATCAACGAAGGGACAATGGATTCGGAAGAGTATATAACTATTATTAGATTCTATTAGTAGATTATTTACACCTATTACTTACCGGATTTTTATTATCTTATAGAAGTTGACGTAATATTTTTTATTGAATATATTTGTATTAACTAGTTGTATTAACTATTACTAACTTATTCTCATCTCAATGGAAAAATAATGAATTTGGTTCCAACAGTTTCGTGAAATGAGTTGTTACGAGAATAATTTTTATTTCCTTTTGATTCTTTTCTGAAATAATCTAATGAAATTAATAATCTACATACTCTTCCGAATCCAATGACCCCTCGTTCATATTTTTCGGAGTCGTAGAAAAAGTTTAAATCCAAAAGTAATTCAAATAAAAATGAAATTTAATTCTGTCCAAATGAATGTATTCTAAATGAATAAGTTCTGAAACCCTAACGAGTAGATATTCTTCTTCATGAATCGATAATATTTACATTATAATATATTACTTTCGATAAACCATCAAAATCCATTTGTTTTCATACCTAAACACCGAATCCAAACGTAACGCCGAGATACAGTACAACGCGATAGTATCATATTACAGATAACGACAAGCAGTCCAAGACGTGCATGTTGCCAAACCTTTGGATCTCTACTTTGCGTTATTTAACAAACTTTTATACAATGGCAGATCGGCCCCCTATAGGAAGGTTGGTGAACTAAAGTTGTATATAATGTGACATTTGGCTGAAAGACGAGATCCGACCGAAAATCTGGAAATCGGTTAATTGGGCCAAATTACCCACACCCAAGACGATATACACGTTAAACAAGGTGAGATCCGAAATCGGATCTCACCTTACCAAACGGATCTCGACTTGTACAGAATTTGTATACAAAGGATCTCACCTTGTAGCTCTTATATATATATATATATATATATATATATATATATATATATATATATATATATATATATATATATATATATATATATATATATATATATATATATATATATATATATATATATATATATATATATATATATATATATATATATATATATTTTTTTATTTCGAATATATATATTTCACATATTCATATATATATATATATATATATATATATATATATATATATATATATATATATATATATATATATATATATATATATATATATATATATATATATATATATATATATATATATATATATATATTTATATATATATATTCACATATATTTAGTTGAGTTTTATACTTATCCAGAATATGTATATTATTGGTTTATGTGTGTGAAATTGAAGGTAGATCTGGAAAAAGTGAGTTTTGAGATGTGATGTTTGGTGATTGTTGTGTATTCAGTTTATGTGTGTTATTTGTAAGGTTTATTAAATCGTTGTAAATATAATTAAGATGTTTAATGTCTGTTCTTTCATTTACTGTGTTTTCCAAATTTTTTTGAATGTGTAACATTTCTAGAATTTCTCTACATTTTCTGTCTTTTTCAGTTGCTAAAATCTTTGTATTGTTAAAATCAAAAACGTATTTTTCTGTTATTTTATGTTTACGTACGGCTGTTATTTGAAATTTTTGTTATTTTTTTTTCAAAACTCGAATAACAGCCTTACATAAACATAAAACAACAGAAAAACACGATTTTGATTATAACAATACAAAGATTTTAGCAACTGAAAAAGACAAAAAAATGTAGAGAAATTTTAGGAATGTTACACACTCGTAAAAATTTGGAAAACACAGTAAATGAAAAAACAGACATTAAACATCTCAATTCTATTTACAACGATATAATAAACCTTACAAATAACACTTATGAAATGAATACACAACAATCACCAAACATCACATCTCAAAACCCATTTTTTCCAGATCTACATTCAATTTCACACACATGGACCAATTAATATTATAGATAAGTATAAAACTCTACTATGTGTAATCATATTATATTATTATTTCGATTGTTCCCCATGAGGAGAGCGACTGAACTTGAATTCGCAATCATTAGGAATTTTGCTTCATCTTTTTTGCCTCCCAAAAACGCTTCATCCTCTCTGAATGCTGTTTCTTCCGTTCATCTGTCCACTTTACTCCAGGTTGACGATTTACTTTTTGCTTGAACTTTATATGTGCGATTTTATAGCGGCATTCAGTGCGATCTTCGAGATTTTTTATATTGATCTGTTGTAGATCCTCTTGGACCTCTTTTAACCACTCTGTTCCGTATTTACTATTCATAATTATATTGAGTAGTTTCTTCGGTATTTTGGACTGTTTCATTCTGTAGACATGTGCATAGAACTTTGCTCGTCGTTTTCTGATTTCTTCCGTTATCGTATTCGTCTTTTGATACAGTTCATTTTGAGGTCTTTTCATCCAAATACCGTTTCTATTGATTGGCCCGTAAATCTTTCTGAGAATTTTTCGTTCTTGTTTTTCTATTTCTCTAATTCTTGAATGGCCGCCAATAACCATTGTTTCAGCTGCGTAGATTGCTTCTGGAAGAATCGTTGTGTTATAATGCCTCAATTTGGCGCCTCTCGAAATGCACTTTTTGTTATAGTGAGCCCATGTTAGTTTGTAGGCTCTTTGGAGCTTGGTTATTCTCTGTTCATTAGCGATTCGGTTTAAACCTGAGGACTGTATAACTTCCCCGAGGTATTTAAAATGGCCTACTTGCAGAATTTCACCATGTTTTGTCATAAGAGAAGATTTATCTTTTGGTTTTCTTTCCATGTATTTGGTTTTATCATAAGAAATTTGTAACCCGGTTTTCTGCGCAATTTCATGTAGTTTTTCCACGGCGCGAATGGCTTCAGTTCTGTTGTCTGTGATGATAGCAATATCGTCTGCAAAGGCGAGACATTTGACATTTATTCTATTTTCTTTTTTGATACCCACTTGTATGCCCTTCACGTGAAGTTCCCATTCCCTTATGATCTTTTCTAAAACAATATTGAAAAGAATTGGCGAAAGTCATATATATTGTGTAATCATATATATATATATATATATATATATATATATATATATATATATATATATATATATATATATATATATATATATATATATATATATATATATATATATATATATATATATATATATATTTTTCTTGAAATTGATTTATTGCCATTTTTAAGATATTTTATTTTGAAAGTTTTTAGCAATAACAGGTTTTTTTTGATATGAAAAAGTTTATTTTTGTTGACGTTTCGTTGTTATATTACAACTTTGTCAAAACTAATGAATTTATTATTGTTATTGGTAAACTTTCAATATAATATAAATATATATATATATTTATATATATATATATATATATATATATATATATATATATATATATATATATATATATATTTCTATAAATATGTATATATAAATCACACTAATCCGTTAAGCCAGAAATGAGCCTCATCGCTGAACACAATTTTTCGATGAAACAGCGGATTTTCATTAAGCTGTTCTAAGGCCCATTCACCAAAAATTAGACGTTGTGGTAGGTCATTCGGATTCAATTCTTGCAGAAATTGAATTTTGTAGGCTTTCAAACCCAAATCAACACATAAAATTTTTCATGTGGTTGAGTAACACATGCCCAATTGCTGAGAACGCCGACGAATTGACATTTCACGATCCTCATTAACACTGTACACTACGGCTGCTATATTCTCTTCAGTACGCACTGTACGCATGCGAGACAATAGTTTAATGTCCAACAAAGTAAACTTGGTGCGGAATTTGGTGATAACAGCATGAATTGTTGATTCACCAATTCGATTATGACGATCATAATATGGTCGTAACAAACAATACACATTTTTCACAGAGCACGAATTTTGATAGTAAATTTCAAAAATTTGCAATCGTTGCTCGTTTCTAAGTCTTTCCACGATGAAATGGCGGAGTATACTAAAAACTTTTCACTTTGACGCATGACGTTTGGTTGTCATGACCAATCAGTGCCGCCAACCTGAAAAACTTAGCGCTTGAAAAATCAGCCGTTACAATGCTTCTTGGTTATTGCAGCTTCCCCAGGCTTCTAGTTTCATCTACAATGTTTCTTCCAGAGGTAGACAGCTCCCTGAGAGTTTCATCTGTAATATTGCAGTATTTCGATTAAGATTTTCACTATCTACTAGCATGAGTGATTCGTGAATCTTGAAATTAGCTATCCTTTTGCCCGGGCCGTGATGTGGAGCGTTTAGGCATGGGACCATTCTTACACATTGCAGACAGATTTCTATGGTGTTCGAATGAAATGTCCACGAACCCTCACCTACTCGCACTAATTTTGTCATGAGGAATCCAGAAGGTTAGGGAGAGTTTATACGTCTTTTCTTCGATAAAGGAAGCGCTCACGTGAATTTTCACAGAGGTCTGTTCCCTCATTCGGATATAGGACCTGTGGGCGTTTTGAAAGTCATCGATTCTTGATTTATTAATTAAATACGGAATAATGATTACTAACAATGATGAAACAATTGTATCCTATTATCATTCAACAAGATCGATAATTTTTTCGAAGCGCACTTAATATTCACTCTCGAAAGTGATGGGTTCGTTCTCGTTGACAACATTTGTGTAGACAGCTCTCTGAGAATTAATAATTGATGAGGCAGATACTTGATGTAAATCGATAAACATAATAAAACAATTGTTAAACTGATTTACACATATGTTAAAAATAATACTGCATGACGTATGTTTCGATTCCTGTCCCTTTTGGAATTATGTCTCGAACAAAATTATTTTTGTTTTAATAATCTAGTTTATAGCAGCACTGAAGGATTAATTATGGGAAATCCTCTTAGTCCTTTGTTAGCTGAAATATTCATGGATAATTTGGAAAAACTAATTCATTGTCAACCCATTAGTAGTCAATTTATTTCTTGGTATAGATATGTAGATGATATCATCTGTTGTTTCACTGGTACTCTTCGGCAACTCGACACTTTTCAGACATTCATTAATTCGTTACACCCTAAAATTACATTCACTTTGGAACTTGAGAAAAAAACTCTATTAATTTTTTAGATCTCAAAATAATGAAACTGGATAACATAGTTTCTCAATTTTCCATAAACCATCACATACAGATAGTATTATACATAATACTTTCATGCATCCATTTCAACACAAAATGGCAGCTTTCAATAGTTTGATACATCGATTAGTAAATATTCCTCTTTCTAGAACCAATTTAGAATAATAGATAATATGATATTGAAAAAAAACTTCAAAAAGGCGATTGGTTTGGTTTATCCCCTAGTCAAAAACAATATCAACTATAACAGTCTTACATACATCAGTAAGTCCAGTGAAAAACTCAAATCTCTTCTTTTTAAGTATAACATCCACATTGCTTACCGTACTGAAAATAACTTAGGAAAACATATCAAAAATAACAAATCTAAAGTCAACAAAAATAAAAAATCTGGTGTATATAAAATTAACTGTGGTAGTTGTGATAAGTTTTATATTGGTAGAACGTTTAGAAGTTTTCAAATAAGAATTTCGGAACATAAACGTAGCTTTGAAAATCAGAAGACAGATTCTCATTATGCGAATCATTTGATTAACGAAAATCATATATTCAATTCCGATTTTGAAATTTTGAATACCGCAAACAAGGGAATGAAGCTTAATTTGTTAGAATCACTTCAAATTGATAAATACAAATATTCTGGCAACCTTTTGAACGGCCAAATCGATCATACCTCAAGCCCCTTCTCAATCTTTCCAAAATTACTTAATTTACTATATAGTAGTTCAGTATGAATTCATCCCTTCCACCTGATATCTACCTGTTTTCTCTGTATTTAAGTTTATATATTGTATGTATTCGAGAAATTGTCATTAGTCTGCACGTAGCATTTGAAAAAGGTGAATCTTATCGAAACGTACGTCATGCAGTATTATTTTTAATATATGTGTAAATCAGTTTAACAATTGTTTTATTAAGATCTCTGAGAGTTTTATTGCAAATATTTCGATTAAGAGTCTCAGTATTTACTTTTTCTATATATATATATATATATATATATATATATATATATATATATATATATATATATATATATATATATATATATATATATATATATATATATATATATATATATATATATATATATATATATATATATATATATATATATATATATATATATATATATATATATATATATATATATATATATATATATATATATATATATATATATATATATATATATATATATATATATATATATAAACCGAAAATTATGTCTATCTAAGTCTATATAAAAGTCTCTCAATTTATATTAATATCGAACTTCCATCAATGGTAACTTAATCTAGAAACGGTGTCACAGTTTGTTTCTGTTCAGCTGTTAAATTAGAGATTACTGTAACTGAAAGCTTTCATAAATGGGCCACAACTGTTGTATAATATCTATTTCCTCCTAAAGTTGAATTATCGTGATAAAATCAGCTACAAACAATGTGTACACTATATGTTTTTTCAACCAATACCCTAGTTACGCCGGTGTTAGATCAAATTACAAAAAGTCCGATAACCTCCCCTGAAATTAAGGTATTCAATTTGAAAACGTATCTATTATCGCCCTCCCTTCCCGTGCTCATCAGGAAATTCACACGTTAGATGAGCTGGGGTGAAAAATGGGCGTCAGAGACATCTCACAATTATGTTTCGCACCCATCAGATGATGTCAGCATCAGACTAAGCCTGTATCGGTCGCATCACTGTCTGTTTACCGAAATCACCCATATCCCATATCTGATGTAATTTATATGCCGTCTGTGAGATGTTGGGCCTTTGAAATCGTTAAAAGCTTGTTGTCTGTCAATTCTGTGCGCCTCGCAGTTGATTAAATGTAAAGAAAGCGCTTACTGAAGCGAAAATTAGGGGACACCATGTATATTTATTAAGAGGGGTCTCGTAACTGCTATCTGTGAATTTTGATTAACTATTAGGGTTGAAATTTAAAAGGTGGTTGTCTGATGAAGCGAAATTATAGTGAGAAAAAAACTAGGTGACGATGAGTTGCCTACTAGATAATTTTCTGGTACTTCAGGTGGAAATTACATATTCAGACTTCTCGATAATAGGTAGAAGTTAATAAATAATAAATTTGACTGTGAGTACATGAACGAATAGCAGGCTTTGATCACAGAATTGTTATTAAGAGGCTCTTCATATTCAGAAGTTCTTTGTCTCAGAAGATCTAAATTCAGAATTCTCAAGATGTTTGAGCTTATTGATTCAATTATCTCCTAGAAATCTAATTGTCTTCTTTTCGTAGCTCAACAATTTGTTTAATTCTAATTGTACATTAAGCTTATTCTCAGAATTTTTGAAAATATCGATTTCCATTATTTCCATGGGGTTGTGGAATTTCCTGAATATTGTGTAGAATTTTGAATGCTTGAATTGAATGATTTAATGTTTTTCAATTTGATACCTCGATTTTTTGCTTGTTCTAAGATGAGTTATTGAAATTGTGACCTTTAGGATGCATTTGATCCTTTGAATCAATGTCCCAGAGTGAGAAAAGCGAGGGTATTTTCGTTTAATTATGTTTTTTTGTGTTTGATTCTATCGACTAGATCGATTAGATAAGTCATATTGATTGCAATTCGCTTGATATTCAATTGTCCAAATCCCAGCCAATGAAGAAGTCTGGAATTTATAGATTGGACTATGAAGAATGTAAGTCGTCATATGTTGGCCAGACCGGAAGATGTTTTGAAACTAGGCTAAAAGAACACGTAAAAAACGGACAATCTGCTTTTCGGGAACATCTAGAGTCGACAGGACATAAGATCTCACGTTGTTTTAAACCTAATATTCTTAATATTAGGTCTTTAAACCTAATATTCTTAATATTCTTCATTACTGTGAAAAAAGAATGATAATGAACTACCTGGAAGCCATGGAAATGAATAAACTTCAAAAATTCGATAAATACAATCTTCTCAATGATCAGTTAGACCTAAATCACTCCCCGCTGTTAAATCTCTGATAATTTGGAAACCCCCACCTCTATGACAGAATTTAAGGTGTATTCTGTGGTCCGAACAGATCTGAAAAATATTTATAGGTTGACTATCATTTTGACTGAAACGGTTTTGGTTCAACGGGCGTTTTATATCATCTTCAGTCAAAGGCTGAGCATTCATTGTCGTACAACATATCCCGATACTTTGCTGCGTTAAATAATAGGAAACACTACTCTTGGATATAATATTCTGTATAATAAAAGGAATAAGTAAACAACTATATACCAACTATTTCCATACCTATTCAAATATTCACTGAGGCCGTAAGATATATATGGCTCTGAATATTTTTTATAATAATAATAAGTTCTTTATTCTCAACAGGTAACTAATAACTATCATTTAATGAAATACTACAAAAAACTCAATCTAGATCAATTCATTTTAGTCAATTCCCTTTGTTCACATAACTCCTTATAATAACTATTAAAATAAATAATAAATGGAGTCAAAGTGAATGGCACAATTATTGGGAACTCTATTGAATGTATATTCAATAAACCAAATGAGAGAATGTATTAGCGGGTTTAACCTTGAAGTATCTAGATGGAATAATTCTGTATTACGAGAATTATGCCTAAGAGCACGAAATATCAAAGCGGACAAGAGAGAAGGACAATCAATACTATTTTGCAGTAATTTGTACAAAAATTCGAGTGATAAAATTTCTTTCCTGCTTTGGAATGAGATTAAACTTAATCGACTCAATAATTCGTTATGATTGACTCCCCTTTGTGGATAAACTCCATCCTTATTCCAAACTAAGAAATTTAAGAACATTCTTTGAATAGGCGTAAGATGGCGTTGATGGCAAGTGTAAATAGGATGCCAGATCATGCTGCCATACTCCAACTTGCTACGGATTAGGGTATTGAATAGTCCTTTGAATGTTGAGGAATTATCAAAATATTTGCAATTGCGTATAACTAATCCATATATTTTCGAGGCTGATGAAATAAGTTGGTGATGTGTGGAACAAGGAAACCTTGGGATCGAAGACTACACCAATAACTGAGACCTTATCAGAACGAGAAAGAACCTTACCACCGACGCTATAATCACAGTCATTCGATCTCTTTTCTTTATGAAAGAGAAAACATTACACTTTGACACATTATAACTCAAATAATTGACCTCACATCAACTAGCAAATTATTTACTGCAAGCAACTAGCTAGTATTCTAGTTATAATCCTCAGAAGTTCGGAATGTTTCTTTGAAATGATGATTAACAACCGCCTCTATATGACTGAGCAGAATCTTATAATAGCTACACAAAACATTTCATCAATTAATATCACGGATAGTGTTTTCATCAGTATTTGAATGATAAATTATCGAAAACGATTGCTTCGCGATGCAAAAACTGATAGTAGACATTTTTTATTATTTTTTGTGGATAATTTTATCAACTAGATTTATTAGATAAGAAATATTGATTGTAATTCGTTTGATATTCAATTCGCAATTAAACTTTTTTTCTGATAAAAAATATTCATTGATTCATGTATCATACAGTGAAAAGAGGCCATTCAGAAGAAATACGTATGAGACGTCTTATGAAAAATCACATTTATTAAATAATCTTGTAATTGTGAGGTCTAGCAGGTCTATCAATAGATTAGATTCCATTTCAGTGGTGAATTTGACATGAGGATGAAGCTGTTGATGACAATTTCAAAATTCTTCACTAAACGATCAGTACGTGTGAAACATGCGATATATCACGAATATTGTTCGATTGCATCAAAAACTCGGAACGTTATTCATTTAATGAAAAATTATATCAAAAGTCAACTGTAAAAAATCATCTAATAATTTATTATGATGTATTTGCACTAAATAAATGGTTATAATATTCAATATTACAAAGATGATTTACGATTATGGTCAAGAAAAGCATTCGATATGCTAAATAATATCCAAGAGCTACCTAGATCTTCTCGTAGAAGTCTTACTCTACTTCACTCGGACAACTACATTTATAAGTAGCGAAATTATTAATAAACACTAATGGCAGCACTAATGTAGCATATGATTCGTTGATAAAAGCAGCTCAAAAATAAAACAACGGAAAGTTCTCGTTATTATCTCAAGTTTTTTTAACAATGTCTTTTATAGCATATTCCTTGGGAAATGAAGGGTAGCAATATGAGCCAAGAGCAAATAACAGTTATTTATGTACACAAGAAGAACAACTGAACGACAGAATATGGAGAAAACTGCGTCCTTCGAGAATATTGCGTCATAATCTTCATGTTTTCGAACATTTTTTTCGTTAGAAGCAATTTTGGAGGATCCATCGTAGTAGGGAGTTCTCTCGAGATGCTTTATGAAATTTTTGTACGCTATATATTCGTAACATATACATTATATTGAATAGGAGGAAAACGTGATAAATCGATTCCAAATTGTTCGAAAAACACATCATTTTTCATATTGACATCTAAGGTTTGAATGTATCGACATAATACAATACATAATTGTATTATAATTGGAAACTCACCCTTGATATTAAAGTTGTATATATTGTTCTTGGAACCATTTCAATATTGATGTCGATTTTAGAGAATTCAACAGAAGTTATCAAACATGCCATGTAATTAGTCATATTTACCCGTAATTCAACTCTCATCGATTTTGAAGTATCAACAAATGTTTCCATTTTCACAAAAGGGGATATGGGTTATTGTGATAGAAAGAATATAAAACAACAGGGTGAAATTGTAAGACAAAAATTTTTGGTTGACTTACTCAGGTTTAAATTCTACGACAAATTACTCTCATGAATAATTTGCACACAATAAATGAAGAAAGAACAATATTTTTTGTCATGTTGATGTAAATTCTATGTGTCCATTTGTTATATAAATTGTCTTTATCAAAATATTTTTCTCATTTTCGAATTATGTATTTTTTTTTGTTTGAAACTGAGATAGAGGTGGAAGTACTCAGACTAACAAATAACTTACGCAATAAATAGCCGGGTTACTACTTCTATTTAAAGAATTTAAGCCTTATATATGTAAAAAAATATGAATAATATGGCAGAGTGGATCTATAAAGACCTTTCTACAATTAATGAATGAAAATGTGACAATATTTTATCCATTAATGCGCAAAAATCTTACTTTTACGAAACTTTTACTTTTTAATTTTTACTTTTACGGAAAACAACGGACTTAAGGCAGTTCCTTGAGGTATTCCTAAATCTACTATCGTGCTTTCGGACAGCATGTCATCAAATTTAACTTTGTGTGTTCGCGAATCCAAGTAAAATCTCAACCAAATCATTTACTACTTCCTCAAAGTAAAACTTTTTCAGTTTTCTCAATAATGTTGATCTCTTGAAGCAAAATGTTTAAAAAACTTTTTTAAAATCCAATAATACCACTATAACTATTTCTCATTTATCAATAATACCATTTCCCACATAGCGGATGAGATTTTGGAGGATAATATATTACTACATACTTTTTAAGTTTTCCTTAACTGTTAAAAGTGTTGAGTGTGACTGAAAATTTCATTGCATGATAGAGTAGGTGAAATAAATCCGTTTATAACACGCTCTATCGATGTTTTGTAGGTAAAATCATTTTTAGCGTATGAAGTGAAAGGAAGTGAACAGAACATGTAGCCACGTTATTGTGAGAGTTGCAGTAAACTATACCCGCTTGGTTCTAGGGTTGTCACAACTTGAGTTGGGACATGCATAATTAACTTCATTTACATTTCACGCAGACGATGTAATGGTTTCAACAGTAGAAAATAGTTCTTATAGATATATAGATCGCCTTAACGAAGACGTCATTCAACACATGGAACTAAATTTGTAATTCAGAAACCGTAATTGATAAGTACCAAGTACCGATACTGAATATTGTTCGCATTCGGTACTTGGTGTTTCTATGATCTTCACGATGTTTCCTATTGGTTTCTAAGTCAGCGTCATTGCTTCTTGTAACCACTTTACACGTAAAATGCAATAAGATTCGAACCCAATGCATTTGGGAATATTTATTTTTATTGACTGAGATTTCTTGAAAATGAGCCCACGCTGGAAACATGTCGACTAATTCATGTTGTCAGTGTCAAAGACAAATGTTGAAGACAAAAGCGGGATTTATAAAATTTTTTGTAACGAATGTTCAGCGTTTTATATCGGCTAAACAGGCAGGAAAATAAAAACTCGGGTTGACGAGCATAAAAGGTTCATTTTGTATAATGTTAATAAAACCGGATTTTCATTAACTCATAGACTTTGAGAAACACAAATGCCTATGTAATAAAGGGAAACGTTCAGACCTTTTGGAAGCAATTGAAATAAGCAGTTCTTGGAAGAAAAAAGAAGAAATCGTAAATGAACTAGTAGATTTTCAATTATCCTCCCTACTCACATCCATTGTATAGATATAAATTTGTTGTACGTTCCTTATAGTAGTTTAGTCTTGAAAATGAGCTAACGCTCGAAACATGTTGGCTATTTCATATTGTTAAATAAATCGTGAAACATTAAGCCAAGAGTTCAATTTAATTTAATAAATAAATTAATATTGATATTATCGGGTTAGAGATCTTTGAGTCTGAATCAAACTCAAACAATTCACCATTTAATTCTCAATATTTCTTCAAATTTGATTGACTTCATCAAGCCATATCGGAAATTAAGTTGACTTAAAACTGCATGAATACTTCAGTGAAAATTGTAAAAATAGGTTTAAAAAAAAAATAAAAATTAACTCACTTGGCTTAGTTTCATTAAAAATATTAAAAACTCTACATATGTTTCGGGTGGTTAACAATGTTACATTGGGTATACAATGTTACATTGTAATATTCTGTACTCTTGATAATAAGTTATCCACTCGAAACATATGTAGAGTTTTTAATATATTTAACGAAACTAAGTCAAGTGTGTTAATCTTAGTTTATTGCTTTTTACATGTTTCACCAAGAGATAAGCGAAATCTCCTTGTCTTTTAGTAAAAATAAGTGTTATGAAGTAAAGCAAATAAATTTATCAAAGCAGGGAATTTTAATAGATTTTAAGTTTGATACATTCATTTGCTGTACTTTAAAACATAGATTATTGTCATATTAAAATTTCTGTTTCTACAATTTCTACGTATTCATGTATTCATCCTACTTCGAAGACAATTCGATTTTCTATATCTCCACGCGAACTGAAAAAAATTGACGTTAAACGGAGAATTAAATGATCAATAGAATTTGATTCAGTCTTGAAGGCCTATAACCCGATGAAATCAACATTCGTAATAAGAAGACCGATAAGCTTCCGAAGAGAATGCTAAGCCAGAAATATTCCTATGAATACTAAAAAAAAAAAATCTTTTCGAAAAAATTTTCTTCGAAAAAATAGGTTTGACTCTTGATATCTAGGGTAATTCATGAAACTCAAGTATTCATTAGTTTTGACAAAGTTGTGATATACAACAAAGCGTCAACAAAATTAAATTTTTTAACATTGAAAAAGCCTGTTATTGCTAAAAATATGAAATATAACTATAATAATGTACACTTATATTTATATATTAATATATAACTATATAATATATTTATATAGAAATATATGAATTAATTTTATTTGAATAGGATCGAATATAAGCAGTTATATATCATGGCTATAGATTTAATGCTTCTAAACACTCTATCTCATAAATGTTCTCAGAAATACTGTAGTGTACCTCAACTATATTGAGCAGCCGTATAAATACATAGAATGAAGATCATATATAAAAATAAATGTTCTTGTACAATAAGCCAACTGTTCCACTTTTGAAGCACATGTTTAATTATCAATTATTGTCAAATGAGACACAAAAATATATTTTTAAAGACTCAAAAACTTATATATTTTACTGTCAAAGTTTTTTTTTTGTTAGAGGGAAAACGTTGACTGCAATGTTAAGTTCATTGTTCAACATTTATCAAACATATCTTCACCAATACTCAATTGTGTGAATCTCGTTATTCACAATATAAATGAATATAAATACCGAAATTATTCTGTAAGGAAACCGTCACGAATTTGCTCATAGTTCGATAAAGTAACAGATCGAGAGGGTTTTTACAGTTGAAAAGTGAATAATCTGCAAATTGAGATAATTCAGTCGTCTTACACTTTCAATATCTGAATATCGAGGTTTTTCGAGTCCTACAATACAGCTACAATACAATAGAATAGCTACATCGTTAAAGCGAATAATAGAAGTACTTGATGGTATTAGAAAAAGCACTCATTATAAGAAAAAACAGTCATTATAATTGAATTGAAATTGTAGTACTGAATATGTGCCCGATCAGATAAAAGTACATATTTTCTTAACGACGAAAGCATGTCTCTTTAGGATTCGAAAATTATTATTAAAAACTTCTTTGTTGAAGAATAATGAATAGAATAGTTTACTACACTCATCGTGACTCTGCTAGCCCGACGATTCATTTTCGTCACACTATTTATTACCAATATTTGTATTGTGCTTATTAGGTTACCTTGTAACTATGTATGATACTCTTGGATAAGAGATTTGTCAAACATCACAAAGTTTATAATGAAAAGGAAGTGATTGGTATCATCCTACACTAATGTTGAAACTACTAATCTCTGCTAGATCCATCATTACAAGTCAAATGCAACGAAAAATAATCACTAATTCCGACAATTCAGAGGCTGAGTAGCAAAACGCATGTTGGTGGATTCTATTCCACCGCCTTTTTGTTGTTGTTTAGTGGTACAGTCTTTGTCTCCTGAAATTCGAAATGAATAAATTAGATACCTACAATTCAAGAAGCCTTTTATAATAATAATAATAATGTATTTATTTAGCAGAATTGCTACATCATATTACAAAATATAGTAATAACAAGTTAATTAAAAATTGAAATAATGAGAAGTAAAATACTGTGAATTAAGTAAAGTAGAAATATATGTAAATAACATAATATAGTAGAAAAACAAAAACGTTATACTTAGCACCTAACTAATATTACATGATAAACATCAATTAGAGTACTAGCAGGAAGAAAGCCCAATTTGTGAGATATATTTCACTCAATTATCTCGTTGAATTCAGTAATCTCACTATTCACAAATAACTCTGAGAAAATCACGGTATCTTGAGAATAGTGTAGCAATAATCGGAGACTGTGAAAATCAGGCCAACGTAATCAATTTCAAAGTGCACCTTTAAAAGGGTCACGTTAAATGCCACACTATTCTGCATTACATGGCTCGAGAGACCCAACTGGTTCACGTTTTAGAGTTCCAACAAAGCAGATATTAGAGCTCATGTTTGCTATTGTAGGAAACAATTTAATTTGAAGTTCTTCAAAGTCGTGGGCTGTCGATTAGTTGACTCGAGTTTCTCTCAAAAAGCGAAGCAGATTTGGAGGAATATTAAATTACACACTATTTGGATGTAATAGCTGCTTCTTATCCACAAAAAGAGATGGTGTTCTAGCTTATTGATTAAGTATAGATTTTCCAAAATTTTTCAGCAATAAGAGGCTTTTTCATATGGAAAACCTTCATTTTAATTGACGTTTCGTTGCGAATTGTAACTTTGCTGAAATGAAAATGTGTTAATGAAATAAAAATAATTGAATTATCATTCAACTTATTGAATTAATTCAATTATCAATTAAATTTATTTGTTAATAAAATTAATTTGTTGTTGGTATTAATAATAATTAAATACATCAGTTTTGACAAAATTGCAATTAGTAACGAAACGTCAACTGAAATAGAGATTTTTCATGTTAAAAAGACTCTTACTGCTGAAAAATATTATATATGAAAAAGACTATGTAAATATATGTATTTATACACATATACTTAGTTGAATTGTTTCTAGAAACGTTTGAAATATTCTGACTTGAGATAGGAATCAATGCTTGAAATGAACTGGTGAATGCTGCATATATTGAATACTCATCAGAGGTTTTGACTACAATTATAGAATTATTTATTGAGATTTTACATCATTAAACATTTTAAACATGAATTAACTATAAAACGAACAATGTACGACCTAAAATTGAATGAAAAAAAAAACGGAAAATGGCTGACAAATTTTTCTACGAACCTAGGAGATTTATGTCTCAGTTTCTGCTCTCTTTTCTTCTTTTTCAATTTTTTCTCTCGAAGGAAATGAATAACAGGAGATAAAAAAAGAAGGAAATAAAACTACATAGTTTTAGTTGTTTTTGAGAAATTTGAAACAAAGCATATTTTCCAACTTGTATAACTTATCCTAAAAAAGAAAATTCTACGTAAGGAGACAGATTTTGTATGCAAGTACGCGGATTTTGCATAACTTCTTGTCATGAACGTACCCTCTCGTAGTTGGGAGACTTCTTCTTTCTTCGATAGAGGGAGCTTACGTCAGTCCGTTACTGAATTTGTACCGTTTTTTGAAGAGATAAGGCTTTGGTGAGTTTGGAATGAATGTCGAAATTTGTTAGCTTGGATGCATGGCACTGATGATTCCTATAATAGGGTGGAACAGCGCTACATGAAATTTTGAGATAGTTCGATGTCCCCGCAATGTACTAAATATCTAATCTTCGAAGTAGGTAGATTTTGTTTTCGTTGATAACATTTATGTAGGTAGCTTTCTGAGTGTTTTCTTCAAATATTTCGATATTTCTATTGAATATCTCAGAGCAGGTATGCACACACACACACACACACACACATATATATATATATATATATATATATATATATATATATATATATATATATATATATATATATATATATATATATGTATATATATATATATATATATTTAATAGTTTTGGCGTTTACTTGATGTAAATCCATTATAATTGAATATAACTTAAATTCAAACACTTGAACTTATGATTTACACTTTATTGACTACATTGCATGACGCGTTTCGTCGTTACAAACGACTTCTTCAGATGCTTACAGAATAATAACAACATTTTGAAAAATACAGGTATATATATCAGGGAATTTTGGTGTTCAATGGTTTTGGTTTTACCTAAGATATTCCATTCTGAGAATAATTTCTATTACCTGAAAAGGTTTAACAAGGGTGAATTGTTTAATTCTATCTGTTCATTGAGCAAGTTTCCAGAATTTTTAAGCCGATTTATTTCCACTACCTCCCAATAATCTAATTGACTACTTCTCTCTATATTGTGTAGAATTTTGAAATTCGTATCAAAAGTATGGTTTTCTGTTAATAAATGGTTAGCATAATTCGAATTACTTTTATTATGGGCGAAGCTATATTTATGTTCCTGTATTCTAGTACCGAAATTTCTACTAGTTTTACCTATATATATACCGGGACATGTTCCACAATTTAATTGGTAAACACCTGATTTGTCTTCTCTTTTAATTTTGTTTTTATTGTTCTTAATGTGTCTCGATAAATTGTTGTTCGTTTTAAATGAAATATTAAAATTATGTTTACTTAAAAAGGTTTTGACTTTTTGACTGACGTTTCCAAAGTATGTTAAACTGTTATATTTACGATTTCTATCCGGCTGATAAGGAAATACTAATCGTAGAGCTTTCCGATAGAGTTTTTTGTCCAGAATTTTTGACACGACTTCGCTTTCATAATTATTATTAACCGCAATCTGTTTAATGATATTCAATTCTTTATTGAAATTTTCTGCCGATAAAAGTATATTGGTTAATCTGTGTATCATACTTTGAAACGCTGCCATTTTATGTGGATATGGGTGGCATGAGGAGTTATGGATTATCGTATCCGTATGGGAAGGCTTGTGAAATATGGAAAAATCAAATTTATTATTTAATCTTGTTATTGTTAAGTCTAAAAAATTAATAGAGTTATCAGATTCTATTTCAGTTGTAAATTTTATATAAGGATGAACCGCATTAATGAAATTCTCAAAATTTTTTAATGAACGATCTGTGCCAGTAAAACAAGTGATTATATCATCTACATATCTATACCAGAATACAAAGTGTTTGAAATTCGGGTTGTTTTGAATACTATTTTCCAACTTATCCATAAATATCTCGGCTAAAAGAGGACTTAACGGATTTCCCATAATTAGACCATTCTTACTACTAAAAATCTTATCAATGAACATAAAGTAATTTTGGCTCAAACAAATTTCCAATAACATGATTATTTCAGATTGAACTATTATATTTACGTTATTTTTAATGAGCAAATCTTTAATTATTTCAATTGTATCGGAAGGTGGGATAGAGGGAAATAGGTTAACTACATCGAAGGAGATAAGTTTACAGTTACTAGGCAGTGTTAGCTTTTCAATTTTATTGACTAATTCATATGAATTTTTGATGGAAAATTTTAGTTTGAAATTACAATACGATTTTATAATATCTATAAGCACTCTTGAGATTTTAGTGGAAGGAGCTGATGTGAAACTTACTACTGGCCGAATAGGAAGATTTTGCTTATGTAATTTGATAAGTGAATATAGTTGCGGACATTGCGGGTTGGTAAGAGTAAGTCTATGTTTAGTGTAATCATCTATTAAAACATTAACTTCTTTTAACGCATTTTTTATTTCTAACTGGTATTTTTTCGTTGGATCTTTCTTCAATACGGAATAGTCTTGGGACTCTATAAAGGTGTTTGTTTTCGAAATATAATCAGATTTATTTATAGCAATAACTGTATTTCCTTTATCCGCTTTCGTGAAAATAATTTCATTATCCTGAGATTTCATTCTGATTGATTTTATTAATTTAGTCTCAACGTGTGACAACATCAAGAATCAGTCGAACAAGAATGAGAAGTTTACCAATTAAATTGTGGAACATGTCCCGGTATATATATAGGTAAAACTAGTAGAAATTTCGGTACTAGAATACAGGAACATAAATATAGCTTCGCCCATAATAAAAGTAATTCGAATTATGCTAACCATTTATTAACAGAAAACCATACTTTTGATACGAATTTCAAAATTCTACACAATATAGAGAGAAGTAGTCAATTAGATTATTGGGAGGTAGTGGAAATAAATCGGCTTAAAAATTCTGGAAACTTGCTCAATGAACAGATAGAATTAAACAATTCACCCTTGTTAAACCTTTTCAGGTAATAGAAATTATTCTCAGAATGGAATATCTTAGGTAAAACCAAAACCATTGAACACCAAAATTCCCTGATATATATACCTGTATTTTTCAAAATGTTGTTATTATTCTGTAAGCATCTGAAGAAGTCGTTTGTAACGACGAAACGCGTCATGCAATGTAGTCAATAAAGTGTAAATCATAAGTTCAAGTGTTTGAATTTAAGTTATATTCAAATATATATATATATATATATATATATATATATATATATATATATATATATATATATATATATATATATATATATATATATATATATATATATATATATATATATATATATATATATATATATATATATATATATATATATATATATATATATATATATATATATATATATATATATATATATATATATATATATATAGACAGAACGTTATCTTGTATCATTGAACATCGTTTCAGTTGAACCAGTGAAAAAGTAGTTGCATGATACGCCATTGGTGTGAATATATATTGAAAATAACAATGAAAAAGCGCTTAGAAAAGTACTGCTTTCGAAGGCTCGCGCCATCGGAAGAAGTGGTAGACCATTCATCAGATAGTTGCTTTGATTGATGCTGAGAATTGTTTTGTTTGAATCAAAGTGATCCTACACCAATAGAAAGTTTCTGATATTTTTTAGAACAATGCAATGAATAAAAGATTTAGATAACATATATACGCAATCTGAATCAGAGCTGCTCAATACAAATCCCGACGTATGTATAGATGTTTGTTTTATCTATAACAAACCTAAATTAGTAAGGAAAAAAATGACAATATATATATGTTACTATCGTACGAACTTCCAAAGTGAGTATGCACGAGTTGACAAAACTTCACAACGAAACACCTATTATTTTTATTTTGTAAAAAATATTTCAGGACTGGGGGTTAAATCGAAAATAGTTGCTAAATAAAAAAAAACATTTTTCATGCTTTTACGGATGAGGATCCAAATTTCTTGGCATATTTTAATTGGATATCAACTGTATCATAGTCTCAACGTTATCGACAATTTCAAGTTAAATCGCCAAAAAATATAGTGTTAGAGTGCATTAAAAATGATACGTGATTGGTAATGTACAAAGTGTACTAGCACAAAAAAAAACAAAAGAAACAGACGCTGCCTCAGAGAGTTGCTTAGATGGTGGATGACCACATGGCCTTGGGAGTCTTGTGGTGGATGGTAAACTCGTGCTGAGAAGTGTTTCGTTTAAAAGAAAGTGATTGTGCAAGACAAAAAAATTTCTGCGATTTAAATAAAATCATAGTTGAAATCAAAGTTAAAGTAACAGATATGCTGAACCTGAAGCAGAACTGTTCAGTAGGAGTGTCTAGAACTGTGTATATCTGTGTCCTTAATTGAATATTAACTTAAATTCAAACACTTGAACTCATGATTTACACTTTATTGACTACATAGCATGACGCGTTTCGTCGTAACAAACGACTTCTTCAGATGCTTACAGAATAATTATTCTTTAAGCATCTTATTCTGTAAGCATTAATCTGTAACATTATACTGTAAGCATCTGAAGAAGTCGTTTGTAACGACAAAACGCATCATGCTATGTGGTCAATAAAGTGTAAATCACAAGTTCAAGTGTTTGAATTTAAATTTATATTCAAGTATAATCGATTTACATCAAGTAAAAGCCAACACTATTAATTGTGTCCTTAATTACTCATCTGGTTTCTTCGAACAAACTTCTCAAGTAAATAAGTAGAAATTGACAAAATTTCACAACGATTCACTTATCTCCAGTGGAAAAAAGTTTTATTTGAATATAAGATAAAATTGAAACACTTGAACTTTTGATTCACACTTTTATTGACAACATAGCGTAACGCGTTTCATCCTTAAAAACGACGTCTTCAGACGGTAATAGAATACTGACTGTCATGCTATGTTCTCAATAAAAGTGTGAATCAAAAGTTCAAGTGTTTGAATATTAGTTTATATTCAATTATAATGGATTCACATCAAGTAAACGCCAACACTATTGAATAAATAGTTTGAGGGGGGAATGTGGAACTAAAATTTTTATGATTATTAATGGCCTTTCCGAAACGTCGAGGACTTTAACTTCTACATTTTTCTAGTCATACAAAATTCACATACACGTATCTTTAAAAAATGTAGAAAGGTCATGTCCACGACATGGGAGTTCTGGAAAGCACAGGGAGCCCTAAACCTCGACGTCCTATATGTGTAAGTTTCGAATCAACATTATATATGTCCTCTCAGCTTCAGTCTTTCCGGATGAAAGAATTGCCCGCAGTCACGTAACCCTATTTCCTTCGGGAAAAGAAACAACCATTATCAATTCCGGTTCTTTCGAACTTCGCTCAAAACAGAATATTTTTTTACTTATGTGAAAGTGTAAAGTTTTAATGAGCATTTTTTCGATACACCTTTACGTGCCGATCTTGTTGGCATAGGAAGATAAGCCTGTCGAAACTTTTCATAAGGATCTCGATGTTTGTAGACGTTTCGCTAACGAGAATTGAAACACTTCAACTATATGCTAACAAACTAGATTTCGATCACAGACAGCGATTTTTCGAATTCACAAAACAACGCCTCTTCTCAAGTTCCACTGAATTTTCAAGCATGGTGAAATGTTACTGAAACACTAATTTTGTTATATACAACAAAAAATTGGGTTGTGTTCAACGGTTTCTAAAACACTGGATTAGAAAATGTGTACTGGGTTCGAATCCCAGGTTAATATTCGAATTTTTTCCATGCATATCAGCATAAATGTTTAATAAATATTTCAGTGGAAATATTAACGAGATGGAAAATCTGAAGCCTGTTGGAAAACGTCCGTAAACACAGGCCCTATTGTAATGCTTTTCAACAAAAAGAAATATCGTCAAATTAATGCTAACAATACGTCTTGAATAAATGTTGAAATGAAATTGAACACTTTCTTCAATAATAGCGCATCTTTGCTAGTAGATATCCTTCGCATAAATCAATTCTATCGAGGAATATATGACAATATAAAATAATATATTGTCAATGAGTATTCAGGGAGTGTTTGTATGTAATGAGAATTTGCAATATTTATCGATATGAGAATTAGATCAGAATTATTGGAAATAAGAATGACAACAATTCATGCATTTGTTCATTTACTGTTGAACTCCAACTTTCAACACTCGAATTGAATTTTCTTGGAGATTTGAAGATCTTAGATGTTTAGTAATAATTTTACTGAAGATTGGAGATTTTAAGTAACTACTGGTACTTGAGAAATAAGCTTGTCCCCCGATTTAGTGTTCGGGGGCGCCTTTTGAGCTTTGGCAACATGCTGGAAATTCCTCAATATCTTTTTTCTGGTTTCACCTATTACACAGTACGGAGATGTTTCACCAATAACGCAGTTTCCATTTTCAATACCTTTCCAATTATGGCATTTACTAGCTTAGTTTCTTTCAAGCGCTTTTACCGTGGTTCTTTGCTGATGGCTCAGCGTGGTTAATCAAGTGATGACATAATTCTATTTTATTTTGGTAAGTTAGGAACTAATTCTGTTCACATTTATATGTATATATATATATATATATATATATATATATATATATATATATATATATATATATATGTATATATATAGCAAAGTTCTATGCACATGTCTAAAGAATGAGATAGTCCAGAATACCGAAGAAATTACTCGATATAATTATAAGGAGTAAATGCGGAACAGAGTGGCTAAAAGAGGCCCAAAAAGAGGTCCAATAAAATGAATAAAATGAACACAGGTGTAGAAAAAGCAATCTGGGGGATGACGCGTTTTTGGGAAGCGAAAAAATTAATTAAAAGCCCTAAGAATTGCGAGTTCAAGTTCAATCGCTCTCCTCATAGGAGAAAATCGTTATAATATTAAAACTATATAATATATACATGAAGAAATACATATGAATAAATATAAATGCATACACATATTTATCGTGCTCAATATCAGCTCCCTCTGTCAATTTTCAATTAGTATAGAAGGTATACATGAAAAATTTTTCTATAAATTTATTTACGCATAAATCAAAGGAATATAATAGCAGAGCTGGTCAATATGTACTATGTGATGCCTCCATCATCCTTCAAAGGATAAATTTTATTTTATTCATAAAATTATTGTAATAGGTGTCCAATATTTGATGGAAACACATGACAAAGTCTTCCGTTCTAGGGGTAACTCATAAATTGTGCCAAGTCCAACACAAGAAAGGCATTGACAGCAATTCATAACTACCCTGATATGTTTCAAAAGATGAAAGAGCAATGCAGTATGCATATATACACAAATATAATCTCTAGTAATCTCTAATGAGTAGAAAACATGAACACACTAATTATGCATCAACTTTCATTACAATTTCATCTAATTTGATGAATTCATGCCATCTAGAATGCGGTAGTGGAACGCACGGTTAGAATGCAATCGAAAAAATGTATTTGTATAAATATTATGGTATAAAGGAAAGTTATAAAGGGAAAAGTTAAATTAAGATGGGAATAAAGAAATATTTTATATAAATCTAAAATTGGTAGAGTATACGAAATCGAATTTTGTTTTCTACACAATTAATACGAAACTTCATTCCTATTAGTAGTATAATAATAGAATATCTAAAATATATTAATAACCGATGAAAATACACTCAAATAACGGAACGCGAATGCAGCTATATATTAAGAAGATCTTGTATATTTTTCCCATATGTGGAGCATAAATACAGAAGCTATAAACAGTAGAGACATAACTAAGACTGGAATAGGACCTCGTTTGATACCAGGAGAATCATTTGTGAAGAACTTCCACATGCCACCAGTACCTGTTCCAGTATTTCTACTACGAGTAGCTAATGTAATAGTTGTCTTTGTTGGCCTATCTGTGCCCCCAGTAGAAGATATTGGGGCTACGAAGGCTTTGGAAGGCGACCCACTGGGCTCTCCGATCGATAATGCAATTGTTGACACACTCATTTGAGAAAATATTAATATGAACTCTAAATGCAACGAATAAAATGATTCTATATTCTTTACTATGTTCTTCAAGTTAATCACTATTACTAATTCACAAAATATGATAGAACTATCAACTTATGACAAGATGGAAATAGAATTAAACTACTGCTAACTGATTCAGACAACGCTAAGTATTTTACCTCACAAATTGCTATGTAAGCCCTAGATATGATGGCAATACGGCACTGATCAACCTTAATTTATATCCCAGTTGCCTGAACTGGATTGAGCTACAATTCCTTTTATTTGAGAATCACGCGTGAAAAATTCCGTGATTCCAACCCGGTGTTTGATATAATTTGAATAAGAAAACTGTCAAATAAAAAGGACCTAGCGTGGGAACACGGTTATGCATAATTTAATGGGAAGTCAAAGTTTGCAAAATTTTTCTCGGGATCTGAGATACTAAGGTTTCTTCAACCTCGTGAATATAACTCAAGCTGACAGGTAGATCCGTAAAACACATTGTTCTGATTCTCCCTGTAGAATCAATATGGGGTAAAAATATCTTTATTGCAATAAACTTTTAGATAGTTTAATAGATTATTCAGTAAGAAGTATATATATATTTATATAAATATGTTTAGCAATAAGAGGCTATTTTCGATGTTAAAAAATTTATTTTCAAATGAGAGGTAATGAGGAATACTTGTCTATAAATCACTGACTGAATAATTCGTTTTTCGACTAGTTTCGCATTTAACGGCATTATCGTTAAAGGCAAAACTAGTCGATTAAAGAATTGTTCAGTCAGTGAATTTTAGACAAGTATTTATTATTACCTCTCATTTAAATATGAACTATCACAGAGTTGATTCATCGTCCATTGAATTTATTTTTATGAATTTATTTTCGTTAATGTTTCGTTGTATATCACAACTTTGTTAAAACTAATGAATAATTGAATTTTATGAGTTACTATAGAAATCAAAACGTCAAACTTATATTTTTGAAAAAAAACAAATGGGATTTTTTGTTTTTTTAGTTTTCAGAGGAATATTTTTGGCTTAGCATTCGCTTCGGAAGTTTTAGTCTTTTTAAGTTTTACTCTTTACTTTACTTAAAGGTTTACCGGCTTTGTTGACATTCCGTTTAACCTCACTTGTGAATATAATGCTCGTAGTTTGTCCTTCTCAAAGATATATTATGTACAACTAGTTGATATCATCCTGAAGAAGGACCCAAATAATGATGTAAATCGACAAGTGTTGTCTTCAATCATCCAGCCTTACCTTTGCCGAGTACCCACCGTTTTATTCAGTTCTTTAGAATCCACGGCAATACTCCTTGTGTGTATATATGTATATATATATATATATATATATATATATATATATATATATATATATATATATATATATATATATATATATAAAAATTAAATGTTTGGATATCAGGATAGCGGTTTGTGTGAAATTAATTTTAATTTTATCAATTTAATTTTCATAAATTGTACGGTTGAAATAATAACGATCAATATATATATATATATATATATATATATATATATATATATATATATATATATATATATATATATATATATATATATATATATATATATATATATATATATATATATATATATATATATATATGTATAAATGAGAATTCTTGAAAACAAGTCTTGAAAAATTCTCAAAACATTATTGAAGGTTGGATTTATAATGGCAAATATTTATTGACATTATTCTTTATTTTCATAAACGTTTCACGCACACGAAATTTATTTTTAGAGCTGCAGTTCTCCTATAATATCGCCCATTAAGTATGATCTTTCCGTTTGATTTGATATGAAGTTTCTGAACATTAAGTATGCATCAGCCTCTAAAATTTTTGGTAGCCATAGACACACCCCTTGGTTATTGCAGAACTTAAATGAACAACCTGTGTAAATACTTGAACTGAGTAAAATGGACAAGGAGAGATAAAGGCAGAAAGAAAAAGAACTTGATGTACTGCGATCGATAACTATGCAACGTTTATTACTTTTTCTTTGTTTCCTTTTTTGTATAACTTTCTTGTGATAAGAAGAAGGGGCAAAGAAGATTTCGATTTCGAAGCCAGTTCCGGCACTCCGGCGAAGTTAGGAATTAATTTATCATTTAGACTTCCACTCGAAGTCCTTAATACAAAGAGTCACTCATTAACGGAAAATCTTCCACCCTCTCAACTTCATCTGCGACAGTTCCCGGAAAATGAAATGAAGAAGGAAATTTCAATTAATTGATGGCTTTGACTCATGATCGAAACCCAATTGAATGCTAGACGGAGTATTAACCTCAAATATAATTTCCGATATGAAGGTGGTATATTTGCTACGAAATCGATTCTCACCATATTGAGTTTTCAGTTGTTTGTATATCGCTGCTTTGGACTTGTGGTTATATGGGTCACTGTAACTGTAATTGACTTCACAGAATAATTAATTCGAAACACTGGGACAATCTAAACACGATCGACAGCAAAATATTTCAAAGACAATTCCCTTATTCTACTCTGGGGGAAAGGGATTGAGCGGTTAACCCTCTAGATCTAGAAGATTCTGGTTCGAATCCTGCCTCAGATAATGAAGTTCATATCTCTAGATTTCGCAATAACAAAATGAAGGCAATGATGGATAATATAGCAAGATCAACGTCGGTTCTGGTCTCTTTCTCTCTCTCTCTCTCTCTCTCTCTATATATATATATATATATATATATATATATATATATATATATATATATATATATAAATGAGAGGTAATAATAAAAACTTGTCTAAAAAGTCTAGTGTCTAAAAATCACTGACTGAACAATTCTTTATTCGACTAGTTTCGCCTTTTACAGCATTATCAAGAATGAATACATATTACAAAGACAACTTATAAATATTTTTCATATCTGTTTGGACCACAGAATACACTTTAAATTCTGTTATAGAGGTGGTGGTTTCTAAATTATCAGAGATTTAACAGCGGGGAGTGGTTTAGGTCTAACTGGTCATTGAGAAGATTGTATTTATAGGATTTTTGAAGTTTATTTATTTCCATGGCTTCCAGGTAGTTCATTATCATTCCTTTTTCACAGTAATGAAGAATATTAGGTTTAAAACAACGTGAGATCTTATGTCCTGTCGACTCTAGATGTTCCCGAAAAGCAGATTGTCCGTTTTTTACGTGTTCTTTTAGCCTAGTTTCAAAACATCTTCCGGTCTGGCCAACATATGACGACTTACATTCTTCACAGTCCAATCTTTAAATTCCAGACTTCTTCATTGGCTCGGATTTGGACAATTTGTTATTAAAGATCATTCTATCCAATCTGCCGTGACTTGAAAATGCTATATTTGAATTATTATTTTTGAAGAATTTGAAAAAAAAATTGCCGCTGTTAAATCTCTGATAATTTGGAAACCCCCATCTCTATGACAGAATTTAAGGTGTATTCTGGGATCCGAACAGATCTGAAAGATATTTATAGGTTGTCTTTGTAATATGTATTCATTCTTAATAATGCTGTAAAAGGCGAAACTAGTCGAATAAAGAATTGTTCAGTCAGTGATTTTCAGACAAGTTTTTATTATTACCTCTCATTTAAATATGAACTATCACAGAGTAGATTCATCGTCCATTGAATTTATATATATATATATATATATATATATATATATATATATATATATATATATATATATATATATATATAAAATAAATTAAACTCTTGGCTTAATGTTTCACGATTTATTTAACAATATGTATAGTCAACATATTTCGAGCGTTAGCTCATTTTCAAGACTCATTAATCTCATCTCAATAATCAACTCAATATATATATATATATATATATATATATATATATATATATATATATATAAAATATGTATATAATATATTTGATGCCAATTATTTTTTAAACAATTTTCGGATCATTCTCAGGTTTTAAAGATACAGAGCATTAACTTCTACACAGTCTTATATTCAATAACTACGATATAATATGGTAACTTTAGGGCATTGTATAATATATTCAGGGCCGTTCTATCCATTAGGCACTATAGGCAACTGCCTAGGGGCCCCGCCACGTTCAGGGGCCCCTGTGCTACAGGGAAAAGAATGGGCAATGTTTCTTAAACAGTAAAAATTTAATTTGAAAATTTGCTCTGTACATTACATCGACGCTATTTTAGTACATTTCGTAACGCATTCCATATTAGATATTATTATTATGATTATTATGATAGTTTAAAAGTCAAATAACTCTTCAAAATTCAAAACTCTTATAAAATTGAAATTAATTAAAAACTGTCTTCGTTCAACGATGTCTCAAAACCGTTTAAATTCATTGGCTATAATGGCAATTGAAAATGACGTGTTGGAAAAGATTAACTTTCAGGATGTCTTGAACGATTTTGTATCAAAAAAGTTAGAAGAGTTAATATTTAAGCTTATTGTATGTTTTTTTTAAATGCATAAATAAAAGTTCTGTTCATTTGATTCGACATTTTTATTGAATAATATGATGATATACCCAGGTTAGTAAAAAACAGCGTTATTTTGAATTTTGTTGTGTTAACGAAAAAATTAGAAGAGTGTAGGGGGCCCCTGGATGAGCATTGCCTAGGGGCCCCGACAGGCATAACCCGGCCCTGAATATATTAAGGTATTCAATATTGTTGATGATGTCTTTAACGAACTTGAATTTCTGAGGCAAACTCTATAACTTACAAGTTATATCGTTATACACTGAATACGGCATTCCACTTGACTACGAAATATTGAAATCTCGATTTATGCTAAGAAAACTCAAGTTAGGAAGACCACTTTTCTATTGAATGAAGGTAAGATACTTCATCGTGATAATATTCGTTGAATCCGAAATTTTCTTGATTCATTCAATATCTGTGTATGCTTTTACATTTGAGCTTTCCATTTTGTATGAAATGACGAAATCATATTCGAAAATGACCATTGTTTCGCTAGTTCGAGTCTTGCAGTCACTATCAATGAACAACCGAGGACCGATAATTGTTCCCTCTGACACATCATATGTAATCAGCTTCTCCAACCTTTCATATCCACAACTTGCCTAAGATTATTAGAATGACTGCTAATGAATTGTATATTTTACGAAGTCGTAAGTTTTGAGATTATCCAGCAGTTTCTTATGTGATGTTGAATCAAACGCTGTAACAAGGCTTACAACAATTTGTCATTATTGGAGTAATCTCAACAATGAAACTATAAGTGTTTTTAGTGAATTGGTTTGTAGCATATTCTGTAGGTCTCTAGTTCTAAACCATTATGAAATTCGAACATCATATTATAGGTATTTACTTTTCTGAATTAAAATTGCATTGATTGAGTGAGCAAATTGATTGAAAGACAACAAACCTAAGAGGCATAAACTTTCATAAAGTCGATTCTCTGAAATGATAATGTGTAGGACACTTGACAAGATGTATTGATAATATGTGTTCTACGAAAATCACAATACGATACCCACGAGAAATAGATGAAAACCGAAAAAGAGACATGTTTAGAGATGAGATCAATAAGAGTGACCAATGTCATGACAATATGGTGAAGAATTTGTGGATTAATTCAATAATTTGTGCTACAATGAGAGACAGTATGTGCAATAAATGCTTGCAGTCTAATTTGGTACTGTCTATTTGTTAATAACATAGATGATCACAATCCAACTCAGAAACTGAACAATTTTCTCGCTCCTACAAAAACAGCTGAATTTAAGGAGGAGAAAAAACTATTGAATGACATAAATCTTGAGTCACTTGTTTCATAATCACAATTTTTGAGATTGATGAAAAAACATTGAAAAACTTTGAAAATTTCTGAACGTTGTAATGTCTTTTAAAAAATGTCTTTTTTTCTCATTCATGTGATCATGCATTTCGATTTAGGCAGGAATTTCATTCAACAGAACATCGTCAATTCAAGTATATCAACATTTGGAATCATCTTTGAGCATTGGTTGAAGTTCAAAAGTGCCAAAGTTTGAACCAATTGGCTGCTTTTACCGTCATAGGACCAACATTTTATCATTAAGCATTTCAAACTAAGAGTGGAATTTTCGAACTGACAGTTAACATAATTCATCTCGAAAAATGGAAAAATTATTTAACCATTTTTTTCCTTTCACTTGGTTATTGAATCATTTGTTCGAACGTTCATCTTCTAACATTTACTGAGTGAATTTTTCCGTTGGAAAAATAAGAAAAAACTGGTTTACTGCATCTGCATTACTTATATGTGCTTTCAATGGGAATCCTCCTTAATTATCAGCACAATCACAGAATATTGAGAATAATTCAGGGAAAAACTTCGATTGAAAACTATGGTTTGAGGCTTGAAGGAGTTGGGGTTTTTATAGAATTGGAAGTTTCCTTACCAAACGATTTATACGAATTTCATTATTCTTTGGTCATCCTTATGCTGATGACCTCACCATTCGTCCGCCTCTGCCAGCAGACCGCAATGAATTACGTCACCCTGGTTGCGTCGAAAACCATAATACGGAGGTGCTTCAGAAAAATTATTATCGCAGTCTTTTATGTCGATTGTTTTTGGGAGTGCCGCAAGGTTTTTTTTGTCCCATACCCTCGGGCTTAATGCCCCGACAATAATGGCGTTTTCTCATTCCGCGAAAATATAAGCATGAATATATCATTGTTCTTTTTCAGACTACGGGGTTTTATTCCGTTCCGGATTACGGAAGATGGGGTGTAATAGAATGTTGAATTTCGTTGTTTTCTCATCAAAGAAATGTTTTTTCTTCTCAAAAGCAGGAATTCTTTTTGAATTTATCAATGATATTCTTACAGAGTATTCTCATACAGATGAGGGGAGTTTATTCGAACAAGATTTGTGAGTCTGTGAGGGGTGAATCGGAATGTATAAATGTATTTTACATGAAAGCAACAGAACATCTTTTCAAACAAGTACTTCATTGCATAATCATCATAACACATCATATACATATATATATATATATATATATATATATATATATATATATATATATATATATATATATATAAATGAATATGAAATGTTTTTGTGCTTATGGCACTGAATGAAATATTTAAGAGAATGAATACTAGAACATTCATTTGAAAAATTTTAATTAACCAAGAGAATGTTATAGTATATGTAGAATGTTCTATCGACGTGGTGCGACTGACGAGTTCATTGCAGAACGAAACATATATGTCTCGCACTTCCATCAGGTGTGGCATTTCAATATTTTTCTAACATTTATACCTTGAAGGATAATGGAGGCATCACATCGTACACGTTCACATATCTAGCTCTACTATAACATTCTCTTGGTTAATTTAAATTTTTCAAATGAATGTTCTAGTGTTCATATTATATATATATATATATATATATATATATATATATATATATATATATATATATATATATATATATATATATATAAATATAAATAATATTATTTGATGCGAAAGAAAATTAAAATGAAATTGAAGATTATCGCTATATATTATTTATATTTTTCTTAGAGCATCCTTTGAAGGATAAATAGTCACCTCACGGGCAAAGCAGTTTCCAAATTTACCAATCTAGAAAGAACAAATGCGGAGCCTAAAATGTTGCGACTTCCTTCAGGGGTTGTCTGTTTTTCTTACTTTTTCTTCTTGTCTTTTTCACCTCCAGGTTCCTACAACTAGAACTTGGCTACGCCGTTCTGAGAAGATACAATAAGCTCGAAACACGTGTCAGCCGCTGCTACCAATCTGCGGGATATGCCGATAATCTTCAATTTCATTTTATATATATATATATATATATATATATATATATATATATATATATATATATATATATATATATATGCTAGAAAGAAAATAGATTTTATTTACAAAATCAACAATACTTACAATTACTAAACTTACCTAAAGAGAAAAATCAATTTAAAATCCTTATTCCCGTAACAATCTTAATGATAATAAATTTTGAATATTTCAATATAAATATATCCGTGAATTGAATTGACGGTGTGAAAGAACGTTTTCAGGTTGTCTGTCACTGAGATGAAATAAATTGCAACTAATCTCTGCCTTGATTTCACTTTCAAGAGTCACACTATAGACCATGTCTTCATACCTAGAGTTGTTTTTCAAGCCTCATTTCAATTATGCATTCGATTCACGGAAATTCCTCGAATGTCCGTGAATCGAATACATAATGCCTAGTTATATTATAGTGAAATATCAAGACAATCTAAAAAGGACGATATATCATATAAAAATGTCTCATTCATATTAACGTTCAGAGTTTCTGTCAAATTTGTAATGGTATGTTGCCTGACAATCTTGAAAAATTGAAATTACTCTCAACGTGCATCCGATATATCAGCAATACATTTTACGTGGCATGAATCTTCCTTCTACTGATTTCCTCCAGAATCTATCTGGATCTGAGTATATTAGATTTCGATTTCTGCTTCCTTACATCTCCCATGTCTTCCGGTTCATTAGTCGCATCTGGTCCAAAAAGCACCCCCGGGCCTGATAATGATTTGTTGTGTATCCATTTGGGAACCGTAAATACTCCCTTTTGAACTTTATGGAAATCTATAAATCTCAGGAGTCTATGATTTTCGATTTTCAATTTTCAATATATGCCACAAAGTAGGCATTTTTGGTTTATTCGACCGATTTAAATTCTTCATGTAAATCTGATGTTTAGTTTTAAAATAATAATAATAATTTCTTTATTCTCAACAGGTGTAATACCCAATTACAGAAAATAATAATAAAACAATATTTAATTTACATTCAATTTTATGTTTTATGTTCAAAAAAATTTTAACTTTCCTTTATTTGTTCTTAGAAATCTTAGTTGTATATTCGTATCTTTCCTACATTTAGTTGAAATACCTGACTTAAGAAATTGATTTTCTGTGTTCATCTCCAGGTATACGATCATTTTAGAACATACCTGGTATGTTCTGTGAAAATAGCTATAAGTATTGACTTTGTAAAATTACACATAGTATTAATCCAGCATTTGATAAAGAAGTACTACTTTGAAACGTCGTCTTGCGTATTTTATATTAAATTATGAGAAAATTCTAAATATTGTTTTATTATAGATATTAATTTTCTCCAAATAACGGCCTCATAAATTATCAATTTGAAAATAATGATATGATGTTGAATAATAACTAATATAATAATTGAAATGATAGAGTAATTTAAATAAAACTGAACGGTTTTCTGATTTTCACTATAATTAATTCAAAAACATGACCATATCGTTTCGCCAACACACTGGCTTCATCAGATCTTCATGATGAACATCAGTTTATCATCAAAATCTGATGTTGGCGAAACGATATTGTCATGTTTTTGAATTACTTTATTGAAAATCAGAAAACTACTTAGATTTATTTAGATTAGGTATTTAGATTTTTATCAAGTATCGGCCCAATGGATTAAGGATCAATAAAATGAAAGAGATATCACAAAGAGCTCAATCTAATCTAAAAAAACTAAAATAGTTACTAACTAATAACTAAATAATAGCATTTATTGAAATGTTACAAAGAACTCAATCTAAATCAATTCATTTTAGTCAATTTCCTTTTTGCACATAACTCCTACTAATAACTTCTATGGAGTCAAAGCGAATGTCACAATTATGCAACTCTATTATTTACACATAATTATTGCAACTCTATTACTCTATTATTCAACTATTGAATGTAGACTCCATAAACCAAATGAAGGATTGTATTAGCGAGTTGGTCCTTGGAGTCTCTAGGTGGAATAGATAGTGAAAATAAGTTAGAAAATTCCATAACATTTTTAGAAATATACATCGATGAACATCTGAACTGGAATAACCATATAATTGAACTTGGAAAAAAACTGAACTCAGTATCGTACAGTATAAAGATATTGAGTAGATATTTCAATGGGAATTCCTTGAGAGTATTTTACAATGCAAACTTTGAGGGTTTGATGAAATTTGGGCTAATTTTCATTGCCAGCAGGTCACTAATAAAGGATATTTTTGTGTTCAGAAGCAAGTCATCAGAACAGTTTTGGGTCTCAAATGGAGAGAATCTTGCAGGGGAAAATTCCGGAAAAATAACTTTCTGACGGTATATGTTCATTACATCCTGGAAAATCTCATTTTTTCCCTCAAACATTGAGAGAAATTTGATAAATGCAACGAAATGCACAATTACAGTACATGTAACTTGAATTACCGCTTTCCTAAGCATAGACTGACTGCTTCTGAGAAACATCCATATTACACTTCTGTGAGATTCTTCAATAAGCTTCCGGATAGTGTGAAGAGATTTGAGAAACTGAGTCCATTTAAAAATACAGTTAAAAAAGTCTCAATTGAATTGGAACCATACTCCTTGGATGATTACTGGAATATGTGTTGAAATGCTAATTTTATTTGTTTTTACTGACGTTTCATTTGCTGCATTATGTTTGTTAACTAGAGCATCCTCTGAAATAAATATCATTATTATTATTTTTATTATTATGATAGATATGTAGTACGAGAATTTTGCCTAGGAACACGAAATTTCAGAGCTGTCTAGAGGGGAGGACAATCAATAATGTTGTGCAGTAATTTGTTCAAAAAATTGAGCCATAAATTTCTCTCCAGCTCTGCAATGCGATTAAGCTAAATCGACGCAATAATTCGTTATGATTGACTCCTCTCTGTGGATAAACTTCATCCTCCCTCCCAACTAAGAATTTCAAGAATCTCCTCTGAATAGCCTCAAGATGTCGTTGATGGAAAGTGATGGCAGATCATGCTACCATACTCCAAGTTGCTACGGATTAGGGCATTAAATGTTGAGGAATTATTTAAATATTTGCCCTTGTGTATCCATATATTTTCTTGGCACATGAAATGAGTTGGGTGATGTGTGGAAGGAACGAGAGGTTCTGGTCGAAGACTACACCAAGATCTTGCAACCTTATCAGAACGAGAAAGAACCTGATCATCGACGCTATGATCACACTCAATTCGATCTCTTTTCCGTTTCCTTGTAAAAAAGACAACATTAAATTTTGACACATTCAAACTCAAATAATTGTCCTCACACCATCTAGCAACATGGTCCAGCGCGAGCTGAAGTTGAATACAGTTGTCCTGTGATCTAATTTCATGATATAATTTCAAAATATCAAATGTGGATTCATTATGTGGATCCACAATGTTTCGTAACATTGATGGAAAAGTTGTTAGAAATAAGATTTGATATGTCTGGTCTAAATGGAGATAACAAACATAATAACGATTATCTTCCATTATGAGATGGGTGAGCTTCAATACATAATTTTCAGGGCGTTTGCTCCAGCTTATTTGCCTCTCAAAAACGTTTCATCTTCTCAGATTTCTCTTTCTTCCGTCCATCTGTCCATTTTATTCTAGGTTGGCGCGTTGATTTTTGCTTAAACCTCACATGTGCTCTTTTATAACAACACTCCATGCAATCTTCAAGACTTTTTATTTATATTGATCTGTTTTAGATCCTCTTGAGCCTTTTTTAGCCATTCTGCGTCGAATTTACTCTCTGTTATTATATCGGAAAATTTCTTCGATATTTTGGATTGTTACATTCTTCAGTTTTATTTAGTTTTTTCATTAAATTTTTCAGGGAATTGCAACTTTGTCAAAATTTCCCATGAATTTGGACGAAAAAAACTGTTATTGCTGAAATTGCCAAAGAAACAAAATGTTTCATTCTGCCTCAATTTGAAATTGAAATTTCTTAAAATGTCACATCGGTCTTTTTGTTCAAAAAAAATCGATATAAGACTTGAAGGAATAAGCAATGTACAGAGGATCAAGAATTCTGTTCCACAGTTAGTTTCATATCAAAAATAATTCACAATGTGAAAAATATTAATGATTATAGGAATGACACAACATTGAAATCTCTCATGTTTTCGACTTTGTCACTAATGTTTTAGCCGCGAAAGGTTTCAAGAATATCGATATCATAAAAATTGTTGAATAACCCTAAACATAAGAGCAGTCTCTTGAGACAAAAGTAACGTTCTTCTGAATGAAACAAAGAACAGAATCAATCGTTTATGAAGACGATATTCGTTGAAATGAATTCTAATTTTATTCATATGATGCATTCTAATATGAAAATCTAGTTGATTCCGACTGGAAATAAAAATAAACTGAAACGAAGGATGAATCGAAAAATATCATTGCGATTTCTTTCTCAACGAAAGTTTGTTATTCAGTTTTTATGAAACATACCTTTTTTATGCTCCAGATCTTAGCACTGGAGTAGGAGTCCACAGATATATTTCTTCTTCAAGTTTTTTTGGATAACAGAAAAACATGTCTGGCTTTCCCATTCTCTTTTTCAACAATTTCTATGTTATTTATAATCCGTTTGTTTTTCTTTTTCATGAAGAATATTCCCTTGGGTTATACTGGCGAACATATCGATATTTGATGTGTATTTTTTCTCTGGAATCTCTCTAATACGTAGTTCTTTAAGTGTTAACATTAAACAGTAATCTCCGAATAAGAACTTTTTTCTGTAGTTCAATACCATTCAAGCAATTAGAACTGCTCAAATACTCCATATATTAATCCATTACGAACTTCAAGATTTCGCAGTTACAAAATTGCTGTCGAGAACAAATAAATTTCATGATGAAAACGAAGTATATTGTTCGCCATTTATAACGAGCACTCTGTTCCAACTCATCATCTGCACTTTTCAAATGCTCATTCTTATTTTCTTTCTGGCTAATCCCATCCCGTTGTATTCATTTTTAACGAGAGCTGGTTCATCTTGTCAGGAATTTTGTTTGATAAACACTTGGCTTGATGGTTTGTTTTTCATTATCTGCGGCGAAATTTCAGTTGGCAATAATGCTCGGTTTTTTGTAGCCAGGTAAACACCATTCCTATGAAACATTCATTAGAGGATAATTGCTATTTTGTTAATTACACATAGCTCCTAATTTATTCATTCTGGACTTGAGGTCAACACTAATATGATTTCATCAAGTTTTCACTAAGCATAATGACCTTTTCAACGAGTAACACTACAGTTAAAATATATTCACTTTAGAATATCATTCTTTCACTTCAGTAGTCTTTTGCTATCAACTCCTGGACATAGGCCTTTTCGACATCCTTCCATCTGTCTCGGTTTTTCACCTTTAGATACCAATTTGTGCCTGTTGCATCTCAATGTCATCCAAAAATTGTTTGGGAAGTCGCTACCACTTCTCTTTATCATTAAAAACAATAAAATTGTATTTTTTATTGAGAATCATTACTAAATCACGAAATTTATAGAGATATAGAGAACCAATGGTGCTCTTGCTCCGGATTAGAACCTTGTACACTCAGTTTACTAAATGTTGAACTAGCTCTCATTCATATAATCCACAGATGGTCCTAAATTAATTCTGTTTCTGTTTTGAGTTGATTTTTGCGATCTTTTCGAGATTTTGATTTCCGTGATCTCCATTCCTTTAAATGAGGAATCAGCAATCTGCTCGAAGTGTTTTTCCTGACCTATATTTGGGATTCAGAAAAAATTCAACATAGCGCAAAACCTCGAAGGTTTACCGAATCGTCCAGTACATTCCAAGCTAATTGAAATCGTTGTTTGTTCTTAATTACGGCCTATTCAGCGTTAGATGAGGCACAGGTAAAATGAGTAGATGTTCAACGTTAGTTTATTTACACTGGAAGAATTTCTCGTAATATGTTCCAAACGAAAGCACAGATATTCGAAGGGAATTCATTAACTCTGGAATTAATTGCGACTTAACCGGAACGGAAAGACGACTTGTGAACTGTTTTTGGAACCATTCTCAATTTACCGGTTATGTGTTCATTTGAGGATGAAGTAAAATAATCTATTCTTTTTATCTAAAACTGGAATCAGTTTCGTTTGATATTCTCTAGCGTGTTAACTGCTCGATTATGTCATAAAAAAGTAGAAGTTAGTTTTCTGTTACTTTTATTGTTCAGATTACCTGAACATTCGAGAGATGGCGGTAATGATTATTTTTTACTTTCATGTTTCGTCTTCAGATGGAATAGTTTGGTTGAGAACCCATTATCAAAAGTATTCAATATTACTGATGTTATATTGTATTCTCTTGATAATGGGTTAACTACCCGAAACGTATGTACAGTTTTTAATGAATCCAGTGAAACTTAAGTCAAGTGTGTTAATTTTAATTTTATAATACTAATAAAGTAGTGATTTCTTTGATATCTCGGACACAATTGTCCGGAGTGACAATCAGAAAACGCACCTTTGTTTTGTTCAGAAACAAAAAGACGCAAACCAGAACTCATAATTTTCCTAACAGAGGCTCGTAAAACGTGTAACAACAAATTTGATAACTTTCAAGAGATTTGTTGCACAGAAAAAGGCACTTTCAGAATTTTCCCACAGAATTGAGAACTGCTTAGAATCTTCCGAATCCAAAAACTCCTTATTTCATATCAATTTACAGCCGTTACACTCTACTGTACATATAGATTCATGTTGAACGTAGTTAAGTGTGTGAGATATTGAAGGATGAAACTAGAACATTTTTCAAGATTCAAAATTCATGGTGATATTTCATTAAAATGTTAACAGATGTGGTTCACACAGTACTGCCTCCGGTGATTCGAGGTTTTTCATTTAAAGGGTGATTTTTTAAGCGTAGTTTTTCATTAAATCGAATAAACCACTCAATTTTCATCATATATTCAAAATTTTTGATGAAATTGATAACCTGACATTTGCCATTTACATTTTGAGGATAACTTCATGTACATGTTGTCCGCGGCTTTTTATCACATGGTCCATTCGGAAGGTCCAAGTCTGCGTTACTTTTTCGAGCATTTCGGCCTGTATTCCACGAATTACGCGTGTTGTGTTATCCTGTAAGACTTCAATCGTGTTCGACTTGTTCACATACACTAACAACTTTATATAACCCCACAAGAAAAATCCAGAGTTGTCAAATCGCATTATCTTGGCGGCCAAATAACTGGGCCATCTCGAGAGATAAGCTGCTCACCAAATTCATCCTTCAATATGTCCATTCTTTCACGAGCTCGGTGGCATGTGGCACCGACTTGATGAAACCACATGTCAACCAAGTTCAACTCGGCCAACTGGGGCAACAAAAAGTTGCGTAACATGGCTCGATATCGTTCAACGTTGACGGTAACGTTTCTTCCATGGTCGTCTTCGAAGAAAAATGGCCCGATGATGCCACCAGCCCATAAACCACACCAAACTGTCGTTTTTTCGGGATGCATCGGTAATTCTTGTCTAGCATGTGGCTGTTCATCACTCCAGATGCGACAGTTTTGTTTATTTACATATCCGTTAAACCAAAAATGAGCCTCATCGCTGAACACAATTTTTCGATACAACAGCAGATTTTCATTAAGCTGTTCTAAGGCCCATTCACCAAAAATTAGACGTTGTGGTAGTTCATTCGGCTTCAATTTTTTGCATAAGTTGAATTTTACAAGCTTTCAAATCCAAATCAACACGTAAAATTCTTCACGTGGTTGAGTAACACATGCCCAATTACTGAGAACGGCGACGAATTGAAATTTCACGATCCTCATTAACACTGTACGCTACGGCTGCAATATTCTCTTCAGTACGCACTGTACGCATGCGAGACAATGGTTTGATGTCCAAACAAAATGAACTTGGTGAGAAATTTGGTGATAACAGCACGAATTTTCGTTGCTCGTTTGTAAGTCTTTCTATGATGAAATGACAGAGTATAGTGAAAACTTTTCACTTTGACAGATGACGTTTGGGTGCCATTACCAACCAGTGCCGCCAATTGAAAACTTAACTCTCAAAAAATCACCCGTTAGAAAGAAAATGCCAGATATCCTGAAGATAAACTTTTTAGAGAAAAAGATCTTGGTATACAGATAATGAAGGTAGTAACATTATCCGCTCCTGAATTAATCAATTGAGTCTCAGTTTCATCTATTCCGACTCCAGCATCAGTTTTCAGAATTTCCTCATTGGTTTTCCACAATCGAATCCGAAACTCGGAGGCATTGTTAAATGATCAGAGCTGAACAACATGCCTGGATAACTTAGTTTACTGTTTACCGTTCTTGAAGTATCCAGTTCGAGAAACAATTGCTCAAACTGATAGTTCTGATAACCTCAACATCTAATTGATTTAATTTATCAGCACATAATTAAGATGTTTCCATTTTGGGACAAATAACTATTGTCCTCTTCAATTCTGAATGTATAGAGCTGAAGCATAACTTGATAGATAAATATTGTCATTTGTCGTCCCGCACAATCGTTGACTCGGATTGTTTGATACACGTGACATATGTTTCGAGTTACAAACACAATATCAAGAGCTGATGAAACTAATTTGAAAGTAACAACTTAACTTTTCATAGTATCGACTCAATTTAGGTGTATAGAAAAACTCTGAATCTTAAAATCTAAATAAAACTTGGAGTCCGTAAATTCATAGCAGTTAAATTCTTGTTTTTGATGATATCACATTAATTACAGAAATATAACGAAGTTTGGATTTGTTGCTCAACATCGACTTTCATTGCTAACCTGATTCAAATAAATTTCATTGGGTAAAATTTTCATAATTCATTTCAGCAACAAATTTATACTTTACTAGTCTAATAACGTGGTTTTCTCTCATACAATATTTTTTCAATGAATGCAAATTTTTGTCTTCAAAATTTTCGATGGTATTCATCGAAAGATTAATCGAAATCGGAATACAGAAAATGTATCGTAGATATAGTGAATTTCAATGTCTTGATGCATACTTTATCAGATTTATATCTGTATTGTTTCGCCAACACAGTGGCTTCATCAAATGTAGATGATAAACTAAGCTAATACATTTTGGGCTGCCTTTATTCATCCTGAAGTGTAGAATAATTTTTCATAGAACATTTTTCTTTTAAAGTGTGGGGAATGACCATATAACACTTTTCTTCGATTGCCTTTTACTGGAATAAATTCAATAATAGATAATTATTAATAGTAATAATACCTCTATTAGCAAAAGCTACTCAATACAATAATATTCGTTACAACCACTATCTATTCACAACTTAAACTATATTACCGAATATATGAAACTAATAGTTTCCTAAAAGTTTCATAATTTGTACAATATTTCAACTCTGGAGGTAATCCGTTAAATAACTTAAAACCTAAAGGCTAAACGTGGACTTATTAATTAAAGTTGCATGCAACGTATTTAGATAAAAATCGTTTCGATGCCGCGTTTCATGATTATGCACATCAAAATTAAATTGTAGGTTTTCGTTTAGATACAGGGGCAGCATATCATTTTTAATTTTATAAATAATATCTGAGGTTTTATAAACAATACGTTGATTCACACTCATTAGTCTACAAATATCAAGCATTTTCTTGACAGAGGTTCGTCTATTGCACTTAAGAACAATCCTCAGGCTCCCTATTTTGAACTTTTTGTAAGCGTTCAATTGAATTTTTTGTAAGTTAAACAACTGCGAGGCGCAATATTCGATGTGAGGCAATACGATAGTCCTAAAAAGTAAGAGCCTACTATTAAAATTTAATTTATTACTAAGTCTACCCAAATAACCAACTTTTTTCGACATTTTATTGGCGATATATTCACCATAGGATTTGAAGTTCAGACATTCATCTATCATTTTACCTAAATATTTCATTTCATGAACACGTTCCAAAGAGTAATTTTTAAGTTTAAGTTCTAAGTTTTCAATATTAGTGTTACTCAATTTATATTTTGTTGCTACTTACATGTATTTTTATTAATATTCACTTTAAGATTATTGTCAGAGAGCCAAATATATAGTCTGATCAAATCCTGATTAACTTGAGGGACATTGTAACAACATCCAAACCAGAATTCATTCAGATATTCATTGAAAGTTGGTCATTCAATAATCTATTTGATTGATCCCCTTATTAATCTCCATAGCTTCTAACAGGGTTAGTTTATAACCTTTTCGTTCCATATGCAATATTTTAAAATTATTGTTGGAGCAGTGGTTTTCTTCTATAAGGTGCGTTGCATATGTCGAATAGGTTTTTTCTTTTTCATAGCATCTTTTGTATTCGGATATTCTAAGTCTGAAATTTCTGCCAGTTTGGCCAACATATACCTTGGGACAAGTACCGCAACTCAACTCGTAGATGCTCGAAATATCTTCAGGCGAAATTTTATGTTTCGCATTTCTGATGTGCCTACCGAGGATTTTTGGGGTTTTGAAAGATACCGTTGGATCTCTATGATCGAGATTTTTGATATAGGGTTGTCTAAATACGTAAGTAATTTAAAATTTATATTACTTTCTACTTAAAACAACTCAGTTTTATCTGAATTATGTATTTAGATTTTCATCAAATATCGGCCCAATCGATTAGTTATTCATTAAATTGTTTCATTGAATTTCAACATGTTCCAGTAAAAATTGCTGTATTATAAGAAACTGTTGGTTCGTGAACGATGAAGAAGATATAATTGAGTATTAATGTCAAAAATGAGCAGATAAATTCTAGGTGTTCTTGTTGATATATGTTGCAGGGATAGACAGTTTTCAACCCAAATTTCTAGATGCTCTTCGATGGTCAAAATTTCCGTATGAAATATCGAATCGTTTTTTCATTTACTTATTGGTTTTGAGAGGAATTTTTATAAAACTTCTTGTTGTAAAAGCTCTAGAAAACTCATATCACGTGTTCATGGAACGACTTTGGAGCAGACGTCTTGCCTTTTTGCATAATTCAGAAATCGAATGTTCACACAAAATTATAGCATGTAAGTTCAATGGCATGACCTCAATATTTGGAAAGCCTGGGGTCGAACCCCAAATAATATTTTCATATTTGTGTATATCCCTGGAATTCATTAGTCCTAGTCATACATTTTGTCTAATGGAACCAGCTTGTTGAGAAGCTTCACTAGAGTGGCACCTCCAACAAATCCAAAAATTCATTTTTAAATTTGATCAATCAATTGATGATTCCTTCTTGTAGATATATAGTATTGAGTGAAAGCTTTTCAGTTGTTACCTTCTGTTGTGTATTCAAATTATCTGCTATTAGTCCAAGATGCTGAAAATTTCAGCAGGTTGAAGAGTAAATCTCTGAAAATTTTTATAGGAGTTTTCGAATTTGCAGATTGAACATAACTGGACAAAAATGTAATTGACATTTCCATAACAGATATCGGGTCGTTTTTCAACGTGAACATTCAACTCTGTGTCAGCTATATATTGCTTTATACTCAGAATGTGTATGACAGCGTTCTTTCAACAGCGGATATGAGAAATATTGACTTGTAAATATTGAATCGTAATCCATCGTGACGACGAAAAATATCAACGAAATCAATGCTTTAAACCTGTCCGAAGCTCTTACGCTCTAGGTCAATTCACTAGTGGCCACATACAGTGTGATTCAGCCAGATAAGCAAAAGAATATAACGAACATCCACAACAAATTATGATGAACAAAAGTAACTGAAGAAAATTTCATCGATTTTTGATATTTCAATATTTTTTGACAAGGATATTATTGAAGGTGAAAAGAGTAGAAGTACAAGTTTCGTTCCACAACGAACTCATCAAAGAACCTCAATTTACTGAGTTTTTAATTATATCAAATATGAATTCTTCATGCTGAATACGCATGTTTTCATGTATACTTCAAGAAACAATCTTTTTTATTGAAACGACGGAAAAAATTTACGAAGAGATATTCTTCCAATTATAGCCTAAATTACATTTCGAGCATTTTTCTACACGTCCGCAAACAGCCATATCAAATATTTTCCATAATTTATAATTTTAATTAGTTTTCGGTAAAGAAAAACATTTTATTCACATAAATATGTACATATATATATATATATATATATATATATATATATATATATATATATATATATATATAAATATATATAAGGAAATGAAGTTTTTTGTGCTTATGGCACTGAATGAAATATTTAAGAAAATGAACACTAGAACATTCATTCGAAAAATTCAAATTAATCAAGAGAATGTTATAGAATGTTATTATTACGAGTTCCTTGCAGAACGAAACATATATGTCTCGCACTTCCATCAGGTGTGGCATCGATTTCAATATTTCTCTAACATTTATCCCTTGAAGGATAATGGAGACATCACATCGTACACGTTCACATATCTAGCTCTACTATAACATTCTCTTGATTAATTTGAATTTTTCGAATGAATGTTCTAGTGTTCATTTTCTTATATATACATATATATATATATATATATATATATATATATATATATATATATATATATATATATATATATATATATATCTTTGAAATTGATTTATTGCCTGTTTAAGATATTTTATTTTGAAAGTTTTTAGCAATAACAGGCTTTTTTTGATATGAAAAGGTTTATTTTTGTTGACGTTTCGTTGTTATATTACAACAATTAGTTTTGACGAAGTTGTAATATAAAAACGAAACGTCAACAAAAATAAACTTTTTCATATCAAAAAAATCTTGTTATTGCTAAAAACTTTCAATATATATATATATATATATATATATATATATATATATATATATATATATATATATATATATATATATATATATATATATATATATATATATATATATATATATATATATATATATATATATATATATATATATATATATATATATATATATATAATAACGGACGGTGTATTGCCTTGTAATTTAAACAGAAATATTATGTGTTGTCGGCAAAATAGGAGGCCTCTATGAATAAATTTCAACCAATTTGTTTGCCTGGTCTATATTTCGACTATGATTATAGTCTTCATCAGGACTCTAAAATAACAGATGTTAAAAAAAATATCATGACAAAATTTTCTTTAACAACTTACGACTAACTAGGTAAAAAGTTTGGCCAATACCATCAACAGGAGTGTGTGTACTTAAAATATATGTGATATTGCACAGGAACCTAGATATTAATATAAGGATGTAAAATATAAAATTATTATGAGCAACTAACCAAACAACGAAAGAAACAATAGAACAGAAATGACAGGAGCACAGAAAAATGTCAACGCAAAAGCACAAAAGGCGAGAGAGTAAATGCATGTAACACAAAAAATCTATCAAAATTGTGGGATGTCTGTGAAGGTTATTTAAAATGATCTGAAAGTAAATAACTGTAAATGCAGATGAGCCTGGAAACGTCCGTCTTTTTATTAGTGCTATTGGTGTTGTTATTTATGTGGACCATTTACAAGAAAATCCTTTTCTGGTAACTACCACTTACATACAGTATTCCAACATTTTCAAAGTCAAAGCGATATACCTGTGTTGAGGAATGTAGTGCTAACACACATCTATCCGGGCGAAGTCTAACATCACTTTTATGAAGAGTTTCTCTTCTTTTAATGGTCTGCGAAGTTTGACCTATATAAACTCCTTCCCAATCCAAACACGGAACACTGTAAATGCAATCTGATGTTAAAGATGGAGGTATCTTATCTTTCTGTCTTGTAAAAACACTTCTGCCAGTAATAATGTTATATATGGCAAGCTTTAGCTCATCTATATCAACTTTTTACCTAGTTAGCCGTAAGTTGTTAGGGAAAATTTTATCATGATATTTTTGTTAACATCTGTTATTTTAGAGTCCTGATGAAGACTATAATCATAGTCGAAATATAGACCAGGCCATCAAAATGGTTAAAATTTATTCATACTGGCCTCCTATTTTGCCGATAACCCATAATATTTCTGTATATATATATATATATATATATATATATATATATATATATATATATATATATATATATATATATATAATATATATATAATCCCTTGGCAAGAGTGCCTCGAATCTGAGACGGAGATTTCATGTATGTAAAATTTATTGCTGCTCGAGAAATAAAAGCCATTCCTTGAATAAATCCAACGAGATTTGGCTTTTTACACCAAGCCGAAACGTTAAAACACATTAATCTCCGCAACAAGAACTAGGTTAATTCAATTCGCAAATTTTCCGAGCGTCCCATAATTGGGGGGCGAGTTCGGACTTTCTAAACCTCATAATAGTGGGATCTCTTCTTCCGCATTAAATAAAGGTCAGTGGAGAGCATAAATGTGTGAAAACAAACTGGCTAATATACATTTAAGTTATAGCGTAAACAGCAAGCATTGCTAGAGTGGGGATATCCTGGCCGGTAGCGGGACCAGGAGGTTACTGAAGGATAAAGACTAAGCCTATTTGGGGGAGTATAAATAAAACGTGTATTTAGGCAAGACCGACTACATGGCCGTTACAGAAAGGAAAGTAGCTTAGGAGCTAGGGTTGTTCATTCGTATTTATCCTTCAGTTCAGTTGAAATGCTGTATATGATGGGTGTCTCAGAATGTTTTTCGTTCTTAGATCTTAAATAAAAAACAACAATATCAATTGAAACTCGTTTTATTTAATGTTAAATTAAAGAGCAGTTCTTGAAGTTCATTCATGAAAAACAACCGTTTGCAAATGCGTACCATTCGCTTCTTCAGACTCATTTAACCTGGAGCTAAAATTTTCAATCAGTCTGATTACAGTGATTCTTTGCTTCAAAACATTCAGGTTGGATTGCAATGGATTGTAAACTTTATGTTTTAGGTAGCCCCATAGGACAAAATCAGTAGGCGTTAAATCAGGGCTCCTCGGTGGCCAGTTGATGATTTCCTCGGCAGCTCACCACTCTTCCAGAGAATAAATCGTGAAGAGCCGCTAATGAGTCATTTGTTACATGAGAAGTGGCAACATATTGCTGGAAAAAGGTGTTGAGGTTGTGGCCATCTTGGTTTTGCATTTCTGTAGCTGAAAAGTCCGGATCATATGGCAATATCGATCAGAATTAACGGTCTGAATACGACCTTGGTCATCCTCAAAATAATAAGGACCGATAATTCCTTGACTTGATATGGTAGCCCAAACAATAACTTTTGGCGAGTGCAAGAACTTCTTATGCAGAGTTCTAGCGGATTCTCGGGAGCCCAGTATCTGCAATTTTGTTTATTCACATGACCGTCGATGTGAAAATTCGATTCATCGGAGAACCAGATGTTATTGAAACCTAAAACGGTTTTTCATTGTCCTGCAGAATTCGACTCGTTTATCTGTATCATCTGGCTTCAGTGCTTGAACAATAACTATTTTATAGGGGTGAAAATGTCAGTCTTTCGAAATAATGCGATGAACGGTAAATTTGTTCAAATCAAGAGATGCTGCGCGCAATCTCAACGAACTGTCGTGGGTCGTCCATAACAGACTGTCGAACGCGGTCGACGTTCATGGTCGTTCTTGATGTCCTTTTGTACCCAGACGATTTGTCCGGCATTATATTCCCAGTCTCTTCAAACTTGTACACCCAATGCTCAATTAAATTGGCACTTGGTACATGTTTTAAGCTTGTTAAATTAAAAGGTGTCCTCTAGAGTCGACGTCAACAATGTAGGAATCGTTGTTTTTATAAAATGGTCGCACGCAAAATGCGCGCTGCGGTCCCGTGAAACGATTCATCGCTATTAAACTTAACAAGCCGGCCAAGCAATTGAGACCACTGCCCCCCCCCCCCATGCTACCAGTAGATGACGAGTAGAGGTCAACTCAGAAACGGAAAACATATATAAGCACAAAAAATTTTCATTTCCTTATATATATATATATATATATATATATATATATATATATATATATATATATATATATATATATATATATATATATATATATATATATATATATATATATATATATATATATAAATATATATATATATATATATATATATATATATATATATATATATATATATATATATATATATATATATATATATATATAGGACAGGAAAATCAGTTACCTCTTTATTATTTTCCAAGCTTTCGAAAATGTTTATTTTAAATACACTTCAGGGCTAAAATTGTACAAAAATTAACAGTTTATATATCAGTTTATTGTATTAACAAAAAATCTGATACAGATAATTTAAGCAATATATATATAAATCTCATAGGTTCTTCTGATCAATGGCTCATATTCTGATATCCTCTTCACTGAAAAATCAATTCTAAATACACAAAACAAATTCATTCTCTTTTAGTTAGTCATAAAACTTCGGCCAAGTTATGCATTTTAAGAAACGCCCTTAAAAACATCTGGGAACACTCCACTTGAAAAGCGAAATTGAGAAATAAAATCATTGTCGTCGCTTCCTTCGACTACCCTACACGTAGAATGCAGTAATATTCCAACCCAATGCATTTGGGAACAATTGTACTTATTTTCAAAATTCAAAAAACTAATGTACTTTCGGACTAACTTCACAGTAATTTCATAATTTTTAACAGAAAAAACTTTTTATAGTGCCTTGCTATATAAACTGTTAATTTTTGTACTATTTTAGCCCTGAAGAAGAAAATAAACATTTTCGAAAGCTTGGAAAATACTAAAGAGGTAACTGATTTTCCTGTCCTAGACTGCAATCCCAATTAAACACTGAAAATATATATATATATATATATATATATATATATATATATATATATATATATATATATATATATATATTAGAAACAGAATTCTGTGACGTAACTGAAGAGTACCTTGTAGTACGAAACTTGAACTATCTTACTTTTCCAATGAATATGGGCACCGAAATCAATATTCTCTAACATTTATCCGTTGATGGACAATGAAGCCATCACATTGCCACATAGCCAGCTCTGTTATAATAATCTTTTGATCGATTCGTCAAAAAATTATCGAAAGGAAGTTATAGTGCACTTTCAATTCGAATATTTGCAATTGCGATAAAATAATCATAAACTTCTTTTTCTTGCAGTCCATGTCTTCATGTTTTAAGTAGCCACTTGGAGGAAACTTCAAGAAATGATCAGCGGGCGTTTCTACAACCTCAACGTAGATGGCATTAGTTCATCAAATAAGATGAAATTGTTTATAAACTAGTGTTATAAAATTTAGTATCTTAATTGAAAAGGACGTGTGAAAATTCAATGTTAGATGTATTCATGTGCTTTCTTTCGATTCGTAAGATTTCAGATTCACAGTAATCTATGAATTATATAACTTATAATGCATAGTGACTTAACACTATTTATAAATTCAATAGGCGATGAATCTACTCTGTGATAGTTCATATTTAAATGAGAGGTAATAATAAAAACTTGTCTAAAAATCACTGACTGAACAATTATCGACTAGAATGATTTTACAGCATTATCATTCTTGATAATGCTGTAAAAGGCGAAACTAGTCGAATAAAGAATTGTTCAGTCAGTGATTTTTAGACAGGTTTTTATTATTACCTCTCATTTAACACTATTTTTCAGTCCTATGATTCATTTGAGGATATTTTAGGACTCAAATCGATGCCTTTTGTAACCAACTTGTCGTAATGCTATCAGTATTCCTGATCTCATATGAAATAGGCAAATGTGATTGTACTTAGGATATTCGATTTTGTATTGTTATCCTCATGAATTTTTGGGTAACAAGGTTGAGTCATTTTGTCTGTATATTCTTGACCTAGATATCAAAGCCAGAGGCAACTATATCGAAGAAAGGCAAACTGACCGTTTCGCCTACGGCTGTTGAATATCCAATAAGTATAGCTGCTTCCGGGAAATATTTATGTATTTTTCTATTTCATATTACTTTTTTAAGCTATCTCTCGATTTTGGTGCGAGTGTAATTCAATATGTGAAGTTGAAGTCATTTGCAGCCGTCCTTTTCGCTCACAGTATAGCAGAAATTCGCATCAAGTAAATAATTCACGGAAATGAGAATGCAGTGGAGAAATAATGATGAGTGGTAGGCTTGTTTCCAACCCTGAGCTTTAATTTGATTCACATGCATGTATGAATAATGTCCACATACTAATAGGGATGCTACTCGTTATCTCATTTGTGGGTAGGATAGTGGGTGTATTTGCGTAGCAACAGACGTAATATTGAAAAATTCTGATTTGTGCTTTGAATATAAATAATTTTTCCAATGAAGCTTGAAAATATTGCTGAAACTGGTTATTCTGAAGTTTTAATGATCGAGTTAACTTGATTTCTTCCCTCATATGATATTTTCTCCAATAAAAAATGTGTCTTAATAATAGTAATAATAGCAATAAGCTCTATATTCTCAACAGGTATAATACTCATTTACACAAAATGATAATATAATGTTGAATAATAACCAATTAAATGAAATTAAAGAAATATAACAAAGACTTAATCGAAACTAAAAAACTAAATAAGTTACTAATAACTAAATAATATAATTAAATGAAATATTACAAAGAACTTGATCTAAATCAATTCAGTTTAGTCAATATACTTTGTTCACATAACTCCTAATAATAACTTCTATGGAGTCAAAGTGAATGTCACAATTATTAGCCACTCTATTGTATGTAGACTCCATAAACCAAATGGGGGATTGTATTACCGAGTTGGTACTTGGAGTCTCTAGGTTGAACAATTCTGTAGTACGAGAATTTTGAGAAAAAGCGGACAGGAAAGCAGGACAATCAATACTGTTGTGAAGTAATTTGTACCAAAATTTTGTACCTAAATCGCCTCAATAAATCGTCATGATTGACTCTCCGCTGTGGATAAACTTTATCTTCCCTCCAAACTAAAAATTTTAAGAACCTTCTCTGAATGGCCTCGAGGTGGCGTGGATGGCAAGTTTGAATAGAGTGCCAGATCATGCTGCCATATTTATTCCAACTTGCTACGGATTAGGGTACTAAATACTGCTAAGAGTGTTGAGGAATTATCGAAATATTTGCCATTGCGTATAACGAATCCATATATCTTCAAGGCAAATGAAATAACTTGGGTGATGTGTGGAATGAAGTAAAGTTTCTGATTGAAGACTATACAAAGATCTCTCACCTTATCCAAACGAGAAATAACCTGACCACACTCGCTATAATAACAATGCCTTCAAACATATTCTTCAATCATTATTACTTGAAATATTTATTGTTCAAAGGTAATTGTTTCTCTTCTCGTTCTATCATATTGCATTCTGATCAAGCGTGAACTCCTGCATGAAATTATTGACTTCCGAGAAAGAAAAAGACGTTAATTGTATTCTGAATCGAATGAGATGAAGATGAGGTTTTCGAGTTCATATATATGTATATTTCAAATTCAGATATAAAATACGAGATATATTCAAACATTTGAACTTTAGATCCACTCTTCGAGTAAATTTTGATCGAAACGCTTGACGCGTTTCGTCAGGTTACCGGCATCTTCAGACGCTTACAGAATACGAGTTAATAACAATAAATTTGACTGTGAATTGGGCTCAAAAGCCTTTCATAATGAATTGTAGGATCTTTACCTGGAAATGTTCAACAATTATATAATCCTATTGTCCAATAAGCAAATTTTCAGAATTTTTGAGACTACTGATTTCCCAAATATAGTTTTTTGAATATGGCGAAAAAATTTTGAGATTTGAATAGAAAGTATGATTTACTGTTGAATTAATTGAAGTAATTCGAACGATTCGAATGATCATAAGTAAACAAGTGATAGTACGTAAATGGAAAGTAACACTTCATTTGTCAAACGAGTTCACATGTCTAAAAGAAAAGTTTTGAGGCATTTTAGCAAACTGTGCATCAATTTCAACGAGTTTTCCATATATTATAACCTATTATGTGTTGATATTAAAACTCGCTTTCTCTCCTCGAATTTTTGTCTATATCGCTATAAATATTATTATTATTATTATATATGTATGTAGAAGACAGGCATCCGTGAAGCCTGTTCAATGATTGAAAACTCGATTTGATAAAAAGTGTTCTCGTTGTCTAGTAGTATACCTGTGCTTTTTCAATTTAACCGAGTGTCCACGCTAACGAATGTCATTATTCAGTGTGTACATGTAATTTTCCTTCGCATAGTTGTAGTAGAGTATGCGGAACGAAATAGAACAAAAGAATATATTTGTTTCGAATGTTGTAAGACCTGCTATGGCCAATTTCTGTTGATAAGTTGGTCGATTGCTTCGATATCGAATGTCGATTATGTCATCGATATCTCCCCTATTTCGTACAAAATAATGCTAAATTTCAATGCTCAAACTGAAATAATTTTTTTTTACAACACGCGAAATTGAATTATGATGTCATCCAAATCGAACCCTAAGTTTTCTACCCGGTGCAACCCTTAGATAGAAGAGTGTTATTGCCACTCAACCGTATCTTATCGCCATTATTAATGCGTGGAAATCACATATATCTATGTAATTTCCGGTCAGCGTTTTTTTAGCAGTTCAATGTCTGTCGATAAATCTTCTGCCGTTGGACTTCTCGTTTCCAGTACTGTCCGAAAATATATTGGATTTCGCGATTTTGAGTGTCAGCGAGACCATATTTTCAAGGTGTTTTTTGCCGTTCGTCGCTTGTTATCAGAACTAATTTTAAATGTTCAAAATTTTTCATGAATATTCACTACTGAAAAACGGATGGTACTAAAGTAAAATACCCTGTTTCTGTGATAAATGCGAAAATATATATTGAAATATCTGATGTTCAAAAGAGGGAATACTTTTCCTTTTCCTAAGCAATAAACACTTCTTACTCAGAAGTTATGTTCATAAAAATTGGCGAAGACTCCAAATAAATACACACCTTCAGTGTATATTTATTTGGAGTCATATATATCTGAAAATATATATATCTGTGGAAAGGTACATGTACATGACATGAATGAAAATATAGATGCACCCATAACAACTTAGATATCGATATAAAGTGCACACACTCCATTGGTCACCCCTGCTATAAAGGCTGCCTATTTATGTATGATATAATTCTATGACTTCGCTTTGACGGATTTAATTCAAATTTGAATTTTTGTGACAGGACAGTGTTGCAAGAAAAATAGATATGCATAATTGAACAATGTTTAGAATTTTCTCATAATTTAATAAAATACGCATGGCGACGTTTCGAAGTACTACTTCTCTATCAAATGCTGGACTAAATCATCAATGTCGGTATTCCAACGAAATGTAGGAGATATACAAATATACAACTAAGATTTCTAAGTACAAATAAGGGAAATTCAATTTTTTTCTAACATAAAACATAAAATTGAATGTAAATCAACTAAAACTTAGGTAATCAATCTGATCTACTAACTGGAATATTCTTATTGAACATATTAAGTAGAGGGCTAGTGTTGACCTCTAACTGGCTATCGAGTAAAAGTCCCGAATTTTTGAATTTATTAATATATAATGATTCTAGAAAATTTAGCTTGGAACCTTTATTCTCTCTATTCAATATTTCAAACTCTGAACTAAATATATGGCTTTCTTCTAATAAATGGTTAGCATAATGGAAATCTGTTCTCTGTTTATCAAAACTACGTTTATGTTCCGATAATCTAATTTGGAAATTTCTGAAAGTTCTTCCTATATAAAATTTTTCAAAACTGCCACATTTAATTTTGTAAATCCCACACATTTGATTTTTATTAATTTTTGATTCATTATTGATTATTTGTATTGATTATTTTACCAATGTTATTACTGGTCGGAAAAGAAATATTAATCTTATAGCTTGCTAAAAGTGATTTCAATATAAAACTAGGTGTCCCCATATATGTTAAAACACTATATATTGACTTTTCTTTAATAAGAGGATAAACTTCTGAAACCGCTCTTTTGAAAAGTTTTTTGTTTATTAAGTTGTTTTTTATTTCGGGTTGGTATTCATTGTTTGAGGCTATTTGCATAATTAAGCTTTTTTCTTTGTTGAAATCAGCGTTCGTAAGCGGAAGGTTAACAAGTCTATGAACCATACTATTAAATGATGACATTTTTTGTTGTATTGGGTGAACCGAACTATTATGAATACGTGTGTGATGGTTTGTGATAAATAGAGAACGAATGTTTATTATCTAATTTTTTGATTGTTAAATCTAAGAAATTAATTGAGTTGTCGAGTTCTTCTTCTAATGTAAATTTTATTTTGGGGTGTATCGAGTTGATGAGATTTTGAAAAGAATGAAGTTGTGTTTTCGAACCTGTAAAGCAACAAATAATATCGTCAACATATCTGAACCAATATAGAAAACGTAGGCTCAACGGATGGTCGTGGATAGTATGCTCTAAATTATCCACAAATATCTCAGCACTTAAGGGACTAAGCGGATTTCCCATTATCAAACCTTCAGTACTACATAAAACCTGACCGTTAAAACTGAAGTTTGATAAAGAAGTAGTACTTCGAAATGTCGTCATGCGTATTTTATATTAAATTATGAGAAAATTTTAATATTGTTGTATTATGGATATTAATTTTCTCCAAGTATCGGCCTCATCAATTATCAAAATGTAGAAATGAAGTTCAGAGACATAGAGATTTATTCATTGAAATTTTCATAAATTTGACTGATAGTACAACGGTTATACAAAGATTCTTCTTTACACATTAGAGTTAGTTATAATCTACTTTGAAGTGCATGTTCTGTGTATCATAATATGGTTTTACAAATTAAATATACCTCGCAGGATGCCCGGATACTGTCCGAGTTCCCGGAAAATATCAGTACTTAATACCCCTTCAACCCAAATGAGCTTAAAGTTGTAGAATTTCCTCATCTAGCCTCTGGTCAGCCAACTGCGCACAAATTGAGCCTCCATCGTATATGCACGTCCGCCTGTACCGATCCATTAACCTGAAATATGTGGGTTGGTCATAAATCAAAACGAATTAAATTAGGGCAATATTAATGCGATATTTTCACGTCTGCTTGGCGGATTCGAAACCGAATTGATTTATTTTGACAGATCATTATTGGACCCACGGAATCATTCCTGATAAAAAAACACCCGCTGAAAAAACGTGTACTGGTCGGATACGTAGAATAACTGAAAAGTGAATGCAATCCCACCGAAAATCAATCACGTGTCACTGGAGATGCATGTGCAAACACCACAAGCTTGATGGATGTACATTAATTGAAATAAATATGGAACAAATATGCGATACGTTTGTACATTTGTGCACGTGTTTCACGGCAAACTAGGCATTTTTCTGATGATAAATGGAATCCAATACTACGTTCAGGGAACAATTTTTCTGGCTATTCGTATATATATATATATATATATATATATATATATATATATATATATATATATATATATATATGTCGTTTCAAATTTCGATTACTAATTACAATTCACCTGTACCTACGAAATATAGAAGAAGTGTTGTGACTGCTCTTAGAGATAGAGCTGTTATTATCCAACCCTGTAGTAAGACCTAAAAATATAAGAAAAATCAAAGAAATTTTAGAAAAAAACGACTCTCCGGAAAAATTTTACAAACCGATTATCAAAAGGAGAATGCACCAAATATATAACCAAACAAACCAAAAAAAAAATAATATCGATGTGGATGTAAAATACATTGGAGTGGAATATATACCGGAAATATCCTATAAAATAAGTAATGTCCTGAAGATATATAATATAAAAATAAGTCATAAACCGAACAATATAACTGTTTCATTATACACCAAGTTGAAACCAAGAATTGAATTAAAAAATTAAACTCATACTATATATTCAATAAATTGCATCCATTGTGATTCACGTTATATAGGCAACACAAAACAATACTCACACAGAAGATTATATGCACATGAATATTCGGTGAGAACAAACAAGAAAACAACTGCCCTTGCAAAACATGCAATCGAGCAATAACATTCATTTGATTTTGAAAATACGAAGATTATCGGAAGGGAAAAAAATCAACGGAAGAGAAATATAATGGAGATGATAGCCATACAAAGAGAAGAGAAGACAACTGTCAATTCAAGATCTGACATAAAGTATTTCGGAAGAATATATCATAATATAATCCACCTTGAACACTGAGAAGAGATGATAGGAGAGAGAAGTTTATCATGTGACGAGACAAACGCGACACCTACGATTTGATTTATAACTTATGTAAAGATTGTTGAATTATAGATTAAGTTGATATAAGATATTTTGAAAATGATGTATAATCGAAACGCGTAAATAAAAGTTTTTGTTTTATTGAAGATAGTTATTATTTGTGAAATTTATTTGATGACATTAACCTAGTAAAAAATAAACATATATATATATATATATATATATATATATATATATATATACATATATATATATATATATATATATATATATATATATATATATATATATATATATATATATATATATATTTTTATTTTGAAAGTTTTTAGCATTAACAGGCTTTTTAATATGAAAAAGTTTATTTCTGTTGACGTCTCGTTGTTATATTACAACTTTGTCAAAACTCACTATTAAAAAAAAATATTAAAATTTATTAAAACTATTACAGTTTTGACAAAGTTGTAATATAACAACGAAACGTCAACAGAAATAAACTTTTTCATATTAAAAAAGCCTGTTAATGCTAAAAACTTTCAAAATAAATACCTCAAACAGGCAATAAATCAATTTCAAGATATATATATATATATATATATATATATATATATATATATATATATATATATATATATATATATATATATATATATATATATATATATATATATATATATATATATATATATATATATATATATATTTATTTTCAGTGTTTCTACTTTTTAGTGTTTTCCAAGCTTTCGAAAATGTTTATTTTTTTCTTCAGGGCTAAAATAGTACAATATCAACAGTTTATATAACAAGGCACTCTCTTGAAAATTTTTCTTACAATTACAGTGAGTTAGTCCGAAAGTACATTTGTTTCTTGAATTTTGAAAGTAAATACGAGTATTCCCAAATGCATTTGGTTCGAATATTATTGCATTCTACGTGTTTAGTAGTTGAAGGAAGCAACGACACTAACTGTATTTCTCAATTCTTCTTTTCAAGTGGATTGTTTCCAGATGTTTCCAAAGGCTTTTCTCAAACTGCATAAAGTTGTCCGAAGTTTTGTGACTAACGAAAAGTGAATGAATTTATTTTGTGTATTTGGAGTGAATTTTTCGGTAAATAGGATATCAGAATATGATCCATTATTCAGAAGAACCCATGAGATTTATATATATATGTTGCTTAAATTATCTGCATCAGATTTTTTATTAATACAATTTCCTTTCCTTTTTATATGAACCATTTCTAGGAATAGGCGTTTGTTGTAATTATTTGCGTAATCCAAAATTTTTGTGGCATTGTAATTCATATTGTAATCAGTGGCTTGTACGTGTTGTGTTAATGCAGAAGAATTAGTCTTGTTGATATTTCGGCAATCACTTTCATGAGAAATGATACTTAAATGAAGGTTTTGGAATGTTTGACCTATATATATATATATATACAGAGTCGCAATTTTGACATGGAATTTTGTAGACGACATTTGATTTGAATTTCAATTCTAGAGGATGTTTTGTGCGTGTAAATAATGATCGTACAGTTAATGTATTTTTTTGAGATATTGTTATTTTATTATTGAATAATTTGATCACTTTGGGTGTTAGATTGTGTATATGCGGTAAAATACTAAATGGTAGATTGTGTGGGCTGTTGTTGCTGAGAATTTCCTGGTTTGTTTCCATTATTTTGCTGCAAGCTCTCAATAATTTATTGACCAGTTTACGTGGATAACTATTATCAAGCAGAATTCTCTTGAATATTGATATATTATGCTGGTACAATTCGGGATGACAAATATTTTTTATACGTCTTTTGAACTCCAGTATGAAATTTTTTTCGTTTCAAATGGATGGTAGGAAAGGTAATTTATTAAACATACGGAATGAGTGTTCTTTTGTTACCAGTCGAAAAAGTATCTGCATTACACAGTATTTTGTTGCTAGGAATAATAATAATAATCTTTATTTAGCACAAAGCTATTATCTAGGAATAATAATAATAATCTTGATTTAGCACAAAGCTATTATCAACAGACAGTTTATATTCACATTTATTACAAAAAATTTTTATAAGTATATTGTATCAAGTATCTTTTGAAGTCTCGATAACTCTGACAGTACTTTATATTTATGGGCAGTTTATTGTATGATACAAGCCCCCTACTCATCGTGGATCTATACATACTATGTGTCCTATAAGTATCTATTTGAAAGTCATTTCGATGTCTGGTATGATAATCATGGTATTCACTAACAAACTGCAAATTTTCTCTTAGATAATTAGGTAACATTCTTTGTTTGATCCTATACATATAATCTAGTGTTCGATAAGTTATTCTCTGATTTACACCCATCAATTTTAACGTTGGCATCATATCTCTAATAGGGGTTCTTTTGTCACATTTTAGTATTATTTTCATACCCCGATTTTGTATTTTCTGCAATCTATCAAGAAAATTATTCTGTAGATTGAATCAAAGTGACGAACAATAATCAATGTGAGGTAGTGTCAATGTCTTAAACAATAATAAGGTTTCGTTCATATCTATTTTATTTCTTAATTTGTATAAAAGGCTAATTTTTTCTGACATCTTATTAGCAATGTACTCCGTATGCGCTTTTAAATTTAAGTTTTCGTCAATTATTATGCCATATACTTCATTTTATCTATTCTAGCAATTACTTCTTTATCAATTTTTATTTTTATTTTTAGGTTGGTTTCACTTGAATTTTTCATCTTATATTCACTGCAACAATCCTAAATTTTGATTTTTTAACATTAATTTTCATATTGTTGTCGCATAACCATATATACAACTCATCTTAGTCATTCTGTAGTGATTGTGACATAAATATAATATTCTCGCCCGTTACATAAAGAATCGTGTCATCAGCAAACATTGAGATTTCGGAATTTCCCACATACTTAACAATGTCGTTTATATACAAAATAAACAAGAGAGGGCCTAACACCGTTCCCTGTGGAACTCCATATTCATTAATCCTAGATGTCGATATCGAATAATTAAATTCAACTTTTTGAGATCTATTTTTAGAATAGGAACTAAATCATTTTCTGACATTTCCCGACAGTCCCATTTTACGTAATTTTTTTATCAAAAAAATTCCATCTATAGTCTCAAATGCTCTCTGAAAGTCCAGAAAAACGAACAATATTATTTTACCGTTATCGATTTCCCTAACCCACTTATCATATACTTTTAGATTTTCAAACCATTTTATGACATTTCCCGACTTTTTACGTAATTTTTTTACAAAAAAATCATCTATGAGTGGCGCGCACGAAAACCAGATTCGTGCAATAATGGAAACCAGGAGCCGGACAATACTTCATTTCCGCCACAATAATCTATAAATATATGTTATTAGTGAAAATTTTGGCTAGAGAAAAAATGTCAGAGAAAATATTTTGTCTGAACTATTTTCGAAATATTGTAGAGTATTGGCATTCACTTGGTGCAAATCCATTATAATAAATATAAAATATTTCGAACACTTGAGTAGAAGTGGAAATCATCGCTATAGCCAGCAATTCAAAGCAGCCGCTCGTGTTTCGAGCTTGTCAGGAAGTCACCACTCTTAGGTTTCTGAATGAACTCTCCGGGTTGGGAGATCTAGTCATTACTTCACCTGTACGCAACCATTCATCCCCGTTTGTCTATACACAATCCCAGTTTATATATATATATATATATATATATATATATATATATATATATATATATATATATATATATATATATATATATATATATATATATATATATCTGATATTATATGTTCAGCAAGAGCATGTTATTTTCAATGTAAAAAGTTTTTGTTTTCGTTTCATGTATACCACCACTTTGTCGAAACTAATGAATAATTGAATTTTATGAATTTGATTTCAATAAATTATTCCATTTAATTGAATTATAACAATTAGTTATATAAATTTAATTAATTTAATAATAATTATTCCATTCAATTCAATGTTAGTTAAATTAAAATTATTGAATTTCATGGCGAAAAAGAGAACTTCCGAAGCGAATGCTAAGCTAGAAATATTTATCTGTATACTAAAGAGACGAAAAACCCAAGTTGATATTTCTAGAAAAATAAGATGACGTTATGATATATATTTTTGTTCAACGTTATTAAACGTTGTTCTCTTAGGAGAGACTCACCTCTCCAAGAGGTAGGATGAATTCAGTGATATACTGACGTGAGCGACCTCTATCGAAGAGAATTTTTCTAATATTTAGATGTTCCCATGCTTTGAACTCACCCTGTATAAAATACATGGTGCTGCGTAGAATTTTTATCTAACTTTTTTGGAGAGTGGTTCGATAGATCCCCCGCCTTTTTCCAAACTAAACTTTCCAATTCGATTATGTGTCAAAACGGCAACCCCACTGAGTAAGTTTGATGGATATTCAAAGTTTTATAAAATGAAACTGGATCAGTATCTATTCAATTACTACTACAGACTTTTAAAGTCTTATGAAAAATGGAGCTTGTATAATACCAATAACAATGAGTTGAAATCCCCACTAATTCCGAACTTCACAAAGTTCCATCCAATTTGTTTTGTTGACTTTCTGGTAAACTCACCATCCGCGTCTGAGTTTCGGGATTGAAATAATGTTGAGGTTCAGGAGCAACCATTTATGTTTAAGCCGTTGACAGCAGATCTTCTGAAGTTTATTCTGATTTTGAGATAGATGACTCGATAATGAGGACCAATGAAACCGAAAAATTCATTTGGCAAGATGAATGCAATAATTGCAAATAAATGTTTGGAATATATACGTATAATATATATATATATATATATATATATATATATATATATATATATATATATATATATATATATATATATATATATATATATATATATATGTGTGTTGTGTTCAAGATAAACGAATCATTTATACTAATAAATACTGAGACTCGAAAACTGAAACATTTTTAAAGTGATCGAGTCTTGATTGATTCATTAAATACGGACTGATGATTCATACTAATCATGAAACAATTGTATCTTATTTATCATTCAGCAAGATCGATGATTTTTTCGAAGTGCACTTAATATTCACTCTCGAAAGTGAAAGGTTCGTTCTCGTTGACAACATTTGTGTAGACAGCTCCCTGAGAGTTTCATTTGAAATATTTCAATATTTCGATTAAAAGTCTCAGTATTTACTATATATATATATATATATATATATATATATATATATATATATATATATATATATATATATATATATATATATATATATATATATATATATATATATATATATATATATATATATATATAAAAGAAATATACTACAAGAAAAAGAAATTTATAGTTCACGTGCTATATTATCGCACTAGTAAATATTCGATATTAAAAATATACTCCCAGTTTCTTTCAAAAACGTTTTGACAAACTATTTGAAAGAACTACAGAATTCTTTTTCTTGAGGTAGATTTCTTTCATGTTTTAAGTAACCACTTATAAAATACTTTGTGAAATGACAGCAAGAGTTTCTACAAGCGCAACCTTGATAACATTACTTTCTCAAATTGGATGAAATTGGGCAAAAACTAGGGTTGTAAAACGTAAAAGCTTAATTGATATGAACGTGTGAAACTTTCAATGTTAGATGTATTCATGTGCTTTTCGTTGACTCCTCAGATTTGAGATGATACATTAATCTATGCATTAGGTATATAAGAAAACGACGTACGGTATATTTCTTTCTTACGATCGATTAGAGGATATGTGAAGATTGAAGTCGTTGCGTTTGACGTGGCGTAACTGATGAGTACGTTGTAATAAAAAACAGTTAACCGACTTAAGTCTCCAATAAATGCAGGCATCGATTTCAAAATTCTCTAACATTCATTCCTCACAATATTTGAAGTACACTATAACTTTTTTTCGTTGATTTTTCACGAATTATTCTGAAGATTATTATATCAGTGCTGGCTATATGAAACATGTACGTTGTGATATCTCCACTGTATATATATATATATATATATATATATATATATATATATATATATATATATATATATATATATATATATATATATATATATATATATATATATATATATATATATATATATATATGTATTTATTTATTTATCATTATTTCAAGCAAAAATGAATTCAAGATGTGAATTTTCCAAATACGGTACTATTGTATCAACCAGGTAAATACAACACAGGAACCACAAAGGAAGATTTCTGATATAATTATTATTAATTGTTAACCATCAGGTGGCATTACGAATAAATCTTCAATAAAGTGCATTTCTTCTATTACGGCAAGTTTCGTCTATTACGGCATCATCAAATATGAAAAAACGAAACAAAAGATCTTGTTTCATATATGTGAGAAAAAAGAAAAGAAATTGAAAATTTGTTTTTCCTTGTGCAAACAATTTTGCGTTTTTAACAAAGTCTTCTTCTATTGAGTTGAATTGAGTAATGTGAATGGTTGATCTCTAATTGGTGGTTCAGCAGATTATTGATGTGAAATTTTTCGAGTCTGTTGATTTTAATTGCTTGTAGGTGGTTAAGTTTCCGATCTTTAACTGTGATATGTAGAATTTTCGGTTGGAATGTTAGTGAAATAGACTGTTTTGGAATTCCAAGGTGTTCACAAATTGCAGACAGTCCTTTCGGTGTAAGAATTCATAGATTTTCATATGAAAATATCTTCATGTGTGGTCTATATAGCGAGCATTGCATTTTACACAATCAAATCTAAATGAACGCTTTGAGGCGGATCTTCTTAAGAAACCAGGAGTATATTTACTTTGTTTTTCAACAAATTACTTTGAAAATCGTACATCTAGCTTTAAATAGTTTTTCATCTTGAATTACAATGATAGCAATTGAATATCTCGTACTCTTTTAAGAGATCAGTCATAATCAGAGCTAAAATTTCGCCATTTCATTTGTATTCCGTTCACCTCAATTCTTCAATCTCAAATATGATTGATGCATAATTAAACAATGCAACCTTTTTTCTTGTTCTAAGCACATCATCCTGATGCAACTTCGTATTCGGAAACTGTTTAACAGACAAGATGATAAATGATATTACGAGTTCGCTACAATGACACAGTTTTCATTCGAGTTTTCCACACTTTTAAGCGTTCGTTTCGGTCATGAATGAATTAGGAGGCGCCAAATAATTTTTCAATTATGTCCTTCTCGTTCCTTTTGGTGTTTTTAGAGCGTCGAAACATCATGCCTCTGGTGCCGTTTAAATATTCAGAATGTCAAATTGTGCACCGCGGCGTTGAAGAGGACGAACGTGACCTTATTGTCATAAAGATGATAAAGGCTCTGCGGGTGACCAAAAGGACTTGTTGGTTTTAGAACGTTTTCCCAGATGGCTGCTCCAGGGTATACCTAGGTGGTTTTATGTGGAAACTTTCTGAATATTCAAGTGCGGTGATTAAATTAGTATTCCCACTATGGACATTTGCCAGTTCCAATGATTAATACGTTGATGAAATTTTGTATATTATTTCAGTCCGTTACATGTAGAATGGAATGAGTTCTGATATGTTCCTAACAGTTTCCTAGCATATAAGCTATAATATTTATGTTTCTCTCCCATATCTATCTATATATTTTTATGTGAAAACAGGTTCAATATATTATGATATAATGAAGTAAGTTGTTTCTCTCACTTCTATATTGATTTTTATACATTCGTACTAAACATCATTTATTTATTCATTTAACATACACTGTTTTACAGGACAAGTCCTACTTACAAAACACGAAACACAACATATACAAAAAACAAAATTGGTAGTACGAAAGTTTCAATTTTGTACTTTCATTTCAAATGAAAGAGTTTTTGATATAAATCACAACTGATGAAATGAAATATAATAATTATAGGCATAAAAAAAACTTGAATGCTGACCCGACTTATACATACATATAAATTTGAACTCACAAATACATATATATTCACATATTAACACTTAACATATGTACAAACATAATTATGTGAGTGAGTATGAATTCTGTTCGTGAATACATATAAATGATTTTTGATGGTTTTATCAGAGATTATGTATATCAAGGAAACTTGCCTTAATATCAGTAACATAACAGTAGAAAATATCCAACTTAGCTTCCAAAATATTATATTGTTCACATATCGTTTTCAATGGCGAAAATTTTAGAATATTCTCTCTAGCTGCTGGAAGGTAGAACGTGAATGCGCTTCTGGAAGAAACTCTTGGAACAATGAAATTAAGCTTTTGCAATAATTCCTGAAATTTCACTTTATTGTTAATTATGCAAGAAGATTATTGCATGGCATTTCCTTTGCGAACTGAGTGTGTCCACATTATGTCGACTTGTAAGCGTTTCCTGTTGTATGCCTATAGGTGGATATATTGCATCAATTCTGAAGCTCAAAAGTTTCAGGAACTTTCGTTGTATAGACTGCAGTTTATCAATGTGTAACTGATAACCAGGATTCCAGTAATAATCATGAACATTTAAAGTAATAATAGGGAAAGTTTTTGAAATGATTACCAGAGGCTTCGGTCTTCGTGAGGTTAGGAAATCATATTTTTATTTGAGGTGTTCTACACTGAATAATATTCAACTCAACAATGGATATTTGTGAAATATTATCATTTTGAAACCCAGACTATTACGAATAAAGATGGACTCTGATATCCCGTTTCAAGTCTCCTGGCTTTCACACTCCACTTCACAGGCAATCTTTCATTTATCTCAGATATTGTAAACCAGGGATATTAAGGTCTGAGGGGGGCCTTTTCAAATTATTCAGTCCGTGGCGGCGGTTCCCAAGGAGGAGGTCTTCGGGGCGGTGGTCTGTCCAGTATGTCAAAGAAACTTCCTGACAGTTCTTGTTGTGACAAGCATCACCAATTTATGTAAGGTATTCGTCGACTTCTAATTCCCTTATGTTTGACAGGAATTTTTCGATATTATTCCAGTGGACCCTATGATGATTGGAACAGTCTTGTCCATGTTCATGTAATAATGATAATAATAATAATGAATGATGAATACAAAATATGATGACTAAAAATATCAATAAGAACATAGATGTACAATATTAAAAACTAATTATAATAATAAAAATTTTATCAAATATTATAATATAGACCTATAATATCAATATATAAATATTCAGTTATATAACTGAATCTCTACACAATGAATAAAAACTAAACAAGAAAACATATCACTCAGAACTCAAACCGGAAGAAATCAAGATAGCTCAATGGGTATGATTTGAATATTCATTAATGATGGAAACAAGTGAATCCAGTGCAAATCACAGCAGATTGATACCTGGTTTGCAATAGAATATTCAAAGCTAAGCGGTGATTGTGCGAGAAGATTGGTTCTGTGGATTTTTGCGTAAAATGTCTGGCTTATGCTATTGCACCTTCGAGGAATGGAGAAATTATGTTCAATTCAAGTTGAGTGTGGAGGCTCGAAGTGTCAAAAATCCACAGCAAACAAGTGTGACACAACCCTTAGGTGGATATACACCATCCTCTCGAAATGGAGGAACACCATCCTCTCGAACTTGCTCTGCAGTGCCTCCAGGCGGTTTATGTGTCAATTATATAATGGTCGCCAAACAAGGCAGCCATACTCAAGTTAGCTCCTCACTAGAGCATTAAATGAGTAGACCAGTGTTGAGGAATTCGAGATCAATCTTGCATTGTGGATGTTGAAACCACAAACTTTGCTACATGATAAAGATAATTGGTTGATATGAGGTATGAATGAGAATTTTTGATCAAATACTAGGCATGGACCAAAAGTTATAACATTTCTCTTTCTAGTAAATTTCACCACACAACATTTCATGACATTCAAGTGTAACCAGTTATTATCACACCATAGACGGATATGATTCCTGACTTTCTAGCCTCAAGAAATCATGTAAAGATGACAAGCTCTTATAAATTTTCATATCGTCCGCATAAGCCACCTTTATGCAGTCCACCATCTCTAAGAGATCGTTAACAAATATGATAAATAGTAGGGACCCAAATATAATACTATGGCGGCACTCGCACTTCAAGTTTTCGATATTTAGAGATAAATCGACATGTTTTTCAACTAGGTTGTTTGCTTTTGGAATGGACACCTCGTTGAAAGTAGTTTTTCTGGATTTTTTGTCAATCAGAGTAAGATCAGGCCTATTTTGACAAACAGTCAAGGAAGTGCGGTGTTTAATCATATGTATTAATTTTATATATTTCCCGCTCATTACAATGAAGTTCATTGAAAATGAATTGGAGAAAATGTATATTTTTCTCAAATAGGTTATGTTGTTATTCAAATATTTTGAGAGGATTTAGGAGCCACTTTGATGGCGAAAGGTAAGTCACAATTGTTTAATAAAATATAAAATAAAAACACTAGGCTTGGTTTCATAAAACTTGAAATAAATATTGACAATTTTTTCGGGGTGTTACCCCATTTTCAAAAGATTTACTTTTGAAAATATTGCAACACCCTTAAACAATCGTTTATTATAAGTATTCATAATTTATAAATTACAAGTATTTATTATAAATTTTGTGAAACCAAGCCGAGTGTTTTTATTCTATATATTGAACAATGTTTTACCAAGAGATCGGCGAACTTCAATCAATTTCGTTTAATATAGTTTGTAAACCTCTAAAATTTTGCGTTCTTCGCTATTCACTTCTTGAAGTATACTTACATCAAGTAACGGTCTTGAATGTTCGAATATTCGTTTTTATTTCTTGCATCAGTCATCTCTATTGGGCCAGATTGTATCTCACTTGCGATTAGAAGAATAGGTGCGTTCACGTGAGTTACGTTTCTAAATTATACAAAGTTCATTCGTAGTTCCAAATACATAATAATGTTTTCAAACAATCGTGAATATAAGAGAAGTTTCTGATATTGGAAACAACGATATTAGCTAGACTTCGCCTCTCTTTTTGTACAATTTGGCAATAAAGGCAATTTATTATTATTATTATTATTATATGGTTTCGATAATTTGCCGTATCGTTAGTAGGTAATTCTATGATTGAATTTTCGAGGTTGATATTCAAATTTTGGATTATTTCTTTTCTGCGAACAGATAAGTTTTTTAAGATGTTTGGAACGACTTAACAGAGCTCTCTGTTGATGATGACAGGTAGTGCTCAAAAAAACACTTTCTGTTGATATATTTAATATAAGCGAAATAAGTTGAAATATTGTTTTAATTCTTAGAAGATCTCAACTGAGTGTTTTTATCCATTTTTATTTCATTCATTGGTCTTGTTTATACATCTCTGATATCTTCTACATAGCATGAATTATTTTCACTTGAAAATTCGTTCTGTATTCGAATTTTATATAGATATACATATTCTTCGGCCAGTTTTGCCAACGGAATGCAGATAATGAAATACTGGACACATTAAACGTAATTATAACTAAGCGCTCAATACTCTGGCATTGTTTCATTTGACGGTAATTACATTTCTCATTCAAGTGTGCTATTGAAGCAGAATTTTGCTGAATATCTATAGGTACATGAAATCCAGGGATAATATTACAGCATAGTTTCAATATATCGTGTATTACCATTTGTGTGTACAATTGGAATTTAGCCACTCATTCTGCACTTCTGTCCAAACAAGAAAAGTTGTGCGTTTCATGAATTTTCAGAAACGACTCGAATTATCCCAATTTTTTATATGAATATAACCATTTATTGTAATGAACTTCTGAAGAAATCAAGTAATTGAAATATTCAAATGTACTACTATTATCCTGAATTTGGATTCTTCTGATTGAAATAACAAAGAAGAACTTTGTCATTCATTGATTTGAAGAAGTCATTCAAATTATACTTGTGAAAATCGAGTGGAAGAAAAGAAGAAAATTCGAGTGAAAGAAAAGAAGAAAAAACGAAAAAATAAAAGTTGAATTACAAAGATGCACATTCAGTCGATGAATAAGATTTGAATCAATTTTATTGGAGTAATGACTTGATAGATTCAATGCATCAAGTATAATAATTGAATTTTTGTCGCTAGGTGTACTTTTATTATATTATTATTGATTATCGTTTTGTCAAATGGCGAATGCGCAGGTTCTCCAATTGAAAAACATTGAAAATTTGAATGAATGAGTAGACGAACGGAATTTCTGATAATTAAATTTCATCGCTCAATAACTTCAAAAACAATTATTTCATTCTCATAAAAAATTCCATAATAAATCCTTTCATTACCATAAAATCAACCTTCAATTCTTCAAATTTCGAGTGAATACTGCAAAATCCTAAATTTTGTTGTGAGAAAAGATTGTCACATATCGTCTTATGTTTCGTAAAGCGTTCGAAAATTTTGAAAATTATTTAGGTGAAATAAAATTAATATTAAATATAAAAATTGATACAAAAATTAATATTAAAGCAAGTAAAACAAGCTGATTGCTCAGATTGTTTTTTTCAAACTCTATTAACACTCGGTAACATATCATTGCCATCCTTTTTGACAGTTTTCGAAGAATACTATAGATAAATTTATTCGCAACTGCATTTCAATCAGTACATATAATTAACAGAAAAATCTTCATTAATTGACAATAAATTAACTTCGATAAATTCTCCAAATTCGGAAGATTGTGATGGGGGTTTGATCCTTGATAATTGTCAATAATTGATCAATTGTGTCAAAGATTTCTATAGAAAGTTCATGTGAATTAGATATTGATAATTGATGAGGCCGATACTTGGAGAAAATTAATATCCATAATAAAACAATATTTAAAATTTTCTCAAATTTAACATAAAATACGCATGACGACGTTTCGAAGTACTACTTCTTTATCAAATGCTGAATTGATACATCTGAGCATCAATTCAGCATTTGATAAAGAAGTAGTACTTCGAAACGTCGTCATGCGTATTTTATATTAAATTTGAGTAAATTTTAAATATTGTTTTATAATGAATTAGATATCGAAATACATCCTGTGGACTATGAACCTAAAATCCTACAAACATGCAAAAACCCAAATTTCTTTTGATGCCCTTCTATCAAGGGGTAAATATAACATAAACCCAAGGATATTTGAAAAAAACCGCTCTATTTTAAACCATGCCACACCATTATAATTGCGAAAGGCTGAAAAAAACCACAATTTACTGCTCAGAAAAAGCTGCATTTACGGTGCACTGTACCTATTTATAAACATTCAGCCCTATTTGCATAAGCGGATCGTCCGTTTTCAAGGATACAGTTTAATTTCCGGACATCCGAGTTAGTCCTCTCTCACTTCCTCTCTGTGGTTTTTTATAGCAGAGAGAGACATGTTGCTAAATTCATTGCTTAGACTGCCGATTTATTAAAAATTTCGGTATGTATCGTTTCAGAGATTCGAAACAATCATACCGAAAGAAGAGTTCCTTATTATTCAAATGAAGTTTACCACTTGAAAATAATATTACTTGAAGATATTGTGATGAACATATCCGATTTCAGTTCTTTCTTATTCCTTCTAGGGTGGAAAAAAGTTCATAGTTGGGAACATTGCAGAATTAAAAGTGTTCATTACCATTATTTTTTTTGTGCCGCAAAATTGACATCCTATAATGGATTGATTATAGGTATATTTAATATTGAATTTTATTAGTGTTAACCACCGTAATTGGTGTCACAATGAAGAGCTGATCTTCAGAGTGAGTTGTGTCTTTGATCTTGATTTCCAAAGTAGAATATATCTCAAGGCCACTCAAGATATCATTTCATCCATTCTTTCATTAGTTCTTCTTAATTAACTTCAGAATTATTTTCTTAAGGAATATTGAAAAACAAAGCTTTTTTATGTGACATGAATGTGAATAATTGAAATTTACAGGTAGTCTTTTAAAATGGATGACGAGCTATTACAGAAATAGAAGTCAGGTTGTAAAAATTAAAAACCTCAGGTCCAGGACGGTTCTGGTTACATAAGGTGTTCCACAGGGTAGTCATCTCGGTCCTTTCTTGTTTTCTCTCTTTATCAATGATATCCCGAGCTCAAGGTGTTGAACATTTTAAAGTTTTGTTGTTTGCCGATGACTTGAAAATCTATAAGTCCATCTCTTCAGTTGATGATGCTGCTGATCCTCAATCCGACTTGCTAGCTGTAGATGGCTTTCGAGTCGTCAGCTCAATGTCAATTTTGTTAAATGTAGACGTATTATCTTCCATAGAACCAATGATCCAATATTGTATCCATATTCAATTGGTGGTGCAAGGCTTGAGCGTACCAATCTCATTAATGATCTTGGAGTAAACGTAGACTATCAACTCGAGTTCAAGGAACATTTTAGAATAATTACCAACCGTGCATTGAGAGTGATTGGGTTCATTAGTCGAAACACTGCTGAATTTTCTGACGAATCAACTTCTGCTTTTTGTAGTCGTATTGTTGAATATGGGTCAATTATTTGGTCACCTCATTATGAGGTGGACTCAAAGTATATTGAACGATTGCAGAATAAATTTCTTTTATATATATCTTTCAAGGTGTCAATATTTCGTATAAATTGTTCGGCAACTTTTATTCGCATTCATTTAGGTATATAAACTTTGACTTCAAGAAGAATTATATTTGATTAGGTCTTTCTGTTGAAATGTTTGAATAATTTTATAGATTCTAATGCATTGCTTGGTCGAATTGGCTTTCACGTTCTTTTAGCAGAACTAGAACTGAATTTAAACTAGAACTATATTTGCGTACTCCAGCTGTCGTACTAATTATTTCACAAATGCAACAATTAATAGAATATTATATTATGGTAATCGCTATGTGAATGCTGACCTATGTTTTTGTACATCACTTACGCAGTTTCGCTGTGTAATTAAGTACTTAGTTAACTAAATTTAGATATAATATGTTTCTTCCTATTTTTTGTAATTGGGCTTATCCGTAAATAAAAAAAAATGTATTCTTATACTTTTAGATCTGATATGGCATATAAGCTTGAATTTCCAAAGCACTTAGTACATGTGACTTTTCGTTTCTATAAGAAATTGAAGAATCGATTTCACGTATCAGAATCACGTATTCAATGAATTTTCAATGTCATTGAATAATCATTTAATTCGGATAATTTGTTGTGGATAATAATGAGCGTTTAAACTGAAATTCTTTTCAAAAAGACCTGCCATTATAGTTGTAATGATTTTTCATTATCGAATATAAACTGAAATTCAAACACTTGAACTTGTGATTTATACTTTATTGACAATATAGCATGACGAGTTTCGGATTTACATCAAGTAAACGCAAACACTATTAAATACTCTTTTTCAGATGCTAAATCAACATTGAAAAAATTCTGAAAATACAGATATTCATACCTCTACTTGAGGGCCAGAACATAGAATGACAAAGATAGAGAATAGAATCTAGAATTGAAATTAAAATTGAACAAAGAAACCAGGCAATAAAGAACTGGTGAAATAATGAAAAATTACAAATAGAAAGCAAGATATTGAACGATTAGAATGAAAACTTAGAGGAGGATAAATGTTCTGACATGCTACTTGGAATTTTATAACTGAAAATATTAAATGAAGGACAATTACTTGACTTATAAGTGAAAGTAATGAATTAATCATAATCCTTTGAATTTATTAATTCGATTCTGGAAAATTTATTTTGAAATCTGTGTTCTCTTTATGCAATAATTTCAACTATCAACTGAAAGTGTGACTATCTATCCAGTGGTTGGCAGAATGATTTCATCTGCTTTTTTCTTCTCGAAATTTCGTTGATTACATCAGCGATTTGGATTTAAAACCAGGCGTACCAATGTACGCCTTATATTGATTTTGCATTATATTTCGACTTTTCTCTAACAAATGGTTAAACTTCGAAATTCTGAAAAGATTTTTATTGAAAACTACAAAATTGACACACTTGACTTAAGTTTCACTGAATATATTGAAAACTCTACATATGCTTCGGGTGGTTCACCCTATCAAGAGTATACAATATTACATCAGTAATATTGTATACTTTTGATAATGGGTTAACCACCCGAAACATATGTAGAGTTTTTAATATATTCAGTGAAACTTAAGTCAAGTGTGTTAATTTTTAATTTTATAGTTTTTAACATGATGTTTCAACAAGAGATAAGCGAAACCTCCGTGTCATTTATTAAGATTTTTATTGATTGTTTTATTTTTTTGTGATTCCATATTCTCGCACTGTAAATAAGTTATTACTATCTGTTTTTGTAAAATTTTACTAGTGTTAATTCATCATCTGGAAAAGAAGTTGTACTTCTAAAGGCGAGTCATACGTATTATTTGATCCATGAGGAAATTTGGGTAAGTGTTTCAATAAAGGTTCTTTTAGACAACTTGCTAATGATGAACTGATGAGCTTAAATCAAATTGAACATATCGTGATACTCAAAAGCATTCATTTCGCATACGACAAAATACTCAACTTTGTCTAATTTCACAACGAAGTTGACTGTTGGAAATATGCGGAAATTAAATTATCTGGTGACTCGACTGTGATAAATATTTAGCCAGAATCCTAGAATTCATTCGTGGTATATGTTCAAAGAGCTCTAAAGGAAATTTCCTCTCGACATGAAACTATTCTTGAGGGCCAAAACCACAGCAAAGGAAGACCTTTTTCAATAGGTGCTAATTTCCTTTATGGGCTAGATAATCTTTGGTCCGTTATCGTGGATGCGTGATACTGGATACGCGAATTCTTTGCTTTCCTACACTGGAATCAAATTGAAAAAGAAGCGTTCTATTGTACTGCCGCACGAGATTGTGTTTTTCTTTCGGCGCAAAATTCTACCGATTCGAATCGATGTTGTCATTCTTCAGGACTGTGGCTGAATTAGTGGAGTTATTACTTCGGATCTCTTGTTTGTCCACTTCATTTTATATCGTAGATATTTTTTTTTCACAGATAACGTTTGGTACAACAGAATTTCAGATAATGAATCATAAAATGAATTCAAACACTTCCGTGAGGTTATCGATTTCTTCTGACGATTACATATTATACTGAATAGTGTTGGCGTTTACTGGGTGTTAATACATTATAATTGAATACAAGATATAATTCAAACACTTGAACTTTTGATTCACACTTTTATTGACAACATAGCAAACTAAGTTGTCATCAAAAGTGTAAATCAAATGTTAAAGTTTTTGAATTTTATTTTATATTCGCTAACATATTAGTTGAGTATCTAACTATTAATAATGATCAAACTAAATAAGTCATGTTATGTGAGTGTCTGATGAAGTCTATATAAAAGAGGGAATTATTAGTTTTTATTGGAGCTTTTTTTAGTTATTAGGGTTATTTTTTGATTTATCTTCGGCATTTGATTCACTATTCTTTGAATTTATACTTGATAAATGCTACAATTTAGGTTTTAGAGGTGTTTTTCTGAATTGGTTACGTAGTTATCTTGAAGAAAGGACAATGGTAGTGAAAATAGGTCAGAGTTATTCTCAGAGACATGACATTGCTCTTGGGGTGCCGCAAGGCTTTGTGATCGGACCTCTTCTATTCATATTGTTCATAAACAATCTATTGGTTATAAACGAAAACGGGACAACTTCGTTGTCCCGGTTTTTTGTGACACCATATGTCGATGATTCACCGGTGGTCGTTTCTAGCAGGACTCATGAAGAACTTCTGGGGGCATGTGAATGATTTGTGAGGGAGTTTGTAAGTTGGTGTCGAATGAACAATCTGATGGCGAACGTTGATAAAACTGTATGTGTTCATTTTTGCCTGAAGGGCAATGGAATTAGTACCTTGGATGTTAAATATGGTTACAACACTATATCATCATCCCAATCAACAAAGTTTCTTGGAATATATGTAAACAGAAGTTTGAGATGGACATCACACATCGAGGTCTTATGTAAAAAATTGATTAACTCATTTTTTGCAATCTCTAGAATTGAAAACATCGTACCTAGAAACTGTGTTATAAATATGTATTACAGTCTTGTATATATAGTCATCTAAATTATAATATTCTGTTGTGGGACTGCTCTACAGAAATAAATAGGGTGTGTATTCTACAGAAGCGAATACTTCGATTAATATTCAATAATCATCAACGAACATCTTGTAAAACTGTCTTCATTAATAATTACATACTCACCTTACCGTGTTTATATATTTATAGATGTTTGTTATATGTTAAAGAAAATGAAGATAGGTTTATTAAATTGAATATGAATCATGAGTATTCAACAAGCAACAGGGATGTACTACTTATTCCTATGCATAAAACAGCTAAAATTGAACACTCTCTTTATTATCAGAGTATTGAAATTTTCAACCATTTACCATCGAATTTGAAAGTACTAAAAGCTCATTTGTTTAAGAGGAGAGTTAAATATCTGCTGTTAACAAAGGCATACTATAGTGTGGCAGAGTATTTCGATAATTCGATTGTAGGCAATAGTTTATGAATCAATTTTTTGTATCATATGTTTTGATATTTTTTTTGACACAAATGTTCTTCACCATGTGAAATTGTCTCAAATGTTCAATATTTCTGAGGTAATTGTTTTTTTGCTTTTCAAATAGAGTTGTATATTATTGTAAATATAAATTTAACCAATATTTTTGCTCGAGGGCTGAATGAAATATCAGGCTCAAAACTGAATTCAGTCCTTTTGAGAGAATTCTTCCTAGTTATAATTATTGTATGAATTGAAATGAATGTAATTCTACAATGTAAAGAATGTTTCTCAATACATTCATTTTATTATATCATATTATTATATTATCATCTGACAAATATTGAATTATCATTTGAAATTTTTTATCGAATTTAAAGATTTGTAGGTATTATACTACAAGTATAGGGAAAATTGATGACGTCAACATCTTCATTTGTTATTTTCACATAGAAATTCATCTGGGTTTTTCTATTTTAAAATTTCTGTCAATTGCTCAACAGTTATGTTATGTGTTTACAGCCCCCTTGGTATTTTTATGTCTACCTAGCTATCTATTTCAATAGATTTACACCAAGTAAATGTAAAAATTATACAAAATTTCTTCTCATGTTGATGAAGCTAATACCGTAGAGGAAAATTCTTGATTCATTGAATTACAATTCTAAACGACTATTTATATAACGGTGAAAACAAATATGATGTGAATTTTTCTGTGACTTTATATGATGATATCGATGTCGCATAAACAGTGAAAATGGTAAATATGGATAATTGAATGAAAACATTTGATATTTATCTGCAATCGAAACAAATAGTGATACGTTTTAAGCTTTGGAATGAAATCAAAGCTCGGACGTTGGATATATCGATCAGAAAGTATATCTGAGGTTTTCGTGTTATTGTTCCCAAACCAAATTATTATCGTTAGCACGTTTTTATTCCGTGCTTGTTCCACTGATATTGTCGCTTTTTCAACATAGAATTCCATCACTTTTACTCTGATACTTTCAACTGCTCAATTTTTCAGAAAATTGAACAGAAATAATTTTTTTCATAATAACAAATAAATTTATTGAGAAACATTCTTTACATTGTAGCAATACATTCATTTCAATTGATACAATAATTACAACTAGGAAGAATGCTCTCGAAAGGACTGATTTCAGTTTTGAGTCTGATCTTCCATTCAGCCCTCGAGCAAAATATTGGTTTAAACAAAAATATTGTTTAAATTTATATTTACAATAATATTTAACTTCATTTGAAAAGAAAAGAAAAATTTACCTCAGAAATATTAAACATTTGAGACAATTTCACATGGTGACGAACATTTGTGTTAAAAAAAAAATATAAAAACATATGATACAAAAAATTGATTCATACATTATTGCCTACATTCGAAGCATCGAAATACTATGCCACACTATAGTATGCCTTTGTTAAGAGCAGAGATTTAACTCTCCTCTTAAACAAATAAGCTTTCAGTACTTTCAAATTCGATGGTAAATGGTTGAACATTTGAATACTCTGACAATAGAGAAAGTGCTCAAATTTAGCAGTTTCATGCATAGGAATAAGAAGTACATCCCTGTCCCTTGTTGCATACTATTCAATTTAATGAACCTATCTCCATTTTTTTAACATGAAACAAACATCTATAAATATTTAAACACGATAAGGTGAGTATGTCATTATTGATGAAGATAGTTTACAAGATGTTTGTTGATGAATATTGAATATTAATCGAAGTATTCGCTTCTGTGTAGTGAACATCCTATTTATTCTGTAGAGCAGCCCCAAAGCAGAATATTATAATTCAGATGACTATATACAAGACTGTAATACACATTCATAACACAGTTTCTAGGTACGATGTTCTTAATTCTAGAGATTGCAAAAAATGAGTTACTCAATTTTTTACATAAGACTTCAATGTGTGATGTCCATCCCAAATTTCTGTCTACATATATTCCAAGAAATTTTGTTGATTGGGATGATGATATAGTGTTGTTCCCATATTTAACATCCAAGGTACTAATTCCATTGCCATTCAGACAAAAATGAACAAATACAGTTTTGTCAACGTTCACCATCAGATTGTTCATTCGACACCAACTTACAAACTCCCTCACAATGCATTCACATGCCTCCAGAAGTTCTTCAGGAGTCCTGCCAGAAACGACTGCCGATGAATCATCGACATATAGTGTCACCAAAAACCGGGACAACTTCGCAGGCAGATCGTATATAAACAAAATGAATAAAAGAGGTCCGAACACAGAGCCTTGCGGAACCCCAAGGGAAATGTCATGTCTCTGAGAATAACTCTCTCCTATTTTCACTACAATTGTTCTTTCTTCAGGATAACTACGTTACCAATTCAGAAAAACACCTCTAAAACCTAAATTGTAGCATTTATCAAGTATAAATTGAAAGGATAGTGAAGATTTTTATTTAATAGTGTTGGTTCACTTGATGTATTAAATTATAATGGAAGCAGAAATGGTTGAAAGTTACAAAAGATAATATCGGAATGAATATCCATTGATGTTGGAGATCCAAAGAAGAAACATGAACATCCAAACTAGAAACAAAATTTTGAATGTCCAATTGAAACTTGTCTGAAAATTTTACTTGTGTGAAAGAATGCAAACTATGAAAATCAAGTATTCCATTTTTCGGTTTTCTACGTATAAACTGAAAGGGGATTTCTTTCGTTTTCAGAATGTTTTCAGTAGGACAATTGACAACTTTGAAAATTTCAATTTATATCATTAGGAGAAACAATATAAAGTACAACTTCCGTTTTATCGAAACATATCAACAATTATATTTTACTTTAGTAGTATGATATAATCAAAATCAGAAATACCATGATGCTATCTGTTAACAAAATATCATTGTTGCTATTTGAAAAAGATTGTTGAAAACAAATCATTCTCCACAAATCCTTCAGATCCTCGTTTTCGATTTTTGTTATGCAATTTCGAAAACTTTTGTCCAGTTAGCAGATATAAATCTATTGCAGTAGATAAATTGTATATCACGTAGTATATATAAATAATAATGTCCAGCATGAATTAGAGCAACCTCTCGAGTAAAGTACGAGAAACTTTGATGAATATTCTCTACGAGTTAGTTCTGAAATTCTGAAATATCATAGCATATGAAAGCATCATATAATTATTACCAATGTTGATATCTAGACGGATAAATCTATCTCAGTTCATTTCATTCATACAATTCACTGGGTTAATGGATAAACAAAAGGTTGAAATGGAAAACTGTTTGAAATAAAACAAGTCTTTTATCAAAATTAAAATTCAAACTCTTGAACTTTTGATTTACACTTTATTGACAACATAGCATGAAGCGTTTCGTCGTTACAAACGACTTCTTCAGATGCTAACAGGGTACTCTATTTTCTGAAGAAGTCGTTTGTAACGACGAAACGCGTCATGTTGTCAATAAAGTGAAAACAAAAGTGCCAATGTTTGAATTTAAGTTTATATTCAATATAATGGTTTTATATCAAGTAAACGCCAGTAGTATTCAATAAGTCTTTTATCCACGAAAGTTTGAATTGTGGTACTTTTATTCCTCATTGCCGCTTCAGAAATTATTTAATAATAATAATAATAATATTTATTTAGCTATAGCTATTACAAAATCATATATACATTCATGTTCAAAATATATTATTTATAATTATATGTTTAAAAAGAACTTAGCTAATTTACGCTTGAATGTCTTAAGGTCACTAATTGTGTTTATGGAGCTTAGTAATTTATTAAATGCCTTGAATCCATCATAAAATACTATTCCTATGTTTAGAAATCTTAGAAACTTGCATGTAAATATTGTCAGAATTTCTTATATTATAACTGTGCACATCACTGACACATGTTACATTTTTTTATTACTCTATATGGGAACAAGTTAGTTTTAACTTTAAATATAAATATATATGTGGGAAAAAATATTCTCTATTTAACTGAAAGTAAGTCTAAACAATTTAGTATGCTTTCGATTGGAGTATCTATAACATTTCAAAATTGTTCGCATAACTCTATTCTTCAACTTTGTTACTGTTGAGTTTTTTCTTTGCTCAACCCAATAACATAGTGGAACAATATTCAAAGTGTGCCATTATTATTGAATTGAAGAGCAATAACTTCATATATGTCATCAGATTTTTTACAATTTCTTTGAGAAGGTTGATTTTCTTTGAGATTTTAGATAATACGAAGTCAACATGATCATTGAAACTCAATTTCTCATCTAACATAACGCCTAATTATTAAACAAGTTTTACCGTTTCGATGTTCTGGCTTTCAATTTCAATACTTGTTTTTTCGTAACTATTTACCTTAACAATTTTACTCGTACCAAAAACTATAAATTTAGACTTTGTTACATTCAACGGTAAACTGTTATCGCTTAGCTATTCATTTATTCGAATATGTCTATAAATATCTATAGTCTAGATATTTTTACCTCTAACATAAATCATTGTATCATCTGCGAACAATCGTATAGAGCATTTTTCACGTGCAAAAACATATCATTAATGTATAAGGAGAATAGGAGTGGAGCTAAGACAGTACCCTGAGGTACGCCAAAATCAATTCCAATGCTGTCCGAAAGAACACTATTGAACATAGCTTTCTAAGATCGGGAATGTAAATAGGAATTGAACCATTTGTTTACTAAACCTTCAAAACCAATTTTATTTAGTTTTTTCAACAGCAGTGATCTACATTAAGTTTCGAACGCTCTTTTGAAGTCCAGTAATACTCCAGTCACTACCTCTCCTTCATCTATAGCTCTATACCATTCATCACATATGTTTAACAGTGCTGTCTCACAGGAGGAATTTCTCTTGAAACCTGATTGTAAGTCAGAAATAACTGAATGTATTTCGCATAATTCTAGAACCGGATTTTTAACTAGTTCTGGAATTTTTAACATGGTGAAAGAAGATTTATAGGTCGAAATTCCTCCAATTTGATAGTGTTACAAATTTTAGGCACTTTTATTATCAATGAACATTTCCATTCATTTATTATTAATTATATATTAGATGAAGTTCTTAAGGCCACAAGAACTAGAATAAAGAAAGAAGAAATCAAATATGAAGCTTATGTACTTTTCCATTTTCGATGATAAAAACAATTGATAATTTGAAGTTGAATCTAAGGTGTTCTCATTTTTTTGTGGAAATATGTACAGAAAAATCCAAAATTCCTTTCTGATTTTTTTTCTGCTTCTATTTTCTCCTTTCTGAAGAAATATTTTCGTTTTCAATGTATTGATACTCGATAATATCAATGTTCTCATGATGATAAAATTCGTTCTAAACTTCATGTTCATCCGAAATGAGCAACTTTGATGACCTATATATCTAGTATTTTATTTCAAAATTTACGGTCGTTATATGTCACTATATGACCTACTCTTAAAGTAGCGTTTCTGAATATGATTATAGATTATGATGGCATATCGTATCAGATATGCAAGAAGTGTTTCGTTATAGAAGAAAGTGAATTCGGAAAAAAAATATTATATGGGTTTTCATACCTTTTTCTTCGAACCCACTCTGAATAAACTTTATGTCTAATATTGCTCTGATAGAGAATTCGTGAAGCTTTTGAACATTTGTGAAATTGAGTATCAAGATGTTTCAGGTATGAAAACTAGAGAAAACTAGGTATATAAACTAGAGAGCTTAGTTTCTTATGAAATATTATGTTTATGCATGAGTAACTGTATATAATCAAATATTTATAATCGGTGTATTTAATATACCTGGTAGTGATTATGGATATACTAAGGTTGAAACTTTTATTCGATATCTTTAATTACAATTTACTATAATTAACTTTGCATTGCCAATCTTGCTGCTTTCATCAGCTCAAACTTATTTCTATTTTTGAGTACTGATTTTGAAAGCTGATTTCAGAGTGAGAAGATGACAATTTATATATTTCCACATAAGTTAATTATGCTATTTTGCGGTCAATGTCACTGCATTGCCTCGAAACCTCCTATAATTGGAAAATACTTTCAATGAACTATCTTTTGAAGACAAATTCGTAGCGATGTAGTTCCCTTTTATCTGTTGCGGTTGTGGAAAAATGAATTTCCTAATTCCTCTTTGCCATTGATGAAATGACACATGAAAAGTAGGGAAAATCATTTATTTCTTTCATTTCTCATATTTCTACACCTTTCATTGGATATATTCATCGAACAGGTTAGATATTTCATGATGAATTTTCCAATAATAGAGATGTCACAGGGAAAATGAAATATTGCGTTTCTCCATCGGCGAAATAACCGAACATTCATGTTTTTCTATATCTGGCGACATATTTTTATAGGATTTTTTTTGGTCCGCATACCTTGTATAGAATTTTCATTCTCTGATGTTTTTCATTCGGACTTGATATATTGTATGAAAATGAAAGGTTCTAGATTTTTGATCTATAATATCATTGGAATTTTTTTTTCCAGAGTCGTAGCAAGGGACATTGTATACACAGGTAAGCTGATGAATTTGAATACTATGAAGTGAATATTTCTTCATATTCATTGTAATTATAATAATTTTCCATTCCAAAACGTATTCACTTATTATACATGTAATATTCTATTATATTGTGATATTTCACATATTATATTCGAAATATTCTATTAATATCAGTATTCGTTGGAAGGAAAAGCGCAGTAGATCCAAAATGACAAGCATGTTAGATTGTTTCTCAGAAAAAGTCAATTAATCATCTATATACTAAATGTGACAGATAATTATAACATTATTGATGAACTGAAAATGTAAAAAAATAAATAATTTAAAAAATGAAAACACCCGACTGCGTAAAAAGTGAACCAAACTACGTACCTAATAAAAATAAAACTGAAAATTTAAAAACAAGAATTGCAGTCTGGAACTATGAACGATAACTATTAAGATAATTAAATAAAAAATTAAGTCTTTAGTAAGTTAGACAGTCAGGACACATTATTAGAGTGTGAGCCGTTTTAGGTCTTAATGGGCCATGACTGTCTAAGTTACTATAGACTCAATTTTTCATTTAATTACCTTGATAATTATTCTTCTTAGTTCCAGATTACAGTACTTATTTTTGTATTTTCAGTTTGATTTTCATTAGGTGGATAGTTTGGTTCACTTTTCAAGCAGTCGTATTTTTCAATTTTGTGAACAATTAATTTTATTTTAGAGTTTTTAATTATAAGTATCTGCTATAACGACAGGTATTCTTATCGACGTCAGTACTACATCCCAACTTCAAAGGAATTTGACTTAATTTTTATTAATTAATTAATAATTATTAATTATTCATGAATAAATAGTCACTCCAATCGAAAAGTGATGAAAGTAAACTATTGATAACAGAGGCCAACGAAAAAAATGTTTGTAAGAAATTTTCAAACCAATTTACCTAAATCTTATGTATTTTTAGGTGCTGAAACCGTATTTTGTTGTAGTTCTTCTTTCACCCACAATTTTCTAAGAATATGGCATCCATTATATATTGAAAAAATGAGGGAAATTTGATATAAAAATTAAAAATGAATCTTTTTTTCATCGAATTACAATTTTTACTTGGAATATTGGATTGTTAATTTGAATTATTAAGATGCAAATATTATGTGCTCATTTTTTTGTATTTTCTCTCCCATTTCTCTGTGAAATTTCTTGCATAGATTCTTCTTCTATGTGATACATTTTGTTGTTCTTTGTGAAGGGACCAACAGTAATCGCTCACCATATTGACATTCCATCGTCCTTGGTATCGTTTCTCCATCTCTTATGTCCTGATGAAACCGTTCCCCTTCCCTGACATAGCCTAAGTTGTCAAGGAAAAAATCAAGATAGTAATCCAAGAAGTGGATTTCAAGGCTCATCAGACAACCAATATTCCTAAATTTGTCAATCTTGTTAAATGCGATAATTTCATAATTAGGAGCTCTCATATTACCCAAAAACTCAGTCACAACTTATTTAAATGATATCCAAGCTTTTTTTTTTCTCTTGTGTTCATTGTTGCTCCGAAATTGGATTCGAACATCAATTTACGAATATCAGGCCCAAAGAAAATTCCTTCTTTCAGTTTAGCTTCCGGTAAATGAGGAAACGTTTAACACAAATATTTGAAACAACCACCATCTTTGGGCAAGGCCTTTACAAATTGTTTTATCAAGCCCTATTTTATCTGTAGTGGTGGTAAAGGAATCTTTGTGAGATCTAATGAATTTTTATGCAATATATTCTTCTCGCCGGATGTCAATGATTTTCTTACAGATCATTGTTTCGTAGTTTTCAAATTATAGAACAAACACTTACGGGTACAACTTCCAAGGTAAAATTTTTGGGCGAAGTATCAGATCCCTTTGAAATCAAAACCAGTGCACGGCAGGGGGACGGACTTTCACCAATCCTTTTCAATATTGTGTTAGAAAAGGCCATTAGGGAATGGGAACTTCACGTAAAGGGCATACAAGTGGTATCAAAAAAGAAAAAAGAATAAATGTCAAATGTCTCCCCTGTGCTGACGATATTGCTATCATCGCAGACAACAGAACTGAAGCCATTCTCGCCGTAGAAAAACTACATGAAATTGCGCAGAAAACAGGTTTACAAATTTCTTATGATAAAACCAAATACATGGAAAGAAAACCAAAAAATAAATCTTCTCTTACCACAAAACATGGTGGAATTCTGCAAGTCGGCCATTTTAAATACCTCGGAGAAGTTCTACAGTCCTCAGGTTAAACCGAATATCTAATGAACAGAGAATTACGAAGCTCCAGAAGGCCTACAAACTAACATGGGCTCACTATAACAAAAAGTGCATCTCGAGAAGCGCCAAATTGAGGCACTATAACACAACGATTTTTCTAGAAGCAATCTACGCTGCTGAAACAATGGTTATTTGACGGTCATTCAAGAATTAGAGAAATAGAAAAACAAGAACGAAAAATTCTCAGAAAGATTTACGGGCCAATCAATAGAAACGGCATTTGGATGAAAAGACCTCAGAATGAACTGTATGAAAAGACAAATACGATAACGGAAGAAATCAGAAAATGACGAGCAACGTTCTATGAACATGTCTACAGATTGAAACAGTCCAGAATACGTAAGAAACTACTCGATATAATTATGAATATTAAATGCGGAACAGAGTGGCTAAAAGAAGTCCAAAAAGATCTACAACAGATCAATATAAAAATTCTCGAAGATTCTGAATGTCGCTATAAAATCGCACATGTGAAGTTTGAGCAAAAGTCATCGTCAACCTGGAGTAAAGCCTGGAGCAATCGTCAACCTGGAGTAAAATGGAGAGATGAACGGAAGAAAGAGCATTCAGAGAGGATGAAGCGTTTTTGGGAGGCAAAAAGGATGAAGCAAAAGTCCTAATAATTGCGAATTCACGTTCAGTTGCTCTCCTTATGGGGAACAATCGTAATAATAATAATAATATGAAATTATAAACGAACACGTTTAGGTCTTTCTATTTGAATGACAAAAATGTCTTTGGGTTGGTGTGTTTTTGAATGAGGAGTTAGAGAATTTCGAGCAACATTTAGAAATGTGAGTCGTGTATATTAGATACTGGGAATTATGTTCCTTATGTTGGTAAGCGAACATTAACGAAGTGTACATGAAGAATTGTCTAACATCGAATATCTCACTCGCCTCCAATACTAAATCTGAAGGATACCAAAAGTTCCTGTTGTGAATAGTATATATTTACAGTTTTGATCCGTTATATTTCCGAAATAGAGAACTGAACTCCGAGACTGGAACTCTCAACTTCGTTTTTCTCAGAAAGATTCACTCGTATGATGTTTTTGTTCTCATTTTTAGGAAGACATCGAAAATGAATATAAAGGTTGTTTTTTTTAGAGGTATAAAACTTTAAGTTGGAATTACTGTTGAAGATGGCGACCGATTCAACAGCTGAGAAGTGATTTATTCTCAGTTTGGTTTGGCAATTCATCACGAATAGACTCACGTCTGAACAACGCATGAAAATAGTGCAATTTCATTTCGAAAATAATGGTTCCACGTTTACTCTTATTGATAACTCGCATCCCCAGAGACGCCGTACGGTGCGTACAGAAGAAGCTATTGCTACTGTAGAGCGTAGCATTGAGGAAGATCCGAATGAGTCCATCCGCCATCGAGCACAGGAATTGGACAAACAAAACTGCCGCATTTGAAGTGAAGAGAATCCACAAGTGTATGTCAAAACACCGTTACATCCAGAAAAACTGACTGTTTGGTGCGCTTTATGGGCTGGAGGAATCATTGGTCCGTACTTTTTCAAAAACGATGATGGCCAGAACGTTACAGTCAATGGTGATCGGTATAGAGTCATGTTTACAATTTTTTTCATTCCTGAATTGAACAACCATGATGTACACGAACTGTGGTTTCAACAAGACGGCGCAACATGTCACACAGCTCGTGCCACAATCGATTTATTGAAAGACACGTTTGGAGACCGCCTAATTTTACGTTTTGGACCTGTGAATTGGCCTCCAAGATCTTGGGATTTAACACCGCTAGACTACTTTCTGTAGGGCTATGTAAAGTCATTGGTCTATGCGGATAAGCCACAAACGCTTGACCATTTGGAAGACAATACTCGCCGAGTTATTGCCGATATACGGCCACAAAAGTTGGAAAAAGTCATCGAAAACTGAACGTCTAGATTGGACTACTTCCGAGCCAGCGGTGGCAGTTATATGCCAGAAATCATATTTGAAATATAATGCCACAAGATTATCTTTTGAATAAAAAAACATTCTTGTCAATCGAATGATCCATCGTTGTTTTATTGCAATTTAAAGTTTCATACCTCTAAAGAAAACACTCTTCATTTCCGAAATAAAGAACTGAACTTCGAGACTGGAACTCTCAACTTCGTTTTTCTCAGAAAGATTCACTCATATGATGTTTTCATTCTCATTTTTAGGAAAACAGAATTACAACAAAATATGAATATACAATTATATTTAAAAAACTCAACAGTAGGCAATGTTGTGTAGTCGAAATACTTCTTTTTGTCAAACTTTGTTCAAAGCCGAACTGATTTCATAATTCAGCACACAACGACATGAAAGCTGAAAATATTTTCTCAACTTTATATTTTTACAAGAGATATTCTCGTTTTCCTCTTGGCAAAATAACAAAGTTTGAATGAAGGTCCAAGCCATGACAGCGATTATATACTCAGCCCGTCAGGCAGGTTAAATTGAATGGATTCAGATGGAACTTTTCCTACATTAATTTAAAATAATTGTTTGATCGCATTCAGCGGAAAAGAGGTTGATTTATCAAAGAACGTGAAATGTCAACACCAACGTTCACCTTTCCTTTAGATTAATTCTTTATTCTTGCAAGTTTTATGAAGTTCCACTGACAAGTTGAGGTTATGACGTGAATTTGTACAGAAGTTTCTCATTCAATAACGAATGACAAATCGAAATTTTATGGTTGTAGAACAATTTTGAATTATGAATTCAAACTTTCGAATTGATTTAAAGTTTGGGTCTCTCAAAATAATATCATTATAATTCAAACTAAATGTATAAAATAAAAAAGCATAAAATGTGTACAGAGTCTGGTGAAGTAAGAAGTGTAGGTCTTACATAAAAATTCTTATGTTTTTCCAGAATATAGCGAAAATCACAAAACGAAGTTAGTCTTGTTTACAATATAGTAAATTATCAAATTATAAAGAAATTAGTTTTTCACACTTCAACTAAATAAAGTTTCATCGATCAGTGTGACCTTATTGCGACACTAAAATGAAGGAGATAAAATACAATGTTTTGAATAGAAAATTGTAAGAGTGGAGCTGTGCATATTGATTTTCATAGGTAGCATCTATTTCTTGTAGTGTTGTCTATAGTTTAATCACAGGCGTTTGTATCTCACGAATTATCGATTTTCATTGACGTTTCGTCAAAAACTATTGCTCTGAAAAACTATAAATGAAATAGCTTCTAATGATTATGATTGATGGAAGCATTGAGAATCCTTCAGTTAATGTTATCTTCCGAATTATTCGAAAGAACTACACCGTCAGACCTGCTTAAAGTATTGGAAAACCAGCAATTTCTAATGTCATTCAGAAAAAAGTATAACGTGATATGAATATATAATATTGCGATAGTAAATTGCGGTTTTATGATCATTTTTTTTCATTATATAAGGTTCAATTTGACAATGGTTGTCATATTCATTTTGTTGAATTATAGTTAAATACTTTTTTTTTATTTTGTTATATTTATATTGTTTAATTTATATTTTATTTTTTTTTCTATATTCTATTGTTACTGTTAGTTTTATTATGATTATTATTATTTTTTTCCTTTTATTTTTTGTTTTAAGGGGTTGAGTAGGAATAGCTATGCAAAACTTCGCCTCTCACTGTTGTAACACAATTTGTGTATAAAAGTGAATAAAGTCCTTATTATTATTATTATTATTTTCATAATATACTAGCGAACCCGACTGACGTTATCTTGGAAACTCATCTATAATTAGAAAATTTGTAGAACTCGATTGCAGCACCACCTACTGGGTTCAATTGAGAACCTAAACCATTGTTGAATCCACTTTAACACACACACACACACACACAAATATTCAACAAAATTGGTCCATCGGTTTAGTAGGAATTCGGCGACATTCACATGTACAGTAGAATATATATATATATATATATATATATATATATATATATATATATATATATATATATATCTATAAGATATAATATATAAGATAATTTCAAGATATATATATATCTTGAAATTGATTTATTGCCTGTTTAAGATATTTTATTTTGAATGTTTTCAGCAATAACAGGCTTTTTTTATATGAAAAAGTTTATTTTTGTTGACGTTTCGTTGTTATATTACAACTTTGTTAAAACTAATCTTTTAAATTAATTTAAAACTAATTAGTTTTGACAAAGTTGTAATATAACAACGAAATGTCAACAAAAATAAACTTTTTCATATAAAAAAGCCTGTTATTGCTAAAAACTTTCAAAATAATATATATATATATATATATATATATATATATATATATATATATATATATATATATATATATATATATATATCTTGTTATGTATTGTTATCTTGTTTCCGCAACAGAGGAAGATCATGTGAGTATTAACTTTCGTTTGATTCTACCCTTAAAAGAGATAGGGCTCAGTTTTGTTTAAGAAGAAAATTTGATGGCACTGATTATTCCCAAAATAGTTAATGGTTTGTGCTTTGGTACACCACATTCGTGCTAACAGTTCCTGAGAGTTTCTTTAGAATTATTTCGATATCTCATAAAATTCCAAGTACGAGCCCAAATGAGTTATCCTTGGTTTTCAGCTACTTTTCATTATCTTGTTCCATTTATAATCGTGATATCTATATCTATATTGCCTGATTCATAAGTTCAATTTTATTTTCAATTTTTGTGATTCTTTTCTCTTTCTTTTTCATTCTATATTCATCATTCATCATTGTACCTATGTTCTGGCACGCAGAATAGGTATAAACATCTGTATTTGTGAAATTTTGTCAGGGTTAATTTAGCATCTGAAGAAGTTGTACTTCGAAACTCGTGTCAGGCGCATTTTTCAATATGTGGAAAAATTTTAATTTAGATAAAATTTGAGAGAGAACGAAGAAGTCAGTCGAGCGCTAACGTTAAGAAAACCGGTAGAAAATAAGACAATATATTGCGCGATTTTCATCGTTTCAGAATTTATTTCTTCTTCTTCCTTCGATTTTGACTGACTATGCACCACGTGAAATAACTTTTCATGAATATTTTTCTCCATTTTTTTTTCCTCCAATTCTCCTTCATTTGTTCTCCATGCTTTTTTGTCTTTCTTCTGTTCATTTTGCTCCAGTCTTCTTTTTTCCTTTTTTTAATTTTTTTCAGAATTTATTTCATTTATTTGTCATTCTTTTTACATATAAGGGCTCACTCAAAAGACAGTTTAAAACTGTCCTATAATAGAGAAGCACATATTACAAATGTTAATTACCTATCAACTAAGTTATATTTAATATGTATATCTTATAACTAGAAATTTTCCATACATCTCATCGAAATAAAGTTTTCAATGCATTGAGTTGAATCTTTTCATCTACAAAAAAACACCTAATTCTACTAAGAAAGATTAGATAAATATATCATGAAATCATAACTATAAAAACGGATAATTATTCTTTTCTTTCAATATTAATTATTCGACATTTAAATAATTTCGTTTTTAAATGATTTCTTTCTCAAATGTCTTCTAAAAGTTATGAACTACAGATAGAAAATATCTCAATTTGTCTCTATACTTATCAAGTTTAGCCTATTCAAAGATCTATGGATGATTGAGTTCAACATTTAATTTGTTTCGCTCTGCCCAACAGCCAGTATTGTACGATTTCTCAATACAAGTGAAGAAGAATTGAAGTTTATAAGGCTCGTACATGCAGCATAATCTATTGAGCCGTTAAGTAGTTTGTAGGAGAAACATATATCGAAGTACTATATCAAAGAATTTCGGAGAGATTAATAAACTAGGTTTTAACTTTCACTCTTTAAACAAACATTGGAGATTTAAGGGTCGGAACCTCATTATGAAATCACTGACCATTTTCAATGGCTCGCGAATGAAGAACTGAAGTAATAATGTCATCTCGAACGGATAATTCTCTATTTGCTGGTGCTAGTTGAGTTTGGTCAGATACCATTTGTCACAATTCTAACGTCAAGAACACGAGAAGGTAACAATTCGTTTCTCTAATTTATAACTTGAAAGTGGCAATTTCAGAACTTGCGAATTTAATAAACGATGACTAATGACAAATAATCCAGTTGGCGATGTGGCGAAAACTTTGTTTTATGTCTGAAAGTCGAAGTATCATATAAGTGAAATGATGTGAGCAGAAGGGGCGTTTTTCTTTGATTATGTGGGAGAGTTTCTGGTCAATTTCAAGGAGAGTCAATAAATTTTATAGATATAAGATTCAGAGTGGAATTGGAGAAAATCAATATGGATAGAGAGATAATGATGATAATAATGATGTTGCCTCAGCTCCAGCTATTGGAGCTGAATTTATAATTCATATTTAATGAAAAATTTCATATTTTATTCATATAATATTTATATATAGGTGCTTTTTTAAGCGTAGTTTTTTATTAAATCAAATAAAACACTCAATTCGCATCATATATTCGAAATTTTTATTGAAATTGTTAACTTGGTCTTTGCCATTTACATTTCAAAGATAAAATAAAACAATTGTTAAACCAAGATTTACACATATATTGAAAAGAATACTGCATGACGTACGTTTCGATGAGATTCACCTTTCTCAAATGCTACGTGCAGACTAATGACATTTCTCGAATACATACAATAGATAATCTTAAATTATGAATACAGAGAAAACAGGTGAATAACAGGTAGAAGGGATCATTTCATACTGAACTACTATATAGGAAACTAAGTAATTTTGAAAAGATTGAAAAGGGGGCTTGAGGTATGATCGATTTGGCTGTACAGAAGGTTGCCCAAATATTTGTATTTATTAATTCGAAGTGATTCTAACAAATTAAGCTTCATTCCCTCATTTCGGTATTCAAAATTTCAAAATCAGAGTTGATAATTGATGAGGCCGATGCTTGATGTAAATCGATAAATATAATAAAACAGAAAACAGGTAGATAACAGGTAGAAGGGATCAATTCATACTGAACTACTATATAGTGAACTAAGTAATTTTGGAAAGATTGAGAAGGGGGCTTGAGGTATGATCGATTTGGCTGGTCAAAAGGTTGCCAGAATATTTGTATTTATTGATTTGAAGTGATTCTAACAAATTAAGCTTCATTCCCTTGTTTGCGGTATTCAAAATTTTGAAATCGGAATTGAATACATGATTTTCTTCAATCAAATGATTTGCATAATGTGAATCTGTCTTCTGATTATCAAAGCTACGTTTATGTTCATAAATTCTTATTTGAAAACTTCTAAACGTTCTAACAATATAAAACTTATCTCAATTACCACAGTTAATTTTATATACTCCTGATTTTTCATTTTTGTTGACCTCAGATTTGTTATTTTTGATATGTTTTCCTAGGTTATTTCCAGTACGGTAAGCAATGTTGATGTTATACTTAAAAAGAAGAGATTTGAGTTTTTCACTGGACTTACCGATGTATGTAAGAATGTTATAGTTGATATTGTTTTTGACTAGGGGATAAACCAAACCAATCGCCTTTTTGAAGATTTTTTTAATATCATATTATTTATTATTTCAGGATTATAATTATTATTCACGGCTATTTGCTTAATTAAATTTTTCTCGGTGTTGAAATTGGTTCTAGAAAGAGGAATATTTACTGACGGATGTATTATTAATTCTAAAGATAACTTCATGTAAATGTTGTCCGCGGCTCCGTATCAAATGGTCCATTCGGGTCCAATTTGACACATGCCAAATTGCTGAGAGCGGCGACGAATTGACATTTCTCGATCCTCATCAATACTGTACGCTACGGCTGCAATATTCTCTTCAGTACGCACTGTACGCATGCGAGACAATGGTTTAATGTCCAACAAAGTAAACTTGGTGCGAAATTTGGTGATAACAGCACGAATTGTTGATTCACAGGGTCGAATATGGTCGTAAAAACGATACTCATTTTTCACAGAATACGAATTTTGATAGTGAATTTCAACAATTTGCAATCGTTTCTCATTTCTAAGTCTTTCCATGATGGAATGGCAGAGTATACTGAAACCTTTTCACTTTGATAAATTACGTTTGGATGCCATTACCAACTAGTGCCGCGAGCCTGAAAAACTTAACTATTAAAAAATCACCCGTTATAGTAAAACATTTATGTTTTATATGAATTATTGATTTTGTTATTATTGTCTAAAATGAACTCTTGCATAACGCTTCTTTGAAATGAACGCTATTATACACTCAAAAACCTGGAGGCTACTAGAAGTGTTTATAGAGCTAGGCAATTCATTTAATGCATTGAATCCGGCATGAAATATGCTGTTTCTAGATTTGAAAAGCGTCCAAACTTGAATATAAAAACTTTAAGCATCACTGGTGTTATAAGCGTGCACATCACTGACACATGTTACCTTTTCATTACTTCACAAGGGAACAATTTACTCTTAATTTTAATTATAAATAAAGGTGTATCATAAAGTATTCTCTGTTCAATTGACACAAGTCTTAGCAATTCAATATTCTTCCGATTGGAGGAGTATGTCTATTAGATTTTGGAATGTTCTCTTAGGCAGGTCGTCAATTTTTGTAGCTGTTTCTTTGCTCAAACTGAATAACAGAGTGGAACAAAAGTCAAAGTGTAGTATTAATGTTGACTCAAACAGAAATAACTTCATATACTTGTGTCATAAGGTTCTTTCTAAATCGTTTCAGTTCATTTTCTTGGAGATTCTAGACGATATAAAAGCAACTGGATCATTGAAACTCAATTTCTTTTATAACAAATTGCCCAAATATTTGAGAACTTTTGAATTCTCAATGTTTTCTTTTTCAATTTTAATATTCGTATCCTCGTTTGTATTTACTTACAGTGAGTTCCTCGCAGAGAGTTATCGCATAGCCATTTAGTTATTTCTGTCAGGTCTTAATTGATCTTATCAAATTTATATAGAAAATTTTAATTGAATCATAAAACATTATTCAATTATACAATTTCAGAGAATCATGAAGTTCAAATATTCATAGTATCTCTTTTATTTTTATTTGATAGTGTTGGCGTTTACTTGATGTAAATCCATTATAATTGAATATAAACTTAAATTCAAACACTTGAACTTATGATTTACACTTTATTGACTACATGGCATGACGCGTTTCGTCGTTTCAAACTACTTCTTCAGATGCTTACAGAATCTGATTCTGTAAACATCTGAAGAAGTCGTTTGTAACGACGAAACGCGTCATGCTATGTAGTCAATAAGTATAAATCATAAGTTCAAGTGTTTGAATTCAAGTTTATATTCAATTCTTTTATTTTTGTTCGAGAATCAATTTTGAAATGTTATACAGAAAAGATTTCGAATTTTTTCGGTATAACAACAATTTGCTGAAGAAATTGGAAAGACAACAAACGTTAATGCGAAAGAGAACACAAGGCAAAGACTTCATGTTTTCGACTCACCAAGTGTACAAACTTTTGAATGTGAAGAGTGTGGCAACTCAAATAATGATTCGATGATATCTGTTCGAAGATGTTGGTTATCCGAAATATAATTGATTTGAAAAATTTTATATCTCTGATTTTATAGTTCTGGATTTTTGTATTGGAGGAAGGATTATGTTTATAAATCGGTGAAGTTTTATGTGTAGATTTTCACAAAGCCACTGAAACTACCAGTCAATTTGAACCATTCAAAGTATATCCCTTTCAATATGAATTCATTTTCAGGAATCATATAGCAATAAGTACTCTTTCGTTTCTGGGTTTTATTAGAGTATTGATAGTTTGAACGTATTAGTTTAGGACTATGTTCCTGAATCGTTTTAGACAATTGTTTAGATTTTCTCATATATTCCGAAGTGATTACTCGTACTCCTACTCAGTACTTTGAAGTTGAATTGTTTGTTAGTGCATAGTAAGTGTAATCCGCTAACTCTTGAAACACTGTTCCTGAGTTTTCGAATAACAATCATAATATTTCATTGCGCAAAAGAGGATAATAAGGCTATTGTTTCGTCTCCAACCCACTGAATCCTGTAGGAAATATTTTATAGAAAACTAGCAAACCCGGCGAACTCCGTTTCGCCACCAGATGGCTTCGTTTTATGTGACATTTCGTTTGGTGATTAAAAGATGAAGAAAACTTTTTTTTTGTTTTATATCTGAAAAGGAAAAATTTTATTTCATTTCACAACAGTAATGAATTCATTTCGATTACAAAAATGAAATGTTATTTAGTTGAACTTCTCTAAGTAAATGAAAGTGAATCCAAAGTAAATACTGAATCGAAGCGTTATACGTGTCCACGAATTATCCGTTTCATTGAAGTGCTCTTTGGTTAACCACATTTTTTGTTTTTTGGTCTGACGTTAATACAAACAAAGCGGATGGTTTCCCAACTCGTGAACACGCAACGTATAACTGCCCATGTGAAAAACAATGATTTTCTAAATTTATACCGCAAACACTAAGCGGTTGGCCTTGCGACTTGTTAATTGTCATTGCGAACGCAAGGCGAACTGGAAATTGCAATTGTTTGAAGTCGAACGGAAGATCAATCGGAATCATTGGTATTCGAGGAACACATACATTTTCACCTGCGTACTTTCCGTTAATAATGGTTGCCCCAATCAAATTCGGCATAAGTCTTTTTACCGAAAGTCGAGTACCGTTGCAAAGTCGCGGTGGATTCAAATTACGCAACATCATAATAACTGTACCAACTTTGAGTTGCAAGTTATGTGGTGGAAATCCTAGTAACTCCAGAGAGTTCAAAAATTCCGTTGGATAATTTACTACATCATCGGGATTTGTTATGGAATCAACGGATTTGTATGTCACCAAATCGCGAGCAATTTTTGATTGAATGGTGAAATTCAGTGCGTGTACATCATTATTCTTTGCGGCAAGAATTGGTCGTTGACTTAACCAAGCATAATTCTGATAATTCTCACTAATGTTTGGGAAAACATTTTCAATAAGAGCGAATTGAGAGTCTACAAATCGGCAAAAGTCGTTGGTAAGAGGAATTAATCCAGATGTCGCATCAACTGGGACTTTTCCATTTCCAACAGCTAACAATTGTTTGGAAAATTGTGCAGCACTTTGATCATTTTTGAGTTGAACTGTCATATTAGTGGTTAGCAATAATGTTTTTACGTTATTCCATAAAGGTGATGCCTTCAGGCAAGCATTCAATTCATCTGCAGGCGTTCCACGGGGAATTTCTGGCAACCTCTGCCTGAAATCGCCTGCCAACAATATCATCAAGCCGCCAAAAAAATAAAAAGCTATAAAAAATAAGGTTGATCGTACAAGGGTGAAAATTTAGGATTGTATGTATTTTTGTATGTTGTATCATAAAAAAAATAAAAACTGAAAATTTTGTCTAAAAAATAAAAAAAAAATTTAGGGGTGGACTACCCCTAACATTTAGGGGGATGAAAAATAGATGTTTGCCGATTCTCAGACCTACTTAATACGCTCGCAAAATTTCATGAGAATCGGTCAAGCCGTTTCGGAGGACTTCGATTACGCACCCCGTGACAGAAGAATTTTATATATTATTTTATAATACTAACTCTGCCCTCTATATTTATCCTCAAAACAGCTATATATGTGGGGCAAAATTTTGACAATTTTATTAAACTGGGAGTATCATATAGCACTAGAACTGGAAACAATTTACTTTTTCCTAAGCACAAAAGTGTCTTATATGAGAAGAGTCCTGAGTATGTATCTGTGGCCATTTACAATAAATTACCAGCATATACTACTAACTTCAGTACTCTGAAAAAGTTCAAAAAAAAATTGAAAATTTCATATAGACCTACAATATAGGTGAATTTTGATCCTAGTTTCCCTTTTGTATGAGTGTAATGTATCTACACATTCGATTGTTTATTATTATATCCATTGACATGTACATGCTCCTTATAGCCTAAGTACGAATAAAATTATTATTATTATTATTAATATTAATAATTCGCTATTTCTTCCGTATTGTGTAGAAAATTTGGAAATTATGTCAACAATTATTATTATTCTTGAAAATAAATCTGAAATGAACACCTATTGTTAACTCGTTTGTTCTTCTTTCTTTTATGACAAACCTTAGCTGCCTGATTTGTTGAGAGGACTGTTACTAGACTATTTACGCCTGAAATTAACTGCATCACTTTCAGTTGAAATATTTGTTATTACATTGTTTGCTAATTTAATTGTCCCAAATTCTTGCAGAAAACTGAAAATTTGTTGCAGAAAACCTGATGAATATTTAATTATTTTTGTATCAGTGGTAATTGTTCATAGTTTCGTGAAAATTCACCGGAATTCTTGGTTATACCATCTGAAGACACCCATGTTGCAAAGTTCGATGAAATAACCGACTTTTCATTAACATATCTTGAGGGATTCCAATGCCTACTTGCCCATAAGAAACCGTCGTTTCTCGTAAAATATCGCCTTGTCTTCTTCTTTCATTTCTTATTCAGTCCGCAATTTGTTAACTAGCTCTCTTTCATTTGTCTTTAGGAGGGCTTTTTTGCGGCTCAGTATTTGTTTTCCTTATTAATTTTGGAGCATATTGAATGAGCTCTTCATTCTCAACCGTGGACGGAATTTCCCGAAAAGTCCCTAGAAAGATGAGAAAACCTGAAGAATTTACGTATGAAAATACGATAGCGAAAATACTTAAAATTCAGCGAATTGTTTTCGAATTCCTTGGAGTTGAAAGCTGAATGAATGCAAGTAAAATTTCATTATCATATTCGAACTGAAAAATATTTTGAAGGATGCCGAATTATGAAGAAAATTTTGTCGGTTTTTATGGGAAATGTTTCATATTTGTTCATTAAATTCGCAGACATTTCTCAATTTTTCATGAATTGCTTTTCATTTGAAGTTCACCAAAAATTTAAGTGTTTTCATTTCATTAGAAAAATTATTCCTTTTATTCCTGATTTCAGCTTTATATATTTCTGGTATATATATATATACATATATGTATGTATGTATATATATATATATATATATATATATATATATTTATTATATCACATTCATTGGACTGACAAAGAAACAAAAAATAAATCTCCTCCGAGTTCTTTGAATCCAGATCAAAAATCGTTTGTAACTCGTGGGTGATTTTTAGTTCTAGGTTTTCAGAAGCCAATATTAAGATGAATATAAAAACATAACATACACGTAAGAAAACGAAAATAAATGAATGTCATATATAGCCTAAAATCACATGGGAATATATTTTATAATAATAATGTTCATTATGAACCGCCGTTTTTACCTTGGAATTAATTTCAATAACAAAATTTTAAAGAAAGAAGCTTGAGAAAAAAATGAATTTTCAGTAAATTTTCTCTCGTGGTCAATAATCACGTTATTATATTACATGTTATAAAGGCTGTACCAAAATAAACGCATTTTAATTTTCCGCTGCCATTTATGCAGTAAAGTGTTAGCAACCCTAAAAAAGAACACAGCTTACAGTTTAGGTTCACTGAAAGTAGAGCCCCCTCAGGGACATTCACCTTGTCGTCGGTGAAAGGGCTCACCGACGACAAGGTGAGCCCTTCAATGTCTAGGAAGCGATGCCAGCAGTAGCATAGCTGCTGTTAGGGCCATCCATGCCAATAAGGTAACGAAGACGAAACCAAGAAAAGTCCACAACCCACAGCGTTTGACCCCGAGTGGCTAGTTGCAAACAGCGTCTGTTTATCCATATTAGGAACAGCTGAAATCTACATCTTCCAAACATCGTGGAAGATTAAGGCTATTAGAACCATCATGGTGAATTTTTAAACATATAAGGCTATACCCCGGGTGGCTGTATTCCAAGGATCCAAATCTCACACCAATACGGGCTACCTCAAGGATTCCGGGACAGGCAAAAATTCTCAGTGCGTCAAACCCTATAACTCATTACAAACGTAGGCTCAGAGGATATCCCAAATAATACGAATGATGAGGTAAAGCTAGCTTTGTCCCAAATGAGTAACGGTCGGGCACCAGCGGTAGACTTATTAACCAAAGCGATGATACAACTCGGAGAATTTATGAGGTAGTTAGTTCAAATCATTTATTACGACAAAAAAAAACTAACAATTTTTAGGTAAATTCTAGAAATGGACATGACACGGTACTGACATTTAAGTGATATATTGTAAGTTTTCTGTAATTGGCCGTTTATATTATATGAAAATAATGTTGAAATGTTCATAATTTTCCAATAAGCACAAACATTTTATAAATTGATTATTTATTAATGACGTGTGAGAACAACCAAAACAGGACATTGAAAATCACAGATCGGAATCACTCAATCATTGCTTTGCCGAAAACAATTCGATAAAGAAAATGTATCTAGCTTTGATTGCTGCCAGTCCCCATTGTATAGATCAGATGAATTACAATTGCAAGGTGATCTCATTGAATCAAATTGGTAGAGAAACCATATTCGAAAGAACATTTCCTAATTTCACAAAATGTTATATTTCATCTTTTTAATCCATCACTATCTATCGAAACCTTCTGAAATTATTGATGAAAAGCAAAATTATACGAAAATTTGTATGGGTATTTACTTGTTGATCTATGCCCTAAAATTTGCTTTTTACGTATACTCATACATGTTCATTAGCATATTTTTATGTTGGCATAGACTTTTTGAATGAAAAATATTAAAAACTCGTCAATCTGAAATTTCATGAGGGTTTCTAGTTATTGATACAAAAACATTCAGCTTTTAAGCCTATGAATTCTAGTTTTTGTAAATTGATAGCATGGAAGGAAGTTTATTTTATTTATTCTTCTTTATCACTATTTGCTGTTCAAAAACTTTGGTTTTATTCAACACTTTGACTACGTAGAAGAGATATTAGAGAATGAATGTGACATTTATACTGACAATTCAAACCCCAGAATGAATTTACGAAATACACACATGCACTACGTTAATTTTTGAGTATTTCTGATACAAATTGTTTATAGAAAAGATCTTTTTCCACTTTGAAGTTGGTACATAAAATTTCCTTATGAACGTATAGGAAATTTTTGTTTATAACTTACAGAAATTTCAAATGCACACGTCTGTCAAATCCACGCTATTTGAAGACATTATGGCTATGGAAAACAACCAAAAATAAGGTTTTAACCGGTTGTCCGTCATTTTCTCGATGAATATAATCTGATCTGATTGAGCCAGGTAGTTTTTCACTATGTTTTGAGCCAATATATGCAATGAAGCACGAAAATTGTAACAAATCTCAAAACAAGAATTCATAATTTTAATTGGTTTCAAAATTAATGTCCACAACTTTTTTTCGAGAAATTTGGTGAAAACTCAACTTTTTATGTCCTAAGGACACTGTAATTTTTTTGATTTGAAAAATTCATTTTTTCACCTTGCTCTGACTTAATATCGGAAAAACACTCTAATTTTCAATCTAAACTTTTTAAAAAAAGTCGCAGAGTTTTTTGTTCGCTGATAACGTAAAAAAATATTACTATGGCAATGTTCTCAGAAAATGCAAAGAAAAGAACCCCTTTTCTATGTACGACAACTCCATTGATGAAAAAATTAATCCAGGCAAGGCAAGCTGCACTAGAAAACGTCTTCAGATAGTTCATCAGGTCATGGTCGGTAGTTGACTTAACAAACCTTTCTTTGAAATATATGCAGAAATGTTTTCCGATAAAGATTTCAGGTACGACGGAGTTGTCGGACACAAAAAGCAGTACTGTTTTTTGCATTTTCTGAGAACATTTACTATAGTAATGTATCAATATTTTTACGTTATTAGAAAAAATAAAAAAATAGAACAAAAAACTCCCACACTTTTTTAAAAAGAGAATATTTTGACGAAAGAATTTTCGATTGAAAATTAGGTTGTTTTTTCGATATTGAGTCGAAATAAAGTGAAAATATTAATATTTCATATCAAAAAATTTACAGTGTGTTTAGGATATAAAATGGTAAGTTTCCACCAAATTTTGTCGAAAAAAATAAAAATTTTTTGCATAAGATAAAATTTAATTTTTCACACAAATTTTGAGGTTACGTGAAGGAACAATAAAAAATGTAGGTCTCCTTATTACCTTCATCTTTGTCATTCAATTCTTTTCCATAGGACTTTTGTTTTGCCGGAAATCGAGAAAAACCGTTTTACACCCTTAAAAACTCACCCCTATCCACTTACCGACCTCAGATCGCCCGTAATTTATCTTTCTTTTCATTTCTCTTATATTCTCGTCTTTTTTTAACGGGTTTCATCCTACTATCATTTTTTTCTGTCTCGAAAATTATCGTGTGTAACTAGATACCCATTACCCATATAATTTTTAATGTTATCGTGTTCATTAGTTATGATTATAATGAAATATGTATTTTCTATGAAATAATGTGTACCTGCTAGTAAAACGATACCTTCTTTTCAAAAATGAAATAAGGTATAGTTCTGTTATATGAAAGCTTTTATCACCCTCATAAAAATGGGCTCACGAAAAGGAAGAGGACAGAGAAGGATATTCGAGCGGTAAACTATTTCTCACCAGTAAAGTAAAACAGATGTCGGTCACATGAAGTTAGGAAGTGACTGTTCGATAGTCTGAATATTTTGCCGCCAAATGTTTCTTAATCAACCGTTTTCACTGAACGTAGGTTGGACTTTCAAATATAGAATATTCAACACTTGTTGGAATCGCAAAATGAAGATTTAATTGAAATTCAATTCGAGGAAATATTTCATCAGGCAGTAACAATTGAAATTCATGAAGAGTCAGATATGAAAAAATTTGTCGTTTTTCAAAACAAAAATACTTATTGTAATTGGTTTTGAATTCAAACTTTTTTGATAGATGGAACAAATATATGTTTGAGCTTTTACAATCAAATAATAATAAATAAACTCTAATTGAAATACGTTATTTCAATTTTTATATTTTTTTTTGTAGATTTCGAAATCATCCCTATCAATATCCAATAACCACAGTTTCTGCGTTTGAGGACTTTTTTAACGAACTATTTTGGTACTATCCCATGATTTAAAACATTCCGGGGTATATATTCAGGATGTGGTAGTAGTATGTATTGCAAATGCCGCACAGAATGTTCTAAATTTTCGTTTCAATTTTGTTACGAAAACTCATACTCAACGACTTAAAATGGAACGCCCTGTATATTCTTACATTTCTAGATTCTCCATATAATGAATTTGATTTTATTGAAAAAGTCATGATTTTTATCAACGCTGTTAAATTTTGAAACACAATAATTAAAACGATATGAAAGTTTTTGCAATACAATTGTTATTTGTTGATCAAAAATAAAATTGACTCAATACGGTGGAGAGACGTTACCAAACATTGTAATATTCATAAATCCTGTTGTTAAAAATTTGTTTCAGTGAAATTTATATTAGTTTTATATCTATGAATTACACGAATTAATTGGAAAAATTCTTGAATTTGGTATGATATACCTAGATATGGTTAGATATCTGTGAACTATTCTTGAAATTATTATTATTGGAATACAAATTCAGAAAAAAGAAAACAACTTGCGCCAGACTTACTGTTGCTAAGTTTCCATTTTTATCTTTTCCGGGGATTCACTTCTGCGGACGGTACGAGGTGTAGGCTATTTTACGTACCGTTTCGATTGACGGTTCGTTGTTGATAATTTTCATTTGTACAATTTTCACATAGGCGAAAAAGAGAGGTTCTGGAGATCCTCATACAGCAAATTTTACCAGTTTTGAGCACGGTTTCCGTCAAAACTCCCTAAAATTCGTTTCGTTATTGACTTTCGTATTCTGGATGTGGTCGAAACTTAAGGAGAAAAAACTACGTTACAATTACTTGACGGATTTTAGTTTTTTTGAATGAATTTTTTCGCACATTGCGAGCGACAAGTATAAACCCACATCGACGAATTATTTCGAACCTGGGGCTGCCGGCGGTCGTTGGTGGAAAATTTGAAATTTAACCATATTTTTCAATTCTCGGCCGAAAATGAAGCATCTAGCGTTTACAAAATGGGCGATGATTTTTACTTCAAGCCGGTAAGTTTTATCACGCATTTTTGTTTTATCGATTAATAATATGGATCATTTTCAGCTCATTACATAAGAAATATTCAAACAGTCCAAGGATGATTATTAAAGCAAATCTTTGCAAAAAACGGTAAGTAGGTAGGTACTTCCACAAAAAATGTGTTTTTGTTTGTAGTAATTTTACTGTTTCAAAATAATGGCAAGTCTTAGTCAAGTGTAATGAATATGTCATATAGAGTGAATTAATTTATGATATCGTAGCATATAATAATATGTACGTAATATTTCATCTATTTACTATTAGAAAAGTGAAGTATAGGTTCTTAACAGTCTGAGCTTGAGTGATTCAAATCACACAAAAACCAATTCTGTTCCAAGCTAAATAAAAAGATTTATTTATTGGCTGTCATTGATACAATGAAAAAGTAGAAAAGTATGTAGAGGAATAAAAATGGTGCTGTTTCTTAATCCTTCCAGGAAACACACATTGATGATCAATTCTGATGCTTGAGAAGCAAGCAAGATGTCATATATTTAAAGACAATAGTTCAGTAAACAAATCATTTTTAATCGATGAATTGATGATTTTCAACTATGTATATATATAAGTACGTATTTGAGTTGTTTTGGAATGTAGATAAATGTCGAAAACTTCCTTAATCACCTAGGATAGAATAGATTCCTTCTGGAAACTAGAAACAGAATGAATCAATAAAAAGCAGATGTGTATTCAATACTTGGACCGAAACTTAGTTGTAAAAATGATTGCGGATATAGCTTGAATTCTTCTGAAAAGTAAAAATTTACGGATCAATAAAAACCAGATGTGTATTAGAAATTTCGAACTCTGAAATCTTTTTGGGAAGATCATTTCATTATTTGCCATCCAGCTATAACGTTGTGTGTTCAAAAAGCTATTCTATATTGTGTACATTTGTGTGGTGTTATTTTAAAGTTCGGTAACATTGCTTGATTCATTTAGTGTAATTCACCTAATAAAACAAGACCACAATAAATACTGAAATCCACAACATGGCCAATGTACTGGTGAGATTCAATGAAGATGCAATTTTATTTGTTGTAAAAAAAAACACATCAAATGTAGAAGAGAATCAACATACATTCGTTATTCTGATGGAAGATACTACCCTGGCACCATTCTTTTCGAATCTCGTAAGTGTAGTTTTAGGTTTTATCATATTCATTTTTTTTATATATAAATTTATCGTGCTCTTGAAGTTCATGTTTTCATAATAAATATTGTGGTAGCTCACACACAGATTAGTGTAGTATTCTTCAAATGTATTTGTGCTGATAGCGAATAAGTTTCAATGACTGAATGTTTATGACAACTCTAAATACTTTCATTCTGGTTCCATCCACTTCAACTGATTTATATTCTAATCAACATGAAATTCAATTTTTGAATCAATATTCAAGCTTTTTTCATTATAAGTAAAATTAGGGCCTGAATGACAAAAAAAATAATTTTCGTATTTAGTGGTATTCACTGATATAAGTATCCATTAAAAATATAAACATCACAAGATCTGTTGGTTATAATTGATTCCTATTATTTTCATATTTATTTCAATTTTGTTAATATATAGGTAGTAAACATGTTCAAATAATTATCTCTTTCTGTACTGAAAGGCATGTTTATTGGCTTCATTTAACTTCTTACAAATTCCAAATAATCGTTATAAGTAATTCACATATACTTATTAGCTTCATGCCTGTCAGGAAAGCATAGATTTGTTGTTATACTCAATTATTCACATTATTTATTCTCACATAGATGATGAAATTACGTAACTAAAATTTTTCAATTGTTTTCAGCCTGGTCGCAAGCAGAGGTTGATGAGGTGAAGAAATGTTTTTTACAAAACATCATAAGCAAAAAGTTGCCGTCAGAGTACGAATGCAAACCGTTTTTACAAGAGAGTGACAAAATGAAAAATCGTTCACCTCTAGCTGTTAAATTATGGATACATAATTACCTCAAAAAGCAAAAAGATAAACAAATGTCAAATTCATTTTAATTTTCCCTAATAACATTTTATTGAATTCAAAAATTGTATATTATTTTTTAAATTTATAAATTTACTAACTGATCCCACGAATCTCGTATCGCCTAACAATCAAAGTCATGTTACAGATTAGATATACTTTTGTTTTGGCGAAAACAATACAATGAATGTAAAATAAATATTAACTATAGAAAAGTTTCCACTATTTAAGATAATAACACAAAAACAAATGAAAAAGTATAAAAATTAGGTATAACAATGACGTTTCGGCAATCCATGATATTGAATTAAACTATGTACATATTGTAAAATCATGGAATGCACTCGGTTTAACTCTCTTAATTCTATCACTTTGTGATACATATGACATTTAAAATTCGTTGCAAGAACAAATAAGGCTGATGTTGTTGAGTCTGCAACCAGTCAAGGAGTGATCTGATGGTTTCTTAATCGTCATGGCGATTCGAGAACTGAGAAAGCAATACAATGAGTGCAAAATGAATACAAAGTACAGTATTTAAGATAATTCCACAAATCTGATGTGATAACAATGTTAATATTACTATTAAATCGATCGTACACCTAAACCACCCGAATCCAAAATTCATAAGTAAAATTCAATCCGTTGTGGGTATGTGGGTATATATAGATTCATTTTCATTACTGATGTTAACCTACATTAAGTTATAAGATACGCCATTGTCCGAATTTTTTTTTGTAATAATTTATTACTAACGTAAAATAAGATGAAAGAGGCAGAAAAATTTAATTCGAACTGTGAAAAAAAGTTATTTAGGGCGGGGAATCGAACTCCGCGTAACAGGCGAGGGAACTGATCACTATTCTACCGAAGACAAATAGGTGTTTATTGTAAAGGAATAAAATATTATGAGTAACATGAAATTTTTCATTCCAAGTCATGACAAAATGAAAAAGAAATCTCTGATCAAAAAATTAAAGTTTTTAATTAACAAATAAAAATAGGAGTTGATCGTAGAGGGCTGAAAATATGGGGCTGTATATATTTTTATATGCTGTATCAAAAAAAAAAATACATATGTGATAAAGATAAGTTGATTTTCGCATATAAATTCAAGCAGATATTGTTCACTGAAATTCAAAATATCACCAATGTGTCAATTTAAGACATGCTAAAGAGCTGATTTGTATTACATAATTTTTTTCAGAATTAATTGAAATTGAACGCATTACATTTTACTATGTCATTATTCATACATCATATTTCACAAATATTTCATAATCATTATTCCATTAATACTTCTATGCACTATATGTGCGTATAATTCTATGTTTAGATGGCTCCGTCAAGTTGGCCCGGACATGCCAGCACTTTTTGATGACTTGGCATTTCTGTAATGCTGGCGAATGCTGAAAAAATTTTTAAAAAAATATTGTTCGAAAAAATAAGGTTCGAAATGTCTGAGAAACAAGTTTCCCGGACATGACGGCATTTTTTGGGGAAACTTAAAATTTGTCTCATGCTGAAGAAATGCTGGCGATTTTTTTTAATCTCTTATGCTTTTCAAAAAAATGAGGTACAAAATGCCCGAGAAGTCGTCAAGTTAGCCTGGACATGTCAGCATTTTTGTTTTGGTGAAACTCGTAATGTAATAAACTTTTGTAATGCTAGTAAAATGGTGGCGAATGCTGAATAACTTTTTTTCGAAAAACGAGAGTCAAACTACTTTGGCCAACTTGGGGCACCCCGGACCTGTAGGATTTCTTTGATGATGTTTGGAAATTTTCTAATTCCAGCTAAATGCTAGCCTACTCTGAAGAACCTTGAAAAAAATTTGTCATTTGTGAGAAAGAATTATGAAATGCATACCGGTAATACGAAATTTCTAGTCCAATGTTGAATATTGAAGGAAATCTTTAAAAATCTCACATATTTTATAAATAAGGAATTCGATCAAATATAATGAAAAACAGTAACCGATATTCACATTATAAATCATAGATATATATTACCCTGACTCCACTAGTAATAAGTTATAGATATCTATGGTTTATATTCTAAACCTCCACCCTAAATCTCGAAATGAAAAAAAAATGTTTTCTGATATTCTCTGATCAAAATAAAAATTCCTCCAAATATTGAATGAATTCAACCTCTCAATTTGTTATCCTTATTCGATACTTAACTTCACACCAGTAACACAGTATAGAGATAACTCTATTCTGTGCCATCGAGATAGTGATACTTAGAAGGGGCATTAACCCCTAACTACTAATAAAAGGTTCGCTACCTAACGTAGAAGATGACAGTGGAAAATTTTGCAACAGATGTTTACTAAGTCTGACGCAATGTTTTCATCTTTTATTTCTGGATATGAATTCCAATTAATAATTTTATGAGCAGAATGACTCGGATATTTACCTATACCTACCTAGAGACTACATAAGATTGATCTAAATTTTTTGAAAATTCTTCGTGTGATTAATTGATATGTATAAAATTAATGGAACTTTCTTCGAAAAATTTGTTAATCTGCAGGATCATAATTATTAAAATGTTAATTATGGTAAAAGTTTTACATACTATTTTAATAACTATGTTCCAATTTCAAACATAATTGATAAAAATCACATTCCTTTTGAAATCCAAAGTACCAGACTAAGCTCATTTTAATTTATTTTTTTGATTTATTCCAATTTAAATGTTTCGGATTTTTATCTCATAGTTCAGACTTGTCTTTTAAGAATATTTAATAAATTAGAAAACTATATTTAATCAAAATGGCTTCTCGGAAATTTTGAATCTTATTTTTTCGAAAACTATAAGAGATTTTCGGAGTATTTTTTCATCATTCGCCAGCATTTCGCTAGCATTAGAGAAATTCCAAGTTTCATCAAAAAGTGCCGGCATGTCCGGGCTGGCGTCAAGTTGGCCCGGATATTTTGACCTTGTTTTTTTCGAAAACCATAAGAGATTTTTGAAAATTTTTTTCAGCATTCGCCAGCATTTCGCTAGCATTAGAGAAATTCCAAGTTTCATCAAAAAGTGTCGGCATGTCCGGGCTGGCGTCAAGTTGGCCCAGATGTTTTGACCTTGTTTTTTTCGAAAACTATAAGATATTTTTGAAAAATTTTGCCAGCATTTCGCTAGCATTAGAGAAATTTCAAGTTTCATTAAAAAGTGCCGGTATGTCCGGGCCAACTTGACGGAACCTGTTTAAATAAATGATTTCAAGAAATAATTTATCTTTGAGTTATTGTTGAAGAATTCAATGATCAAGTACAAAAAAAAGTTTTTCTTTATTATTTTGAATATTTGTTCGCCAAATCCAATTACTGCTAACAATTTTTGAATATTACTTCATGTACAAAAACATTTAAATTAGTTCACATCGTGCACCAAAAGTTTTTGCAATGTATTAAAATTATAAGTTGTTAAAAAATTAAATTTTTGAACAGAACCATGAAACGATCGAATCAACATAAACAAAACGCAAGTCAATGTGATAATTTGGCAACGTCGAAAAAAAGAGGGAAGGCATTTGAGGGGAATATGGGGCCAAACCTGTCGATAAATATATTTGTCAGTTTGGCCCCGGGTCCAAATTCGCCACCGTGGGTCCAAACCTGTCGATACATACCAACAAATGGGGCCAAACTGGTCGATGGATATACATATATATATATATATATATATATATATATATATATATATATATATAATGAGATTGAATTCTCGCTTAACTCTTGGTGAAGATATATATATATATATATATATATATATATATATATATATATATATATATATATATATATATATATATATATATATATATTAATGAGATTGAATTCTCGCAACTCTTGGTGAAGATATATATATATATATATATATATATATATATATATATATAACTAGTTTTATTTGAAATATTTTGATATTTCGATTAAGAGTCTCACTATTTACTAATATGAATGATTCGTGAATCTTAAAACTAGCTACTCTTTTTGCCCGCCAGGGCGTGATCTGGAGCGATTAGGCATGGACCATTCTTACACATTGCAGACAGATTTTTGTGGTGTTGAAAATGTCCACGAAATCTCGTCTACTCGCACTAATGTTGTCATGAGTAGAAATCTAGGGAAAGTTTATTCGTCTTTTCTTCGATAGAGGGAGCTCACGTGAATTTTCACAAATTGTTATTCCCCTCATTCGGATCTGGGACCTGTGGGCGTATTGAAAGCCATCGATTCTTGATTATGAATAATGATGAAACAATTGTATCGTATCATTCAACAAGATCGATGATTTTTTCGCACATGAGTAGGTCTTATATTCAAAATAATTCAAATCAACAAGTAAAGTTAAATTCTCAATTCTTTTTTATAATATTGAACCATTGACTAATGATTAGTACCCAAAACGTATATCTAGTGTTTTGAAAAATTTCGTGAAATTTAGATACGTGTTGATCAATTTATGAACTTCATGAAATTGCAAAATAAAAGATTTCGGTCAATTTCTACCATATTTAGAGCTCATAATGCTAAAAAATCACTCAGTTTACATCGAAAATGGAGCTGCAAATGAGTTTGAAATGCAAACAGACTATTTCACTTTCATTACTGCTTTTTCTGAGAAAACTGAGTGTTTTTATAGTCTTTCCTCGAATAGTTGTGATGGGAGTCTTTATGGCTTCGAAATGTGAACAACAATTTTTTATTACCTTGAATAGATTTTGATTCTTCTTTCGAATTGGTTGTTGGAAATAAAAGCGATCAACTTTCTCAGAAGTCGGGACTTTAGATTATTTCCAAGTCATATGCAAGGTACCTTGAACTTATTTTTCAGTCCCGTTTCGTATGCTGTAGAATGATTTTATTCTAAAAAATACCTTCTATTGCTATAAACTTTTTTTTTCTGTTTACCAAAATTTTAGAGTATCTCTTTTAGAACCTGCTTTTTACAAATTCCAATTTTTCTGATATCATTACCATTGTTTGGAAACCTAAAGGATATTCTTCAATTTCAGGACAATCTCAAATCACAATCAATATATATATATATATATATATATATATATATATGTTCATATATATATATATATAAATAAAATCTAAATTACCATTGCTTGGAAATCTAAAGGATATTCTTTAGTTTCAGGACAATCTCAAATCACAATCAATATATATAAAAATCTAAATTGAATTGTTCATTCAAAACAAATAAATAATTCACATAATGTTGAAATTTGACAAATCAGGTCTGTTTTTGTCAAGTTTTATTTCTTGTATGTTTCTAAAAAATTGCTCTCTTCTCTTCAGCTAAGGACTTTATTGTGCTGTTTTTCTTGGGATTTTCATTCCAAATATTGTGTAGGAATATCTACTTTATACTGCTGTTCGTTTTTCATTTTTCTTTATTTTCTTTCTTTTTATTCTTTCTTTTTACTTAGTACTTTGACTGCGAAGTTATTAGCAGAAATTGTATTTTTATAACAGTTCATAATTTATTATACAATTGAATAGAATTTAGAAAAATCTTCCTTTGTTGAGTGATATTCAATTCTTGTTGATTCAAAATCTATTATGAATTATTTCAAACTCTTAATGATTCTAAATGATTAATTCGAGTTATACAATTCACTCTTATAGATGAATTGCCTCAACATTTCAGCTCTTATGTGTGCCAGATGTTTGGGAAAAATGAAATTGATAGTTCTTTGTAGAAAATCAGATGATAAGAAGAACTATGTTCTTGGTGTTCAAATAAATTATGTTCCTGCTCTTGCTCGGGCTATTTATATTGTATTTTCTGACAAAGCTTTAAAAATCTATTATATTTCTGAGAATATACCACCGGGTTAATATTAGGCAGTCATCATCAATTAGAATTATGAAAGAAAAATGGAGGGACTAATTTTTCTAGAAGTTTCATTTAAATAATTCACTCTTGCTAAGAAGAAAGAGAAAATAGACTTTTCTGCTTGCTGATTCCATCGAAAACTTTCACATTTATTCTTCTGTAATTAGTGTAACAAAATGATACCCAGTGTTTAGTTGAAAATATTGTTGTAATATTTATGGAATTTTATAGAAATTCACAATTTCATCAATATTTCCGGAATTTGCCAATCCTTTTTATTTTGAATAAATTGACCAAATAAATAACAGAATTTGAATTCGATGAACGATTGGAAAATATAAATACCGAACATTTTCAATGAAAATACTTCAATTTTTCCGCTATCATGTATTGTTTGAATGGATTGACACAGTATGAAGGAATGCTTTATTTGATAGTGTAATAAAGATCGGATCTTCAGTAAACGATTCCTATATAACGGGTGTTTTTTTTTGAGGTATAGAACTTTAAGTTGGCATTATTGTTGAAGATGGCGACCGATTTGAGAGATTAGAAGTGATTTATTCTCAGTTTGGTTTGGCAATTCATCATGAATAGACTCACGCCTGAACAATGCTTGCAAATAATAATTGCAACGAGATTGCCGTTGTTCCCGATTTTCATAAGCGAATTTTGTTTAGCGATGAAACGCTTTTCTGGTTGAATGGCTACGTCAACAAACAAAACTGCCCTATTTGGAGTGAAGATAATCCTCAAGTGTATATTAAAACACCGTTACATCCAGAAAAACTGAGTGTTTGGTGCGCTTTATGGGTTGGTGGAATCATTGGTCCGTACTTCTTCAAAAACGATTATGGCTAGAACGTTACAGTCAATGGTGATCGGTATAGAGCCATGAATACTAACTTTTTCATTCCTGAATTGAACAACCATGATGTCCAGGAGCAGTGGTTTCAACAAGACGTCGCAACATGTCACACAGCTCATGCCACAATCTATTTATCGAAAGACACGTTTGGTGACCGCCGAATTTCACGTTTTGGACCTGCGAATTGGCCTTCAAGATCTTGTGATTTAACACGCTAGACTACTTTCTGTGGGACTATGTGAAGTCATTGGTCTATGCGGATAAGCCACAAACGCTTGACCATTTGGAAGACAATATTCGCCGTGTTATTGCCGATATACAGCCACAAATGTTGGAAAAAGTCATCGAAAATTGGACGTCCAGATTGAACTACATCCGAGCCAGCCATGGCGGTCATATTCCAAAAATCATATTCAAAATGTATGGCCACAAGATTATCTTTCGAATAAAAAACTCCGGTCAATCGAATGATCCATCGTTGTTTTATTGCCGTGGCAGTATAGGCCAGAAATCATATTCATAATGTAAAGCCACAAAATTATCTTTCGAATAAAAAAAATTCTTGTCAATCGAATGATCCATCGTTGTTTTATTGCAATTTAAAGTTCCATACCTCTAAAAAAAACACCCTTTATTATATTTATTGGCGGAACTATCTTTGTTTCAGTTAGAATTTTCAGTTTATAAAATGCAAAACAATTCTGAAAACATAATTTTTGAATATGAAAGAGTATTTTTTATATATATTGTTCATCAATAATCAAAAAATTTGTAGGGAAGTATTTTTAGAACTCTTTTGAGAGTTTTTTTTATATAACTTTGGCAGTTTCAGTGTTTTTATATGTGAATATATATTTTACGTGAGATTTACTAGCATATGATTGAATCAACATTTATTGGCATTGATCAAAGCTTTTTCATTTCGAGACATTTAATACAGACTATTTTTCATTCACTAACCATTTTGATTATGGCACGTATATTATATATATATATATATATATATATATATATATATATATTGAAATTGATTTATTGCCTATTTATAGGTATTATATATTATGATATATATATATTATAGCATTAACTCGTTTTAGGCTTTTTATTTATGAAAGGTTAATGTCATCAAATAACTTTCTGTTGACGTTTCGTTGTTATATTACAACGAAATATAACATCTTTACATAATTTATAAATATATATATATAGATTATTTTGACAAAGTTGTAATATAACAACGAAACGTCAAAACGCAGAAATAAACTTTTTATATTAAAAAAGCCTGTTAATGCTAAAAACTTTCAAAATATATATATATATATATATATATATATATATATAATATATATCGGAATTATATCAGAAAATGTTACTTATTTTCAACCGCATGTTCACAGGAACATCGTGTATATCAAATATCAATATTTTGACTAGAAATGGGTATACTGTGACCTGTGGTTTGAAAGAAATGGATATCGTTTTTGTATCGTAAATGTTTTTTTAAAAACTATAAAATTAAAAATTAACACACTTGACTTAAGTTTCACTGAATATATTAAAAACTCTACACATGTTTTGGGCGGTCAACCCATTATTAAAAGTATACAATATTACAAATTTACAAATTACAAATTTGTATATTCTTGATAATGGGTTAACCGCCCGAAATAAATGTAGGGTTTTTAATATATTCAGTGAAACTCAAGTCAAGTGTGTTAATTTTCAATTTTATAGGTTTTAACATAATCTTTCACCGAGAGATAAACGAAACCTCCCTGTCATTCATTGAAAATGTTTTTGTAGTTTGAATTTTCCTCAGTTTATATTTTCAAAGTATGAGCTCAAATTCCTTTTCAATTCCAGAATATATCAACGTAACGAAGAAATTCATGAAAGAAAAATTCGATCATTGAATAGTAGTACCACATTGTGAAAACTTCTCACAGTTCTAAAATTGAAGTTTTGTCGTTACTTCATTATTTCGACATTGTATTTCATAATCAGGTGTCAATAGTTCACAAAATTTCATTGTATTATATGTGGAATACATTGAAGTGATTACCTACAATATATTACAAAAGTTTTAGACGTTATCAAATATGGGGCGAACTTGATAAGGAAAAGTAGCATTTCGAATCTCTTTATGGTTTATTGAATTCCATCCAATTCCCTCTGTACAATGAGTTCAATAGTAAATCAATAACCTCATCGCTCAGACACGGAACTTATAAGATGATCGAAGTTGAGGAAAACTTCAATGGACTTCATATTAATTTCTGTAGAGCGAACATCAGAGAAATAATATTCCACAGAGTTGCTGGAATCACCCTGATAATGATGAATATCAGAGAAAACCAGGAATTCCAATATTCAATAGATAATGATGTTTCGAAAAGATGAAAATCTGGAGATTGATTTTCCAGATATATTCAGAATGGTTCTTCTATTCTTGTAACAATGTTTCTTTTAGTTAGTGTAGTTAGTAGGAAAAAACCGTCAGATCAGAATAGTAGAACTTTTTCAATATATATGTCTGACATTGAAGAGGCACTAGCTACGATGTACGAGGCGTGTCTCGTACAGGCGTGTCTGCCAAACTTGTGTAGACTGTCAATATGCTTCGTGCTGGAATGTGAATTACGAGGGTGGGGTGAAAATTTTCTGACCTGATCAAGAGATGACACCACAAGTCTACTTTTGGCGCGTTGTCCTACAGTATCATATTTACTGAGCTTGTTTGCAAAGTTTCAGCCTAACCGCTACGTTGGTTTGCGTTTGAGAGCACATTGCGCGAGACGCTTCCTATGTTTTAGAGAATTTCTCTCATTTGTTTTGGTTTCACATAAGAAAATATGAGAGAAGAGATGGATTCAACACTAGGAGACTCCTTTCCATCATATTCAACTGTAAAGCAGTGGGTTTTTGAATTCAAAATGGCTCGTGTGAGCACCTCTGGCGATGCTCGCTCAGGACGGCTCGGTGAGGTCACAACTTCAGAAATGATTGGGAAAATCCATCAAATAGTACTGGAAGACCGCAGATTGAAAGTGCATGGGATAGCTGAGACCCGTAGGATTTCAGCTGAATGTCTGCTAAATATTTCGCACAATCAATGGTGCAAAAGATTACAACGTAATCCAAACCAATTTTTCCGTCGATTCGTAACTGTTGATAAGACTTGATTACCACTACACTCTTCAAAAGAAAGAACAGTCAAAACAATGGGTTGAGAGGTAAGAACCAATTACAGGGAAGGTACAAACAATTTTTGTCGAAAAAGTTTATGGCTACTGTTTTTGGAAATGTGAAAGGAATTATGTACATAGATTGTCTTTAAAAGAGTAAGACTATCACTGATCTACGCAGACTTATTGCAACGTTCGAGGGACGAGATGCAAATTAAACGACCTCATTTGGCGAAGAAAAAAGTTTCGTTCCATCACGATTACGCACAAGCGCATTCGTCGATTGTTGCCATGTCCAAAATCTACAAATTGAAGTTTGAATTGATGGCGCATCCTCCCTACTCTCGACTTACCCTCAGCGACTATTATCTGTTTCCTAACCTCAAAAAATGGCTTAGCAGTAAAAGATTTGAGTGCAACGAAGAAGTTATCGAAACTATAAATCAGTATTTTGTGGAGCTTGACGAATCTACGATTGAAACTAGTATAACTAACTTAGAACACCGTTATGAAAAATAAATCAGTGTTGATGGAGATTATGTTGAAAAATGAAGCGAAAAAAATTTTGAAACATGTTTTTCTTGGTCAGGCCGGAAACTGTTCACCTCAAGTGGAATAAGAAAAATGTGAAAAAGTGAGTCTGTGGAATTACTAAAAATAAGAATATAAACTAAAATTCAAACACTTGAACTTTTGATTTACTTTTTGATTTACTTTATTGAGAACATAGCATGACGCGTTTCGTCGTTACAGAAAACTTCTTCGAAAAAATCGTTTGTAACGACGAAACGCGTCATGCTTTTTTGTTAATAAAGTAATTTTGATAATAAAGTTAAATCATAAGTTCAAGCTTGAATTTTAGTTTATATTCAACTACTAGCTGACTCGGCGAACTTTGTACGCCCATTTATTTTTATCTGAATATTTTTCAAAAAGCCGAGAGGACATGTTCTTTTATTTGTGCTACACTATCTTGTTTTAAATATTTATCTCATGTAGCCAGAAGCCAGGGACTTACTCGCTTACGCAGGGACTGCAATACTTCCTGTTATTTCAAATCAGTCGAATTATTAAAAAATTCCTATATTTACAAGTTTGATGTATTGAAAGTTACCTCTCCGTTCTATAGTTAAACGGGATAATCCTTAACTCGTATCAAGTACTTGTCCCCTATATCTCATCATTAATTATATGAGATATTTGCTGGATATAAGTGAGAAAATGTTCAGAATTTAGTCCATTCCCGGAAGCTAATGAATATAGTGGCTCTGGTGACTGTACCAATAGCATCTATTCGAACTCACTCATCGAGCAATATTTGGTCGTTTCATTGGTTGCAGTGTCTTACCGATAACAATTAAACTTTGCCCTGCAAAGTTTAATTGTTTATTGACACAAAACGTTCATTGGTCCCATAGCAACGATTTTCTGTGAACTGTAATCTATTTCAACGTTACAATTGAATGCAGGTCGATATGATTTAAACGCAACCTTTTGATATTGTTAATTTCGATTCCATTGATTCCGTTCAACTTCATACTTATATCTTTGACTGTAATATCGCTGCATTGCGAGTTTTGCGACTTAAGTTTTTACAGCTGTCATTAGAAAATTAAAGAAAGCTATGTATTTGTTCCTCTTTGTAATAGAATTTACCACGTGGTATATTAGTAACGTGTATGATAGTCTATTTTAAATTGTCAACATTTTATATTGACTTGAAGTTTTAATATTAGTCGTTATATCTCTGAACTAACCGAAATATGTGATAGATATTCCCTTTTTTTACATCCTCTTTTTGAGAATTAATAATTATTTCTTACTTATACTATCAATTAAATATCCTTGAATTTTCTATTTTTACACGCAATTTTTTAAATTTTTCCCTGACAATAACAAACACAAAAAATTATGTTGAAATCGGTCCAGCCGATGACTCTGCATTTTAGTTAGAAAACGTTTGTATGGGAAAAAGAAATCGACTTTTTTTAGGGTTTTACCGGCAATTATTCTAATAATTCTTCTGATAAAAATCCTAATAAAAAACCATACCTGGATTTCAACGAACATTTAAAAAAAAAGAATTGGCAGAATTGATCCAAACGTTGTTGAGTTACCAAAACATTTTTTTTGGTGAGCGCACAACGGAATGGGACAAAAGAATAAGAATGGAATTCGTTCCAGATACTGAGAGTTCCTCTTTCAGACTACTATTGTATATGTAGTATAGGGTGTTTTTTTTAGAGGTATAGAACTTTAAACTGCAATAAACAACGATGGATCATTCGATTGACCGGAATTTTTTTATTCGAAAGATAATCTTGTGGCCATACATTTTGAATATGATTTCTGGAATATGACCGCCACGGCTGGCTCGGATGTAGTCCAATCTGGACGTCCAATTTTCGATGACTTTTTCCAATATTTGTGGCCATATATCGGCAATAACACACTGAATATTGTCTTCCAAGTGGTCAAGCGTTTGTGGCTCATCCGCATAGACCAATGACTTTACATTGCCCCACAGAAAGTAGTCTAGCGGTGTTAAATCACAAGATCTTGGAGGCCAATTCACAGGTCCAAAACGTGAAATTAGGCGGTCACCAAACGTGTCTTTCGATAAATCGATTGTGGCACGAGCTGTGCGACATGTTGTGCCGTCTTGTTGAAACCACAGCTCCTGGACATCATGGTTGTTCAATTAAGGAATGAAAAAGTTAGTATTCATGGCTCAATATCGATCACCATTGACAGTAACGTTCTGGCCATCATCGTTTTTGAAGAAGTACAGACCAATGACTCCACCAGCCCATAAAGCGCACCAAAGGGTCAGTTTTTCTGGATGTAACGGTGTTTTGACATACACTTGTGGATTATCTTCACTCCAAATGCGGCAGTTCTGTTTGTTGACGTAGCCATTCAACCAGAAGTGGGCTTCATCGCTAAAAAAAATTCGCTTATGAAAATCGGGAACAACGGCAATCTCGTTTTCGGCCCATTCGACGAATCTACGCCTTGCTTCTATTTTATTATTCTATTCATAATGAATTGCTAAACCAAACTGAGAATAAATCACTTCTCAGCTGTTAAATCGGTCGCCATCTTCAACAGTAATGCCAACTTAAAATTCTATACCTCTGAAAAAAACACCCGTTACATACACATGGTGCGTAGCTATAAACAGAAACTTGATAGACAAATAAAACGAAGCACAAAGGCGAAGTTCTTCAGAACAAGGAGTTTGAGGAAAAATGAGTGCAAGTGGTCAATTGTTGAGGAGTGAGCACATCATAAATGCTCCGGCATTGATATTGATTGACACTATTAAATTGCAAATATTGCTCATTTTGAATTAATGATGAAGATAGTTCCGTTCTACCCTGGGGATGGGACACAACCAATCGAACTATATTCATTTTATTTCCATTTCATATGCTAAATTTATACTTAAATGTTCAATTCATATTTTTAAATAGAAACTTGATAACCAAATGGGCATATTTCATCACATTCACTGTTGATTTGCTACAGTTTTATGAGAAATATAATTTTACATCTGAAATATGCCGTTCTGATCTGGGTTCCTCTACATAGATTATTGAGTGAAAATTCAAATTTTCATTCAGACTGATACCGAATATTCAATCAACCCAAAATTTTTTTTCGTCAAGTAGGAATCTTTTATCTACATGAAATCAACAAAATCTATTAAAAATTTTTAGGTCATGTTTGCTGTATCCACATATTGAACATTAATTAAAAATTCATCGACAAACTTTTTGCCCCAGCAAACAAACCGATATTGACTAGTGATTATTAAAAATTCAAAACCTTTCGAATCACATATTGAATATCAAATTGACTTAGTAAAGGGGATATTCTCCATTGTGAAAACTTGAATTTCAATTCAATTATAGGCAATGTAATTTAAACTATCAGTTTACCTTTGGTTAACCGAAACACACATGGAAATTTAAAATATTTTGAAGCTTTCAGTGGCTCTGTTATATTGAAAATGAACAATTCATTATTATATATTGAAAAATCGTGTTAGCTTCATGGGGATATATTCAAACGTAATTTATTTCTCGAAAATTAACATATTTTTTGAGTTTTCCAGTTATGGTCAGTTAATCAAACTGAATAAAATTTTGCCATCCAACAAAATTATACTGTAAAAAAAGATTTTCATATTTCAACCCAGTTGAAAGATGTAATTAAATTTTACACCCTTGCGGAAATTAGATGACTAGTTTACAGATTTACAAATCTCTCATAGTTAGTCAATACCGAAGCGATAAGGCATTGAAACATTGCTATAAATCTATAGACAGTGTTCTTAGTTTATTGAATGAAACGTCTACTTGCATCTATGAAAGCACTGATTTTGTCTCGAGACAGTTATCTACCATGCTTGAGAGAGTTCATCTCGTTTCTTCGATAAAGGGAGCTCACTTTATTAGATCATTTTTATGAATGTTCGCCTCATTTTGAACATAGGACCTTGGTGCGTTTGAAAAACCATCGAAATTTGATTGTTTGAATGCATGCCACTGAATATTCTCTATAGAATTAAACAGTTGTATGGTATTTCCTTTCAACAAGTTCGATGATTGTCAGAACGCACTTATTATTTATTCTCGAAAGTGGAAGATTGTGTTCTCGATGACAAAATTTGTGTCAATTAATTTTAAAATGTAAAAAACAGATATGCCCTAGAATCACATACAACAAAGTTAGACCATTGAGCACCATTTTTTTCATTCGTGGAAAATATAGACGACGGAAAACAAGTGAAAAAGAAAAGTATGTCAATGATTGTAACCTGAACTCTCTGAAGGAAAGAGGGTATACTGTGTTGTAGATGTTGGTGAAGGTTGTTTATATATACATATATATATATATATATATATATATATATATATATATATATATATATATATATATATATATATATATATATATATATATATATATATATATATATATATATATATATATATATAATTTAGGTAAAGGAAATAATCGGTCTGGTAAAGTGTTCAAAAACTCATTTGTTCATAACAATTTTCGATATTTCGACATTGTTTGTTTCTGCTTCATGAGAAAAACAGGGTGCAAAGTAATGTCTACAATGATCAAATTGAATATGTAAAAAATATAAAACTACTCAGAATTAGAGTTTATGCAATGATAATAACAGAACTGACCTTATTCAACGAACTTTCCTTATTTTGTGTTGACTTGTACCCTACGTATTGCTGAACTGAATGGTCTGAATTTACCCTACAGAGCTGAAAGCGAGGCAATTGTGTGTGACGGTTAACGCTAGATCAGGTACTGAAAAATTGCACATCTCCTACAACAATATTTTGGAATAGAACAAATTTAAACATTTTTCCACCCCGATGGTTTAAAGTTTACGAGCAAATCATTGGACACCGAACACACAAGTGCCTTCAGCGTTCCAGGGTGTTGAATTTCTGACCATTCAGTTCAGCAATATGTAGGGTAAAAGTCAGAACAAAATGAGCGATATGTTCTGTTATTATCATTGCAGAAACTGTAATTGTAAGTATTTTTATATTTTTCAAATATATCATTGTAGTCATTATCTTGCAGCCTACTTTTGAACGAAAGAAGACACGAAGGGTGCCGAAATATCAAAACTTTCTGTATGTAACTGAGTTTTCAAACACTTCATCCATTGACTGATTATTCCAGTAACCTAAATGTATCGCACGGCCGAGAAATTGCCTTGCTATCTATCTATCTATATATAGAAGATATATAGAAGAAAAGAAAACATTAAAAATTACAAAAGTTACAGAATAAAGCCATGCGAACAATTTTAAAGTGCAATGGGTATAAGTGCCTGTTCAAATTATGCTGAACTCTTTGAATCCAATGTATGTTAAACGAAGAATACTCTTTGCTTCATATGTATTCATATTTAAAATAAAAAATCAGTTGCTTCCATTTAATGTAATAAAAAATGTAAAATATGTCATGGGTATGTGATGTGCATGGGTATAATACTAGAAATACTGATAGTTTTTATGTCCAAAGTTGTGAGCTCTCTGAATCTTAAAATACCATATACTATGACGGATTTAAGACTTTCAATAACTTACCAAATATATTGAAAACTAGTACTAGTATTAAGATATTTAAGCGTGATAAGAAGATAAGAAAATAATGATGTAGGAATGTAATTGAAATGTTACAGTTCAAAATATTATTATTATTATTATTATATCATTTCAATTATATATTTCATGAAATCATAAAATATATTCGAAAAACAACTGACTCCACTAACAACAAAATTTAAAATTTTCATGTGACGAAAAGCTGGTCACAAAACTCGTTGTTGACTGAACCAGAATTTTCAATGTGATGAAATGATTTCAAAAAATTATTAATTGCATTTAATAATTCTTATAAATATTTTATTCACACATGTCCAGATTGACGAAGTCTAGCCGTTTTGTGATAGGTTTTATTCATTATCACGTAGGACAATCTTTCTCAGTTTTTCAGCACGCCGCCCCTATTTTAAGAAGGAATATCAAATATCTGAACCCTATTGCTCAATATTCAATCTGTAACAAGCTCAAGTAACAATTGAATTAATGCTATATTCTTGTAAGTTTTTTATTTAATAAGAGAATATAAGTAAGTTTAATTGATTTGTGGTTATTCAGTTTTGATTTTTATTCTTTTAATCATAGTCAACTTTAATTTCAGTTCATGAACACAGGCAATCAAGGAATTCAAAATTCACTGGGAATGTAAATCTCCTACTTTAGCATCTGTTTCTAGATGTCGCTAGTAGTTATCTACTCCAGAGTTTGACGTGGAAACACGCATCCGCAATCCCACGCCTTTTCAAAGAAGTTATTCACATTTCAGGTCAGAATTGTTCTACCTACATATGAATCACTAATAATCACGGCAATATATCGTTCATGTTCACAAACGAACACTTAGTAAATATTGGACATCAGTACAGCGCAGTTCATTATAGCATAAATTTAGGTTTGTGTCGCCTAGGAACTCTGAAATAAAGTTCACAAATTAACGAAAAAAATGTTTCCTTTGATCTTACCGCTCACGGATTGTTTATCAAAACTTCATTGGTGGATATGCGTTATTTCAGTGCGATGCAGACGTATTCATATCGTCCGAATTGAAAGAGATGCACTGATAAATTGAACGGCACCGGATTAATTACATCCCGCGGGAATATTCTGTTCAACGTTTCTATTTGATCTTAATGCAAAACGTCAATACAGTCAGAGATCGATGTGTCATTAAGATTCGGTTCGTTGCTTTGAACCTACGCGTTTAGTACGAAGCAAACTTCGAACACCTTCTCTAGTTTATCGAATCGACTACCAAGAAATAATCATCGGAATAATTTGGGAAGATGAATTCGTAACACATCACACGTAGATGTGGGATAAATTATCCAATTTCAGACTATTCCGTATCAGTGATCTACCGACATAAGGTTTATTACGTAAGGGACCTTGAAATGATGTTATAGTCTCAGTTTTAGTTACAATGGGGTAAGAGGAAGATTTGATTGACCAAATGTATAAGATAATTAAACGCGCGATGAATTAAACTCATCGAAAAGGCTTTAGTTCAATGGGTGTTATTGATATTCCTGCTATAACTTCTTTGAAAAAGCGTGTGATTGCGCATGCGTGTTGTCGACGTCAAAATCTGGAGTAGTTAACTAGCGACATCTAGAAACAGATGCTAAAGTAGCACATCTACATCTTTAGTGAATTTTAAATTCCTCGTTCATGAAGTGAAATCAAAGTTGCCTATCATCGAAAGAATAAAAATTGAAAGTGAATAACTTCAAATCAATTAAACTTACTTATATTCTCTTTATAAATGAAAAACTTACAATAATATAGCATTGAGTCAATTGTTACTTGAGCTCGTTACAGATTGAATATTGAACAGTAGGGTTTAGATATTTGATATTCCTTCTTAAAAATAGGGGCGGGATACTCAAAAATTGATAAAAATTGTCCTACGTGATAATGAATAACACCTATCACAAAAAGGCTAGACTTCGTCAATCTGGATATGTGTGAATAATAATAATAATGATAATAATAATAATAATAATAATAATGATAATGATAATAATAATAATAATAATAATAATAATAATAATAATAATAATAATAATAATAATAATAATAATAATAATAATAATAATAATAATAATAATAATAATAATAATAATAATAATAATAATAATAATAATAATAATAATAATAATAATAATAATAATAATAATAATAATAATAATAATAATAATAATAATAATAATAATAATAATAATAATAATAATAATAATATAATAATAATAATAATAATAATAATAATAATAATAATAATAATAATAATAATAATAATAATAATAATAATAATAATAATAATAATAATAATAATAATAATAATAATAATAATAATAATAAAATTCATTCTCATAGTATTACAATATCTTGTAATAAAAGAAAACAGGTCAGAGATAATCGCACATAACAAATTAGGTTTTACAGGCATCAAAAGGCGTGTAGTTTTGAAAAGAGTACTCTTTCAGCTGGTCCATAGATTGCCAATGCTCAACCAATGCAAAAAAAGATGGCTTTATATCCTTGATAAGCCCCTCCAATCCGTTAAATGAAGAACTGAGGCACTGTATGTTCATATAGAAAATTGATACACGAAGGCTTATGCATACACTCTTAAGTTATCAGACAGATCTACTCGACAATTTCTGTTCTCTTGACCGGACGAAAAAAATTTATGAAGTTGAATTCTCTGAGTACATCCCCAGATGGTCAAAAATCAGGCTTAGAGATATCGTTATATATTTCCTCACTTGGACAGCCAATAGAAAAGGCCGAGTTTGAGCCCTTCGTTGGCAACTTCTTTATATCGAATGTTTCAAAGTTCGGAATATTATCCATATATGCCAGAATATCACTTTCCGACGTTCCCTGATACTCTTCCACGTACATCCATCTTTTCTTGATTGCTCCTTTAATTTTATTCTTTTTAAGATCGGTGTTGTTGTTAACACCTGTACAAACAATGTTAACATTACCTCCACGAGGTATTTTCTTAGCAGCTACGGTGGACCAAGTTTGTTCAGCAGTATTAGCGGCAGTATCGTTAGTACTATTGTCATTCTTAGTAGTAATGTTTACATCATTGCTTAATTTCATTGTGGTAGGAATTGCTTTCGATTTATTTGACGTTGATGTTAGGCTTGATAAATTGTTTAAATTAATGAGTTCGATCATTTTTGATCTTTTTGAATATTTCGGATAAATGCAATAAATACTTTTTTGAAATCATTTCATCGTTATGAAAACTCTGGTTCAGTCAACAACGAGCTTTGTGGTCAGCTTTTCGTCACATAAAAATTTTTGAATTTCGTTGTTAGTGGAGTCAGTTGTTTTTCGAATATATTTATGATTTCATTAAATATATAATTGAGATGATATAATAATAATAATAATAATATTAATTTACCTGAAGCAATACAAAAAATCTGCATAATTTGAACTGTCACTTTTCCATTACATAACTACATCATTATTTAAAATATACTTTCCAAGATCACGCTTAAATATCTTAATACTAGTACTAGTTTTCAATATATTTGGTAAGTTATTGATAGCCTTAAATCGGTCATAGTATATGCTATTTTTAGATTCAGAGAGACCACAACTTTGGACATGAAAACTATCAGTATTTCTAGTATAATACCCATGCACATCAGACATATGTTACATTTTTTATTGCATTACATGAAAGCAACTGTTTTTTTCAAATATGAATATATATGAAGCAAAGAGTATTCTTTGTTTAACAGATGTTAGTTTCAAAGAGTAAAATTTCAACAGGGGTATACCCATTGCGCTTTAAAATGGTTCGCATTCTGTTACTTTTGTAATTTTTGAATGTTTTCTTTACTCAAATCAAATAACAATGTGGAGCAATATTCAAAATGTGGCATTATTATTGATTTGGACAAGAATCATTTCATATATGACGACAGGTTTTTTCCTATTCTTTTCAAAAAATTGATTTTTTTTAGAGATCGATTTTAGATGATATGAAATCAACATGATCATTGACACTCAATTTTTCGTCTAACATAATGCCTAAATATTTTACTGTTTCTTTTCCACTCATTTTCGGTTAAAACTTCTAACGATATTTTTCAAATACTTTATATTCACCTTCTCAAAATTACACATTTTCACCACTTTTGGTATAGATTTGTAAGACATATTCGTGATCATGTATCAGAATTATAGAATTAATTATTTGGTGTACACTCTACAAATATACACTCTCTACAAAGTAAATATTATAGGGTGAATTTACGAATGAAAATATCGAAACAGACTCAGTAAACGACTGAAGAAATATTTCACTAGAATTTACATATGCGCCTATATAAAAATTGTATAAAATTTTGAAATGTGTGACTGATTACATAATCTACAATCAGTCTCTGTCTGGTAAAAAATTCAGTTACAGTTCAAAGACCTCAAGTTGAGTAGAGATAAACCACAATATTCAAATTTTACAATACGTTTCAGTTTCTACAAAATTTGTGTTGCTCTTCGAGGTTTTTCTGCGACTCGAAACTGCATCTCATAACGGTATCATTGGCAAATTTGATGATCCTTCTTCTGGTTTGAACCTAAAAAAGATTATTAATGTAAAGGTACCTGTAACAAAAAAAGATAGAGAAAATTTTCGAATATTAAATATTTCACATTAAAACGATTTATAAGTGAATATTTATATTCATAAGACATTGTAAACATTGTGAAGATAGTCTGTCATCCAAAGAATTGGAAGAGTGACAGACTATAATCTATAAACAGACTCTATAAATGAGACTATAAACATGATTACAGAAACACAATAGCAGCAAAATTCATTAAATGAAATACGAATGAAGGAATAGAAAGTAAACATAAAAATTTTTAACAGACAAATCGATTAAACTTCGAATGAAGTTGTCTGACAGTTACCGACCAGACGTTTTTTGCGTTCCTTTGTTTCAGTTTGAAATTTGACAACTTGAACATCAAACTGGACTTGGAACTCTCGAAATATATGACCAGTTGAATGTGAACATTTTTTATCATCAATTTCGATCTGAACAAAGAAATTCCTCGAATTTTTGTTTTGGAATCTGGAATCATTTTAGTCGGTAGTGATCCAAAACTGAATAAATTCGAACGAAATTGTTTTTATACGAAAATTGACGTGTTCGTTGAACGTTATCATGGAGTAGGGTCTCCATTTACATCCGATATATGACATACGTCATTTCCATTCGTAGAAATTTTCTATCAGCCAACGCAAACTACGCATTTTTCAAAGACGTTTCTTGGAAACGGTACACGATGAAGAGGTTCGGAGACATCCAAATGACGATTTGAATCCGAAGCATGAATGGTATCTATTGTCGTCTGCCTTCTTCGATTTCTCTGAAAGCGGATTGTCCTTTATTCGGCATGAGATATCACTTTGTGAAAAAAGAGACAGATATACAATGAGCCAGGAAATGTCAATAATGACAACCAGCAAAGATGGAAAATGAGAAACAGATAGATATTTATTGATCTTCCAGAACCCTAAGAAAAATTGAGCTTTGAATACGCTGCATGTTCAAACTCTATTGTACTCCGATTAGATCTCAAATTGTAAATAATGTCAATAGAAATATATTGTAAATTCGAAAGCATTACTCAAAATCCACTATTTCATTGTAGAAAATAATGTTTTCATCAGTATGTGTCTTAAGATAACGATCATAATAATTGTTTATTGCTGATGAGAGCTTCTTTCTATTTTCAATACCTACAGCTTTGATAGAGAAATGCATGACGAGAAGAATACTTTTCAGTGTAGATGAATATACTATAGGAAATTTCAATTGAAAAATGCTTTTTGGCGAACACATGATATTTTTTTTGAATATTACAAAAACCCTACCTGGATTGTAGTCATTATTAATCTATAATTTTGTTTGATGCTTCTGGCTTTTCGAAATTTTTTCATCGAAACTGACACTGTTTTACATTACGTATATACATAATAACAAGGGGAGATGCTGATGTCTCAATATAAATTGTCCCATTATCACATCTCTTTTGAAAAACAGAAAATTTAAATGAAACATACTGTTGTTATCGAAAGAATATTGACCGAACGGTATAGTGACCGTATAATGCTTTCGTCTTACTGGTGTTGGTGGGTTCAATTCCCACCGTGTTGTTGGGCCGATTGGAACCGGAGTTGTAAGTTAAGCATAACTTATGAAGCATAACTAGTTCTAAGTCTAGATAATGAAATGAAGAAGTAACACTAAATATATCAGGGTGGGCAAAAAGGATGTTATACATAAAATAATACTAATAGAATAATAATAATAATAATAATAATAATAATAATGAGCATATATTTCCAACAGGTACCTACCTAATTACAGGAAAATACATAATTAATAAATATGGTTACTAAAAATATCAATAACAACATAGATATACAATATTAAGAAATAATTATAAAAATAAAAAACATTATCAAATATAATAATCTAAATCTATAATGTCAATATCTAAATATATATAATAGTATATAAAATAGACTTATATAAATAGACTTTTATATAGGCCACACTACATCAATAGTTATAATGACAGAAATGAATTAAGATATGTGAGCATCCCTTATACACACGTTCCCTCTTCAAAAATCATTGAATTCTTCAAAAATAATAATTTGAATATAGCATTTTCAAGTCACAGCAGATTGGATAGAATGATCTTTAATAACAAATTGTCCAAATCCGAGCCAATGAAGAAGTCTGGAATTTAAAGATTGGACTGTCAAGAATGTAAGTCGTCATATGTTGGCCAGACCGGAAGATGTTTTGAAACTAGGCTAAAAGAACACGTAAAAAACGGACAATCTGCTTTTCGGGAACATCTAGAGTCGACAGGACATAAGATCTCAAGTTGTTTTAAACCTAAGATACTTCATTACTGTGAAAAAGGAATTAAAATGAACTACCTGGAAGCCATGGAAATAAATAAACTTCAAAAATCCGATAAATATAATCTTCTTAATGACCAGTTAGACCTAAACCACTACCCGCTGTTAAATCTCTGATAATTTGGAGACCCCCACCTCTATGACGGAACTCAAGGTGGTCCGAACAGATCTGCAAAATATTTATAGGTTGTCTTTGTAATATGTATTCATTCTTGATAATGCTATAAAAAGCGAAACTAGTCGAATAAAGAATTGTTCAGTCAGTGATTTTTAGACAAGTTTTTATTATTACCTCTCATTTAAATATGAACTATCACAGAGTAGATTCATCGTCCATTGAATTTTATAAAATTATTTGGTTGATATGAGGTATGAATGAGAATATTTGATCAAATACTAGGCCGAGATCTTTAACCTTCAGAAGTCGACTCAGATAAACACCTTCAATGTTGTAATCAAAAGATACCACATTTCTCTTTCTAGTAAAACTCACCACATTAGTAAAAATGATTTATTGATTCCAAGCGAGGCAATTCAGTGGCCCCTGCCAAAGTAAATTAACGGCTTCAGTAGAGATGTACTTCTTGGCTTGATCCAAAGTAGCCTTATGGTACCTACCAGTATAATTTCAGAGTTTTAGCCGAAGTAATCTTGTAGTTCCACTGAAAGTGACAAAACACAATTAAAAATGAAGGTCTTATTATAAGCCGCAAATCATCCAAGAATTGGCTCGGTTTCATTCAAATCACATTATCAAAAATAATATACTCTGTATAAAATTATAATAAAGGCATCGGATATTGACATTGAAGTGACAAAAGACATGAACTTTTGAAATCACCACAGTGGAATCCGTAGATGAATCAAAAATATTTGAAATTGGAAAATGTAAAATATCTTCCAGATTGACATACATATAATTTTACAAAGTATTGAATGATATGAGAAAATAGCGTTATGAGCTAAGAACCTAGAAAATAACTGATGAGACTGCGGTGACTAGTCACAACCTGCCACTGGATGCACCAACCGATAGACTAGTCACAGCAAGGAAGAAGAAGAAAAGACGACTGCGCATGCTCGAGACGCAACCTCAAGAGAAAACAACAAGATCTCGTCGACTTCGGCCCTAGTCGCCAAGCAGTCAACACGACTGTAATCAACAAACATTAGTAGTGCACTTAAATGTATTTAGTTGTAAATAGTTATATTAAATAAAGTTGTTCATACTGAACAGAGATTGGGTATCCATCCTAAGAAACCCCAACAAGACAACGAAAACATACAGTTAATTGTGAGGCTGGAAGACCATAGTTGAAGAACGAATTCACTTAATATTAGATTTAGTATTTGAAAGAGAAGAACAATTTAAAATTATTTTCAGATGGAAGATTTGAAAGTTTGATATTCTGAAATCAATTTGAAAAAAATGTTAACACTGACCGTTAAAATCGTTCAACAAATTTAATGTACGAGTCTATATCCGATGGGCGAGTCCATTAAAAAAGGGGTAAACTAACAGTTAAACACGTATGCATTAATGTATTATTCATTAATATTATTACCATTTTATGTATGAATTAATGTTATACCGATGGTTTTACGGAATAATATAGCTCGTTTCAAGGTAATGAATGAATGTCAGAATTATGATTAATATATCATAAATTCATTTTGGAGTGCTCTTGTTTTCGAATATGGCATATATATATATATATATATATATATATATATATATATATATATATATATATATATATATATATATATATATATATATATATATATATATATATTTATATATAATTCAAGGTTTATACAGGTATGAAAATAGAAATGAAGAAATTTACGGTATTTACCTGCAATTTACGTTGTTTGTTTTTGTGACAGCCGTTTACATATGTTTCAAGCTAATTGGCTATCATCAGAACGTTGTAGTTCAACTTATTAGATGTTCGAACTTGGATGTTGATTAAAAAAGACAGAATGAAACAAAACACAAAATTCCACGTGAGGAATCGACATCTTTGTGGTTTAAATTGAGTATATTTGGTTGGAGTTCTATTCGACTCTGTTTTTAAGACTGAATCAAAGTCTACCTGTGATACGATATTTATACCTTCTAGAAATTTTGTACCGACAATAAGATAAATTTGAAAATGTTTATACAGGTATGAACATAGAAATGAAGAAATTTTCGTTATTTACCTGCAATTTACGTTGTTTGTTTTTGTGACAGCCGTTTACATATGTTTCAAGCTAATTGGCCATCATCAGAACGGCGTAGTTCAAGTTATTAGATGTTCAAACTTGGATGTTGATTGAAAAACGCAGAACAAAACAAATCACAAAATTCCACGTGAGGTGACGTTTTGTTCTGTGTTTCTCAATCAACATCCAAGTTTGAACATCTAATATAGTTTTTTTATACACGTTTTGAGAGCAGTGAGTACTCTCTTTCGCAGTTATACTGATCTTGGTCTTATAAAAAATGAATTACTATCTCCAAAGTAAATTTACAATGGCGTCAAAAATTAAGAAAATATAAGTCTATTATGAAGATGATCTCTCTCATCAATCTGTGTTTTATATATATCAAATTGAATTATTATCATTCGATATAGAACAAAAATGATTTAAAATGAAAATTTGAGTCAATATGGAAAAAACATAAATTTCCGCTTCTTCAAAGAGGTTGCTCAAGATTTTGAAAATAGGTTGATAATCTGAAAACTTGTCGAATCATTTGAAAAATTCTTGTGGAATTTTGCCGAGTGCTTTGATTTAATTTTAAAATTCCTTCATTAACTTCTGATTACTCGTTCATTTCAAAGAAAATTCTGTATGCAATATTTTTCCAGATTGTCGTTGTGTTACCTTCGCCATTCACACAACCGAATTGAAAAGAAAGCAAAATGGAGCTATAATAAAAGGTTTTCACTCCGTAGCGGCTGCGCTTGAGTTTCTAGACAATACTTGGACAACAATGAATAATATATCACTTTTCCTTTTTCGAGATGAAAAATGATATTTGCCGTATAAAATTGAAATATTTCCATTTTTTGTCGACAAACTGGAGTTATCAACTACTTAATCTCCCCTAGAACGATGAAAATGTGCGTGATGAAACTGAGCTATAAAAATTGATAGGGTATTTTTTCTCGGCAAACAAATTCCCTTGTCAGAAGATGATGGAGTAACAGGACTAGATATCGATTAGCAATCATTTGAAGTGCTTTGTTTTGACGTCGTTCTTTCCAATTTTTGTCTATCACATTTTATGAGTACCTTTTTGATAATATCATGAGAGGGGTTCGCTTTTCTTGGGAGACTCGAATTATAGTTTCCGAACATTTCCTTTTTTGAATGAATATAGTATCTTATTGAAGGTAATTTGTAATCAAAGTCAAAATGATGAAAATTGCTAAATTCTCATTCATATTCACATTCTATTTTGCTAACACGTTCTGCTTACACTCTAGTGTTTTGTCAAGGGGTGTACAAGCCTGAAGAAAACAATCCAGGCCACTTATATTATTAGCAACAAATGATTAGAAATAGTTATTTAGTCTAAGAGCTTGTGATGTCCGATCAGACCTTTTTATGCTATATCATTGATTTATTAACACGCCTATGATAGCTTGCTTATCGAAAAAGGCTTATGGCAATTTTTTTCATCAACTGCATTACGTCTACTTAGATAACTTCATCATTAAGTCAACCAATAAAAATTGCTTTCAGAAGAAATATAATCTATTTACTAAAATAACAGTAAAGACTTGCCAGCACATGACCCTTCATAGCAGGGTCTTCCTTGCTATGGTATTCTTGTCTTTAGAGTATTTAAAGGCCTCACTCACCTATATATTGCCTCATCATGTTTTATCACATTTTGCTTTCTCTCTGGCACATATTTAATTAATTCGATTTCGAAAAATTGAAGCATGGCAAGAATACTGTATGAAGGATATTTTGCTGCCAAGCCCATAGTGAGATATTGGTAATTGAATCATCTTTTTCCCGAAATTCGACCAGACAAGTTGGAGAAAACTTTGACAGTGCTGAATTGTGTAACTCCGCATGTACATTCGAAAATTTTCCAAAATTATTATGCTGATTTATTTCTAATGAACTTAGTTTTCTACCTCTCTATTCTGTCTGCAATACCCGTGTGAAATTATCATTGAAATTATGTTCTGACAGAACACCATAAAAGCTTTTAAAACAAAACTTTGAATTATTCCTAGCCTATCAGTTCAAAGAGAATTCTGATGCTAATAAGACCTTAACTAACCGCACCTGACAAAATCAATGCATTCAAATGTTTTTTTTCAAAAGTCCATGAATTTGAATGTCCATATTAAAATTCATCACATACTTCGCAAAATTCCTAATTTCGTTTCATTTTCGAGGACCCATGTATTCTCGTTGATAATATTTTCAGAATATTTTCAAAACCTGCATTACTAATTGAAGTTAATCCCAATATATATGAACTCAACAAATAATTTAATCCCAAAATCAATAAATTTCATTTTGACGTGAATAATAATAAGGAAGCTCTCACATGATCTCATCAACCATAGGTCAAATTATTCACGAAAATTCATAAATATTTATCATACTCTTTCAACTTATGCCTTCGTTTAAAATGTGATTTTTTTCAACGAATGAAAACCCCGAAAACTGAGTTTTAGTCCGCTAAAGAAGGCGCACAAATCAAATATTTGGAAAGGATCTTTCATTTCAGTCACCTGCCTTATCAAAACGTGTACTCGGGTATTTTTAATTCCCTTCTGATGACTTTCTGAATAATTGAGATCCCAGATATTTGGGTTGATTCCTGTTGGACATTCAAGCGGTATCGCAATAACGAAATCCATGGGATAAATAATGAAATACCGTGGAACATGTGACTGATATTCGGATACTTTCAATTTTTTCTTCTAGAGCACTGAATATTTAGGGACTACGAAAAAGATGTATTAGATTATAAGGAAGTGAAGACTGCCCACTGTGCTGCAGGGGTGCATTTTCTCACTTGAAGTCTTAACTCTGCCTTATCTATATATTTACAAATGCCTTATACATTCTCATAAGCTGAAACAATATATCAAAGATAGGTCAAATGCCGCTTTTCACATACTTGACAGAATAGCTGAACCAGAACTACGAGCAGGATGTTGCAGATTGAGCGAATCACAGAATGATCAGAACTATTGCTTAAAATTTTATAACAAGTTAGCTCTTCATGCGAGAAACTCTGACCAAACTTGAGAGACCTGTTGAAAACTTTTCATTGCGAAAGAGCTACTACTCATTTGATTAATACGCAACAATTTGAAATTGCGCAACAAATTTGGATAAATGAGAGGTAATGGTAAATACTTGTCTAAAAATCACTGACTGAACAATTCTTTATTCGACTAGTTTCGCCTTTTACGGCATTATCAAGAAATAACACATATTACAAAGACAACCTTTAAATATCTGCAGATCTGTTAGGACCACAGAATACACCTTGATTTCGGTCATAGAGGTGGGGATTTCCAAACTATCAGAGATTCCGAAATCCCCACCTCTACGGCCGAATTTAAGGTGTATACTGTGGTCCGATTTATTATTTAAATACCTCTCATTTAAATATGAACTAGTTGATTCATCGTCCATTGAATTTACAAATCTAGATGATCCGATAACCTCACCAATCTTTTTCATTCCTACCTGGTTGACCGACGTCAGTTCGTACAGCTGAAGTGTAGACAGACGTCTGAGTTCATACCTACCTCTGGAATACCTCAGTGGTCTAACCTTGGGCTAAATTTATTCTGTTTGTGAATGATCTGATGAATAATATTGACGCGTCACATGTGATGTTCTCGGACGATTTGAAACTCTATCATAAAGTTAGATCACCGGTTAACTTCAGCTAGCACTGGACCATGTTGCCAGTTGGTGTGAGGAAAATTATTTGGTTTGAATGTGTTAAAGTGTAATGTGCAAGCGTCGGTGGTCAATTCTCGTTCTGATAGGATGAGAGATCTTGGTATAGTCTTCGATCAAGAACTTTCCTTCATTCCACGCATCACTCAAGTTATTTCGTCTGCCTCGAAAATATATATATTCATAGGACTATTTAATGTCCTGATTCGTAGCACGTTTGAGTAGAGAACTCTTGCCATCAATGGTCATTCTTGTCATCAATACTATCTTGTGGCCGTTCAGAAAAGGTTGAAGAAATTCTTAGTTGAGAGGGAGGATAAACTTTATCCACAGAGAGAAGTCAGTCAAAGGAATTATTGAGTCCAATTCGTTTAATCTCATTGCGTAGGAGGAGTACTTTCCACTGAAATTTCCGTACAAATTACTGCACAATTTTGAAATACGCATTTTTTTTCGCATTGAAATTTTGTATTTCTATGTAAAATTCCCGAACCACAGAAATATTCCACCCAGGGACTCCAAGGACCAACTAGCTAATATAATCGCCCATTTGGTTTATGGAGTCTACATTTAATACAGTTTCTAATGAATGTGACTTTCTTTTTGACTCTATTGCAGTTGATTTAGGTGTACAAGGAAAATTCACTAAAATGAGTTGAATTAGATAGAGTTCTTTGTTATATTTGATTCAATTTTATTATTTAGTTATTAGTTCTTTCTTCAATATTTTTTTAGATTGAATTGAGCTATTTGTTATATTTCTTTCCATTTCTTCAAATTTAGTTATTTAGTTATTATACAGCACTATATTATTATTTTCTGTAATTGGGTATTGACTCAATTGAGAATAAAAACCCCATTATTTGTATTATTATTATAAATTCTTAGCAGATCCTGTACTGTAGATTTAATTTTTTTCAATTTCTCACTTTTCTTTTTTCGTTTTTTTTCTGATTTCCACTCTTTTTGTACCTGCGCTAAAAATTTCAAAATTTCATTTGCGTGAATAAATATCCTTCCATAGATCTATCAAATGATTTTTAGGTTTTATACTGGTGAACTTATGTGAAAATAAAAAATAGTTTCACTTTATAACAATGAAATGACATAACATGAGCAGCTGTTGGATGAAGCTTCTAGGGTACTTTTGAATCCTCAAACATTATTTCACGAAAGTAAAGTACACCACTCTGACAAATAAAGCTATAACGTTCCCAATCTGATGCCATTAGCTGTTCCAAATTACGAATACCGCTTTCTGGTTAATTTTTAGAGTTAATTGAAATAACATTCTGCCGAGTCCGAGAATTTAATAAATTTCGAAATTTCCAAATTAGTTTTCGGGAATTAATGAATGGAATTTCAATGTGAGTTGAATTTTTTCAGTAACATATATTTTTAAATAAATACACTTGGATTGGTTCCACAAAATTTTGTGAATGTTTTGGAAAGTTTCACCAAGAGATCAGCGAAGTCTGCTAACTGCAATATCAATATAAATCTTCAATACGTAATATAAAGAAAGAAAAACTGAAATCCATCGTATTTTATACTTAAGAATACAAAAATCTTTCTGTTACATTCTTGGAATTCTGGGTTGCATTGAATGCACCAGAAATTATAGCAGTTTTGTATCTATTTGACACTACTATATTTTCTATAAATGGGTAATAAGTAGACTAGATACATTATTCACAGGCTTTGTGGACCATATTTGACCCTTGGGTCGGAATTTGAGAACCCCTGTTCTAATATATATCAAGGTGTTTCAATGATTCAGAAAGGTCGTTAGTATGAAATCCTGTAGGCTATCACGGCCGGTGTACATTGTGAAATATGGTGATTTAATCTTCCGGGCTAAATGGCCGTGGTCAATTGGAACTCTTACTCCTCCAGACGTTTCTTCTCTAACTGCGAGAGACATCTTCAATGGCGGCGAGTGAATAAATTGAAATAAGTAATTATCATTGTTATTATTGTTCTAAGAGGGGAGGCCAGAGACCAATATAGCACAGCTCGACAACGATTCCGAATGGCTAAGGCATGGTAGGAATCGAACCCACAATCACCAGTGAGCAGAAAGCGATAAATCGTCACCAGAACGCTTGTCTACTGAGCCTCTAACATTTTTTCATATATTTTCGTTCATCGAAAGTATTTTCTAAATATTTACGTGTATAAAGCATTAAAAACATTTCCTCACAATTTTTAACGTATTCTTTTGAAAGTATAGTGAATGGTATTGTCTAACATCATTCCTTAAGGAATAGTGGTGTCGCACATTGAATTATTATTGATATATTCAAATGAAAACAAAATTTTTTCAGTTGCGGAATAATATATTTGTTTATACGCCAAATAATTTTTTTCAGTGGACAGTTGTTTCACATTGAAATCCTGAGAACTGGTGATTAATTACAAATATAGAAACAAAACAAAGAAGTTTTATTTTAATCTTTTCATTCTTTAGCAAATTTAATCAGACATCATTAAGGACTGAACGAATTTTTTTATCGAAAAGTTGAAAGTTTTTTGTAGGTGTGAATCAACCTATAAGACTTCAAAACAAGGAGTGAATAATTCTGTGAACGCCTACAGTATTTTTTCAAGTAAACTTCAGAAATTGAATTTCATCAGTCATAAAGAAGTTCAAACTTTCATGTTTTCAGGTCTTTGAAAACAGATGAGTTGAAATCTTGAAATTTTTATTCAGTTGAGTTCAGAAGTTTGGGGTCGGTTGAATGCTTGATATTCCTATTTTTTCTGTGTCTTTCAAATATGTGTAACGTTATATTTTCTATGTTACGAACTTCACTTGATATGTGTGGTTTTTAATATTCAAAATTTCTTTCGAATAATTAATGGATTATTCGATATAATTGATTTTCCGAAGTTTGTGAAAAATGAAACATAGGTAGGCATAATTTTTGTTCAATTTATCGATCTGGGATTCTATAAAGGATGAGACGGCATTGTCTCCTTGACGAAGCCATGATCAAACCTCATGATCCAGATAGACACACTCTTTTCGAAATACTTCGCTTGTTTTTTATTCAACTTCAAGTTTGTATACTTGACTCTCAGCTATGACTTTTTGATGAGAAGTAGCAAGTTCGAAACACAGAACAACGGGTACTCCCAAGTGCGAGTCATACCATATATATATACCTATATATTAGTTATACATTCAATTTCAGTATGTTATCACATTCAACATAAAATACCATAAGAAACACTGAATATTCGTCCATAATATCGAAATGAATCGAAAGATAGTCATATCGGAACTAGCTAGCAGTATGAGCTTTCAGGATGTAATTAGACATGTTAAAGCTTGTGAAAACATGTGAAAACATGTGAAAACGCTAACAATAATATAAGTATTATGCTTTTTTTTTGTCATAAGGAATATCGAAGCAGGGAGAATGCATAAACTGGAGATAAAATAAGTTTGAAGGAACCAATACAGTTAGTAGAAGAAGGGTTTGATCAAAATAAAAACCATCCAAATATATTGGAGCCTCATGCAGTTTGTCTAGGTACAGCAACAAATGATGGTAAACCCTCAGTAAGGTTTGTTTTATGTCAGAGTCAGTAAAAAAGGTTTTACAATATTCACACATCACACAAGTAGAAAAGGATTATAATTGGAAGAGAACCCATATTGTGTGTGCCCTTACATATTATTGGGAACCTTTCACTCAATCGGTAAGAACTATAAAATTGAAAATTAACACACTCGACGTATGTTTCACTGAATATACTCGTATAAAAACTCTACATATGTTTCGGGTAGTTAACCCATTATCAAGAGTATACAATATTACTCAATTTGAAAATGTATACATATAACACAAAGCACAAAAATTCTACGTGAAGAATCGACTTCATTGTGGCTTGAAATGAACGTCTTCGTTAGAATTCTGTTGGACTCTTTTCTGAAAACTGAATCACTTATCTGCCAATGAGGCGATATGCATACCTTCCGGAAATTTTGTACCGACAATTTAAATAATTCAAGAGGGTTTACACACTTACATTTTATGAAAATAGAAAAAGAAACTTAGACCTCCATGTTCTTGTAACAGCCGTTGACATATGTTTCGAGCTATTGGCTCTCTTCAGAACGGCTCAGTTCAAGTTTTAGATCTAGTTTTAGCTACAACGAAATCGATTCTTTACGTAGAATTTTGTTTTTTTGAAGTAACTTCCAAGTTCGAACATCTAAAACTTGAACTGCGCCGTTCTGAAGAGAGCCAATAGCTCGAAACATATGTCAACGGCTTTTACAGAAAATTACAGGTCTATACCGTAAGTTTATTTCTTCCATATATATATATATATATATATATATATATATATATATATATATATATATATATATATATATATATATATATATATATATATATATATTTTATGGCCAGCTCAGTGGTCCCTGAGCTGGACATAAAACTAGTTATGGAGGTGAAGCTTAACAGCTCAACACATCAAACCAGAGGTCATAGGCAACCATATAACATCCGTAGCAAGGATAACTTGCAAATCGCAAAGAAAAGGTTGAATATTGGTGATAGACTGACTGTTGGGGTCAAGCTATACAATAAATTACCTGCTGAATGGAGAGCATTAACAACATCAGCTCTGAGAAAAACCTTAAAGGCATACTTCAAAGAAAATGTGACTTACCACCTTGAAGAAGTCCATTTTAATAGGTCAACAAATTGATAGACATTTAATTGTACATCATAAATGCCATTAAAATTCAATAAGTGTATCTAATTGTACAAACACTTTGACCAGACTGTGATGCAGTTAAATAAAGTTTATTATTATTATTATTATATATGGACGTGGTGCGACTGACGAGTTCCTTGCAGAACGAAACATATATGTCTCGCACTTCCATCAGGTGTGGCATCGATTTCAATATTTCTCTAACATTTATCCCTTGAAGGATAATGGAGACATCACATCGTACACGTTCACATATCTAACTCTACTGTAACATTCTTCTGATTAATTTCAATTTTTCGAATGAATGTTCTAGTGTTCATTTCATTAAATATTTCATTCAGTGCCATAAGCACAAACAAATTTCATTTCCTTATATATATACGTATATATATATATATATATATATATATATATATATATATATATATATATATATATATATATATATATATATCTATGAATGATTTCCTAGCAGAGCTGGCTACATGAGCATGTACGATGTGACATATCTATCATTCTCCAAAGCATGAATGTTAGGGAATATTGAAATCGGTGCCGTGATGTGAGTGAGAGACAGACTGTTTCGTTCTATTACAATGTCATCAGTTATGCCACTCACAACGTCAACAGGGCAACGACTTCAATATCCAATCTTTTTCTCATGAATCCTAGAATAAAATTCCGAGTGATGAATAGTTTTCAATTCCATCTATTGGGCTTAATAGAAACTATTTCGCAGATGGTGTAATAACAATTTAGAAACCAATTTGAATATTCTTCGATAACCACACAGCATGTACTATGGATGATGATCTATAGATGGATACGATAGAGACAGTTCATTTTACTGGATGTACTCAGATGAAAAATATGAACCTTTTGTCATATGAGTACGAATCCACTTATCATATTCAGCTACCCTGACATCCACCCATCGATTTTCTGGCGACATGAGACCATAAACCGACCGAAGTTCTCATGTGTAACATGTCTGTTCGATTTATTACATGACTCGTTCTTTCAATTTGCATAAGACCGCTATCAGCTATTATACTCAGCTTATGGTACAGAAGCGAAGAGGGAAAGGTACCTCACATGCCTGGAAAATGTATTTGAATAAATCAAACAAGGTGCGCCAGGCATCGTTTATCTAATATAAGGTAGATACTCACGTTTTTCCGGCTTCAGCCTGACCCACTTCTATTGCTCAATCTTCTTTCTCGTTGCAATGCAATGCTATATTGTCACGATCTGTTTTATGAGGTGGTCGTTACCAGCGTCATAAAAGGAGATTTCGATGAAGCTACGTTTTCCGCTAAACGTTGAAATGAATGCTGAATTCGGGAGGAAGAGAAAATGGTATAGTATATTTCGTGTATTTCTGTCTCAAGTTTATTGTGGTGAAATCGTGGTGTTTTACATATATCCTATACATTTTTATTATCATATATGTTTGTAACTCTACCCAACTCTATGTATTCTACTTTTGTTAGTAGTGTGTAAAAATAATTCAATTTCACTGGAATTCATGTGGATATTGGCTGAGAAATGAGTTATTGTCGATTTTATATAGCTACATTTATCGAGTTTCTGTAATATTTTGAAGTTGCTTTTGAAAACCACCTGGTGATAATTTTGTACAATAAGGCAACTTCACAATCATCACCAAGAACAATTCTCAGATTTTTTACAGGATTATAACAGTGGAATGATTTCAATGACTTAACAATATAACAATGTTTATGTTGACTGAAAAACAAACTATTTTCATCACTTGTTCAGTATTATGACTGCATATCCATTCCCCAGCTTTGACGATGTCTTAGGTACTTCTGCTGTAATAGCTGTGTCTACTGTTTTCACTTTATCCCATTTAAAAGACCTAGAATTGAGTTGTGATGGAGTTTTACTCAAGCTTCCTCGCAGCAGATAAATTCAATGATTCTGCTGGTGCAGCTTGTCCTGCCGGGTGAATTTTCGAAAAATTACCAATACCACTAGGTAAAAATACTTTTTTACGTTACTTTAACTTTCAAATACACATAAAGCCTAATAAATTACTTTATTAGGCTTCAACACAGCAATGTTTGTTGAATGTTTCGTAGCTTTGTTCGTAGCGGCAAATGTAAAACTCATTTCATCAGCATAATTACGTTTTGCATTTGAATAAAACGACTCTTCAGTAATCGAGAGGAGAATTTAAAGCTATGTTATAAGGGATTTCGAAAATACTGCTATACCGAACAATTTTGAAAATAGAAAATGTTGAGGATATTTTGAAAACTCTGTAAATTTTTCACGCCGTCCAATTTTTGCAAACGAAAGTCTATAGAATATAGTCTATATAATAGATGCCTCTCATTTCCATTTTTTCAAATCCGTGAATGATCTTCTTTCTGAATATCGTTGCTTCAACGACGACGAACAAAATTTCAATAATCTCACACTGAATGGCAAAAGTCATCGAATAAAGTGGAACATATATTATAGATTATACTTGATACCAAGTGAAAAAGACTGCTTTTGTTCCATTGAACAGATCGGCAAATACTATGGTTTTTAACCATTATAATGTATATTTTAATGGTTTTCAACCATTATAATGTATATTTATGTATTCAATGTTTAGGAATATAGTTCTTTTAAGATCACACGTCACTATGCATGTAGAATGTGTAGGCAGAAACCACCAGTTTAATATTGACATTTTAAACGAACACTACCCATTTGCAGTCCATTAACTTATGAAAATATGGATTGATATTGATATTGATAATTTATTAGATTCATAAATTATAATAATCAGATCAATCAGAGATATTAAGTTCGTAGGGGAAATTCAATTCTGGAAGGTAATTCTCAATATGTATTTCATGTATCGTAACATTCAGAACACCAGATCAATTCAACAAAATTTTTCAATACGTTCAACAAAACCTCCGAACTACTATATCACCATTGACTGTTTGATTGAACTCATAGTTTAATACGTACAAACATAATACATAAGAAAAAGTTTTGTTCAACAACCACAGTTGATTTAAAGTCATGATGAAGAACCAATAGTTCCAAACAATTGTCGGGAGAATTGAAGAACTATGCAGAACGTTTCCAAGTCAGTCTGTCATGTGTTGTACGAGGAATCGACTGGCATTATTTGAGATCTTTCTACAAGAAGCATTATGTAGGAAAAGCTATAAAAAAAAGATTTTTAGCTGAGAAAATGAGCGATGTTGACCATAAAAACTACATCTTAACAATACTCCAGCAAGAACAGAATGTTACCACAAGCTGCAACATTGCCTTGAGAGTAGTTGAAGAGTAGTTTAAGCAGTAGCAATTATACTATTGAACGATCGTTTTGTGAAAACACAAAAAGTTTGTCACATATGCCTGGTTGTCACTTCCTCCAATAAAACCAGGTATATAACGAAAAAGTCGAATATATTGCAGAACAATTGTGTCTCTTTCTGGTGAGCTTATCGAGACTGATAAGTCTGATTGACACATATTGAAACATTACCTAACAATAGGAAATAATCTCATGAGAGATCGAAAGATTCACTTCAATTACAGAGTATATTTTCTAACAATAACAATAATCAGATTACTGCTAATATATCATACCGTAAGAATTTTCATATCTCCGCCAACACTCTGTTTTTCCAGAATGCATGAAATTCACTCTATAATATTCTTTGACATACTGGCTGATATTCTTTGGTGCAATAAATCAATTGGGTAGTAAGAAACTTTAGTCCATTGAAATGTTACAATTTTTAGGCCGAACCTTGCATTTATCAGAGGACGCAATTTTATTGCTGGGACATGTGGGGGGGGGTTGCTAGAAGCTTAACTCTGAGTTTGTGGGGTTGCAACCCTTGTCCCGCGGCCGCCATATTGGAAAATGGGGTGTAAACGCCTTTTTATCCATATCTCTTAAACTATATATCTCACCAAAAATTTGTAGAGAAATAATTTGTAGCAAATCGCTTTGTCTATAATTTTGTCTTTCTTACTTTTTCCGATAAAATTGAAAATAAAAAAGTTATTAACAAAAATATGTGAAATTTTTCCAAAAATTTCCTTATTTCTCCCCTGCTACTTGGGGTTGATACTGAAATAAATCCTGAACCACAGCCTGGACCACCCAAAAAAAGTCGAAAAGAATAACTGGAAAGTAATTGTTGAAATATATTAAGTTCTTGGAGATTATCTCACTCTACAGTTCCGCGTGGATTAGGCCTACTAGGGATACCACATAAAAAAAACGCACCATGGACTCTACCTCATAGGTGGTGTGGAAAAGGGTCAGTTAGAATTAAATAATAATATAATAATGTTGCAAATAATATTAAGAACGATATCTAAAATAAAAGAATAATGTATAAGTAAATCTGACGTTCCATTGTGACCAAATTGTTGCGAGTAGTCGGCTTTGGAGCGCTCCAAAACCCTCTCAAATGCATGTAAATAAAAAAAATTATAGGTCAAATTGTTTGTTATCAAATTGCCTACTATATTGGTTTGAGGTAATTTTTCGATAAAATTGAAAAAAAAAAGTTTTAACACAAAAAAGGAAATTTTTGGAAAAAATTTCACATATTTTTGTTAATAACTTTTTTATTTTCAATTTTATCGGAAAAAGTAAGATAGATAAAATTATAGACAAAGCGATTTGCTACAAATTATTTCTTCACAAATTTTTGGTGAGATGTATAGTTTAAGAGATATGGATAAAAAGGCGTTTACACCCTTTTTCCAATATGGCGGCCGCGGGACAAGGGTTGCAACCCCACAAACTCAGAGTTAAGCTTCTAGCAACCCCCCACATGTCCCAACAATAAAATTGCGTCCTCTGATAAATGGTTTCAATGGTTTCAATAGGTTCAATGTAACATTTCAATGGACTACTTTTGTGATCACCGTTTTCATTTCGGCTGTAGAGATCAGATGAAGAAAACTATTTAGACAGATTACAAGTTCTAGTTCCAAGAGTAGACGGAGTGAACTCGAATTCATAGGGGAGATCATAACAAGCGAACATCAAAGAGAGCCGAACTTACGAAAGCGACATCTAAGTCATTCAAACTTACCTAGTTTTATTTGCATCCAACGACTTACCACTTGATAACTCTATTTTCGAATGTTCGAAGATCCCTTCTTTTCTTGCAACGCACGGGTCGACTTTCATTCAACTCTCTAGCAAGAACGACAGCAATGTGAATTGAAGAATCGATAATCAAACTAAGTGAGTACAGGAAAAATAATTTCCGGCTGGAGTCGCAAAATGGGTCCCAAGCTATGCATTTCTAAGTTTGCATTAAAATGGATCTTAAAGCAATTTGGAAGTCCGATCTCAAGTTAATTGCTTCTACTTCGATTCCGTAAGCAGCTTCTAACGAAATAATTGGAAATTTCCGTGGAGACCTTGTTAAATTTAGTGTTCTTTTTGTCTCTGTGGGTTGAGTTTTGGTAACAATGAGTCCGCTTAGAAGCCTTTGTTGGAGTATCACATAAAAAATACTTTCTCTGAAAATAATCTACTTCTCCTTTGTATTGAAGTTCAATAAGAAATTAATGTACCATCAATATTGCACCTGTTTGATTATTCAAAATGTGTTCTTACACCACCATAATCTTTAGCAAAGCTACAATTTTTAACGAACAATATATGCCATAAATGAATTCTAAAACCTTACATTCTATTGCATTTTGTATGCTTTGCGTCATTTAGAATGACATATTATCTGTCAAAGCGCTCTTCATTTATAATGGGTGATTTTTTAAGCGTAGTTTTTTTTAAATCGCAGAAAACACTCAATTTGCATCATATATTCAAAATTTTTATTGGAATTGATAACTTGGCCTTTGCCATTTACATTTCGAGGATAACTTCATGTAAATGTTGTCCGCGGCACCGTATCGGAAGGTCCAACTTTGGGTCACTTTTTCGAGCATTTCGGCCTGTATCTCACGAATTACGCGTTTTATGTTATCCTGTAAGGCTTCAATCGTGTTCGGCTTGTCCACATACACTAACGACTTTACATAACCCCCAAGAAATAATCCAGAGGCGTCAAATCGCAAGATCTTTGCGGCTAATTCACAGGGCCATTTCAGGAGCTAAGCTGCTCATTAAATTCATCCTTCAACATGTCCATTGTTTCCCGAGCTGTGTGGCATGTGACACCGTCTTGATGAAACCACATGTCAACCAAGTTCAACTCGGCCAACTGGGCCAAAAAAAGTTGCGTATCATGGCTCGAAATCGTTCGCCGTTGACGGTACCGTTTCTTCCACGGTCGTCTTTGAAGAAAAATGGACCGATGATGCCACCAGCCCATAAACCACACCAAACTGTCGTTTTTTCGGGATGCATCGGTGATACTTGTATGACATGAGGCTGTTCATTGCTCCAGATGCGACAGTTTTATTTATTTATATATCCGTTAAGCCAGAAATGAGCCTCATCGCTGAACACAATTTTTCGACAATATAAATATTTTTCGACAATATAATTATTTTTCGACAAATACACATTCTCCATACGTTGCTTAGTCTTTCCATGATGGAATGGCAGAGTAAACTGAAAACTTTTCATTTTGACAGATGACGTTTAAATGTCATTACCAACCAGTGCCGCCAACTTGAAAAACTTAACTCTTGAAAATCACCGGTTATATATCACTAAACTAAGAGTTAATAATTGAAATACTATTTAAGTTTCGTAATTTCGAAATTTACTGATCAGAAATACGTAGGAATATTCCATTTTGTGTTTCCAATCATATAATCATCAAAACTAATGTATAACGACCTAGAAATAGAGAGGAAATGCTGATTATTCTCACTTGTAAATATTTTCAATTGAATTTGACAACACTGTTCACTTCAATATGTCATGACACACATCGATCTAGCTATTCAGTCTATTAAGGAGAACTTACGGTGACATTATTTCCTCTTCTAACTGTCAACTGTTTTTATAAGATCCGTTATTTATGAAAATATGTGGACGATATTTCATGGATTGATATTGAATAATAACGATAATTATTACTAATATGTTCTGAATGAATTGTGAAAAGAACATGCATATATTTTTCAAATGAGTGAAATGAATTAGTGTATATTGAAGTTTCATACTTCTAACGAACCAATTGGAAATTTCCGTGGAGACCTTGTTATTTAATGTTATTTTTGTCTCTGTGAGTTGGTTTTTGGTAACAATGAGCCCGATTAGAAGCCTCTGTTGAAGTATCACATAAAAAATATTAACTCTGAAAATAATCTACTTTTGCTTTGTTTTGATGTTCAAAAAGCAACTTATGTAATCTAATACTAAACCTGTTTGATTCTTTAAAATCTGTTGTCACCTTTTCCAAATCTTCATCATATCCTATAAATTTATGCCATTTCTAACAATACATTCAACTGCATTTTGTGTTTTTGATTTAGAATGACATATTTTCTGTCACAATTCTCTTTATTTATATATAAAACTAAACCTAACGACCTAGAGTGAAGAATTCCATTTGAAAAACAATTTATGTTTCGTCAATTTGAAATTTACTTATCATAATTACGTAAGAATATTTCATATCTGTATTTTCAATCATATAAATTCAACAATATCAAAACCAATGTATAACATCAAAACAATGGAGAGAAAATTCGGACTTTCCCCTTGAATTTTAATATTTTAAATACAATTTGACAACACTGTTCCATTCAAAATGTCATGACACACGTTGTTCTAAGTTATTCAATCTTAAAAGAACTTGCTGTGACATAGATAGTTATTTCTTCCTTCTCAAGTATCATAAGATTTATTATTTATGAAAATCATTGAACTATATTTTATGGATTGATAGAAGATAATAACGATAATAATTATTAATAATGAATTTTGAATGAATTGTGAAAAAAACATGCATGTATTTCTCAAATGAGTTTGTGAAATGAATAAGTATATTGAAGTTTCAGAGGAACTGTCAGCAGAATATAATATTCTTGATCTATGTTCCTATCTTTTCGAAGGGGTGTTCGTAGTAAATCAAAACAACTCGATAATTGCGTGATAAATCACCCTTTCTTCAGTTTAGTCAACCATGAGTTCCTGAGTATACAAACTGTTTATAGCAATATAAAGGGTGTTTTTTTTAGAGGTATAGAACTTTAAATTGCAATAAAACAACGCTGGATCATTCGATTAACAAGAATTTTTTTATATTCGAAAGATAATCTTTCGTAATCTGGCATTACATTGTAAATATGATTTCTGGCATATGACCGCCACGGCTGGCTCGGATGTAGTCCAATCTGGACGTCCAATTTTCGATGACTGTTTCCAACATTTGTGGCCGTATATCGGCAATAACACGGCGAATATTGTCTTCCAAATGGTCAAGCGTTTGTGGCTTATCCGCATAGACCAATGACTTTACATAGCCTCACAGAAAGTAGTCTAGCGGTGTTCAATCACAAGCTTTTGGAGGCCAATTCACAGGTCCAAAACGTGAAATTAGGCGGTCACCAAACGTGTCTTTCAATAAATTGATTGTGGCACGAGCGGTGCGACATGTTGCTCCGTCTTTTTGAAACCAAAGCTCCTGGACATCATGGTTGTTCAATTCAGGAATGAAAAAGTTAGTATTCATGGCTCTATACCGATCACCATTGACTGTAACGTTCTGGCCATCATCGTTTCTGAAGAAGTACAGACCAATGATTCCACCAGCCCATAAAGCGCACCAGTCAGTTTTTCTGGATGTAACGGTGTTTTATCTTCACTCCAAATGCTGCAGTTTTGTTTGTTGACGTAGTCATTCAACCAGAAGTGCGCTTCATCGCTGAACAAAATTCGCTTATGAAAATCGGGAACAACGGCAATCTCGTTTTGCGCCCATTCGACGAATCTACGCCTTGCTTGATGATCGTTTGGCTTCAATTAATGCACGAGTTTTGTAAGCACGCAAACCAAGATCCCTTCGCAAAATCTTCCACAAAGTGGATGGACACAGATCCAATTCCTGTGCTCGATGGCGGATGGACTCATTCGGGTCTTCCTCAATGCTACGCTCTACAGTAGCAATAGCTTCTTCAATAGCACCGTACAGAGTCTCTGGGGATCGGGGTTCCATGGTTAATCGAATTGACTGCTCTGATGGACGATTTTGTCGACGATAGAACGCACGTAGTGCGCGATACGTATTCCGCACAGAACCATTATTTTCGAAATGAAATTGCACTATTTGCATGCGTTGTTCAGTTGTGAGTCTATTCATGATGAATTGCCAAACCAAACTGAGAATAAATCACTTCTCAGCTGTTAAATCGGTTGCCATCTTCAACAGTAATGCCAACTTAAAGTTCTATACCTCTGAAAAAAAACCTCCGTTTTCATGAAAACAAGTTCGGAAACAATTTTCTCAATTTCCTTCGAATTTGCAAATCAGACGAGATAATATCCAGAGGCATCCCAATTCTTCAATACCAGAGATATTTCCAAATTTGTTTCGAGAGTTTCACACTGCGGACAAGCCTTCAAAACTATTACGTTAATATGAAAACTACGCTGCATTTCGTATCAATAAGAAATAATGAATGAAATTATTGTAAATAGCAATTCATTCAATGAATAATGAAATACAAGAGCACATATACGGAAAAGTCTAAGAATTATATCTCAGCCTATAACTAAAACAGTTTTTTATATTTTTCATAGTTCCTTCAGTTTTAAAATCAATATAACAGTTTTATAAATAATATAGAATCTTATATAAAACGATAGTCGTTGTATGCGCATAATAAAAGGCAGATTTTTGTTTTACAGCCATAACAATAGCGATATCCGAAGTTTGGTTATCTTTTACGAATTGATATTCTATCGGTAATTCTGCACCGGTAATACTCTGATTGAATTATAATAACCTCATCGGCAGACAATAAATTGGAAATATTGGATTTCGATTATATTTCGATCAGTTTGATTCTCCTTCCTTACTTTTTTCTATGCTATATTCTTTTTCCGGCAACAAATGCAATTAATTTGTTATTGGTATACATAACCTCAATTTTGACCATCATACAATAACCGATTATCAAATTACAGTAGTTAGTGAACAAAATGAGAAAGAAATCGAATATATCCATTTCATTTACTATCATAGAAGAAAATGTTGTTTTCACTAGGAAACGAAAATTTCTTTTTCTGTCGACACGAATTTTAAAATGAGCCTTTTGAAGTTTGTGTTGAGGGGCATCGAGAATTTGATGCGAATCATTAGGTGATAATAGAATGTATGAACATAATAAGTATATAGGATAATGGAGTAGATGTTGAATGAGAATGAGGAGACAGTAGAAAAAATAAAAAGAGGGCTTTACAATCATTGCATTCTATTTGATACGAGAAGATTTTAAAAATATAAAATGGAAAAATAGGTTCAATTTTGTTGCGATAAGTATACTGATATAAAGAGTTGAAGGAATAAAATTATTGGAGGCAGAGACTTAGAAATTATTTGCAGACGAGTTCGAAATTGAATATCAAGGATTTGAAGAATAAAGAGAATACCAAATCAAAGAATCAAAGCAACAATGAAAAAGAATGGAATACTAGATACTACTGAAAGGAAATGATATCAAAAGGAAACTTCCCAAAAATTGTTTTGAATGAACAATAATCACTATCAAACGAAGAAACTAGATGGACCATTGAGGAAATAGATAGACAAAACCTAAAGAAAAGGTGAAAAAACTGGAAAGTTCCAGAGAACACACTTCCTCTAAAGCCTTTAGAACACATCTTGCTCCTCATGTAGAAAAAAAAACAGATTCAAAGGGTCTTTTCTTGTAGTGAATGACTGTTTATTCCTCGAAAATTTCCTGAATATTAATCAGATGAAGAAAGTTTCACCTTCTCAGATGATTCAAATATTTTATAAATAATTTCATCTTCGATAATAATCCACAGAATGAAAATCTACTTTTTCAAATTCGGTAATTGCATAACATAAATAACTACAATTGAATTTATCGAAACCTGAATCAATGAAGAATCGATAACAAAAATCTCCATAATCAAGGAATGTGCTAAAATGTGCCATATATGGAGAAAAAAATTGGAAAAATGAATAGCATAAGCGAAAAGTAAATGAACCGGTTTCCATTTTACACGTATCAGTTGAATAGAATGAATAGAATCGGATTATTTATGAAACATTCATAATATATGAAAAATTTTTGATGTTGACTGGTCGAAATACCTCAACATAACTGAAATAAATCAAAGTATTTTGTTATTTCCATTATGTTTTGTTGAACGAAATTGATTTGCCAATGGATTGGCTCATCAGGTGTGAATGATCCATAGTACATAATTCATATTTGATAAAGCCTCTGTGTTGGCGAACACATCTTTCTATGTTCAACAAAATACGGTGAAAATCACAAATTGTCAATTTCATTCTGAATAAAAATTCTGCGAATGCCATCGATAAGTCGAGTAGTTTGAGGTTAAAAACGTTCGGAATTCAAGTTATTTTTGAGCACGAGTTATTGGAAAAGGCTGGAAAAGATGGAGGAGAAGTTGGATCTATGCATGATAAAACTTGTGGCATCTGATTGATAATTTGATGTTTGATTGAGTAAAAACAATATTACTGATTAAGGGCGGATCTTCCGAATGAATTTATTATATAGTGATTTGTAGATCCTCACTGCTTAAATATAATAATAATAAAATCAATTTATTGAGAAACACCCCTCACATTGTAAAATTACATTCATTTCAATTGATACAAATGATTACAACTAAGGAAAATGCTCTCAAAAGGACTGAATTCAGTTTTGAGTCTGATCTTCCATTCAGTCCTGGAGCAAAAATATTGGTTAGAAAAAAATATTGGTTAAATTTATATTTACAATAATATACAACTTCATTTGAAAAGAAAAGAAAAAAATTACCTCAGAAATATTAAACATTCAAGACAATTTCACATGGTGAAGAGCATTTGTGTTAAAAAATATACAAACGTATGATACAAAAAATTGATTCATATATTATTACCTACATTCGAATCATCAAAGTACTCTGCCACACTATAGTATGCCTTTGTTAAGAGCAGAGATTTAACTCTCCTCTTGAACAAATAAGCTTTCAGTACTTTCAAAATCGATGGTAAATGGTGGAAAATTTCAATTCTGTGATAATAGAAAAAGTGCTCAAATTTAGCTGTTTTATGCATAGGAATAAGTGGCACATCACTGTTCCTTGTTGAATACTCATGATTACTATTCAATTTAATAAACCTACCTTCATTTTCTTTAACATATAACAAACATCTATAAATATATAAACACAGTAAGATGAGTATGTAATTATTAATGAAGATAGGTTTACAAGATGTTCGTTGATGAATATTGAATATTAATCCCAAGTATTCAAGCTAAACATATCATAAATTTGACAGTTCGCTGCTATGTAATAAACAACCTATTTATTTCTGTAGAGCAGCCCCACAGCAGAATATTATAATAAAGATGACTATATACAAGACTATTATACACTTTCAAAACACAGTTTCTAGGTATGATGTTCTTAATTCTAGAAATTGCAAAAAATCATTTACTCTTTTTTTTAAATAAAACATCAATGCGTGATGTCCATTTTAAATTTCTCTCTACAAATATTCCAAGAAACTTTGCTAATTGGGATGATGATATAGTGTTGTCCCCATATTTAACATCCGAGGTACTAATTCCATTGTCCTTCTGACAAAAATGAACACATACAGTATTGTCAACGTTCACCATCAGATTGTTCATTCGGCACCAATTTACAAACTCCCTCAGAATGCATTCACATGTTCTTCAGGAGTTCTGCCAGAAACAACCACCAAAGAATCATCGGAAAATAGTATCACCAAAAATCGGGACAACTTCGTAGGCAGATCGTTTATAAACAATATGAATAGAAGAGGTCCGAGTACAGTGCATTGCGACAATCCAAGACCAATGTCATGTTCCTGAAAATAACTCTCACCTATCGTAAAATAATAGTGATCGCACTGACGCATTATTGATTCAATAATATCCGATAATATTAAATCGACAATATTATAAATATACAGTTCACCGATTTCAAACTGACATTGCAGTGTTAATCTCTCACAATACTCATTTCGATTTTTACATATCCACTCCACATTAAAAAAAGAAACGTGTACTTGGAGTTCGGACCCAAATCTGTGATTTGGGAGATACTCAAGGCTTTGCCCCATAAAGACGATAATTCTTGAACAATGTGTTGGTAGAGTGAGTTCTTTGAAATTGAATTAATATATTATATAATAAACGAGGAATTCAATATAGAAGTAAATTGTTCAACACAAAAATTGATGTGCACCAGTAGCATCTTTATTTTCATGAAATAACTTCTATACTTTATATATGTTCTGCGGGTTGCCAGGTTGAAATTCACTTGAAAATTCAATCTTTCTTGCTGAAGGTAAGCGGATACCTCCAGCCGATAAATGCACTTGGAAAAGCAATTCACGAGTCGTTAGAAGAGCTTGAAATTGCCATGGCTAGTACAGAGTATACGACAAGATGGAAGTCTCACCACTAAAGACATAACCTTCTCAACACACAGCCAGTTCCACAGATTTGCAGTGGAACTTAAAATTTTTGTTAGCTGACGTGTAACGTTAACAGGAAATTTTTATCATGGAAACACTTATCGAAATCGAATCGATACTCCAAGTTTCTCCTTATAATGCATTCAAAACTGAAATCTTTTCAATGATTTATACTAATCTGATTATTTCTGAATCAATCAAGCTCACTTATATATTTTTTCGAAAAACAGTTTCGGATAAATTCATTACCAAGACAAAAACATTAATAATTGATGAGGCCGATACTTGATGTTAATCGATAAACATAATAAAACAATTGTTAAACAAAGATTTACACATATATTAAAAAGAATACTGCATAACGTACGTTTCGATGAGATTCACCTTTTTCAAATGCTACGTGCAGACTAATGACATTTCTCGAATACATACAATAGCTAAGCTTAAATTATGAATACAAAGAAAACAGGTAGATAACAGGTAGAAGGGATCAATTCATACTGAACTACTATATAGTAAACTAAGTAATTTTGAAAAGATTGAGAAGGGGGCTTGAGGTATGATCGATTTGGCTGTTCAAAAGGTTGCCAGAATATTTGTATTTATTAATTTGTAGTGATTCTAACAAATTAAGCTTCATTCCCTTGTTTGCGGTTTTCAAAATTCCAAAATCGGAATTGAATATATGATTTTCATTAATCAAATGATTTGCATAGTGTGAATCTGTCTTCTGATTGTCAAAGCTACGTTTATGTTCAGAAATTCTTATTTGAAAACTTCTAAAAGTTCTACCAATATGAAACTTATCACAACTACCACAGTTGATTTTATAAACTGATGATTTTTTATTTTGTTGACCTTAGATTTGTTATTTTTGTAAATTTTGACTCAGGAAAACATATCAAAAATAACAAATTTAAGGTCAACAAAAATAAAAAATCAGGAGTATATAAAATTAACTGTGGTAGTTGTGATAAGTTTTATATTGGTAGAACTTTTTGAAGTTTTCAATTAAGAATTTCTGAACATAAACGTAGCTTTGATAATCAGAGACAGATTCACACTATGCAAATCATTTGATTAATGAAAATCATATATTGAATTCCGATTTTGAAATTTTGAAAACCGCAAACAAGATAATGAAGCTCAATTTGTTAGAATCACTTCAAATTAATGAATACAAATATTCTGGCAAACTTTTGAACAGCCAAATCGATCATATCTCAAGCCCCCTTCTCAGTCTTTTCAAAATTATTTAGTTTACTATATAGTAGTTCAGTATGAATTGATCCCTTCTACCTGTTATCTATCTGTTTTCTTTGTATTCATAATTTAAGTTAACCTATTGTATGTATTCGAGAAATGTCATTAGTCTGCACGTAGCATTTGAAAAAGGTGAATCTCATCGAAACGTACGTCATGCAGTATTCTTTTTAATATATGTGTAAATCTTTGATTAACAATTGTTTTATTACAAAAACATTATTAATTTTATGTTACATATCCTTAATATATCGCCCAATTATCGAACTAAAAACTTTTATTCTCAGCATATAATAGACTGTTCTTTCCAATAAATATCCGGACTATCATTTAGTGAAAATTGTTGTTAATTATTGGGGATGATAAGCGAAACTAACGGGTACTATTTTGTCCAACTACATGAGAAACATGAATCCTTGAAAGATATTAATGAAATCGAATGTATAACATTTTATCTTTTTTTCCAGTTACAACATGAAGCTCGCTCTTTTTCTTCTCCTAGTAACTGCGCAGCTGTGGACCCAAGCATTTGCCAAGCAGCGTAACAAATCCGTTAAATCCAATCACCAGCGAATCTTGTCGGAGAGACTGATGAACAAAACCGATATCAATCTATGCGAAATCAAGGGAAATTCTGAACATATGCACTGCGTGTGTTCAGACGGAACATCCGTTTTCAATAAAACGAGGGCAGAATGTTGGATATTTTCCGAAATAAGCACAGATAATAGTGTAAGAATGAAGAAATTATGTTATACGCAAAATATAAAACTTTTTTTCGCAGATATGGAATCTGTTTTCCACCCAACCGTGGCTGAGATGGCTCAAGTTGATGGTGAGGCCAGAAGTGAAGATTTTTCGACTTCCAAAGGTGATTTTCACTCACCTGCATAGATTAGAATACGTTTCTATCCTATATGGCAATATAGAAGAACTGCCATCTTATGCATTTCACGAATCGAAGACTTTGAAGGAAGCTAAGCTATCTAGCAACGGAATCACGAAGATTGCTACTCATTGCTTCTACAATATGTCCGAGTTGACATTGCTACAATTAGACGAAAATAATATCGAAGAGCTTCGTGAGGACATGTTTGTGAAATTGCCAAAGTTATCCAAGCTAGTTCTTAGTAGAAATAACATCAGCCAGATCCAAGATGGAACGTTTTCTCACCTTTCGCAGCTTGAGGAATTATTCTTGGATGGTAACAATTTGAGAAGCTTAAATAGAATGACTTTCATGGAACTTGGGCATTTAAAAATGCTCATATTGAGTATGAACAAAATTGGTAGTATAGATGACTTCACCTTCGAACAATTGTGGGATGTAGTGGTGAGTAAAAATTCTAAATACATCAGATATTATTTCATCTTTTTCAAAATTATACCAAAAGATTATAATAACTGATTGTTTGGCGATGGTGGATTGTTTGAGAACATCGTTAATTGTTTAATGCTTATCTCTTGACATAAATGTTTGGTCAATATATTGGCAATTAATGATGAAGTTATGATGAAGTTCATTAATCAATAGAACATTCAGGTCCAAAATCTATACGATTGTGCTGGGGTAATATTTCCTCCAATAAGGAAAACAATAAAAAACAGGATTTGGCCTCTGAAAAATGTCAGTGTTTGACAGTTTGAGGTTTTAGAATACTCAATCTTGAGCAAAATTTTTATTGATGATAGTAATTATAAGAATTTGGATTCAACGCAAAATTCAGAGAGTTTATATTGCTCGAGTTTCATATTCACTTGACTTTTCTTCTTTCAAATAAAATGAAATAATATTGTACCCAAACCTAGAAAAAATCCTTGAGTATTATGAATGATATTATAAATATTATTGATGATTTAAAGAATGAGAGAATTTCCTTGGCATATGTAGCATTAACCGAGCGTTTACTAGGTTTTTCTTTTTCATTTTACGCCAAGTTCTCAAAGTGAAATGTCTCTAATGAAATTTTTCATCAGGGTTGAAATAGGTACTAAGATTTGTAATACTGAGAGGCATTGATTTTCAAATTTTTCATCTGAGACACAAGAGATGATTTCCTTTCCCTACCTTGTAGTTAAGTATTATAGTACATTCTCGATTCTATTCTCAATTCATTATTATCTTAGTATTTTAACCGAACCGAAGAAAAGAAGTTCAAAAGCCTGACGAGACGTAGAATGAGTCAGTAATAATGATTTAAATTAAACACTTGCCTCAATATTTCATGAATGTATAGAAAAATAATATCTACTATAAAATTAATAAATAGTGATATTGAATTATTGTGTACTTCTTGGTGAAACATGATTAATAAATGCAATGGAGGTTTTGCTTATCTCTTGGTGAAACATTATGTTAAAAATTATATAATTGAAAATTAACACACTTGACTTAAGTTTCACTGAATATATAAAAAACTCTACATATGTTTCGGGTGGTTAACCCATTATCAAAAGTATACAATATTAATGAATTTCAAAATGTACAACTTTCACTTATATATCCTAAAGTGCTATATATATATATATATATATATATATATATATATATATATATATATATATATATATATATATATATATATATATATATATATATAAAGTGTATATATAAGTGATTATAATGTACATATAAAGTGATAATACTGTTACTGCTAGTAATATTGTATACTCTTGATAATGGGTTAACCACCCGAAATATATGTAGAGTTTTCAATATATTCAGTGAAACTTAAGTCAAGTGTGTTAATTTTTAATTTTATAGTTTTTGAAACAGGATTAAATGAAAATTCAAATCCAGCTCTTAATGCTTCACAAATATTTACAGCTCATTATCAGAACTAACCACAGAAAGATAACATAGCAAATTCATATCTACAAATTAATGGGAAATAGTTGGAATTCTATTTGTTCATTTATAATAGGTGCACCTTTTGTTGCGGAAATGCGAAAAAAAAACGATTATAAATGAACAAATAGAATTTCAGTTATCCCCCCTACCCCTATTTCATACATATAAATTTGCTATGTTCTATTCTTGTAGTTACTCCTGATAATGAGCTGACAGCTCAAAATATGTTAACTCTACGTTATCAATTTTATTGTAATATTTTTCGATACATTCGTGAAACTTTGAGCCAAGTGTTCAATTTAAGTTATTATTTGATCATATCTAACCAAGAGGTAAGCAGGATTTCAATCTCAAGTCAGTAATAATAGAGTAAGCCGTTCTTTATTACTATATAACCCAAAAAATTCTTTCTCTCTCTCTCTCTCTCTCTCAACTTTGTCAAAACTAATGAATAACTATATTTAACTATATTCATTAGTTTTGACAAAGTTGTATATAACAACGAAACGTCAACAGAAATAAACTTTTTCATATTAAAAAAGCATGTTAATGCTAAAAACTTTCAAAATATATATATATATATATATATATATATATATATATATATATATAGTATTGCCGTGGATTATGAAGAATTGCCAAGAACTGAATAAAAAGGTTGGTACTCGGCAAAGATAAGGCTGGATGATTAAAGAGAGTACTTGTCGATTTACATCAATATTTGGGTCCTTCTTCAGGATGATACCAACTAATTGTACATTTGAGGACGAACAACGAGCATCATATTCACAAGTGAGGTTGAGCATTCCGTTTAACCTTACATTTGGTTGACATTGCGTTTAACCTCACTTGTGAATATAATGCTCGTTGTTCGTCTTCAAAGATATATTATGTACAATCAGTTGATATCACCCTGAAGAAGGACCCAATATAGGACCAAAATATTGATGTGAATCGACAAGTGTTGTCTATAATCATCCAGCCTTACCTTTGCCGAGTACCCACCTTTTTATTCAGTTACATATATATATATATATATATATATATATATATATATATATATATATATATACGATTGAATTAACTAGGCCAAGAAAAGAGCCTTGTGCCACCCCTCACGTTTCATGACAGACTTTTCACTGTACATAGTTCTAATTGAAACATACTCAATAGTTTGCGACGTTCAATGATGTTCACATCATTATTGAGTTTACCTATTCTACTTTGATTATGCACTGAAGTAAAAGAATAACCATCAAAATAACGAAGCTTCCTAGGAAGAGTTCATTATGAGAAAATTTCATATTCAACAAATGGCAAATGTATAATTTAAGTTTATGTGATACAAGAAACTTTTAAGACAGCATCAAATATAAAACTGCTTCAGATAGTTGATGATTCAGAATTAGTGATACTAATGATTAATGGTTTTGACAAAGTTAAAACAGCAAAAGTTCAATATTCAAATAATCTCATTTTCACTGAAGTAAATCAATACCAATAATAATCTCCATAAGTTGAGGTTGGCTCAATGAATGATTTCTCCGAATTCCATCCGGAAGATGTAGGGTATCCTGAAAACTCCATTTCAATGAACTTTAATTATCTCAATGAAATTTACGTAAAGAACGTACCACAAGAACCGCGCTTCGAATTTTCTTTCATAACAACATTTCAGTATAATCAAAAGAGTAAGACAGCGTCAGTATCTGCCATCTCCTTTCTATATCACGATTATTCACCTGCATTCAAATTCGTTGAAGTATTTTCTGTAATTTAACTTATGATCATTTCGAACCTTTCCGAACGTGAATTAACTCTCACGATTCCATCGGGAACCATTATGATACGTACTCCTAAACCTGGGGATCTACTTCTGCATCCCCTAACTCCGCTTGTATACAACATACATACAAATTAAATGTTAACGGAAACCGTGCTCCAGACTCTCCTATACGTAGCGGATGGTCCCAAAAGAACTATACGCTAACTCGCGGAGAGTTGCCAATAACTGCACAGAGCCAGAATGGCGGCAACCTTATTTAGAGGCAGGACCCGTGACATCCGCAAACTACAAAATATCTGCGTTATCTGCTCCACACTCAATTTCTCCTTCAAATAGGAGTTAAATAGAATAATGTACAATTCGATTATTTGGACGGTTATTGTAACGGTATACAGAATGTTCACTGATCCCTGACGCAATATTCATTAGGGAAAATGATATTTTACCCATCCGCTTTCTACGTGTGTGGAATAATTAGGAAAATTGATGTTGCGTGGTGAACGTAAAAAAGACTTTATTCAATTGCCCTTAGGTTTCCATTTTCGGTTCTTTGTACAACGAACTGAAAAGAATGGAGGAACCACGGAATATTTCATCGATCTTCAGAAACAATCAATTGAATTTGCGGCACATTTTATCGAACCAATTATATTCGAACGGAAGGAAATTTAGAATTGTTACGAGCATTGCGTTTCACGTAAATGGGTCCATTTTGTGTCCATATCTTATCAAAACTCATAAGGTCACCATCACATAAAACGAGTTATTTTCGTCTTAATTCGAATTGAAATTAGATGAATTAATCAAGCATTCAACAAATTTCAATGAGAAAAACTGTAAGAGAATACATGAATTATAATCTACAAGCAAAAATATTTTGGACCCATTGAATCATAAGCAAAGTTTCGACTCATTTTGTGAAAGTGGCATCAATTGAATATACATCAGCTCTCTCAAAAAGTTGAGTTTGAAGGTGCCCATTCGGACAGCACTGGAGTGATTTTGGCGTGCCTCAAGGAACAGTCTTGGGTCTGTCACTCCCAATATATTAACGATATTGTTTTTCATGTGGGAAGTGTTCTATACGATTATTCGCAAATGATAAAATGCTTTACTTCAAAATACTACGACTATAATAGAGAGGACCAATGAAGATATGACAGCAAAAAACAAATGGCTATGCAATAACAGTTTATCGCTAATATAAAGAAGTTGAGAGTTCGGGTACGAGTGAAACTTTGATTTGAAATTGTGAAATTTTTTGGCATTATGTTAGGAGAGAAAGTGAAGAGAAAAATTTCTAAATTCTTTCAATCAGAAAGTAATCTATTTATTTGAAAAAATGAAATGAAATTTACTTTATCACCTGTGTTAAACTTTATAGTATTTTTATACAATCCATGCTCTTTGGAGTTTTATTTGATATTGTGATTGTACATGTTTGGCTAAAAGCATACGAGAGATTTTCAATATATTCAATTAAAGTCATACCGAGACCTTTTTCAGTAGTTCTCATTTGAAATCGGAATATATATATATATATATATATATATATATATATATATATATATATATATATATATATATATATATATATTTTTGACAGCATTAGAACAAAATATTCACTGCTGTATTTCAAAACAAAGAAAAAACAGTCTCAATAAATGTGAAAGTACAGTTGACGAAACTTCAAGATATCTGGACATCTATTTCTTGAAATGATCTTGATTTGTATGTGCCTGTTTCTGATTGCTCAAACATTAATCAGAATTTCCTACCCACAATTTCTTGGCATTACGTCAATCGATCCTTTCTATACGGAAACATAGGTTTCAAGGGATCGTAAATATATCTTCAATTTGCGGATCCTCGACCTCAGAATAGATTTGAGGATAATCTGCCCCGTTTCCAGGAAGTAGGCTTTGAAACAACCGGTAGCTCAATGCTAAAATTTCACTCCCAAGACGACTACCTACGAAAGCTTGTGGGCGGTCATCTGTCCAGTTTTCCATCTCATCCGTGTAGTATTATGTAGTATAATTTCCTCGAATCGACTGAGTGATCTCCTTATCTTCCAAAATGTCCTTACGGGTTCACATTTTTGATGGATAGAATATTTCCGTTTCATTCAAACGTAGACACAAAATGGTATTTTCCACTCGGTAAGCTTTCAAGTAATCGATTCAGTGTTTTTGATGTTTTTACCGGAGTAACTCAGTTCTCAATTACTCTGCATTATAGACAGCAAGTTCTCAGCATTATAGACAGAAAAAAAATACTTCAGACTTCATCAGATTCAATATTGCGAAATGATTTCAATTTGTAATGAATAAAGTCGTGAAGAATTTTTGTTGATTAACATTTTTAGTGTTTGCGTAGGCACTTCAGAACTCTTTGCTTTTGTTTCTTATCACTTATGAGTTGTGAAATCCTCTAATTACTATCATGTGAATTATAAGTATATTATTATCGTTCTTTATATTCTTCAGTTCACTGGTAAAACGAAAACTGGTCAAAAGAATGTTATTGCAGAGCTGGGGGTTCGACTGTGAACGATGTAACTTTTCATCATCCTTCAATGGACAAAAAACGTTTATTTTCACTGGCTTCCTTCTGTAACGACTTCATGTTATGTTATAATGTTTTAATATCGTGTTAATGAAATCGTGTAGGCTTTCACGGCCGGTGTCCATTGTGAAACATGGACACCGGGCTGATTGTCCGTGGTCAACTGGAACTCCTCCTCTTCCAGACGTTTCGTCTCTAACTGCGAGAGACATCTTCAGTGACGTCGAGTGTTTCGACATAGTAGTGTACTAGGCGACGACTCTGGAGCAACTGATTTTCATCAGTTAGTCAATACTGTGAGTCTCAATTGAATTATAGTAATATTTCAAATAAAACTCTCAGGGGGCTGTCTACACGAATATCGTCAACGAAATCACAACTTTTCACTTTCGAGATTGAATATTAAGTGCGAACAAAAGCATCGAACTTGTTAAATGAAAATACCATTCAATTATTTTATAAGTCATTGAGAATCCAAACTTATCTTCAAAATGAGACCGATATTCATTCGTGAACTGATCACGTGAGATGCTTCTATCCGAGAAAAGAAATAAACTCTCTCGAGCATGGTACATCGCTTTCTTGTGTGAAGGACGAACTGATCTTGTCACGAGAGTGCAATCTGCCATGCTCGAACGAGCTTATGTCGTTTTTTCGATTTAGGTAGTGATTATATCACGAATGAATGTTCGCCTCATTTTGAAGCTATGGCCATTGATTGAAAATTCATTGAAACTTGATTGTTTGGATGCATGCTACTGAAGATTCTATAACCCTCGTTTTAACTTTAAATAACCCAGGCTAGCTGAAAACGAGGGGTCACACATTCGATCTGATTGACACTCAGTAATAACAAAGATAAAATGTATGAATTTACTAGATTTCGTCGTATTTACAATAAAAGAAAATAACTTATCTATATAACTTTATAGATGTTGGATTCACAACTTCGTCCTTCAATATATGTAGCTTGAAGCTCCAGCGACGTGTTTATAACGCTCATCTGAATCAAGATAATTTTGAGGCTCTAGCCAAGGTGTTATTACGGCTCCACAAAAGATTGAATTATAGCTCAAGCCAAGGTACTTTGAGAGCTCCAGCGAAGGTACTTTTAGAGCTCCAGCGAAGGTTGAAATATAGCCCAAGCCAGAATACTTTCAGGGCAAATCAACATTCTATTCTAGGCTGAAGTTATTCCAAGAATTTCTGAAGGTCTCGGTGGCAATTTCACATTTACAGATAGTATGATATAATTCAAATATATCAAGAAATAAAGCAAGTGTTTCAACATTAAACATGAACATGAGATACGAACACGTGTAATTAGCCATCGTTAGCCCACAAAAATCATGAGCCAATTTGAAAAATTAAATGAGAAGATAAATCGAGAATAATTTAAATTAGAAAATGTAATATGATTAGTACAATACTGAAAAATAAACAATTTGAAACGGCATCATAAAAAATAATGAGAATGGCGAAATGCATAAAATAAAAAACTTCAACAAAGATAATGAATTAACTTAATTACCACTTGGTATTAATATAAGAATATAATCAAAATAATTGAAATCTACCAAATCTTATGTGTAAGATTACGATGTTAGTTCTTAGATGGATAATTGACGAAAAAGGAACGTGCAACGAGAATTCAGTACGCTATATCTGCATTTTAGATGAACGCAAGTCATCGCAACTGGAAGACTTTATGCATGAAGGCGTAAACAAATGCATTCAATGCGCTGAATTCAAGAGTCCAGCGATGAAGAACATAAAAAAAACTAAATCAACAACTCAGTGGCGCGGTTAGTGTGGGGCATTTCACACGTTACAATTCTCATTAAGGGATGAAAGAATTGTATGTGGTATTTCCATGTAACAAATTCGATGTTTTTCGAAACGCACTTTATGTCCACTCTCGAAAATGATAGGTTGTGATTTCATTGACAGTTTTTGTGTAGGTATTTCACTGACATTCATCAGTTGCTCCAGAGTCGTCGTCCAGTACACAACTACGTCGAAGCACTCGCCGCCACTAAAAATGTCTCTCGCAGTTAGAGACGAAACGTCTGCAAAAGGAGGAGTTCCAGTTGACCACGGCCAATCAACCCGGAAGATTATATCACCACGTTTAATATCATGTTGTTTGATGAATTTTTTAGTTTTAATTACTTCGAATTCCTATCAATTATCAGATATTCGAAGATTCGAAACCAATTTTCCATTCAATCTTTTTTCATTCATTTGGGTATCTTATGAATGGGCATCTTCTCTCAAGGGTAGATTCAACACTTGTCAATTCACACTGAAAATTTGCATCAGTTTGAAGTATTGATCGAACAATTCCACGGGCGATTTACGGCAAAGCTGCGAACCACTCAAGAATTCTCCAAAGCCCAGCACTTAATCAGCATCGTATTGAATCGTCAACAAACATCCTCGTGAACTTCGAGTACCTATGGATCTTGAAGGACTCAGAATTTCCACTTTCAGATCCATACGTAACGTATTAAACTACATCGAATCAGGTCAAGTTCTGTGTAACGGCAGCCTAAAAGCCATTGCCTCTATTTGACGTTCATTAAGTCTGAATATATCGGCCACGTTGAATGGCCGATATTTTTCGCGCTTCACCCAGTCAGTTTGCCGTAGCTTGCAACACGAACAGCCTAATCGCCTCCGGAACGTACAAATCGGGGTAGTATTTCCCAATATTGAGCTCACGGGAAACGGAAACAATGCAACTGTGTTTCGAATGAATTGTTCAGATTGATTAGAGAGAGCCATGGAACTAATTGATGGACATTTTCTCAAATTAGTATCCAAACTGTGTGCACTGTGCTTTTCTGCTAACTACTCCCCGGCGAACTATCGATTGGAGAATTCCAATGTGATTAATCACATGCGTTAGCCCTTATTATGACTTCAGAATCTAATTTCATATTTGGGTTCATTTTGTTTATATCTCGCCAAGTTGATTTCGAATTAGTCACAATATATCTTCTTATTTGGTTTCCGATAAAAAAAATCCTGTACAGCTCTTTTCTCAATCTAATATAACTTGATTATAACATGTAGTTTAATCAGCAGCGATCATGATTCATTGATCATTTAGTCATACATCATTTTCATTCATATGGAAAATGAGTATTAGAAAATCGAAAATTTTAAAACCTCCATTATTATTATCATTATCATTGTTCTTAGAGCGGAGGTCAGAGAACTATGTAGCTTTATTGGACCTACAATTTAACGCCGATTCCGAACGGCCCAAGATTACGGGGGAATCGAACCGGTGGGTTCGATTCCACCAGTAAGCCGAGAGCATAAAGGGTCATTATGCCCTTTGGATTCATTTAGAAGCTCAGTGGCTGAGAATCCATCCCCGTTATCTTTTATTTTCCATAGTGAGCTGAGTGCTGTTAAATATCAATATTATGATTTTCTCTCGAAAATCAGTATGTGTAATTATTCGTGAACCGACACCCTGTATAGATTTTGCTATTCTGAATCAAAATATTCTTAATTAAATTTGAAATATATTTCAGTGAACTGACTACACAAAAACTGTCAATGAAATCACAACCTTTCATTTTCAAGAGTGGTAATAAAGTGCGTTTCGAAAAACATCGAATTTGTTGAATTTTTCGATGAATTTTCAATCGCGCATACCTTCAAAATGAGGCGAATATTCATTCGTGAAATCATCATTCCCTTCATTGAAAAAACGACATAAAATCTTTCGGGTACGGCAGATCGCATTCTCGTGCCAATATCAATTGGTACTTCGCACAAGAAAGCCATCTACCATGCTCGAAAAGTTTATCTCTCTTCTCCGATAGAGGAATCTCACGTGAACAGTTTACGAATGAATGTTTGTATCATTTTGAAAATAGCTTTCACCCAGGGCGTTCGGAAAATCATCGAAAATTGATTTTCTGGATGCATGCCACTGAGAATTTCCAATGACTGATGAAATAATTGTATGGTATTTTCATTCAACAAGTTCAATGTTTTTGGGGACGCACTTAATATTCACTCTTGAAAGTGAAAAGTTGTGATTTCGTTGACGATATTCGTGTAGACAGCTCCCTGAGAGTTTCATTTGAAATATTTCTATAATTCGATTAAGAATCACAGTATTGACTATCTTTGAAGGATTCAAGAATCTGGAAACTATATATTATTATAACGATTGTTTCTCATGAGGAGAGCGATTGAACTTTAATTCACAATTTTTTGCGAATTGAAGTTCAGGGCTTTCATCCTCTCGGAATGCTCTTCTTCCGTTCATCTGTCCATTTTATTCCAGGTTGACGCGTTGATTTCTGCCCAAACTTCACATGTGCGATTTTATAGCGACACTCAGAGCGATCTTCGAGTTTTTTTATATTGTTGATAAAATATATAAAATATAAGATCTCTTGTAAATCTTTTTGGACTTCTATCAAACACTCTGAATATACAGAGGTTGATAGAACTTCTATTGACTACTCTTCATAATTATATCGAGTAGTTTCTTCGTTATTTTGGACTGTTTCATTTTATAGACATGTGCACATTTGCAACTTTGCTCTTCGTTTTCTGATTTCTTCTCTTATTGTATTTGTCTTTTGATTAAGTTCATTCTGAGGTCTTCTCTACAAATGCCATTTCTATTGATTGGCCCATCATTGTTGTACCAACAGCCCATTGGTACATCTTTCTGAAAATTTTCCGTTAATTTTCTATTTCTCTAATTCTCGAATGACCGTCAATAACCATTGTTTCAGCTGTCATTGCTTCTGGAAGAATCGTTGTGTCATTATGCCTCAATTTGGCGCCTTTAGAAATGCACTTTTTATTATAGTAAGTCCATGTTAGCTTGTAGGCCCTTTAGAGCTTGGTAATTCTTTGTTTCTAGCTATTTGGTTTGAACCTGAGGACCATATAACTTCTCTGAGCTATTTTAAATGAGCGACTTGCAGGACTTCACCATGCTTTACTTTTTTTGGTTTTCTTTACGTGCACTTCGTTTTATAATAAAAAATTTGTATGCCGGTTTTCTGCACAATTTCATGTATTTTAGTTATATATATATATATATATATATATATATATATATATATATATATATATATATATATATATATATATATATATATATATATATATATATATATATACATATATATAGATGTGAATATATGGCAGAGAGTAAAAATTGAAGTTTTGAAACGGAAAAATTTATCGTTTGTATACATTGCCAATTCACATCTATTTTTAATCACGTTAGTTCGCATAAATGGGAATTTAGAATTGATGACTGTTTAATCGTTTCAATGGTGGAAAATTGCAATAGAACATGAAACGAGTTAGCGCGAATCTATTTGACTTAATAGCCAATACTAAAAACAAATAACGTTGTCAGGAAAATCGACATGCACATCGGCTATTAGAAGAATTTAACGATTGAAAACGTATTTCTCGACCCAGCTATCTCAAAAAAAATGTAATGGATATTCGAAAACCAATTTAAGGGATCCATACATGAAACGATTAGGCCTCATCAGTTGGCGTGAGATCGTTGCTCATGTCAAAAAAGCACGAATTATTTGTCCCTCGAATTTTGTGAAAAATTAGAAGTGAAAAGCTTTCAGTTGACAGGCAATTCAAAAATTGATTGCATCGAAAATAATTCTGTGAAATTAAATTGCTCTTCTAATGGGGAATCTGAAGTAGATCAGGCGATCAAGCGTTATTCAGGAGTGTTCCGGCTCGCGTTCAGTTTTGCATAATGAGGAATGACTTACGAAGGAATTTTCATACACTTCACTGGCAAAACAAGTTCCCAGATACGAGGGAAATACTTCGAGATTGATTTTTCACTCAACGTAAAAATCTTCAAACCCATTTAAATTTTTATGATATATTGCTTCAAACATGATTAAGCATTGATTGTCATGGAAGATTAGGCATAGAAGTTTCCTACATTATCTTTTTTATCAATCAGAAAACGTTTCATCGTTGAGCTTTTGCCATATTTATGGAGAAAAGTAACAACATCATTGACATTTGATTGACAAATGATGTGATTGTAGCTCGAAAAACAAGTCATTTTTGGAAATTGACAAAAATTGAACCTGTTAGAATTTTAATATAAAAGAGTTTTAACCAGGTTTCCAATACTAATCACAGAAAAATAATAGCTTAGCTTTCACTTCGGTACACTCATCCCTTCATTATCATCTACTCTACTTCTATATGATATAACTGCCAGTTGAGTATGTATAGTTTTTTATGGATAAATTCAGCAATACCAGGTGTTTTTAATCGAAATCTCTTATGACTCGAAGTGGGATACCGTCAAGCAATGAAGAGTTCACAATTCCATTTATAGGAATCAATAGAAAACATCTCTCGGATAATAGACACAACAAGCATCGAACATTCACATATTTCTATACCTGTAGGTATCATCAAAAACTTCATTTCCTCAGAAATATCGGCTAATAGGCCGCTGAAATACAGAAACAGTCGCGAGCGTTCTACTAACGCAAACTATTGACGTTTTTGAGAACATCATATGATGACATTTGTCAAATAGACGTATAGTAGATACCTACGGGTATAAAAGAGATGTGAACGATGCTTGGTGTTTCTATGATCTGAAATATATTTTCTATTGATTTCTATAGATGAAATTGTGAAGTATTCATTACTTGACGGTATTCCTCTTGTTGTCGTGAGAAGTTGCTTGGGGTTTGAAATCTTTGTCTCAATTCGATGAACGTGGTGCGACTGACGAGTTCCTTGCAGAACAAAACCGCTGTCTCGCACTTCCATCAGGTGTGGCATCGATTTCAACATTTCTCTAACATTTATCCCTTGAAGGATAATGGAGACATCACATCGTACACGTTCACATATCTAGCTCTACTATAACATTTCCTTGATTAATTTCAATTTTTCAAATGAATGTTCTAGTGTTCATTTTCTTAAATATTTCATTCAGTGCCATAAGCACAAAAAAATTTCATTTCCTTAAAAATATCTCCGAATAGGCCCCTGAAATACGGGAATAAACGCGAGCGTACTACTAACGCAACCTATTGACATTCAAAAACATCGTTCGATGATATTTGTCAAATAGACATTGCAATTTAGTAGATACCTACGGGTATAGAAGATATGTGAAATTTCGATGCTTGGTGACTCTGTACTCTGAGAGAGGTGTTTTCTACTGATTTCTATAGATGGAATTGTAGAGTATTCATTACTCTACGATCTTCCACTTGAAGTCACAAGAAGATACTTGGAGGTTGAAATCGTTGCCTCACTTCGATGGACGTGGTGCGACTGACGAGTTCCTTGCAGAACGAAACATATATGTCTCGCACTTCCATCAGGTGTGGCATCGATTTCAATATTTCTCTAACATTTATCCCTTGAAGGATAATGGAGACATCACATCGTACACGTTCACATATCTAGCTCTACTATAACATTCTCTTGATTAATTTCTATTTTTCAAATGAACGTTCTAGTGTTCATTTTCTTAAATATATATATATATATATATATATATATATATATATATATATATATATATATATATATATATATATATATATATATATATATATATATATATATATATATATATATATATATATATATATATATATATATATATATATATATATATATATATATATATATATATATATATATATATATATATATATATATATATATATATATATATATGCAAGTGTGTGTGTGTGCGTTGCTATGTCACTTCTGCAATTTCCAACGATTTTGAATGATTTATTCTGTTTTCTCCATTAGATTTTGGACATTGATCAAAACGAGCTGAGATTCCTCTCCGACAGAGCATTTTCCGGTCTGAATAGCCTGGAGGAACTGATTTTGAGCAACAATTACTTGACAGTTTTACCCCATGGATTGTTCGCTGACAATACGAGAATCAAGTATTTGAACTTGCGCAACAACGAATTGAAAAGTTTAGCTTACGAAACTATTGGTCCTGTACTGACAAATATCGTCAAACATTCCAACGGTGATTTGATAATATCAGGTGAGTAGCTGAATCCATTTTTATTTCAATGATGTTTCAAAACATTTTCAAAAAAATTATTGGTTCAAAGTATAGTGACTTATCTTCGAAATGTGCCCAACTAATTTTTTTCAAATATCTTCATCTTAGTGGCAAATTTTTGGATAACCCTCGTATCTAGTAGAAAATAATTAATCGAATTAATTGTTCGAGGATTAGTTAGTGATGTAAAATCACATCGATAAAGTGTGTGAATCAGGAAAACATTGTTTTCTTCTCCGTTTTATTGAAGTTTTCAAATTTATCCCAATTCTCTCATAACTCATTCTCTTCTATCCTTTTGAACCGAAATGTGAAATATTGCGAATTGGTTGGCGAAATATGTAAAATTGCAATCGCAATGAATTAACTCGTCCTTGATCGGTTGAATTGCTGGCGACAGAGTTATTTGCCAAAATTGTTTCGAATCGAACTTCAAAGACATAATGTTCGAATGCCGAATTTGATGGAGAGGGAGCGCTAAAATATGCGCATTGAAAAAGGAAATTACCGAAAGTGAACCCCCAGGCATTCTATTCAATTTCGGTCGCTCTGAGTATTTGAGTTGGCTCCCTTCTGTTGGGCATCAAATGAGAACTCATATTTTGAAAGGTAACCTTATGTTCCATATGCCGTTATAATCTCCCTTTTGTATCGGTTCTTAATCGTGGAGTTGGCGGATAACATCAGATATTTCTCTACAATAGAATCCGTCCGTGGAAATTGATAATGAAAGCCGTAAACAACACATGGCTTGGCTGATTCGACTCTCGCACTTTGCTTCAGATTCGTATTACAAGGTATCTGCATTAAGCTGTGAATGGAAATATACGCGAAACTTTATTGGAAAGTGGATTATTTGATGTTTCTGCTCCGGTAGTGGTAATTAATTCGGATACGCAACTTCCAAAGAGAGAATATACCAATGAGAATCTTCACCGCATACTTTCTCACTTGAGTTACTGAAAAACCAATTAAAATCAATAAAAGAACTTCCAGAAAACAGGAAATGTGAAAAAATGTAATATTCGTGATCTACTTCTTCTACTTTCAAGAAGCGTATTGAATAAAAGAATGTATGAAACAAATAAATAACGGCAAAAAATTATGAATTTTTCTACTACGTGGAGGTCTCACATTTAATCACTAATTTTGACTAATCACTAAAAGTGGATATGGAATAGATGTATATTTGATACACACACAGAATTAGAATTGAAGAAAAAAAACTCACAGTTTCACAGAATTTCGTTAATTGCTTGATAATTGTTTTGAACGTAACTCTTGAAATTTGTTTTTTTTTTCGATGTGATAACAATTAATTGCCAAACAAATGTTGCCTAAAACAATTTCCAATCAGTTAGTTTGAATCTGTGGAACAAATTAATTGAAACTATTAAATTAATTTTGAGACGTTTTTCACCAAGATATCAGCTTCAATCAATATTACCATCAATCAAATATAAGTATAATATATATATATATAAGCTTTCTGATGAGCCCAGGCAAAGTGATACTGCAATGGAAAAAAAAATTGCCAGAAAATTATTGAGGTACCTCATTCACTTTTTGTAAAAATTGTTGTTTTGGAAAATTGTATCATATGTACCTATTATTATTACAGCATTTTTTTTTAATAATGAATAATTCAAAATATTTTTCAGGATGTTTCATTGAATTGACGTTTCGCCACAATATTGTGACGAAATATCATTTTGACATTCAGAAGAGGTTGAAATTTCGTTGAAAACGAACTCTAAAATCAAACATTAGCTGATAATTCAATTTTTATTGCTTCAAAAAATGAGTATTATGTTGATATGGAATTAAGAGATGTACCTAATAAAAACATTTGTAAAAATCTCTTTTAGTATCTTTGTGGTAGGTGTTAATTTAACTGAAGTTATAAGAATCCGACTCAATTATTTTATATCTGTTCACTATGTCCAATCGTCCACTCGTAAATCGTCAACCCCTATTTTTATGATTTAATTCTGATATAATGTAATATGAACACGATGAATAGAATAAGATCCATGGAATAAATAATGCCAAGTTAGAACATGTATTTTCGACCCCCTCTGTTATTATTCAGTTGTTATATAATATTATATAAACATCCTTATTATTATGTTTCAATTTGAATAATATATTATATAAACTGAAATGAGAAAAGTTTGTGGTGGCTCAGTATCCGAACGGTATAGTAACCCTATAATTTTTCGGCTCACTGGTGTTGGTGGGTTCGCTTTCCAACTTGTTTATTAGCCGTTAGGAATCAGCATTAAACTGCAGGCTCATATTCCGCAAGCGCAAAGTGTTTCTAAAAAGATATCTATTCTTCACTAGAATGCTCTGAAATAAAAAAAAAATTGAAAAACTCGAGAAAAATTCTAATTGTTCTAGCAGCTCTTTCGCTATAAAACCGCTTCATATGTCTCCCAAAAAAATTTTCGAAGCGGACATGAGAGGAGGATAATCAATACTATTGTGCAGTAATTTGTACAAAAATTTGAGTGATATAACTTCTCTCCTGCTCTGCAATGACATTAAACTAAATCGACTTAATAATTCGTTATGATTGACTCCTCTCTTTGGATAAACTTTATACTCCCTCCAAACTAAGAATTTCAATAACCTTCTCTGAATAGCCTCAAGATGGCGTTGATAGCAGGTGTAAATGGGATGCCAGATCATGCTGCCATACTCCAACTAGATACGGATTAGAGTATTACTAGTGCTATGAATGTTGAGGAATTATTGAAATATTTGACATTGCTCATAACGAATCCATATTTTTTCGCAGCAGATTTGAAATAAGACAAAGGAAAGCTTCTGGTCGAAGACTACACCAAGATCTCCCACCTTATCAGAACCAGATAAAACCTGACCACCGACGCTATAATCACAGTCAATTCGGTCTCTATTTTTTGTGAAAGAAACAACATTACACTTTGACACATTCAAACTCGAATAATTGTTCTCAAACCAACTAGCAACATGGTCCAGCGCGAGCTGAAGTTGAACACAGTTGACCTGTGATCTAAGTTCATGATATAGTTTCAACTCGTCTGCGAAGTCTTGATACAAAGTTGACTCTCCGAATGCCGCAGTCAACATTTCAAGTGCGTTGGAGCACTTTATTCCATATTTGACGCTAAATTTAATACAGATTCTTTGATCAATTTTATTCAAGAGTAAAAAATCGAAGAACACACAAACGGTGCTAACCTTTTCAGTTGTCAAGAACAAACTACTTATCTAAAATGGCGAATTATGTATGAGAAATGTATGTATACCAAGATAACAAAAAAATTTGATAATCAAATGTGTATAGTCCGCCAAAATTCAAAATTCACCTTTTCTTTTGAACAGACCTCGTACTTTTGAGTAATAATATATACTGCCGAAAGTTGCTGTTATATTTCATGAACACCATGTACAGAATAAGATTGGGGGTTTTAGTAAAGTAGTTATAGAACATATATCAACGACCCTTGTTGTTATGATTTAAATCTACTTTTAGGGCATAATTTCAGATGTTCAGTTTATTTGTGCGTGAGCTTCCTCACGTAAGTGCGAGTGCAAACAAACGCGTAGTAACTTTACGAGCCCAAATACATTAAAAAGATGAATTGCCTCGCCCCAAACATCTCTCGTCCCGAATTATACTTGATGTATCGTCTGGTTCCTCTAAATCCACCTAACACAGAAGACTTCGCCTCAGAGCGTCACTCTATAACTTTTGTCACAGAAAGATATTCATCTGGGACTCTAGAGATTTGGTCCAAACGCGGATAATGGATCGTGACGTATTATGACGAATTTCCGCATTAGGAGAGCCACGCAAAGTGAATTAAAATCGCCGGTTTAGTCGGTTGGGTTGCGAATCTATATTTTCCTTACGATTCATGGATGGTCGTTACAGGAACATGAGGAATGTCACGTTTCCGATGGAATTGCCCACGATCCGTATCATTCCAGGATATACAACGTTTCCGCTTTCATATTAACCTTCAACTTTTTTCGTGAAATGGAACAGGACGACTCCAGCAAGTTGTCGTCATCGATTTGAGTACTCGGGAGCTACGCTTTTCGGTTTTTTATAGATATTTAGTTATCGATGTTTTCAATTTTCGCATGAAGAGGTCGGAAAATGCGTTGGAAGTTCAGTTGATATTTTTCTGTGTGAAAATTCTTTCCACGAGAATTTGAGTTATTTCAAATTCAAATTTCTGAGTTATTTTGTATGGAGTTGAAAACGAAAGCAATTATTCTCGTTAGTTCAAAGTGTTGAAAAATGTGAATTTTCAATTGATTATAGTCTCGAAATTTTCATTCGACATCCGATAATTTTCAAGAAACAAACTTTCAAAAATTGAAACTGAAGAACAAAAAAAACATTATATGAATAATTCTGGCCATGTTAAACTTGAAATGAATAAACATAAACATGAATTGACATAATATTGAATTTTCTTATCATATGGAAATAAATGAGTGAAAATTGAAAACCAAAATGTTATTCTCAACGCTATTTATCAAAAGTTTCATTCGCGTAGCGTTTGGATTAGTAATATATCACTAAATATTTTCATTTTTATGTATTGATTCAGTAACAATTGGAAAAATATAAATTCAATAACATAAGAAAAATGTTTGATGAAGGAGAAAGCATAAACGAAATGAAATTTATCGGTATAAGGAAAAACCAAATTCTTCGTGTGGGGGTAATAGAATTAATCATCGCCTTCAGGGCGAAGTAATTGATCAAATGTCCCAATCTGGAAATTTCCAATGCAGAAGCCAGAGATCTGGTCACCTCTTTTACAATAGTCTACAGGTTCTCAAAACTTGCACTTGGTTACGACGTTCTGATGATTACCAACAAGCTCGAAGCTCAAATACATACTGGGGTTTAAACAAAAACCGACATTTTAGAAAACCGGTTTTCGAATAGTAATTTTTCCAGAAAACCGGTTTTAACGGTTTTCAAATTTTTATAAAAAAATTTTTTGCTCGAATATTCTGTAATTCGAACAAAAAATTTCAACTGAAAATTTAGAGTGATTAAAAGCAGTTTTCGACTGAAGTTATTTACTGTTCAACTTTATTGATGGTAAATTTTTTTTATGCAATTTGATAGAGAAAAGAAATTATTTTTTTTTTTTTTTATTTACAAATTACCCGCATCAACCACTTAGGGTTATTAGCGGAAATACATTTGATTTAATACATGTTTCATAGTTAAAGATAATTACAATATAGATTATACGGATGTCAAATTTGGTTATAGAAATTAACATTTTTCATAAAATTTAATGTATTATTCCACTTTACGGACAGAGAAGTCTTTAAATCATTGGTCAGATTTTGCATTTTGCGTTCAACACTATATTTTTCACACTCACAAATGATATGTTTTACTGTCAAAGGAACTTTACACGTAATGCACATACAGGGAGGCTCTTTTTTCATAATATAGCTGTGGGTAAGTGCCGTGTGGCCGATTCGCAGGCGATTTAATTTAACTTGTTCTATTCGGTTCGGAGGAAGCGGTAATTTATGATTCACTGATGCGACTATACTTTTTGAAATTATTTATTTATTTTAATTATTAATTATTTATTTTAAAGAAATTATTGTTGACTAGGATTAAATAACTTTAAAAACAGTTATTCGATATTTACGCATAATTTTAAAGGATGTAAATATTTTTATAAATGAAACGAGTTATTCAGCAAAGGGTTCGAATAAATAAAAACAATATATTTTCATATTTTCATAACCATATCATTTTTTTTTAACGTTCAGGTCTGTTACCATAAGTTCAATTACTCATCCCTTCGATAGTGTATCCCGGCGTTCAGCAGTATTAAACAAAACACGGCCAGGGTCATCAACTCCTGTAATCTTTTCCCCCCGTAGTCAAGTTGAAAAACTCCTAAAATCCACTAGAATTGTTTTTAAAATTAAAATTCAAAGAAAAAATATATATTAAGGTTTTATTTTGCAAATATCAGGTACTCAAGTGTTTTTTATCATTAAAATTCAAATATAATTAAATATTTATTATTATTAAATATGTATTATTATTTAATATGTATTATTATTTAATATTATTTTATTTTAATTAAATTTTTCATTTCATTTTTGGAAATGAGAATAAGTATTCGGAATAATTTAGAGGTATTATTTTGCACAAAAATTAAATTATTTATTAACTAATTATTAAAGAACCAACATTAAGAAATATTATTGAATATTGTCGTCATGAAATGAATTTTTTCATTCAAGATATAAATCAAAATTAATTTTAGTTATTTAAATTATGATATAAAATATTTTGGATTACTTTTAAAATACCCCTAAGATTACCCCTGAAAATTTTTGTCCCCCTAAAAAACCCCACCAAACCTTTTGTCCCCCTGAATATAGGGAGAAAACCCCCAAGTTGGTATCCCTGAACACTACTCTTGAAGAAAGCTGAACCATGAATTACTAGTCCGAGTCGGGGATATTCTGAGAATTGCTGTAATTCAAAATAAAATGCAATATTTTAAAATAGCACGAGTGTATTCAGAAACGAGCGTGAGAAACCGTAAACCATATCGAACCGATATTCCAAGAACCAAACCGCTTGCAACAGTGTTTTCATCAATCTGATACTTCTTCTTCTTCTCGTCTCGTTCTTCTCGAAATTTAATAAATGTAGTTCTTGCCATCGCCGTCCGTATTTTTGTTTCCATATCGCTATCCAATTTGTCATTAATGCTACAACCAAGGTATTTGAATTTATTGACCCTTTCTATGGGTTTATCCTCAATCATTCTTTGGGCCTGATTATGCTGTTCTCAGCTGATGATCATGAATTTTGTCTTTTCGGTGTTGATTTTGAGTCCATATTCCTTGCCTAGCGTATTAATTTTGTTTAAAAATTGCTGTAGATCTTCCAAATCGTTTGTATATTGTTTATTGGGATTCTGTTTATTTTTATACCTTTTTGCCAACTGTCCAGCGCCTTCTGAAAAGTCATCTCAGTATATACATACGTTGAATAGTAGCGGAGACAAAATACAACCTTGGCGAACCCCGTTTGTTACTTCTAATTCTTGCGTATTTAAAAAGTTGTTAATACGAAGTATTGCTGTTTGATTCTAATACAAATTTTGGATAACTCTAAGATCTTTTGTATCAAGGTCAATTTGTTGTAGTACTTTTATCATGTGCTCATGCTTAATGCTATCGAAAGCTTTCTGATAATCAATGAAAACTATAAACACGTCTTTACGTTGATCGTAACATTTTTGGGTCGATAATTGTAGGCAATACATAGCCTCCCTTGTACCCATTGCACTCTTATGATAACAATCTGATACATTTGGCTACATTTGTCATTTCCAAATTCTTTTAAAGTGTTATTTATACATTGAAAACCGATATTTCCTACTGAAAAACCGGTTTTCGAATTTCATAATTTTCTAAACCCTAATATATATATATATATATATATATATATATATATATATATATATATATATATATATATATATATATATATATATATATATATATATATATAATATATAATATATATATATATATATATATATATATATATATATATATATATATATATATATATATATATATATATATATATATATATATATATATATATATATATATATATATATATATATTTTTTTTTTTTTTTTGATGAATTTATTGCCTGTTTGAGATAGTTTATTCTCATTGATTTCAGCAATAAAATTAAAGTTTTGACGAAGTTGTGATATACAACAAAGCGTCAACGAAAATGAAGTTTTTCACATTAAAATCAGCCTGTTATTGGTAAAAACCTTGAAAAATAAACATATATATATATATATATATATATATATATATATATATATATATATATATATATATATATATATATATATATATATATATATATATATATATATATATATATATATATATATATATATATATATATATATATATATCTTGAAATTGATTTATTGCCTGTTTAAGATATTTTATTTTGAAAGTTTTTAGCAATAACAGGTATTTTTGATATGAAAAAGTTTATTTTTGTTGACGTTTCGTTGTTATATTACAACTTTGTCAAAACTAATGAATAATTGAATTTATGAGTTACTATAGATATCAAATGTCAAACTTATTTTTTAGAAAATCAAATTAGTTTTTTTGTATCTTCATTCTTTGATTTTCATTATCAGAGGAATATTTCTGGCTTAGCATTCACTTCGGAAGTTTTAGTCTTCTTCACCATGAGAAAACCTCTGAAAAATTTTTTTCGAAAAAATCATTTTTTAAAAAAATTATTTTAATAATATTAGTTTTGACAAAGTTGTAATATAACAACGAAACGTCAACAAAAATAAACTTTTTCATATCAAAAAAAGCCTGTTATTGCTAAAAACTTTCGAAATAAAGAAAAATAATAATAATAATATATATATATATATATATATATATATATATATATATATATATATATATATATATAAACATTTAAACATAAAATTTTGTCAATATTTTCATCAATAACATGCTCTTTTCATTGAAGAACTTCGATTTCAGTTGACGTTTTGTTGCAGATTGTCAAAATTGAAGACTAATTTAATTTCTATGTATATCAAACGTCAACTGTGACTTAGATAATCAACTCGATTCTTTCGCCTCTTCAATATTCAGTGGAATATTTTTGATCCAGCATTCGCTTCAGAAGTTTATTAATCTGCTTCAATATGAAAAAAAATGGCTATTATGGTCCATCATGGTAAACAAGATGACTTAAATGAGTGAAATTAATTTTTCCGCTCAGATCGCTAAGATCGATTTCAATAGAGTATGATTACACTTCTTATTTTATATTTATTCATTTATAATCATGACCAACATCATAATTTCACATTATTATATATTTGAATATATAAATTCGAACACGTGAACTGGATAATTTTACACTTTCTATTAGACTACATAGCATGATGCGTTTTGTCGTTACAAAGGACAAAATAATGATTATTCATTTGTCATGCCATGTAGTCAATAAAGTATATCATAAGCTCAAGTGTTTGAATTTGAGTTTATATTCAATTATGATGGATTTACATCAGGCAAAGACACAATACTATCAAATATTACTCATATATATATAATGTCCACTACATTTATTGAGTAACAATATAATTATAATTATAATTATGTTATTTTTTAAATTCATGAAATGTGTTCAAAATCTTGAGTGACTCCATTCAATAATCTGCAAAATAAATAATTGGAACAATTCTTTAATATCAAAAATTTATTAATGAGCAATATATTATATGTAAATATATCATTATGAATTACTTATGTATCAATAAATATTGCTATTATAGATGGAAGGTCAATTTGAGCCGAATACCTTACCTGTTCTATGCGATAATTTTTTTTTGTTCGTTTTTTAAAATTCAACGCATTTTTCAGAATGTTCATTTTCACTTCTTATTCCAAACCTCCCGATCGATTAAGTTCATTCAAATGCTTCATCCGCTCAGCATATTATTGATGTTTGTTTCGTTTCCTTATGTTGATTAACTACTGCTGACTGTTCCTTGATATGTTCATGTGTTGTATTCCTCGGAGTTTACTTACGATCTTTTCAGTGTTGATCATTTACCAAATTAATTAAATATTGAACCTCTCAAGAATTTTTTCCTTATTCTTCCAGCGTATATTTCATATTCATGAGTAGCCTGATGGGAATTATTGATACCTTCCCATAAATACGTGTAAAATGTGTGTATAAAAGCTACTTTTTTTTTAGCATAGAAATTCAACATTCACGAAGATTATATCAATGTTATTTCCAACATTTTTCATGAATTAATTTCACTTAGCTCAATTTCTTCAGTTTGTATTAATTTGTTTCAAATTTGCATTATGATATATTATATAGTATGGCCAAATAAATTTCATTCATAAAAAAAAATGATAATACTTTGATAAGATAAAAATTATAAAACTAATAATACTTTCTTCACATACATTACAAAATGCATTCAATGAATTGTAGCATATGACTCGCAAAATATGAACCAAGCACACAACATAAAATATAATGCGAAACTTTCCTGAAACTGTAAAATCCGGTTTAATGAATCGATACTTGTCAAACGATGCATTAATGCAAATATTTGGGTAACATTTATGAACCAGGTGATTCAGTGAAGTATTCAGACAATTACGATCAAATCTTTAGTATCAGAGAATATGACTTCAAAATATGAACCAAGCGTACAATATAAAATATAATATTAAAATTTCCCGAAACAGTAGAATCCGGTTCAGATATTTGTCAACGATACATAATGTAAATATTTGAGTAGTACTTATAAGCCAGATTTGGTGAAAAAGTATCGACATCAATACAACTCAAATCTTTAATATCTGAGAATTTAATTTCAAAAGATGAATCAAGCATACAATATAAAATATAATATTAAACTTTTCCGGAAACAGTAAACATAAATATATATATTTTATATATATATATATATATATAAACATCAATATTTTCATCAATAACATGCTCTTTTCATTGAAGAACTTCCATTTCAGTTAACGTTTTGTTGCAGATTGTCAAAACTGAAGACTAATTTAATTTCTATGTATATCAAACGTCAACTGTGACTTAGATAATCAACTCGATCCTTTCGCCTCTTCAATATTCAGTGGAATATTTTTGATCCAGCATTCGCTTCAGAAGTTTATTAATCTGCTTCAATATGAAAAAAGGTCCATCATGGTAAACAAGATGACTTAAATGAGTGAAATATTTTTAAATTGAGATATACGTGTACATAACTGATTTGTGTAATACTCATCCAGAAAATTTACATTACACTATTTATTTTGTGGTTATTTGTTTGAAATGGATGGTAGTTCAGAAAAAAATCAGGTTTAACATAAAGTCGTTTAATATTTGTGGAGTGGTGAATCTGATAAGTTTTATTTAAGAGGTTAATTCAATCGTTATAGATTGAGTTAAACAGTTTGATATGTGTTTGTTATGTTCTTTCATTTGTGTATTATTACTAAAATTTCGCAAATTTTTTTGAATTCCTCAATCACTGAAATCGTTGTATTATTAAAATTAAAATTTGGGTTTTTATTTATTTGAAATCGTAATTTGGTTTTTGCATATTTATGTGAAGTAAATATGCAAAAACATAAAATAATTGCTCGATTTCTGGCCATTGAATACACATTGATTTAATTGAATTCTATAATATCAAATATATTATCAACTGAAAACAGATATCCCCAATTTTTATATTCACATATATATATATATATATATATATATATATATATATATATATATATATATATATATATATATATATATATGAGCCCAGAAGAGATACGGAATGCGATTTAATGTTTATTTGAAATGGAGGGTGTAGAATTTATAATAATTCTCAGTTGAGTAGATTTTATATCGACTAAATTGTCATTTATATATTTCATAGGATGTTTCACTCTAATTTTATATCTGTTTGCTGAGTTTGAGAATAGTTTTCAATTCCATTCCCGTTCAAAATCTTCCCCTATTCCTTTTTAAAATGCTTATTTTTATTCGAATTCAGATGGTATAATTTTGGTCAAATATCCCTTAATTCACTTCATTGAATACCTTCTTTCCAATGCGTAGGTGTTTGGAAAAATTCACCTCGTAAGAGGGGAAAAAACTCAACACAACAAGGAGGAAACCTGTGTCGAGTTTTTGTGAATCAGGAAACTGATTACCTCGTCAGATACAATGGAGTACAAGAGCGGATTTCACCTTGTGAATCCCAATGGATGGTCTTTATTTCGTGTAATAAAAAAGGGCCGACTGACCTACATAGAAGTTGTCTCAGCCGTTTGAAGTTGACTGGTAGAACTTTTCCTGTAGGGCATGTCCATTTTGTCCCCTATATTGACAGAATGCTCCGGCTTGAAAGCAAACGCTGTCACTGTAGTTTAACGAAAATCTTATTTTTAATGCTTTCACGGTAATGTTTTCTTTGGCCGCCATTCAGAATTCCCAGAAAATAGCGCGCAGTCATTCTACTTCTTTTAAAGAAATGGCTTTAAGTGATTGCCGTTTTACAATATATGTACTGAAACGAAAAGAACTGAAACAGGAAAACACAAATAAAAGAAGATATTTCAAAGTGAAGTTTGAAAGTTTGAACTATTTTTTCTGATGCAAGAAGAATAGGTTTCAAATTATGAAGGTCTATGATGAATCATGGAATTTTCAGATTTATTTTCATGGTAAGGAGGATGAATATCATTTTCAAGGTGTTGATTGACAATCTGGTTTGTCATTTTCATGTTTGTAGGGTATTGATTCATTTATTTATTCAGTTATCTAAAAACATAATATACTGAGACTCTTAAAATATTTCAATATTTCAAATAATATTTTCAGGGAGTTGTTTATACAAATGGTGTCAACTAAAACCAAACTATCACTTTTGAAAATGAATTTTAGTTCACTTCGAGAAATCATCGAACTTGTTGAATGATTATAACATACAATTGTTCAATCCTTATCAGGAATCATCACTGTGATTCAATCCATCAATCAACAATCGATGACTTTCAAAACGCCCAAGGTCTTGTAGCCGAATGAGGAGAACATCAGTTCGTGCACTGATCACGTAAGCTCCCTGTGTCGAAGAAAAGGGTATAATCTTTCTCTAGCATTCTAGATTCCTCCTCCTGGCAACATTAGTAAGAGTACGCAGAGGGTTTGTAGACATTTCATTCAAACATCCCAGAGCTCAGGGATACCCACTTGGGGGTTTTCCCCCTAAATTTAGGAAGAAAATGATTGGTGGGGGTTTTTTGGGGGCTTGAAATTTTCAGGGTAATCTTAGGGGTATTTTTAAAGTAAGCAAAAATTTTCATATCATCATTTAAATAACCAAAATTAATTTTGATTTCTATCTTGAATAAAAAAATTCATTTGATGACGACAATATTCAATACTATTTCTTAATGTAGGTTGATTAATGAAAAATTTTATACTTAGTGAATAAATAATTTAATTTTTGTGTGAAATAATACTCTATAAACTATTCCTAATATTCTCATTTCAAAAAATGAAAAATTTAATAATTATAATAAAAAACACGTAAGTACCTTATAATTGCGAAATAAAACCTTAATATATATTTTTCTTTGAATTTTAATTTAAAAAACAATTCCAGGGAATTTTAGGGGTTTTTCAAATTGAGTACGGGGAGAAAAGATTACACGAGTTGGTAACCCTGCCAGAGCTTTGTCTGTAATGTGTAAGAATGGTCCCATGCCTAATCGATCCAGATCACACCCAGGCGGCAAAAAGATAACTAGTTTCGAGATCCATGAATCATTTATACCTATTCAATACTGAGACTCTTGATCGAAATATCGATATGTTTGAAATGAAACTATCAGGGAACTGTCTATAAATATGTTGTTTACGAGAACGAACCTATCACTTTCGAAAGTTAATATTAAGTGAGCTCTGAAATGAATTCTCTACAAAGCCACTACGTACTGCCACAGGAATCTAGAATGGTAGAGAGAGTTTATACGTCTTCTCGTAGGAGCTTACTAGATTAATTCGCGAATGTGAATGTTCTCCTCATTAGGATACAAGACCTGGGGTCGTTTTGATAGAGAGTGCTCACATGATTATTTCACGAACCAATGTTCGTGAAAACTCCTCATGTACTGACAAATTGGTTGAGGCTTTCGAGGCCAGTCGTTGAACTAGTGTTGCCCTGGTTCGGGTCTAAGGGCCGTCGTCGGTTGGAATTTCTTCCTAACGTTTCGCTAGCACGAGTGGCGAACTTCTTCAGAGGTTATTCCATTTCTGGTTCTGGAAGTAGACTGAGCGAGTAAGTGTACCTTCCTCTTTCTTCCTTTGTCCCGTCTTTGATACTCCTTCCATGTCTCCTCCCCGTAGAGGCATCTGACAAATTGGTTGAGGCTTTCGCGGCCAGTTGTTGAACTAGTGTTGTCCTGGTTCGGGTCTAAGGGCCGTCGTCGGTTGGAATTTCTTCCTAACGTTTCGCTAGCACGAGTGGCGAGCTTCTTCAGAGCTCGCTCCATTTCTGATTCTGGAAGTAGACTGAGTCCCTCATGTACTCCTCTTTCGGATACAAGACCTGGGGGCCTTTTTGAAAGTCATCGATTCTTGATTGACTGAATGAGCCTGATGATTGCTTATAAGGATGAAACAATTCTATCTTATAATCATTCAACAAGTATGATTATTTCTCGAAGCGCACTTGGTATTCACTCTAGAAAGTGAGAAGTTCGTTCACGTTGACAACATTTGTATAGACAGCTCCCTGAAAGTTTTATTTGAATGTGTATGAATGTATATATATATATATATATATATATATATATATATATATATATATATATATATATATATATATAAATATATATATTCAGAAATGTAATATTGCTCAGGATGCGGTATTAAAATAAAATATTCATTTCATATTCAAGAAAAATCAAATTGTTTTTTTGTATCTTCATATAACATTATATTTTTTGAAAATACAAAAAAACTAATTTGATTTTTCTAAAAACATTTAATATCTATAGTAGGTAACTCATAAATTCAATTATCTTTAAACAAAGTTGTAATATAACAACGAAACTAACAAAAATAAACTTTTTCATATCAAAAAAATGTTATTGCTAAAAATTTTCAATATATATATATATATATATATATATATATATATATATATATATATATATATATATATATATATATATACTCTTAATCGAAATATCGAAATATTTCAAATGAAACTCTAAGGGAGCTGTCTACACAAATGTTGTCAACGAGAACGAACCCATCACTTTCGAGAGTGAATATTGAGAGCGTTTCGAAAAATTCATCGATCTTGTTGAATGATAATAGGATAAAATTGTTTCATCATTATTATGAATCATCAGTCCATATTTAATCTATCAATCAAGAATCGATGACTTTCAAAACCAACATAGGTCCCATACCAAATTAAGAGAAGTTCTAGAGAGTGAAGTACTCACGTAGGCTCCCTCTATCGGCGAAAGGACTCCCTAGCGTTCAAGATTCCTACTCATGACAACAAGAGTGCGACTGGAAGGCTTTGTAGATATTTCATTCGAACACAACAGAAAATTGTTTGAAATGTGTACGAATGATCCCATGCCTAATCGCTCCAGATCACGCCCGCCTGGGATTCGAAGCGCTCTTAATATTTACTCTCGAAAGTGATGGTTTCGTTCTCGTTGACAACATTTGTGTAGACAGCTCCCTGAGAGTTTTATTTGAAATATTTCGATATTTCGATTAAGAGTCTCAGTATTTACTAGTATTGAATTACCTGTGAATCTTTGAACTAGCTACACTTTTGCCCGCCTGGGCGTGATCTGGAGCGATTAGGCATGGGATCATTCGTTCACATTTCAGACAATGTTCTGTTGTGTTCGAATGAAATATCTACAAAGCCTTCCACTCGCACTCTTGTTGCCATGAGTAGGAATCTTGAACGCTAGGGAGTGTTTATACGTCCTTTCGCCGATAGAGGGAGCCTACGTGAGTATCTCTACGTACCTCTCTAGAACTTCTCTTAATTTGGTATGGGACCTATGTTCGTTTTGAAAGTCATCGATTCTTGATTGATAGATTAAATATGGACTGATGATTCATAATAATGATGAAACAATTGTATCCTATTATCATTCAACAAGATCGATGAATTTTTCGAAACGCTCTTAATATTCACTCTCGAAGAGTTTCATTTGAAATATTTCGATATTTCGATTAAGAGTCTCATATATATTTATATATATATATATATATATATATATATATATATATATATATATATATATATATATATATATATATATATATATATATATTCATTTTTATCAATATTATGAGAAAAGTAGAATTAGCAATATATGTTAAACATTAGAGATTCATTTCGTATCATTCCAAACAGTTTGAATATAATTTCTTTCATAGATGAATACAAATACATATATAATTAGAGAAATCATGAGCTGCATTTTGCTCATCTCGGCAGTATCGCTTGATGAGTATGCAAATATCTGGGAACTTCAAGTTCAAATCCGTTTTGCGTATTTACGAAAGCCCTTCAGGCTCTCAAACATTCATTTTCATGAAAATCCTGGGTTTTCATTTTTCGGTAGCATCCTGACAGAGTATCATATTATATAAAAGTTTTTATCTCGAATATCGCTTTTTCTCATTTGTTGCCTTCATAACGAGCTTTCACCAAAATAGATTTCCTCTCTTTTGAATCAAATACCGAGCGAGATCTTCAGTATTTGTGAACCGAGTAACAAGATTCTGGTATATCAAGTTATATCTGAAACTTGACAAGTGTATAAGAAATTAAACGAACTTGGAAAACGAAGTGGTACATGTGCGTAAGTATATCCTGCGGCATCCAAAGGATGAATTGGAATGAAGAAAAATTTATTAAATTGCGAATAACGAAATGTTAAGAACTTCTTGTCGTTTGAGATTGGGAAAGTTTAATGTATATTTCGTGGAAGGCAAGTAGTAATTGAGCACAAGATAATTATTAATTCTCGAGATTGAAAAAACTAAATTTTGTGATAAAGAAGAATACATAGTTTTTTTTAACTTAGTTGCAATTTCGTTTTTAAAAATGATAGCTTATAAATGTACAAACTTAAGTCGGAGAACTCGCAATGTGCAAGTCAAAGATATAAAAGAGCAAGTCAAAGTGACGTGCAACGCGAAGCTTGAAATAAAGTTGAGAGGAATCGATGGAATCGAAATGAATGCTATGAAAATGTTGCGTTTAACTCCTATCAACCTGCATCCAATTATAACGTTGAAAAGATTACAGTTCACAGCAAATCGTTGCTATTGAACCAATCTACGTTGTGTGTCAATATCGCAAGTCAAAGTTTAATTGTTATTGATAAGAAAATACTACCAATGATGCCACATTCCGCGAAGAGTCAATTCAAATAGACGCTATTGGTACAGCCACCAGCCACTATATTCATTGGTTTCCGGGAATAGACTGAAGTCTGAACATTTGTTTACTTATATCCAGCAAATATCTCATATAATTTATGAGGATATATGTGGGACAATCACTTGCTACGAAATTAGGAATATGTCGTTGAACTATAGAAGGGACAGGTTAATCATTTTCAAAAATACATTAAACGTGTTAATATAATAAATTTTTGATAATTCGACTGATTTTAAATAACAGGAAGTGTTGCAGTCCCTTCGTAAATGAGTAAGTCCCTGGCTCCACACGGGATAAATATTAAAAACAAGATAGTGTAGCACAAATAGTAAAACATGTCTTTCCGGATTTTTGAAAAATATCCAGATAAAAATGAATCAGCGTACAAAGTTCGCCGGGTCAGCTAGTAATATATATTTTTCCATAAGACGTTCAAACTTCAAGCAAAAAAGTGAAATTAGGGGTAGAGTTTTGAGATTCAAAAGAAACGAAAAGAGAGAAACTCTCACACAACATGCTGAGTATCTCCTGTTTTACATCATTCTTGAACAGACTTTCACCAAGTCTGGGGTATTTTCCAGTTAACCAGCGATGCTGCAAATAAGAAAAACTAGATTTAGTTTTAGACGTCCGATGCGATAGATTAGTAGCTCTGTTAAATCGTATGATCATTCAAGTACATTCGAAAAGCTCAAAGGATTGAGCTTTTCCTTCTTTGAGATTTTTTTTTTGAGAGAATTCAAGCTGATTGAATAACTGAATAGAAATGAGCTCTAAATCTTGATGAAAGACTTATTTATGGACTCCACCAAGAGAAATGTTGACTAGGAAACTTTCAGATCGAAAACAAAGTTAATTTTTATAAAATATAGATAATAATATTACACTCCAATAAGTGAAACAAAGACGAAATTGCGTTTTTCTATAAAGACAAAATTGTTTTTACTGAAATACATTTGTGTACAAAGTATTATCACTTATATCAGTATCAAACAGATTAGTAACACTCCTGTACAAGACAAAAAAAAATATTTAATGCCTTTATTTCTGGTATTGATATTTCTTTTACGAGAAAAAATCCTTTTTACTTTAATATGAAACATAACCTTCACACAAATTCAATTTTCTAAAATCACACCGACCCACTGACAGTGACGGTGACATATGTTTAATTATATGGATAAGAAGGCAAATTCGAAACAGATAATTAAGAAAAGCGATACTATAATTTCGTGATTTTCTTTATATATTAATATAAAATTAGTTGCTTATCTTATTTTATAAGCTCATCTGTTTCTCTCTCGATGAAATTGTTTCACAAGACGCAATATCTGTTTTTCAGAGTATCAGAAAATTGGTCTTCTATTTACAATCAAGTGTCTCTTCAATATTTGTATTAGCAGTTCAACCTTTGAAAATGGTGTAACACCCCGAAACAATTGTCAAGTTTTTATTATGAATTTTGTGAAACCAAGCTAAGTGTTTTTATTTAATATATTTATATTTCTGGTTTGTGTAAAACTAAAATCTCTCGTGAATAATTGAAATACATATTGGGGAAAAATGGAACAAATGAACATATCAAAAACTCAAGTGGCTACGATTTGGTACTCCAAAAAAAAACCTTTAAAAATCGACAACTTTTAAAAAGAAAACAGAATCAAGTTCTCTACTTTTGACTTTCATTAATCGGGGCATATTCCAATTGAAGATCTTCAAAATTACACCGTCGACCATTTTGTAGGAGAAAACAATCATGGCAAGTATCACAAATGAACATTGGTTATGTATCCGAAACGATGAGAAAGTTTTACTAAAAACACAATTTTTCGTATGAAACTCACAAAAGAGAAAGATATATTGATGTAGCAATATACAAATTTTCCCTTCCTTTGTTGAATGAAGTTTTTTTTTTCGCAAGGGAAAATCAATAGATCGTAGGGGTAGAGTTGATCCCAGGTAAACCTCGTTGGTTCTTCAGTTATCGACGAAACAAACAAAAATTGAACAATATCTGGAAAATTCGACTATTTCAATAGAACAGAATTCTGAAAACCTTTTAGCAACAAGCCAACAACAAGGTACATTGAAAACATTTAATCAACCCTGGCACTGATTTTCATCTCAGTTGCCTCAAAACCAGATCAATTCTCAGTAGAATATTGAGTATTTTTTCGTTTACTATTTTTATGTACAAAATTTCTGAATTACTTTCTATTATGGGTATGATGGATATAATGAATGTTATATGAATCAAAAACTTGATGTATGGAGATTAATGGTTTCTTTTCAGAGACGTTACCTGTAACATCTTGGGTCCCACAGGGGTCGATATTGGGACCAATTTTTTATCTTATATATACAGCTTACCTTTTCAGTGAGGTAAACCACTGTCAATAACATTCGTTTGCGGATGATTCCCAATTATATTTTCCTTTCCATTCTAAAGTAGTTGAAGAGGATTCAGTTCATATAAATGAAGACCTAAGTAATATTTCCTTTTTCTCTAAAGAGCACAATCTAAAGTTGAATCCTTCTAAATGCACTCTGCTAGTATTTATTCAGTTCGGATACTCAAAGATCGATGGTGAATGAGCATATTTCAATTAAAATTGATGATGTGGGCCTAACTCCAGAGAGTACAGCTAAAAATCTTGGAATTATTATGAATAGTAAATTGCGCTTTCATGGTCATCTGCTGATTATAGAAAAAAATGCTACATGGCTCTTGAGACGTTGTATAGGAATGTGAGTCTCCTAAATTTCCTTAAATATCCGAAGTACGTAAAAAACGCGAAGAAATGTTAGTTCTGCCAATATTGCATTATGGTTTTATTCTTATTTATCTTTGTTTGGATTAATGCTCCAAGAAAAGAATTCAGCGCATTCAAAATTCATGTTGTAGGTTTGTTTTCAGAATATGTAAATACGAAAAAGTATCTGCTAGAATCGTTCAGCTAGGGTGGTTTGAAATTGACCAACTATTCCGCTTTCATATGAGTTCATTCGTACATCGCATTCTATTGTCCGGAATGCCCATTTACCTCCATCGTAAACTAAATTTTAGACGACATGCACATTCGGTTAACATTTGACATGTTGATACCCTTCATTTACCTCGGTTTCGCATGAATATTTTTGAAAGATCTTTCACATATAATGCGACCTCAATTTATAATACATTAGATAGTGACATAAAAAATCTTTGGCTGTCCGGATTAAGAAAAAATACCAGCTCTTATCTGCCCAGTAAAACCGGATGAATACGTTTAATAGACTTCAGTTAACACTCTTTGAAACTCGTGTTTTTTTTTGTTTCGTTTCTTTTCCCTCAATTTTTGTTTCATTATATACGGTTTAATTTGACAATGGTTGTCATAGATATTCATTTTATTGAATTATTGCTAAATAATGTTTACTTTATATATATATTTTTTTTCTATATTTATTATGATTATTATTATTTTTTTCCATTAATTCTTTGCTTTAAGAGGTTGAGTCAAAATAGCTATGCTAAACTTTGCCTCTCATTGTTTCAACACAATTTGTGAATAAAAGTGAATGAAGTCCTTATCATTTTTTTTATTATCATGAATACTTGGACAATTCCTAGTAGGGAGAACCGTAGAAATTCTCGAAGATATATTTGTTGAGAATTCAGCTCAATTCTTTTTGTGCTGTTTATCAAAGGAAAAAAGAAATAAGGTGGAAACGATGGAAAAAGTCGAGCTTATTATTTCGTGGGATTGAAAAACAATACACATTGGATAATTGAAAAAATACTCGAAAAAATATATGTAGGAATATGAAAGAATTTATATAAATTATCCGCATTGTGAATGTTATTATTCTACCTCTTGAAATCCATAATTGGCATTGCATTATACTTCGAAAATTTGAAATAAGTGATACGATAGAAAAATATTTTCGTACTGAGATAATAACCTCGTTACTCAGAAATCAGTTATCTTCTTATTTGGAAACTGACAAAAGAATGATTCAATGAACGGATAATAATCAATTCAAAGCTGACTCCGATCGTCTTTGCAAAAATGCAATTATTTCATATTTCTTTCTAACAAGACTGACAAACGAGTTTTTCGAAACTGCTTCTTATCGAGTCTCATTGTCTGCAGTCTCTCAACTTTACTGCATATTCTACTTCAGGTTTATTGGCTGTATTCCGAAAAATCTTTTCAGTATAACTTTTGAATTCGAAACATTGTAAGAAACTGGCAAATGAAACTGGAAAAACTTCATATAACGATGTTATTTTTTGCTGAAAATGAGAAAGAATAGTTTTTTTTGTTTATTGACTCATAATAATGATGAAACAAATTGTGTCTTATTAGCATTTGTTCTCGTTGACAACATTTGTGTAAATAGCTAGCTGAGAGTTTCATTTTGAAATATTTCGATTGGGAGTCTCAGTATTAACTAGTATGAATGATTGAGTGAATCTAGATACATATATATATATATATATATATATATATATATATATATATATATATATATATATATATATATATATATATATATATATATATATATATATATATATATATATATATAAGTGTGAAGATTTCTTGGGAATGAGCACAGTTTTAACTTGATGGAGTAATTATTTATTCGACATATGTTTCGGACATAACTGTGGTCATTCCCAAGAAATCTTCACACTTATGTTATTAAGCAAAGCACAAGAAAACTAAACGAATTATATATACATATATATATATATATATATATATATATATATATATATATATATATATATATATATATATATATATATATATATATATATATATATATATATGTATTCATTTTGTTGATCATATTTAATTGTTTGAACGTAGCATAACTGATGAGTACCTAGTAGAACGAAAGGATTTATCCTAAGAAGGATAATGGAGACATCGCATTGTACATTTTTCATATATCCAGCTCTGTTATTCTATCAAGCCTGTTATTGCTGAAAACTTTCGAAACAAACTATCTCAAACAGGCAATAAATCAATTCAAAAAAAATATGTATATATATATATATATATATATATATATATATATATGTATATATATATATATATATATATATATATATATATATATATATATATATATGTATATTGAGATTGTTTGCTTGTCGATTTATATCCCAAAAAACAGATCTTGAAATGAAGATATTTCATTTCCTGTTGTTATAGCAGGTGTTTCGATACAAATTGAAACTTCATCACAACTTAGGAATGAATTTTTCAATCGAATTACAATTTATGACTGATAAAAATTGGCTGCCACCGAGTGCAGTATTGATTTGAATATCCTTTAACAATATCACTTGACGGATATCGAAAACTTCTCTTCAAAAGTGTTGTAACCATACCAAAGAAAGAATTGCTCCTTGCGTAGAAAAATAGTTACACATAAGCTAACAGCAACTAGCGGAAAAAGCAATTCCTTTCGAATTGTTCATTGAGTTTCTGGATTTTCAATGCTCATATTAAAAATAACATTCACTCAGTAATTTCTCTCTGAAAAATTTTCTTCATCATTCCCATAAAACGCATCTGTGGCGTTATAGAAGTCTTCCCGCATTTTCCAAGAGAACTTTTCTCATTTAGAGAAGTAATAAATTTTGTCAGAACTAGAAGTTATACAATCCATCCATTTACAGATATAATATCGCAATAATAAGACAAGATGGATATAAACATCAACAACTTTCGCAGTGGGGTAGAAGATTATTGAGAAATACGTGAGGGTGGGCGCAATTGCGGCCACAGGCGTACCAACCTATCTTTCTGATGAAACCAGATGAAACTTATCAAATTTTTGCTAAACGAAAAAAATTGCAGGAAATTTCTTATATATAAAGTGCAATTTTTTTCGTTTGTTTTTGTGACAGCCTTTTACATATGTTTCAAGCTAATTGGCTATTATCAGAACGGCGTAGTTCAAGTTTCAGATGTTGATACTTGGATAATGAATATTATACACAGAACAAAACAAAACACAAAATTCAGCGTGAGGAATCGACATCTTGGTGGTTTAATTGAATATCTTTGATTGGAGTTCTATTCGACTCTGTTTTGAAGACTGAATCAATGTCTACCTGTGTGACTATATTTATACCTTCTGGAAATTTTGTACCAACAATAAGATAAATTTAAAATTTACAGGTAGACATTGATTCAGTCTTCAAAACAGAGTCGAATAGAACTCCAATCAAAGATATTCAATTCAAACCACAAAGATGTCAATTCCTCACGTTGAATATTGTGTTCTGTTTTGTTCTGTGTTTTTAATCAACATCCAAGTTTGAACATCTAAAACATTAACTACGCCGTTCTGATGATAGCCAATTAGCTTGAAACATATGTAAACAGTTGTCACAAAAACAAAAAAAAATTGCAGGTAAATACCGTAAATTTCTTTTTTCTATTTTCATACCTGTATAAACCTTTTTAAATGTATATATATATATATATATATATATATATATATATATATATATATATATATATATATATATATATATATATATATATATATATATATATATATATATATATATATATATATATATATATATATATATATTAATGAGATTGAATTCTCGCTTAACTCTTGGTGAAACATAATTGAATATTAAAATAAATTAAACTCTTGGCTTAATGTTTCACGATTTATTTAACAATATGTATAGTCAACATGTTTCGAGCGTTAGCTCATTTTCAAGACTAAACTACTATAAGAGATGTACAACAAATTTATATCTACAAAATGGATTTGAGTAGGGAGGATAGTTGAAAATCTAATTGTTCATTTACAATTTCTTCTTTTCTCTTCCAAGAACTGCTAATTTCAATTGCTTCCAGAAGGTCTAAACGTTTACCTTTATTACCTGAGTGTAGGCATTTAGTTTTATCATAATCTATGAAGTGATTAGAGCTAATACAATGTTCTGAGAATCCAGTTTTATTAACATTGTACAAAATCGACCTTTTATGTTCATAAACCCGAGTTTTTATTCTTCTACCTGTTTGGCCGATATAAAATGCTGGACATTCATTACAAAAAATCTTATAAATACCGCTTTTGTCTTCAACATATGTCTTTTCTTTATTATTCACTAAAAGTGACTTAATATTCCTTTTGTTTGTACAAATGGTTTTAATTTCTCTCTTCTTTAATCTTTCGCAAATTTTTTCACTCAGATGAGGTATGAAATTAATAAAATGATATTTTTGTTCGTTTTTAATAATTTTAGATGGATAAATTGAATCTAAAAGAATTTTTTGTTGTTTTTTTCTTATAGGAATTTTTTTCTTATAAGAAAAAAACAACAAAAAATTCTTTTAGATTCAATTTATCCATCTAAAATTATTAAAAACGAACAAAAATATCATTTTATTAATTTCATACCTCATCTGAGTGAAAAAATTTGCGAAAGATTAAAGAAGAGAGAAATTAAAACCATTTGTACAAACAAAAGGAATATTAAGTCACTTTTAGTGAATAATAAAGAAAAGACATATGTTGAAGACAAAAGCGGTATTTATAAGATTTTTTGTAATGAATGTCCAGCATTTTATATCGGCCAAACAGGTAGAAGAATAAAAACTCGGGTTGATGAACATAAAAGGTCGATTTTGTACAATGTTAATAAAACTGGATTCTCAGAACATTGTATTAGCTCTAATCACTTCATAGATTATGATAAAACTAAATGCCTACACTCAGGTAATAAAGGTAAACGTTTAGACCTTCTGGAAGCAATTGAAATTAGCAGTTCTTGGAAGAGAAAAGAAGAAATTGTAAATGAACAATTAGATTTTCAACTATCCTCCCTACTCAAATCCATTTTGTAGATATAAATTTGTTGTACATCTCTTATAGTAGTTTAGTCTTGAAAATGAGCTAACGCTCGAAACATGTTGACTATACATATTGTTAAATAAATCGTGAAACATTAAGCCAAGAGTTTAATTTATTTTAATATATATATATATATATATATATATATATATATATATATATATATATATAAGTATATAAATAATTTTCAGAGAATATTGAAAGCGGTGCCTTCCTTTGTTGGAATCGCAAGACAGTTACTGTTTCGTACTACAACGTACTCATCAGTTGCACCATTGTCCAACAATAGAAAAGCATCGATTCGACTCTCAAAAACCCTAGGAGACCAAAACCCTTCTCCTTGACACTAGGAGAAGTTTAAATGCAATGAAATTTTCATTCAATTTGCTCAATGATAATCTCGGCTGTCCTGAACTTCTAGGTAAACTTAATTTCTTCGTTCCTCAGAGGTGTACTAGAATAAGCCAGACATTTTACTCAAAAACCCACAGAACCAATTTTCTCTCGCAATCGCCGTTTAGCTTTGCATGTTCTACTGTAAAGCAGGTATCAAGTTGCTGTGATTTGTACTAGGACTCCCTTGTTTCTATCATTAACGTGTACTTCAATTTTAACAGTGAGGTATCTTGATTTCTTCCGGTTTGATTTCAGGATTTGTGGTTTTCTTGATTATTATTATGATTGAATATTTAGATATTGACATTATAGATTCAGATTATTATATTTGATAATGTTTTTTATTATTATAATTATTTCTTAATATTGTATATCTATGTTGTTATTGATATTTTTAATAACTATATTTATTCATTATGTATTTTTCTGTAATTGGGTAGTTACCTGTTGGAAACATATTATTATTATTATTATTATTTCAATCTCCTACTACTGAACTTGTTATTGTTATTCAATGATTTCTGCTAAGTTAATAGTTAGAATTTCAATGTTCTTCACATCGGCATCTGGATTTTATTAATACAAAAACTCTTCAATATCTCGATGAATACTACATAACATCCCAAATGTTGTATGCTTTATGATCCAACCATTCCGTTTTTTCCCCAATACCGCACATTTTCAATCGTTATTTGTTCGCGAAAAAATTGTTACGGCCTGCGCGCCTATGGGGTGTCCCATAGGGAAAACGCAGAAGAGCTCACCATTGTCCGTGACATGTGGCACAGATTAGGGGAGTTCCATTATTGTTCCGTTGAAGCTATTACCGCTTTTAACTTAATCAATAGAGAAGGGTTTTCGCCTTCCGTGGACCCTTCTAAGAATAATACATAAGCATTGTCAAGTTGATTTATGGCCAGAGTGTATCCGGTCAAAGTGTATGGAACGGTGATCGTAAAAACCAGTATTTCCCATGAAATCTTGCCGTGACTTTTGAGGCCAGTAAATAAACAATTTCCCATGTTGACATAGGAATTTTCATTGGCGGTTTAGGTGAGGGTAATTCGGAGGGGAAACAACATATAGATCATTCTCGGTAAGAATGAAAATGTAGGTTTTCATTCTGATACATTGATAGTTTTGTAAGAATATTATATTAATAATAAATATTTTCACAACAAATCATATGGAAAAACACAACAAATGAATAATAAATTATTATGCTATCATAAAAGAAAATAATAAGTGAACTATCCAGTTACATGTCATAAGTGAATGAGAAATTTAAAAATTGGCAGTTACGAACTGCCAATAGCCAAAAGGAACTGCCAATACCAGAAAAAACGTTCTGTTGATTTTCTTTATAGTGAAAACTTCATTAAGTGCGTTGGGCATTTTTGGTAGGGAAAAAACTTGGGTTTTTTAAGACTGAGTCTTGAAAACGAGCTCACGCTCGAAACATGTTGACAAATTCATATTGTTAAATATAATCGTGAAACGTTAAGCCAAGAGTTTAATTCAATTTAATATTTAATTATGTTTCATCAAGAGTTAAGCGAGAATGCAATCTCAGTCATTTATGTATTTTCCTGTAATTGGGTAGTTACCTGTTGGAAATATATGCTTATTATTATTATATCAATTTTTATTCAAATGAAATTAAATTTATATTTCGTCTTGATCTTGTACGGGTCCTAATATATTTGGATAATATATTTGGATTATAAAAAAACGTATAAACATATATATAAATGTTGCTCGGAAGGTCAAGGAATGTAAAAACAATATTGATGTGGACAACTTCAATTGAAACATTATGAAATTTAAAATTTTAATACTAAAAGTTCTACGTTTTTACTTCTATCTCCTGTCTCTTACCGTAAATTTTCAATTTTCTCTCAACTTCGAATTTCTCTAGTTTTTAGGCTCCGTAAGAACTTCTTAAATTTTTCTGAATTGATATTCCATTCTTTCACTTTCTGTGGGAAGGACATTTCATGGTTTTGTAAGATTTTTTTTCAAACAATTTTAGACGATTCCCAAAATCTTCATTCATTTCGAAGAAAACGACTCACACTTCAAGAATAACACCTCTGATTGAGTTTTCTTCCTAAGTATTGACTTGGGAATGGGGCATTCCGTGAGTTTCACTAAATCTCATATAATTACTAGAAAATTTCTGTATTGTCGCCGGCGTTATATTTTATGAAATGTGTAGCTCGATATTTCTAATGCGAACGAATGTACATGTTTTAATGAACACTCCTAGAAATTATTTTCCCGGAAATGAGAATGATTGAATGAAACTGGATCAGTCGGTACGTACAATTCCATATAGACGTGTGCGAAAACGAACCGTTCGTTGAAAACAATAGTCGTCCTTTGATTTCGCTCTTCAAAACCTCTTTAATTAAAACATATTTAATATACGTATTTTTGAACAAATATGACATAGCATTTGATGAATAAATGATAGGATGTAGGAAATATGTTGTATGATCCAATGAAGATGATGATTGCAAGTAGTCGAAATGAACGTAGGAACTAGAGAAATTGCAATAACATCATCAGGATGAATATAGGCACAACCAACACTATTTCGATCAATTTAATTATTATATGTGTATTGGTAATTATGCATACCTTGATTCTTCCTCATCTCTTGAAAAAATATGAATTGTAAATAAACCTTACCTCTCTGATATTCAAAGCATTAAGTTTCTGTTCTGAGCTCTGTAAAGACATTACCACAACTGAAGAAATACATAAGACTTTTCAATATGGTATCAATCCATTCTCCTTATAATCAACGTTAACGTTGTTTTTAAGGAGATTTTACTACTCAGAAATATGTAAAGCAAGCTGAACTTCAGGATGAAAATTGGAGATCTCGCGAGATAATAAAATACAATTTCGAGAGATCCTCAAATTATAGATCTCGTATAGTTCGAAAAAAACTGTTGATTTGAGATTACTTAAAACTGTTCGGTTTGTTGTCGTTTGAGATTTATTAAAATTACTACATATTATTAGCGAAAAAACCTTTTAATCTAAATAACACGTACTAATCAATTACTCACAGCAAAAACATTAACGAAAATAAATTTTAGTTCAAAAGAGCTTGGGGAAAGCTAGGTTAAGTGTTGATTTCCTGAAAAGATCCTTGCACAACAAAAATTCTTGAGGGTGTTGTCTGCTAGACGGCATTCAGCTGGCACCTGCTTGACTGAACATTAAGCATACTGCAAAAAATCTACCCCTTGTTTCACCCTCAAATAGATCCATCTTTTCTTGTATGGTTGAATATAAACTACAATTCAAACACTTGAACTTTTAATTTACACTTTATTGACAACATAGTATGGCGCGTTTCGTCGTTACAAACGATTTTTTCAGATGCTAACAGAATACTGAGTAGTATTCTGTTTATATAAGTGTAAATCAAAGATTCAAGTGTTTTAATTTTAGTTTAAATTCCATTATAATGGATTTAGATCAAGTAAACGCCAACACTATTATATATTTTCTTCTATGAATTACTCTATTCTTTAATAATTGATGAGGCCGATACTTGATGTAAATCGATAAACATAATAAAGCAATTGTTAAACAAATATTTACACATATATTAAAAAGAGTAAAAGAATACATACAATAGGTAAACTTAAATTATGAATACAGAGAAAACAGGTTAGATAACAGGTAGAAGGGATCAATTCATACTGAACTACTATATAGGAAACTAAGTAATTTTGGAAAATTGAGAAGAGGGTTTGAGGTATGATCTTGATGGTTGTGATAAGTTTTATATTGGTAGAACGATTAGAAGTTTTCAAATAAGAATTTCTGAACATAAACGTAGCTTTGATAATCAGAAGACAGATTCACATTATGCGAATCATTTGATTAATGAAAATCATATATTCATATATTCTGATTTTGAAATTTTGAATACCGCAAACAAGGTAATGAAGCTTAATTGGTTTGAATCACTTCAAATTAGTAAATACAAATATTCTGCCCACCTTTTGAACAGCCAAATCGATCATACCTCAAGCCCCCTTCTCAATCTTTTCAAAATTACTTAGTTTACTATACAGTAGTTCAGTATGAATTGATCCCTTCTACCTGTTATCTAAACCTGTTTTTTCTGTATTTATAATTTAAGTTTATATATTGTATGTTTTCGAGAAATGTCATAAGTCTGCACGTAGCATTTGAAAAAGGTGAATCTCATCGAAACGTACGTCATGCAGTATTCTTTTTAATATATGTGTAAATCTTGGTTTAACAATTGTTTTATTATGTTACTCTTCTCTATCTCAACTGGTGAAAAAGACTTTTAGAAGCTCCCAGGCTATCTCCTGATACCTTTTGATGTGTCCCATATTTTTTTGTTGGAGTAGCACCTAAATTCTAATATCCTGTAATCATAGAGGTAACACAACTTCGTTTTCTATGTATGATAAAGCAGGTACGTAATACCGATGTCTTTTGCAGCCCAATCCCTTCAATTTCTAATGAGATCTCGTCGTAATATGATTTCGAATTGATCTCGAAAACCACTCGCAATCTCTCAGGTCGAGATCCTGTGAGATCGGTATTGCATTCTCTAGGTATAATATGAATGCACTATTTTAAATTCAAGTTCGAACAATGTGTTTCAGAAACTCATTTGAATATCTGGATGACAATGTTTACTAAAGTCAAGTTACTACAATTGATAAAGCTGTATCAGAAAAAAGGAAAATCTACTACGAGGATTTAAAGCCCAGATATGATCTGTGAATTACGTACAGAAAACTTTCAAACCTAGTTATCAACCTGAAAATTGAAAAAGGGAACATTGCAGACTCAAAACGACATTTCTATTATTTCTATTGGTTTATTGATGAATGTTTTCGAGATTCATCATTCCAGGAGATGATTCGAAAAAAAACTTGGTCACGAGGTATGAAAGGGAGGTGTGAAATAAGTCTGATCTGCGACGCGTTTGTCACGATCACTTTAGAAGCACAATATTCGTTGGTCTCTGTACTGAGAGCAAAGAAAATGATAGGAAGTTATAAACATAATTATATACCCATAGAATCAGTTGAATGAAGAGTTTTAGAAGATGATTCAACAAATACGAAAATTATAGTACGAGAACTTCACCGAGCATTCTGATCTCATCCAAAATAGATTCAAAATCAATCTATCTGATCATTGTTGAATAAAAATATGTACTTTAGAACATATGATTACCGCAATGACACTGAAAGAAAGAAGAGTACTGTATAACTTCTCCCGCGATTTGTGGATGTCATGTTACTCAAAAATACTTTTTGCGGCATAGTTTCCACAAACACGATACCACTTTGCCTGTTTACATCTCGAAGAGACACGGACGTTCTGCACAGTCGCGTCTATGTTTACTTGGTATGTTTGACTGAAGCAAATTAGTAAGTTCAAATTGAAATCGACGAGTTCTGAAAATTACATTACTGCTTGAATCTGTCTAGTGATTCTGTCTGTTTGACCATAAAGGAAATCGTGGCCAAGTTTATCTGGTATTAGAAGGGATGGGAATCAAATCGCCTGGGAAACGGTATCGTGTCTTTGAAACGATGGATGATGCATCAGAAGCAAAGTTACGAGCAATTCCAAGTCTCCTTTACGCTATCTTTGTCCAATAATATACGTTTCTGTGTTGAATGGAATCTAGTTGGGGTGATTAGTTATGACTTATGACTATGAAATTGTAATGAAAATATAACTTGCTTGTAGTTGATTGAATATTGGCATATCTCTAAGTAAAATTTGATCTCATGGAAATTGAAAACAAAGAATATTTGGCACAGTTTCATAGGATTATATCAATTTCACAAGACAAACATTCCTATATTTCACATCTCCACTCACTATAATAACGAAGGAGGAAGAAATAGGGAAAAAAAAAGAATTCAAGAAAAAGAAGGAATTGATTCTTAAAAGCTTAGTATTTCGAAGTTCCGTATTTGTGAATCAAGTAATTTCTCAGAGTTAGAATCTAAAATGGTTATTTCGAATACATGTGCTGTAAGTCCAGTAAAATGTTAATTATTTAATATGGAGGTGAAATGGTCTTCTTTTCTTACTTCGATTATTCGTCCTGTTCAATTTTTTTGGTGCTTTCTTGATCTATTGTAAATTTTATAAGTAAGATTGATTAACTGAAGCTATAAAATTTTCCATTACTTATCATTGTATCTTATATTTGCGAATTAATTCAATTGAAGAGAAATATAACAAAGATTTCTGTCTTTTAATAACAATTCTCTATTTTAAAGTTCCATTTTAGCGAAACTTCTACAAGAAATGAATTATTCCATGTTTATGCCTGTTATAAGAATCCTAGGATTTTGTTGTAATATAGGCAGACATTCAACTTTCGGAACAAAATATATGTATAAAGATCAATCTACTATTTTCTATAATTAACTATACGAAAATAGATACTGATCGACAAAGTATAAGAACAGTAACAACTTCAAATCTAATTGACGGAGTACTCTTTGAAATCAAATGTGAAATTATTGATGTGAAAAGCGCAACGATTCCAAAATTCTTGAATATTTCTAGAAAACCTTTGAGGTAACCTTGCTACTTTCTGACAATTCATCTTAACGAGAATCGTTAATAAGGACAGGGCCTACTGATACAAGAAAGTGAACATTTTTGACATTGTAAACCTTTGTTCATTATCGTTATCGCCAACACTATGGCTTACTTTATGCAAGGATTAATCATTATTCCTTAAAACAGATGAACTACTAATACGAAAAGCACAGCGATTCATCAATGTTCGAAAATTGTTAGAAGAATATTGTTCTTACAACTTCACATCAACTTAGGCTCACGATAATCATAAAAAAGATAAATGAACTACTAATACAGAAAAGTGAAGCTGTTCCACGAAGTAAAGTTAGGTAGATTATCGTTATCGCAATTCTTCGTCTCAGTTTATGCAAGGACGAATTATGCCATAAGATAAATGAACTACTGGTAGGAAAGCTCAGATACCGCACAATGTTTGGGCATTGCTATGACATCGTTGTCCTTATAAGTTCATAACAATTCGATTTAACGAGAATCATAAAAAAGACAGATGATCTACCGATTCCTAAATCATACTGATCCCACAATGCTTGAATTATAATATCCTGAGATGGAAGAACTACTTATAGGGAAAACTCTCAAATGTTCTCAAATTTCTAGAAAATCAGTGTCTTCATAACTTGAAAGTTTTTGTCCTCATAAAAGTTTATGTTACTGAAAATCGTAAAAAAGAAGAATAACCTACTGAAATTGAAAAAGTAAAGCTGTTCTACAATTTAAAATGTAGATTGGTCATCATTATCGCTAACAGTGTGGTTCACTTTATGCAAGGATTAATCATAGAAACTCAGAGATCCCACTATGTTTGGTCATTGCTAGGACTTCTTGTCCTTATAACCATATAACAACTGGAGTTGATGAAAATGATGAAAAATGCAGATGATCTAATGAGAAGCGCGGGATCCTACAATGTTCGAATTGAAATATCCTGGGACATACGAACTACTGATACAAAAAGCACAAAGAATGTTCTCAAATTTCCAGATCAGTGTCCTCATAATTCATAAAAGCTTATGTTATCGAAAATCATGAAGGGAAAGAATAATCTACTGAAATTAAAAAAGTAAAGCCGATGTTTGGTCATTGCTAGGACGCCATTGTTCTTATAATTTATAACAATTTCAGTTAATGAGAATCATAAAAAAGACAGATGATCTACTGAAAAGCACAGCGATTTTACAATGTTCGAATTATAATATCCTGGGACATACGAACTACTGATACAAAAAGTACAAAGAATGTTCTCAAATTTCCAGAAAATCAGTGTCCTCATAACTCATAAACGCTTATGTTATCGAAAATCAAAAAGAAAAAGAATAACCTACTGAAATTAAAAAAGTAAAGCCGATGTTTGGTCATTGCTAGGACTTCATTGTTCTTATAATTTACAACAATTTGAGTTAATGAGAATCATAAAAGACAGATAATCTACCGAAAAGCGCAGCGATTTTACAATGTTCGAATTATAATATCCTGGGACATACAAACTACTGATACAAATTGCACAAGGAATGTTCTCAAATTTTCAGAAAATCAGTGTCCTCATAACTGATGAAAGTTTATATTTTGTAAAATCATAAAAAGAAGAATATCCTACTGAAATTGAGAAAGTAAAGCTATTCTACAATTTGACATGTAGATTCGTTATCGTTATCGCTAACAATGTGGTTCACTTTATGCAGGGATTAACCATAAAAACTCAGTGATCCCACAATGTTTAGTCATTGTTGGAACTTCATTGTCCTTATAACTTTATATCAATTTGAGTTAATGCGAACCATAAAAAAGACAGATGATCTACCGAAAAGCGATCCGGCAATGTTCGAACTATAAAATCCTGGGACATACGAACTACTGATATGAAAAGCACAGAGAATGTTCTCAAATCTTCAGGAAATCATTGTCTCCATAACTCAAAAGTTTATGTAAATATCATAAAGCATAAAAAAGAAGAATAACCTACTGAAATTGAAAAAGTAGAGCTGTGCTACAATTCAAAATGTTGATTGTTTATCGTTATCGCTAACACTCCGGTTCATTCGATGCAAGGATTAATTATGAAAGCTCAGAGATCACACAATGTTTGGGATTTGTTACATCATTGTTTTTATAATTTCTTAGAAATTTGAGATAACGAGAATCATACCAAAGACAGATGATCTACCGATTCGAAAATCACAGTGATCGCACAATGTGAAAATCATATTATAATATACTGAGACAGACGAACTACTGATACGAAGAGCACATTGAGTATTCCTAAATTTCTAGAAAATTAGTGTCCTCATTACTTGTAAAACTTTTTGTTAACGAATATCATAAAAAAGAAGATTAACATACTGAAACAGAAAAGTAAAGCTCTTCTACAAATTGAAATGTACGTTGAATATCGTTATCGCTAACACTGAGGCTCCCTTAATGCAAAGGCGAATTGAAATATCATAAGACAAAAAAACTACTTCTACGAAAAGTTAATCAATCCCAAAATGTTCGAATATTGCTAGAAAATCGTTCATAAAAATTTATGTTAACGAGAATCATAAAAAAGAGAAATGACCTACTAATATAAAAAAATGAAGCTGTTCCACAAAGTAAAATGTAGGTAGATTATCGTTATCGCTAACACCCCGTCTCAATTTATGCAAGGGCGAATTATATTGTCCTAAGACAGATGAACTACTGATACGAAAAGGATATTCCAGAAGCGAATAGCAATAAATCATTCCCGGTCATGAAAACCTAGGCGGTTCCTAATTAATTCGAGTACCTGGGCGCCAGGGAATATGCCCCATCGATGCAAAGAGCCTGCTCAATATCACCAGCAAAATTGGCGATCTACAAATTTTAACGACAACAATTTGTATTACTCCGGCACGGGACGCTCTAATGGACGCGATGAAGCAATATTTCATAGGGAAGATCAATATTGCACTTCGGCGCTAATCGGAAGCAAACCGTTATTTACTGGTATTCGTTATCACGGTACAACGAGCAGAGGAGTAGATTTATGAGATTTTCGCCCAAATCACTTGTTCCAAAGATACCGCCGTAATTGGGGCGTCGTTAATCATTGGGCGACGCGTCGCCGCTCATTATGCACCTGATGAAATTTTGTGATTAACGAGTGGTATCCCGTTTTTTACGTCAAGTTTTTGTGGCAGATCACGAGGTGTAAGGCATGCTGCGATATAATGAGGAACGTTCCTAATTTATGAAATTTCATTGCAACGTAATCGTTGCCTCTTGACGTTTTACATCAGAAGGCGTGTGTACGGCTTTTCGTACTATTCTTCGGGGTGGCTTCTGGAAACGCGTTTCAGCGGAGTTCCTTCATCCAAAGTTCACTCAAATTCAAAAGATTTTAATTACCGCCTAAGTTGCGGTTGAGTAACACCAGTTATGATCGCATTTGTTAGTTTCAATTCCTAGATTCGTGTATAACTTTGTGATTATGAGTTGGGTGTAAAATTTCACAACAATTTTATACAAGTCAACTTTTTTTCTATAACTTAACAATGGTTATAAATTGGAGGTGACTTGAAATTGATTTAACATTGATCCAGCAAAATTTCACAATTTCGAAAATTCTAATCTCAGTAGAAAATCGAAGGCATTTATAAGATAATCTCAAATTATTGAAAGCAATTATCAATCAATCACAAATTTCGAAAAATGAAAGAATGATTAGCAAAGAAGTTATGAATCCTCCAAAAATTTATACTTCAAGTCATTATTGAAAATTCACGAATGGAAATTACTGTAATTTTGTGATACTAAACGAACTGTTTTTCAATAAATAAAACGAATCGAATCATTTTTTTCGAAAATGTATCTTTATTTTTAATTCGTTTGAAGATATAGATTTAGAGGTGTGAGTATATTCCCTCTCAGTTATCAATGTGACTTCTATATATTGTTAATATTTGTTCATATTATGAGTCAGATTAGAAATAACAATCATTGATTTCATTTATATTATTACAATTATATTTCGAAAACAAACATGGATTTGAATTTTCACAGAATGAACAATTTCCGTTGAAACTGAGGAGTAATATTCTCCTGAATTCCACATAAATGGCTGTCCTATCTTTTCTTCAGCAAGTATATATAATGGGTGATTTTTTGAGCGTAGTTTTTTTTAAATCGAATAAAACACTCCAATTGCATCATATATTCAAAATTTTTATTGAAATTGATAACTTGGCATTTGCCATTTACATTTTGAAGATAACTTCATGTAAATGTTGTCTGCGGCTCCGTATCAAGTGGTCCATTCGGAAGGTTCAATTTTGCGTCCCTTTTTCGAGCATTTCGGCCTGTATCCCACGAATTACACGTGTCATGTTATCCTGTAAGGCTTCAATCGTGTTCGGCTTGTCCACATACACTAACGACTTCACATAACCCTACAAGAAATAATCCAGAGGCGTCAAATCGCATGATCTTGGCGGCCAATTCACAGGACCATTTCGAGAGATAAGCTGCTCACCAAATTCATCCTTCAACATGTCCATTGTTTCACGAGCTACGTGGCATGTGGCACTGTCTCGATGAAACCGGATGTCAACCAAGTTGAACTCGGCCAACTGGGACAAAAAAAGTTGCGTATCATGGCTCGATATCGTTCGCAGTTGGCGGTAACGTTTCTTCCATGGTCGTCTTTGAAGAAAAATGAACCGATGATGCCACCATCCCATAAACCACACCAAACTATCGTTTTTTCGGAATGCATCGGTAATTCTGGTATGGCATGTGGCTGTTCATCACCCCAGGATGCGACAGATTTGTTCATTTACATATCAGTTAAGCCAAAAATGAGCCTCATCGCTGAACACAATTTTTCGATAAAACAGCGAATATTCATTAAGCTGTTCTAAGGCCCATTCGCCAAAAATTAATCGTTGTGGTAGGTCATTTGGCTTCAGTTCTTGCAGAAGTTTAATTTCATAGGCTTTCAAACCCAAATCAACAAGTAAAATTTTCCATGTGGTTGAGTAACACATGCCCAATTGCTGAGAACGGCGACGAATTGACATTTCACGATCTTCATTAACACTGTACGCTACGGCTGATATTTTCTCTTCAGTACGCACTGTACGCATGCGAGACAATGGTTTAATGTCCAACAAAGTAAACTTGGAGCGAAATTTGGTGATAACAGCACGAATTGTTGATTCACCAGGTCGATTATTACCACCATATGATCGTAACAAACGATACACATTTTTCACAGAGTACGAATTTTGATAGTAAATTTCAAAAATTGGCAGAGTTGCTCGTTGGTAAGTCTTTCCATGATGAAATGGCAGAGTATAGTGAAATCTTTACACTTTGGCAGATGACGTTTGGATGCCATTACCAACCAGTGCCGCCACCTGAAAAACTTAACTCTCAAAAAATCACCCGTTATATATATATATATATATATATATATATATATATATATATATATATATATATATATATATATAATCATCAATAATCATTATTATAACGATTGTTTCCCATGATGAGAGCGATTGAATACACATGTTATATACTTTTACGAATATCCTAAATTACTGAATTCTCTAGAAATACAAATATATGAAGTTTCCTGAATATAACCATTCTTAGGCAAGGTACGCAATAAATACGCGAACTAAAATTTCTCATATATTTTGAAAGAGTTATTTTTTTCCTCCACATTCATGGAAATGTCTTCAAAATTAAAAAAGCATCCTCGAATCTCATTTGTAGTTGGACAAAATGGCAGCAGCAAAAAAAGTCATGTTTCAATACGATTGTGTGTTACATGGAGTGTTCAACATTTTCATTGTAGTAATTTTGCACCCAATGAATACAGTTTTTCAATATTTATCAAATATATCATACCTACTATCTGTTAGTTCTTTCGTACCGCACTTGTAATGTGGACCAAAGTGCTGTTGGGCTTCTTGGAATATTGGAAGAACAACCGTAGCCTTTCCTTTCAAGGTTTGCGGTCGTAACATCAAATGAATCAATTTTTAAATTAACTTGTTCATTAAACATTTGTCCTTTCATTTCACAATACGATGGCTTTTTTGGACTGACATCAGTTTCTAAAAATATTTAAGAACACATCTACTCGTATTGAAAAAAAAGATATAAATTGGAATTGAATTTTATCAACCTTCATTGTAATAACTATGTGGATAGTTCAGAGATTGCCTGAATATTTCATTCAGGTATGACAATCCTAATATTTGAATGTATCCAAATCTAGAAAACAGTGTTTTCTTCATTTTCTAAATTTTTCAATACAACTAATATTGTATTGAGCTCTTTCTTCTTCAAAAATTGAGACAAATGAAACAGAAAAATTACGTGATACCCCTAGTCCTAAATAGATCGACTCAGAAATTTCTTAGAAACGAAACGAATTATGACAATGGCGAAAAATAAGAAGAGTAAACCACATTCTTCTATTTTCTGGACCTTCTTTCCGTCCTGTCGATTTTTCAATTCAATCTTGTTTTTCCACAAGATAGATAATATCTTTACCACACTACATATTTTAGTAGTTTAAACACGATTTGGGGGTAAAATAACTTTCTATAGAGCAGAATTTGGGTTCAAATGAACTTTCACGAGTGCTAAATTTTCAAATATACTCCATATTGAAATGAAATTAATTTAATGCCCCAGCTCAACTAGTTTTCATCGCGAACTAATTAATATTAAAAAAAAATTATCGAAACTGAAAACCCCCCTTGACTATTTTATTTGAGCTGCTTCTTCGGCTAAATGAAAAATTTATGTTAATATTCAAAAATATTCCATACCCTAAGGGGTTATTAGCGAATTAAATCTCCAGCGGAACTTTTCTGAGCGCTGTGGGGGTGAAAAGCAAACAAAAAGCTATACAACAAAAGGACATTTCCAAAAGGGTTTACAGAGTGAAGAATGAAATGGCAATTATAATGCATGAACAGGTCCTCATTAGATGGGACCATTTCTAGACAAAAGAGGTGGAAAAATCACGTAATTTTTCATCGTGCCAAGGCAGGGCGCGCTTTCTTTATTCGAGAAAATGCGCAGAAAAGAGCAGATATATATTGCTATGAATTCGTAATGTCGCAAGAAACTTATTCGAGAATAATGATGGAAATAGATCACGAAAAAATTACTCGAAACCGTTTTCATTCCTATATTAAAACCTTGACGTCGAAAAATGAATTTCATGAGTACTCATTTCGCATTCTAAGTGGACTGCAACTGATTAAAAATTTCACCTCCGCACAAATATATACGAGTATATACATAATATACAGAAAAGTATCCAATTAGATTATTGGGTAATAGTGGAAATGAATCGGCATGAAAATTCTAGAAATTTGCTCAATGAACAGATAGAATTAAACAATTCACCCTTGTTAAATGTTTTTAGGTAATAAAAATTAGATTTCAAAATGGAATATCTCAGGTAAAACTGCTATTTATACCTGTTTTTTCAAATTTCATATTATTCTGTTAGCATCTGAAGAAGTCGTTTGTAACGACGAAACGCGTCATGCTATGTAGTCAATAAAGTGCAAATCATAAGTTCAAACGTTGTAGTTTAAATTTATATTTATCAAAATTCATATATCCATTTACGTTCAAAATATATTTATTATCAACAATGATTTGTTAACACGAAGTTAGCTAGTTTACGCTTAAATACTTCAAGGTGAGTAACTGTTTTTATGGAGGTATGCAATTCGTTAAATGCATTAAATCCTTCATAAAATATACTTTTCCTAGATTTAGAACGCCTACAAACTTGCATGTTGAAATTGTCGGCATTTCTTGTATTATAACTGTGCACATCACTGGCATATATTACATTTTTTATTAAACTATATGGAAAAAATTCGCTTTTAATTTAAAATATAAATATATATGTAGCATAAACTATTCTGTTTTCAACTTATATTAGCTTACATTTATCAATTTTACATGCGTTCGATTGGAGTATATCTATTAAATGGTGATTTTATAAGCGTAGTTTTTTTTTTAAATCGAACTAAACACTTAATTTGCATCAAATGTTCAAAATTTTTCATTGAAATTGATAACTTGGCTATTGCCATTTCCATTTTGAAGATAACTTCATGTAAATGTGTTCCGCGGCTATGTTGTCCGTATCAAATGGTCCATTCGGAAGGTCCAATTTTGCGTCACTTTTTCGAACATTTCGGCCTGTATGCCACGAATTACGCGTGTTATGATATCCTGTAAGGCTTCAATCGTGTTCGACTTGTTCACATACACTAACGACTTTACATAACCCCACAAGAAATAATCCAGATGCGTCAAATCGCATGATCTTGGCGGCCAATTCACTGGGCCATTCGAGAGATAAGCTGCTCACCAAGTTCATCCTTCAACATGTTCATTGTTTCACGAGATGTGTGGCATGTGGCACCGTCTTGATGAAACGACTTGCGTATCATGGCTCGATATCGTTCGCCGTTGACGGTAACGTTTCTTCCGCGGTCGTCTTGAAGAAAAATGAACCGATTACGCCACCAGCCAATAAACCACACCAAACTGTCGTTTTTTCGAGATGCATCGGTAATTCTTGTATGGCATGTGGCTGTTCATCACTCCAGATGCAACAGTTTTGTTTATTTACTTATCTGTTAAGTCAGAAATGGAGTCTCATCTCTGAACACAATTTTTTGATAAAACAGAGGATTTTCATTAAGGCTCATTCACCAAAAATTAGACGTTGTGGTAGGTCATACTGCTTCAATTCTTGGAGGAGTTGAATTTTATAGGCTTTCAAACTCAAATCCATACGTAAAATTTCCCATGTGGTTGAGTAACACATGCCAAACTGAGAACGGCGAATTGTCATTTCAAGATCCTCATTAATACTGTACGCTACGGCTGCAATATTCTCTTCAGTACACACTGTACCAATGCGAGACAATGGTTTAATGTCCAACAAAGTGAACTTGGTGCGAAATTTGGTGATAACAGCACGAATTGTTGATACACCATCTCGATTATGACGATCATAATATGGTCGTAACAAACGATACACATTTTTCACAGAGCATGAAATGAAATCGCAGAGTATACTGAAAACTTTTCACTTTGACAGATAACGTTTGGATGCCATTACCAAACAGTGCTGCTAACCTGAAAAACATAACTCTTACAAAATCACCCGTTACATTTCAAAACTGTTCGCTCACACATGAACAATATTAACAATAGGAACAATATTAATGCGAATGAAGTAAAGCGAAATAGGATATAATCTTTGATCTAATCTTCAGACTTCAATCTCTCTTCATCTTGAGAACTGCAAAAATTATCAAAGGAATACACAACAGGAAACAACAACTAACGAATGTGAATTTCCAACTGAAGACGTTACATTTCAAACCCGTTAAATAGAATCTCCGGATTGAAATTCATATCGCTATTCACACAATTCACAGGTGGAATGACAAATGACTAGACAGCCCTCGCATATCCAACTATATACCATAGGGTAGGTATATCTCATTTTTCTGCAATTCTTTATACGATATATACGATGTCGCAGGAATAAATAACTTGAACTTGTCTAACTTCCATTCAGGTTGGAATAACATGAAAATTAATCGTTTTTACAGTTGGTTTGCCCCATCAAGCACTTTTTCTTGGAATACGTCATGTGATTTCGCTAAAGGAGCTACTCATATTTTCTGTTGTACTTTTGACCTGTAGTATCAAGCATACAGTATAAGTTATATGGCCAAGAGCTAAATAATTGAACAAAAGAGCAAATAAACAGTCTGTGACTAACATGTAACTATTCATTGAATCAATCAAAGTGTTTCGAACTTTGATTGATTCCGAAGCCACAAATGTGCTATTGTTATCCAGTAAGAGTTTAATGTAATTCTTGAGGTTTCACATAGAAGGTTGAGAGCTCATAATTGAACCTAATTGATATATTCCTTTGTCCATGAATATTCAGATACATATATTCAAGATTTGTGATTTATGTTTGTTTCTTCGGTTGTTTTCGCGCAAAGTCGGATTTCATTTCGTTGATCTGGTTGTTCTTGAAACTAGACGCACTGATTGAGAAGATCTGCTACAAAAGGTTTTCGTTTTATAAGAGATTCAAAAAAGTATGCTTTCGACTGAGTTTTGCCTGGTACTGCACCTTATTCAAGCAGGAGGCAGAAGAGACAGCCAAGAGCTCGAAGAAAAGCAAGCAGAGCATAATTTTAATATATTCATTTTGAATATGATATTAAATTCAAACACTTGAATTTATGATTTACACTTTATTGACTACATAGCATGACGCGTTTCGTCGTTACAAACGACTTCTTCAGATGCTTACAGAATAATAACAACATTTCGAAAAACACAGGTGTAAATATCAGGGAATTTTGGGATTCTATGACTTTGGTTTTACCTCAGATATTCCATTCTGACATATAATTTCTATTACTTTAAAAGGTTTAACAAAGGTAAATTGTTCAATTCTATCTGTTCATTGAGCAAATTTCCAGAATTTTTAAGCCGATTTATTTTCACTATTTCCCAATAATCTAATTGACTACTTCTCTCTATATTGTGTAAAATTTTGAAATTCGTATCAAAAGTATGGTTTTCTGTTAATAAATGGTTAGCATAATTCGAATTAATTTTATTATGCGCGAAGCTATATTCATGTTCCTGTATTCTAGTACCGAAATTTATACTAGTTTTACCTATATATTTATAGCGGGACATGTTCCACAATTCAATTGGTAAACACCTGATTTGTCGTCTCTTTTAATTATGTTTTTAATGTTCTTAATGTGTCTCGATAAATTATTGTTCGTTCCAAATGAAATATTAAAATTATGTTTACTTAAAAAGGTTTTGACTTTTTGACTGACAGTTCCAAAGTAATTTTAAAGGTACATAATTTTAAATATTTATTCATTTATCTATTTATTCAGAGATACACCACGCAACATCGTAAGACGCTTAATGAAAGGAAGAAATACAATAAAATTTTCGACTTATGTAGAATTAAACTGTAAACAGAAGCAGAAACTTTCAAACAATACATATGAACGATATAACTCTGTAGAAAAATTAAAATGGGATCTTACCTACAAGGCTCAACGAACAACTCAAATCTGAAAAATTCACATCTGAAGGTATAAATCTAAGGAGCAATCAGGCGAGAGCTAGTCTGATATCACTAGTCCTGTATGTAAATATCTCAATGACATCACTAAAAGTCTCTAAGTAATCATTAATATCATGAAGTGATGAAAAGCCAGAACATAAGTACAAGTCAGAGTTTAATGGAAATTTTTTATGTTTCGACTATGTGATATCAGAACACGGAAATTTATGAGGGAAAGAAGAAAAGAACAATCATCGAAAACCTAAAAACTTTCATAGGAACATGATTCCAAATATTTTCTACGTGTTTCAAGTGATGAAACATTGACTCCGCTAGTAACTATTGAGTTATATCTCGTTCTGGAAACAAACCATCAGAGCAAAACCATGAATATTTCGAAAAGTCTTTGATAGGATTCAAGATTTCCTATGTAACACACGTATTCCAAATTCCAAACAATATAAGCATATTTTTACTAGTTGTGATCATATTGAGACATTTTATAGGAGCACAGTTGATTCAAATTGAAACAGCCATTATCTAGAGTTCCTCATTACAAAACCTAAAGTATTGTAAGAAGTAGAAACAATGTTTTTTATGTGAATAGAAAAAATAAGTTTTGAGACGAAACTTCCTCCTGAAAGAAGAAATAAGTTTTGTGACGAAACTTCCTCCTGAATTCTTGAATTCGGTAGACCTTTCAATTTCATCACTATTCCTGATAAACAAAATGAACTATATTCTTTTTGCGAGCAAAGACATAGATAACTTCTTGTAAAATGTTGCAATCACTTACCTATTGCTGAAATATTGCGAAACACCTTACAGTCATCTTCTTACAGAAGAACATCGTTCAAACCAGCAAAATCCTTCCCGCACAATGCAATTCATAGAGATAAGTTGGGGATAACAGGTTATAATAATACTCTTCTCATAATCATTTGATTACATCTGCTCACTTGCCCCATTGAGAAGATTTGTGCACTTATTTCCTTTCCAAATTGATACATGTTGAAATAAATTTCATAGTTTCAGCTGTTGTGGGATATCAAATGATGTTGGTTGTTTCCACATAAATGAACACTCTGTTAGAAAAACATAATGCCTATTGCATTCAGACATTTTCTTCATATTCAAGCTTCATTATTTTCATAAAGGTACATTTGGGACCATTCACAACCAGCAACAATGTCTCCACTGTACTAGAATATCTCTAAGATAAGAGAGGAGAAGAACCTCAAAGAGGCGTGTATCAGAAAATTAATCTAGAAATAAATTTCATAATTAATTATCTTCCTAAGATGGCAAGAATTGCTTCACGAAAATATATAACTTGCAACGTCAATTACTTCAAGAGGCATAAAGCAACAATAACCTGTGAGAACCGGATCGATGGAGGCTTTGAAATCAGTTGTTCGAGAAACAATAGCCATCTGGGAGAGATAGAAAGCACTCTATTATTTGCTTGCGTGATTACCAAAACGGCGGCTACCCTAAACATTGTAGAGAATGTCCAGTCAATAAATCATGTCCATTCCTGATTTCATATATATATATATATATATATATATATATATATATATATATATATATATATATATATATGTCGTTTTATTTATGTCCTCTTCAATATTGTTTTAGAAAAGGTCATTAGGGAATGGGAACTTCACGTAAAGGGCATACAAGTGGGTATTAAAAAAGAAAATAGAATAATGAGAGGTAATAATAAAAACTTGTCTAAAAATCACTGACTGAACAATTCTTTATTCGACTAGTTTCGCCTTTTACAGCATTATCAAGAATGCTGTAAAAGGCGAAACTAGTCGAATAAAGAATTGTTCAGTCAGTGATTTTTAGACAAGTTTTTATTATTACCTCTCATTTAAATATGAACTATCACAGAGTAGATTCATCGTCCATCGAATTTAAAAATAGAATAAATGTCAAATGTCTCGCCTTTGCGGACGATATTGCTATCATCACAGACAACATAACTGAAGCCATTCTCGCCGTAGAAAAACTACATGAAATTGCGCAGAAAACCAGGTTACAAATTTCTTATGATAAAACCAATTACATGGAAAGAAAACCAAAAAATAAATTCCCTCTTATCACAAAATGTGGTGAAATTCGGCAAGTCGGCAATTTTGAATATCTCGGGGAAGTTATACAGTCCTCAGGTTTAAACCGAATCGCTAATGAACAGAGAATCATCAAGCTCCAAAGGGCCTACCAACTAACATGGGCTCACTATAATAAAAAGAGCATTTCGATAGGCGCTAAATTGAGGCATTATAACACAACGATTCTTCCAGAAGCAATTTACGCATCTGAAACAATGGTTATTGACAGATTTTAAATACATTTTCTGTGTAATCTGAACACAAACCCGACGCCTGGCTACAAAGTTGTTGATATTGTCCGAGCCATGATAATGGAAATTAAAGAAGCCAGACAATTTTAATAGGTTTAACATCCAGCCAGACTTAAAAAAAAATGAATATTCGAGGTATTTTAAGATACATAAATAGTATTCTTTATCATTTCAAAATTGGTAATCTAGAGATGCCAGCCAGGTTGAGTGGAATTTTCTACTTGCTAGATAACCTACAAATGTGTACAAAGGTGCGAGTAACCAGTACCATTTTGTAAGTAGGAAAGAGCTTTATCATTGATTAATTATTTCGCTTTCGTTGCTATAATTTTTTTCTTCATCTTCGATGAGAACTTAGATCTACTTTTGCGTTCATTTGGATATAAATGTTAACTAGAAATTTTAAACTGGAAAAAATTAATGCACTTATAGTTACGCTATAACACTAGTCGCTCGGACTTATGAAGATGTTTCTAGTTTGTTTGTCAGGTAGCATAACCCACTCAAATGAACTGGCTTTTTTTAATTATCAGTTTCTGATGACTAAGATTATTATGTATAAATCTTGAACTTCCTCAAATATATTTTTCGAATAAAAAACTCGAGGAGGTCGGCTAGGTAGTATCCAATTGAAATGGTTTGGCCCCTATATTTTCTATTTTCTCATATTATATCCCCAACACCGAAAATGTTTATAACAATTTCTATACGGGGCTCAAATACCTGCTCAAAAAGTCACTCTTGGACTATTACATAGTATGAGGTAGAGAAATGTGATTATTCAATTATACAAAATTACAGATTATACAAAAGAAGTTCTCAGAAATCATCAAAACTCAACATATTGATGAAATATTTCAACATCTAGACCAATACGTTGCTGAAAACAATGGAACATACTGTAGTTCAAAACATTGAGATATACCTATAAAAATTGTTCAAAACATTCTACATATGTTGAATAGTGTTGGCGTTTACTTGATGTGAATCTAAATACATAATTCAAATACTTTACATACTTCAAATTATGTATTTAGATATTCATCAAGTATCGGCTCGATCGATTAATGATGTAAATCCATTATAATTGAATATAAACAAAAATTCAAACACTTGAACTTTTAATTCACACTTTTATTGATAACATAGCATGACTTGTTTCGTCCTTGCAACGACTTCTTCAGATGCTACTAGAATCTATACATTTCTAGCAGCATCTGAAGAAGTCTTCTGTAACGACGAAACGCGTCATGCTATGTTATCAATTAGAGTGTGAATCAAAAGTTCAAATGTTTGAATTTTAGTTTATATTCAATTCAACATATGTTTGGGGATGCTAATTTATTTGAAACAACTCAGGTGTGTCAAACTCTTGCTGATGGATCATTACTCCGAAACAAATATTGGGTTGATCAAATGATTCCTGAGAAATTCAACCAAGGATTTCTAACTTAACTTAATTTTTGGACTACACATTTTTAGAATAGTGCAGGAAAGTATTCTTTGAATACTTGCACTGTCAAAAATCACCCTGTATTTGTTATATGACAAAACCGTTCAATCTACTTCACGCATATTTGCCCTTATCGAAATTAAATTAAAAAATAATTCTCCAAATACGCCATGAATCCACAACCCGATGTTCCACCAATTGAATTTATCAAAATAAATTGTTTTGACAGGGAAAAACAAGCCGGAAGCTACGATCTGGGCGTTCTTCCGCAACTTCAGTTATTAAATTCATGTTTACCAGGTGCGAAGTCATTGCACTAATTCAATTTGTCCGAACTGCAGCCAATTTATTTCCAAAATTAATTCTTAAACTCTCGCCGCACCGCTGACTCCAATAAACTAATGCTAGCAACTTCGTTTCGGGAAGTTCTGTTGTTCTCATGCAGTTGTTACCGTTGCCGCTTACCGATCTTGACTCAAACTTTTCGACGCCCTGACAAATGATCTAGCTATTTCATGTTTCCTTCATTAATAAGGCAGTTCTTCTATGCGATTCCCAGTTACAATTTTGCATCTTTAAGTCAATAGTTAAGAATGAGACTCTCAATATTAACTTCTTACTGTCTTCACGAATTGATAGTAGTAATAATAATAATTTAGTTTCCTGCAGACTTACATAAAAGTATAGGATATTGTCATAAAAACGAACTCCCACAATATGAACTTATAAGTGGACATGAAGACAACCTCATAAAAAACGATAACTAAAATAGAAAATTAAGGAATGTAACAATGGTCATAAACTGAAGGTAAGTTGATCATTTGATATCAGTTTTTTCTCTTAGCGTCAATCAGAAATTTCCACTTGTTCAAGAAGATCCAGAGATTTACTCTTCATCTGTGGGTGCAGCAATTTCACTGAGTTTGAATCTATGAAATGGTTATTGTGAATGCACCGTGTAAAAAGTCTTGTAAAATTTTTGTTATTTAATATGGAGAATTTGTGTTCTTTCATTCTGGTTGCTATACTTCGTCCTGTTTGGCCTATGCGTCACAATCAGCACAATTAATCTGGTATACTCCGCTTTTATCTTTTGTGGCCTGTTTCTCTCTATTATTAACTGAAAATGAACGCAAATTTCTTCTGTTCGTGCTGATAATTTTTATATTATGCTTCCGCAATCTATTTTCGATTCTATTCGTGAGATAGGGAATGTGATTAATACTGTGGAATTTTTTATCATTATCATCTTCTGTAATTGTAAATAGCAAAATGGATTTCATCAGTCGTTTATGAAATAGCGCTTTTCAATTATTAATTTGTCAGTTATCGATTCCGAGTAACCGTTATTTTTTGCTGATTCACACCGAAAAAAAAAATCAATATTAAATGATCAACTTGCCTTCAGTTTGTCACCATTGGTACTTTCCTAAATTTTCTAATTCAAGGTATCCTTTGTTATTCCCTAATTCTTAGAATTGATTTAATACTTCTACCTGTATATTGACCTGTCCCTCTACTTCCATCTATATCAGTCTTAAGTCTATTGCAATGTATAGGTATATAATGGGTGATTTTTAAGCTGATTTTTTAAGCGTATCTTTTTTAAACCGAATAAAACACTCAATTTGCATCATATTTTCAAAATTCTTATTGAAATTAATAACTTGGCCTTTGCCAATTACATTTTGAAGATAACTTTATGTAAATGTTGTCCGCCGCTCCGTATCAAATGATCCATTCGGAAGGTTAAATTTTGCGTCACTTTTTCGCACATTTCGGCCTGTATCCCACTAATTATCTCATGAATTATTATGAGATGCTCACCAAATTTATCCTTCAACATGTTCATTGTTTCAAGAGCTGTGTGGCATATGGTATCATCTTGATGAAACCACATGTCAACCAAGTTCAACAACTCAGCCAACTGGGGCAAAAAAAGTTGCTTATCATGGCTCGATATCGTTCACCGTTGACGGTAACGTTTCTTCCACGGTCGTCTTTGAAGAAAAAAGGACCGATGATGCCACCAGCCCATAAACCACACCAAACTGTCGTTTTTTCGGGATACATCGGTAATTCTTGTATGTAATGTGGCTGTTCATCACTCCAGATGCGACAGTTTTGTTTATTTACATATCCGTTAAGCCAGAAATGAGCCCTATCGCTGAACACAATTTTTAGATAAAACATCGGATTTTAATTAAGCTGTTCTAAGGCCCATTCACCAAAAATTAGGCGTTGTGGTAGGTCATTCGGCTTCAATTCATGCAGAAGTTGAATTTTATAGGCTTGCAAACCCAAATCAACACGTAAAATTTTTCATGTGTTTTAGTAACACATACCCTGTTGTTGAGAACGGCGACGAATTGATATTTCACGATCTTCATTAACACGGTACGCTACGGCTACAATATTCTCTTCAGTACGCACTGTACACATGCGAGATAATGGTTTTATGTCCAACAAAGTAAACTTGTTGCGAAATTTGGTGATAACAGCACGAATTGTTGATTCAACAGTTCGATTATGACGACCATAATTTGGTCGTAACAAACGATACACATTTTTCACAGAGCACACTGAAAATTTTTCACTTTGACAGATGACGTTTGGATGCCAATACCAACCAGTGTCGCCAACCTGAAAAATTTTACTCTTAAAAAATCATCCGTTAAAAATGTTGGTCAAAAAATATTGTTCAGTCTAACTTTTGAAAATGGAATAACACCCCGAGGCAATTGTTTTTATGTATTATAAATTTTGTGAAACCTAGCCAAGTGTTTTTTATTTATTTATCTGAAATATATATTTCACTTCAACTCGTAGTCGAAATATTCCAAGGGCAGAACCGAATAGTGATAGAATTGATCATATTCTGAATAGGTCCATAGATATTCGAACAGGACAAGCTTATTTTCGCTTCGACTATAGCTAGGAACAAACCATGACACCTGTATGCAGTTTGTTGTCTGTTGATTTTCATCAGAACAGCGTAGATTGTGACTGATCCCAAATTTAAATAAAAATAACACCGCGACTGTTCCCATAATGAGTTCTAATCATTTAGTTTCGTAATCCATTGGTATGTATGTAGGTATGGTATTGTAGGAGAAATGGGAATTATAAACGTTATAGGTATTAAATACGATTTTCATCAAAATATCGAATTTCATTTCATCCGCCTATTTGGAATCAATATCAATCCGATATCGAATTCAAAATAATTAATTTATTCCCTTTCATCATACTAAATTGAAATAATCTGTTTTAATCAGAGATATCCATAGAATATAGAATATTCATTCGATATTGCTTTATTCCATGTTCAGGAAGATTACTCTGGCAGGATTTGGTCATGGTAAATGCGTATATAAATGGTTATTGAAGCAATAAATGTATTATAGTATTAGTGTTTTTCATGAATATCTTGCTGTTCTTTATATGGAAACTGGTGTTGAAAATATGAATTTGTGTATGAATGTTCTGTTCTTTCTAACAATCAGGAACACTAAAAATATTCATGATAACGATGTCTATATATTAATAAATGACACGGAGGTTTCGCTTATCTCTTGATGAAACTTTATGTTAAAAACAATAAATTAAAATTAACAAACTTGGCTTAAGTTTCACTAAATATATTAAAAAATCTACTTATTTTGGGTGGTTAACCCATTATCAAGAGTATAAAATATTACATCTGTGAGTAAAATAAGTAACATTTTATACACTTGATAATGGGTTAACTACCCGAATTATATGTACAATTTTTCAAAATATTTAGTGAAACTTAAGCCAAGTGTGTTATTTTTAATTTTGATTGAGGAACAGCAATTTAGTTGTTTTAGATCTGTGACTTGTTTGTGACTAAATTTTGGTCTCTGAATTCAAAAATATTATCAATTTTTCTCTATCGCGTCAAGTTTTTAAACTACAGGATACCCTCTCTTTATCCTAAAAGTCATACAGAATAGGCATACAGAGGAAAATAAAGTGGGTTCTAACCAAACATATTGGAATAATTTATTCGTACAAAGGTTATTATTATATCAAATAATAATGAAAATTAGGGTAAAAATTTTCGCTTATGAGTTTTAATGGACTTTTCTCATCGACTCAGATTAGACAGTAAAACACAAGGATAATCCAACAATAAAAATATTCTTCATTATTTACAATTCAAATATATATACAAAATAATAGTTCAACCAAAAAAATATATCCTACTAAAATCGTCTTCCGCGAATAACCGGCAACGGTACCTAGACGGTACGATTCACATATGCTCTCACCTTCCGACTGTTCGAACGCGTCCCTCGCTTCTTCGTCGAACTGCCTACGTGGTCGAACCACGATCTGCAAACAAAATGTCGTCGCCCGGATTCAACACTTCCGGACAGATGGGTGAAGGACAAGGAAGCGAGCCGATCAACACTCGGCTCACGGGGAAGCTCTTCGGAGTCAACACCTCCGAGAGACCGGTCAGGGACAAGGATGTGAGCCGATCAACACTCGGCCCACGGAGACGCTCTTCGGAGTTAACACCTCCGAGAGAACTAGGAAAGGAAGTGAACCAACCAACACTCGGTCCATGGAGAAGTCCTCCGGAGTCAGCACCTCCAGGAGAACGGGGAAGGAAGAGTAGAGGAAGCTGGTCAACACCCAGTCTCCAGGGAAGAGTTTTCCGAAGTCAACACCTACGGTGAACAGGCGTTCTAAGCGTCGTGCACCTGATTTTAAACTCATCGGTCCCTACTCTCGTTACTCCTTCTCTTCCTACGGTGGTCCGGTAGGGATCTGCACGATGCTCAATTGTTTATCTTATATTTTGCGCTCGCGTGTTCTTCCTCCGTTACAAACTTTTCCTAGGATGTTCAATCTGGGGACATTCTCGCTTGATGCGCCAACAGTGGTCAGCCATCATACTGACATCCTATCTATTTTGATACCTTGCCTCAATGGCCTTCAAGTGGAATAGCTCACCCTGTTCATCACTAACACCGCCAAGATTTTCTAAAAAGTTAGAATGGTGGCTACGTAAGAATTGCAGTTTGCTACTCATATTACAGGGAAGCTTGTTAAAGCTTTCTTAGAGTTGTTGATCAATTTCGACGTAATTCTAGGTACGCGTGTTTCCATGAAAGTCCTCGACAATACTTTCGAATACCAACCAAGCATTCTTTTCAAGTTCGGTCATTGTTTCAATGAAACGTTCATCTTTAATAAGTTGCCGAATATGTGGCCCATCAACGACAACAGCCTTCACCTTTTCGTATGACAAGCTAGGAAATGCCGAAATTATATATTTAAAACAATCCCTTCAGTTGACAAAGCTTTAACAAATTGCTTCACGAGACCTAGTTTTATACGCAAAGGCGGAAAATTCATGTTTTTCTGTCTACAAGTGGCTGATTTAGAATGTTTGGATCACCAGGGTTCAGGTCAGAACTTGGCGGCCACTTTGACTGCACCCAATGCTCCTCACGAGCTCTGCTGTCCCACATACATAGAAAACAGTGGTACTTGGTATTTCTGCGTTACTGGCCAAGAAGGAAACAATCCATTTTAAGGTCAACACAAATCATCCATTGGTGTAAGTTACATTGCAACAAGTCAGAGCGACACCTATTTACTACAGTGTCTCATGCGCAGCTGACCAAAATAGTCTAGACAATACGAATCGGAACCTATTGCGCCGCGTCATTACCCCCACCAGTCGTAACTGGACAAAGTTCCGCCGACAGGAGTGCAGTAGGGTTTTCTGTGATTCGCGCTCAGTTCCACGAAGAGTAATAGTATGCGCAACAACTGTAGAAAAAAATTGACGTGATAAAAAAACATGTGATTAAAGTTTTGGAACCAGCATGTCAATTTACCTCTAAAACACCCTAAAAATCGAACTCAACAGAAATTATGTTACAAATTGTTCCCCAGTGTTATAGGTATTTGAAAAACCCATATTGAAGTAATATTTAGAAAAACAGGAGCCTAAACACCTAAGGCTAGAGTTTTATTTTGACTGTGTGTTCGTATATTTGAGGAAGCATTACACAAGAACTGCTGACAGCAATCCAATATTTTTAACGATTATTTCTACAGTTTTGAATTCAAAACTGTATATCGAATTGTGCAGTTATTTGAAAGCTGCATAGTACTACATGAATCTCAGAAACTACTGAGTCTATTTCCTCGTTTTTGTACCTATACTAAGTTCTTCACACTACACTAAGCGATAAACAAACTTCTTTTCGAAATTATTTCATCTTCAAAAGAATATCTTCATTTTTATACATCGATGATTAATAGACAAGTTGTTAAGTAGCAACATGTTCATTTGAATTGAGTTATCCTAAAGGACATTGCATATGCAAAATTAACAGATTTGTAGGAGATAAATTCTGCATTTCCACAAGCAGGTAGGTTAGTCGTTGTGTGTACTTGATAATCAAATAAAATCGTAGATGGCGTCCTCATTTGATTCTTTTATCTTAACTAAGTAAAACTAATCTTACAGTAATATTTAACTTTATTTCGGCCGAAGTAGAAGACGAAGAAGAGGGAAATATATTTTTCTGTATCAAATATGTCCTAAACGGTAGTCTATATTTGGACTGTTCATTGTGTAAATCCAACAATACTAAAGGATAGTGGGCACATATTCATAGCTGCCTAGCTTTTAGCAGCTCGGTTGCCATGGACTCTCAGAAGAATCTCAGAAGCGAAGCACCTGTTATGAGCACTAATATTTCATAATATGATGGTTAGACGACTCGAGAGTGACCGAAATTTCAAATAGCATCAAAACATTCCGAGAGAGTGTTTCTATTCATAGAGGAAAATACGACTGAAGGTCTTCAAGATTGAAGGAATTTGTGACAAAGGATATCTCTCCTAAATATACATGGATCATCACGAAATTATGAAAATATACTTAAACCACACATTTAATGGATTCATTGGGCACAATAAACTTCTGACATGACTCGCATAGGTTCGTTGGAGACATCACTGAATTTTTTCGATATTCAACATTGACGTTGAATACCAGAATTATGTTCCTGTATTGTAACGAATACTAGTCGTGAGTTCGACTAGTGAACACTTATATACAACTAAGGTCTCTCAGTAGTCCTGGGAATCATTCAGAAAATGAAAATAATATTGACAAAAACCACGAAAGGGAAGACTGGTCTTTCGCGCGGTCTTCCTGCGAAATCAAGAAGATTGCGAAAGAAAATTTTGAGAAGAAGCATCGATCACTAATTGGTCTCAGGCAAAATGTTTCAGGAAACGGAAGACACAATTCTAGCTATCCAAGAAAAGGTTATTTCAACCCGTCATTACCTGAAATACATAGTTAAAGACAAAATATTGAGAGACGAGTGGTATCGATACGGATGCCAAGCATAAGAGACAATCCTTCACATAACAGGAGGTTGTTAAATATTTGCACCACCAAAGAGACTTCCAGATTATGAATCAAGAAATAGTTCGAAAATAAAATGTCCTACAGAAAGAAAAGGTGCCTTATCAACTGCATTCTGAAGTCAAATTTAGAGAATGTTCAGTTTAGACTCTACTGAGATCTAACAACACTTAGACTCTACTGGGATCAAACAATACTTCACAATAGACGAAGCTTTGACTTGGTTGACAAAATAGCTACGAAAACTACTTTCATCGTGGCGGCCAATCCAAATGCAAACAACATAGTGGGAGAGAATGCCGATGAAACCTCTAAATATCGAGAATTTGAAGTGCGAGTGCAGAGACAGTGGCACATGAACGTCATCAAGACTGTTTCAGTCATCTTGAGGTCTATTGCTAAAATCTCTAAGAATCTCCTGTCAAACATCCTAGAAATAGGATTCGGCGAACATCTTTATAAGGAATTAGAAAAATCGGTGCTACTTGTCATTCCAAGGGTTGTCAGGGTGTTTCTATGACATATCGAAAAACAACGCCAGGAAGATCGCAGTCATGAGGACCACCGCCACGGGCCTGATAATTTATAAAGATTTCTCCCCGAGCACAATTCTTCTGAATTATAATATCTGGGATGAGAAAAAGTTCACCTAATGAGCAGTGTTAAAGCCCTAAAGCTCGAAATCGGAATAATAAGGAAGGATTTTTTTGTCTCAAATTGAAAAACATTGCTTGTTACCAAATAATCTAAGCGAGTTTCAGTTCAGTCCGTCAATTATATAACAATTTCTCAGCTGTCGATGCAGCTAAAATACAATACTTAGTCCTAATCTAAGACAGAAATGAAAACCAAGACAGTATAATCGCAGGAAACTTGAAACAAACCTGGAGCACATCCACAAATATATTAGAAAATTAAATTTGCAGTCAATATAAAATAAGATAATTACATATGATGTCGTCTTATGAGCCGCCCAATGTGTGAAAAATACGTCTCGAAAGTTTAGAGATAGACCAACTAAAACACCAAGCACAATTATTGTTTAATTTTGCTACATTGTAAGAAAGGAAACGTTAAACTTAGACATTGCTTGGGGTTTAAGTAACTTAAGGTTTTGGTAATTTAAGTATATCGGCAATAACACGCCAAATATTGTCTCTTAAATTGTCAAGCGTTTGTGGCTTTTCCGCATAGACCAATGACTTTACATAGCTCCATAGAAAGTAGTCTAGCGGTGTTAAATCACAAGATCTCGGAGGCCAATTCAGAGGTCCAAAACGTGAAATTAGGCGGTCACCAAACGTGTCTTTCAATAAATCGATTGTGGCAAGAGCTATGTCACATGTTGCGCCGTCTTGTTGAAACCAACCACAGCTACTGGACATCATGGTTGTTCAATGCAGGAATGAATTGAACAATTCATGGCTCTATACCGATCATCATTGACTGTTACGTTCTGGCCATCATCGTTTTTGAAGAAGTACGGACCAATGATTCCACCAGCCCATAAAGCGCACCAAACAGTCAGTTTTTCTGGATGTAACGGTGTTTTGACATACACTTGGGGATTATCTTCACTCCAAATGCGGCAGTTTTGTTTGTTGACGTAGCCATTCAACCAGAAGTGCGCTTCATCGCTAAACAAAATTCGCTTATGAAAATCGTGAACAACGGCAATCTCGTATTGGGCCCATTCGACGAATCTACGCCTTGCTTGATGATCGTGAGTCTATTCACGATGAATTGCCAAACCAAACTGAGAATAAATCACTTCTCAGCTGTTAAATCGGTCGCCATCTTCAACAGAAATGCCAACTTAAAGTTCTATACCTCTAAAAAAAACACCCTATACATTTCTGAATTTCAAATTGAACTTATAAACATCATTTCTGAAAGTTATTTTATATCTAAATATTGTGGATTTAACAAGCACATTATTCTGTGACATAAACAGAGTACCTTTCATGTTGCCTGCTGAGTGAACCCGCCCCCCTGATTCTGAGCTAATTCTATAGAATTTTTTTACACAGCATCAGCCTAATCGGCTCAGGCATACATTTCAGAATATTAAGGAGATGACATAGTTTGGAATTATTCGAAAAAACTGTGGAGATGTGGAATTTTTGGCAATCGAATTCCAACATTATATGCTTATAATTATTCAACTGGTTTCGGAAGAATACTTGATGAATTTAGAACTATTAGACAGTCCTATAGAAACAGACTACTCGTGAAAAAACTGTTCCATTTTCCGATATGGTTCCGATGTGCTATTTTTTCATAGATTAACACCTCTTGGTTTTTGAAGTGAATATCTCCTTTGAAACAGTCTTGCCAAAAAATGAACAATATTATCTGATAGAGAAGGAAAATAATGCCTTTGTTTTCCTGGAATGACCTGATAATGTTCCTCTTCATCAAACCTTCTGAAGTTTTTACCGTCACCGGAAAGTTTCAGTTGAATTTCTTGGTCTTCGGTTTGAAAGTTTCATATGAAACTGAAAAATCTACTAACAGCATAATTGAGTAATTTCATGCATGAAAAAATGATGAAGTCAATCCAAGAATTCACCAGGAAACCTTGTTAACTTAATTCAATCATTTTCCTGCAAAAGTTTCCCGTTCCGAAGAAAATTATTCCGTATAGTAATGGAATCAATACCGTTACCGAACATCCGTCGGATGATGAATTGTTCGTTAAACTTTTCTGTTTTCACTGAATACGACAGTTTTCAAACTCTACGATTTTTTCCAACGTTTCCGATGAGGAAAATTGATTAGGATGGTTGATGGGGAGTGCTGGAAGGTCAAACGTGGACGTGGACAAATGGAAAATATGAGGCGATAAACTGTTCCTGATATTGAAACCAAATATCAAAAATTCAATATACATTCATTGAAGGGGTTTCTTTATTTTTGCTCTCAGAAGAGCATCCATCTGATAATAGCAAACACAACAAAAAAATAATTAGCAAATTTGATCCAGCTGAAAAAAAACCTTAAGACGTTTCACATAACATTTTTAGAAGAACGCGTGGTGCAAATATCGTCAAAAAGGATGTAAAAAACCTGAATATAGTTCAAAAAAGAAGCTTTGGTCGGATTTGTATCAATAAAATGTATTATGGATGGAATATAAATCATCAACATAGAAATGCTGCGTTCAACCCCTATCCAGCTACATTCAATTATAAACTGGAAATCAATTACCATTCACAGCATATCGTCGCTATCGGATCAAAGAAAATTTTTTGCCAATATTGCAAGGCATTCAAGTTTGAAAATGAAGCTCCTGGCAAAATTTTGTTGCGCGAGCGATCAAGTCAAATTGACGCCATTAGTACCGCCAATAAAGCGACTACATTCATCGTTTTCAGAAATGGGCAAGATTTTGAACATTTTTGACTGTTCCAGCAATGTCTCATATTGCCTATGATGGGATATAAGGAAGAAGCATTTGCTACGAAAATGCAAACCTCCAGTTCAAGTAAATAATTGACAAGTTGACGATTCTCGATACATCAAACTTCTTTATATCAATTATAATTCAAGTGACTTGGAATCGAAATAAATGGAAGAATTACAAATCCTTAGTCCATGGCTCAAGACGGGATAAATAGTGACAACATAATTAGTGTAGCACAAAAATAAAATAAGTCATATATATATATATATATATATATATATATATATATATATATATATATATATATATATATATATATATATATATATATATATATATATATATATATATATATATATATATATATATATATATATATTATATATATATATATATATATATATATATATATATATATATATATATATATATTAATCTTTTCTCTTGAAGTTCACAGTTCGAATGAAATTGTTGTGCAGACAGCTCCCTGAGAGTTTTATTCGAAATATTTCGATTAAGAGTCTTAGTATTTACTAGTATGAATGATTCGTGAAACTTGAAACTAGCCATCTTTTTGCACGCCAGGGAATGATCTGGAGCGATTAGGCATGGGACCATTCTTACACATTGCAGACAGATTTCTGTGGTGTTCGAGTGAAATGTCCACGAAGCCTCACGTACTCGCACTAATGTTGTGATAAGTAGGAATCTAGAACGCTAGGGAGAAGCTATTTGTCTTTTCTTCGATAGAGGGAGCTCACGTGAATTTTCACAAACTGGTGTTCCCCGCATTTAGATATAAGACCTGTGGGCGTTTTGAAAGTCATTACAAAGAATTATCAAGCTCCAAAGAGCCTTCAATCCATAATGGGCGTAATATAACAAAAATTTCGAGAGGTGCCAAATGGAGGCATTATAACACAAACATTCATGCAGAATCAATCTACGCAGCTGAAACAATGGCTATCGACGGTCATTCAAGAATTGGAGAAATAGAAAAACAAGAACGCAAAATTCTTAGAAATATTTCCGGGTCAATCAATAGAAACGGCATTTGGATTAATGAATGAATGAACTTTATCAAAAGACAAATACCTTTAACGGAGAAATCAGAAAACGACGAGCAAAGTTCTATGCACATGTCTATAGAATGAAACAGTCCTTAATACCGAAGAAACTACTCGATATAATTATAAAGTAAATTATTAAAGTAAATGCGGAACAGAGTGGCTAAAAGAGGTCCAAAAGGATCTACAACAGATCAGTATAAAAGTGTCGCTTCAAAATCGCACATGTGAAATTTGAGCCAAAACCATGTCGTCAACCTGGAATAAAATGGACAGATAAACGGAAGAAAGAGCATTCAGAAAGGATGAAGTGTTTTTGGGAGGGAGGGAATTCAAGTTCAATCGCTCTCCTCATGGCGAACAATCGTTATAAATATATATAAATATAAAATATATATAATTATTATAAATATATATAAAATATATATATATATATATATATATATATATATATATATATATATATATATATATATATATATATATATATATATATATATATATAAAGGGTGTTTTTTTTTTTTTTAGAGGTATAGAACTTTAAGTTGGTATTACTGTTGAAGATGGCGACCGATATAACAGCTGAGAAGTGATTTATTCTCCGTTTGGTTTGGCAATTCATCATGAGTCTGATGAACGCCTGATAGTGCAGTCATTTTAGGTTTTATCTGCGGAAAAATTCCTAGTGAGCTGAATTTTTGTATACACCTTTATTACGGCATTGTAATGAAGATGTGAAAAATCGACATTGATATATATCATTGATATGATATATATCAAAAAAAAAATGACATTGATATAATCGATATTGATATCGTGCCGGCTAAAAAAGTTATAAAGGTCAAAAGGTCACGAAAATCAGTTTTTCGCAAATATCTCGCGATCTATTGCTCAGAGGTCAATTAAGGTCATTATAAAAACTGTTCGTCGTGAAATTTTACATGAAAAATGTCTCTTGCATTTTTCTGTAGAATCAACCGTTTTTGGAGTAAAGCGCCGAGAAACGGACTATATTATAACGATGCACTCTTTTCCTCACCACCTTCGAGGTAGAATGCAGGGCGCGTTTTTTTTTACATGGTTTCCCCCGTAGGCATAATCCATTATATGTAATAAGAGGTTTTTTTTATTTACGAGTGAATAATTTTTTTATTTGAATACAGAAAAATTAACTTTAGTATATAATTTTTTTTTAACATTCATTGTCGATCTCTTCAGTTTCTGTGTCATCAACAGTTGCTGACAAAACGTCGAGTGGACTTATTCCTATATTCAAATCAACATCTTCATCATTTTCATCATTGGTTGACTCTGCGTTTAAGCATGACTGGCCACGGCAATGTCCACAAACTTTTAAACATCTTAATCCAATTTTTCTGCATCCACATTTACCGCTGCAACCTTTTGTACAATTACAGAAGATTGTATTTAGTAGATTATCGGGTGCTGGTGGTAATAATGTTGTTACTGGCTGCAGTATATTATTTTTTAACTCCCAACCCCACTGTTCTGAATCAATTTATCTTCCTAGCCAGGTTTGTATTTGATAATACACTCGATAAATATGCTGTTGAGCTGCTGAAGAAGTAGGTGGTAATAATGGAAATTTTACAGCTGTACTTTGCCTTGTTAGTTTAGCAAAGCTACAGTATCTGTAATTATCTATCGAAAGTTCTGATTTTGGAGCACCGTACATTGCTAGTAGAAAATGTGTCCCAGCATTGACAATGACATCTCGAGAGCAATTTTCTTGTTGGAATATTTCTGCAGAATTGGTTAGATCGGGTCTTTTTTCAAACATCTTCATGATTTTCAATTTTCCTTTTCCAAAAAGTGCTGAAGTTGTATCACATCCGGTCATGGCATGTAGAAACAGAATATTTTTCTTGCAATGTGGATATTTGTTGAGGCTATCAGTCGAGTATATTTTTGTTTCAACATTGTTTTTTCCTGGTTTTTCAAATAAAATTGATGTAGGTTGATCAAGTATTTGTGTGCGTGCAATGAGAAGTACCAACAGATCTATGTCTTCTCCAACAATAATTGTAGTATTATTTATTGATTTTTCAATCGCTGTTTCAACTATTAAAACGTCAGCATCATCACGTGATTGTCTTGTAGCAATTCCAACTTCTTCGAACTTCTTAATAAGCATTTCAATTAATTTTCTTTTGTTAAATCGATTAGATAAGAATTTTTCTTGACTGATAGGAACTTCCATCGATTCATTGAAGTGCACTTCACAAGATGTAGAAACAGCAGCGGTTCGTCTTAGTTGTTCCATCCAGTGTTCGTATAATTTTTACAACAATTGCTATGAACATTTACAAAAGTCACAGTATCTAAATACTCAATATTACCATCACCTCTAGCGATACTAGCATCTTTTAATGTCTGAAGACCACGCCTAACTTCTACTACATCACCATCCGATAACACTTCTTTGCATATAAAACATGTATCACTCATTATGAAGACTGTTCGAGAGAAATACTACTAAAATAACGTCTTTAACACTCAAGAAATAATTTTTAACTGAGCTAAATACAGCCCGATAGGCAGTAGCCGGTATAAAAGTAGCAGGTATAAGGGTACAATGAAATACGGAACATCTGCCTTCCAGTGGAGCTCATTTGAGGCATTCACGGGCACAAATTGTCCTCTCTATACTAGTATTACTAGTGCTATATGTTTGAGTATGTAGTAGATTTTACTAACAACCCACTTACAAACATGAATAAAAAGCAATAGGGTGTACGCCTTGGTATACAATACCGTATATGAGTGCATTGTAGTCTCTACTCCGAAAACGGTTGATTCTACAGAAAAATGCAAGAGACATTTTTTATGTACAATTTCACGACAAACAATTTTTATAATGACCTTAATTGACCTTTGAGCAATAGATCGCGAGATATTTGCGAAAAACTGATTTTCGTGACCTTTTGACCTTTATAACTTTTTTAGCCGGCACGATATCAATGTCGATTTTTCACATCTTCATTACAATGCCGTAATAAAGGTGTTTACAAAAATTCAGCTCACTAGGAATTTTTCCGCAGATTGGAGTTTAAAATAGCTAAAATGACTGGACTATGAACAACGCTTGCAAATAGTGCAATTCTATTTCGAAAATTATGGTTCTGTGCGGAATACGTATCGCGCGAATTTTGTTTAGTGATGAAGCCCACTTCTGGTTGAATGCCTACGTCAACAAACAAAACTGCCGCATTTGGAGTGAAGATAATCCTCAAGTGTATGACAAAACACCATCACATCCAGAAAAACTGACTGTTTTGTGCGCTTTATGGGCTGGTGGAATTATTGGTCCGTACTTCTTCAAAAACGATGATGACAGAACGTAACAGTCAATGATGATCGGTATAGAGCCATGATCACTAACTGTTTCATTCCTGAATTGAACAATCATGATGTCCAGGAGCTGTGCTTTCAACAAGACGGCGCAACATGTCACACAGCTCGTGCCACAATCGATTTATTAAAAGATACGTTTAATGAACACATTAAAGACATTAATGTGTATTAAGACACATTTATGAAAGACACGTTTGGTGACCGCCTGATTTCACGTTTTGGGCCTGTGAATTGGCCTCCAAGATCTTGTGATTTAACATCGCCAGACTACTTCTGTGGGGCTATGTGAAGTCATTGGTCTATGCGAATAAGCCACAAACGCTTGACCATTTGGAAGAGAATATTCGCCGTGGTATTGCCGATATACGGCCACAAATATTCAAAAAAGTCACCGAAAATGGATTATATCCGAGCCAGCCGTGTCAGTCATATTCCAGAAATCATATTTAGTATGTTATGCCATAAGATAATCTTTCGAATGAAAAAAATTCTTGTCAATCCAATGATCCTTCGTTGTTTTATTGCAATTTGCTATATATATATATATATATATATATATATATATATATATATATATATATATATATATATATATATATATATATATATATATATATATATATATATATATATATATATATATATATAAATAATATATATATATATATATATATATAAATATATATATATATATATATATATATATATATATATATATATATATATATGTTTGAACGTAGAGATTCACGGATGGAAAAATATACAGGCAACTGGTCCTTTTCAGTCACCAGACTCCGAGTAATCGATAACCATCATTTGAAGCATTGATAATGTCAAGTGAGACCTTGACGAAACGTCTGCCTGTTCCCAACAGGCACTCAACAAACCAACGGATGTATTCCCGGAACAATATACCATTATATTTTTCCATCCGTGAATCTCTACGTTCAAACATTATACACCTCTACGGGGAGGAGACTTTCAAAGACACCAAATTTTATGAGAAGCTGAGAGTAAAAAGAAGTAGTCTGCTGTGCAACCTTAGTTTTCTAATAAGCTGTCGCAATGAAAACATTCGCCCAACTTTCACCCAACTCTCTTACCATACAAAGACTAAGAGAACGCAAGCCATACTCGACAAAGCTAGCTCCGCCCTCCTGAAAGAACAAATAAAACGGACTCGCCGGGACATTAGTGAATTAGAAACGCAACTTTACAGACTCCACTTGAAAATAAGCGACCAAATTCACAACATTCTATGGGACCGCCTTGAGGTCTTAACACATTGGCGCACCGAAGTAGAAAGAGAAATGACATCAAACAAACTACAGAAAAAACTTAAAAACCTCCAAGCAATGCATAAGAAACAACCTCTGAGACCATCATTTGACAACAGCCCTACAGTACACAATATATCAGATTATCACCTTTCTGAAAATGAAATAAGCGTTTTAGGAAAAGGGTTCAACTATGCGATTGCCCCGAGCAGAATACCAGTTGAAGAGATCATCTCAAACGTCGAAACAAGTATCTCAGCATTGGACGAACAAACAGCAGAGCAAGTACGACAAGATGTCACAAGGATCTTGAGATCTGCTAAACCACCCAAACCTAACCTTACCTATCAAGAGAAACAAGCACTGAAAAAACTCAACAAAGAAAAGACCATCACGATTTTACCAGCTGATAAAGGTAATGCCACAGTCGTCATGAATTCGGAAGACTATACCACCAAAATAATGAAACTTTTAGACGACCCAAGATATAAAGCTGTCTCCAGAGACCCCACTACATACTTGGAAAAGACAACTAAGTCCAAAATCGTTGAATCGCCAATAGACGAACAAACCAAGAAGAAACTCATTCCTAGGGAAAAATCAAGCAGATGCCCAAAATTCTACGGCCTCCCAAAAATCCACAAAGACGGAGTCCCTCTTCGACCTATCGTCAGCGCTTTCAACTCTCCAGTATATAATTTAGAAAAATATCTGGCTAGTATACTACAACCCATAGTGGAAGGAGCAGATTCTTATATCAAAAACTCAGAGCACTTCACTCACTCGTTAGACTCTCTCACCATAGATCAACATGACATCATCGCAAGTTTCGACGTCGAATCTCTATATCCGAGCATACCGGTAGAGGAAGCCCTACAACAAATAGCAGAAAACGAATCACTTCCAACGCATATCATAGAGCTGTCCAAACATTGTTTGAATAACGCCTACTTCATGCACGATGGCCAAATGTACCGACAAGTTGACGGAGCAGCAATGGGATCGTCACTGTCACCCGCAGTAGCCAATCTATTCATGAATTATTTTGAAAAGAAAGCTATACAATCGACAAATCTAAAACCAAAAATATGGAAAAGATACGTCGACGATGTGTTCGTCGTATGGTCGTTCGGTAAAGACAAACTTCTAGAATTCCTGGACCATCTGAATTCAATCCACCCACGAATAAACTTCACTATAGAGCTTGAGTATAACAACCAATTACCCTTCCTCGATGTACTTGTTATGAGAGGTGAACATGGCAAACTGGGACACACTGTATATAGGAAACCAACTCACACTAATAGATACCTAAACGCCGAATCCCACCACCATCCATCGCAGATACAAGCTGTTGCAAACACACTGATTTCCAGGTCACTGCGTCTTACGAACAACAACCACAAAGCCCAAGAACTTGACAAAATTACCGCAGCCCTTGAACAAAATGGATACAAACAGAAAACAATTAAAAAAGCGATTGATCTGCAACAAAATCTGGGAAATAAACCAAGAGAAGATTCCGAAGGCAAATTTAAAACCGTCCTACCGTACATCAAGGGAACAACTGACAGGATTGGACGGATTCTTCGTAAATGTAATATATCAACGACATTTAAACCACTTGAAACTATCAGAACAAAATTGAGAAATCCTAAACAGAAGATCCCACTAGAAAACCAGGGTGTGTACAGCGTAACATGCGGAACATGTAACAAAAGCTATGTCGGCCAAACGAACCGTAGAATCTCCTCTAGGTTAGAAGAACACAAACTTTCCATAAGAAACAAACAACTATCATCGGCTATATTTCAACACGAACACCTAACCGGCCACAAAATTAACTTCGACAGTGGTAAACAAATTGCAAACGTCGAAAATTACAAAACCCGATTAATTAGAGAAGCCATCGAAATAGAGAAGATTGGTCTTTTGAACAAGAAAGACGATACCCTGAAGTTGTCGAGTACCTGGAAAACAATAATGAGACGACACACCGAAATTCACCAACCTACGGAAAGATCAAAACAGACAAGACGAGATATCCAAGACCAGTCAGTTGAGGAGGCGGAGCCTCCGCTACCGCTAACCAATCAGGACAGATATAATCTCCGACAGCGACGAAAACGTATAAATACAGGTAGCCAGAAAACCGATCTCTCTTTCAGTCACCAGACTCCGAGTAATCGATAACCATCATTTGAAGCATTGATAATGTCAAGTGAGACCTTGACGAAACGTCTGCCTGTTCCCAACAGGCACTCAACAAACCAACGGATGTATTCCCGGAACAATATACCATTATATATATATATATATATATATATAAATATATATATAATATATATATATATATATATATAAATAAATATATATATATATATATATATATATATATATATATATATATATATATATAGGTATAGGTTTCATCGTCCATTGAATTTATTATATAATTCCCTTTCTATGATTTGAACGTGCTCAAATATAAATAATACATAAACCCACCTCTGCGCTTGCAACAGGATCATTTGTTCAACGTGTTCATCACCATGCACGTATATCGTTAAGCAAAATTCAAATTAAGCCCATATTACTACCAAAATAAACAGTAGTAGTATTTTCGTTATTTATATAAAGTAATTAATTGTGAATCGGAAGTAATGCACTAGGTTATATTCATGTAGGTTCATCAATAATTGGAATTAAGCGCAGCTGCGCATTTCCTGGGGTCTAATTGGATGAAACATTTCCATCTTCCCCTTCGACCGTTTGTAATTCCAAAACTAGCAAATTAATTCCATCGCATAAAGCGCCGATAATATTCAATAGAGTTCCCGAGCGACGATTGTGAAACACTGTGCGAATTTGCAGGCGTTGAACTTGAAACACACTTCTCCATCTTCTCGATTAAAAAAACCAGTTCGTCAATAGAGTCTGAATGAATCTGAATAAAGGCTAAATAACGAGCAAAAATATTAAGAATGCTCATCAAATTTTTCAGAAACCATTTGGCTTAATCCTACTGAACTTAATCACCAATTTAACTAATGAAAATTGAATTCAACTGATATTGTTACACTGATACCATGCAAGTTTTTACACAGCATATATCCAGAGTCAGAAGAAGTGCTGAAGATAAAAAAGTGAATCTCAATCTGAATTTCAAACAATTGTTCGAAATTCAATATTTGGATATAGTGGTACAGTTTAATCATAATTTAAAGTATGGGTATTTTATATGCTCTAATTTTTGTACTAGTAAAGAAGCCTCGACAACTAGGTGTCAAGGTTGGTGAAGAAGTTAACTTCACATACATAGATGTTACGGCCCTTGCTGCTGAGAATACTGAACGTCTGCAAACATTCCTTGATCACGTAAACCAATGATGTTGAAACAAGTAACTCAACATGAACACTCTCAACACAAATTGGATGTTGGTTGGACAAATCTGATACCACACTGAAAATTTAAAACAGCAACACCAAGAAAACTTACCGTTTCATGTAGATAAATAATTAATTATTGATGTAATTGAAATTGTTACATTATAAGCATAGGTGCACAATGAGTTATCAGAAGTGGTATGTCTGGAGAAGAGATTTCGTTCGCCTTATTTGTAATACTTTAATACTTGAATACATAACTCTTTTTTATCGTGAGATGAAGTGCATAACTACTTCCCGTAATTCAGCAGCACCTACTGTTTTGTCATTCGAAATCCACTTCTGTGCATTCAACCTTCATGGTTAATTAGAATTGTTGTTAGATATTTGTAGTTCTAGATCATTCAGCATTCTTTCTATCATTGGAGGTGAAATTCTAGTGCGTGGGATGGAAGGTTGCTCTGCACCAGGTCTCTGTTGGTCAAGGACCGTCCATGGAGCAAATACCAGGTAAAAACCGTCGAACGCTTCCTCTTGCGGTAAATACGTGGCGATATATTGTGAATGACACTGTGAGAATGGACAGTAAGACATGGAGATGATAGAACTAATTGTGTACAAGACAGCCGCGTTCCTATGCTCATCAAAGAATTGAAATTTTTCGTAATGTTTGAAAATGCTATAAAATAGTTTTTTAATGGATACAGAACCATATTATATGGAGCAATTATGAACTAGGATATACCTGAGACCAGAAAAAAACAGAAAGAAAGAAACTGATTTGCCTGTATGAAGTGAAAAAAGTTCTTTCTATCGGTAAATTAAGGACTCGTAATAAACCTTGATTCATTTTCAAAAGTTAATAAAACGCGATGCTTTTATGATAGTTACTGATCGAAAGTATAATCATAGCTCATTGAAGTTTTGAGAGAAAATGAGATTGGGCACTTCTTTGAAGCAACAAATTTCGCTTCATAATCAATCCACATCAATGCATCAATTCACTCAAAATAAAGAATTTGGATAAAATCAATGACTCGAGTAGCTCGAGTAGCCTCAAACCTCTAGTAGCTTTCTCTCGCATTTCAGCCATCTCGGATTAAATTCCTTTTCCAAACTTTATTCAAACATATTTCATTGAATACAAACCGGTAAATAAAGCTAAATCTGTATCTGATGAATATTTCAGTAAGCTTAACGGTTTTTATACGAGTCATCGAAGCTCTAAAAATTAACAATCGAATACAGAAATTTCCATGTATAATTTGTGCCAAATTTTCTGAAGTTTCTTTGTCGTCTACTCTCAATTATCTCCACTAAATTATATGTGTGTTACTTGACTCTGAAATGGGGTAATATTCTCGACTCTGAGGGGTATTATTGCATAGCAACTGACTAGATTCTATCAATAAACGCACTCAATTTAACGAGCATTCTCATTCATTTTGAGGATGCTTTGTGAAAGCAATTATATCCACTCATCAGGAGCACGTTTCCAACATTGTCAGATAAGCTGCCCAGTAGATAAGCTATTAAATCATTTATTGCTTGTCAGGAATAATATGGAACTTTAATTTGGCCATTTTTGAGAGGTTGGAGCATATATTCATCATTACGGTGATGGAGTGGCTTTTCCTAAAAATTGTATCAAAATTCAGCAAGTTTATATTAATTCTGTAAACAAGTTGGTGCATTGTTCGGAGTTTTAGAATGCGTATGGTTGCTGTATTTTCTATGTGTTCACTTTCTTGTGGTTGCTAGCAAAAAACGTTTTTAAAGTTGAAAAAACTGTCGATAGAAGCTATAGACATCACGAACAAATTGTAGATTCTCTGAAAACTCGCATGAGAATCGAAGTTTGCATATATAAAGTAAACGGAAAACATTTGTAAGTCATGCTGAATAAAGTTCATTAATTGAATACAATTTATCGTATAGAATGTGAAAAATGTATATAATCAATATAGGGCGATTTTTTAAGCGTAGTTTGTTTTTTAATCGAACAAAACACTCAATTTGCATGATATATTCAAAATTTTATTGAAATAGATAACTTGGCCTTTGTCATTTATATTTTCGAGATAACTTCATGTCAATATTGTCCGCGGCTCCGTATCGAATGGTCCATTCGGGAGGTTCAATTTTGCGTCAATTTTTCGAGCATTGAGGCCTGTATCCCACGAATTACGCGTGTAATGCTATCCTGTAAAGCTACAATCGTGTTCGACTTATTCACATACACTAACGACTTCACATTACCCCACAAGAAATAATCCAGAGGCGTCAAATTGCTTGATCTTGGCGGCCAATTAACAGGGCCATTTTGAGAGATACGCTGCTCACCAAATTCATCCTTCAACATGTCCATTGTTTCACGAACTGTGTCGCATGTGGCACCGTCTTAATGAAATCACATGTCAACCAAGTTTAACTCGGCCAACTGGGGCAAAAAAAAAATGCGTATCATGGCTCGATATAGTTCGCCGTTGACGGTAACGTTTCTTGCATGGTCGTCTTTGAAAAAAAATGGCCCGATGATGCCACCATCCCATAAACCACACCAAACTCTCGTTTTTTCGGGATGCATCGGTAATTCTTGTATGGCATGTGACTTTTCATCACTCTAGATGCAACAGTTTGCTTCATTTACATATCCGTTAAGCCAGAAATGAGCTTCATCGCTGAACACAGTTTTTCGATACAACAGCGGATTTTTATTAAGCTCTTCTAAGGCCCATTCACCAAAAATTAGACGTTGTGGTAGGTCATTCGGCTTCAATTCTTGCAGAAGTTGGATTTTATAGGCTTTCAAACTCAAATAAACATGTAAAATTTTCCATGTGGTTGAGTAACACATGCCCAATTGCTGAGAACGGCGACGAATTGACATTTCACGATCCTCATTAACACTGTACCCTACGGCTGCAATATTCTCTTCAGTACGCACTGTACGCCTGCGAGGTTTAATGTCCAACAAAGTAAACTTGATGCTAAATTTGGTGATAACAGCACGAATTGTTGATTCACCAGGTCGATTATGACGACCATAATATGGTCGCAACAAACGATACACGTTTTTCACAAACCACGAATTTTGATAGTAAACTTCAACAATTTTCAATCGTTGCTCGTTCGTAAGTCTTTCCATGATGAAATGGCAGAGTATACTGAAAACCTTTCACTTTGACAAATGACGTGTGGATGGCATTACCAGCCAGTGCCGCCAACCTGAAAAACTTATCTCTTAAAAAATCACCCATATTCTTATTATTGATTATATAATGATAACTCCTTATCGGTGCTATGTACTACATAGTATGTAGTCATTTTGCTACACGATTTTCACATATGAGCAATCTCTTAACTCCCCCGGATGTTCCAAAATATATAGGATTATGTAGGCTTATGTATACATTCTTTGTTAATTGAAACTTCATTAATTTAGTAACTTCTGAGTACATGATAAGTTGTATTCCACCTTCCTCTTCAATTAGATTAATATTGGATTCAAGTATCCTATCAAATGACTCCACAAAGTTTTGATAGTCGAGCAAGTATGAAGCATGTAAGACACATAACAAGCAATCACCAATACAAATACCTCCACACTGGAATATTTCGTTACATTTATCTTCCCAGCCATTCACTCGAAACTTTACATTGAGCGGTTAGTTAGTTTCTTTGTGTAATCTGGAAGTTTCGCAAGAATGATAAGTTTGTTCACGTGACGACGTCGAGTTTGGCAGAAAATAAACAGGGCGTCTCTATTACAAGATGTACTTACCACGAAGCGGGATACTGTGTCATGCAGCCGGGAGCTTTCCTCGTCTCCCCAAGGATTGGGAGTAATTTGATAACATATATTTCATGAAAGGGACAGTTTTGAACAACTTCAAACTATGATCGAGTGTTGTATTCTTTCGGTGTTTCTAAATAAGTCATTCTAGCTCTTGATATTTGGCAATTCGTTCAAGGACTGTAGCGCCTTCATTTACGCCAACGTTTCGCTGAAAGTCACAACGTTTATCAAGACACTAAAATATAAATTCGTTCACAATTCTGAATTCCTATCAAAAAACGCATGGTATAGTCAATTTTATCTATCTCATTTTTATTTCTCATCTCTTTGAATCTCGATAATAATCTTCGATAAATCCAAAATATTCGTTTTGAATTTATAATTTTGACATTTTCATGTATAAGGTTCGTAAAAAAAATGATGAGAACAGAACATTCTGCCGTTTCCTCCACACAATATCATTAATGAGTGTATTGGAAGTTTCTGCAGCAGCTTATATTCGTGGTTCTTTTCAATTTCGGTTTTCGCCCCTCTCAAGTGCTGACAGAACATTAATTTTCAGTGTATTACTCTACTGTTGTTTCAAATTCCACAGTAAGTTCCTCCCATACATGATCTTTCTTAATTTCATTCTAACAGTGTTTAAATACCGGCAAACTAGATGGCGCTAAGTGTTTCTATGTTACAGTGTAACGCAGTATTGACGAGACTTGTTACGCAATGAAGCTCCGTTACGAAGTTTCGTTCTATGTCTCTACGCACCTTCAGAGTCTTATATTCAAAACCTTGCCTATACTGAATTTTCTGCAATACCTCGAACCAACTTGACGAAGTTGCAATCATTCAATGATTCTAGGATTCATCTGCCTCGAAAATATATGGCTTCGTTATACGGAATGGCACGTATTTCAATAATACCAACATTTATAGAACTATGTAATGCCCTAATTCGTTGCAAGTTGGAGTATGGCAGCATGATTGGGCATCCTATTTACACTTGCCATCTACGCCATCTTGAGGCCATTCTTAGAAGATGTTTGAAATTCTTAGTTTGGAGGCAGGATTAAGTTTATCCACATACAGGTGTCAATCATAACGAATTATTGAGTCAATTCAGTTTAATCTCATTGCAGGGTACGAGAGAAACTTCAGCACTAAAATTTTCGTACAAATTACTGCACAACAGTATTCATTGTTCCCCTCTCTTGTCCGCTTTGAAATTTCGTGTACCCAGGCTAAATTCTCGTGCTACAGAATTATTCCACCTAGGTACTCCAAGGACCAACTCGCTAATACAATGCCCCATTTCGTTTATGGAGTCTACATTCAATTGTGTTGCTAAAAAATGTGACATTCACATTGACTCAATAGAAGTTATCATTAGAAGCTATGTGAAAAATGAAAATTGACTAAAATGAATTGATTTAGATTTAGTCTTCTGTAATATTTCATTCAATTCTATTATTTAGTTTTTAGTTACTTTTTTAGTTTAATTTAGAATAGATTGAGCTCTTTGTTATATTCCATTTCATTTTATGTTTCAATATTATATTATTTCCTGTAATTGGGTATTATACCTGTTGAGAATAAAGATCTTATATATAATTATATATTCAATTATTTCAAAATATTTTCAGTCGAAGTCTGTTTCTCCTCTTCTGAAACTTTTCAATTATTCTCCATAGACCATATTGCCACTATCCATAGCAAACTTGAAGCGAGCAAAAACAGATATACCATATTATTTTGCATTTCAATTTCAATTTGATAGTTACAGCTACGTTGACAGTATAATTGACACTAATTTATTGTTACTACCTTATTGCAAATGATTGCTGTGTGTTCAATGTGATGTTGACAAGTCGTCAACTGTTGGAGTAAACAGAACAGATATGGAATATGCTAGTGTAAATAAGTAATTAATTTGTGAGCTCAGTATCCAACGCCTATAACATTCTGTCGTTTTGAGCAGTAGATATGGAAGCTAGCTTCGATCCTCGTCTAGGTATACGTTTGTAAATGTCTATCTAATATTAAATCTGTTTACGAATATATAAATAAGCAGCCTTTGATGTAATTGATGAAAATGATCAATTTCATTGGGATTCTATCTTCAAATAATAATATACTTATGGGAGAAAAGGTGAATTTTGAATTTCCGGGGTCTGTGCACATTCGAATATCGAAATTTTTTTCTCGTTATGTTGGTACACATATGTTCCTCATATGATATAATAATAATAAGTTCTTCATTCTCAACAAGTATAGTACCCAGTTATAGAAAATAATAACATAATGTTGAATAATAACTAAATAATTAAAATGAAAGAGATATAACAAAACATTAAAATAAAATATATATAAAACTATAAAAACACTAAAATAGTAACTAATAACTGAATAATAGCATTTAATATCACAAGGACCGCAATCTAAATCAATTGATTTTAGTCAATTTCCTTTATTCACATAACTCCATAATAACTTCTATGGAGTTGAAGTGAATTATTGGCAACTCTATTGAATACTCCATAAACCAAATGGGGGATTGTATTAGCGAGTTGATCCTTGGAGTCTCTAGGTGGAATAATTCTGTAGAACGAGAATTTCGTCTGGGAACACGGAATTTCAAAAAGCGGACTAGAAAGGAGGACAATCAATACTGTTGTACAGTCATTTGTACGAAAATTTGAGGGATAAAGTTTCTCTCCTACTCTGCAATGATATTAAACTAAATCGACTCAATAATTCGTTATGGTTGAGTCCTCTCTGTGGATAATTTTTATCCTCCTTCCAAACTAAAAAGAATTTCAGAACCTCCTCTGAATGGCCTCCAGACGGCGTTGATGACTAGTGTAAATGGGATGCCAGATCATTCTGTCATACTCCAACTTGCTACAGATTAGGGTATTGAATAGTCCTATGAATGTTGAGGAATTATTGAAATATTTGCCATTACGAATAACGAATGCATATATTTTCTAGACAGATGAAATAAGTAGGGTGATGCATGGAATGAAGGAGAGCTTCTGATCGAAGGCTACACCAAGATCTCTCCGTATCAGAACGAGTTAGAACCTAACCACCGACGCTATAATCACACTCAATTCGATCTCTTTTCCTTGTGAAACAGAGAGCACTTTGACACATTCAAACTCAAATAATTTTGGATTTGAAATTACCAATCCAAACTCAGTTTGGATTGGTAATTTGCTTTCAACAACTGAAAAGGGTAGTCAGGTTTTGTGTTTTTTTCACTTTCGAATAAAATGGATCGAAAAATCGGTTTTAAGTGTCCTGGAGTTGCAAGCACGTCAACAAGCAGAGAAAATATCGAAGCAGTGGAGAAAATGGTTTTGTAAATTTGCCGAATTACTATTAGGGAAGTTGCAGAGGATGTTGGCGTATCAATGGGCTCATGCCATGGAATTTTCTCGGATGTTTTGGGCATGAAACGTGTGGCAGCTAATTTTGTTCTGAAATAGCAAAATTGTCAGCAAAAGCAACGTTGCATAAGTATCGCTTAGATGTTGTTAAATGACGTCAACGTTATAATGACGAAATATGGTTATGACGTCGAAAACATGTCCACTCATTCCGATTAAAGCGGCAAAAGAGCCAAAACCGATTATAAGAAGAATGGAAATGTACATATTTCATCTATATCATCAGTTTCATCGTGCAAACCTTCAATCACTCTAGTGACAAAAAGTAGTTCATCAACTTTGATGAAGTCACGTACGACAATTCTCCCATTCGTTTCCTTTGATAAGGAACATTTGGGCCTACATCAAGAGCTAGTGAAACCTTTCAGAATCAACTACGTCAGATATCAAGAAACTGTAATATATGACTATTACTTCAAGGATACTTGCAGAACTATATGGATATTCCTACAATGAAAATTCTCAAATAAAGTTTCTAAGAGTTGTCAGAGAGGAATGAACGGAAAGATTAATTTCCTGCGAAAGACATAAAAAATTGAGTACTTTATGTTATAATAAGTAACTTGAATTAATCATTGATGCAACTAGTATCCACTAACTCTGATAGCATTCACATGCTATATAATTCATACATTATTCATTGATGTTATTTATGCTATTTGCTCTATTTGAGTAATGTCCTCGAGTTCGAAGTGTTTATTGAATAAATGGAGATAAACTAACTTTACAGATCGAAAAACCGTCAACAGGTGAAGGAAAAGGTTGATTTAAAACTGGTATATTACAGGGGCCACAAAACATACTATCTTAAATACAATTCGTTATGGTTTGTCATAGCAAATTTGGTTACCTACAATTTCACTGTGTACTGTATACGATGAAGGGAGATACACACCACATCAAATTCTTTACAATTGTATGAAATAGCTATTTGATGAATCTGACAAAAAAAATAACCATTGTTTTAACTGCGTAGATTGCTTTTGGAAGAATTGTTGTGTTATGATGCCTAATTATGTGCCTGTCGAAATTCAATTTTCATTACAGTACGTCCATAATAGCTTGTTATATTAGTTCAAGAATCACGAATCATTCATACTAGTAAATACCGAGACTCTTAATCGAAATATCGAAATATTTCAAATAAAAATCTTAGGTAGCTATCTACGAATTGTCGAATTTGTCGAATGTTTCGAAGCGCACTTAATATTTACTCTCGAAAGTGATAGGTTTCTTCTCGTTGAGAACATTTCTGTAGACAGATCAAGAGTCTCAGTATTCACTAGTGTGAATGATTCGTGAAACTTGAAACTAGCTATCCTTTCGCACGCCGGACGTGATCTGGAGCGATTAGGCATGGGACCATTCTTACACAATGCAGGCAGATTTCAGTGGTGTTCGAATGAAAGGTTCACAAAGCCTCACGTACTCGCACTAATGTTGTGATGAGTAGAAATCTAGAACGCTAGGGAGACCTTATTCGTCTTTTCTTCGATAGAGGGAGCTCATGTGAATTTTCACACATTGTTGTGCCCCTTAATCGGCTCTAGGACCAGCGGGCGTTTTGAGAATGGACTGATGATTCATAATAATGATGAAACAATTGTATCCTATTATCATTCAACAAGATCGATGAATTTTTCGAAACGCTCTTAATATTCACTCTCGAAAGTGATGGGTTCGTTCCCGTTGACAACATTTGTGTAAACAGCTTCTTGAGAGTTTTATTTGAAATATTTCGGTATTTCGATTAAGTGTCTCAGTATTTACTAGTATTGAATGATTTGTGAATCTTGAAACTATATATATATATATATATATATATATATATATATATATATATATATATATATATATATATATATATATATATATATACATCTGGCGAACATCTTGTAAACCTATCTTCATTAATAATTACATACTCACCTTACCGTGTTTATATATTTATAGATGTTTGTTATATGTTAAAGAAAATGAAGATAGGTTTATTAAATTGAATAGTAATCATGAGTATTCAACAAGAAACAGGGATGTGCTACTTATTCCTATGCATAGAACAGCTAAATTTGAGCACTCTCTCTATTGTCAGAGCATTAAAATTTTCAACCATTTACCATCGAATTTGAAAGTACTGAAAGCTAATTTGTTTAAGAGGAGAGTTAAATCTCTGCTCTTAACAAAGGCGTACTATAGTGTGTCAGAGTACTTCGATGATTTGGATGTAGGTAATAATGTTTGAATCAATTTTTTGTATCATATATTTGTATAATTTTAACACTAATGTTCTTCACCATGTTAAATTGTCTCAAATGTTTAACATCTCTGAGGAAATTTTTATTCTCTTTTCTTTTCAATCAAAATTGTATATTACTGTTAATATGAATTTAACCAAGATTTTTGTATGAACCAATATTTTTGCTCGAGGGCTGAATGGAAGATCAGACTCCAAACTGAATTCGGTCCTTTTGAGAGCATTTCTCTTAGTTGTAATTATTTATCAATTGAAATGAATGTAATTTTACTATGTAAGGAATGTTTCTCAATAAAATTATATTATTATTATTATTATTATTATTATTATTATTATTACATATATATATATATATATATATATATATATATATATATATATATATATATATATATATATATATATATATATATATATATATATATATATATAAGGTTAATCATTCAAATGTGGGAACTCCCAAATTTCGAACGGGGGCGAACAATATTGGATTATGACGACTACGATCAAACGGTAACGCACATAAATCATCTCAACGCAATGGCAGAAGCAAGGAGGATTCCAGCAAATAGGAAGAAATATGATTATTTACGGAAAACTGTGTTTCGCATGTATAGTGGTTCAATCGTACATCTTATGGTAGAAGCAGAATCTACCGATTTCTGTAACAAAGCCAATAAATTTCCGGTCGCACCATATTGAAACGGCCTCTCCAAGACGTGAATACGTGAAATATGTGCCGACAGCACCACAAATCAACAATACAATCCTTATCGGTCCTACGTCTTCCGGTTAGCGCGAAAACTTGAATAGCCATCCATCATTCCATATATTATGCAAAGATCCGTTCATAGCGAACGCAGCATTGATTTCGGATCATTTTCAGCCGTCTGGAGCTAACTGAATTTTTGATTGGTGTTAGAAGATCACGAGAAACGTCAAGAATTTTCCGTTCAGTTCAACAAACCGACGCAAATTTATAAAAGAAAAATTAAATCACTTCATGCAAATAAAATCAGAGCATTAAAAATTGAGTAACGCTAGATTTCACTCAATGTAATGCAGAATGAAATAAGCAACTGAAATGAATGTGTTATTCGGTGAAACATTGTGTTATACCTAATTTCAAAATTATTATGAGCGAATAAGTGGAAAATTGTTGTGTATATCGCAATGGTTTTTAGATTAAAACCCATTGGAGTATTAGGGTGTAACTTTTGAACGTGACTTGTTGGCGTTTCTCTTCACCTATTAGTCCATTCTCATTCCCATCATACTGTCTCTTTTCATAATCTTTAATCTATTTGGTGAAACTTGGAGCTATTAGTCTGTGACTTGCTCGCTTCAATCAGACTTTTCAACTGACGAGTGACCTCGCCTTTGTCTTTCTTGGTACTCGGTACTCTCTCAATTGCGACTTTTTCTAAGCTACCCTCCAAACTTAGTTACGTTACCAAACCATGTTTCACACCTAATCATGATGTAGTACTAATAACGTTCTTTTGTCCCATATGATTCATCCTCGAATAAGAATATGATAAAATGAATGAAACTTTATGTCCACAACAATGCAGTGTGAATGAACTGATCCAGCTATAAACAAATACCTTAACTAAAAGAATCAGAACGATGGTATCAAATGATGCTCTATGAATTCACACTATTCGGTGTGGATTCATATAGTTAGAAATATCTCCCTTGAAACACAAATCGACTTTGACTCTCTTCTGAAGGTAGGTGGGGCATTGACCTTGGATATTATCTGGCAATAAAGGTATGGATTTAGGACCTATATGTCATACACTCTTTCGGTTATTTTGGAATTAAATTATTCAATGTCGCATAAATGAAACAGGCAACAGGTCCCTCAACAGGCAACAAGTTCAAACTCTTTATCATCAATGGGGTACCATTTTATCCATTGCAACTCAAAATTTGCATTATTCCTGTATTTTGCAGTTTCTGTAGAGCATCAAACTTGTACCGATCAAAACTATACATACTAGTTGCACAATAATCAAAATGAGGCTGAATAATGGTATTATAGACAGTCAAACGTGAAAAATGAGACCGATGTCGTGCAACATGTGGAAAAATAAAGCTTCTCATAAATATTTTAGAAATATATACAAAATATCAGTTCACTCATTAACAACAACCCGATAGAAAAACTGAATAAGAAAGGCTATGACTTTGAAGTTTCATCCCCTATGAACTCTTGACAATTACCCTTTGTTACGCAGTTGTATTAACTCCAACAGTAAATACAACTGGACGGATGTTGAAGTAAGCATGAATGATAACATTTCAGAGCTAAAAGTTTTACATGCTGAATCTTATGGCTTGTTGGAGTTCCATATTCTCAAAATCTATTAGGGGCTTGAATTCAATGTTCTGACACCCTCTGACAAATTAAACAATGCAGAAATCGAAATACCTAAACATGATATAGAATTAATCGAAACTATGAATTATTGGATATAGATTAAACATAATGAATTATCTGCAGTTAACTGATACGAAATAGGAGAACTCTAAAACAGCTCACCTTACATGAATGATAATTAAGGAAATACAAAACTGATATTTAATAGTGTTGACGTTTACGTGATGCAAATCCATTATAATTGAATATAAACTCAGATTGAAACACTTGAACTTATGATTTATACTTTATTGACTACATAGCATGACACGTTTTGTCGTTACAAACGACTTCTTCAGGATTATTCTGGTAGCATCTGAAGAAGTAGTTTGTAACGACGAAACGCGTCATGCTATGTAGTCAATAAAGTGTAAATCATAAGTTCAAGTGTTTGAATCTAAGTTTATATCCAAAACTGATATTGACGAATCAGAATTAATTGGTGAATAGGTATAGAATAAATCTGAAACGATTAAAATTCAGTTCAATGAACTAATGTGAGTACCTATTCGAATTTCAAACTGAAAGCTTGAAATTAAGATCGAATAATAATATGACCATCTGAAATTTGAAAAAAGTGATGAAAATATTTGGATAGTTCGAATGAAACAGAAATAGCACAACAAAATAGAAAGGTGTTGCATCGAATATAATTAATCATCATGGTTCCTGAAATGACGAGACTGTTGAAACATGCGAAGACATTGAACACGAGACATTGAAGGATATTTCGAAAAACAATTTTTGCAGCATTTTTGCTATACTCTAGGTAATTTATTAACACTAAAACTTTAATATGTGCCCAAGTTCATACGTAATATTACTTCGTATTACATATGGATAAGCATAAAAATCTCTAGTACCATGGGAAATTGGCACACGAACTTCCTGAAAAATAATTATATGATAATGTCAACAATAAAAGTTTATAAAACACTCGTTTCAGTGCTGAAAAATAAAATGATCATGGAGTTGAACGTTATTACGAGTTGAAAAAAACTTATAACACGTCAATTTGTACTAGAATATTCAGATGCTCATTTACCTCGTTTATTTTATAGATATCCTCAAAATTGATTCTATATTTCTACTAAACGATGAAAATAAATTTCTAGCTGGTGAATACATGGTTTATTTGTATCCATGATACCGCTAACCGGTAAATTCGCACGTAATGCCAATCAAATTTTTATCGCTCAGAACAATATTTCACCTAGAATTTTTATATTTTTCGCTGCAACCAAACTCACTGAACATGAAACGTATGACGGCCGAGATATCGACCGAGCAATAGATTGCTTACATTCAGTTTTTCATCTGTATATCAACACACAATGTTCGACTTTCCACTGAAGATTGATGTTCCGTTGCCGACAGATCCATTCAATTCAACAGCTGCTTCATATGTATTTTTCGAATTAGTTGATGGCTTTTAATAATCAAACGCTTCTATTTCATTTGTCACTGGCATTACCGATTTTCTCTTTATAAATCAGCTTTTGCAGAAATCGGAGTGCAGGGCTGTCTGCTGAGTTTATGGAAGAGTGAAAATGATAACAATGGGTAGTTGTTTCTTCGTCTAATCTCAAATTTATGCGGAGTACCACATGTATCTCAGTTGGATCTTCTGATTTCGTTATATTCTAGGTAGTAAAAAAACTAAAAATTGAAAGGTTGTTTTTCGTTAAACAAATCAATAATCAAATGGTTTTTTCATATTTTCTTTGGAATAAACGATCTTTATCGCTCCATAGCATCCATTGTAGGAATCCTAAGAAAGGACTGTCTCTTGAGTTGTTTTACTACAACAGAAACAGCAAGGTGTAATTGTTTATTGGAAAATTCGGAATTCTACCGATATGAGGAGTACCACAGGGATCTCTTCTGGATCCTTGAATCTCATAATGAAAGTTAATAGCTTTGAGAAACTCTTTGGCCAATTTAAAAAGAGCGAAAATTTAATTTTTCGCTCTTAGCTAATGTGCTGTAGATTTTCTATAGAAAAGAATCAGTTATTGATTGCGACAGTCAAGAAGAAGTCAATAGACTTTTTTGTTCTGATTTAGAGGAGAGATAAGCCTTTTATTTCATGAGCGAGCGATAGCTTGCTTTAGGTACCACAGGGATCTCAATTGGGTCTTCCAATTTCATTAAATTCGTATGTAGTGAAAAAAGTTGCTATTTCGTTCAATAAATCAAATTTAAATACATTTTTCACATTTTTCACTGGCATAAACGATTTTCATCGCTCTATGTAGCAATTGTAGGAATCGTAATAAAGGGCTGTCTCCTGAGTTGTTTGCCTACCTACTCTAACAGAAACAGCAGGGTGTAATTGTCGGAAAATTCGAAATTCTAGAGATATGAGGCGTATCACAGATATCTCTTCTGGGTCCTTCGATTTCATAATGTAAGTAGATTTGAGAAAACTCTTAGGCCAATTTAAATTTCCGCTCTGTGCTAATGTTCTGTAGATTTTCTATATAAAAGAATCAGTTATTGATTGCGAGTCTAGAAAAAGTTAATCGAGTTCTTTGTTTCATTTATAAAAAAAAAGCCTAAAGTTTCATAGAATGTGTTGGCTCATTATTCTCAAGACCCAAGTTCTCTTCGAATCAACTTCAAACTGGTTTCCGAATGAAATACAAAATTTCCGAATGCGAATTTAATTTGAACTCTCTGATGAGCTATATTCAACAAAATATAGCTTTTTCTTATGTTATTTCTGTTATGGCTTCATCTTCACTGAAATTGTATCTTTTTCATTATGCGAACTCCTATATGCATTTTTATTCTCCACCGATTCCTAACCTAGAAAGTAAGAAAGTTGTCCAACGGTTTGTTGTGAAAGTTGTCCAATATAGGTATTGAAGAATATATAACTGAATATAAACTTACATTCAAACACTTGAACTTATGATTTACAATTTATTGACTACATAGCATGACGCGTTTCGTCGTTACAAACGACTTCTTCAGATGCTTACAGAATAAAAATTATTCTGTACTCTATTATCATTCTGTAAGCATCTGAAGGAGTCGTTCGTAACGACGAAACGAGTCATGCTATGTAGTCAATAAAGTGTAAATCATAAGTGCAAGTGTTCGAATTTAAGTTTATATTCAATTTCAACTATATTAATAGAGTAACCTCAATTGAGATTCTTCATCAGGATTATATAACGGGTGTCTTTTTTGGACGTATAGAAACTTAAGTTGGCATTACTGTTGAAGATGGCGACCGATTTAACAGCTGAGAAGTGATTTATTCTCAGTTTGGTTTAGCAATTCATCGTGAATAGACTCACGCCTGAACAACGCTTACAAATAGTGCAATTTTATTTCGAAAATAATGGTTCTGTGCGGAATACGTATCGCGCACTATGTCCATTTTATCGTCGACAAAATCGTCCATCAGAGCAGTTAATTCGATCAACCGTGGAACGTTTTCGCACCACGTTTACTCTTTTTGATAACTCGCATCCCCAGAGACGCCGTACGGCACGTACAGAAGAAGCTATTGCTACTGTAGAGAGTAGCGTTGAGGAAGAGCCGAATGAGTCCATCCGCCATCGAGCACAGGAATTGGATCTGTGTCCATCCATTTTATGGAAGATTTTGCGAAAGACTCTTGGTTTGCGTGCTCACAAAATCCAACTCGTGCAGGAATTGAAGCCAAACGATCATCAAGCAAGGCGTAGATTCGTCGAATGAGCCGAAAACGAGATTGCCGTTGTTCCCGATTTTCATAAGCGAATTTTGTTCAGCGATGAAGCGCACTTCTGGTTGAATGGCTACGTCAACAAACAAAACTGCCGCATTTTGAATGAAGATCATCCTCAAGTGTATGTCAAAACACCGTTACTTCCAGAAAAACTGACTGTTTTGTGCGCTTTATGGGCTGGTGGAATCATTGGTCCGTACTTCTTTAAAAACGATGATGACCAGAACGTTACAGCCAATGCTGATCGGTATAGAGCCATAATTACTCACTTTTTCATCCCTGAATTGAACAACTATGATGTCCAGGAGCTGTGGTTTCATTAAGACGGCGCAACATGCCACACAGCTCGTGCCACAATCGGTTTATCGAAAGACAAGTTTGGTGACCGCCTGATTTCACGTTTTTGACCTGTGAATTGGCCTCCAAGATCTTGTGATTGAACACCGCTAGACTACTTTCTGTGTGGCTATGTAAAGTCATTGGTCTATGCGAATAAGCCACAAACGCTTGACCATTTGGAAGACAATATTCGCCGTGTTATTGCCGATATACGGCCACAAATGTTGGAAAAAGTCATCGAAAATTGGACGTCCAGATTGGACTACATCCGAGCCAGCCGTGGCGGTCATATGCCAGGAATCATATTTAAAATGTAATGCCACCAGAATATCTTTCGAATAAAAACAAATTCTTGCCAATCGTTGTTTCATTGCAATTTAAAGTTCTATACCTTTAAAAAAAACACTGCATATAAAATTCTTTATACATATATATATATATATATATATATACTATATATATATATATATATATATATATATATATATATATATATATATATATCAATCACGATGTTCATAGATAGTGTACTACTATCAAGAGTATTGGACTCTTAGTATCGATGAACTATTGTGATCCGAAATGTATATAAAGTGTATTTGTGAAACTTAGCGACAGGCTAAGACGTTATACGATCATCACATTAGCGTTTATTTCATTATAGTTTTGGATTTGAACCCATCGTTCTTAATTACACTATAGAAGTTTAACAATGTCCCAACCCGTTTTTTGAAAGAAGTCAACTGAAAATATGTTTATGCAGATCCTAATTCATCTATTGGGACTCAAAGTAAATGTTTATCAAAAACTGAAAATTTGTTATCGATTGAAATGTGGGAGTGATTTCGTGACGAGGTTTGTTAGCTGAATGTAGTAGTAAATTCACAGTTATAAATAGAGGTCTTCGTCGAATTGGATTTCTTTGCTTTCCGAGTCTTTACCTTCCCTTCGTTTCGGATTTCGACTTGAAAGCGAAGACTAGATCATCCTACTGGTCTTATTAAAATTACCAGAGTAAACATAAAGCTCTTCACATTTCCTCTGAGTTTTCCAAATATTTACACTTGAGACTAATTAACATTGGTGCAAAGCAACGAAAAACTTTTTAATTGAATGAATTATAATGAGAGTTGGGAGAAAAATGAATTCCTACCTGAAATGACTTTATACAAACAGACATATGAAATCATCATTAGATATTCTTAAATGCTGGGTAGTTTTCATAGCAAGATTATTTGAGAAGTTTCAGTCATCATCTTGAGAGATAGTGTCATAAATTGTGAAATTTAGCTCATCACTATACTCATTACTATTAACTCATTAAAAAGTGCTGATTTTATAAAATAATATTGCATATAGATTAAATGGAAAAGGTGACCCTCTAGATAACAGTAAGAACTACTAGATAGACTGCAGTAACAACAATTAAACAATTTAATTCGGTATAAACGTTTCCCCAAAAATTGTTGCTTCTTTAAAACTTTGAAGGGGACGGTTTTTCCTGATTGAAACTTTCGTTCCTCATTGAAAATCTTCAAAAAGGTCATGCTAATTATCATATGAATATTGTTCACTTCATATAATTGTAGAAAACTAATAATTCAATAATAATAATAATTTAATAATTCATTTTATAAAATTATCAATTTTATAATTCATCACTGTAAATAATAATAATTTTATAATAATAAACTAAATAATTTACTACTAAGTTTTCATACATATGATGGTTTTTCATGAGCTTGATGGTTCATGATGGTTGATTGTGATAAGTTGTCTTGATAAGTATTATTTCATATTTTCATTTGAATCATTATGAATTCAACTTGTATCATGTTTCATTTATTTCATTTCCTACTCTTAAACGCGAATAAAATACTTCTTGAATGCCCCCAATGTTTCTCCTTTCAGTTTGTGAAACTCTCTCGTTTTTAATATTGAATTCATGTTTTTTAAATATTTTCTGTTCACATGCGTCTCCCCATCATTAAATTGAGTTCAGAAATACAATAACTCCTGCAAATTATAATATTCTGTGTAATAAATATAGTACAACATTTGGACGAAAAGGAAAAACGATGGCCCGCATTTTGAAATTAGAAACTTAAAAGTAATTTGATTGAATTCTTCTCCTTCAAGTCCAGAGGCGTTTGAAGAACAAATTTCCAAAACAGAGCAACAAACACTGCTTTGCCACTTTTGCACCGCTTAAAACCCACTGACGAGATTCACTATGCTTCTTGTAGCATCATTTCTGAGTCGATGAATGGTCTTCGAAGTAACTGAAAGCAATCTTTTGCTCTTTCAATTCCATTGTTTCATCTGTCCATAGATCAAGTAGTTCAACTTTCTATTGAATTTTTACCCCGCCACTTATTTCAATGAAACTCTTGAGTAATCTATTCGACTATCTTTTAGTCAGGATAATTGTTCTTTTTGATGATATAGTGGGTGACTTGGATCTGTCTTCTGATTTCAGCTTCAATGTCTCTACCCTTCGTATAACAGGTGGGGCTATTCCAATGAGTGGGTGTAGTTTACCTGTTGGTCTTGGTATTAATCACCATATAATACGTATTTGTTTTGTTTATTTTGACATCCACTTCCTGAGCCTGTGGGGAATTTCACAACGCAGGTGCTGCATGCGGTTCGACTCCCCAAGATGTGCCAGCAAGTTTACGTATTATGTTATTCCTCAGGGAATTTTTCCTCGTTGCGTCTTGGTTGTGCCTGCTGTCTAAAAGAAAGTGTTCCATTCAGTTTGTCCCAGGTATTTTGAGTTGATACTGTGCAGCAGTTGCTGCTCCTGTCAGCTGATTATCCTGTCAGCTGAGTTTCCTGATATGCTATATTTGCATATTTTTGTGAAAGTAGTATTCGAAATTTGGTGGAGTAATACGTGAGTTCAATGTTCTCGTAATATGAAAATAACTCTGAATGAATTCTCTTCAAGGTTCACTTTGAACTTCCTCAGAAGTTTTTAATTGAACTCCTCTGATGAATATTCGAATCTCAGAAAGTTTATTCTAGTATTTGTCGAACTGAATCAATTAATTTCTATCTTAATCGAATAAACAGAATGATATATTATTAGTTTTAAAAGGCAATCGAATGTTCTACAAGTTTAATTCACCTGTAGATGTTTTTGAGAAAAAATAAGTGTTTAAATACTAATTTTTTTTAACCTATTTTTGCTATATTTTAAAAATGACTAATTATTGTTCGAGACTGATTCTGTAGTGTCATTTTCAAAGTACTGAAAGTCCTTTCAACATATGTGATTTTAATTGATAATGAGTAAATATTAAGATTACAGTGCTAAGTACAATATTACCTAAAGATAGTTGTTTCTTGAATTTTTTATTGTTTAGTTACTTAATTCTTAAGCTCCAAAGTTTATAATAATAAAAAAAACATTTAATTTCGGTACTAAAATTGTATTTTTATTGAAGTTCACAGTCCCCTGGCTCCGGCAACAGTCCCCTGTATAGGTTTTTCCGAAAATGCTTAATATTTTCTAAAGTAATGGAAATATTTGTGGTTCATCTGGCGTATATTAATAAATAGACGGATATTTGTTCCCTAAATAAAATTTATTATATTATGAGCAAAAACGTTGCGTAGACAGTTTCCGTAGAACGAGTTGCCCAGTTTACAGAGAAACGCCCATATAGTAAATATTATTCGTACATGAGTTTTTATTCCCAAGGGAGTGGTTATAATCAAGAAGTTATTGCTTCCTGTTGATTCTCCGATGTGGAGTCAGTGAAACTGTTCTAATATGTTTATATATTTCGTATTTGTACATGGAAAAAAAGATAAAAAATACGGAATAATATATCCATGAATAAAATATCAATTCTTTTGTGATTTTCGTTATTCCACTCACTGAATATTATGTGTTCGCACGAATGAATAAAGGGAAGTATTTCCTTCTTATTCTTCAATCCCTTCATTTCTATGTAGGTGGATACATGATTCTGAATCATTAAAACCATCTTGGGTTCATTTGGTATTTCCTTCCAGTTTCTCTTCTACCAATAATAATTTCTCAGATATATCAAGATAATAGATGAAATGACATTGGAACTAGGTTGTTCCTCGTTATCTAACTTCCGTTGTAATTCGTTGAAATTTTCAGAGAAATACAGAGAATATTCGTTAATACTTGCAGATCTACTAGCTATATGTCTACTAGATCTACTAGCAGTATGCATCTTCCGGCACGTAGATCTTGTTGATTTCTCGTGTTATATATGTAAAATGCATTTCAGCAACATAATCGATAATCTCGACTAGATTTCCTTATAATCGGACACACCTTCTTTGAAATCAAAAACTATTTATTGTTCCAGAAGAACAGTCCCATAGAAGTACACTATAATAATAATACTCTTATTTCCAAATAAATAATCATGAACAAATTCGTATTCGATGATTCCATCGTAAATAAACTAATTAACAAATTGAATTTACTACAGTAATTATGATAAATACAATGATTTCAATTATTCATTGAACGTATATGGACGTATATTCCATAAGATAATCGACAATTGTTGTTTAAATTTGTTCAATTGAACTTAACCCTTATTTTCAGAGGCAGACTGTTATAAAGCATTATACCAATATAGAGTGGACTATTTTATAAAATGAGAATTTACGCTTTGGATAAACATAATTCATACGTCTTGTGCGGTAACTGTATTTAAAGGTAGAACCATCATACAAATTGTTCTTGAAGAAATGAATTAACACATAGAAGAATATCGCACATTCTGTTATTGTTCTCAAATTCTTTTTTCCGAGACAAAAATTCTGTGAAAGTGGCTACTTGTACTCCAAAAAATAATACCGTAAGTTGAAAGCGATTGAAAACAAGAAAAATAGATGATTTTCAGTTGTTGAAAAGATGAATATCCTTTCAAAATACAAAAAAGATAGCTAACTCTAGTAATGATAATAATATAGTAAGCTCTTTATTTTCAACAGGTATAACACCCAACTAAAGAAAATAATAACAATATTGAATACATAACTAAGTTATAACTAAATAATTAGAAAAAAGATTCAACTAAATAATTAAACAAAAGATTTAACAAAGAGATCAATCTAATCTAAAAAAAAAATAGTAACTTATAACTACATTATAGCATTCAATGAAATATTACAAATAACTCAATCTAAATCAATTAATTTCAAGCAATCTTCGTTGTTCACATAACTCCTGATAATAAATTCTATGGAGTCAAAGTGAATGTCACAATTACTGCCAATTCTATTCAGTGTAGACTCCATGAACCAAATGGGGGATTGCATAAGGGAGTTGGTCCTCGGAGTCTCTAGGTGGAATAATTCTGTATTACGAGAATTTTGCCTAGGAACACGAAATTTCAAAGCGGACAAGAGAGGAGGTTAATCAATACTATTGTGCAGTAATTTGTACAAGAATTTGAAAGATGAAGTTTCTCTCCTGCTCTGCAATGAGATAAAACTAAAACGACTCAATAATTCGTTATGATTGACTCCTCTCTGTGGATAAACTTTATCCTCCCTCCAAACTAAGAATTTCAAGAACCTTCTCTGAATAGCCTCAAGATGGCGTTGATGGCAAGTGTAAATAGGATGCCATATCATGCTGGCATACTCCAACTTGCTACGGATAAGGGTATTAAGTAGTCCTATGAATGTTGAGGAATTATTAGAATATTTGCCATTGTGTATAACGAATTCATATATTTTCAAGGTAGATAAAATAAGTTGGTTGATGTGTGGGACGAAGGAAAACTTCTGGACCAAGACTACACTAAGATCTCTCCCCTTATCATAACGAGAAAGGACCTGACCACCGACGCTATAATCACAATCAATGCGATCCCTTTTCCTTGTGAAAGAAACAAAATTACTCTTTGACACATTCAATCTCAAATAATTATCCTCGCACCAACTAGCAACATGGTCCAGCGCGAGCTGAAGTTGAACACAGTTGACCTGTGATCTAAGTTCATGATATAGTTTCAAATCATTTGCGAACATCAAATGTGGAGAATGAATATTATCGATCAGATCATTTACGAACAGAATAAATAACAGTGGTCCAAGATTAGACCCTTGAGGTATTCCAGAAGTAGGTATGAACTCAGACGACTGTATACCCTCCAGCAGTACGAATTGACGTCGTTCAACCAGGTAAGAATGAAACAGGTTGGTGAGACTATCAGAGAATCCAAATTTGTTGCGTAATTTTTGTACCAACAGCGCATGAGCAACTTTATCATATGCTTTCTAAAAATCTGTGTAGATCACATCAACTTGATCGGTGGAGTCTATTACTTCAGAAACGTACTGTGAAAACAGCATTGATTGCTTGAACAAGATCTCATTGACATGAATCCATGTTGCTCAATCTTGATGCTATTTCTGACGTCGATTCTAGTCGATTTACTACAAAAATCTTCAATATTCTTTTTTCAATTCAAGGTATCATCCACATGTAGATATACCTATGAAGTTAGAGAAATCTGACAATGATACATTCTCATCATTCACACATAATTCATTACATATTGCACTTCTCATATGGAATAATATATAATGAGACTTTATTTAATATTTAATGAGAATTATTTCTCACTAGAAAATTTCTGGTGAGATACTCATCTAATACTTTCATAGTTCTGCTAGCCACATCTACAGTATTTATCAGATCGTTAACCTCAATAATTATATTTGTTGAATATAAACTTAAATTCAAACACTTGAACTTATGATTTAAACTTCATTCACTACACAGCATGACGTGTTTCGTCGTTACAAACGACTTCTTCAGATGCTTACAGAATAATATCCATTATTCTGTAAGCATGTGAAGAAGTCGTTTGTAACGACGAAACGCGTCATACTATGTAGTGAATAAAGTGTAAATCATAAGTTCAAGTGTTTGAATTTGAGTTTATATTCAATTATAATGGATTTACATCAAGTAAACGCCAACACTATTAAATAATTATATTTGTATCATCCGCGTGTGATACTAAATGAACTTTTTCACACATTACGTGTTGGATATCATTGATGAAAATCACAAATAGTGTTGAACCTATTACACTACCTTGGAGTACACCCAATTTTATCTGGAAACATCAGATAAATGAGATTTTTCGTCCGTCCTCAATTTCACCATTTGAAAACGATTTAATATATGAGACCAAGATCAATTCCTCGAAAATCATATCGTTCCAATTAATTTAGCAATATTCGATGACAGATACAATCGAATGCTTTGGTCAAGTCTGTTAAAAAAGCTAGAGGTGTATTTTTATTATCCAGAATATTATATAGTCTTTGAATGAAACTGTACATCGCTGTATTCACGCTTCTATCTCTCAAATATCCATGTTGGGAACTCGAAAATAATGAAAAACAATTGAAGAAATTTAGCATTCTTATATATGTAGCATTTGCAAAAGTTTTGGAAAAAAAAAGGCAATTTACTTATAGGTCTTTAATTTTCAATCAATGCAGGATCCCCTTTTTTGAAGATTAAAGTTACTAATTTTATCTTTAGGGCTTCCGCAAATATCCCATACAATAAAGAATTATTTATGATATAGCATAATGACTCAACTAACTATCATATCAATACACAATTTTATTATTGACAAAGGAATTTCATCAAATCCGATAGTTGTTTTGAGAAACATTGAACTTGAGTGAAATTCAGTTTCGAAATTTTGTTAAACTATATACATTTTGTGTTTGTTCAGATTTAGATTTTTATCGGTGACTCGAAAATAGTGATTTTAGATGCGACAATTGACTCATATGTGCCTTCCATGTTAAACCAACATCAATGGAAACACCAAGAAATTCCTTATGATCATTAGAATCGATATTCAAAATATTACGTCTCAAACAAAATACTCTAACAAAAACTATCTCTATATTTAGACGCACGATGCGATGGTACAGTAAGTCACTTGGTTCTCATATTAACCTCACACCGACAGGTGATTGCATCTATGGAAATGAATGATGGAAATAAAACGCAGCTATAGCACTTTAGTGAAAATTAGCTAACAACTAATATGTCGACATTGACTGTAGTTTTAAATTATTTAGCTTGATCTCCTCTCTGATATAATAATAATAATCTTTATTCATGTTCATATACACTTTATAGTACAAATTCTAAATTTTAATAGAAATTTGCATATAATTAAGAGAATAAAATCACATGCTTCTCCTAGTTGTATCAACTAGATATGAACAAAGACAAGAAAATTTTTTTTTACTCTCACAAAGATATAATACCTGTGGTGAAAGATTTTTTTTTCTGTAATACAATGAATATTGTTTTGTATATTATTATTTATACAGTGAATATTATTTTGTACATTTCAATTTTAATCTCTACAATTATCTGATACATTCAACTATATACCTAATCTTCCATTTATCAAAGTATTACAGTAGACCATCCCCACCTGAGATATCCATTTCTTTAAGGCTCTCTTGATTTCCATGTTATTGACCATCTCTTTCAAGTACATAGGCAATTTGTTGAAAATTCTAGGCGCTAAATAGATTGACGAATCTTGACCAATTGATTTTTTAAACTTAGGAACCTCCAGAGAAAGGTGACTATATCTGGTATTCAAACCATGCTCAATTCGTTTCGAATCACTTTTGTTGTTGAACGTATGTTTCATTAACGTGTAGCAATACAACTGATTTAGGTCCCATACTTCAGCTAACTCAAACAATTGATTCGTTGTGTAAAGCATGTTCTTTCTGTACATTACTCTAAGTAACCACTTCTGTTGTATTTTTAGTTTGTTCAAAGTAGTTGAATATGCGCATCCCCAAGCAATTATTCCATATCGTATTTGTGACTCAGCAAGAGCCTGATATATCATTTTCAAGTGAGTACTCCCAATTATACAGGCCAGATATTTTAATCTAGGAATCAATCCTCTGAGCTTCAATATCAACTTATTAATATGTGCATCCCATTTCAATCGAGAATCAAGAATGATACCCAAATATTTGGACTCGTAAGAACAATTAATTTTAAAATGTTTTCCATCGGTGTCTGTAATTCTTAGGATATCCGCAGCAGGTAAAGTTCTACTGTCCATTGCAAATGGCATATATTTTGTTTTTTCGTAATTAATAGTGAGAAGATGTTGATCTAACCAGTGCTTAACCTCAATGAAATCAGTTTGAGCCAACTCTTTGAGTTGTTCCCTGTTTTTTTCTGAATAAAAAACAACAGTATCATCCGCAAAACTTATGATATGACCTTCACTTTTTGTGTAAAATAAACCGTTCATATATATAGTGAATAAAATTGGCCCCAGAACAGTTCCTTGAGGCACCTCATTAGTCCAACACTCTAGCGTCACTACAAGATTCGCCAATCTTCACCAATTGCTTTCTTCCTTCTAAGTATCCAGCACACAGACATCTCCAAATCCCAATTCCTTCTTCTTCTCTCCTTCATATCACTCAATATATTCGAGAGAATCTATTTTTGTATTCCAATTTTAGTATGTTAATTGTATAATGAAGATTGTACCGCGAAACACATCTATAATTACCGTAAGTTTAATTATGCAAACATGTTCAATTTAATATTCCAAATATATTGTTTATGTCGATGCAGATAGACGTAATTGTTCATTTCCACCGTGGAATGAAGTGACATTAATTTCCGAGCAAACTGAACAGAAAATAATTCAAAGCGCTAGTATTCCATGTTCAAAGGTTGTTATTATAAAAATAATATCTATACACGCAAATCTTACGGAATTTTCTTGAGGAAATTGATTGAGATTTGTATCTTGCACGACAATTTGTATAACATGGACTATTAGCAACAGATTTACATTTCGTTCTGAGTTGTAATCACGCTACGTTTAAGCAGCAACATCCACAGTTGCCATAGCATTTTTCTTGATTTCAAAAACTGACCTAGCAAAGAATTTAATGGTTGTGTATATATTTAATACGCGCTGTAATCGAATATTTTGTGTTTGTAATATATATCCAACCATTCTCAAGTAAAAACAGTTGTAGTTTTCGAGAATTAATGTTTGATTTGTTTTTTTGTTCGATACCTTCATAGAACGTTCAGCCGAGTGTTTGATTTGATTCAACATATCTTATTAACTCGAATTTGAAGTTGAAGGAATCTTCGCTGATATCTTGATGATACATTGTTAAATTACACTTGGCTTCACACTTGGTTTCACAAAAATTATAATAAAATATTGCTTGACAATCGTTTCGGGTAGTCACCCTATATTCAAAAGCTTATAGACTGAGCACTCGTTATTCCGACTAACATATTCATATATTTTTACATTTATGCCTGCTGTTCACCTGGTCGGCGAAAAAAACCAATGGTTTGAATAAAGAAATTGAGGACGAACAAGGTAATAACGATGACAAACTGAAGTTGAGTTGGTTATTTGGTATTGGTTTTTCCTTCAGTGCTACTCAGACATTTCTAATTGTTCTTGAAGATACGGAGTTTTTCGTTTCATCTTGTGTACAGCAATTTCCCTGAGTTGGAATCTGTGAGTCTTTATCATGAATACAAAGTGATAACAGTCCAGTTGAATTTTGATACGTAATAAAGAGATTTTATATTCTTTCATTATGGTTACAATTTTGCATCTAGTTCGACCTATAAAAAGTGAGTTACAATCAGCAGATATAATTTCACATACTTCAGTTTTTCCGTTTATTGGTTGCTTCTCTTCAGTATTAACCCAAATTTGTCCTGTTACTGCTAAACGTTTCAATATAATGCTGTCTCAATCTTTCGTCGATTTGGTATTTTGTAACTTGAATTTGTTTATGAAGTTCGTTTTTCAAAAACAGTAAAATTATAGACAGTAGAAGTACGTGAAATATAAAATGGTCACGCTTTGTCTCAAACTCTCAAACAGTCATATTAGAAAAGCTTTTCAGTGGAAAAAACTGAATTTCTTCATTCGAATTTACATTCAGTAGTCTCTAATATCATACTATTTCGAGAAGAGTTATTACAAGAAATAAGATATTTTATGGGACGTTATCGAAGACGTATTTATACATAGCAGGTACTTCCTAGGTAAAGTTTTAGCTGCACTAAATCGATCTTTAGAGATTATGATAATTCTAGAATAATGTATGGGCTCAGGAGATAACAATCGGTGCTGTGGGTAACCCGATATCACGGAAAGCTAAAGTGCTGAGTAAATGCATGTAGGTTGTATCAACATCGGTATGTTATTTCGTTATCGTAATAAACCAATTTGCTCCACCTAATGGCGAAATCTACGAGATACGGAGATATGAATTACTCAAAGCCTAATTAGAAGATACCAATGAGATTAAGATATAATATCAACAAGGAAACTTGAATGTCTATGGAATTCTCACGAGGAACGAACTTAAACGTATACCCGCGATAAATTTAGGGGTGAAATCAATTTCAACTTTCGTTAATGTGAAATTAACATAGAAGGACTTATTTAATGTTCGTTAAAATTGTATGGGTCTGTAGTAATGCTTATAGTGGTTAGTTTCAACGTGACATGTCAATTTCCACTTGACAGTCGCTTTGAATATTTTATTTTATATTCTTGCTAGTCTAGTGCAGTTTTGGAGTACTCTAGATTCCAAGAGCTCTTTAAAGCACGAAATTATGGACCGTCTCCCCAGAAACCTTGATCTATATGTATCATTCATTGTCGTCTGCAACGTTGTGTTGACTATTCCCAATAAGTTTTGGGTGTATAAAACGTGTACGAAACAGTGTTTCGTGTTTTATATATTAATTTTTTATATATCTCTTCAAGTACTATCATCTTTAACTTGAACTACGCCGTTCTGACGATAGGCAATAACCTTGAAACATATGTAAACGGCTGTTATATAGAAAAATGTGTAGGTTTTCAACGTAAGTTTCTTTTACTTAATTTTAGTTTACCTGCATTAAATATAATTCTTAGAATAATTCTTTTATCGTTAAGATTGTCTGGGATTTCCAGAAGCTATAAAAGTCTCACAAAAGCCGGACGGTATTTCATTGTCGTCTGCAACGTTGTGTTGACTATTCCCAATATGTTTTGGGTGTATAAAACGTGTACGAAACAGTGTTTCGTGTTTTATATATTAATTTTTTATATATCTCTTCAAGTACTATCATCTTTAACTTGAACTACGCCGTTCTGACGATAGGCAATAACCTTGAAACATATGTAAACGGCTGTTATATAGAAAAATTTGTAGGTTTTCAACGTAAGTTTCTTTTACTTAATCTATATGTATGTTTATCTGATCCTTCTTCGAATATTTTAGCGGTGGGTGCACAGTAGTACATGCTGTTGGAGCAATATACTCATTACATGCATACCCTGGCGTGTGTCTCTGCCATCTTAAATATGTAGAGTGAAGTGAGCAGTAAATTCACAATTATAAATAAAGGTCGCCTTTGAATTGGATTTTTTTTCTTTTCGAGTCTTTATCTTCCCTTCGTTTTGAAATTCGTCTTGAAATCGAAGGCTGGATTATCTTTCTCGTCTTATTGAAATTACCAAAGTAATCATAAAGCTCTACACATTTCTTCAGAGTTCTCCAAATATTAACACTTGAGACTAATTAACATTGACTTAAAGCAACGAAAAACTTTTTAATTGAATGAATTATAATGAGAGTTGGGAGAAAAATGTATTCCTTCTTGAAATGAACTTTATACAAACAGACGTATCAAATCATCATTAGATATTCTCAACTGCTGGGTAGTTTTCATTGCAAGATTATTTGTGGAGTTCTAGTCATCATCTTGAGAGATACTGTCATAAATTGGGAAATTTAGCCGATCACTGTAAAGGATTTAAGTATTTTGGTGTGTTGATTTTATCCATTAAAATGTGCTGATTTTGCGGAATTCTATTTTGTAAGGATTAAATGGAAATTGTGACCCACTAGATGAGAGTAATAACTATTAGGTAGACTGCAGTGACAATTGAACAATTTAATTCGATATTAACGTTTCTCCAAAAATTGTTGCTTCGTCAAAACTTGATCGTCAGTGATGTTTATGTGATTCTTTGTCGAAAATCGACTACTTGGTGTTGGAGCAATATACTCACTACATGCGTACCCCAACGTGTGTCTCTGCTATCGATGCAACGAGCAGGAGGTGCTGTATCTGTCTTTTGAGGCTCAGAGATCGCGGCTGAAGGACTAACAATCGACATGCTTCATCATAGAATAAGAAACTGAAATAAAAGACCCAATTGGAAGATGTAAAGCACAACACTACACATGTGTAGTTACGTTAGGTTTTCATCGCATCGCTTCGAGTGTTATAACTCCTTCAGAACTTGGATAAATATAGCATTTACTTGATTGAGACCCATTGTTCCAGAGGAAAATGAAAGTTAATCGTAGAAATTCCACGTGCATATGCCTTGTTAATTCCTTACATCTTGTAATAATTCTGATGCTTTTTCAGAGGATATATACAAACTGACGAAATAACTGAGTAAGTTGCTACAAATTTTGCAACAAGTAAGTACGTAGTTTTTTCTTAACGCCATCCTTCTTCTTCTTAAGACTCCAAGAAAACAGATTATCAAAGCTTCTATATGAAAAAGCTAAAACTTGAAGAGACGCTTGAGGCGACCTCGACTTCAGAGGAGATAAAACATAGCAAAAGACCTCATTATTATGGGGGTTGTGTAACTGGAGGGAAGTCTATATCGACAGCAGAGGTTATGAAATCTACTAAAATTCACCCAGGGTTGTAACGCCACCGAGAGAGAAAGAAGGAGAGGGAAAGTGATGAGCTTATCGGTGATGGCTATGTATTATTATGATCTCAATTTTTCCAATTATGAAGAGTAAGCAGTCGAAAAACCCGCACGAACATTAAAAAAGAACGAAAAACGAACACACAAATTTACGTACCACAGGCCTCGACAGGTACTCGAAGGTTCATTTATTTATGAAAGTACTCTAGTACTCAATATAGTCTTGGTAGTAACGTCGAATTTCTTTGTTGTGTTGGTTTTACAGATGCTAATGAATCGTTTATCATTGAAAATAGGAGCAGAAGTATCATTATTAATATCTGCAATTGAAGGTGGGCTATTCTCTATATTTTTTCACCAGAATTCGAGGAGTTATCAGCTATAAAAGAATAGTTAGGTTTCATGTGCTTTTTCTCATTAGAATTTGTTGTTAAAAAAAACGTTTTTTTACATATGGAACATTAGGCATAGTGATCAACATCGACTCAGAAAAAGTATCAGATATCTGTTGTTTTTAGACGTTTAACGGCTGATATTCCATATAAAATTCAAGCTTTAAAAAAAAGTGAAACGAACAAAATACAACAGTATTTGTACTCGATCAGCGATGAGTCACGGTAAGTGATTTCAAACCTAAAACGAAAACGCTTGAAATATTTGTATTGGGATAATTGGTGAAAATTGATATTCATATCCAAATCGAAATACCTGTCCTCCAGAATAATCAATTAATAAAAATAAATATAAATAATCATATTTCTTAACTCAAAATCGGACTAGTAAATTAGGTCTCTATTTCATCGGTGACCAATAAGTCACCGGTGAAAAGTCACCGGTATGAGAATATCGTTGATCATTACCTGTCGTGTTTTAATACCCTTATATCTGTCTATGACTGTGGTTTTCTACTCATTCCTGGCTCTATTTAGGGTGATACGCCGAATTTTTCCAATTTTTTTACAGTTTCTGATGAGTTTCAATCATAAATGTCAACAATGTTACTTCATTGTTACTTAAATTGATTTTTCCGAGTAAACTCCACAATTTCAGGAGATAATCACTCCTACATGGCATATAAATCACAAGTTATGTTATAGAAAGCCACTACTTTCTCTTGAAAATATCTTATTGAAATTAGATAAAAAAAACGAAATTTGAAAGTGATAAATGTAAACAGCAAAATAGAGCTAGTTAAGATGATTTTCTAAAATGTACAAAATCGAATTAGATACCACGAATAGCTCAACAATTCCATAACAAAAATCAACATGATAAACGTGTCCTCGTCCTGTGTTTATATTTTTTTGTGAAAATGAAACATCTCGTCCTAAAATTCAATTTCGAGGATGAATTTATTTTCGCTTGAATCTCGCGCTGGAATAAATAAATAAATCAGTCCATTTTGGCGGCAGCGTCTACTCTAATCATATTCCAGCGGAAGTATGAATAAAATAATGAAGGGATTTCGGCAAAACTAATAAAGATAATGAAACTCAACACAAAAAATCTCTCCGGGGCGAATTTTGTGTGCTCTGATGCCAGTGCATATAGACAATTAGATAGCCGTCTCCCACAGGAATTAAATATAAAGATGATGGGGAGCTCCAGGTAGCTTAAAGAGATTGAGTTGTTTGAAGTAAAAATGATATATCGATACTTCCTTCGCGATTTTTTGTATAATCGAGACTAGTTGATATTCCAGAACTTCGTGTTTACTGACACTGTTATGTACAATATCTTCAGATTAGTTTTATTTTTATATTGGCAACCGTGACAGTACAGGATTGATTCAAAATTTATTGGATATGAGATTGTAACGCTTGTGCTATAATATTCTATGAATGGAAATATTAAATGACACTAGTATTGAGAACTCATATTTTTGATTATTTACAAAGAGCGAACTATCGAACACGTGATTGTTATTATTGTTACTCGATGGAAGTAAAAGTGACAGATTGTTAAGCACAGAAATGACTGTCAGAGAGGAGAGAAATTGTATGTTGGTAGCACGTTTATGTGTTGACAGTTGATCGTTGAGTGTGCCAATGTGATCACATAATATTGATACTATTCTGTGATATATGTATGTCTACATTGATTACTGTCAGTGTTGTTTATAGTATCTTTAGATTAGTTTTATTTTTATATAGGTAACCGTGTTTTATGACAGTCAAGAATCGATTCAAAATTTAATGGTTATAAGATTATATATAGCGCTTGTGCTATAATATTCAATGAATGGAAATATTAAACTTCACTAGTATTGAAAATTTATATTTATGATTATTTACAAAGAGCGAACTATTGAACACGTGGTTGTTATTGTTGGTACACGATAGAAGCGAGAGAGACAGTTTGTTGTGGACAGAAATGACTGTCAGGGAAGGGAGACATTGTATGTTCGTAGCCCATTTATAACAGTTGACACATTCAATGACAGTTGCTGGTGGGGCGTGCTAATGTGATCACAGAATAGCGCTACAATTCTGTGATATGCCTTCTTCCATCGAATGACGAAATGACAATTTCCCTTCATATTGATTCAAATCTTATTGGTTATGGGATTTTATGCATGGTGTTTAGTTTATTAGGTTACTCCTGTAATTAAATAAGACATAAATATATTTGTCAAGTTTTATATTTATCACTGGAAATAATACATAATTTATATGATTAACCTCTGGATGAATAATTCTATTAGCTTTATTATCGCTGATTTCAGACCCTGATCATGTGAACGTTGAATCAAGAAAATCGAGATCGAAGACAACTTTTATATTTATTCACTTGATAATAAAACTGAATTCACTAATAGTGATTCTGAAGTTATAGGTTAACGTTCTGAATCATATTTTTCATTTCACTTTTAGGAAAAGCTTGTTATGCGTAGTTACACCAGGTTAGATCTTTTTCATTTTGGCAACCTTGTTTTATGACAGATAAGAATTTCTGCTGAAATTATAGGTTAAGACATCGTATTCAGATGAATGGTGTTAAATAAAATAATGAGCTGAATCCAGTTGTTGAAGAAGTTGGTTACTAACAAACATATTTGAAATATTCCATCCATGGGAAGAAAACAAGACACTCATGGAATGTTGTCCGAGTTTTTTGACTAATTTAATATAATTAGCTACACATGTGAGTCAATCGCCCGATAAGCTCTTGAAGAGAATTTGTCACCCGCAGTTTATCTTGCTCGGTTTCGCTTCATGTTTTCAGAACATGATACTTTACTTAATCAAGTCACACATGAGATATGGTATACTTTTATGAGGCTACTTTTCTGGAGCAATGAGTATTTTCGGACTTCGGAGAAGGTGTATCAGATTGGTGGGCTATCGACTCTGCTACATAAATACATTTCACTACTAGAAATCCTGACTTTGCCTGGCCTTCACATTTATGAATGCTTAATTTGTTGTCATCAACTCAAAGGGAATATCAATCTTTGACTATTTGACACGAGAAATAAACAAGATTTAAGTTGAAACTGGTGCAAAATTGGAAATCACAGAAAAGTCAGAATTTCTTTTGTTTTAAATTTTATAACTAGTTACCTCTTCATGTGAGGAACTTCATCAATACAATATTAGGCAATATATAGACATATAAAGGGCTTTCATTGCGAAAGAGCTGAATTTGTGGTGAATTTTCAAAGGATTCTGTACTGAATATTTGATAACCTATTGAATTTCGACATACACTTTTGTGCTAATTTCAACTCCTTCTGTATGCTAAAAATGTAAAAATTTTAATTGCATCAATAAATGAATATCAACTGAGAACCAAAATATTTGTTTCCAATTTGTGGTATTTTATGGATGAGTACAAAACCAATCTTCATCATTACAAGAAAAATATTGGAATAAAATTATTACCTTTATTATGTGCAGCAAACACAACACTATCACTTGAATCGATCACTTGATAGATACTTTGAAGAATCAATAATAATGGATAATTATAAAAGCATTCACCTAAAACATCAAGACAAATCCTTCGACAAAAAGTTCTTGGATAACAATTACTTGGCGTAACATTGTTAGATAAATAACATCGAATAATTAGAAATACCTCGACTGCCTCTGACATATACTCTCGTAATAAATTGATTATTTGGAGAGCCTGAGAGGGTTGAAGTGAGCTTTTGTAGTATGTACTCCTCTGCTATGGGTATAATCGTTCCTTTGTCATGAGTAACGTTCGCTGCTACCAATCTGTGTATGCAAGTCAATTATACGTGCTGAACTAATGTCTGAGTAATTTGGTATTTTGGAAGATAGACTAGCTTATAATTCACGTAATTTATTGTTAATAATGTCAATCGATTCAACTCACGATACTTGGTTATGTACGAAGAAATGAAGAAACTATTTCAGACAAATGGAGAGTAATTATAAGAGAAATTTATAATCGAAATGTACGCTCACATAGGCGTTTTTTAAAAGTAACCAGACGTCGTAACCACGCTTTGTCATTGTGTTCCGTTGTTTCTAAGAAATAGGTTCTTCCTTCTCAACAGGTATAATATCCAATTACAGAAAATGAATAATAACTAAACAAATAAAATGAAAACAAATATAACAGAGAACTCAATCTTATCTGAAAACACTGAAAAAGTAACTAATAACTCAATCTAAATCAATTCATTTCAGTCAATTTCCCTTGTTCGCATAGCTCCTAATAATAAATTTTATGGAGTCAAAGTTAATGTCACATTTATTAACTATTGAATGAAGACGCCATAAACCATATGGGGGATTGTATTAGCTGTTTGATCCTTGGATCCTCTGAGCCCTAGGTGAAATAATTCTGTGGAGTATGAGAATTTTGACCAGGAAGACGAAATTTCAAAGCGGACAAGAGAGGAGGACAATCGGTACTGTTGTGCAGTAATTTGTACAACGATTTGAGTGATAAATTTTCTCTCCTTCCCTGCAATGAGATTAAACTACATCGACTCAATAATTCGTTATAATTGAGTCATCTTTGTGGATAAGCTGTATCCTTCTCTGTGGATAAGCTAAGAACCTTTTCCGTATGGCCTCTAGACGGCGTTGATGGCAAGTTATTTGAAATGATGTGAGAATTTTCTGAACTGAAATACTTTTCGAGTATTGAAAAATGTCCCAAATTCTCAAAATTATTCTTCGAAATAGCGCAACGGAATTTTGTCCTTTTTTTTTACATAGCCCATGGTAAATTTAAACATCGACAGTCATCTAAAAGACAATTCGTCTAAGAAGCAAATCAATAATTTTGTTCGATCAGTGGCATCGATGAAAAATTCGCGGCTACCGAATTTTATATAGCCACGAATATGGACAGACATTCAGGACGCATTAGACTTTTTGATTGAAAATGGGACATATTGATTGTAATAAAGCCATGGAAATAGTTGACAAACTTTCATTAATTTGTAAGTATTCAGGATGAAGAAAACGAATGGAATACTCGCAAAGTTTCTACGAAAGCACGCTGGATGGAATAATGAGCAAATTATGTACGCCTGAAGAAACTCAGTTACATATTTTAGTTCTGAAAGTTATGTTGATAATTGAAGTGAAGATAAAAAAGTGCCAAGAATCTCATCCTTCCCTGAAATCTCCACCTTCTGTATTGAATCAAATTTGTTCATCTGATAAATAAAAAAATAGCAATTTAAAAAAATTTTTTGCAGAGTATTCTCAACTCATAATAATCAACTTTTCTCAGTGAAGAACAATAAATAGTATTACAAATTGGTTGAGGCTTTCGCGGCCAGTCATTGAACTAGTGTTGTCCTGGTTCGGGTCTAAGGGCCGTCGTCGGTTGGAATTTTTTCCTAAAGTTTCGCTAGCACGAGTGGCAAGCTTCTGATTCTTGTCCACTTCCAGAATCAGAAATGAAACGACCTCTGAAGAAGCTCGCCACTCGTGGAAGCGAAACGTTAGGAAGAAATTCCAAACGACGACGGTTCTTAGACCCGAACCAGGACAACGCTAATAAATAGTATTATTGTAGTAAATGAATAATTCAACAAGAAAACAAAGTTCCGTATTGAATCAATGAAATTATCTAGTCAGTTATATTTCCAATAAGATAAACTGGTAGATATATCGACTCCAGAGTAAACGAAGACATTATATCCATCGTACACAACAGAAGCGTCAAATGAAAAATGATCATGTATAAAGAGTACCGATTCATAGAACTGAGAAGAAAAGGAATAATATTGCTCGAAAAAAAGATTTGGCGGGGTTGTGTGTGTGGCGGCCCGTTTTCGTCTCTCAGGCTCGTTTCTGAATACATTCATAGCTTTGTAAAATATTGCATTTTATTTTCAATTGCAGCAATTTTCCGAATATTCTCGACCCGGACTGGTAATTCATATTTCAGCTTCACCAGCCGTCTTTTTACTAATACAGCTCCCGCCGGGGTACACTATCGAAGGGGCGAGTGTTAAAACTTATGGTAACTGACTTGCATATTCCGCTTAATAGTGTACCCTAGTGAAGTAATAAACTCTTTGTTAATTTAGTTCATTATGTACAATTCCGATGATTCTTTCAATCCTGTAAGTTGTCACGTACACCGCCATAGAAAAGTATTGTTGAAAAATGAATAAGAACTCAGACGAGAAAATATTCGGCAGAGTTTGTAAGACACGAGTCTAGAGTACAGTTCGTCCTAATAAGTCATATCCTACCATATTGAAAGTTCTAAAATAAAGTTAAATTTAGAAGTTCTTTGAAGTGTGTTTCAATTGAACCTTCCCTCACACATCAGAACAAGAGGCGGTCAAACCCTTCCAAATCGGATACCTAGACTTCATAAGCCAATTCACTACGGATATAAGACACATAGCCGGTAGTGATAATGTAGCAGCAGATGCTTTGTCTAGAATTGAGGAACTACATACACCAGTCGATTACGAAGCCTTAGCAAAATCGCAGCTGACTGATGAAGAACTTTCTAACCTAATAGAAAACTGAACATCCGGTCTAAAGCTCAGGTTGATCAAAATTCCTGGAACCACCCACGCATTGTGGTGCGACGTGACAAAATCTGCACCAAGACCCTATATCACAACGAGCTTCCGAAAAATTGTATTTGACATTGTCCATCGCTTTAGTCATCCTGGTGTGAAAGCTACCACAGAGTTACTAATTGAGAAGTATGTTTGGCATTCCATCAAGAAAGATAGCAAGAAATGGAAGCAGACATGTTTAGAATGTCAACGCTCGAAAATCATACGCCACTTGAAGAGCGCCGTCGGTTTATTTGCACCAACTTCTAGTCGTTTTAAGCATGTTCATCTCGATATAGTAGTCGTGCCACTATCCTAAGGCTACCGATATTGCCTTACCATGATAGACAGATTTTCACGATGGCCCGAGGCCATACCCTTGATGGATCAAGAAGCACCAACTGTTGCACGCGTATTCTATGACCGCTGGATTTCCAGGTTTGGTGTGCCACTGCAGATCACAACATATCAGGATTGACAGTTTGAATTTCACCTCTTCAAACACCTGAGCAAGGTTATTGGGTCTACTCTTATACATACCATAGCCTACCATCCAGCAGCCAACGACATCGTTGAGAGGTTTCATCGCCAATTAAAGGCTTCTCAACGATGCCATCAAACTCGTTAGATCGACAGCCTACCTACAGTTCTCTTAGGCATACGAATGTCTTGGAAGGAGCACCTCGATGCTACAGTGGCAGAAATGGTATATGGCCAACCAATTCGTTTGTTCGCTACTTAATAACCTATCTAGTTGATCTCCCGTTTCAACTCTACTGATGGAATTCGTTTTCATTGTATTATTAATTGTGTGTGTTTATTGTTGAATGTCTTAAACTTTGATAATGAGGCTGATATTCGAAAAAATATATATTCAGCAAATTGTTCAGTTGAAAACAAATAGTTAGACTTATTTCATTATGTTAAAAACTACCGTAAACTGCCTTTGGCGCACTAAATGAAATGGCTTACGCATAGTGTTAGTACATTTTAGTGTATCAATTGAACTTGCTCAAAATTTATTTCAATACAAAATCGAATTTAAAATAAATATATATGTTTCATCGATAGAATTTTCTCTAAATTTTCAAGTTGATTTATAATTTGAAGAGGAATATTGAAATTCCAATTTCAAATTTCGTAGTTTCGAGGAACTCATAAAGTCGTTCGAATAATCATTTTAAAATTCAAAATCTGATTTTTCTAAAAGGGTATGTCAATTGTGCAAGGTCAACAACTTAGTTTGTTGCTCATAAATTAAACCACGGTGTCTGGCTCTTGGGACCCCTTGGTGGGCGTGTCTGAGCTATGTCATTATTGGGGAATTAATTATGTTTTCACGCTGAGCGCCCCCTCTGATTCGATTTCGGAACACGAATTGCCCCGCGGAAATTACACTCTACGACTACTCCTCCTGATCCGGCTCTGGGATTGGTTCCTCATTTTGTCGCCAAATCTTCGGAAAATATTCAAAATCTATATCCACATAATTTCCTATAAGGGGGAAAAATTTATATATATATATATATATATATATATATATATATATATATATATATATATATATATATATATATATATATATATATATATATTATATATATATATATATATATATATATATATATATATATATATATATATATATACATTTTTTCATTGATTTATTGCCTGTTTAAGATAGTTTATTTTCAATGTTTTTAGTAATAACAGCCTCATTTTTAAGTGATAAACTTTATTCTCGTAGACGTTTCGTTGTATATCACAACTTTGTCAAAACTAATTAAGTTTTCCACATTAAAATAAGCCTATTATTGCTAAAAATATTGAAAATATACATATACATATATATACATAGTAAATACTGAAGTTTGATCGAAATATTTAAAAAAAAACTCCCAGGGAGCTGTCTACACAAATAGTAAATAAATCGGGATTGAATATCAAGTGCGCTTCGAAAATTAATCGAATTTGTTGAATGATAAAAACATACAATTGTTCCATCATTATTATGAATCATCATTCTTATTTGATCAATCAATCAAGAATCGATGACTTTCAAAGCGCCCCCAGGTCCTATATCCGAATGAAGAGGATATTAAAAACTATAAAATTAAAAATTTACACACTTGATTTAAGTTTCACTGAATATATTAAAAACTCTTCATATTTTTCGGGTGGTATACCCATTATCAAGATTATACAGTATTATCAGTAATATTGTATACTCCTTATAATGAGTTAACCACCCGAAACATATGTAGAATTTTTAATATATTCAGTGAAACTTATGTCAAGTGTGTTAATTTTTAATTTTATAGTCTTTAACATAACGTTTCACCAAGAGATAAGCGAAACCTCCGTGTCATTTATTAAAAAAGAGGAGAACATTAGTTCGTTAACTAGTCCGTGAGCTCCCTCTATCGAAAGTAATTATTATCGTAATATTACTAAGTAATTATCGAGTTGCTATTTTTAGTGGTACTACAAAACTGCAGTCGCAATATAATTGAGGAAATATTAAAAACAAATTGGGTTTTCCTCAATAAATGAAGGCAAAATTTCGGTACTAGAATCAAAGAACACATAACTCATGATATATGATTAAAGTAATCAAAATTATTCGAATCATTTGCTAACTGAAAATCATAATTTCAATTAAAATTTTCAAACTCATCACAATATTCGAAAAAGTTCGACTATATTTCTGAAAAATTATGGAAATCAAAGGATACGAAATCTCTGAGATTTTTTTTATGAACAATGGAAAGGAAATATCGCAGTATTGTTGAATCTTCTCAATTACTTAACTTATATTTCAATATGGAAGGCCAATGAAGATAACATCGTGATCTGAACCCCATCTTTGGTGGTTTAGATCAAATGTAAACATGTGAAAATGCAACATGTAAACACGTAAGACATGTAAACATGAAAGACATTTAAACAAAAAGACATATTCAAGACATGTACTTTTGAATTTGTTGTTATAGAATTTTAATTTTGTGAAAGTCGTATTCTGGAAGTCGTTTACAGAAAGAATACTTGAAGGCGACGCTTTACCTGGAGTAAAACAGTTTAAATATCTTGGATCGGTAATCACAGAGGATGGGTCTATATCCGGCAACATAACCCACAGGATTACCGCTAGATGGAGTAAATGGCGTGAGCTTACCGGAGTCCTATGTGATCCAAAAATGCCTAAGGACAAAAAGGAAGATCTATAAATCAGATGTCGGACCAGTTTTGCTCTATGGTAGCGAAACAGGGGCCTTAAAGAAGATGCACGAGCCAAAATTACATACTACAAAAATGCGTATATTGCGATGGACAGGAGGAACTACAATGAGAGACATAATGAGAAATTAATTCATCCGGGGTAGTTTTAAAGTTGCACCTATCTCAGACAAACTCACTGAGTCAAGGCTATGATGGTATGGTCATGTTAAGCGACGTCCCGAAGACCATATAATAAAAAATAGCCTTTCCATTGATACACAAAAGAGAGGGAGAGGTAGACCACCAACTTCTTGGTTGACGAATGTTCAGAGGGACATGAAGAGGTTGGAGCTATCGGATGGTGATGCTAACCAGCGGAAGGAATGGCGCCTCAAGAGCAAGAAAGCCGACCCCGTGTAAGGGGATGAGGCGAGGCCAAAGAAGAAGAGTCTGAAGTAGTCGTATTCGAAGTCATAAGACGAAAGATCCACATTATTGCTCTATTAAATCAAATTAAACACTTGGCATAATGTTTCACGATTATATTTAACAATATGAATTCGTCAACATGTTTCGAGAGTGAGCTCATCTTCAAGACTAAACTACATAAGGAACGAACAACAAATTCATATCCACACAATGGATGTAAGTAGGAGGATATTTGAAAATCTACCTGTTCATTTGCGATGACTTCTTTTTTTTATTTTATTTTTAAATGAACAGGTAGATTTTCGAATGTCACCCCTACTTACATCATTGTATATATATATATAAATTTGTTGTTCCTTCCTTATGTAATTTAGTCTTGAAGAAGAGCTCACGCCCGAAACATGTTGACGAATTGATATTGTTGAATATAATCGTGAAACATTGAACCAAGTGTTTAATTTAATTCAATCTCAGTCATATTATTGTTCAATAAAAGTATAAATCCAAAGTTCATGTGCTCGAGTTCATTTTATACATATATTTTATACATTTTCACGAAACTGAAATATAATTTTTCATTCAGTCACAATTCATCTCCTTTGAACATGACTCCTTTATATACCTACTCATGATATAATATTCTGAGCAAACAAACTTTCTAATGCACCCCAATATGTAAATATGCTCAAAATATGAAGTATGGAAGTTGTCTATCACCTTCCTCTCATACGAAAACAAGCATCTGCAATTTTGGAAGCAAAAACTTTCCGTGATATATTTCTTTGAAACTGTTAGCTTAAGTCGACAAATAATTGCGGTAAAAACTGCGCTGTGCCAACCGGGAAATTCTGCGTCGGGCCCTAAGGATATCCAAGAGTAACTCAATATATGCTAATTAATATTTCATATTATTCAGATTCACTCAAGGCAAAGCCGTTGAAGCTATTTCATCAACCAGATGTATGTAACTTTGATAGTAGGAGGAGGCGATTAGGGAAATTGGAAGTAGTTCTAACTACGAAACTTCACGTTGAAGTGATCAGACTTAAATATAACGAAGATAGACCTTACTCGAAGTCTGTAGAACAGTTTTAGATAAAGGAGAAGCACTTGCATAATGGTCGATGTATTTAGGAGACAGTTAGCTCAGACTTGATATTAATAATAATAATCAATCTTTATTCTCAACAGGTATAATACCCAATTACAGAAAATAATAACATAATATTGTATACTAACTAAATATTTAAAATGAAAGAGATATAACAAAGAGCTCAATCTAATCTAAAAAAAACTAAAATAGTAACTAATAACTAAATAATAGCATTTAATGAAATATTACAAAAAACTCAAACTAAATCAATTCATTTTAGTTAATTCCCTTTGTTCACATTACTCCTAATAATAACTTCTATGGAGTCAAAGTGAATGTGACAATTATTGGCAACTGTATTGAATGTAGACTCCATAAACCAAATGGGGGATTGTATTGGGGGGTTGGTCCTCGGAGTCTCTAGGTGGAATAATTCTGTATTACGAGAATTTTGTCTAGGAACACGAAAAAGAGGAGGACAATCAAAACTATTGTGCACTTAATTTGTACAAAAATTTGAGTGATAAAGTTTCTCCCCTGCTCTGCAATGAGATTTAACTAAATCGACTCAATAATTCGTTATGATTGACTCCTTTCTGTGAATAAACTTTATCCTCCCTCCAAACTGAGAATTTCAAGAACCTTCTCTGGATATCCTCAAGATGGCGTTGATGGCAAGGGTAAAAAGTATGCAAGATCATGCTGCCATACCCAACTTACTACGGATTAGGGTATTAAATAGTCCTATGAATGTAGAGGAATTATTAAAATATTTGCCATTGCGTATAAGGAATCCATATATTTTCGAGGCAGATGAGATAGGCTGGGTGACGGGTGGGACAAAGGAAAGCTTCTCATCGAAGATTACACTATAATCTCTCACCTTATCTGAACGAGAAAGAACTTGACGACTGATGCTATAATCATAATTCGGTCTCTTTTCCTTGTGAAAAAGACAACATTACACTTTGACACATTCAAACTTAAATAATTGTCCTCACACCAAATAGCAACATGGTCCAGCGCGAGCTGAAGTTGAACTCAGTTGTCCTGTGATCTAATTTCATGATATAGTTTCAAAGCGTCTGCGAACATTAAATGTAGAGAGTGAATATTATTCAGCAGATCATTTACGAACAGAATAAATAACAGTGGTACAAGATTAGACTCTTGAGGTATTCCAGAGGTAGGTATGAACTCGACGACTGTATACCCTCCAGCTGTACTCGATGTGCACATAAATCCCTGTCATTAGTTTTTCTTCGTTGGAAAATATATTAAACAACCAACAGTTTATGAGCCTCTGCTGAATTTAGATTAGATATGATCAAATTTGGATATGAATTTCATAAAATTAGATTCTCGTTTATAATTTTTGCTCACTACAATAAAATAGGATAGAACAGATAGATCATGATATATTTCGAATATAGAAAAAACAATTGGAATTCTCCCTTATGGTTATATTTTGCTCATATGTATTATAGCGCACCTTGGTGTTCAGTCAACACTATGTGCTTTGGTCAATGAACATATTCGAATTTGTATCCAATTTATACATATTTTCGTTGCTTCATCCGATTTTTCAGAAATGGTGAATATTTATAGCAATATATTTTGCAAATACTGAAGGTGAATACCTAAAGTTGTTTTCAATAAAAATACCTGCTATATAACCCAATTCTAACCATTAATGTAGGTACGTGACCTAATCACTTACTTTCAGTAGAAATGCCTTGAACCATTCTGTTTGTTACTATGAATTAACTTTTACACTTCACCTCAAGTTTTATTAAATATATTAAAAAACTCCACATGAGTACCTCTAAAGTATAAAAAACTCTACATTGAGTAACATTGTATACTCTTGATAATGTCTCTAGTTTTATTGATTGTTTATAGTTTTTATTTCTGTAGGCAGTAAGTTGCAGGCCTTTGGGCCAGGGTTCTGTATGCTTTGCAGATTTGAATTGATTTAACTTGCAGGTGTTCCTGAAATCATCAGAACCTCATTTTTCGTTTCATAGTACTACCCTAATCAAGTAATTCTGTGCGATAATAAACTGTCTTAACACTTTCTTATATGCAGCTCATCATACCATTATGCCATACCTCAGTAAGGACTCTACGAACGCCTTTTAAATAGTTAACAATAATTTTTGATTTGAAATTTCTTGCACTGGTAAAATTTGAGAATAAATTTCTCTATGCAATTTTTCAACTGACAGATGATTTTCCCAATTGACGTGCCTGTCTATTACAGTGTTCTCATAATTGCAACACCGCCAATTACGCTAACAAAATTATTAATTTCAATATTTCTACAGTGAGGCCAATTCGACATCGTAGGAGAAAATGCAATGTCCTTAGTAATTTGTGTATTCAAGATTACTTTAAGACTTTCGTCTATAGTACAGTATCGACATATGTAGATCAAAAACTGTAAAGTTAACATAATAGATAGTTAACAGATAGTTCCAAGGAACGGTCCTTGTGGTATCCCATTGATATATTCCAAGGCTCTTTTAAAGTCTCATTTCATACGACCATTTGTCCTCCACTGAGATTATCTCAGACGTTCACTAGAGTGGAAGTTTCAAACAGGTTCAGAAAGGAGAGTCGAAGGTTTATTTATGAAAATGAAGACATCTTTTCTCTGATGTTTTGAATGAATTTTTTCATTTTCTTACCCTTATTCATTATTATATATATATATATATATATATATATATATATATATATATATATATATATATATATATATATATATATATATATAGAATAGTAGTATCTTAATTGATAAGGACGTGTGAGTTTTTCAATATCAATGTATTCATGTGCTTTTCATTGATTTCTAAGATTTGAGGTGTACATTAATCTATGCATTATATATGCATACGACTTACTCTATATTTCTGTCTTAAAATCAGAGAGGGTATGTGAGGATTGAAGTCGTTGCCTTTCATTTGTTGAACGTGGCGTGACTGATGAGTACCTTGTAGTACGAAACAGTATACGTCTTACGCTTTCAATTAATGTAGTCATCGATTTCAATATTCTGTAACATTTATCCCAAGAAGGATGATGGAGATATCGTATTGTTCATGTTTCACATAGCCAGCTCTTCTATAATGTTCTCTTCAATAATTTGTCAACAAATTATCGAAAGAGAGTTATAGTATACTTTGATATTGAATATCTACAAGTGCGATAATATAGCACGAGAAGCACAGAATTCTTCTTCTTTTAGTAAATTTCTTTCTATATAAATATATATATATATATATATATATATATATATATATATATATGTATAAAACTTGGTTCTCGGAATGAGCCGCGTTCTAGATTTATATAATCTCGACGTTTCGGCTTCCGTTGTGAAGCCATCTTCAGGAGTTGGACTAAATTAGTAAAGGTAAGGGTAACTCGGTTACGTGGCCTCAATCTGCCTACTCCACGAACTGAATGAAAGAAAATGAGGAAAGGTTACCTGGTTACGTGTCCCCAATCTGCCTACTCCACGAACCAAATGAGGGAAACTAGGGACGATAAGAAATAATTCGGTTGCGTGGCCTCAATCTGCCTACTCCACGAGCCAAATCTTTTCCAATAGTTAACTCCGAAGTCTCAACCTGCCTACTCTTCGGAGTCAACTGTTGACTCTGGTTGACAACCAGTTGACTCCGAAGAGTAGGCAGGTTGAGACTTCGGAGTTAACTATTGGAAACGATTTGGCTCGTGGAGTAGGCAGATTGAGGCCACGTAACCAGGTAACCTTTCCTCATTTTACTTCATTCAGTTCGTGGAGTAGGCAGATTGAGGCCACGTAACCGAGTTACCCTTACCTTTACTAATTTAGTCCAACTCCTGAAGATGGTTTCACAACGGAAGCCGAAACGTCGAGATTATATAAATCTAGAACGCGGCTCATTCCGAGAACCAAGTTTCATACATACTTCTGACCGCGGAAACCTTTCTGAACATATATATATATATATATATATATATATATATATATATATATATATATATATATATATATATATATATATATATATATATATCGTAAAGATTTGAATAGAATTCTAGGGCTGCTGTCGGCACAAATAATGCAGAGATTAACAAAAATTATTGACGTTCAAGATTGGATATTTAGTGCCTTATGAAGAACATGTGGATCGTTGGAAATACCATACAGCACTCTTTTATTCGAAATGGGAACCATCAGTGGCATGTATCCAAACAATCGAGTTTCGTAGTTCCTCTCAAACGCACATAAGTCCTAGTATCTCTTCAAAAGTTGAGAAAGAAAAATTTCAAATGTTGAAATTGTTCTTTCGACGAAAATAAATTGCAAATATGCATTGTAGTTAAACCACTCTTCATGTACTTTTTAATAACTAATCGCCGTTACTGTCGCAATTTTTGTTCCAAATTCTTTTCAAATAGGATTTGCCAAAAGTACCATAAGGCAAAATATATCTTAATAGATAGATAAGGGACAACCCCAAGAATTTTCGTCGCAGGTCTAGGTAAATATGTTGTGATAAAAAGCAATAAACAAACTTTCACATTCCCATTCATAATCGAAAATTTGCAATTGAAATGCCCCAAAATTAATTATTCAGTCCATGTTGTCCCCATCATACGGAACGAAAATAAATATGGAATACCTACGAGGTCAAAATTATTACACGTTGTTTACGTAAATTTCACCCCTTTCATTTGATATGTCATTCCGAATTCTAGCCACCTATGTTAGTGTAACATAACCCAAATTCGCTATTGTCTTATACACCGGTTGGAAATGATATATCGGCCGTATTTGGACTGGCAGGAAAGCTTTCGGCTATATATTTCCGCGATATATTTCGACTTCCCTTCATGAACCTCGCGTGAATCGCATCAGGAGAAATAATAACATAGTACGGAGGGCGTAAACTACTGGAACAAGAAAACAACTACATAACTGAGCTGTCCTAATGAATATTCATTTATCACCGTCTGGTGGAGTAAAAGACTCAATCATGGATTACTTCTGACACCTATTCAAAACTCATTAATCATTTCCTCCTGGAGGATTCCACGACTTCGACTAATTACTCTGATGGATTTAATGAAATTCCAATATAAGGCGTAGAAAACGACACTTTGAACTTCGCGTTTGATGTATTGAAGAGTACGCGAACTTAATATTGCATCAATCTGAGCTTGAAATGAACCTTTCACAAGAAGACGTAGATTCTGTCCTCACTGCGTGGTAATTTATCACGATGACAAACGAATGATTTGATTTTTGTTCGTCTTTTATCACAAAACTTCAGGCGGATATATAACTGCGATGACAATTTTGTACACACGATCATTTTCTAGAAATTTGAGTGATTTCTTCTCATTATCAAATTGAACACAATTTCAGGAATTTCGAAATATTTCATGTTTTCCACTACAATATTGTTTCGTTATACAATACCTTCATCAGGTGGATGAAAACTGAGTACAACCATGAATTGGCTTTATTCATATACTCCTACTGAACTCAAGGTTTAGTAGGGTGGAGTTGTTAACCTTCAGTGGCTCGTTAAGTGCTGAACTTGTTCTCTTGTATCTATTCATTTCGAGATCTTCCAGGAAGTTCAGTTTCAGGCCTTTGTCTTCTGTGTGTAGGATCTCGCAATTGTTGTTGAATACAGTGATTTGCGAATGACGAATCTGATTTTTTGTTTTGGTAGCTTCTGAAGTGTTTTTTCATTGTTGTATCAAAATTTTCACCTGACTGCTCAATGTAGCATGGCCTACATTGGCAGTTTAACTTATAGATACCCGAATTCGATTCTCTACTCGATATATCTTTGTTGTTTTAACAAAATTTCCTGGTATGGTTTGTTTTGTAGGAGACATGCTTTTATCTATTTTTCAAAGAAGTTTTCATTTTATCCGAGGATTTTACAAGAATAGAATCAATGGGCAGAATGCTATTCGATCAAAAACCTATTCTTAAAATATTTATTTGTATATGAAATTTTCTCTTCATTTGAAATTTCAAAATGTTGGAAACACAATCATTTCTCTTCAAAAACTGTTAATTCGCTAAAGAAAAAGAAAACCTTCATTTTGTTTCATCTGAGATAAGAAGACAATAAAGGAATGAGAATCACAGGACATAATTCTGTGGTCAAAATTGCAACCGAAGTTGAGCTTATTCTTTAATTTCTGGATGATTTCCTTCAATCAATTTGCACAAGAAATCGAATGGTTTGTTGTTTCAATGTTAAATCATCATACTGCTGGAGAATTTCTCAAATTCTCTATCAATGTAACGTTGACGTGACTGTAATTGACAATTAACAATTATAACAATTGAATATATACTAAAATCCAAACACTTGAACTTTTGATTTACACTTTATTGACGACATAGCATCACACATTTCGTCGTTACAAACGACTTCTTCAGACGCTAACTGAATACTGTGTTCCAGTACGTTTCAGTTTCAGTACTGTTTCAGTAATTTTCAGTATTCTGTTATCATCTGAAGAAGTCGTTTGTAACGACGAAATGTGTGATGCTATGTCGTCAATAAAGTGTAGATCAAAAGTTCAAATGTTTGAATTTTAGTTAACATTCAATTATAATGGATTTACATCAAGTAAACTGCAACATTATTAAAAAAATAATAAAATAAATTATAACAATGTTATTCCTTTTCTTTAAGCATCTGCGACATGATCTTCGTTCTTAGTTGAATGAATCATTCGTTCTCTTATATTTTTTATTCGAAACTTATCTTATTTTAATTAATGTGAATAATATATTCATGGCATTCTCCCTTAACAAGTCGTGACATATAATTTTTATTTTTAACTTCCTCAAATTCTACTATAGAACATTTCTTTTTGACAGTGTCTTCGGTATTAATAATTGGTAACTATGATAATTTCAATAAATTACACGAAGGTTTCGCTTATCTTTTGGTGAAACATTATGTTAAAAACAATAAATTAAAATTAACACTTTTGACTTAACTTTCACTTAATATATTGAAAACTCTACATATGTTTCGGTTGATTAACCCATTATCAAGAGTATACAATATTACTTACAATTTAGTAATATTGTATATTACTAAACTACATATTATATAAACTCATATATTATTGAACTATGACTTATATTACCAGTGAACTACCAGATCTTCGTCTTATCACCTTCAACAAATTAATACCTACCAATATTTGCGTTTTTCAATTAACAAATGCCAATTAACCTTGTTGTTCGCAATATCTGGACGTTCTCATTAGTGTGACATGACCTAATTCGATTTTGTTTGTTACAGACAATAAATTAATCTGCGACTGCCACTTAAACTGGGTTATGAGTCTGTACAACGAAACACAGTGGGACGCAATCAAGAACATCTTGGAGGATTTGACCTGCCAGTTGCCCGTAAAGAGTTTTTCGCAAAGTACAGTGACCGTTTCCACTCCCGCATCGATAAGAGACACATCAGATCCGGGAAACAAGGAAAGCTCGTCCGGTAAGTGAAGTTATTCATTCTGGTTGAACGTACTAGGAGTGGAAATTAGTGTTTTCGCAATGGATAAACGAAGGGTTCAGTCAAAATGAAAGGTGTGGGTTTAACTCTCAATCCTCAATCATATGGCTCCACATATTATACAAGGGTCGTTTACTTTGTACCAATTAATTACATTGGGGTTTGCGTCGCATTTATTTCAGTAGAATAATGTAGAGAATTATTAAATTTTTCAGTTTTGACAGTGATTGAAAAATATTGGAAGGGAAAACAATTTATACGGTTTCTATCAATCACGTCGGGACTTCGAAGTAATGTTATGATATATACACTAAGGTCTAACAGCCCCAAAAATTGTAAAAATGGAAAAATATAAGCAATAAACGAGTGGTAGGAAAATTCATTTCATGATGGAAATAACGAAGAAAAAATTATTCTGACTCGAAATACGTTCTGTAAGGGGGGCACGGGTGGTAATATATACGTTTCTAGGGGCTGTTTTGTTTGCGATTTGCGGCTGAACTATGCAACCTATCGAAAAAAGTTGAATGCATAAATTGTAGATAATAGAAAGATATGAAACTCCTCTTATATATATTAATGCCCATCGAATCATCGAGAAAAATACAAAAAAACCGTTTTTTCAGTTTCTTATTTTCAACTATTGCAAAACAATTTGTCTAAGCAAAGGGCATTTTCTCCACAAGTTGTAGGACTCTTAAACTTGTTTGACATTATACGAAATATCAGTACCAGAATGTTGAATGATTAAGTGAAGATTATGTATCCTTTTTGATATATTCAATTTCTGATACTCTGATGAATTTATCCTGTAAAAGGAATATGAAAAATACATCAAAATCAACAAGCATTAAAATTATTGATCTACCATTAAAACAATGAACGAAATTGTTAGTAAATCATAAGAATTTCAAGGATTGGCTCACAAAACGGGTAAGAACATAATTATCCAATGTAAATTTCCTTCATTTTCAGCAAAAAATTTTATCTGGTGTACCATGAGTTTCACAGAAATGTTTTCATTGCGTATAACATTAAACATTAGTTAATTGTTATCATGTTCCCGAAACTTAAAATGATCATTATCAATCAAAATGATTTTTTCGTAGTTCTCACCAATCTCAATTATCAGCGAAACGTAAGGTAACGGAGCATATTTCATTTCCGAAATCAATTTTGAAAAAAAATTATTTCTCCAATCATTTTCCACACAAAAAAGAAATGAGTTAAAATACAAAAATTCATGTTCACAAATGTTTTTGTAATTTTTGAATCGTTATTTATGGGAAATAGGTATATAATTGAGTAATAAAATGATAACATCTCGAATCCAGAGAAATATTTTCATTCTTCCGTGTCCGGAAGTTTATGTAAATTCGATACTTTAATGGTTTTCTTTCACGTCGTTGAAAATGTGACCTTTAACCTCCAGTTATTCAGTTTTTAGAAAGTAATGAAATATATCCATAATTGAATTGATTTTGAGTTTCTCGAAACTTTCTTGAGAACGAATCGAAAAAGTCCACGGGTCGAATGCATTTTCAGTATTTCTATTTTTATTTGATTAATATACGAAAGCTCGTCAGTAATTGACGATTCCTTATGAATAAAGTACAATATTTCGAATGATTGAACGAATAAATACAAAAATAACTAGTTCAAAAAATATTTTTAATTCATAATTATTAACCTTCCTCAATGAAGAACAATGAAAGTATGAGTGTAATAAAAATTGTGTCTTTGACGAGATATTTATATATGAACCATGAAATGGTTCGAGGCATTTTTAAACATATAACAAATATAATTATTATGATGACAACATTGAATGGAGACTAGAGTGAATTGAGACATTTTAAACTCATGATATCACAATTCAAACCTATCACCATGTTATTTCAGTTGCTCAGTCAGCTTTCAAATGCGATACAGGAAATGAAATTCCTCACATGAAACATCTGGCGCATTCAGAAAAAACTGGAGTCCAAAAAAATCAACTAGTTATAATGGAATTCAGGCATTGTTTTCAGTTTCAATCGATGTTCTGTCTGTTACACCAGCTATCCTGCCAGCTAACAATTCTCTATCTTTATAGGTGGCACAATTTTATGTTGATAAACAAGGAAAATGATTTTCACATTGAAAAATGCCATCACTGAATGACCAATTGAAAATTATTTTACTCAACATTTCTAAAATAATTTCGAATTTACTTCTTGTTCATAGAATCTATATATTGAAACACTCCTATAAGCCTGTTTTCAATGAGTAAAAATTAAAAATTTTTACTCATTGTAAAGAATTTCCAAACATTGCAAAGGTATATTTTACGCAATATACCTTTTCACAAGCTAGATGGTTATTGAAAGTCAAATTTCAATTGAAATAGTCCTATTCTCTTGTTTTTACAAAAATTAGATAAAAATATAAAACAGGTTAAGTACGTATCTCTTTTTTTAAGTAACTCCTGACTAGCTTCTCAGGTTACGTGGGCTTGAGGTACTACTTCTGTCAACTTCGAGTGTTTGCTTACTGCTCTCTATCTCGTTCTTTCAGCCAAGTTCGAAAATTCAGATTTGATTATCCAAGTTCGATTATTTGGATTCTTCACAGCTTATAGTCAGCCTGGGAATGAATTGGATGGCCCTGAGTAATAATAATTGCATGATTCTCTGAGTCAAGACTCTGAATTAAGGAAACTAATTGTGAAATTATGTAAATCATATAAATCGAATCAATAAGTTGATGATTTTAAATGAATTCATTAGTACTAAATTGAGAATGTAATACTGATGTCCAAGATAATATTTAACACGAGGTCATGAGACGAAATTTGAAAGGGCAGCCATTTATTTACTTTCTGATGGACATTAATGATAAAATGAATCCGTAAAATAATTAAAGACATAATAATGTATATTTAATTCACTAGGTTTTCTTCTCAATATGAAAACCCTTCACAATATTATAAATTTTCCAAACTTTTCCTTACAAGGGAAACTTCAGAATGAAATACAAAATAGGGCTCTACTGCTATATCGAAATGGATACGAACAAGTTTGGTCGAATCATAAAGAGCGTTGAAAAATTGACGAAAAATACATACACTTTTCATGCTACTATCTGGAACACTATAATTTCAGTGGCAGTAGGAAAATTTAATGGTATATATAAATTCTTGAAATATCATTTAACAAAAGCAAGCCTAACATCTTCAAGAGATATTACATTTGACTTTCTAAAATTGGATGAAACCTACATCTCATTGTTTTCGAAGGATAGTTTTCCATGCCTCTGAACTACATATTGTACGTCTCAGAATAAAATATTTTCTTTCTCTTTCTGACAAAAAAATGTCTTATATTTCTCTTATTCTTTCACTTGCAATGATTTTCGAAAAGTTTTCAGTCAACTCTTTCATTCTTATAAATAACCAAACTTTTGGTAGATTCAAACAATCGAAAACAAATAACTGAAGTGAACACAAATCAAATAATGCTGCTTTCATTAGAACATAAGTACACAAGTGAAAACGAAAAAAAAACAATTCTTCGAAAAATCTCATTGGCATTTCGAAGAAAAATAACTCCTCTATGTTAATGAAAACAAACATTTTTAAAGATATACATTGAATGAATCATAATGTTCCAATTAGAGAAGGTATCATTCAGGGTGTTTATAAGAAACAAATTGTGCCCCAAAATGAGAATAAATGCGAGATATTCAAGGAGAATTACTACCAGACAATATGAAATCAAAAATGAACATGTCGTTTTTGTATTTGAGGATATATTGTTATTAAAAACAATTCTTTTCGTGGCTCTCGAACGAAGAAATTCCTAGGCAATGAATATGTAATCAATTTTTCGTATCATGTGTTGTGTAATATGATTATTTATTTATCACCAATATTATTCGATGTTAACACATGTATCTCTGGTTGAAAACTTCTTTCGTAACCATCTACTATATCCTCGGCATGTCTCCTGAAACAATTTTCATCAATTAAGTTTCAAATCCTTTGAATCAGAATATTTCACGAAACAAGTTCACATAATCGAGAAAATAAGTATGGAAATAGAAGGAAATTAATGACATATTTGGCTACTAGTTATTATTCTGAATTTATTCAAAACCTACGGAGGAACACAGAAAATAACTTTGTTGCCTATTAATTTGAGGTGGATTCAACAAATCAGAACATTCAATTCAGTGATCAGTTATCACAGCGACAATTTTCGATGATTTCCTCTACCTAGAGTGACTTTTATGTACAACTTTACTCAAAAATCTATGAATCACATTAATTACTAAACGTATTTCAAATTAATTATACATAAACGTTACAATGATCCAAAGTAATGATAAATCTTGAGAATTTGACAGAATAATCCTACAGCTCTATGGTCAGATTATTTAAACTGACAAACTGACACTCTCTGTGATTTTACAAATAGTGATCAGTGTAAAATATATCAATACAGTTTAGACGCCAAGAAATATTTCTCAAATATTTTTCATAATGATTTTTCAAGATATATGCTCATTATAAATAGTTGAAATAGTGTAATAATATAATTATTATTTCAATGTATATTTCGATAACTGCAAGCAAAACTTATCACGAATATTTCACAATTTTCACAAGGAATACAATCAAACTGTTCTTCGATTCGACTTTACCAAATCGCTGAATATAGTGCCAAAAGTTGAAAACTTTCGTGAAATATTGTATGAAAATTCATCATGATACAAAATATTGAATTAAATTTCTGTATACGCATTCTGCTCAGCTATTTATTTATGCCATGATAATATAGAAATATTCCCAACAAATTTTTCACTGTTAATGAATGTAATCACATTAAAAAAGTTCATTTTGAAATGTGGAATGGCATCCGCTTGGTTTAGATGCGTATTTGAGGAAATTTAATCAAACATTCGATTATGAAACGATAATTACATCGGAAATTAATGGTTTGGAGTTGGACAACTCGGTACATAGAAGAGTATTATTCAGAATTTCGATTTCATTCTCTCCATGAGTTGAAATATTTGACGAGATTGAGAAAGTTAACGACCTAAAAAACAATTTGTTTTATTCGGTTTTAATTTCAATATTTTTCAAAAGCAGAAATTTGAATCATCTTTCCAATGAATATTAAAACAACAAATATTTATTTTTATATTCAAAATATTTCTCATACTGTTCACAATATTTTTGTGAAGGAAGTATTTATACGTAATGTTCTTTCTTTCAATTCAATTGAAGAAAATAGAGAAAATTACCTCATCGCTCATCAAAAGGTTGAGTTGTGCCTCAACTTTTACCATAGCCTTATCGTCACAAAATTATTATTATTATTAATAACATGATAAGAGTGAAGGATAAACATTCTATGACTCAATTTGAAAATTTGTGAAGGAAGTAAATATTCTACATTGAACATATAAGATCAAATAATATCCAACTTAAAATTGAAATTGAAGACATTACATCTAATGAAGATACTTAATAAAATAAAGAAACTATTAAGCGATTGGGCCAATACTTGATGAAAATGTAAATACATAATTTGAATAAAACTAAGTAGTTTTCTGATTTTCACTATAATTAAGTTAAAATATAACAGAATAGAAACTAAAATTCAAATGCTAACAGAATACAAGTCGTTTGTAACGACGAAACGCGTCATGCTATGTATAAATGTTTTTTGACTTAAAGTGTAAGTAGAAAGTTCGAGTGTTTGAATTTCAGTTTATACTCGATTATTAAATATTAAATTAAATTAAGCTCTTGGCATAATGTTTCACGATTTATTTAACAATCTGAAATTGTCAACATGTTTCGAGCGTTAGCTCATTTTCAAGACTAAACTACTATAAAGAACATACAACAAATTTATATCTATACAATGGATGTGAGTAGGGAGCATAATTGAAAATCTTCTTGTTCATTTACGATTTCTTCTTTTCTCTTCCAAGAGCTGCTTATTTCAATTGCTTCCAAAAGGTCTAAACGTTTCCCTTTATTACCTGCGTGTAGGCATTAGGTTTTCTCAAAGTCTATGAAGTGGTTAGAGTTAATGCAATGTTCTGAAAATCCGGTTTTATTAACATTATACAAAATGGACCTTTTATGCTCGTCAACCCCAGTTTTTATTTTTCTACCTCTTTTGCCGATATAAAACGCTGGACATTCATTACAAAAATTTTATAAATCCCATTTTTGTCTTCAACATTTTTCTTTTCTTTTTTATTCACTAAAAGTGACTTAATATTTCTTTTGTTGGTACAAATGGTTTTTATCTCTTTCTTCTTTACACGCCCTTGTCTACACGCAGGTAATAAACGGAAACGTTTAGACCCTTTGGAAGCAATTGAAATAAGCAGTTCTTGGAAGATAAAAGAAGAAATCGTAAATGAACAAGTATATTTTCAATTATACTCCTTACTCACATCCATTGTATAGATATAAATTTGTTCTTTATAGTAGTTTACTCTTGAAAATGAGCTAACGCTCGAAAGATGTTGACTATTTCATATTGTTAAATAAATCGTGAAACATCAAGACAAGTGTTTAATTTAATTTAATATTCAATTATGTTTCACCCAGAGTTAAGCGAGAATTCAATCTCAGTCATTATATTCTATTATAATGGACTTACATCAAGTAAACGCCAACACTATCAAATATTTGAAATATAACACTATTGTTTCGCCAACCATCAGATCAGATGTAGATGATAAACTGTTTATCATCTACATCTGATGAAGCCACTGTCTTTGTGACACAATATTGTTATTTTTCAACTTAATTATAATGAAAATCACAAAACTACTTAGTTTTATTCAAATTAAAGAAAGAAACCCTCAAAACAAAACTTAAATTATTTCACGGGAGGCACAATATGTAAAGTAAGACAACTTTTGTAGTTACTCTAAGTGACGTTAAAAACAGATACATCTTGCCATTTTTTAAGGAGTTTATTGACGCGGCACGAACAACTGAAGAGTCTACATAGTGGATCTATCACTCAAATTACTTGAAAAGAGTTCATTCAAGACTCTAAAGGTGGTGGTAATTTCTCCACGCTTCAGTCTGTCCATTTTGGTGATAAAACCAAATAGTACTAAACGCTGCTCGATTAGTCTATTGATACCATAAGGCATTCTAGTAGCCCTTTTCTGAGCACTTTCAATAAGATGTTGGTCATGCACTAACACTGGGCTCCAAATAGAGGAACCAACTTCCAGCAACGGTCGAATATATGTCTTATAAATTGTAGATGCTGTCTGAACAGAAGGCCGTTTATAAACTTTTACGAATAGATGCAGAGATGAAGGAATATATCAGCTTACTGCGTGAAGTGAAAGCCAAGCTAAAAACCTATATAATTAATTTCTTCATGAATTCATTAATTCAATGTATATTGATTCATGGTTATGGGCAATCTCCAATTGCGCCATTCAATGTGTTATGTTTCTTTATCACCCAATTCGAAATTATTTACCCGAATGAATTTCTTCTTGGAATTTCTGAATGTTTTCAAAAGAAAACTTAGTCTTGAGTGTTCTCAAGATTTTTTTCTATTTGTTGTGCATTCTTCACTCTAAAATTTGGACATCGTGCATCATCATCTCGTCTATTTGATAGAAGGGAAAATCTCATTTTTTTCATTTGGTTAGTACGACGTTTCTGTGGCCTACATTTATGCTAAAAAGGATTGAGGCTTTTCATTCTCCGAGAACATTCCATAATTCTTCAAATCAACAAAATATGAATTCCAATTAATCTAAACAGGAATCCGAGAACTCTTATTCAGCAGACTTCAAAAGCATATTACTTGAGGACGTTTCAGGCCGATAGTACTTCAAATAATGGAACTTGAACTCACTGTTCATGCAACTCACTGAACTCTTTTTTCAATTGCAATTGCATTATCTCTCTGATCTCTCCAAACATGTTGGTGATCTTCTGGAAGTTCATTTTCATGTTTGATTTAACACGACAATAGTTCTTGTTGAAGATGAATGATACTAAATAGATGTAACATTCAACAAATTCACCTGATCTAATCACTAAAAATTTTTGTTAATTTAATCACTGTTGTGGGGAAAGAAATGTATGAATTCTGTGTAGTTGATCCCATTTGTAGTTCATTTGAGATGTCCAGAATTTCCCAGAGGGTATTGTCTTCTCATGGAGGGTGAGATATCAAGATACAATACGAAACCCTGTCTTATGGTTCTTGCACTTGAGAAATGCCTTGAGCAAAATGGTTACAATATGGTTTTTTCAGAGATGATTGTTATATACGTACCTTTACCCTTTCTGAAATGAGTTCGAGAACCAGCGCATTAGCCATATTGTATGGAGAATGCACTGGATGTGATGTATTATAAATATATATATATATATATATATATATATATATATATATATATATATATATATATATATATATATATATATATATATATATATATATATATATATATATATATATATATATATATATATATATATATATATATATATATATATATATATATATATATATATAATATATATATATATATATATATATATATATATATATATATATATATATATATATATATATATATATATATATATATATATATATTATTCAGAATAATTTCAAATCTCATTAGTTTATCCTTGAAAATTTCAATAACACTCAACAAAATCATGTCGACAATACATTTATCATCAATGGATGAAGTATTCCTAGAACAATCTGGGTTCAAGTCAATAACTCCTTGAAATTTTGCTGTAAATTTAGTCAGTGATCGAATATATTGTTAATATTTCATTATATATAGATTTTTTCGATAAAACTACAATTTCGAATTAGTTCTAAATATACATTTTTTCAAATCTGTTTTCCTTTCAGGTATCAGATTTCTACTGAAGCAACCCCGATATCGTGGCCAGAAGACCATGAGTATCATAAGTAGTCCCGAAAAATTCCAGTGTCCCAAAGAAGAACGTCAGTTGGAGCTAGAAGGTCAGATGGTTCTTGCTGCTGCTCCTTCAATAACGAATTTCAAATTCGAAATTCTAAATTTATCTGTATCAATGTATTCTACTGTTTTGCTCATTGTAATTTCATTTTTCTAGAGTGTTGCATGAAATCGGTATGAAATGGTGATGTTGACATATTGCATTATTCCTGTTCATTGGAAATAACAAAAATTGATAAATATTTTTCGTAGCTGATCAAATTATTGATGGTTTAAATGAAGAAATTATATCATGAGATGATATTATGAGTAATGCATTTCTGTTTATATGAACATCTCAATAGCATACACCATTCGATAAGGTTTTTTTCTTCAATGGCAACATGAGATTTTTCCTCCAGTTCAACTCACTTTCGTGTCCTGAAAACCTGAAGTACGTAATTTGGGTCAAATTGATTAAAGACTTTGAAACCTGATAATGTAATGCGTACTTTCGAGCAACACCCAACATTTCAATTTGAAAATAATAACAGAACTGAAAATTTTTTCAGTATAATGAATAAAGGAAAAAAATGCAGTTTCTGTTAATTTTTTATATTAAAGGTTGAATAACGTTATACGTTCAAATCATCTTCAAGGAATTAATCTGCATCATATCTGGAACGAAATTTGAATAAAAAGCTTGTCCTACACTTATTCGATAAATTCTGACAAATTCCATCACTTCGCTGTTCTTAATATTTTTGTGGACATCAATAAAATGCAATAAAACTTTGAATTCTGTTTACTAAAATAGAACAGAGTGACCACTTAGTCGATTTCAATTTGAAGTAAATATTCAATTATTTCGCTTTCAAATCACCACTCGTATTGAATAGTAAGTATAGTGATAGACAATTATCGATAAATTTCTCAGTGTATCAAATTTCTTCATAGATAAACCGAGAATTCTCAAAACACTTCATCAATAAATCATTCAGAAATTTAGGAGTAGTTCTTTCGATGATATTTCACTTCCAATGGAATTTTTTATGACATGTAAACATGAAATGTATCAGTCTATTATTTTTGGATTCATAAATATTTAGTTCTGCATTTGAAAGAGTAAAGATTTCTTTTCTGATATATTTAAGAAATGACTTTTTCATGATATCATCACTTATAATGTATATTATTGTATTTTGTCAACCACCTTCATATCGTATCATAAAATTCACCAATAAAGTTGAATAATTCTGGTCATATGAGATATGCAGTTGCCATTAAATTAATTCGTTTCATGGTACTTTAAATTACAGAAATAATGAGCGCTCAAATATAACAGCTGCACATGTAGATCTCAACTTTATTGGAGGGTTTAGGTTAATGTTTTCAATATGGCTGTGTATTAGATAGAAGAATGTTTGAATCTCAAACTTCATAGTTTTTACGTCCATTTAATATTAAAATTAATTTTTTATGTAATTTAATATCTGAAAATTCTTCAATCCTGAGAGAAAAGAACCCGACGTCTAACATATAACTTCTAAGAAATAACTACGATCTTTCAAAAGAGTTTAATGTATACGAATTCTTAGATACCACTTATAATAAAGTGAAAGGTATAACTTTCCGTAGTCTTGGAGATGCAATTAATGCATGTATTTATTCTGAAATTAAAATAAACTCTCTTTCATTTTTATGTGAGGAATTTTAATTTCCTCGTTCAGTAGTATTCCTTTTCATTCGACGACGATTGTAAATAGAATGAAAAATTCATTCGGCTTTTTACAAAATTGTTTGCTCGAGAAATCGACTTCAAATAAACTGAATAAAATTTTCATTATTCAATACAAGAGAAAATAGGGTGACTGTAGAAAGAAAATGAACATTTATTTACTCAATTAATATTTTAGCCACTAAAATATTGCGTAATGTTGTTCGTGCAGGACAAACTGATAAATTTTTAATGAAAGAAATGTGATCGAAAGATTTTGGTTATTGGATATGTAGGGTGAAATACGTATGAAATATTCAAACGTTGATTTTCCGTTTTCAAATTTATATCGCACAATTATTGGAGTGGTACCACAAATCGAAAATAAGTGATTGAAGTTTTACATAATTCATATATCAATATATCGAAAAGAGTAATTTCATTCTTCAACTATTTGTTTCAATTTATTCTTTTTTCGTTTCGGAATTTTTTGAAGCTATTGGAAATATTAATGATAATATTCCACTCGTACATATATGCTGTTCGAATTAATTAGGACAAAGGATAAAAAACAATGTTTTCGTAAAATCTTGCCTTTTAATGAAGTAAATACATACAAAATAGCGTAAATTCTTCATATTAATATGAAGTATGTCCTCCTTTCGCAGAAATAACTTCTTGAACTCGTATAGGCATCGAGTCCACTAGCGTACCGCAGATTTTCTTCAATTCGTTATCATGAAAACACACCTGAATTGCACTTATAATCATTTTCGCCTTTGTAGTGCAATCCATTTTTGCCAGTTGTTTCTGTAAAATATTATACATAAATTTTCAACAGGATTGAGATCAGGTGAATTCCCCGGCCAATCGAGTACTTCTATTTCACTTCTATTTCACTTCTATTTCTACTTCTATTTTTATGGATAAAGGCCTGCACTTGTTTGGAATTGTGGCAGAGAGCCAGGTGGTGCTGAAATGTTCCATCAAACGTTTCCGTGAATGGAACAATCCTGGTGCGCAATATTTCCATATATTTCACTGAATTCAACATTCCTGTTATAGGAGCTAATCGGCAAGTGCCATTGGTTGTGAAAAAACCCCAAAACATTTGTTTCGAAGGATGTTTTACTGTTTGCTAGATGTGATCAGGCCGCAAAGTTTCCCCATCACTTCATCTAACAACACTTGATTTGTACCCTTGAATGAACAAATGTGTCTCATCACTAGAAACCACTTTCTTCCAGTCGTCCACAGTCCACGCTCGGCACAATTTGGCATATGCCAAACGTTTCTTCATCCTTCTCTAACAGTTGCTTTCTTCTTGGTCTTCTTGCCTTACGGCCAACCTCCAGCAGTGGTTTTCGTAAAGTTGAGTTGCTCACCTCCACAACAGAAACCATTACATCCCTTCGAAGATCAGTGCTTGTCTTTCTCGGAATAATTTTGCTATTTCTTATCAACAATTTCTCTGTTCTTGGAGTAGTTTTGCGTTTGCGGCCACAGTTTCCTTTTCTTTTTGGATACGATGAGCCACTTTCTTCAAATGTTTTTGAAATTCTTGAAACTCTGGACTTTCCCACACCAACAGCTTCAGCTATATCTCTTGAAGTCATTGATGTGTGTTCATTAAGCGCGATAATTTTGGAACGTTTCCTCGCAGTGATATCCATCTTTGGACAAGACAATACAGCACGTATCAAAATTGAAACCACCAACTGTAGCACCAGTAGGCTCACAACTGAACTGCTGGCGAAATAAAACCGGTAAGAAAGTGAATGATGGTTATGGACGAACCCTCACGTCACCTCAGGTAGTAAACAAGCAGGTGTGAGGGTGTGTGGGCCACCCTGGTACTCACATACTTACTACAGTATATATACTTACTTATACCTACTTATATATACTTACTACTAACTCAAACGAAGAAAAAAATGTTTGTCCCAATTAATTCGAACAGCATAATGTATATATATATATATATATATATATATATATATATATATATATATATATATATATATATATATATATATATATATATATATATATACCAATGAAATCATTCGTATCAAAAATTCACTCTGATTTAAGTCATGGTTTCTTCTTATTCAACATCTGATTCGCAAACACTTTTCTGTAAATATATTTACGTTGTCAGTTGCAAGCGCCATCTATGTAATAATTACATCTATCGATGTTCCAAAACTAACGCAAGATTTTAATTGAATTGTAATTATTGAATCATAAAGTACACAAGATGAAGTAATTCATGGAATAGCACAGCAGGAAAATGGTCTTCACGGCTTTTCATACACGTACGAACCCCTTGTTCGAAATTTTCCATGACCATTCTGTATAAATTCGACTGAATTTCGTTGATGCAACGTTGAATATCCTCCTTTATGCATGTTGATATAGACATGTGATTTCAAATAACCCCATAAAAATATCGAATGGTGTTACATCACACGATCAAGGGGGCTGATTCTGATCAGTGAGAATGTATCATGCAGTAATTGAAGGATTTTACCAGCTGTATGGCATATGGGACCGTCTTGTTGAAACCACATATTGACCACATCAATATCATCCAATTTCGGCAAAAAGAACTGTTAAAAGCAATAAATTGAAATTAACACACTTGGCTTAAGTTTCACTGAATATATTGAAAACTTTACTTAGGTTTCGTGTGGTTAACCCATTATCAAGATAAAACAATGTTATTCTTGATAATGGGTTTGTGACATTGTATAATGTAGAGAATGGGGCGAACTGAATCTTGGGATTATATTGGGACACCCATTATAAACATTGCCATCTTCACACACCAATTAGTGTGAAATGTAATCACACCAATCTAAAGTTGAGCTTTCCCAGCTCAAGTTTCCCAGGTCTCTGTGGTAGCCATCAACGTAATATGGCATTTGAATGAATTGGAAAAATAAACACCAAAATTTGAATTTTGGAGTTGCTATCAATATTTTAAAAGTGCCGAACATCGAATATTTCACTGTTATTACATTCAGATATGCTGGGAAATTAAGATAATCTTATTTCTACCATGTGAACATGTTAGTAAGGGCATTTCAACCATAACATCTGCTTCAAGTGATTCGATTTCCTTGTAATCGGATGATGTTCGATGTTCCACTACATTCAGTCAATGAAATTGTACATTACGTTACAGTCTGGGAGTTTTCTCAGTGGAAAATGCTTCCGTTATTCATTCTTGATTTTATTCATAATTCACTCTTTTCAATCTGACACATCGAAAGTTTTACGGCAGTTTTCAATTCAGTAAGGTGAAATTTGCATACAGGAGAAACTAAGATCGTATTCATGTGCTGAATTTTTTCCATATATCCAGAATTGAAGTGGAAATAGCTTGAAAGATGTCGTATCGTCGTTCTTCATATGCGAATTTTTAATGAATTGTCGGAAAAGAATTTACTATCTATTGAATTAGGTTAGGTTCGTTACAATTGTTCAAATGTTGTGAGCAATGTAGATTCTTCTTTATATTGTCGGACTTGCATTGCCTATAAATCAAAGTTCATATTCTCAAACATAGCTCTGATTTAATGGAGGACTAAATGAAAAATTAATCAGAATGAACTGAAAAAAGTTCAAAAATGAATGGCCTTAGGGCTGAACCATTGTTACGAAATGAAAGTAAAAGTAAAATAGATTAAGAAAAAATAAAACGAAGTAATTCGCCGTTCTCATTTCACTTGAGAACGGTTACAGATACATTACTAACCGAAATGTCGGGTGAATTCGATTTCTGATTCATCGGAAGTGAATATTCATTCATTTCATTTTTAATCTCATTCAATATTTCTGTTTCAGCTCTCAGGCTGAATATAAACTTTTTTTCAAATTTCTTCAGTTCAACTTTTTGATTTAACCATTCAATTTTCTTTGAGGCGAAGTTTGTTTCAGAATTTGAAAATTGAATTGACATGAAAATTCTACAAAATAATGAAGTTCGTTATAGTTGTTTACAAAAAGAATTTTTAATCTATGATACAGTGTTTTTGATTAATTTCTGCAATCAGAATACATTATTTCTCAGTTGGCTAAGATAGAAACTTCTTGAATCTATTGTATATCTTCCGTTTTCATTAATTTTTCTTATATATATATATATATATATATATATATATATATATATATATATATATATATTATACATATATAGAAAACGAACACTAGAACATTCATTCGAGAAATTTAAATTAACCAAAAGAATGTTATAGTTGAGCTAGATATGTGAATGTGTACGATGGGATGCCTCCATTATCCTTCAAGAGATAAATGTTAGATAGATATTGAAATAGGTGGCACACCTGATGGAAGTGCGAGACAGCTGTTTCGTTCTGCAAAGAACTCGTCAGTCACACCACGACCATCGAAATGACGCAAAGATTTCAATCCCGAACCATCTTCTTATGAATCCTACTGGAATAGAAAAAATAAACTTAAGTAAAAATAATTATGAATTACTGTAACATTCTTTTGGTTAATTTGAATTTTTCGAATGAACGTTCTATTGTTCATACAAAAACTTCATTTTCTTTCATTTTCGGTTTGAATTGTTGTGAATTTTTCCTCTCATAACCGAAGAGAATATTGAATAATTCTGCTTTTTCGTACTCAGGATTGAAGACTGTTCCTCATGTTAATGCACCGTAATATTATTTATATAAGTGGTTTTCATATAAATCTAAAAGCTGAACAAAGTTCATTAATGGATTTCGATAACAAGCATGTTCAATTTGGGTTCTGCCGAAATTAAAACAGTATGGTGTTATATTACTCACTAAAACCGTATTCATTTACCAGCGTCCTAATTTCTTGAACTATATACATTTCAACTAGACTGATGAAAAATTTTTCCGAAATCCGAAGTCCTTATGAATTCAATATTATTTCAATTACCTTTCAACATATGAAAGGCAAATACATAGACAAAAGTGCATTAAGTTAAATTTTCATTCATTCTTTCATACAAAAAAAGCGTTAATTTACAATCTCAGAAAATAGGTGTACTTCCAATCTCATCATTTTGGAAGAGGTCTCAATTTTCCAGCCAATTTCTGATATTTTATATAGAAGGTTTTGGAACAAGGAGCTATATAAATATTCTTCAATTAAAATAGCTGTCAATAGTGATATCTATATTTCACAAATTTTCAGATGGTGTATGAATTAATAATTGATTAATCTTCATTCAATTCATTTTCACTATGAAACATTTCTGAAATTGATAATATCTTCAAGATCGTAATAATTCTATTATGTTATACAACTGAACCTATTCTCTATATAGATAATGGTCTTTCCGGAAACATGCCAAGAAAGATAAAAAGCTGCTGATGAACATGTTCCTTTCTATATTGAATTTCAGATCGCTAAATATCAAATTTCTCACATCTAAAGCGTTGAAACTCGAGATTTTTCCAATAAATAATATATTTTAATCAGAAGAAATTGAACAACAACTTCCTTAAATAATTAAATATATTCATCAGTTATTGTTCCTGTTATTTAAATGATTGCAATCAAAATACATTCCATGAAAGAAGTCAATGAACACTTTATAGACCATTGTTAAATACATCGTCTAGTTAAGAAAACTCATGAATACTTACATGATAGTTACACTAGAAAAATGATACTAATTCATTATCAGTTTTATTAAACTCTTGATAAATTAGTAACTAAGTAATTTTATTTAGCACAGCTAATAAACTTTACAATAGAGAAATTATATATAAAATCAGCAAACAACATATTAAATCATTAAATTATTTTTTACGAAAAGATACAATAATTTTTTTAAATCATTTCTTTTCTCACATAAATTTTTCTGGCATTTAGATGTACTGCACTTATCAATATAAAAATCTTTCTGTTTCCTAGACCTTGTTTGGTAACCATGTAAATTTACAACGTATTTTACACGGTCAACGATATAGTTAGGGACCTTGCCATATTTTACTTCATAAATGAAGTATGAAGTTTTTTATACTATGTGCTGCCAAATATTCAAACAACTTAGTGTTTGTAACATGAGTGATAGAAGTTTGCACTTCAATATATTCCTAAATGCTGTATTTTGGAGCTTTTGCAACTTTTGAGTATCATTTTGAGGCAAGGTATATAAAACAGTTGAACAAAAGTTTATGTTTGGTAATATAATCGACTTATGCAATAAAGAATTTGCAAAGACATTAACATATATACTCATCCCAGCTAAAAAATTTACATTTCTTGAAATTTCACTCATAACATACCTAAATGATTTTCAAAACTCAAATTTTCATCCCTAATAATACCTAAATACTCAATCTCACCGACTTGTGCCAATAGTACATTATTAACTTTTTATATCACACTCTAATCTAGATTTTGCTTGGTTTCTCACAATAATACATTCAGATTTATCAGCATTCAATGAAAGACTGTTGAATCTAAATGAAATGCTGGTAAAATAACCTACTGCTGATAAATCTAAAAGGAAGCAACAATTTTGAGAAAATTAAATAATATAATATTTTCTCTATATATTCAACAACTACTCATAATAACAATGTGTAGTGTTATCTTAGTATCCGACGAAGAAGTTGTACTTCGAAATATTCAGATCATATTTGTTAACAATGTTTCTCCAAAAGATCAGCGAACATTAAATCAACTTTATTAATATTGTTTGCTTTGCTTCATTATGAATATCAATTTTCTTCAATACCAGCGCCTTGAATTCCTTCAGAATATTTAGAACGAGATACATCTCTTCCTTCGAGATGAAGAAAATCGTGTTATATAATTATTAATATTTTTATAATTCTATTACGTTATAATATAACATCAAACAAATTTTATTTTGTGAGAATACCTTCAGCAGATGTAATAAATATACGAAGAAAGTCCTTGGAATTTACCGAAAAGTGTGAATTGCAGTAAGTACTTGAAAAACCGTTGTCAACATGTTTATTATGGTTACGTGGAAGTTGAGAATCCATAATTTCTGTGTGAAACAACAGGTGCTTCATCCGTTTATTACAATTCAAGGAATAAATTCAACAGGGTTCACTACATACTCATTATGACTGTAACACTCAAACGTTAGCTTTTATTTATATTGAAAACCACTATAGATACATTGTTAGGGTTAGTTTATGGAAACAAATTGAATGATTCAAAAGCTGATATATATCTTCATCGATCATTTGATAATCGTATTCTTAACGAAATGTCTGTGGTATAACCATGAATAATTGTACTATTTCGTTTACGTCAATCACTGAAAATGTCAATCGTTGAAAATGACGCAAAGCGTTTAAAATATTAATTTATTGAATGTTGAATGTTATTGAATGAACATTAGAGCTCATATAGAACCAAGATTCAATTTTCATTTATCGGCTTATTTTCCACTCTGAAAAATGTGGTCAATTTATATTATCCAATACAGGGTGGCACAAGAAAATTGAATCATAACAAAGAGATCTGTCACTCAATAACTTGCGCCCTTAAAAATGGCGCAAGACCAAGGAAATTCTAATTTTGTAACGTTATATTGACGTTTGACACCTTGTATCTCCATAATAATCAATTCTTGAACGAATCTAAATCTGCAGTCTAAAGCTACTAAATCGCAATATTCGCCAATAATTAACGGTTATACTGATTATGTATGGCTTTCTTTCAATATTTTCCAGAAATAATTGGCTTTTTTGTATGAAAAATCTTCATTTTAGTTGACGAATTGCAATTTTGTCAAAACAAATGAATGATTTTTTCCATATAAAAGAGCCTGTTATTGCTAAAAACTATTGAAAAAAAAATACATCAACACCAAATGAAATTTTCAGTGAAATGGAAACGGAATGAAGGTAGTATTAAATCATCTGAAAATTAGTACAGATTTGGGTACTTAGCATTCAAATTGTTTCCGTAATATTTTAGGTAATTCGATGAAATTGTTAGTTTTAGTGTTTTCACTGGATAATGCACTTGTACAAATCTCATTATATTATACGAAATATTCACCAATGTATGTAAATAAAATCATATTTCATGTGATAACGACAAGTATTTTCATCATAAGATTATTGTTATTGATTAATGTGTAATATTAGATGTCTCTCAGATTCTTAACATTAAGTGAAATGAATAAAATGTGTAAAATATAAAATGTGTGAAAGATGGTACAGTTAGTTATGTAATTCTCTATTCATTGGAAAAATACACATTCGTTCTGCCTGCCCACTGTGGAGTAATACTTCTGGTATAGTAGGAAGATGAATCTTAGCTCATACGAAACGTTTGATAAGATTTATTATTATTATAATATGAATTATTTTGTGTCATAGAGTACCTATATATGAAACATTTTTCTGTCACCTTGAATGTAAGGCCTAGAGAGTATGGCATTACTGTTTTCGCTCTATTGTGTTTCCCTGACCAAATGTAGAAACCATGAATTCATTTGTAAAATGAAAATAAAGTGATTGAAGGAATTCATTCTTTTCATTCTTGAGTGGTGATTCCTAGAAATATAAAAAATTTTTTGAGATTGTGAATACACAAATTCTTCAACGAAAACACAAACTATCATTGGGATTAAAAAACAGGGCTGTTTCATTCTAATATGGGAATCATCAGTGGTAGGATTCCAAGATTTTAGTTTCGATATTTTTTCAAACGCACCAATGCCCTAACTCTTCGAAAGTTGGAATGCAGCAATGCAATATTCAGGTAATTTCTCCCTATCGAAGAAATGTGATTAACTCTATTGGCTTATGGAGTGTGCGTCTGTGATAATATTTACGATTCACGAAAATAGAGTTCTCAACATTGAAATAAGCCTGTTATCGCTAAAAAAATTCAAAATAAACTATCCTAAACAGGTAATAAATCATTAATCGATTGGGCCGATACTTGATGAAAATCAACACATAAATACATAATTTAAATAAAACTAAGTGGTTTTTCGATTTTCACTACAATTGATTCGAAACATGACAATATCGTTTCGCCAACACAGTGGCTTCATCAGATTTATCATCAACATCTGATGAAGTCACTGTGTTGGCGAAACGATATTGTCATGTTTTGAATCAATTATAGTGAAAATCCAAAAGCTACTTAAACTCTCTTAAACAGGCAATTAATCAATTTAAAATATATATATATATATATATATATATATATATATATATATATATATATATATATATATATATATATATATATATATATATATATATATATATATATAGAAGAACCGATATTGGGAAAATTGGAGAACCATATTACTAAGAAGTAACAACCTCTCGAAACGACGATAAATCTTAACAGCAACTAACAATCAAGTGACATCTGCATGACAGTTGCTAGTTAGTAAGTTAATTAGTGCCCCACTCTAAGGGTAGGGGTGAAAATCTGAGTTAGAATCCTGGATCATGTGAATTCTTCCATTAGATATATACCATCCGAAGAGACGTCACAATTGTAAAGTACAATAATTAACGCTATCTGTCGGCAGTTCATGAAATCTGAACTGTAAACAATACAGAAACTTCAGATGGACATGAAAGTATAGGCAAGATTTCAGCGCGATGAAACAAAGATACTGTACTGAATATATATTATTTCTAAATTCAATGGACGATGAATCAACTCTGTGATAGTTCATATTTGAATGAGAGATAATAAGATATACTTGTCTAAAAGTTACAAACTGAACAATTATTTATTCAACTAGTTTCACCTTTTACTCAAGACAAGTCTTGATAATGCCTTAACAGTCTTGATAATGCCGTAAAAGGCGAAACCAGTAGAATAAAGAATTGTTCAGTCAGTGATTTTTAGGCAAATATTTTTATTACCTCTCATTTATATATTATTCCACTGGAATTGTAATGGAAATAACCAAAATTTATTGAAAAATCTCAAAAATTGTCTATAGGTATATTTGTCCAATATAGCAAGTATATTGAGAGTATATAGAGTATATTGTGTCCATATATTGAGACAATATAGTCTCCTTGGATGTGACACTCCAGACTGTGATCGCATGCATGTAGAAGGACAAAGAGAGAACTGTTACGTAATCTTTCACCTCAGAGACAAAAATAAATCTTTGATTGTCTAAGATATGGCTCTTTTGACTTTCCTCTAAATTTGTGCTATATTTGAGGAAGGAAGAGATGAATTGGGTGCCTTAGTGACTACCATGCTTAGTCCAAAGGTTGATACTACTGAGGAACCAAGATTATTTAACAAATCCAGTTTAGTGTTTTCATTAGGTATATAGGGTGGCCATTTTTATCCTTCCCAGAGTTCACTGTCTGCAATGTGAGGGGAGAAATTGTATGGCTATAATTTAGAAACTTCAAAATGTTAGCAAGTGTGCAAAAAAAGTTTTAATTTGATCAATCACAACAAGGAATGGAGTAAATATTTCATTATCAGAATAACAATCTTGAAAATTTGGTGGTTCTGAAAATAAATATTCCTAGTAATGCATAGGAAACATAATTTCGTTGATTTTTTTTTTCAGTTTAAGTGGAAATAAATCGGAAAAGTCTGAATTGCGGATAGTGTATCTTCAAATATCCAAAAAACACCTAAACAAATAATTCAGAGAACATTTCACTGATAGTTCTCAAATTAACTACAATTTAATAACACATTCCTCAACAATACATCTGAAAGAGAAATTAAATGGATGCAAGGTAAATGGAAAGTTGGAATGTTCCATTTAGTCTACTCGGTAATTCGCACAAAGCATTCCGTGTATATTGTTTTCCTATTTTTCGGAGTAGCTAATTCTCAAGCGTTCAATAAAGTACTTTGCTGAACTAACCGTTCTTCTTCAATAAATTTTGCGAAAGAATGAAATATCTCAATGAAAACATGCCTCATATTCTTTTGGTTCGACTGGAATTTTTGGCTGGCTTCAAATAACTTCAGCAGTGTTGTTCTGTCAATGAAGGAAATGTCACAGGTGCAGGCAGCTGCTATATTGCATATAAAATTTGTCGACTGCTTACCTGACTTTTCTAAAACTATCCCTTAACTTACCAACGATTTTGTTGAATTTATTAGTTGAAATAAATTTGATGCTTGTTTTCAATTCTCAAAGGAATGTAAACAAATAAACGAAACTGATGATTGAAAATTACATTACACAGAAATCCATCTCGAAATTTCCAATAAGTACATAAAAACAAATTGATAGCCTTTGATAGTCAAAACAATTGACGGCTTTTTAAGTCATTCTGAAGGTTATTGCAATCTTAAAGCATTAATCAGCTCAGATTGTGCAATAGTTCTGAAAATGGGCTGAAAAGTAGAAAACCGAGATTCCATTATATTATTTCTTATAATGTTTCATTAGCGGAATAAGAGCGAATACTCTTTGTCCTTCAATATATATGTATTGCTAGGTTTCAGTTGAGTTTTTGCTCAAGGGTTGATACCGGTGTTTAATTGATCTGTTAAATACTTGAAACGCTGCCCCCAAGCAAATTCAGCTTTTCAGGCATTATATATAGACAGAATATGAGAAATTTCTTCAAAACCCAACTCAAGAATGAACTAATTATTTCTTTCAATGCAGTAAAAATACCATATTTGGTGATTTCTTTTTCAAAATGGCGTATTGTTTTAAAGTATACCATACACTCGAATCTGTGTTTATTTCTGCAAAATGAAGGTTTAAGGAAGAATTGTGACAGAAGTAGCAACCCAAATAAATCTGCAGAAACTTACGATACAGTCTAAAATTCTGCAAAAACTTAAAACGTAATTCCGTACACCTCATATCGAATTATATATCAAAAATAATTGATTCAATTCAAATTTTTGATCAAATATCTTTACCCCATTAATTTTTACAAATACTGTGATCATTTCAAAATAAATATGTTGTGTGAAGGATGATATAGAAAAGTATATTTACAATGTATGTAGTATAGAGTAGTTTTGGTATTTTCGACTGCCAAAACATTTTCCAGAGGGGTAGCATATATCTGATTTTAGTTACGTAATCCTCAGAATGCGTACAAAATCTATAAGTCTCCACCGTCATTCACACTAAATGTGTGAATGTGTTTCAAAAAAAAGAGCATTTTAGTGAGATTCTCTGAAAGGATTGCATTATTTGCCATTTTCCATAACGCTTGAACATAATGCTTGCACAAATATTATGTTCACACTCTTTACTATAAAACTGAGAGTAACTCTAGGAACCATAGGAGAGTTTGAGCTTGAGAGATCAATTTCCCTTCATCGAACATAGAAGAAAAACCAGAGTTATGAAAGAACATCTTGGATAGAATAGTGAATTTAAGGTGGGTAGGGCATGGAATAGACCAAAAGTGAAATAATAGTTATATACAGTAACATTTTAGACACCAAGGAAACCGGAAAAAAACTTGAGACCTAGAAAAAGATCTGAACTCAGTAGAGGAATACACGGAATGAGAAAAACAGACTGTAGAGAAGTACCTATCCAAGAAGCTGGAACAGGCTTTCAACTGCATTAAGAAGGTAGAGTCTCCTCTACTTTTCTTTGTCATTTAATGCTGCAGAATTAAGAGCTGTCATTAAACCGAATGGTCTGTAATTAATATAGTAGATAAACACAGCCTCAGTCGAGCAATCATGAGAAACAAGGGTTTTTTCATATAATAATGTAAAAGTTAGTTATATAAGTAGAGCCAAAGCTTTGGAAAAGGTTTTCACCTCATATTTCACCCAATGAAATATATGAGTTAGAAACAAACCATTTTCACACCGAAGTAATTATTGAACATTAATTCGTCCAATAATTCTTTCACTTATATCCAGCATCAGAAGGAAGATTGCTGAAGAAGAAGAATTTAATATAATATAGATAGAAATATATTTTCAATATTTTCTTTTCAACAAATAAGATGAGCTTACATTTTATCTGTATAAATAGGCTTATGAGCTATCCCTTGGAGTAAATACTACAGAAATGAAACGAATGAAAGAGTAGATGATTCTGAATGGGCAAAAAAAGTTCAATAGGAAAGAAACTTCTGAAAATTAGTTACAAAGTATACATCAAAAATACAAAGTATATTCAAAGTATACATACATATACAAAGTATACAAGAATATATTTTGGGTGGTTAACTCATTATCAAGTGCTGATGAATTGACTTATACTACTGATTATTGTATAAACGACATGTTTGATACTACTGATAAGTTGTATTAAATTCTTGATATTTGGTCAGCTGTCGTAGAAATATCAAATTTCTGGAAAATAATTTTTGAATTCATCCAAGGGTTTTTACTTATACGATACATCAGAAATGACTTACAAAGTGTTTTGCAAGGTGAAAATTGACATCATTAATACTTTTTACGACATTTCGACTAGATGTAATTGAAAAAGTTGCAGTAAACATAAAGTTAATGTTCAATGTAAATCTGCCCTTTGAAGTCGCGACTTAGTGACATCTTAATTGCATTTTCCAGACGACTTTCTGAAATATTCTAGTTGGAGAAAAACATGCATTTACCGAAGTTCGTGTTAGAAGAAAATTATCCTCGACATTTTCTCCTTACTTCCATCAATAATGAATATGTTTACTACTGAATACGTTATTTTATGTTGAGCTACCGTGTGATAAGATCATTATCATTATTTCCCTTCACATCTGAGAGAAAATAAAATGGGTAATGTTGAAGGGTTGATTATTCTCTGTTTTCAAGTGATACTATTCCTTCTTTTATTCTTCTTTGGTGAATATGAGGTCAATTATAAGTTCGATGGCTATCCAAGTAAGTTTTCAATTATATTCTCTATAATAGTAATAGTTATTTTTATGTGAGAATAAGTTTATACTTCACTGAAGTTCATAGTTCAGTGAAAGTTGAATATGGCGATTTATTTCATCCCTTATTCCAAATGGTTGAATTATATTCAATGTTTTGTTTCATTTTCATACATATGATTGAAACCAAGAGATTTTGAATTTTGTGTCGATAAAATGTACATCAGAACAACAACAATTTGCTCCTATAACAACACTTTTCGGAACATTTTCAAAATGATTTTATCACTGAATATACATAAGTACTTCCACATGTATTGTTTAAGAAACTGGACACAGTTAAAAATAGCAGTTGTGTTGAACTTCTTACAATTTCTCAGTAATCCGAAAGATATCTCTATTAAACATGTTCCTCGTTTTTTTGATACATTGAACACATTTTAAAAATTTCTGAAATATTTTATAAATTTTTAGAATGTGTAAAACTTATCAATAAGTTGCATATTTCTTTTGTTGTTGAAAGTTTCTTGAAATTCTCAGATTTGATGGAGGATAATGTTTATCCACAGAGAGGAGTCATTCATAACGAATTATTGAGTCGATTTAGTTTAATCTCATTGCAAAGCAGGAGAGAAACTTCATCACTCAAATTTTTGTATAAATTACTGCAAAGTAGTATTGATTGTCCTTCTCTCTTGTCCGCTTCGAAATTTCGTGTTCCTAGACAAAATTCTCGTAATTCAGAATTATTCCACCTAGAGACACCGAGAACGAACTCCTTAATACAATCCCCAATTTGGTTTATGGAGTTTACATTCAATAGAGTTGCCAATAATTTTGACGTTCACTTTGACTCCATAGAAGTTATTATCAGGAGTTATGTGAACAAAGAAAATTGACTAAAATGAATTGATTCAGATTGAGTTCTTTGTAATATTTCATTGAATGCTATAATGTAGTTATAAGTTACTATTTTTTCAGATTAGATTGAGCTCTTTGTTATATCTTTATCACTCTAATTATTCAGTTATGTATTCAACATTATGTTATTATTTTCTGTAATTGGGTGTTATACCTGTTGAGAATGAAGAATTTATTAATGAAACAATATTTAGAATTTTGTCATAATTTTAATAGAAATACGCATGACGACGTTTCGAAGTACTACTTCTACAACAAATGCTGTATTAACCCAGCATTTGATAAAGAAGTTGTACTTCGAAACGTCGTCATGTGTATTTGTATTAAAATCATGAGAAAATTCCAAATATCGTTTCATTATGGATATTAATTTCCTGCAAGAATCGGCCTCATCAATCATCAAAGAACTTATTATTTTTATTATTTCACTTCGATACCCAAATTTCTCATTTCAATTGAAATAAAAAATAAAACGGGTGAAAATGGAAATACACGTTACTATAAATCCTCCTCAGACGAGGGATATATTAAAACATTATTTAATGTAATAGATTGCAATATCTTTGTTACTTCATGAATTTTTATGAGCTCATGCTGACGCTTTCAGGCGAAAAATCATGAAATATCGCAATAAACTCCTATTTCGGAAATAACCCGCAGACATTTGTGGGTTTGATCGTATCGCCTTCTGTTTACGAGCAGCAGTGGAAATATTTTTTTATATTAGTTTACTCATTCTTACAAATTGGGAGATACTTTCCGGCATAATTTTTGTTTCAGGGTCGAAGTGTGCGATGTATTTCAGTTTTCCGTTGTGTATATAACTTTTATTTCTGACTTAATAAACGTGACGTAATATCAAGAAAACTATAAATGGGTAAAATAGAGATTCTATCCATTTCTCTGAAAGTCATTTCACTTCAGTTGATTGAGTAAAATATTGAACTATTCATTAAAAGACTGGTATATTCAAACTAAAGCTCGTTCAGTTAACTCTTAGAAAGAGACATTTATCAATTTCGAAGAGACATTTAATTTTATTGACAAGTATAGCATATGTTTTGATGGATTCTTTATAGAAGGTTGTTAATTTCAAACCAGTTACTTTCTATCAATAACACTGGGGAACAGCAATTTTGTTGTCTTAGATATTTGACTTTTATTTGACTGAATTTTGATCTCTAAATTCAAAAATGAAATCAAAAAATCATTTTTTCTCTATCGCGTCAAGTTTTCAAACTACAGGATACAATCTCTTCACCCTTAAAGTAATACAAAATGGGCATACAGAGGAAAATAAAGTGGGTACTCACCAAACATATCAGAATATTTTATTCATACAAGGCTTAGTGTGATATCAAAAACTAAATTGTGTTTATACAAAAAATAAAGAAAGATATAAGGGTAAAAATTTTCGCTTATAACTTTTCCTAGAATTTTCAATCTGGAGACATTGTCCCTTGATGCTCCAACACTATTCAGCCATCATACTGACATCTCATCTACCTTTATACCTTGCCTCCATGACCTTCAAATCTTGGTGGAATCGCTCACCCTCTTCATCACTAACAGTGTCAATATTTTATGGAAAGCTAGCAAGATCGCTATGTAAGAAATTCAGTTTGATACTCATGTTATAGCCAAGCTTTTTAAAGCTCTCTTAAAGTTGTTGAACAATTTAGACGTAATTCTGAGCTCGTGTGTTTCCAAGAAATTCCTTGACAATACTTTTGAATGACAACCAAACATTATTTTCAAGTTCGGTAATTGTTTCAATGAAAAATTCATCTTTAATAAGTTGCCGAATCTGTGGCCCATTAAAGACCCCAGCCTTCATCTTCTCATATGACAAGCTAGGAAATGCCGAAATAATATATTTAAAACAGTTCCTTTCAGTTGACAAAGCTTCAACAAATTGCTTTCTGAGCCCTAGTTTTATATGCAACGGCGAAAATATAATATTTTTTCTGTCGACAATTGGCTGATTGTCGATAGTCAGAATGTTTGGATCACCAGGTTTCAGGTCAGATCTTGGCGGCCACTTTGACTGCACCCAATGCTTCTCACGTGCTCTGCTGTCCCACATACATAGAAAACAGGGATGCTTGGTATATCCACGTTGCTAGCCAAGAAGGAAACACACCATTTTAAAGTCAAAACAGATGATCCATTATATTGCAACAAGTCAATGACATTCTTTATGAGTTGGTATTTTTCATGCAAAGAAACTGAATGTCCTATTGTTACTGCACCATATAAATTTCCATTGTGGAGCAGAACACACTTCAAGCTACGTTTTGGGCTATTTATAAAGAATCGCCATTCAGTTGCGTTATAGTCTGAAATTCCCAATTATTTCCTTGAACCAGCAATGTTATGGCAATACACAATCTCATCACACATCTCATCAGCACAACGAATGAACTGCAAGAATGCACTTCCTTTCGATCGAAAGAAGATGACTTAAGCTCCTTCTTCTAACAAGTTTTTTTCGTGCAGTCTTGATGCTGAAAGTTCTGACGCTTTTTTGAATAGTCCCAAATTTCGTACCAAGTCATTTAACTCATGATAATCAGATCCTTTACGAACAGAATCATAGTCAGCTTTAAAATCTTTGTCGCTGGGGTCTCTTTAATAGTCGCTCAACTCATGTTCTCATCATCGGCGGAAAGTGTTCCGCCAACTGGAGTGCAGTAGGGCTTTCTGTAATTCGCGTACAGTTCCGCGAAGCGTAATAGTATGCCAACAATTGTAAAAAAAAAAACTTGACATGATTGAAAAAACTGATTAAAGTTTTCGAATTCTTCATGCCAATTTACCTCTAAAACAGCCTAAAAATCGAAGTCAACAGAAATTATATTACAAATTGTTCCCCAGTGAATATACATTCAAATCTTTCAAAATTCATGATATTTAAATGACAAAATCCGAAACAGTTGATTAAATTCTATAAAGTTGAATGAACGAATATTCTAAAACATTAGCAATATATCTACACCATAATATCACCTTCAATTCCATTGCTAAACTCTGCAATTTATGATAATTTCCAATTATCCTTGTTTTACCATTACAGAGCTGGAATTAGCTAGAGTTAACCAGCATTGAATAGGTATAAAGGAAGATTTAATAGTGTTGGCGTTTACTTGATGTAAATCCATTATAATTGAATATAACTTAAATTCAAACACTTGAACTTATGATATACACTTTATTGACTACATAGCATGACGCGTTTCGTCGTTACAAACGACTTCTTCATATGCTTACAGAATTCCACCCTATTATTTCATTATTTATTTGAATATTTTTCCTCTTAATTGAATTGACCTTAATAGAGAGAGAATTAGATATTGATTTTTGCCATTTTTCGAACAATGCAATATTTCTAGTTCATGTCTTTCTGTCCAAAATCTATTATTGATCAGGGATTCCCAAACTGGGGGGCGTGAAGATATGTCATGGGGGGCGTGAGCACAAGACCAGTAACAAATAAACCCACTCATCCCACTATTTTACTAGTTTATTATGTTCTTTTTGTCTATGTTTTTCTGTAACAGTATGTCTTTAAATTGACTCTTCAGATGTTGTTCTTTGTGTTATTAAAAATACATGTTTTGTTTTCAATGTAATTCTTGGTTTTTTTCACATGCCCATAAAATTTACTCTGAATGGGGGCGTGGATGGTTTCCATTTTAACAAGAGGGGGCGTAGTAAAAAAGTTTGGGAACCCCTGGTCTAGCTTTTCTTGTAAACGAATACACTTCCTCTGAAGTCCAGGAATATCAACTGCTCCAGAAGAGTAGCCCCATAGAAGTATACCAAATTATATATATATGTGACTCAATTAACACAAAGTATTCTGATAAAGTATTCCTATAAATAAAAATATACTCTTCACAAGATTGCCGGATATCAGACGCACATGCCTCTTTCATGTTAAACCAGCTCAATAGAAACACCAAGAAATTTTATTTAATCATTAAGATTAATATTCACAATATTACTTCTCAGAGAAAATAAACATGCGACCGTTTTTTTCTCATTCAAGGTTGATTTATTCGCATGAAACCATTCAGCCACACTATAACCTACCTAGTTCACATATCTTAACAAAATCTTGAAGAGTTTTTTAATATCTTATGTACCGTTCTGCAAAAGGAGATATGTCTTACGCAAAGTTTAACTTTTATGAAAAATTGTTCTTGAAGAAATAAAAACTGAATCGTTCCAGGCTGGTCGTTTCGAAGTTGGGAACACATAATCCCCAACAAACCGTAAATAATCCCTCTCACCACCTTCAGTTTAATGGCATAGTTCACGAAATTTCAGATACTCCTAATTTTATCGACTGGTTCTCGTCGCAAAAGTTTTTTGTTTGGAGCAATCGTTCGCCTACTCATAATTTTCTTTCACGATGAATTCACGCCTAACAAGAAATTAGAAATTGATTTCTGAATGAAGAAATTAACAGGCATTATAATGAAATACGGAACAATCGCACCATTCAATTCAGTTCAAAACTCTGGTTGTTGAAAATTGTTGATTCCATGAATGTGAGTTCTCTTACATGAGGAATTCTATGGAATTATTCGACAATGAGTTTTACGCAGATGATATCTACTTTTCAGAAATTAGGAATATTGGTGGTACAATCTATAAGACCCTACTTTAAAGTTCACAATATTTTACTTTAATTCATAATATCCGTGCAAATTCATTAATGCACGGATAACTTCATAAATTCCGTCTGTAGGATTCAATAAGTAATCATGAACATATAAAGCATTGAATATTCACACGTCCATATCTACTGAAGATATCTATTGAATTTGCAACGTCTATCTCGGCAAGTACATCTGGTGTGATGTTTATAATGTCACTAGATTGCACTTGCTGTATGATCACAATGTTGCTTTGTTAGGCTACCACAATTACTACTCAATAATAATATTCCTAATTATAGTATTCCTAAGTATAGTACTCAATAATAGTATTCCTAATTCCTAGTTCATAATGCACAGGTAAGCTTCATGACTGAAATCAAACAAGGAGTACCACAAGGCTCTATATTTGGTTCCATTTTATTCATTGGACCTACCTGAAAATGCACAGTGTCATATAATCTTGTTTTCCGACGATACAACTCTAGCTATAAGAGATAAAGACCTGAGCAACTTGGAAATGAGAGCAGCTCGGATAGAGAAGGAGACTGTTGGATGGTTCAATGCCAATAAACCTTATTTGAATGGGGAGAAGTCTCGCACAGTTATATTTGCAACATATAGATGAATGCCTTCTGGCTGTGCAGAATTTCTAGGAATGCATACTGACAATAGACTTTTGTGGAAAAAACACTGTTCTCTATCAATGAATGAATTATATATTTTGTCTGAGGTGTTTATATTTGTGCGGTCATATGACATATATCAATTTGATAAAGGTTAAAATAATAACCGAAACGTAATTGGAAGAAAATTAACATCATTTTGTTTTAACTGAATCAAAAACCCAAGAATCGAATTTTTACAATATAAATAAAATAGTTCAGGAATCAGATAGATATTCGAATTATATATTTTATATATAATTCGATAAATATCAAATATTGCTAAAAACATTCAAAATAAATATATATATATATATATATATATATATATATATATATATATATATATATATATATATATAAGGACATGAAATTTTTTGTGTTAATATCTATTTATAATGTCTATTATAATGTCTTTTTGACAAATATCATCGAAAGATGTTTTTAAATGTCAATAGGTTGCGTTAGTAGTACGCTGGCGTTTATTCCCGTATTTCAGGGGCCTAACTATTCTAACATTCATCCCATGAAGGATAATGGAGACATCACATCGTACACGTTCACATATCTAGCTCTACTATAACATTCTTTTGATTAATTTCAATTTTTCAAATGAATGTTCTAGTGTTCATTTTCTTAAATATTTCATTCAGTGCCATAAGCACAAAAATTTCATTTCCTTAAAAATATCGCCGAATAGGCCCCTGAAATACGGGAATAAACGCGAGCGTACTACTAACGCAACCTATTGACATTTAAAAACATCGTTCGATGATATTTGTCAAATAGACATTGCAATTTAGTAGATACCTACGGGTATAGAAGATATGTGAAATTTCGATGCTTGGTGTGTCTGTAATCTGAGAGAAGTGTTTCCTACTGATTTCTATAGATGAAATTGTAGAGTATTCATTACTCTACGATCTTCCGCTTGAAGTCACAAGAAGATGCTTGGAGGTTGAGGTCGTTGCCTCACTTCTATGGACGTGGTGCGACTGACGAGTTCCTTGCAGAACGAAACATATATGTCTCGCACTTCCATCAAGTGTGGCATCGATTTCAATATTTCTCTAACATTCATCCGTTGAAGGATAATGGAGACATCACATCGTACACGTTCACATATCTAGCTTTATTATAACATTCTCTTGATTAATTTCAATTTTTCAAATGAATGTTTTAGTGTTCATTTTCTTAAATATATATATATATATATATATATATATATATATATATATATATATATATATATATATGCTTGAAAAATCTTCAATTCTTGAACCGTTTCAACTATACCTAGAATTTAGGTTTTCTTTGGAATGCTGGTTCAAAGTAGTAGTTAACACTCCATTAAAAAACTATATATATATATATATATATATATATATATATATATATATATATATATATATATATATATATATATATATATATATATATATATATATATATATATATATATATATATATATATATATATATATATATATATATATATATATATATATATATATATATATATAAATATATATATATATGACGACATTCTTTTCAGTGTACCAGGATATACACAGCATGGTATTCATTGGATTTGGATTCCTTATGAGTTTTCTCAAACGTTACAGTTTTAGTGCCTTGGGCTTCAACTTCTTATTGGGGGCTCTTATGATACAGTGGAGCATAATTTGCCAAGGCATTCTCAATACTATCGAAGATACGAAAATTACAATAAACGCAGAAAGGTTTGTGGTTATAGCTACAATTGAACCTTTGACCGTAATTTGCTTTAATATTTTATTATCCACATATAATTCAGAAGAATATTACTGAAACTAACATTCAAAGCTGTCAAGAGAATCTCTGTTTGTCATGTGTGATAAAACAGCGGAAAGTTACTTGACCTACCATCATTAACAAAAGGATAAATCGATTTCAGATACCAATTTTTTTTCAGACATATTTGTTCAGAAAATGATTCAATCAAATTTAAGACAACTTGCCATCAACATACGTATTCCTGATATATTCCTTCATTTCCTAATATATATATATATATATATATATATATATATATATATATATATATATATATATATATATATATATATATATATATATATATATATATATATATATAGGAAATGATGTTTTTGAATATTTCACTGAATGAAATATTCAAAAAAACCACTAGAACATATTCGAAAAATTCAAATTAACCAAAAGAATGTTATAGTAGAGCTACATATGTGAACGTGTTCGATGTGATGCCTCCATTATCCTTCAAGGGATAAATGTTAGAGAAATATTGAAATCGATGCCACATCTGATGGAAGTGCGAGACAGCTGTTTCGTTCAGCAAGGAACTCGTCAGTCGCACCACCTCCATCGAAGTGAGGCAACGATTTCAATACCCAAGCATGAAGTTTTTTTGCTTATGGCACTGAATGAAATATTTAAAAAAATGCACTAGAACATTCATTCGAAAAATTCCAATTATCCGTATGAGGATATGAGCGTGTACGATGTGATCAATATGATTCCTCCATTATCCTTCAAGGGATAGATGTTAGAATAATATTGAAATTGATCCCACACCCGATTAAAGTGCGAGACAGCTGTTTCGTTCTGCAAGGTTAATTTTTTTGTTTATTAATTTGAATTTTTCGATTGAATATTCTTGTGTCTTTCTTTAAATATATATATATATATATATATATATATATATATATAGGTGTATATATATATATATATATATATATATATATATATATATATATATATATATATATATATATATATATATATATATATATATATATATATATATATAATATCTTCCTGATGATAATCGTCAAAATCCACAATAAATTTCCTATACATTCTAAGATTGTGAATTGTGAGAAAATATTAAAGAAGTATTGTCTACTGTTTCCATCGGAAATATATTTTTCGCATTTGCACAAACTCCTCAGTAGTGTCTTGTCCCTCTACCAAGCATAGTGATCACCAAAATTTAGATAAAGATTGAACGTTCCTTGTCATTGAAAGACAAATCTGATAGCATCTGACAAATGTATAGCTAGTATAAAATTTAGAAACAATACATTTTCCAATCCACAAGAATCGATTCAACTACAAATATTACTGAAGCTTAACTCAAGTCAAATATCAACAAAAGGTACAACTATCCTTTAAAAACAATACATATATTTCGGGTGGTTAAACCATTATCAAGAGTATACAAATTTCAATATTTTGAGTAATATGGTATACTCTGATAATTGGTTAACCACCCGAAATATATCATAGAGTTTTTAATATATTTAGTGAAACTTAAGCCAAGTGTTTTAATGTTAATTTATTGTTTTCAACATAATGTTTCACCAAGAGATAAGCGAAACTCACTTGTCATCTACTATCCTTTAATGTTATAAAGTTATGGGCAGCGCCAAACTTGTGGTACTACAATTCCATTGTTCAATTTCCTCTGAGATTATTCGGAAAATCTTCCATCCTGTATCCAGAAAAGACAATCAATGGAGGCACTTGATTGTGTTTCATTCTACAAATGCCATCCTTTTAATCATATTCAGTTGTGAGACAAATTGAAATTTAAATTGAAAAATTAAAAAAGATAAAAAGTAAAGAAAATTAAAAGAGAGATTTCTTACTTTTTCATTCAATTATAATTCGAATCCTGAAAAATATTATTGTGGACATCTTAGAACACGAAAAACATTTTGATATTTCAGTCTTTTCTTTTTGGAAGGAATTTCTATTTCTTATTAATTAGTTGAAAGCAGGGAATTTAACATTGCCCCAGTATCAGCGTATTAGTGGTTCTGACGGAAAAAGGATGTAATTAGTATTTTGCTGCTGCCACCAACACATAAAAAAATTAATTTTTAAGGAACGGGACTCTATCTGAACCCCAGGAGTATCTGTATTAACGAGTTTTTTTCATCCGAAAATAATTAGAAATACCGATGAAATCATCTGGTGAATGCTGGTATTTTGTTTCAAGTAATTCTGAAATTTCGAGCTCAAAATAAAATAGAGCCAACCAATGAGGAATAATCATCCCTTCAAAAGACGACGAAAGCAAAGGTTCATCAAAGCTGATATATTCTTCTGGTTTACATTGTTTCCACAAACCATTCCAAATAAGGTTTTCCATATAATCAATAGCTTTTTATTCATGAAAACGAAAAATTTTGTGTATGCAACAAATTCTGTGAAAAATAATTTAGTTATCATGCATAGTGCACTATAAATATTGAATATTTGAGAAAATACTAGGACATTGATTGTAAATACTCCGTCGATACCTCTTAAAGGTATCTACTGAATTATTAACGTGTATTTGACAAGTGCATGTAGTTTGATGTTTATAAATGTCACTAGATGGCACTAGTAGTCTTCTCGTATTCTTCCAGTATTTCTTGCTGTCACTAGGACAGCATGAAATAATCACTAGGACAGCATGATAATTAATGAATATAAATGAATCCATATTAGGATATATACCTAAATTTATACATATTTTTATTATGTTTAGCCTCTATAAATATTGAATATTAGAGAAAATACTAGTACACATTTTTCCGAAAAAAATTTCAATTTTCAAAAGAATGTCATAGCAGGCTATGTGAACATTTGTGATGAACATTCGATGCTGGATGTGTCCATGATTTTCTATCGTTTCCTATATCTGGAATTTATGGAGTAATCTATTCATAACTACATAGTTATGTACTTCGGAGACACTAGAAGTTGTTTGAGAATTGAAGTCGATGTCTCTAGTCTCGACATGATCATCGGTATGATCTGCCGAACGATGTGTGAACGTGATCAGTCAAGCAGAAATTGCCGACGCCTTGCCCTTAACAATTATCACTAGAGGAATAATGGGGCAAAATTGTAAAAAGTAGAACAAAGGTCAAATCGACGACGAAGAGGCATATCGAAGATAATTCCGGACCTCATTAAAATTCAGTAGATCTCAGCTTGAAGTCGATGCTTCACTTGACGACGCCTGTGGCACAACTGATGAGTTCCTTCTATAATGAAACAGAATGTGTTGTACTTCCATCAAGTTTAGCCATCAATTTAATTTTTCTCTGTCTATTAAATGTTGAAGGATAATGAAAAAATCAGATAGCAGATACATGTTTCCATAGCCAGCTCTGCTATGGAATTCTGTTGATTAGTTCGAGGAAGTTTTAAAAGAATAATTTGAGATACCAATATCCCACAAAAAATTGCATCTACCAATGTTATGACTATTTGGCGATATGAGCATGTAGAATGCAAACCTTCACTATTTTTCAAGGGATAATGTTGGAGGATATCGAAATCAATTTGCCACCTAATGAGGAAGTACTAAAAGTTCTGTAGAATTTAGTGGGTGAAACTTCTGTGAATAAAATTCAGTACAAATGAGATATTCCGAATGTAAAATGAAACTCAAATTTTCATGATATTCAATGTAAGTGGTCAAATTGTAAGTGAACATAAATATTTTGAACAAACCATCAAATCAACTACGTTCAAGTAAAATTGTTTTGGTTAGTTATGCAAGAGATTTTTATAGTTAAATTAAATTAAACTCTTTCACGATTATTTAACAACATGAATTAGTCAACATGTTTCGAATATTAGCTGATTTTCAAGACTCAAGACAGTCTGTCAAATATAATCGTGAAACATTAAGCCAAGAGTTTAATTTAATTCAATATTTAATTATGTTTCACAAAGAGTTAAGCGAGAATTCAATCTGAGTTTTTTATAGCTTTAAAACTGTCGGCTCATTCATCGTCAAAGTTTCAATTGAAGTTGTGGATTCATTGAAGTTGTGAAAATAAAAAAACAAGCTATTGTTTGAATAACATAAAACAACCAAAGATTAGTACCTCTGCCTTTTCTGAAAATGTTGCCCACCAGCGCCCACCAGATAGGAAGAATTAGGCATTTCCTGTTACGGCAATTCATAAAAGAGGCCTCTTTGAATTTTTCTTTAATTGCAGAAATTGTGAATAGCAATTATCATCATTATATTTAGTCTTTCTGTTTCACTTTCCATGGTAGTTAATTTTTAAGAGTGATGCAGGTGAAACTAGAAATATTTTTATTCAATGCACATTATAAATTACACAATTATAAAATATACAGAATTTCCTAGTTCATATAGAATATACTCCTCTAATCATTCCCAATGGTAGTTCCACAAGTTCCACAAGTAGTGGGTGATTTTTTAAGCGTAGTTTTTTTTAAATCGAATGAAACACTCAATTTGCATCATTCATTCAAAATTTTCATTGAAATTGATAACTTTACCTTTGCCATTTACATTTTGAAGATAACTTCATGTAAATGTTTTCCGCGGATCCGTATCAAATGGTCCATTCGGAAGGTTCAACTTTGCGTCACTTTTTCGAGCATTTCGGCCTCTATCCCACGAATTACTCGTGTTATTTTATCCTATAAGGCTTCAATCGTGTTCGGCTTGTCCACATACACGAACGACTTTATATAACCCCACAAGAAATAATCCAGAGGCGTCAAATCGCATGATCTTGGCGGTCAATTCACAGGGCCATTTAGAGAGATAAGATGCTCACCAAATTCATCCTTCAACATATCCATTGTTTCACGAGCTGTGTGGCATGTGGCACCGTCTTGATGAAACTACATGTCAACCAAGTTCAACTGGGGCAAAAAAAGTTACGTATCATGGCTCGATATCGTTCGCCGTTGACGGTAACTTACCCACACCAAACTGTCGCTTTTTCGGGATACATCTTAGAATTCTTGTATGGCATGTGGCAGCTTATCACTCCAGATGCGACAGGTTTGTTTATTTACATATCCGTTAAGGCAGAAATGAGCCTCATCGCTGAACACAATTTTTCGATAAAACAGCGGATTTTCATTAAGCTGTTCTAAGGCCCATTAAACCAAAAATTAGACGTTGTGGTAGATCATTCGGCTTCAATTCTTGCAGAAGTTGAATTTTATAGGCTTTCAAACCCAAATCAACACTTAAAATTTTCAATGTGGTTAAGTAACACATGCCCAATTGCTGAGGACGGCGACGAATTGACATTTCGCGATCCTCATTAACACTGTACGCTACGGCTGCAATATTCTCTTTAGTACGCACTTTACGCATGCGAGACAATGGTTTAATGTCCAACAAAGTAAACTTGGTGCGAAATTTGGTGATAACAGCATGAATTGTGGATTCACCAAGTCGATTATGATGACCATAATATGGTCGTAACAACGATACACATTTTTCACAGAGCACGAATTTTGATGGTAAATTTCAAGAATTTTCAATCGTTGCTTGTTTGTAAGTCTTTCTGAGTATACTGAAAACTTTTCATTTTGACAGATGACGTTTGCATGCCATTACCAACCAGTGCCCCCAATCTGAAAAACTTATCTTTTAAAAAATCACCCGTAAAAAATTCCATTTCCATTCAATTTGAGGTTAAGTAGAATACCCAATTTTCAGTTTGATACAAGCGGATATTGCAACATGTACAATATTGATATCGATGGGTGCCATTTTGGGATTTACCACATATTTACAAATAATAATTATGGGTGTGATTGAGATTATATTATATTCCTTCAATTGTTACCTGTCATCAACAATATTTATGGTGAGTTGTTTTGGTAAGAATGAAAAAATTTTTTACAAATCTTCAATTGTAGGTATATTAAGAATAAGATTGAAGAAATTTTATCGTTAAAACTAATACCTATTATATATTTTTTCGAAATAATTTTCTATTTTATGCAAATGGTTCCTTTTATGAATACCCAAAGTAACATTGTGGAAATTCTCGATACTTGGAATTTCTGGGTAATATTTTCGTAAATTTTCCATTCATAAATGTAATTCATTTTTGTATATTGCTTGATTTTTTCAAGTTGAAATATTAAGTTGTCAGCATTTCAAGATAACATCGAAGTTATTGAAAATCAATATTAACCTCATCATGCAGAATTAATTCTTCATTACTATAGTAATAGAGAACCTTATCTTACAATGAGTATAGTTCTATTACTTTTTGTTTATCGTTATATATTTCTCATAGTATAAATATATTTCTATTATAAGAAAAATACTGATCGCATATGTTATATTTTCCCATTACTGTTTACTTAATATTATAATAATTATTATCATTTATCATAAAAATAACATATTCAATATTTTGTAGACATCTGATGCAGGAGGATCGGTTTCAGTTCATTGTTTTGGAGCTTACTTCGGGCTTGCTGTGAGTTACTCTCTGAAAAGAAAGCGGAAAACAACAACTACTACGCTCTGTACATCCAGATATACTTCAGATATTTTTGCTATGATAGGTGTGTTGTTACCAAAAATTTTGGGATGAAACGATAAGTTAGAACTTTTTTATCCTACTCTGGAACATTTCGTTATTAGCAAAATTCATTGGAGACTTAGCCAACAAATAGTTAATAATTTGAATAAAACTAAAAGTTTTCTGATTTTCACTATAACTAATTCAAAAATATGACAATATCGTTTCGCCAACACAGTATCTTCATCAGATATTGATGATAAACTGATAAACTGATTCCACTGTGTTGGCGAAACGATATTGTCATCTTTTCGAATTAATTATAGTGAAAATTAGAAAACTACTTAGTTTTATTTAAATTATGTATTTAGATTTTGATCAATTATCGGCCCAATCGATTAATGGCCAATAAATATTGAGATATTTGTTTCCAGTCAGTTGATTTCTCGCATAAGACAACTGCAAATGTTTCTTTTGCAGGAGAGTTCGTCTATTTGCTTCAACTAGAAGTTTGTACTTTACAAAAATTGGCTACGTCCTTCTGATGAAAGCCAACAAGAAAAACCACTGTGAATAGGTGGCCTCGGTTTGTTATTGTTTCATCTATAAGTTTTGGAGTATTTTTACTTCAATTTTCTTGTATAATTTTCCAATTGTTTTCGACAAATAATGTGTTCAATGCTTGGATTTATTTGAGGTGGAAAATACATAAACCCGCTTTCAGGTACATTATTTCTATGGATTTATTGGCCAAGCTTTAACGCAGTCGGTCTATCTGGAGATCAACAACACCTTGCTATTATCAACACATATCTTTCATTAGCTTCATGTTGTGTAACAACATTCATAGTTTCTCCGTTTTTCACATCTGATGAAAAATTTGATATGGTGCACATACAAAATGCCACTTTGGCTGGAGGAGTAGCGATTGGTGGTGCAGCTAATCTATTGGTACAACCTTATGGAGCGGTGGCAATTGGATTTTTGGCAGCCGTTTTGTCAGTTTATGGTTATTCAAAAATCACAGTAAGTAACAAAAATTGAACGCGAATTTTCCGCTTCGTTATATCCAAGTGGCGGTTTTTCATGTATGGTAAGGTGAAACATATGAAATGATCCTTTTCGAAGAATATTTATTTGGGTATCACAAAGAGTAGCTGGGGACTAAAATCTCCCTCTGCAGGTTCCCTTCAGAAAAAATTCTCAAGAAGTTATTTACAACATCGTTATTATATTAACATATTATTATGCTATAACAATCACACAATTACGCATTTATTCATTTACATAAACAATTAATATTATCAATAAAAATAAGTCATACTATTATGAAACACACAAATGATATTGTGGAAATAAAGCAATAATTTACAGTCCTTGTTAGCTTAGCAAAATTTGCAGATTAGTTTGACGAATAAACCCTTGTCTCACCTTAAAAAAATAGTGAAAATCTTTTTACTAGAAGTTGTGGCTAAATATAATGAAGATGTGTCTTTTGATCTGTATCAATGTTTCAATGATTTGAGAACTTGCTCATTTGTTGAAATTCAGATAATTTATTGAAGAACTCACGGAATTGTCAGTCATGAACTTCAATAGCCTTCCCTGAAACTTTTCGTGGGTCGTAACAGCTTCCTTCGTATTTCTGGACCTTCCTTTCTCAATTGTAACAACTGAAGAAATTTTTCGAGATTCAACTGGTAAAAATTATCGATAAATCTCTATGAGGGATGAATTCTGTTAAAATTCATCCCTTCTTAATTCAGAAGTACAATTTCTCTTAATAACTAAATTCGTCTTCCGCGGGGGATTAATTAATAAATTTGTGGAGAAAGGGAAAAAATGGTGAGAAATTCTCGGAGGAACATTTATTAAAAGTAATGAGTCAAACTGATTAAATGTTTTCATTTCATTCAGTGAAAGTACTTCTGTATTTCTACTCAAAATTTCAATGTATTTTATGTTCTCTGAATTCAATAGAGCGACTCATCAACAAGCTTTAATACAAGATATATGAAGGGCAATCTACACCCCTTACTCCGCGCAATAATTTCAAACTGTAATGAATCATTTGTGTATTCTAATGAAAGATATCTAGGAAGGTATAATAGATATTCTTTAATTATCACATCCTTATATTTCATTGGACTTTGATAAGCATAATTTTGATTTTCAGTCCTCGACCTAAGGGGATAAAATCTTTCAAGTGACTTCGACAGCTTTGGGAATCTGGAGAAGATTCCCAAGTCATATTCCTACTGAAATAGTCGGCGATTACAAGGCTTCAAAACTATCGAAAAAGCGTTGATAAATCTTCATCTTCACAAACTCACCCCAAATATTGAACTTTTTTCACAAAATATTATATGCCTCAGTTATTCATTTTCATTTCAATTTGTACTGCGACGTGATTGATTGGAGCTAGAGAGGAATGAAGAGAAAAGAAGAATGCCACAACATATATATACGAACTCTTAGTAATGGTGTCATGAGTAGGAATCTAGAATGCTGGGGAGAGTTTATACGTCGTCTTTTCTTCGATAGAGGGAGCTCACATGAATGTTCACGAAGTGTTGTTCTCCTAAATCGGATATAGAACCTGGGAGCGTTTTGAAAGTCATTTATTCTTGAATGATTGATTAAATGAGGACTAATGATTCATTATAATGATGAAACAATTGTTTCCTATTATCATTCAACAAGTTCGATGATTTTTCGAAGCGCACTTAATATTCACTATCGGTAGTGATATGTTGGTTCTCGTTGACAACATTTTCGTAGACAGGTCCCTCAGAGTTTCATTTGAAATATTTCGATATTTGGATTAAGAGTCACAGTGTTATTTATAAAATTAGTTTCATTGTTATTATTCTTATATAATCTTGAGTCGTGTACTTAAAAACATGAAAAAAATAAGAATTGATGGTTCGATTTTAATGGTTTAGAGTTTTGGGATTTGTCTTTGTCTGAAATGAGATATTGAGTATTAGAAAATGCTGAAAATTCCTCAGTGAAAAATCATTTGAATCTTCGAAAGTATTCAATCCAACCAGACGAACCTTTGACAAAGAACGTCGAAGAAAAAATATGTATTCGATGAAGTCGTTAATCGAATGTTATTTTTGGAGTGGAAAAATTTAATGAAATCCGAATTTTCCGTGAAGTTTTAAAAATTAATAAATTTCTTTTGATGGTATGCACGGTTGAAACGAAGACTACGAAAATAAAATGTATATACATCAGAAGCTCAACTTCAGGATTATTCTTGGGGATCAGTGCGGAAAGTCAACCTAAAGAAACCAGTTAATTGAAATTCACAAACTTTGAGAGCTGTGCAAACAGGGTAAGCTTACTAAAACCTCAAGAAGAAATTTACATTTCCATGGATATATTTCACATATATATTAATCATTACAGCTTTGCGGAAAGTGTATTCTTACCGAAAAACTTCGAAAACTTATGCTGAGAGTTTAAAAGGAAAGGAAATTTTTTACCGAAAAAACATTGACATTATTTTAATTATTGGAGCATTTCTCTGATATTTCAAGACGTGAATGGATTTTTCACGGTTTACATTTCGAACTCGTTCAAATCTCTGCTATTTTGATCTGTACACAGTTGAGTTTGATTGAATATAATATAATAATATTAAATATAATGGGTGATTTTTAAAGCTTAGTTTTTTTTAATCGAATAAAGCACTCAATTTGCATCATATATTCAAAATTTTCAATTTGAAAATTTACATTTACATTTTAAGGATAACTTCATGTAAATGTTGTCCGCGTCTCCGTATCAAATGGTCCATTCGGAAGGTCCAATTTAGAATCACTTTTTCGAGCGTTTCGGCCTGTATCCCACGAATTACGCGTGTTATGTTATCCTGTAAGGCTTCAATCGTGTTCGGCGTGTCCACATACACTAACGACTTTACATAACCCCACAAAAAATAATTCAGAGGCGTCAAATCGCATGATCTTGGCGGCCAATTCACAGGGCCATTTCGAGAGAAAGCTGCTTACCAAATTCATCCTTCAACATGTCCATTGTTTCACGAGCTGTGTGGCATGTGGCACCGTCTTGATGAAACCACATGTCAACCAAGTTCAACTCGGCCAACTGGGGCAAAAAAAAAAAAGTTGCGTATCATGGCTCGATATCGTTCGCCGTTGACGATAACGTTTCTTCCACGGTCGTCTTTGAAGAAAAATAGACCGATGATGCCACCAGCCCATAAACCTCGCCAAACTGTCGTTTTTTCGGGATGCATCGGTAATTCTTGTATGGCATGAGGCTGTTCATCACTCCAGATGCGACAGTTTTGTTTATTTACATATCCGTTAAGCCAGAAATGAGCCTCGTCACCGAACACAATTTTTCGATGAAACAGCGGATTTTTATTAAATTGTTCTAAGGCCCATTCACCAAATATTAGACGTTGTGGTAGGCCATTCCGCTTCAATTCTTGCAGAAGTTGAATTTTATGGGCTTTCAAACCCAAATCAACACTTAAAATTTTCCATGTGGTTGAGTAACACATGCCCAATTGCTGAGAACGGCGACGAATTGACATTTCACGATCCTCATTAACACTGTACGCTACGGCTGCAATATACTCTTCAGTACGCACTGTACGCATGCGAGACAATGGTTTAATGTTCAAAAAAGTAAACGTGTTGAGAAATTTGGTGATAACAGCACGAATTGTTGATTCACCAGGTCGATTATGACGACCGTAATATGGTCGTAACAAACAATGCATATTTTCCCACAGCACGAATTTTGGTAAATTTTAACAATTTGCAATCGTTGCTCGTTTGTTAGTCTTTCCATGATAAAATGACAGAGTATACTGAAAACTTTTCACTTTGACAAATGACGTTTGGATGCCATTACCAACCAGTGCCGCAAACCTGAAAACTTAATTTTTAACTCTTAAAAAATCACCCGTTATAAACCATGATCTGACAGGTGTCGAAAGCCGTAGAATTTTCGAATAATTTTCAATTAAATTATGACATAATATTCTGAAATATCGGAATAAATAATATCAAAACACGAATTAATTGAATAAATATTATTTCGGTATCCGTTTTGCTCATTAATTTCCCGCGACGAACTACTAATTAAATTGCAGTTAACCAAAATATCCCGCAGGTTTATTCGTAATATAAAATTCATAGAACCGATGTAACAATCGTACATTTCCTAACTTTTGAATGATTTTGTTTGGCATTAGTGCATTGAATTCAAATGCACCGCTGTCACTTTCATTTTGAACAATGCACATGTTAATTCCACGAAATGTCATTGTGCAAAAAATACTGGTGAAACTATATCTTTTTGACTCAAAAGATAGACTTACAAAAATAGTTTTTTCATTGCGGTACTCATGTGTTACCGACATCAATCTGAACGCACATTTTGCGTAGTAAGTAGTATAAGTAGTACTAAAAATGTCAAGATTGATTTTTCTCCTCAAAAATTATTGAAAAATCTGAATTGTTCGGATTGATGAATTGGCAGACATGTTAGAGTATTGAAATATGAATATTATCATCTGAATATTTCATTTCAACACGACGTATAAATTATAAATTATCACTGTAAAAAAATTTAGGAATCTTACTTTCAAAGTACCCCCTCAACTTTCAGGAAATTAGACAAGCTACACTTTAAAAAAAAGTGTTCCTGCACTCGAAAAAAATTTGATGACACTTTTGATTCCGTCGTTGCAGTTCCATAAATATCTATACCTCAAACATTATGAACACATTTTTCTCTAACATTCGTTGAAGATTTATTTTGCTTTCTTAGTTTTATAGTTAAAAATAGGACTTGTGAAAAATAGGAGGAAAATAGTTTTTGTCTATGAAGTTTGAATTAAATTCAACATTTTTTTGAGGATCTGGAAAATTATTTGAGGAGGTAACAAGACCTTTCAACGCTACCCCTATCTAGGAGTAGTGTTGTAAAGCGGTTGTTGTCTTTGGTGGAAGAGCCACTTTCTCCCTCTCTCTGGTGTAATATTTACCTGATTTCTTAATCTTTTTCTTTTTCAATATAACAAATGATTTATCTTTGATAGAGGTTGTTTCTAAAACACGTTTATTGATTGCATTTACTGAAAATATTTCGATATTTACAAAAATTTATGCTGTTTTATGGTTTTATGTTATAGTAAAATGCCCATTTCATTTGAGTTTGCTGCTTTCTAGTCAGTCGGTCTTCTTGGCTGCAAACGTATTATGTAGACAAAAAAAGACACTTGTATAAACATAATGAATATATTCATATTAATTCATTTGATAAGATGAAGGTCTGGTAAATTTTTCAAATGGAAGGTCTGAATTTGTTAATAGTTTGCTAGGTAACTCGTAGTTAAATATTTTGAATTATTGGGATAAAAGGAACCAATTTCCCCAATTAGGTAGGTATGCCCAGATATGTTTTTTTGTGCAAAGGAAACTCATGCGGAGTGTGAAGGATGATTGAATTTATCTACCCTATAGCTGACTATATTCAATTGATACTCAATCTAGCATATACAGATGGAGTGAGCTTATCGCTGTAAGCGTCAAACTGTAAGTGATTTGTTTGTCGAAAAGTTTACAGTCGATTTGAGGGCATATTCGGTTTGTTGATTTGTTTTGTAAAACTTTCTCAGTACGTTTGAGTTACTAAAAATTGAGATTTTTATCGGAAATTCGGCCTGCTGGAGAGAATATAACAACGAAATGTGAACGAAGTTATTCAAGACTTTTTCATTGTTAAAAAACATTTTCGATGTTATATATTCGAATTTAAACTTCGAATTGAATTTTAATATTTTCAACTTTAAATTTAAATAAATATAGAGAGTGATATATCATTTCATTTCATTATTTGATGTTGGAATTTTACATTGTAAACCTTAATTTTTATCATATAATGCAGCGCTTCTCAACCTTCCTGTTATTGCGACCGAGTTTACCAATGTAAATATTTCCGCCCCCCCCCTCTACCGAAAAAATGATGATCAGCGCAGTATTTTAACTTCAAAAAAGTTTTTTTTTTGAATGATCTAAACTCTTTTTTTTTTTGAGTGGTCTAAAATGTTTTGTTTTGAAGTAAACTCGCGCCCCAGGTTGAGAATCGCTGATCTAATGTGATATCTTTTTTGGCGTATGCAACTGATAAAAGCATGTTATGTATCTCAGATTGCCTAGTAGTGAAGTTTAATACAATGCTAGTCCAATAGATTCGAGCTTCCAAAAATAGAAAGAAATATTTGAAAAATTGCACGATATGAACTTAAAGATTTGTGCAGGAATGCAGAAGCTTTAGTAACTGAATTATCAACAAAAAGTTTGAACATCAGGACTGTAATATTACCGAATCTTTAACCAAATGAAGAACTTAAGTAACAAGGTTCCACAAGTGGATAGTCGAATGTTTCGATCAAAATATATCCATTGATTCTGCTTCAATTCCATATCATGTTGTCAAAAACGTGAATCGATTTCTCGTTTCCATTAAACTTCAACTATCTGAAATTATAATAACGTTTTTCATCTACCTACCAGTACCGAGGGCCCATTAGGTATCCATGTATTAGTAGAGTAACAGATGCTCGTAAAATTAATTCGTGATATTATTCATTCCCGCGATTAATTAATATTTCAATCAGTTTCCAGTTATAATTTCCATTTAAGCTACGTGATAATTCTTTTAATTTTAATGGTGGATGCGCTTTTTGTGAATTTTTGTTAGCGTTTAATTAAAATTCAACGCGACTATACTAGGCTAACTACTACAGTAATGAAAATTTTTGAGGATTCTCGAATGAACTGTTGCAAATTCCGTTGTTACCATTCTGTATGAACGTATTTGAATTGTTTGCAGCCATGGTTTAATATCCATTGGAACATTATAGACACTTGTGGTGTTCACAATCTACACGGAATGCCAGGAATTTTTGGAGGTCTGATTGCTGCATTTATGACCGCTTTAGCAACGGAAGATGAATATCATGGAAACCTTTATGCCATATTCCCTGCTCGAATTCCCGATGGAAATCTCAACTTCACTTCCGGCAATGGGAATATTGAAGTATATCAGAACAGAAGCGCTGTGGAACAAGCTGGGTTTCAATTATTATCTCTGCTTGTCACGATTTTAATTGCGACAGTTTCAGGAGCTATCACAGGTACATCATCTGCATCAGCGACTCCCAAATTGTTGTCGCCTCTTTGTTACACTAGGAAAGGAAATTTTTCATTTTCTCTGTGCATTCTATCAAAATGTTTACCTTTATTCAGTACAAAACATACATATTTTGCATGAATATTTTAATTCACTATTATCAGGACAAGATTCGTCTGAGAGAGAATTGTTAAATGATGAACATCAAATATTCGAAAACTTTCCCAAAATTGGTGAACTGAATGAGACAAAATGACAGAAATTTTCAGTATATCTACAAAATATTCAAAAATTAACGTAAGTTTTTTAGGCAACAGTTGATATCTTCAGGTATATTGACAGTATGGATAGGGATTACCTTTTATATCAACAGCTAAAGGTACCTGCCGCTGCCCTAGTAAATCATCGAAGACGGATAAACCGTGTTGCCACGTTTAAGCAAAACTGAGTGTATCTAGCAATTGAAGGTGAATAACGCTTCGTTAGAAAATATATTACAATCATCAGTTTTGATTTTGGATCATTTCATATTAAATTATCATCAATATGTCGGCAAGTAAGAAAATCGATACGATTTCTTCTCTACAAGTTGATATTCCTCAATGTGGACTTTGTAGAAAATCGATTGTAAAAAAATGCGCAAAGTGCCAACATTGTCTGAAGTCGTTCCACCCAGGTTGTGGATTGAAGGTGAAAAAGTGTTGTGACATCGAATTATCCATGTCAGTCCCTAATGAAGAAACAACTGGAAGCTCACCAACGATGGTTAGTTTAACACATAGGATCATAAACAAGGAATCTACTCAAGTGGATCTTCTTCTAAAAATAATTTATGAGTTGGAGTCCAAAAACAATATTTTGGTAGAAAATAATTCCTTACTTAGGTCCAAAATTGTATCACTAGAAGATCAAATTAAAGGAAAAGGGCATATAATGAAGCAACTGGACAAAGAACTTGTCACTATTGTAGATGATGAGAAGCTCATACCAGGTGCTGATACCCAAAGAAATTCCGGTGACTCCCCTATGTCCACATTATCTGTGTGTTCACCCGAAGCTCACCGGCAAACTAGTCTGGTTAAAGGAAAAGTTTCAACTATCGATCTTCCTAAAAAAAATAAAAACAGAAATCATTCAAAAAGTTTACTCTGGCTGAGGTAAATCAGGCGGTTGAATCGGCACAGAAAGCAGGAAATCTCAATGAAAATAATGGATCTCCTCCCAAACTTGATAAACCATTGGATTCTGAATGGAAAATTGTGAGAAAAAAAAGTAGCAAGCCTAGGAAAACTCTGGTTGTGGGAACTGATTCTGGAGCTGCTGACGTGGAGGGCTTAGACAAATTCAAAGCTTTCCATGTTTCAAATCTCAAACCTGAAACAAATGTCGAAAGTCTACAGAATTTCCTGAAGAACAAATTTTCCAAGGTCAAATGTGAAAAATTAACCTCACGCTACCCAGATTCCTACGCGTCGTATAAGGTGCTTATACCCAGTTCTGAATATAGCAAAGCTCTCGATACTTCAAGTTGGCCAAATAAAGTAACCGTGAATCATTTTTCCACAAAAAAACGAAACAAAATCGAGTGGACTGATTGTTCCTGCCGCCAATGAATGTTTGAGAATCATACAGCTGAATGCTCAATGTATCTCAAACAAACTCGATAATCTGGAGGTGTTACTTATGGAAACAAATACAGATATTCTAAGTGTGTCTGAACATTGGTGTAGTGCAGATAGTGTTAATTCCATGGTGATTGCGGGTTATGTTCAAGCTGATTGTTTTTGTCGTACCCACAGAAAACACGGTGGATCCATCTTGTACACCAAGCAGAACTTGAAGGTGAAAAACTTAATGGTTTCCAAATTCTCAGAAGAGATGCATATTGAAATCTGTGGTGTTATTATTTCGGATCGAGGTATTCGATTTGGCATCCTCAGTGTTTATAGACCATGTTTAGGTAACTATGATCTTTTTCTTGATCGGCTATTTTGTGCATTACAGCATTGTTTCCAAACGGTAAATTATATTGTTTTATGTGGCGATTTGAACATTGATTATTTAAAAAATGAGTGTAAATATTTTAAATTGTTCAGAGATCTATTAGATTGTTTCGGATTGAACGTTACGTCCCAGTATGCTACTAGAGAATTCACCAATATAAATGGACATACCAGTATCTCTAAAGTAGACTATATCATTACAAATATTGATTCCGAAAATTACAAAGTTAGTGTTTTTGAACCCCATATCAGTGACCACAAATGCATTCTATTTGAGACAGTTCACAAACAAGCACGCAATGAAAAAGAAACAACTTACTCTTTCAGAAATATTAGTCAGGAAAATATGAATAATTTTTTGTTTTCTTTATCTGAATACAATTTTTCTGACCTGATTTATAATTTTGATGCTGATACATGTTTTGATTCATTCATTGATGTTATTCGATATCATTTTGAAAAATGCTGTCCTATGCGTGAAGTATTTTCGGTAGATCGAAAGAAAAGATGGGTAACAACTGAGATATTTCAAAGTAAACGTAACCTATCTTACCTTCATCGACTACATAAAAATACCCGTTCGGAATGTGCCCTACAAAACTATAAAAATGCCAGAAATCAACACAATATGCTTATCAAAAATACGAAATATACGTTTTATAGTTCAGCTATTGATGGTTCATCGAACAGAAATAAAACAATTTGGAATATTGTTAACGATCTTTCTGGAAAAAGTGGCGGTAGGCGAAGTGATGTGACCTCAAACTTTGAGGGGGAGGTGTTTGACGATCCGAATCAGTTAGCTGATGTTTTCGCCGAACATTTTTCTACAATGGCTAGTACCAAATTAACATCTCGATATGGCAATAATCTATCTCGGATTTGCACATTATCACCCATGGTGAACACCAATTTTTACTTCTACCCTGTCACTAAAATTGAAGTTGAGGATACCATTAGAGCCTTAAAAAATAAAAAAGCGTCGGTGTTGATTCCATATCAGCCAAAGTTTTGAAAGGAATTAGTGGAATTATTGGCGAGCACTTTGCATATCTTATCAATGTTTCCATCACTACTGCAAAGTTCCCCAATATCCTTAAGCAATCCATAGTAATTCCAGTATTTAAGAATGGAACCGTGAGTGAAATTACTAATTATCGCCCAATATCCATTTTGAGCGTGTTTTCCAAGGTAATAGAGAAAATTGTTTTCGCCAGAATGATGAGTTATCTCAATAGATTCAAAATAATTGACTCCGCGCAACATGGATTCAGAAGCGGCCACTCAACTCAGTCAGCTGCGGTTGAGTTTTTGAATCCGTCTACGAGTGTTTGGATAAACACTTGTTTGTGGCGGGGTTATTTTTTGATTTATCTTCCGCATTTGATTCACTATCCTTTGAATTTTTACTTGATAAATGCTACAATTTAGGTTTCAGAGGTGTGTTTCTGAATTGGTTACGTAGTTATCTTGAAGAAAGAACAATGGTAGTGAAAATAGGTGAGAGTTATTCTCAGAGACATGATATTGCTCTTGGGGTGCCTCAAGGCTCTGTACTCGGACCTCTTTTATTCATATTGTTCATAAACGATCTGCCTGCGAAGTTGTCCCGGTTTTTGGTGACACTATTTGCCGATGATTCATCGGTGGTTGTTTCTGGCAGGACTCCTGAAGAACTTCTGGAGGCATGTGAATGCATTGTGAGGGAGTTTGTAAGTTGGTGTCAAATGAACAATCTGATGGTGAACGTTGACAAAACTGTATGTGTTCAGTTTTGTCTGAAGGGCAATGGAATTAGTACCTTGGATGTTAGATATGGGGACAACACTATATCATCATCCCAATCAACGAAGTTTCTTGGAATATATGTAGACAGAAATTTGAGATGGACAACACACATTGAGGTCTTATGTAAAAAATTGAGTAACTCATTTTTTGCAATCTCTAGAATCAAGAACATCGTTCCTAGAAACTGTGTCATGAATGTGTATTACAGTCTTGTATATAGTCATCTAAATTATAATATTCTGCTGTGGGGTTGCTCTACAGAAATAAATAGGGTGTTTATTACACAGAAGCGAATACTTCGATTAATATTCAATATTCATCAGCGAACATCTTGTAAACCTATCTTCATTAATAATTACATACTCACCTTACCGTGTTTATATATTTATAGATGTTTGTTATATGTTAAAGAAAATGAAGATAGGTTTATTAAATTGAATAGTAATCATGAGTATTCAACAAGAAACAGGGATGTGCTACTTATTCCTATGCATAGAACAGCCAAATTTGAGAACTCTCTCTATTGTCAGAGCATTAAAATTTTCAACCATTTACCATCGAATTTGAAAGTACTGAAAGCCCATTTGTTTAAGAGGAGAGTTAAATCTCTGCTCTTAACAAAGGCGTACTATAGTGTGTCAGAGTACTTCGATGATTCGGATGTAGGCAATAATGTTTGAATCAATTTTTTGTATCATATATTTGTATAATTTTTTAACACTAATGTTCTTCACCATGTGAAATTGTCCCAAATGTTTAATATCTCTGAGGAAATTTTTATTTTCTTTTCTTTTCAATCAAAATTGTATATTACTGTAAATATGAGTTTAACCAAGTTTTTTGTATGAACCAATATTTTTGCTCGAGGGCTGAATGGAAGATCAGACTCCAAACTGAATTCGGTCCTTTTGAGAGCATTTCTCTTAGTTGTAATTATTCATCAATTGAAATGAATGTAATTTTACTATGTAAGGAATGTTTCTCAATAAAATTATATTATTATTATTATTATTATTAAACAGTATTTCCTGTATGTTGATGTGTATTTAGAGATTTACCGTCGTGTTTTTTATTGTTATTGACAAGATAATGCCACATGTTGCATTATCAAAATAGTTGATGTTATCAAAAATTGTGAATATTCAATTGAATACAGTTGACTTAGTTTCACAAAATGATATTAATTGCTTGGCGATTGTTTCGAGGTTTTGCCTACCCCATTTTCAATTTAAACCTGAACACTTGCTTTCTGGATTAACATTATTACATTTCACATCTGTACTTGCTATAGAGTCATGGTGGGAGAGAGCATGGAGACTCCCTACTTGAATATAAACTTAAATTCAAACACTTGAATTTATGATTTACACTTTATTTTTAATTTATGATTTACACTTTAAAGTGTAAATCATAAATTCAAGTGTTTGAATTTAAGTTTATATTCAATTATAATGGATTAACATCAAGTAAACGCCAACATAAACACTATCAAATTTAAAAAAAAAAAAAGATTCCCTACTTTCCTAAAAATTTTTGGATATTTACACCACTACTTTTCGGTGATGAAAAAATAATGGAATTTGGCGAGTCTTCGCTGACAGATATTTCAAACACATTTTTTTGAATGTATTTTGTCTATAAAATCAGTAACCCCAGTTTGAGAACCTGTAATCACTATCCATGAGTTTAAAATACATTACTCGATGTAAATTGCTAAGTAATTTGAAGCAATTAAATCCGAGCTCCTTTTTGAAGAGTACTAAGCAATGGAAACACTGTTTACTTCTAGGATGACTAAGCTCAAAAAAATATTTCTTATGTCCCTTAACATATATTCGATAAATACTTCAATGTACTGAACACCACCGCATTAGTTCTCTAATTTCCACGTATGTCTAAATAATTTTTTACATAAAAATGTTTTTCACATAAAATTTTTGTCATTTTCATTAATTTTTCATGAAAACATGATTTCATTGATTTCGATTCATCGAACAAAATGTCTGGATAACCACATTACATTTACATGTATTGTTGTTTTTATGGATTTTCCTTTTGCATTGAAAATTATTCATCAGAATGTGTTTTTCAGGAATTTTACTCAAGTTTAAGAAGTTGAATCTGAATAGTAATCAGTTTTACAACGATGAACTGTTTTGGAAAATAAATAATGATATGATTAGTGCAAATACAATGATTAATGTGAGGCAGAACCAGCATACAGAGATGACGAGACTTCAAATAGTACTTTGAAAGTATTGAAAAGAAAGAGTAATAGCTACCTAGGAAATCTTGAAGCAATATTTTTTCAAAAGTAATGTGCATTAAATAGGTATTAGTGTTGGATTAAAAAACTTGGAAGATATATACCTATCTGTTTGCATTGTAGAATAAACGATAAATGCAGATTCTAAATAACACAAGAAGCATCCAATGTAAAACCGTTTTCCTTAACATATTGTGAATTATTGAAATTCAAGGGTGGGAATTATTTAGGTAGAACAGTAAAGTAGAGAAGATATTCTAAGATAGACCTCTAGCTATAACATCGATGAAAACTGAATTCGATTATACACATGAGGTTTTGAGTGATTTGTGTACAAACATTTAGACAGAAAAGCACTTTTTATTTAATTTCTCTTCAATAACTGAAACGTACAGGCCTGTAACAAATTTTTTATCTCCATCTATATGCGTATGTGGAACAACAAACTTTTAACTCCTTTTTATGGAAATTGCAAAAGCATGAAGGTAAAATTTGGCGCAGTAAAAGTTTATATGGAGAAGTGCATTAAACTATCTTCTTTATCTGCTTAATGTCTGCACTCAGCATACACACATGCATACCAAATTACTATATGATTAAACTGTAGATTGATTTTTGTCTATATGCTTTGATGAATCTCGTTTTATTGAATGTCGATGAATTGAAGAAGAAAGACATGAAACATTGAGACATGAAACACTCGAAAGCATAAAGGAAGTATGAGATAGGGTACCTTCAGTCTTCAACAAAATGAGCACTTCTGTTTTGATTTGTAGACAGTCATAAGTGTTGATCAAATGTCATGAAATTTTCATGAAACCTTCGAAAGGCCAATTATATTAGTAAGAATAATTTTGGTAACAACAAATTCACCTCTTAGTGAGAAACTTGTGGCATAGTTCGGTCGATTAGAGGTATTATAGTCAATAAACTCCATTATTTCAAAATAACAGTTATATTGTACATTTAAAGTGGCGGTAGATAAATTACAATCAGACTTACATTCGTGGGTAATTATTAGTGGCACTATTTTTGCCCTGAATAATAATAGGAATCAGTTCAGTGAATGACTACACGAGACAAAATCTCAAACATTAGATATATCTGTACAAGTTTTCTGCTCAACATTTGTTATATTTATTCTGACAAATAAAATTCAACAAATTCAATTTAACACATTTTTCTTCCAATTTATAGTCGAAAAATAGATTTATATCTTCATTTGTAACATAAACTTCATATCGATTAAATTTCTCAAATTATGTTGGATTGAATGTATATTAAAATATAATCAATTAGAAAATGAAAATAAGTAATAAAATATAAACTCTTAAGGTAACTTCATTTCTTAAACTAACAACAATATAAAAATAGAAACATTGTTCAGTAGGTTCATTGGAACTAATGATCAGTACATGAGAGTTATGAGGTCGTATTTGATATGGAACTGGAAGAGCGCTCTGAGTTCAGAGGTCCCCGTTTGAACGCTCTAGTGTTGGATGGATAAAAATCTTCGTCTTGGGGTATCAGCACGTCGTTATCACCTTCCAACATGTATAAACTACTCTGATATGGCTCGCTGAAAGTTGCATTTTTTTCAATAATTTCTCGTTGTCTGAAAAAAAAGGAAATTATTCCAAAATACTACAATATATTATATAAGACTCAAATATAATTTTTAAGTTATTTTATAGACTATGTTATTATATCCAGACTATGACGGAATGGATAAATAGAGACTTCATAGAGAATAGAGAATAGAGGCAGCAATAAATGAATGGCTAAGCGATAACACTTTATCGCTGAATGTTAAAAAGTCTAAATTTATAGTTTTTGGTACAAGTAGAATTCTTAAGGTAGTTAGTAATGAAAATATAAGTATTAAAATTGAAAACCAGAACATTGAAAGGGTAAAACTCGTTAAATACTTAGGCGTTATGTTAGATGAGAAATTGAGTTTCAATGATCATGTCGACTTGATATCGTCTAAAATCTCCAAGAAAATCAATTTTCTCAAAAGAATTGGGAAAAATCTGACCACATATATGAAGTTATTGCTCTTTAAGTCCATAATTATGCCACACTTTGAATATTGTTCCACTATTTCATTGGGATTGAGTAAAGAAAAAACTCAACAGTTACAAAATAGAGCTATGCGAACAATTTTGAAATGTAATAAATATACTCCAATCCAAAGCATGCTAAATTGTTTAGAATTGATGTCAGTCAAACAAAGAATACTTTTTGCTACATATATATTTATATTTAAAGTTAAAAACAAATTGTTTCCATATAAAGTAATGACAAATGTTACATTTGTCAGTGATGTGCACAGTTATAATACAAGAAATGCTGACAATTTCTACGTGCAACTTTGTAAGCATTCTAAACATAGAATAGTATATTTTATGAAGGATTCAACGCATTCCAATAAATTGCCTAGCTCCATAAAAACAATTAGTGACCTTAAGGTATTCAAGCGTAAATTAGCTAAGTTCGTTTTAAACATAAAATTGTAAATAATATATTTTGAACCTGAATGTATGTATGATTTTGTAATAGCTAATGCTAAAATAAAAAAAAATATTATTATTATAGACTGATAACTCCATTACACGGGTTAAGGCATCTGTGGCGTCCTTCAGGTTTTTAAATTAAAAATGTGAAAGAATGTTATTTGATTATAACTATAGGGTTAAAGAAGGTTGTAAAACCTTATAACCTCCCACCAAATAAAATATATCAGCTGAAACAAATAATAGGTACACCCCAGTAATAAATATACGTAATTTCGTTCGTGGATACAATAAACCTGCCCCTCTTAGTATTTCTAATATTCAACACTCCTTCTCGATCCCAAGCACACATTTTGAAAAGTAATTTTAGATCCTTTTTTTTTTACATATAGTACAAGTCATACAAAATGCCAAATAAAATTCCATCCAATCAAATTCTACAATTAGATTGTAAAAATGACCAGACAAAGCAATACAGTGAATAATGAGCGAAGAACTCAATATGTAATCGTCTGAACTTGGAATACATATCCATCATTCTAAAATCTGTAAATTTGTAGTAGCATAAATTACTAAAAATCTATTAGTAGTCATTCTTTTCTATATTTGAATAAAATGCAAATTCAAGTTACATGTTAGTGGTGCCATCCGTGTTTAGTTAATGGTAAAAACTTCCTCTCCAAAATCCTGAACTACAAAATATGAAAAAGTGCTGCTGCACTTCAACAGTAGGTGGTGCGCATTAATCTAACAGAGTCTGCCAAGTAGAAATTCTCAACTTAATGAATTGACGATAGCGCCATCTTCAGTTTTTGATCAAATATACAAACCGCAACCTACAAGTAGATGTTAGTTTACGTAGATAACCCCTAGATGGCACCACAATCAATTAACAAGACCAACTCTAAATACATAAGATACTTAATATATAGATACTCAAAATATTTGTTTGAATAGACAAAGATTTATCACTTTTTGGTGCATTTACAATGTATCAGAGGAATTTACTAAAATTAACTGATTAAAAGCTGAAAAAGTTTAAAAGCTTAAAGTAATAAGCTAAAAAATTCACAATATAAATTAATCACCTATTATCTAGTGACAACAGTTATCGTATAAATTCAATTTCGGGTGCTTATACTTTCCCTATCAATAATTTATTAGTGATAAATGTAAAACGCCCCTGAATTAATAAGTTAAAACTTTGAATGATGTCGTTTGAAAGGATTTGAAAAAGCATTGACGATTACATTGAATGCTTTATCCAGGCAAGAGAACGTCGTCTCGAACATTTATTGGGAGTTGAGCATATTATTTAGATGCACTTTTTCATAATTAAATGTTAGGATAAGATGTTGTTAGTTAATTAGGGACTTGGGAACTTTTCACAAATCCTCATATGTCTCATCATATACATAGAGACTTCCAAATGTAATAAATTATATAATACATATAGGGGTGTAATGCATTTGGAAGTTTTGGAAGTCTCAGTTGGTTTCATACTCACCTTGAATTCAGTCGATATTCACGTCCTTCTCTACTATGATAAAATGACACCAATGCAAATGATGGACTAGCCAGTGGTTCTAATAATTCTACTACGCCCAGAAAAAGTGGACGGTCTTTTGGTCTATATTTCCAACATGCCTCCATTATCTCCCAGAGAAGATCTGGACATTCAGCAGGCCGTCCCAGTCTACCTCTAGAAATAATGAAGTTCAGAACCTGATCGTTTGACATGCCTTGGTACGGTTGTTCAGCAAGAGTGACCATTTCCCAGAGGATAACACCATAGCTCCAGATATCAGATTCAGAGGAAAAAATTCCATCAGCTAAGCTTTCGGGGCCATCCAACGAACAGGAAGGAGTCCAGTAGTACCTGATTACAAAATTAATTTTAACTATTTTATATTACACAAGTTGAGATACTAAGAGCTAAATGTCTTCATGAAGTTGAAGGAAACTATTTTGTGTTAGAATTTATTTTGAAATGATCTTTGGAACTAAACTTGAATAATCTGATAAGAATCTCGTATAATTCCAAGAGAAATCAAAGAGATAAAGGATGATTAATTGTAGTCTTGAATACATCTAAAAATGTGTAAAGCAAAATTATTTTTAACAAAACCCTTTCTTGTGAAGTATCGTAAACATGAATCATCATTAAATTTGCGTAAAAAAATAAACTTACCCTTCCTATAATAATCATGCATGTATATATCTTTTGTCATTCCAAAGTCACCAATTTTCACAGTCTTATCGGCTGCTACCATACAATTTCTTGCTGCCAAATCACGATGAACAAATTTCTTGGCAGAAAGGTATGACATACCATCAGCAATTTGAGCAGCCATCTGATATAATTCTGGAGATGAAATACCACGAGACGATTCTCTCGCTATTCTCAGGTACTCTTTCAGATCGCCTCTTTCCATCAGCTCCATAAGAACGAGGGGAGGATCACTTATTGATACCACACCATATAGTTTAACCACATGATAACCTCCACTGAATTGTTTCATTATAGATGCCTCATTAAGAAATTCTGTTTTGTAACTCAATGACTTATCTTTACCGATAGTTTTCACAGCACAAGGTAATTTTTTCGATTTGATATAACCAAAGCGGACTACTCCAAAAGATCCCTCTCCGAGATCGTCCGTGATTTCCACATCATTCCTATCCACTTCCCAGTCATCTTGAACATAGAAAGCACTGGCGTAATCCGGATTGATACTCGTTATGAGGTGAATACTTTCGAGAGTTTTCTTCCTTTTGTACCAAAGATAAACAATAATTATAACAACAAAGAAAACAAAAACTATACAAACAAATAAATAAATCAGCCATGTTTTCAAAGGACTATTGATCCGAAGCGTCACTGGGTTGCTGTAAAGACCTACACCATACAAAGAAATCGGTCTAACTCTTATGGAATACACACCTGGATCTATGTATGTAATCCTATAAATACGACCACTATTTATATGTTGAGTTCGTGTTATACAGTCTGGTGCAGGTAGGCTTACTGCTTGTGAACTATCACCACTTTTGTACTCAATGTTATAAGCAACTATCATACTATTAGGGTTTGGCGGATCATCCCATGAGAGAATCGCTTCTTCATTTTTCAGTACTTTCAGATTCAAATTTGATATTCGATCTGCACTCACATTCGCTTTTGTTCTTTCTGAACGGAGTAAAACAGCACTACACTGATACTTATCTTTGAATTTCTGGTTGCATGCCGAAAATAGAATTAAATATTTCGTGAACGCTTTCAAATGTTGCAGAACAAAATTTGTTTTATTCGCTGGTAATTGAATATCAACTACAGTGTTATTTGGATTTCCTTTAGGTTGGCTTTTATCTTGGAGAAGATACCTTTTCGTGATATTTTTCGGCTTGTCCATGATTTGATACAAAAATCTATTACAGTCGTCGTTAGAAAAACTGAATCCATCACTTAATGGTCCACAAAATCTTTCATTGAGTCTGTAAATATTAATTACGCACTGACACGAACCGTTCTCACTTGTATTCAACCAGTTTTTTATAGGCTCTTTCGTTCTTTCTGCGATTGGAGTATCAATATGTGGGTACATACAATAATTTCTTCTACTAACGAACTTGGGATCATCTTTTTCAATTAACACTACGAGCTGATAATGGGACAGATTACCGTTAATATGGTAGGGGGTCTCCCAAGTTATATTGATAGTGGTAGGCGACGTTGCAGTAACATCGAAGGAAACGGGCTCAGATGGATCGTCTTGTAAAGTGGTGAAACTTTTTTTTTCTGTACTTCCTGCAATTCCTGACATCTCATCTTGTATGTGATATACCTTTATCCAGTAAATGTACAAACTGAATGGATATAACTGAGTGAGTTGGACGGTTCGACTGTTGTTAGAGACGAAACGACTTTTCCAACCATTGTTTTCGCACATATTACTACTTATATCATTGGTTCTTTCTGCAGCTAAGTCACTGGCCAGGATATAAAATATTGTATATCCTATTACTGTCACATTCTCTGCTTTGTAAGATTCCCACTGCAATGTCACATTAGTTGGATTGTATTCTGTCACAGTAACGCTCAGTTGTAGATCTGCACATGGATCTTTGTCGCCGTTTGAATAAGGAGACACATCTTTCGCTTTCTTCAATATGACGTCAAATTTCTCATTACTAATACCTAACTTTGAAGCAAATTTTCTAATTTCAGAAACGCACAATTCAGGATTGTCGTGGAAACCAATACTCACATCTCCAGAGGTCTCTATGCGGTCTACCTCAACCAGCGTTTTCAAGTTGGTGTTATCGTAAATGAAAACCGTATAATTTCTGCATTGCTTCTCCTTGTTGCGTCCTGTGATGCGTTTGAGGTTTTTCAAGAATCGCAGAGAACTGATGGCACTTGACCTGGCAACCTTCAGGCATCCATCGATTTCTTTCAGATCTCCTAAACTCCTCTCGAGTTCATCTATTACATAAATGTCTGATATTTTCAGTTCTAAGTTCCCAACGAGATGAGTACACCCTTTGAGTGAGTCTATTGAAGCTTTGGTCGATAAAGATATGGCTTTGCAAGTTTTATTACAGATTCCATTACAACGTACGCAGCTGGGCGGTGAGGTTTTCTCTGTAAATTCGTAATTTTCCAAGCACGTGTTTCTAGGAATACAGTATCGTTGAAACACCCAGCGACCGCCTAATATGCTAGATCGGCATTCCTCTTCTGTCACGCAAGACATTGTTTCTTCATCGATGAACCTGGAAATGAAAAAATTATTAAATATGAGAGGAAATTCAGGAATATGAGTTCAGCTAATATTAGGGATCATGATCGTAGTAAATATAAATTAATTTCTCCTGATGAACTTGTCACATTTCTTCAATTCTTTGAGGAGCCAAGGCGTAGCTTATGAAGACGTTTTTTACAGAAGCGATAACACAAAATAGATTTCGTTGAATCAAATGGGATTTAGGAATTGTACCCTGAATCATTGTCAGAATAGCAACCATGTTCGCCACTACAAATTGTAAACAGGCCATAATAACGGAACATACCCTGTATACGTTACTGTTAATGTATGAAGCGTAGTGTGTAATAAACAGTGGTGGTTGGTCAATTATTAGAATGCGTGTGATTTATGAAAAACTGAGGTCAGAGGAACAACCTAGTCCTTCATTCCTTTAAAGCAATCATCACATGGTTTTGAAATGAGGAGTTCTCAACTATTATTCGTACAAAATATAACTTCCACCAGCAACTTCAACTAAACTAACGAAGAGGCTGTCATATAAAAGATAGTATATAATTTTTCCTAATATTTGTTTATGATGTTGCAGTTTCATTGTAAAAATATATCATAAAACAATACAAATAAAAAACATTCTTCGAGAAATCATTTCTGCAACTCTGCTACTGGTATTGTTCAATGTCTTCGTGACATAGTGATAAACATTTGATTCAAGCCTTCTTCTAAGATCCCATACTATTGTTGAGATGATACAGTATCCGCAGTTGTTATTAGGTCGCCATTTCATGTCGCTATTCTCTCCAGAGCTACAAGCACACATTTATTTACAATATATGCCTTACAGGTTAAAGAATCCAATTATTAGGTATTAACACAATTTGAATTATGTAATACTTAGAATGAATAATTAGGAGGCGAATACACGTAAGAAGGCCAATGTTTAATTATATTTCAGAAATAAATGAACAATATCTTAATTTGTCACCTATCACGCTACGGAGGACTATACCCACAATTATATTCTTAATCGACTGAAAGAGAATAAAAGTGCGCTATCAAAGCGCGCACGGCACTTCTCCACAAACCACATTGAGTTCACAACTGAATATGCAGTAAAATGCTATTGTAAGTTGGAAGCAGGTGGATGGATATCACCTCAGGCGTTTCATAAACATAGCTTGTGTAAAGTCGTGCAAGGTTTCAGCAAATTAATCAGAATACAGTAGAATCCCGATTATCCGGATCAAATTAAACCAGAGGTATTCCGTATAATCGAAAATTTAATATTTTTTTATTATGTAACGGATTTTACATGTGTCATTTAGAAAATACCATATATAAAAAATGAGTTTAACGATAGATAATGAATTACATAATACCTATGTAATTTAGAATTTTGATTGGAAATAACTTGTTATTAATCTTTGACGTAATGAATCACATCTTTTCATTGCGGCCAAGTCCCTGATGAGCTTCAGTTGTAGCAACTGTATAGGATCCTATTCGTCCTGTCTTTCAAGCCACTTAAAACAAACATCTAGAGCCTCAAAAGCTTCTGCGTGAGATGGTACTTGACATTCTTCCCCAGTTTCATTTTCTTCTTCATTTTCTCTCTCGCTACTGTTCAAATCCTCAATGATTTCTTCATCAGTTAATATTTGGAATCCATGGTCTTCACTATCGCAGTTCAGTCACTCTTTAATGCTCTCTTCATCGCAACCTTCACCAATGTTAAGAATTTTCATTGCTTCTGTTATTTCTTTAAAATCGTCGTGAAGATGGATTGAAGAATTAGATAGAGTTAATTTTGATAATTTATTCCACGCCCTTTTTAATGTTTGCGATTCCACAGAGTTCCACGCTTCTACTAGCATATAACAACAATCTTTTAAATTAATTTCCTTTAAAAATTTAACGTTTCTATTTCACTGTCATCTGCTGATAAAAGGCGACGCAGTAGCTGCTTTCTGTATAAACGCTTTAAAGTTTCAATGACATTTTGGTCCATAGGTTGCAATATCGATGTTACGTTAAGGGGCAAAAACTTAACTGTGAACTTCCCATTTTCTCGATTTAGTGTTTCAGCGGAAGGGTGCGTTGTCGCATTATCTAATAACAATAATACATTGCCTCTTTTCCCACGTCCTTTTGAAATTTCTTCACCTCAGGAATAAACGTATTTTCATACCAAGTAAGAAAAATGTCTGTGTTCATCCACGTTTTTGTAGGTTAGCGTAAGTTAAGGGTATTTTAACATTTTTGAAGCATCGCGGATTTTTTGATTTACCAATAAGTAGCAGTGGCAATCGATGTGTTCCTTTAGCATTTGCGCAAACCATAACTGTTACTCTGTGTGCCCCGGTGCTGCATTTTCACGACGCGATGCTAATGATTTGCTTGGTAGAGCTTTCCAATTCAGATCTGTTTCGTCCGCATTATATATAAAATCTGAATCGTATTCTTTTTCATCTATAAATTTTTTTAACTCGTCTACAACGAGTTAACTCTCGTTAGCAGACAGTTTTTCTCCTTGAATCTCCAGTTCTCGAATTCCATGTCTAGATTTGAATCTTGCTAACCATCCACAGCTTGCCTTGAAAGAGGTATCACCACCAAGCTTTTGATTAAAATCCAATGCTTTTTCACATAACAGAGGTCCAGATATAGGCTGGCCACATGCTCTCTTTTGTAAGAACCAAGTAAAAACTGAGTTCTCTAAAATTTCATTTTGAGATTTTTTCATGACTTTACGTTGCGAGCTTCCATCTTCTTTCTCAAGCGCGCAGGTGAATTTCATTATGGAATCAGAATTCTTTTTAATGTTTGATATCGTAGAAGTTCCTACACCATATACTTGTACGAACTTACTACCAGATTCACCATTGTTTAAACTTTCAATTATTTTCACTTTATCTTTAAGAGACAACATTACTCTTTTCCGCTTGGACATTTTAAATTTCCAACACAAAAATAAAAGACAACCTCTATCAGTTGAACGCTATCAAAGAAACTGAAACAATAACCAACACTATCCCGTTGGACTAACAAATTACAAGCGGGAGTACACGGTTGGAGGCGGCAATAAACTTGTTGTAACATGTCGCGTTACACCGTCAAAACATTTTTTAAATTGACAGTTAGAGCCTAGACAAATGAGTCCGGATAATCGGATGTTCGGATAATCGGTATTCTACTGTATAGGGGAATTACTTGTTATTTCGAAAATCGTTTTATTGAATTGAGATTTACATTTTAAATTCTATTTTAAGTAACGGTTGTTGTTTTAGCTGGCAGTGTGGGCACATGAAGGCACTTAGGGACGAGTCATCCCTTTGTGTTAAGTACTATGAAGACGATTATTAACCATTAAGATGGTTGATGAGCTCATTTTTCAATAAGGTCATTTACCAGTCTTAATTGTCATACAACACGTGGACTTAAAAAAATTAATTAATATGAGAATTAATTGACGTAATAATATTATATGCAAATGTTCATAATAAATCGAGCAAATGGCGAAACTGAATAAGTAGAAGATGAAACTGATCATTATTAATGAAACAAATTGGCTCATTATCTACAAAAAATTGAAAATACTAATATGCTACAATATGACCTAACTATTGCGTATCTTTGGCCATGGAGTGAAAAACAGCAAAATCAGCAGTAAAAAAATAGTAACTCATTTATTAGTACATGGTCAAATGCATTTTCTGCTCCGTTTCAGGTTTGAAACAAAAATGCGTTAACATACGCTTAATTATAAAATCGCCGTGCCACTCTTGTAGCAGAAGACGGTGCATGTTGGGGAGTAATAAAACAATGCGAGAATTAGTAACGTTCGCCATACAAATATCATTCAAAAAATGACATATGTACAAATATTTCGATCAAATATTTGGTATTTGGATATAATATACAATAATTGGCAACTTGATCTATGTGTATGACAACTATCAACTTGAAATTCGTTGATAGAATAGATTCTATTGTGGCGGAATTCAAAATTATCACAAATTTCATTAGTGTAGATATTTAACTTGATACGCAGACTAAGGGAAGTGGATAAGGGGTGCAAACGTTCTACTTTCTCAGGAAAGAGAGGGTATCTCTTTGGCAATAAAAATAATTGAAAATAGGTATACACATATCTGGAAATTAAAAATTTCACGAAGAAAGTATTATCGAAACTTTTAGTACCTTGGATATTAAATATGGGGTTAAGACTATATCATCATCCCAATCAACAAAGTTTCTTGGAATATATGTAGACAGAAATTTGAGATGGACATCACACATTGAGGTCTGATGTAAAAAATAGAGTAACTCATTTTTTTGCAATCTCTAGAATTAACAACATCGAACCTAGAAACTGTGTTATGAATGTGTATTACAGTCTTGTATATAGTCATCTAAATTATAATATTCTGCTGTGGGGCTGCTCTACAGAAATAAATAGGGTGTTTATTACATAAGCGAATACTTAATATTCAATATTCATCAACCAACATCTTGTAAACCTATCATCATTAATAACTACATACTCACCTTACCGTGTTTATATATTTATAGATGTTTGTTATATGTTAAAGAAAATGAAGATAGGTTTATTAAATTGAATAGCAATCATGAGTATTCAACAAGGAATAGTGTAATGTGTTTCTTATTCCTATGCGTAAAACAGCTCTTTCTATTATCTTAGTATTAAAATCTTCAACCGTTTACCATCGACTTTGAAAGTACTAACAGCTCATTTGTTTAAGAGGGAGTTTGTATGAATCAATTTTTTGTATCATATGTTTGTATATTTTTTTTTAACACAAATTTTCTTCATCATGTGAAATTGTCTCAAATGTTTAATATTTCTGAGGTAATTTTTTTTTTCTTTTCAAATAAAGTTGTATACTATTGTGAACATAAATTTAACCAATATTTTTGTTTGAACCCATATTTTTGTTCAAGGGCTGAATGGAAGATCAGTCTCAAAACTGAATTCAGTCCTTTTGAGAGCATTCTTCTTGGTTGTAATTATTGTATCAATTGAAATTAATGTAATTTTACAATGTAAGGAATGTTTCTCAATAAATTTATTTTATTATTATTATTAAATTGAAAATTTCAAGAAGTATATATATATTCTTGAAGCCCTAAAATTTGCACTTGTAAATCGGCTCTCATACGTCGAGACTGCCAGCACTCATGGATATTCCACCAGGCGTGGTGGTCATCTGAGGACGGATCTGTGCAGGTTAAGTATTACTCAAAGGGGTCCTTTTACATGTCAAAGAAATTATTTGATGAGCACCTCTGTCTATTAGAAATTTGGAGATGCCTACTTTCGTTAAAAGTAATAAGTCCTTTCTGATTCAATCAGAAAATTTTAAGCAAGACTCAGTTTTTTTATTTAGTTTTGAATGTTCCACACTATTTTGCGTGTTGACGAGTGCAAACAATGTGAAATTTTTCTGTGAAGCATGAAATAAATATTTTTATTTTCATTATTTTTCGTATGTTATTTTTTTGTATATTTATTTATTGAATGATAGATGGATACTTATTGAATTGCATCAATAAATATTTATCTATCTATGTGGTATTGGATAAAATTCACGAAATGTAACTTACTTTTCTACAGGACATTCCTGGACACATGTTTCGCCGTTTTTGAAATTCTTGCAGACCTCACAGTGCTCTGTCGAGTTTGGCTTACTGCATCCCAGGCACTCTGGATGGCAATTATCGGAGTGTTTCTGACACTTCCCCGGCGACCAGCAGTGCCCTAATTAAAACACAATAACTTAATTAAGTAATTCTGAGTTATTACAGTCGGTTTATGGTTCATCAAGGCCAATAGTAACAAATTATAGATACTTCAAAGAATAATAGACAATCAGTTGCTTTTCATATAGCGTGTTCAACGACAAACTACGAGTATATCATAATATTTCATGGATAATAAATGACACGGAGGTTTCGCTTATCTCTTTGTGAAACATTATGTTAAAAACTATAAAATGAACTATATAAAACACACTTGACTTAAGTTTCACTGAATATATTAAAAACTCTACATATGTTTCGGGTGGTTAATCCATTATTATAAAGTAGGTGACTTTAGCTATTTCTTCTAACAAGTTTTTTTCATGCAGTCTTGATGCGAAAAGTTCTGACGCTTTTTTGGATAGTCCCAAATGTCGTACCAAGTCATTTAACTCGTGCTGATTGAATCCTTCACGAACAGAATCATCGTTAACTTTAAAACCTTTGTCGCTGGGGTCATTTCGATCAATTTTAGTGCCAGTTCTTCAAAAACTGGCACTGGAATTTCAGCTGAATGCAACACAGGGTGTATAGCTGACGGTAAACTAGGTAAACTTGTTTTTTTATACCTTGCAATTTTTACTATACAAAAGTAACAATCTTTGAGGGTCTTTGGCTTCTCGCCAAATCATTGGTATACCCAACGGAAGTAGGGCTTTCTGTAATTCACGTTCAGTTCCGCAAAGCGTAATGGTAAGCGCAACAACTGTAGAAAAAAAACTTGACGTGATAGAGAAAAACTGATTAAAGTTTTGGAATTAGCAGTCAATTTACCTCTAAAACAGTCTAAAAATAGAAGTCAACAGAAATTATGTTACATATTCTTCCCCAGTATAATCCGTCTGATTTGAAACTACTTGAAGTGTTACATTTGATTAGTCCATCGACATCCCTTCAGCTCTACAAGGGAATAGAAGAAACATAAATAATGTAGCGCGGATAGTGGAACACGTCCTACAGGAATTTCCAAAATATTTCCGTAAAAAATATATGGGCGTACAAAATTCTCCGAGTCAGCTATAATTATTCAGTAATTTATTTTGAAGTCAATTATTTAAGAATCGTTGGGTACACATTTACACAATTTGCCTTAATGAATGAGAAATTTCTGAAATTCAACTTTCACTCCCTTCCAATCATCCAATTGCTGACTGAAAGGTCTCCTTTCGAATACTGCGTGCCTCTATTGGGTATTGTTACGGGCCTTACACATCAACGGTCTGTTCTTTCCATCCTAGTTCCCCTGATTTCTTCTTCTTTTCAGTAGTTCACTCTTGAGTGGCCGTGGTCGTGTCTCGGTCTTGTGCCACTACGTCCCACGCAATACGGCGCCACACTGTTCTATGCTTAGCGCTCTAGAGTTTTCATTGATGCTGGAATGCTTCACAGATTTTATTAGATTTGCATACCTTGTTGGAAAGTGCCCACACGATCTTTTGCCTTCGACTTTCCCTTGGACCACCAATCGTTCGATAGAGTCTTCGTTTCAGGTTATATGTCCAAATAATTTAAGGATTCGCAGCTGCATAGTCGACGATAACCTCTCTTTGATGTTTAGCTCCTTCTTAATCCAGACGTTGATTTCTCTCATTTACCAAAATAAAAAAGGACGATCAATTTTGGAATTTAGCTATCGCTCTGTATTGGCTCTCAAAGCGTCGAGAAAAGCGTTAAATCAAGAGTAGATCATTCAACTTTTGCAATTTAAGTTGCAAACTAGTTTTCAACTAACTGCATATTTGAATCACTGTTTCAGAACGAACCCGATTTTTTATTTCAAAGAGGACAATGAATACTCCATAAATTAAAAATTATTTATCAAATGAAAGAGAGTATAGAACATCTATATCTACACATTCAAATAGTACACTTGGATCATTGAGAATTAGAATTATGATAATTATTTCATACAGTCGAAGCAGATCATAGAGTTATTATATGTAAATCCAGAAACACAGATTCGTAGTCCTCATACTATTATTAAATTCTTCTCTTCTTCTGTGGTTCCCACAACGGTCATCAATTTTTGTATAATGTTTGGAATTAATAATTTTCATTATTTATTTCGAATTTTTAACAAATCTATCTATAATTTGTAGCGTTAAACGTTAACCACAAATAAGTTTTCAGGCATATAAATATGAAATTTAATTATGACTGATTTTCACATTCTTGTATTCGAAATATTCACAATTAAATATTCAAAATGGCACGGATGCATATTTGTTCACCTCATTCATGACTCCGTGAATACATATTGTATTATATCGCCACTGTGCAGTAATTATTAGGCGAATTGATGAAGTGGTTCAGTTAATTTTGTGGAACAATTCATCAGGGTTTCATTTCATGCAATTCTGATGGAACATCCGCAGTATTTTTTCTGTAGTGTGAAAATCATTGTTTCAAATATTCAATTTGGGAAATTTGATGACATGCTTCGCTCTAATAAAATAATAGATATTCGCATTACTACCAAAAATATTCTGCTGTGTGGGCATAATCATAGATAAATCAATTTCTGACTGAAATTAAATTCTCACTTAACTCTTGGTGAAACATAATTGAATATTAAATTAAACTAAACTCTTGGCTTAATGTTTCGATTATATTTAACAACATGAATTAGTCAACATGTTTCGAGCGTGAATGTCTTGAAAATGGGCGTGTAATGGTCTTGAAAATGAGCTCACTCTCGAAACATGTTGACAAATTCATGTTGTCAAATATAATCGTGAAACATTAAGCCAAAAGTTTAATTTAATTCAATGATTAAATTATGAAACAATATTTAGAATATTCTCATAATTTTAATACAAATACGCATGACGATGTTTCGAAGTACTAATACTTCTTTATCAAATGCTGGATTAATACTAGGTGTAATTTTACAAACTCAATACTTATAGCTATTTTCACCATATGTATGACCAACTTGAAATGAGGACCATAGAATACAATTGATATATAACGAAAAGGATCGTTTACCTGGAAATTAACACAGAACATCAATTTCTTAAGTCTGGTATCAGGAAAATTCTAAATATTGTTTCATTGTGGATATTAATTTTCTACAAGTATCGGCCTCATCAATCATCAATAATTAAAATCAATTTCTAATGCGAATCATAGAAGGCACGTTCAGACTGCATGCAACTTACCAATTGAACTGAAATGAGATATTTGAGAATGAATTTAATTCCTTGGAACTACATGAATATTTTACAATGAATTAAGCAGAATGTACCAGCGGATATGAGAAATATTTCGAAGTTTTATTCCTTTTATAGCAGGTTTGACATTTTGCAATGGAAAAATTCCAATTTGTACACAAACGGGAAGCAGGTCCAAATCGTTAATGACACAGAAATGAAGATATTCCGTAGAACTTTACTTGTTAAGGAAATTTAGCACTTCTTTTCGCAAGAGGTTAGTGATTTCAAATAATTCCTGAATTGAGGTAATTCATTTGTCGTCCTAAGGATTATCTCCGTATTCATTATACCTCTAAGAGTTAGCCTCGAGGGTTACAGCAGATATTTAGTGCAATGAATCGCCGCTTACGGCGTACGTAGTATCACCTGGGGACATTTTTATCCTCTCTTAAATATGTTTGTAATTAGACTCAAGAGGCAAAAGTGACTCAACAAAATTCCTTGTCCCAAAATAATGAGAAGTTTGACAAGATGATAGAAACAAGATTCGAACATGTGTAGCATGTTTCCTATGGGAGTATATTTCCTGATTAAAATAATTATAAGGGTCATAAAAACAACGCAATGAATGCAATGATTTATGTCTTAAAAATAAAAACGTACAAATAAATTTTCACATACATATTATCTATTTTTATTTTTTGCAAGTATTGTTGCTGAATGTTTTATGAATGAATACCGGCGAAGAGTCAAAGTCAATAAGTGTCATATTTGAATACTGTAAGTAGTTCAAAGTAATATTATTCACTTTCGGATATGTTGAGTACAATCGTGTATATTTTATTTTTTTAGTAACGAAATAATGAGAACCCTCTGCAGCAGATATAGGAACCAATATTTATTCTTCTGCAATTTTTTGGGTGAGATATTGAAATATATCCATATTTTGAATTATTGCAATTTATATAATATTGAAAAAACTTTGAATCTTAAAAATTGTCCATATTTTCCAGTTAGTTGTCCTCTAGCATGTCAACCTTTTGCGAATCCTATCCTGTTTTTTCTATTAATTTCAGTATTTCTCGAAATTGAAATACTCTGAGCTAAATTCCAAAGCTAAAGCGTCAAGTTCTACATGTGCAAGTTGATGTTTCCCTTAGAAAAAAAAAGATTCAATTCTAAACTCAGTGAAAAATGACCAATCAACGGTGATATGTCCATATTTCCAATTAACATATTTCTACAATGGATAGAAATATTTTGAGATCTTTTCAAGTGATAATTTTCACAATGAATGGAAACGAATTGAAATATTTTGCGAATTTCACATTTGTTATTTCTATTTAACAATCCTAGTCGGCCCTGGTTCTGCCTTTAACTACCCTGTATGTGTAAATCACATAAAACGTTGCATTAAGACTATTGATTTACATTGAATATCAAAAATGTAACTATGATTATTCTTTTTTATTTTTGAATATTTCTGAAGATTTCCTAGAAATAATTCACTAAATAATCGAATGCAACAAGACAAAAACTTGACAAAAAAATGGATAAAACGCATTCTTCATCAGAATTTCTATTTATTTTTTAAATTTTTGTCCGTGGTCTTTTTCTGGATTGTGAGTATTCGAAAATGGATACCAAACCTGCACATTCGGAATTTGTATAAATTATATCAGCACTGTAACTCCCCACAATGAATTTTCATACTGAATATCTTACCTTCGCAGTCTGGAGCACATTCCTCCAGTTTACACTCCGGTATGTCAGCGTATTTGGAGAGTGAGGTCCCTAGGGCTGACCAATCGATGGTATGAACGTAGCATAGGTTGGGACACTTTCCAATAATTACATGACCATTCTGGATCTCTCTGAGATTATATAGACCAATCTGAAAAGATATAATCAAATTTAATTGTAGAAGAAATAATGATGTACTTCAAATATATACCAATGAAGAATTATCTATTTAAATATATATTTTTCGATTAAAAAAATTGAAAACTGATTCAATCAAAAAAAATTTTCCTTCAATATTTTTCACATAAGACTGAGTTATATGCACATAACTTCACACAATATTTTCCAGATAATTTTTTTCTTCTACTTGAGAAGACCTGGATACCCTATCCTTTTTATATGCATTTTTATATGAACATTAGTTCATCAACTGATAATTTTCAAATCTCTGGAATATTCATGTGATGGCATAATTAATACAAATTATTTCCTTAGTTTTGTACGAAAGGTTTTTTCATCCGTTGATTTCCTCTTCATTTATTTTTTACTTTAAATCGGTAGATTACCCAGGTTTTCCAATTGTTGTTTTAGTTGCCGTATTTGTCTCTCTCTGTATTGCTTTCTTTCAATACTCAAAAACTTTGAATAACACATCTGTTAACACATTTTCAATTCGAACATTTCAAGAATTCGATTGCAGAGACACCTACCGCGCCCAATTGAGAATCTAAACCATTTTCGAATCCACTTTAACACATACACAAACTTCAACAAAATCGGTTCAGCCGTTTAGGAGGACTTCAGTGACATACGCACGTTCAGTAGAATTATAAATATGTATATAGATACTATGATTTATAAATTACTTCTGCGCAGCTGATCAGTGAGTATGGGAAACAAGTACCACCTGGAAGTTATACAATATATTCATTATAAATAAGGAGATTATCTTCAATGAAATTTATAATTATATTTTATCTATCTACTCCATTGTTATAAATGGTGAGTGTGTTACACACCCCTGATTCTAACTCAACTTGGATAGTTCTGGATATAAGAAAATGCTACAACTCCATATTGATTCAAATAAGATGATAATGAACTTCACGGAGGTTTCGCTAATCTATTGGTGAAACATTAGGTTAAAAACTATAAAATTGAAAATTAACACATTTGACTTAAGTTTCACTGAATATATTAAAAACTCTTAGGAACTCTCCAGTAATATTGTATACTCTTGATAATGGGTTAACCATCCGAAACATATGTAGAGTTTTTAATATATTCAGTGAAACTAAAGTCAAGTGTGTTAATTTTTAATTTTATAGTTTATAATGAACTTCGTTAATCAGTTGAAAATTGGCGGAAAATTCTAAACTTTTTTTTCTTATTTCGGTACTTTCTTAGGTTTGTGCTATAGGCAATACTACGAATTTATCTTACTAAGATCACGAAAAAACAATTGATAATGAAATATAAACGATAAGTCGTAGAGTACAAAACGTAACAAAAAGGAAATAATTGCCAAAAATTTTTCTTGTTTCGAAAATTTTTACTTGTGATAATTAATTTTCAACCCAGAACACGCCGAAATTCAACTGAATGATCATGAAAAACTAATACAATTTCTGAATGCAATGTCGTCAGATGTAAATTGAATTCTTTAATTTTTTGATAACAGATAAAAGTAAGATTTTTGTAGCAGAAATGCTCTGAAAGTATTGATGTGTTTTATTTGACATTCTTATATATTTGTTGACGATATTGTTTTTACCAATCAAATATGTATATGTATAAGTATGCTATGAATGAATGAATGAATAATACGTTTATTTTCATTATTTTGGTTTGGGATACATTGTTTTTGTAAATATATGTCAAAAGGGCGGGAGGCTATAAGGTTTTGCAACCTTCTTCAACCCGTGTAAATTTAAATTCCTATTGTCTTTGCAAAAGATCAGGAGCAAATTTTATTATTATATATTTACTTCAGGGATTTAAGCGGCTGTGGCCGTCTTTTGTTAATTACGTGCCATTTGGCTAGTGGTTGTTTCCCTTTATATATTGAATGTTCAAAAAGGTGAATGTTATACACCCTCACTTTTCTATATTCAGCGGGGCTTGAGTTTAGTGCTGTTGTGTTGCTGCTCTCAAAGAACATTTGTCATCATGTGTCATATATTCGGAACTTAAGTACATTATTCTATGAAATTTATGGAAACTGTCACACGTACATATGTATGTTTCACTATGTGTAATTATTGAATTATTACTGATCAAAATAAAAACCTATGTAACATAATATTGAGTACTTGTTGATAATTAGAATATTGAGTACCTATGGATAAAATTATTACCCCCATTTAAACATTACAGGATTCTATTGATTACTTTAAAAAAAGTGATGAAAAATTAGAAAATGTTAACTCCATTGTTTATCCTTTCAATGATGAAATGTGAAAACTATGAAACAAAATACTAGCATTCGGCAAGAATATTATTTTAGTTCTTTAATAACAGTTCAATATTATAATGGATGGAAAAATTATTACCCCCATTTCAATATGCCGTTCTATGGTAGCTACCATTTTTTGAAACGAAAAAATATCTTAATGTCACACAATTATCACAATGTATTTAATATTTTACCTGAAAACAACCTACCGATGAAACCTCAAGTTTCATCATGAAAGTTCTGACTTATTGTTCTGGACATCAGTTGAAATTAGATTCTCAATTCAATAAAAGATTCTATTGATTATTTTGAAAGAAATGATGAGAAATTAGAAAATATGAAAACTATGAAATAAAATGCTAGCTTTCGGCAAGAATATTCTTTTAGTTCTTCAATATTACAATGGATAGAACCATAACACTGAAAATGTGCCAAGAACAGAAAAGTATGCAGAAATATACTCGTAGCAATTCCAGAGATATTATCAGGGTTCAGTTGATTTATATTCAATGACTCCTAATTTATGTTACTGAGTCTCACTATTTTTGCGAGGAGAACTGTAGGCATAATATATAAGCTGTGGGGGCTTTCCCAGCGCTTCCATGCTAGCGGGGGACTTCGGTTGACTTAGGCGAGGACGGGAACACCGAATCCGGAAGGGAAGAATTCGAAATCCACGTCGCACCGAATTGCAAGGCGGAAGCAAGATCTGACTGACGCCGTGTGAACGACATAGGGCGGAGAAGGAGAAAAAAGAAAATGAAAAGAAGAAAAACAGAAAAATTATAAAAAAGAAAAGAACGGTCGTCGTCGAATTGGACGACGGCGAGCGTGTTACAACGACACAGATACCTGGGAGGAGTGGCGGACAAATTATTCATCGAGGGCCTGCACATTGACATCGGAGAAGAAGAATCCGACATCTGGGAGAAAAACAAACAAAGTGAACGGCCAATCAAAGACGCATGCTCAACGGTATTACCCAAGAAGAAATTTCCGACTTCTTGAATGGAGAACAAAATGAAACAAAGGTAAAACAATGACGAGAAAGTATTCTACTTATCTCATCAAAATTGAAAAAGGTCCTCACCAACAGGACCCCTTTTGAGTTCTTCGTTGAAGAAACTTAGCGGGGATGTTGTCCCTGAGGTCAAAAGATGATCTTCAGTTTTACTTTAGGAAATATCTCAGCTCTATATTTGTCATGGTAGCTGTCGTAAATCTGTCGACAAAAAAACTAGTGTTTTCGTTATTTTAATATAAAACATAGATTTCCTTACTTAGCAGTGATTATTTCCTGTTTAATTCCAGTAGTGTTATTAATATTATATTATGATATTTTGAATTGAAGATTTACGAGCTTCCAACTTCTGGATTTTTCCCAGTCAGTAATTATGGTAATAACAGTGTAAAAGACGAAGTGAATTAGTATCAAACAGACGTATTTCAACGGTTCTTTATCGTAATGAGTTTTTTCAATTAGTAAAATGACTACTTATCACTAATAATTGTGTACTAACATAAAGTAAAAACGTAAATAGATAAAATTATTTAGATACGGTCCACTATTCGAAAAAATATTCGAAATAACTCTTTTGATGTGAGTTTCACTTCAATTCATTGAATATTTCTATTTCCAACATTTGTAAATGACGTTCAAAAGGAAACAAACAAAAATTAATTCAGTGGTTCATTTAGTACTTTGCAGTTTGAATTGAAGTCGAATAAATTACCTTTGATACCAATACAGGAGATGCGATACGGTTTTATACTTCATTAAATATAAAACTTACGAGAAAAATTCGGTCATTAAACATAATTTGTAGTTTAATATTTTAATGGCCAAGTTTGTCGGACAGCATACGAATCAATGTCGTCATTTTCGCTTCAATTTCTAATGGCTATGAAATTGAAAGTTTATGATAATAACTGATTAATGCTTTCCGCAACATCTCCAAATGTCATGTTATGTCGTTCTCCACAAAATATAATTTGATACATCTCAACTTTGAAATTGGTAATAATATTTTGGGAAGACCTAAACATTTATTGACCTTGGCGTAACCTTCGATTCTCAACTAACTTTTGTGCCGCATATCAATGCCACAATAACCGCTGCAGAGTATATGGTTCACTTAGTCACATTGGTAAGGAATTTAGCAATAAACTCTGAAAACTTTGTATTGTACTTTCGTAAGATCTAAATTTGAATACGGATCAACAGTCTGGAATCCTGGTAACCTGTTACATATTGATCAACTGGAGTCTATTCAACGAAAGTTCCTGAAACTTTTGAGCTTCAGAATTGATGGAATATATCCACTTATAGGCATACAACATGATACACATACAGGTCGACATAATATGGAAACACTTAGTGCGCTAAGGAAATGCCCTGCAATAATCTGTTTGCATAAAATAATTAGCAATAAAGTGAAATGTCAGAAATTATTGCAAAAGCTTAACTTTATTGTTCCAAACCTTTCTTCCAGAAGCGAATGTACGTTCTACCTTCAAGCAGCTAGAACGAATGCTCTGAAATTTTCTCCATTGCACACGTCGTGTGAACAATGTAATATTTTTGGATATTTTTTCAACTCTTGTGTTAGTATTATTAGGCAGGTTTCCTTGATATGCATAATCTCTGCTAGAAGAATCATTTATGTGTATTCACGTACATGATTCACATTCACTCATATACTTGTATGTGTATATGAGTGTTAATATGAGTCTATATGCATGTGGGTGTTTATCTTTATATGTATGTATAAAGATAAAGATACTTTTTCAGTATTTGTTGTGTTTCCTGTTTTGTAATTAGGACCTCTCCTGTGAAACATTGGATGTTGAATAAAATAAAATTAAAAAAATTGTAATAAAATGCATATATATATATATATATATATATATATATATATATATATATATATATATATATATATATATATATATATATATATATATAATGAAACTGGATTAATACTGCAGTATTAATCCAGCATTTGATGAAGAAGAAGTACTTCGAAACGTCGTCATGCGTATTTGTATTAAAATTATGAGAAAATTCTGAATATTGTTTCATTATGGATATTAATTTTTTCCAAGTATCGGCCTCATCAATCATCAATTTGATGCATATATCATACTTCAAAAGTTCAATTGCGAATCTCATTCCCTTACTATTATTATTTTAATTTAAATTCACAAAATGTTCGAAGGATTGATTGAATATGATGGTATTATGTTGATATAAATACCTATAATTATGTTCAATTGATTTCCTCATTTATTGTTATATTCATGAAAGGGTAAAATTCTCACAAAAATCGAGAAAGATAATATTGCTTGATATTAAAACCATATTTTCAAGTTCGTTATGATTGAGAAACACAAGTTATAATTCGGTTATCTACATAAAAATTAGTTAAAAAAAATTGAAATTTCAAGACGGTATTACGATGCACGAATTTTCATGAAATTTGAATATAGGTTCCAGTTACACCCTTAGTGTTTTGAGTGTATGGACTCCTTTAGATACTAAATTAGAAATTTGGACCATATAAAAGCTTGATAGAAATTTTCGAATGTTCAATTAATATTTTGGATGCACTGCAAATAATCTAGTATTGTTGGGAAAAATCCTAATAAAATATGGAAAAAAATACTATTCAAACTATTGTTGAATATAAACTTAAATTCAAACACTTGAACTTATGATTTACACTTTATTGACTACATAGCATGACGCGTTTCGTCGTTACAAACGACTTCTTCAGATGCTTACAGAATAACAGGATTACACGCGTCATGCTACGGAGTCAATAAAGTGTAAATCATAAGTTCAAGTGTTTGAATTTAAGTTTATATTCAATTATGGATTTACATCAAGTAAACGCCAACACTATTAAATAAATAAATAATAAAAAAAACAAACTATTGTTATCGTTCGAATTGCTTTCGTAGCTTTTTCTACTTCTCTTGCAATGATCTGTTCAAAACAAAATTTGTAATCTGAATTAATCTGAAGAGAACTAATCAATTTTAATGTGGTAAGCAAAGCTAGTCATAATAGAAGTGTATACTGTCTTCATATCATTTAAATCATCGTAATAGTTATGAGCAAATAAGAACCATTATTGTCTTGAAATTTTTATTCTACATTAGAAAAACATATTTGGGTTATGTGTAGGTGGCCTTCGGTTATATATTTGATAACTAATAATAAACATCGCATTGGATGAATGAATACTTTATTTCCTAGTTAAAATATGTACGAAAGTATAACAAACATGATAAACAGTTTGAGATAAAAACTTCAATAACAAAGTGACTTTTTCTCATTCCGATAACGAATTTATCATTAGTTTCCCCATCAACATGACAGTGTCTTCAAAAATTCGATGGGAAATTGCACTAAAATTTCATAGTCACGCGAAATGTTATCTGTTTTCCAAATTTGACTTTTTCATTGGAAATCTGATATGTGTTATACGACTTCAAATTATTCAGAAACTACATTTTCCTCGAAAAACAGTTTTTTCAACTTTTTTTCCGACGAAAATGATGAATATTTTACGAAAAATCTGTTCAGAACTTCGTAGAGGAGTATTCTGCGACTTCGAATTATCAGAAATCATACTTTCTTATTTTATAAAAAAAATTTTTTCGGGAATGTTTTATTACGAAATTGTTTTTTTTTCATTAAGTCAGGTAGGTACGCAGATCACAAAATTTTTATCAGTTTTCCCATCAACTTGATAGTTTATTCAACCAAATATTCATTTCCGAGTATACTCGTATTTAACACTTAAAACTTCACATTTTCAATTTTGAGGTAATTAAGATTGTTCAGCTTCAGACTTAGATTCTACTTTGTGTGAGCACATTTTCTTCCTCATTTTGCTTACTTGAACGGGTCTACAGCCTTGTTTATCCACATGCTGAATACTGCAGCTCCTTATTTTATGGGTAACGTCCTAAAACTTCAAAGAGTTTTGATTATGAACACGAGAACCACGTTACAAATGATCCGAAAATCTATTTAAAAAACATTGTATTTTCATATATTGCACCTATCTTTCTGTAGGTATACGAAATATTTAATTTATTGAAAGATCAAAATGAGTAGTTCAAATTTTTCATTACACCTAGGTGATAAGCAAGATGAAAGTATTAGGTATTAAGAAATAGCTATCTTCGCTTGCAGGAAACACTTTCAGCAAATGATTCAATTTCATTAACGAAAAAATCATTGGATTTCAACGCCAATGCTTTGTGTGGAAAAATTATGTCATGACAGTGGTTTTTCTAAAAATTATAATATAAATTCATATATGTCCCACATACATCTCCATACTATTACGAATTTTGCTTTTGGGAGAACCAATATAACAAATTTAGGTTGCAAAACATACAGAACGCTGAGATGGAATTTGAATGGAAGCCTTGACCATTTGTATTGTAAGATTCTTCTGTGGTCGGAAATTCATAACATTAATATGAAAATCAACAGGGTTACTACACCAACGTATCGTACGTCTAAATATTGAGGTAGTTTTAATTATGCGCCGTCTTTCCTAGTGGACCGGATGTTCACCCATTTCCGGAACGATGAAAGTCTTTTTAAGAAGAAAGAATATTGAGTGGGAGTTCCTGAACAACTCTCAACTCAAATTTAGTTAGTCTCAAATTTCTTCTCCTTTTTTTGTATATCTTTTCGAAGTGATTCTGCTTTGATGTCATGCATTCTAATTCACGGAAGGGTGAAAAAAACAACACGGCAAACCCTTATCATTTTGTACATTTCAGTGTTCGTATGAATGAAAAAAGTATCGATCAAGTAACGTGTTGAAATAATTCAATCGTATTCAATAATCATTGTTATTGAATATGTGTTACGACTGAAGCATCTTTAAAACGTAGTACAAATGTGGTAAATTGTTGTCTGTATTCATATTATGAATATTTTTCAATCCACCATGAATACACGGGTGTTGTAAGGTGTCAGACATATTCGCAACCAAAACTAGTCCACATTTTGAGAGAAAATGCAAGTAATCAACTTGACTTGCGCTGCCGATCAGCGAATATAGAAACTCAATTCTCATTCCCAACTTAATGAGATTTGAGAGCTATGTTCCTTCATAAAGCCACAGAGAAGATGAAATAAATTAGAAATTTCATGTGTGAATAGGGACTTAGTTTTATGAGACATTCACTTTTCGGTTTGTGGAACAGTCTGAACGAAAAGATAGTCGAAGACACATAACTATAATCTTGTCCATCATGTCATTTCCACTGGAATTCATATCCGCTCCACCAGCACTCTAGCTTCACTCAAGGATTCAAAGGAAATGACCTCTGTTTGCGAATATCCTTTGACAAAGCTCCTCACTGTGAGGGTTATATTGAGAATTATAGTGAGCGGGATTCACTTTAATACTTACCTACCTGATCAAACTGTCTACAACAATAGGCTTGATATTGTCCTGAAGTATAGGATAAAAACGCAAGACATACTACATTCACTGACATGAGCAACCTTTGGGAAAAAATTTCTCAGTACCCAGAACTCACATCGAAAGTTAAAGACAATGACAAAGAGAAAGATCAATATCAAAACAGTGACAAACTACTGAGGATCCATTAGTGTCAACAAAATACCTACTCGCATACACCAAAACATCGAGACTTGAGGCTTATACACATGGCTACATATAAGAATCTACACAAAAAGTTCTAACTATATAATAAATCGATATAGGGTCAATCACCGTCAATGGCTTGATAATTTGGATACGCCACTCTCACAGCAAAATTCCTTCATTATCAGATATCTGGAATATGCGAAAGTTTATAAGTTAGAGTGCATAAAAGCCACCAATAATAATATGAAAAAAGGAATTCGCAAATTTTCAATTACTTGCAAAAATTAGCATGTAGGAGTTTGCTGCAGAAGTTTAATTCAATATTTTCCAATTTCACAATTTGTAGTATGTACTAATATAATGAATCTATAGGTATAGCAGACTAGCTTATCAGATCACTTCAACACTTGCAGCCTGGAGATGGAATCTACTTAGAGTAATTCGTAGGAAGTTTGAATGTTTAATACATTCACTTCATGAATCCATTCCAAGTGAAAGGCTTAATAGAACACTATTTTGTAGAGTTACACACTTGTAATAAACAATATTTGCTTGATAAAATCATATGATGTCAATACTCCAGTATCCTCGCTGAGCCACCATCAAAAAACCACGGTAAAAACGCTTGAAAGAAAACAAGGTACCAAATGTCCTAACTGAAACGGTATTGAAAATAGAAACAAATTATAGGCGTTGAACATCTTCTGAAACCACTCAAATGATATCTATGAATTTCCAACATGCTCCGAAACTCCACACCTTGTAACCTTTACCACGGGTGACAAGCTTATTTCTCAACTAGAAAGAAAAACAATTCAAGATCACAAAATATAACAGTTCTTCTGCTGGTTACGAGGAGATCCCTAGAGAGTCTTGAAGGCTTCTATTACTATCATTGCTCCTTACGTAGCTCAAATCATACAGCGATCTTTTGTAGAGGGTGAGTTTCCTGATAATCTAAAAATTGCAGTGGTGAAACCAAACTTCAAGAAGGGTGACTATGAGGACATGAGTAACCGATCAGCATACTAACATCGTTCTCTAAGATATTTGAGAAGATCCTTGCCAATAGGTTGCTAAGGTTTTTCCAAAAATTTTATATAATTTCAAACTGCCAACATGGATTCACGAAGGGTCAGAGCACTGAGACGGCAATCTATGAGCTCATTAGTGCAGTTATAGCTGCTCTGGAAAAAGGTGAAATCCCCTTAAGTCTATTTATCGATCTTGCTAAGGACTTTGATCTTGTGATACATGATTTGCTACTACAACGTCTAGGAGCATGTGGTATCAGGAATAATTAGCTCAACCTTATCAGGAGCTACCTCTCAAACAGAAAGCAGGCAGTCACTATCACCTCAGGTGGGAGAACCTATACCTCCACCTTTGTGACAATTAGTACTGGTGTGCCTCAGGGTAGCATCCTTGGTCCTCTTTTGTTTGTGGCTTACGTTGATTCACTTACCACTCTTTGCTCAAATGAGGTTTCCAGGCCTCTTATGTATGCAGACGATATAAGATTTCTGATAAGGGAATCTAATATAGACCCTGCAATCGATGCTGCCGGGGAGATATTGGGGGAGATGATTCGCTGGTGTAAGGGTAGTGGACTTGTTGTGAGTTTGCATAAGACAGAGTGTGTGTTTTTCTCATGGAGTAGGTCGACTGCAGTTTTCCCCACTGTAGTCTGCTCTGGCAGTAGTATTTTTGGGGTGGCGAGCTCGGTGAAGTTTTTGGGGGTTTTTCTTGATCAGCATCTGAGGTGGAACCTACTCAGTGACCAGCTGTGTCGGAAACTTAATTCAGTCACATATTCATTTTTTGTGTTGAAAACTCAAGTGCACTTTGAAGTTATGAAGGAGCTTTACTATTCTAATTTTGAATCACTTATATTATATAGCATCATCTTTGGGGCGGATCCAGGAATTTGGGTACCATTTTTTTAGCTCAGAAGTGGGTGCTAAGAACGATTCTTAAAATGGGGTATAAAGACTCCTGTCGGGATCTTTTTAGGAAGAACCATTTGCTGACGGTTTACGGGCTGTATATTTTTCGGCTTCTTTTTTTCATTTTTCGGCATAAACATTATTTCATCGAATACAGGAATAATAACTCTCGACAAGTTCAGCCATATTTCTATTCAAGGCATAATACATCTTTGCGAGAAAAGGGGCCAGAATATATGGCCATTAAACTGTTTAATCATCTTCCTCCCAACATGAGAAAAATTAACAACCCTATGGCTTTCAGGAGAGGGGTCCATACACTGCTGCTGGAGTGTGAACCTTATAATGTAGGAGAGTTCATACAATACTGTCGTGGGTAGGGCCTTTCTTTTGTGATATGTTTGTTTTTGACTTGACCTGCTTCAATTTCTATCTTTGCTTTTGTGTGGATAGATTGCTGAATTCAATAAATATTATTATTATTATTATTATTATTATAGTTCACTACCAGTTTAGTACTTGTATATTATCTACACTTATCCAATTCAGCTAAATTAGTACTGTAGACGTTCTATAATACTTTAATACCGAGATTTCTGTGGTGACGTCTCATAACTGAATATGATTTTTTAAATAGAGAAGACACATGCTCCTCAAACCGGAGCTGCAATCAGAAACTGTTCCCAGAGTTTTACTGCATCTACATTTCATTTTGACGCAAGCTTCACGACGATTGCTTCGAACTGACATCGGCCGAAACGTTCTAATAATGAAACTTACGTCAAAACTGTTAAATTAAATCAGGAGAATGTGATTTCTCTGATATTTTATTCCAGTAGGATCACAAATCTATCACTATTCAGATTAATCTATACAACACTTCAAGAAATTCGGATGATAATCGTCAGTATTGCTTGCACAAAGAAGTTAACCTGTTTGGATCTGGATTGAATTAATAATAAATCACCTGCTGGGCTACTATTTTTTTCATGGTCCATTAAGACGACAAATTTATCTTTCCTTTATACACAAGAACTTGTTTAATCTATTAGGTAATGTGCTGTCCCAGGGGATCAATTTCCAACACGATAGTGCTTCTCCTCATTTTTCCATTGTTGAATGCGTCCTATATTTAGCTGCTGAGTGTAAACCAGTGGACAGAAATCTGCCTGTCCTTTTTTATAACGTCCGAGATTCCTCAATTTAAGTTCGGAAGATTAATAAATTCTATTACATAGTGCTCATTGTATACTTCGGATTACACAATAATTGATTAGACAGGCCAACGATGAAAACACTTTTTCAATAATTTTGAAAATAATAATAAAAAAGTTGTATCACTATCGATTTCCCCACTTTTCTATATTAAATGAAAAAAAAAAAATATTCAAAATGTCGCAAAAGTACCTTTAATCATTTAAATACATTAAGTTGCAACATATACTTGTGTTATAAGGTTGGCAATAAAATTAAATGATATTTGGTGGTAGTTGTAATAAACTGCACAGCTGTTTATGTTCTTTCGATTGACATAACTTCCCTCATTGCAGTGTTTAAACTAAATGTTTTTTTTTTAGTAATATGGCTAATTGTGGGTGCAAGAATTCTCCTAATGCTTTGTGTTACATATTTGGTGATTTTGTAAATAAAAAACATCGAAAGAACATTATTGATTTTGTAAAAAAAAGTATATTTTGCATATTTTGGTGAAGAAATCGGTATTCAAGACCAATGTCGGGTTCCTTACAAACTTTGTTGTGTTTGTGTCGAGGATCTTCGGAAGTGGTTTAAGAAGAAGACGACAGCCTTTAAATTTGCAGTATCTATTGTATGGAGAGAGCAGAAAAACCATTTAAACGATTGTTATTTTTGCAACATAGATGTTTCTGGATATAATTCTAAAAATAAGAAAATACTTTTTTACTTTTACTTTTCTTTATTATTCACTAAAAGTGACTTAATATTTCTTTTGTTGGTACAAATGGTTTTTTCAAAATCTCTAAATTTGCGAGAGATTAAAAAAGAAAGAGATAAAAACCATTTGCACCAACAAAATAAATATTAAGTCACTTTTAGTGAAAAATAAAGAAAAGACAAATGTTGAAGAGAAAAGCGGGATTTATAAAATTTTTTGTGATGAATGTTCAGCGTTTTATATCAGCCAAACACGTGGAAAAGTATTCATTAACTACTTGAATTTACTGATTTTCATGAAACTCCCATATTTTCATTGGAAAGTGACGTTATGTGCTTCATCAACCAACTTTCAGTCTATACCACAACAGAGTCATCTGAACCTGTGTACCATCGGTATATAACACTTTTATTCAGCAAAAGAAAAAGAATTATATATAAACCGATAGTTGATATTACAGATTTTCGCAATGGGGAGCAAGAACTATGAACTTTAATGGATTAAGCTTGAGTAATGCAGTAAAATACTGAAGTTCTAAAACTATATGTATGAGGGTACTGTGTGAATACATGTATTCATATACGGAGTTTGTTCGAAAGAAAAAGGAATTTTGAATTTTTTCGAAAAATATCCTTTTATTCATCAATATCCATTTTGTTCCCCTCAAAGTAGCCCCCCTTGGATATAATGCACTTATACCAGCGCTTCTTCCGATCTTTGAAGCACTTGAGAAATGCGCTTTTCGGTATGGCCATCAGATCGTTCTTCGATTCCGACTTTATCTTATCGATTATGGCGAAACGCTTTCCTTTCATTGCTCTCTTCAGTTTTTGGAATAGAAAAAGTCGCAGTGAGCAACCAAATCTAGTGAATACCGTGGTTGAATCATGATTACGGTGATTTTTTGGCCAAAAACAATTTTGGCCAAAAAATCACGAACTAGCATTGACGTGTGAGAAGGTACATTATCGTGATGCAGAATCTGTGATCTATTTTTTCACAATTCCGATCGCTTGAGCCGCATTTCTTCACGCAAACGTTGCATAACTTCCTTGTAGTATTCTTTATTAACCGTACGAACTGTTGGCAAGAACTGAAGGTGCACCCCGCCGTTGCGAAACCTGCACATTTGATCGAAATTGGCGTTCCTTTTTTCGGTCTTGTCTCGTCTGGACGCTTCCATTCAATCACAAATCCTTCATCAGTGAATAAAGTTTTTTCTGTAGTGATAGAAATTGAAAGTTTCCACATTACTATTGTATCAATTGAATTATTCATAAATCAATGTCGTCAGAACTTTATTTACTTTTTTACATCATTCACAGAGGTATTCATTCTTACTTCATTCACAGTGCCTATGAATGGGGTATGTAAGAAGAATAAAGTAAGGAGAAAGTAAGGTGTAAGATAGTGCATGGCTGAGATCCACTGAATTTTTATGAGGACCGGAATTAACTTCCATACGCCTCTTCATCATCGATTTACACGTTGTTCTGCTTTCTACAATTTTGCCCCCATTATCCTTCTAGGGATAATTGTTAAGGGCAAAGCATCGGCAATTTCTGCTTGGCTGATAACATTCACACAGCGTCCGGCAGATCGTGCCGATGTTGTTTGATGCTATGATGATAGTACATGTGATCATTCTTACACTCTACAGAAATCTCTGGGGCCTTAGGATGAAACGTCTACAAAGTGTGACATCTTGGTGAAGAAGTTCGCATTGATCATGTTAGAAACGCTTGCCAGGTTCGCGAGTTTCATCTTGTTTCTTCGATAGAGGGAGCTCACGTGGGTAGTTCACTGAGTGTTTCTCATATTTTCAGGAGATAATTCCTTGGTGGTTTTGGGGAATATCGAAACCTTGGAGAATATCGAAACTCGATTGTTTGGATGCCATATGCAGATAATTCTCATAATAGGGTGAAACATATTCGCTGTGAGGTATTATCAACATGTTCGATATTTTTCGAAACGAACTGAACATATGTTTTCGTTGATAACATTTGTCTAGACAGTTCTCCGAGAGTTCCGTTCGAAATATTTCGATTGAAAATCTCAGTATAGAACAGCTATAAAGAGTTAATGAATCCCGCAACTATACATATATATATATATATATATATATATATATATATATATATATATATATATATATATATATATATATATATATATATATATATATATATATATATATTATATATGAAATTGGACGACAAATGCAAACAAATGCTATATCTGAGCTGGCAGTTAAAGTACAAATCATGAAACGTCTCAATTCATCCTTTAAGAGATCTTAGGAACATCGAAATCGATTTTGTCGTGGGTTGAAGCTCAAGAGTAGGATTTTTCGTTCAAAAGGATCTCATTAGTTGTGCCTTTTTGAACATGCAACAACCTCGAACTCGAGTGAGTATACACCCACATCAAAAGAGGCTTTCATAATGTATACATCACAACAAATCAAAGCAACAAAATCTTTCCTGTCAATTGAGATATCGTGCTTTTTTGTACGTTAAGTTGCAGACAATTGAATAAATTACATTATTCGTATTTATATTTTCACTGTGAATCTCACGCTTCATTAGCATATGTCTAATTAATTTATCTATAAATATATTGATATATTTTATATGTAGGCATTTCTCGAGATATTTCTAGTGAATAATTATATAACGTCTATCAACATGTTGGACGTATCCAACATGTTTCCTAACATCCCTACTGAAGAATGTATACCCCTAATTGAAAAACATCTTGGAAAAAAGAAAAACACTTCCTACGATAAAAGCAGACTTCTCAACATTATTTAAGGTTGCCTTGGGACAGAATTATTTCAGATTACAAAACAGAATATATTTACAGAATTCAGGTCTACCTATGGGTTCTCCCCTAAGCCCGTTATTAGCGGACATATTCATGGACAACATGGAAACCAAAATTTTAGAATCGGAGATGTCAAAAAAACATATAATATTTTGTTACCGCTATGTGGATGACATCTTAGTTGGGTTTAGTGGAACATACCGACATATCAGTTCATACCTGACATATCTAATTCATTACATGAGGAGATCAAATTCACGGTAGAAAAGGAACAGAATAATTCGTTGAATTTTCTTGACCTTACAATTTCCAAACAACAAGATAAATTTTCGTACAAAATATTCAGGAAACCTACCTTCTCTGACGCCATCATAAATTTTAATTCGTTCAGTCCAATAAGCCACCGAATCGCAGCTCTCAATTCAATGATCCATAGGGCTTTTTCGATTCCCTTATCAAAACAAGATCTCAGGGAAGAACTTAATGTGATTCGTACGATAGGTAGGAATAATCAGTTTCCACTGAAAATAACCAATACACTAATTATAAAGAAAGAGAAACGCTTCATCAATAGACTTTTATATAGGCCACACTACATCAATAGTAATAATGACAGATATGAATTAAGATATGGGAGCATCCCTTATACACACGTTTCCTCTTTCAAAAATCATTAAATTCTTCAAAAATAATAATTTAAATATAGCATTTTCAAGTCACAGCAGATTGGATAGAATGACTTTAATAACAAATTGTCCAAATCCGAGCCAATGAAGAAGTCTGGAATTTATAGATTGGACTGTGAAGAATGTAAGTCGTCATATGTTGGCCAGACCGGAAAATGTTTTGAAACTAGGCTAAAAGAACACGTAAAAAACGGACAATCTGCTTTTCGGGAACATCTAGAGTCAACAAGACATAAGATCTCACGTTGTTTTAAACCTAAGATTCTTCATTACTGTGAAAAAGGAATTAAAATGAACTACCTGGAAGCCATGGAAATAAATAAACTTCAAAAATCCGATAAATACAATCTTCTCAATGACCAGTTAGACCTAAAGCACTCCCCGCTGTTAAATCTCTGATAATTTCGAAACCCCCACCTCTAGGACAGAATTTAAGGTGTATTCTGTGGTCCGAACATATCTGCAAAATATTTACAGGTTGTCTTTGTAATATGTATTCATTCTTGATAATGCTGTAAAAGGCGAAACTAGTCGAATAAAGAATTGTTCAGTCAGTGATTTTTAGACAAGTTTTTATTATTACCTCTCATTTAAATATGAACTATCACGAGAGTAGATTCATCGTCCATTGAATTTATTAGTAATTTAGTTCTTTACTCTCAACAGGTATAATACCGAATTACAGAAAATAATAACACGATGTTGAATAATAACTAAATGAATAAAACGAAAGGGATATAACAAAGATCTCAATCTAAACTAAATAGTAACTTATAACTGAATAATAGCATTTAATGAAATATTACAAAGAACTCAATCTAAGTAAATTCATTTTAGTCTGTTTCCTTTGTTCACATAACTCCTAATAATAACTTCTACGGAGTCAGAGTTAATGTCACAATTATAGGCAACTCTATTGAATGTAAACTCCATAAATCAAATGGGGGATTGTATTAGCGAGTTGGTCCTTGGAGTCTCCAGGTAGAATAATTCTGTAGTACGAGAATTTTGCCTAGGAACACGAAATTTCAAAGCGGACAAGAGAGGAGGACAATCAATAGTGTTGTTCAGTATTTTTTTTCAGTTTCATTATCAGTTCAAAAATTCGAGTGATGAAGTTTCTCGCCTGCCCTGCAATGAGATTTAACTGAATCGACTCACTAATTGGTTATGATTGACTCCTCTCTGTGGATAAACTTCATCCCCCCTACAAAACAAAAACTTCAGGAACCTTCTCTGGAATGCCTCGAGATGGCGTTGATGGCATGTGTAAATAGGATGCCAGATTATGCTGCCATACTCCAACTTGCTACAGATTAGGGCATTAAATAGTCGTACGAATGTTGACGAATTATTGAAATATTTGCCATTGCGTATAATGAATTCATATATTTTCGAGACAGATGAACTAAGTTGGGTGATGTGTGGAATGAAGGAAAGCTTCTGATCGAAGACTACACCAAGATCTCTCACCTTATCAGTACGAGAAAGAACTTGACCAACGACGCTATAATTACACTCAATTCGATCGTCCGCGAACATCAAATGTGGACAGTCAATATTATCCATCAGATCATTTACGAAAAGAATAAATAACAGTGGCCCAAGATTAGACCCTTGAGGTATTTCCGAGGTAGGTGTGAACTCAGACGATTGTGTACCCTCCAGCTGTAAAAATGATGTTCATAACGTCGATTAAAAGATGTTTATCGATAAAATCAATATCTTCTCTCTTATTGAGCTTTCCATTTACAATTTTGGAAAACCAGATCTAACGTGAAGCCATTTGAAAACCTCCCATTACTAAGAATAATGGTAGTACTTCCATTATTCTTTAATATTCTCCCAGAGGTGACAGAATCAGTTTGAGCCTCTGTGAAGTATAAACAAAATTCGAATTTCAAGAGTATATCAACTCATTTCAACTATGAACAGAACTGGGCAAACATTGGGAACATTTCAATGTTGTTACACTCGTAATGAGATTTTCAGATAGCAGCACTCATCACTTTGAGAAATAGTTTCTTATATATAAAATTTCCAATTTATACGAACAAATAGCTCTGATAGCATAAAGCTCCATTTTGGAGTAAGTAAATGTTTTCATTCTTCCCTTCATTGTAGTTTATTTCATGGAAATGGAAACATCATTAAGATGAAACCTTATGAAAATATTTAAAATACATAATCAATTTTGATAGAAATTTTCATTTAATTTTCAGCAAAATCTCATTTTTCTCGACTGAATAGCAAAAGTGAACAATACGACGCAACACAAAGCTATCCGTAGAACTTCTTTCAATTTTACAACAGAATAAGAAAAGTTTGGTTTACGTCTGGATATCACCTCCCTACTCTCGGAGAAGGTGCCATGTGGCTTCATTTTCTGCACGAATAAAATAGAAAACCTTACCGACCACAGTTGAACACATTTCTCCGAAACATTGATTCAATCCAATCGCGAAATATTACTATTGTGTTCAGCAGGAAACTTAATTAGTTCAGTGAAAAATAAAATCTATAAAAATATATATTCCAAATTATCACAAATTTCATAAGTGTAGATATTTAACTTGATACGCATACTAAGGGAAGTGGATAAGGGGTGCAAACGTACTACTTTCTCAGGAAAGAGAGGGTACCTCTTTGGCAATAAAAGTAATTGAAAATAGGTATACACATATCTGGAAAGTTAAAAATTTCATGAAGAAAGTATTTTTAAAACTATTAGTACCTTGGATATTAAATATGGGGACAACACTATATCATCATCCCAATCAACAAAGTTTCTTGGAATATATGTAGACAGAAATTTGAGATGGATATCACACATTGAGATCTTATGTAATAAAATGAGTAACTCATTTTTTGCAATCTCTAGAATTAACAACATCGTATCTAGAAACTGTGTTATGAATGTGTATTACAGTCTTGTATATAGTCATCTAAATTATAATATTCTGCTGTGGGGCTGCTCTACGGAAATAAGTAGGGTGTTCATTACACAGAAGCGAATACTTCGATTAATATTCAATATTCATCAACGAACATCTTGTAAACCCATCTTCATTAATAATTATATACTCACCTTACCGTGTTTATGTATTTATAGATGTTTGTTATATGTTAAAGAACATGAAGATAGGTTTATTGAATTGAATAGTAATCATGAGTATTCAACAAGGAACAGGGATGTGCTACTTATTCCTATGCATAAAACAGCTAAATTATGAGCACTCTCTCTATTATCAGAGTATTAAAATTTTCAACCATTTACCATCGAATTAGAAAGTTACTGAACGCTCATTTGTTTAAGAGGAGAGTTAAATCTCTGATTTTAACAAAGGCATACTATAGTGTGTATTCGAATATAGGCAATAATGTATGAATCAATTTTTTGTATCATATGTTTTTATATTTTTTTTAACACAAATGTTCTTCACTATGTGAAATTGTCTCAAATGTGTAATATTCCTGAGGTAATTTTTTTCTTTTCTTTTCAAATTAAGTTGTATATTATTGTAAATATAAATTTAACCAATATTTTTGCTCGAGGGCTAAATGGAAGCTCAGACTCAAAACTGAATTATTTTGAGAAGAATTGCTTTTGAGAGCATTCTTCCTAGTTGTAATTATTGTATCAATTGGAATGAATGTAATTCTTCAATGTAAAGATGTAAATGTTAATGTAAAATTAAATGTAAATGTTTCTCAATAAATAAATTTTTTTGTTATATTTTCACAAAGAGTAACTTTTTACCGCTTTTCGTATATATTGAAAACTTGGTTCAATTTTTCACGAATGTATGGAACAATAATAATACAACAATAAAATCAATAACGTTCAGTCGACATTTTACGAGCGGTCGGTCCGCACTATTATCAAGACTGACATAAGTATATTTTAAGGGGAATATCTCGTGAGGTACCTAACGTATATATTTCATTTCCATTTTTATATAAATAAGAATTTTCGAAAATTGAACGTAAAATATCATTTAGTATAAGTTTACTAAAAAAAAAAAATTGTTCAGAATTCACCAATTATTCTAACTATGACGAAAATAACCTAACACAATAATTCATTGTTGAGATTTTGGCACCGATAATGGTCATCTAATTTGTCGAGCTGCCAGATCACATCACGAAGTTATTTCAGATCTGTTTATAAGTAAATGAACAGTAAGTTTTATCAATTTCCGTCCTATTAGAAATGTCATATATAACGAACCCACGCTAAGTATCTTAAAAATGCGTCATGGAGTTGAACGAAACTAGCCCCGTTCGTTTATGATACTGCAATTTATAATGTTATCTCATTCAAATTTTTGGCACGTCTCTAATCACTTGATTCAATATCGATGATTTGTTTCGTAGAAGTTCGTTCAACTATTTTAATTGAACTGGAGTATTTTTGTTTGGTATTGATTTCAACAGGAATTACATCATCTTTTTAAATGCAGTTTCAAGAGTATTTCTGAAGAGTTTTCGAGTACTTTACAGAAGTACTATAGTCTGCTTGAGGTTACGTTCTACTCTGTTTATTTTCAGAACAAAAGCAGGGACAACACCTCCAACCTCACCGCAATATCCTCCTTTGCTGCCCCCAAAACATCTATTTTGAGAAAAACTATGTACCATCCTTTCCTATGCGTATTCTGAATATATTTCCACATCAAATTTCATGCAGATAGGTACAGCTGTACATTTTGAAGCAACATGCTCCTGTTTACCTCTTCAAACAATTGAAGATTCATTTTCTGAGAAAAAAAGTTGCATAAAATACGTTTTATGTGCTCAGCTATGTTCCAGTGAAAGTATCGTCTAATCTAATTCGGTACAGCCGTTTCGGAGATAAGCCAGAACAATGGGACAGGCAGTTCAATGAATTTCGTAAATTTCATCATAGATATCATATATTTTTATACGTATTTAATGAACAATTTTCATTAAGATAATACAAACAGACCCTCCAATGTCATTCATTTGTATAGATTAGTCCTCTTCTTGTTGTCAACAAATCAGTTAATCGAATTCTGTGTTCCAACACATCATTTTCAATTTAAGAGCACATAAACTGTACTTCAGAACTTTCTCCACAATTTTCAAAACGGTAATACGAAAGTGAATGTCAACTATACTCCGGTAATACAGCCAACATATCAATTACAGCTAAAATATAAAATTTTACTAGTGAAAATGGACAAAAATTTTAAAAAGTTTCAAAATTCATTAATTTCTCTGTTAATTATTGTGAACGATTGCATAGAGTAATAATTAAGTTCTGATTAATTCTTATGCTCGATTTGAATGTTAATATCAATATTTTTTCTGAGTGATATACTTAGAACTAGCAATTACTAGAGCTGTAATGTGTAACAAAATATTTCAGAGTGATATGTCCCATATTGTTTCATAAACTCTCAGATTATATACATATAATACATATGAAAAGTTGGAGAATCGGAAACATACTGGTTATGATTCGATATAAAAAAATATAACAGTGGGAGTATAAAACCTTCCTCAACCCTAGATATATGACATAGTTTTTTTTTTAGAGCTGTTTTGCGTCTGTGGCCGACTTCAATGATGATAAGATTGAATGTTTGGATACATCAGAAGACAGTTATTTTGAAGAAGGAATATGTGTAGTACCTTGTGAAACGATACTATACTATATTTTATCAAATTTTAAGTCTTATTAAATTCAAAGTTCTTCTTCGAAATTTTCTAGATCGAGTTGTAGTAGATCTCTTTGAGCCTTTCTGTGCAGCTTTTATTCTTTGTTGTTATATCGGGTGTTTCTTTTCAGTTATTAAGTTTGTAGAGTAGATATGTGGTTTTTACATATCGAATGTAATTATATATATATATATATATATATATATATATATATATATATATATATATATATATATATATATATATATATATATATACGAAGCGGTCTGTGACAAAAACTTATTTTCTTCTAATATCTATTTTTCGCCCCGTTTTTTGTGACTTCTTCAGGAGAAACTACAACAATAAATCATATTATAAGTGAAATATATGAGTTTCTCAAAGGGTAATTATCCACCAAGATGCAAAGTCAGTCACTAACATTCAAAAACAAATTAAACAAAAACATCAATTTTATATAACAGCAAAATATAACAATAATAAAATGCAACCACATGTCGGCACGATGAGAAGTGATGATATGAATCGCCGTGTGTAAATTCTATTCAGGTATCATAAAAAAAGTAGAATGTTAGCTGTACCTCCCATTCTGCAGTACATGAAGAATGTTACCGTAAATATTATTCAGCTGTCTTGTGTCCGATTTGAAATTTATGACGTTCTTGTTCCTATTAAAGTGGAACATCTCAAGGAACAGCCTACTCTTGTACAGAATTTCTTGTTCCAACACTTTGACCTCCGAATAGTCCAATTTGTAGCCAGTCCTTAAATGGTGTTCCACCTCCGCAGAGGAGTTCTTACCTACACGACAATCATTTCTGTGCTGCACAATCCTCTGCTTCAACCATTGTGAGGTCTGTACAATTTAACAGCCTCCACAACCACTACAAGAATGCTCATAGACCAGATTACTCAAATATTCAACAGGAGTCTTGTCCTCATATATTTTACTTATAATATGATTTATTGTTGTAGTTTCTCCTGAAGAAGTCACAAAAAAGCTGACGAAATATAGAGATTAGAAGAAAATAAGTTTTTTGTCAAAGACCGCTTCCCGATAGTCGACATAATTTAATTTAAAGTTCGGTCGATATAAAATTCATTACTATATATAAATACATACATATATATATATATATATATATATATATATATATATATATATATATATATATATATATATATATATATATATATAGAAGTAAATAAGGCATTTTACTATCTATTAGCACTGAAATCTCAAATATCGTTTGAGACTTTCAGGATGGTGTATCTCTCTTGCTTTCAGGGAATTTACAGTTATGCCATCATATTTGAGGAAATGCCTCTACAAATGTAGATATTTTTAAATTACAAAAAAAAGCTATTCGTGTTATCTTAAATCTGAGATACAGGGAGTCCTGTAGGGGTGGTTTTAGGAGGCTTGGTGTGCTGACCATGCAGGGAATGTACGCTTTCAAACTGTTACAATTTGTGTTTGGGCATCCCAATTACTTTGAGGAACACAGAAATAGAAAGTACACAAGACGAGTGATTTTTCTATCCTAGGCATCAAACTTCTGTGACAGAGAGAAACTGTCTCTACATGGGCATCAAACTGATTAATTCATTGCCACGCAAAATTCAACAAATTACAGATCCAAAAATTTTAGAACTGAAATTTTCAAAGTAATTATGGAATGTGAGCCATACTCCATTGATGAATTATTGGAGTATTGCAGGTTTGTATTATGATGAAGAATTATATTTTGTTTTGACCTGTTTTCTTTATTGTTGTAACACTATGTAATCAACAATTCAGGAAAATAAAAAAATATTATTATTATATTATTATATATATATATATATATATATATATATATATATATATATATATATATATATATATATATATATATATATATATATATATATATATATATATATATATATATATATATATATATATATATATATATATATATATATATATACAGTAAAAACTCGGTTAACCGGACTAATTGTTGTCGTTATGCATTCGGATAATCGAAACTCCGGATAATCGAATTTATGAAGAAAAGCCGGTTTTTTTTGCATATGTAGTATGTACATACATATGTAATGTTACGTGTTCATTCAAAACAACAAATACATATCAACGAAAATCAACATTTATTAAGAAAGGGTACATGGTGTACGTATAATTTGGCCGTAGTGCCAGTTCCGACACATTCATGTTAGAAAAAATTCGTCGCGGTTAGTAGACCGGATAATCGCGAATCCGTATAACCGAGGGCCGGATAATCGAGTTTCTACTGTATATATATAATTTATCACATTTATATCCATTTGATGAAACACACATGGCTGATATATTGCACCAAATATTTTGCTTTATTGGACTTCTAACTGAAATATACGATCCAATAATTGAAGTGTGTCAATCGAGTTTTATTTATCATTTATGTTGAAACGTGTTGCCGCATCCGTTTCGTGACCTCGTTAGGATGTCATATTTTGCTTCTTCGGTATTGCACTATTGAAATTACAATTATTGAGTAAATCCAGAAACGTGCTGCTGAATAGATAGAGGTGCATAACATTGAAGCGTTCTGCATTTTACCAATCACTGAATATGACAGGAAATATATATATATATATATATATATATATATATATATATATATATATATATATATTATATATAATTTATAAGGGTTTATTGACTCAGTATTTGTATTGGTACTCTTTTCTCTTTACCAAGCTTTCGCAATCTACTTTATTGCTTCATCAGGGTTCTAAAATATATGAACAACTTTAACTAACATCTACAACACAATACACACTCTTTCCTCACATGAGAGTTGGGGTTACAATCATTAAATTTGATATTCGATTAAAATTCGATTAAAAATATATATTCGATATCGAAGTATACTATAACTTTGTTTCTATAATTTTTCGACAAACTATTCAAAAGAAACAGTAAAACAGAGCTGGATATAATGGCTATTAAGATACTATAAGTATCTTAATTGATTATGATGTGTGAAGCTTTCAATGTTAGATGTATTCATGTGCTTTTCATTGATTCCTAAGATTTGAGATGTACATTAATCTATGCATTATATATGCATACGACTTCCTCTATATTTCTGTCTCAAAATCAATAGGAAGTTATGTGAGGATTAAAGTCGTTGCCTTTCATTTGTTAAACGTGGAGTAACTGATGAGTACCTTGTAGTACGAAACAGTAACTGTCTTACGCTTTCAACAAATGTAGGCATCGATTTCAATATTCTCTAACAGTTATCCCTAGAAGGATAATGGACACATCGAATTGTTCATGTTTCACATAGTAGCCAGCTCTGCTATAATTTTCTTTTGAATGATTCGTTAAAAAATTATCGAAAGAAAGTTATAGTATATTTTGATAGCGAATATCTACAAGTGCGATAATATAGCACGAGAGAATTCTTTTTCTTGTAGTAAATTTCCTATCTTTCATCTATATATATATATATATATATATATATATATATATATATATATATATATATATATATATATATATATAGAATATTCTCAAGAAAAAGTATGAATGAATGTAAAAAGGATATTCCAATATATGAGGTAGTGTAAAAGTGAAACTTGATTTGATAGTTTTATTTATCCAATATGCTTTCTTCGACAAAAAGAAAATTTTGACTGAATTGAACTGATTTTTTGAAAACTCAAATATTTCAAAGATCTGAAAATTTCAATAGCAACATCACTAAATTAGATGTTAAATGGGACTCCCAGACTATGAACTGAAAAAAAATTGATTTTTATTCATATTTTAATGCAGAACAAAAAGCAATAAATAAAATTCATATTGAATATTTAAAAGTGTTGGCGTTTACTGGATGTAAATTCATTATAATTGAATATAATCTAAAATTCAAACACTTGAACTTTTTATCTACACTTTCTTGAATACATAGCAGGACGCGTTTCGTCATTACAAAGGATTTCTTCAGATGCTAACAGAATACTCAGAGTACACTTCTGATAGTATTCTGTTAGCATCTGAAGAGATCTTTTGTAACGACGAAACGCGTCATGCTATGTTGTCAATAAAGTGTAAATCAAAAATTCAAGTGTTTGAATTTTAGTTTATATCCAATTAAATATTCATATTTATATGAAATACCATCCTATGAAATTACATATGTCTAAACCTACAATCCAATGAACATTTTCTCATTCATTGGTCTGGAAAATTGATTAATATATTACAACTAAAGGTGTGTATGATAAATAAGTGAATTTTCATTCATCTATCATCCACACAATAAAAAGTCAGTACAATTATCAGTACATAGCTAGCGCAGAGCAACAGACATACGCATACAGATGTCCACAGCTGAGATCAAAGCGATCCCATTTTTCATTTCAGCTTCATCGAATAATGTTATCCTGATACGGAGCTTCAATCCTGATACGGAAACTTTACAAAAGCTGCTCCATTTTATTTTCCATTTCATGTCAAATTGAATAATTTGGAACGATTGAAAAAACCTATGAAAAAAATAACCTACGTCATTGCTGAAACAAACGGTGACTTTTAAATAGCTGTCGGCGATATAACGGTGGCCTAAAAATCAATGATCACAAATTAATTGTTTTTATGAAATGGTGGATGCGCTGTTTGCGACTTAAATTATTGCTAGTGCACACTCATTCTTGTCCTTTACTAGACGCCACTGTTTCAAAGACATATTTATTTACAGGCCTTACTAAGGCACTTAAAATACAAACGTCATTCAATCGTGGTCGTAAAATTCTATTTACGGAGAGTAGTACTTACAATAACTGAAAATATTCAAAGGCATTTGATCATGAAAGTTATTCGCTATTGTTTTTACTACTTCAACATTTAACAACCGTGCATGAAGTGGCGTAACTATAATTCATAGAAAAAATGTGTTTTATGACTTTCAGAATGATCAGAGTTCCGCAAGTGGAAAACAACGACGCAAATGAATGAAATTGGCAACAGCAAATATGTTCAATTAGTGTGTAAATCATTATACAATTAGAAATATATACGCAATAGCTGCGACGATGATTTAGCAGGAAATCCATATATGTTTCCATAATATATATTCTCTTCCTGGATTAAAAAAATACCTGGGTTACAAAGTTGATTTGACACATATAAAAAGCAATCCAATAAACAAACAAGGTATAAAAGAAATAGTCAATCTTCCATATTATCCAAACGATAAAACACAAGTCGAAAAGTAAATAAGCATTCAATGAATCGAAAAGAAGTATATTTTAGAGACATTCGAAGCAATATGGAGCGAATATTTCATTTTTCATACTACAACGATACTTTCAATATTGAAGATATACGATATTGGAAACAGTTTTGAAACCAAATAAGTTCTGCTCGTAATAAAATACGAACCTATGGAAAAACAACCGTTTTTTATGATAAATGTAACGACATTAAATGAAACGAGACGACCAGAGTTAGGGAATTTATGGATATTTTCAGGAAATAATGAAAAAATGGTATTACTTTTATTTACATTGAGTGTTTGGAATATGCTTGTTTCAATATAGAGTTTCCGGTATGCAAGGGAGGTTTGTTTGCTGTAAAACCTTCGCTAGATTTGGAAGGATCTGATATAAGCAGGGGAGGCTCTACATAAAACATTCATTTCCATTTGTTTGTAATATTGTGACCCATTTCTTCTGTGGCTTTAACGTTTGGAGAGGTTCACTAAACAGCTCAATGAGATAAATTCAATGGACGATGGATCAACTCTGTGATAGTTCATATTAGAATGACAAGTAATAAGAAATACTTGTCTTAAAATCACTGACTGAACAATTCTTTATGCAACTAGTTTCGCCTTTATCGCTTCTCTTGATAATGCCGTTAAAGGCGAAACTAGTCGAATAAAGAATTATTCAGTCTATGATCTTCCTTGCACCGATTCAATAAATGACACAGAGGTTTCGCTTATCTCTTTGTGAAACATATGTTAAAAACAATAAATTAACATTAACACACTTGACTTGAGTTTCACTGAATATATTAAAAACTCTATATATGTTTCGGGTGGTTAACCCATTATTAAGAGTATACAATGTAACATTCAATACAATATTTTAAATTAATATTCAAAAATTTCAATTAAAATATTTAAATATTTTATATGCTTCATTTTCAATATTTCTTAGTATATCATTAATATCGATCAATTCGTAATCCTCACTCCCATTATATCTTGAAATTGCGGCCTTAATAACTGACGTTTATCTTCCAATGTTCTTCAAACATTGAGATTTTCCAATATTTTCTGTTCAATTTTCAAAGATTTCGTTTGAAAAGGACCTTACGAAGCTAATGACTGACATACAAAGAAAAGAATTATTCAATTTGGTGCAGTCGTTTGGAAATTATGTGCCTACATACATTAATTTTCACCTATATGAATTATTTTTCAATCCAGAACGCGGTATTTTGTGCCCACAAAACACAGAAAGCTCTCGATATTTCAGGATGATAAGGTGAAGAATTGATTCAATAAGAAATTAAGAACTTTTCTTTGATTATTTCGATATTGGGATACGGGTATTTATAATGTTTCTAGAACGTGCTTTTCAGAGAAACTGAGGAACAACTATTAGAAAACATTTGAATCTTGTTTTAAACATAAACAAATGTTATATAGGTAACTGATGCTTACAGTGAGGAAATCTCGAAATGAAAATGAATGTCGATACTCCGAAACTTAAGATGAGTCTGTGTGTTCCCAATTCAATGTTCGTTAATATTATGCCAGCATAATATTTTGTCTATAATTTCCATGAATATCCAAGTTAACAAGGGGATTAATTTACCCTATCAGTCAAAGTTACTTCTGAAATTCTCCATTACCACGATATGAAATCCAACCACCTTTCATTACTCTGAATTGCCTGTTTCTTTAGTCTCAGGTACGTCCCCCATTAGATAAGAAAAATATGAATATGTTTTAACATATATATTTCAAAAATTTATCAACTTGTTAGTACATTTGTCTTTTTACAAGTTTGTCTCTTTCACGAGGGAATCATATGGAATTGAGTGAGATATAGCGTCGGTGGTCAGATTCTTTCTCGTTCTAATAGGGTGAGACATCTTGATTAGGACTATTTAATGCCATAATCCGTAGCAAGTTGGAGAATGGCAGTATGATCTGGCATCCAATTTATAATTGCCAACAACTTGGGGTCATTCGGAGAAGGTTCTTAAAATTCTAAGTTCAGAAGAAGGATGAAGTTTATTCACAGAGAAGAGTCAATCATAACGAATTGTTTAGTCGATTTAGTTTAATCTCATTGCAGGGCAATAGAGAAACTTTATCACTAAAATTTTTGCATAAATTACTGCACAACAGTATTGATTGTCCTCTCTTGTTCCCTTTGAAATTTCGTGTTTCTAGGCAAAATTCTCGTACTACAGAATTATTCTACCTCGAGACTCCAAGAACCAACTCGCTTATACAATACCCCATTTGGTTTATGGGGTCTACATTCAATAAAGATGCTAATAAATGTGACATTCACTTTGACTCCATAGAGGTTATTATTAGGAGTTATGTGAACTTTGTAAATTAACTAAAATTAATTGATTCACATTAAGTTCTGTGTAATATTTCATTCAATTCTATTATTCAGTTATTGGTTACTTTTTGAGTTGTTTTCAGATTAGATTGAGCTATCTGTTATATTTATTTTTATTTTACTTATGTAGTCATTCAATATTATGATATTATTTTTCATAATTGGGTATTATATGAGAATAAATAACTTATTACTTTTATTATTACTAATGTAATACATCCATTTCTAAAAATTTCACGATACATGGCCGTATATTTAAAATGAAATCTTGGGAGTTTCAACTAAAAATGTTAATCTACATCCTTTCACGGTAACCACTTCAGTCCACATTCAATCTCAGTTAACTGCAATCTAAAGTGTCAATCAACGGTACCTGTTCGACCGTGATATTGCAGTCTCGTTCATGGAGAATGAGTTGGGACTGATAAAGAGAAACGATCGCCAAAGCCTTGCGTTACCACACAATTATTAGTTGCGAAAATTCAGCTTTGGAGACTGGTCTCATACGTGAAATATATGAAATAGGTACAGGAGAGAAAACAATTTAAAGCGACACATTATTTCCGCAAACATTCTACCACGTTTTTGAATTGATCTGTGTCTAATTCTCTTCAATTTGCGTTTCGTAAATTGTGTAGCGTTGTCGCCTACAAAAAATTAAATTATCGTTCAATGTGTTAACATCACAAAGCAACACAACGTTAATGTAAAATTATGTCTGTATAAATATTTGACCAACAGGATTCTGCATCCCGTTATTACTTCCGTGACGTGAAATGATAACCCATATTTCATAAACTGTTCGATTCAAATGGAAATTTCACAGATAATTAAGGTATTGACAGTTACCTGAAATAATTTGAATGCGAAACTAACTTGAACATGTTCGAAAGTTGGCTTCGAAAAAACATTTACTTCCTAGAAATCGTAGAAAATATCCCAAAGGCATTTGAAGAACAAGCAGAAATTATAATACAAATGAAGGGATGTGGCTGCTGGAATCAGAAGATGCAAGCGAAAGACAGATGCATCCACTTTACAATCACCAATAGCAAGTAAAGTCTTCATTAGAATAACTGACGATTCAACAGTCAGGACCTCGGTGACTTGGTCCATGGAAAAGAACAGTATATACAACAATGGAGTTAACAATTTCATCAAGACCTCGACAACTTGGTCCATGAAGAAAGAAGAAAATACGATGGGACTAAAAGAGGAAGGTTCCATTGATTTTCATTTGCTTTTTGCTGTAGCGAATACCCATAATAATAGGCTTTAGATTTGTATTTACTGCGTTGCGGCAATAGATTGCGATATCGATACTTCCAATCGAGTTCGAAATGGTATAGAAAGCTGCAAAGCAAACTCCTTCCCTGCAAGCCTATGCAGGGGGTTCAGTGCAGAACATAACTACGACTGCAGGATAATCCAGAACTACTAGCAGCCAATGGCCTTCCCGGACAAATCGTTTGAATGCACAAAGATAGATTTAATCTTAGCAAATAACAAGGAAGTGCTATTGATTTTTCTGAAAAAAGTTAATTAAGTGCTTCCGACAGGAAAGAACAAAGAGTAAGTAGATAACGAACAGAAAATTAAATAAGCTCTATTCTTTCAGAGGGGTACAAATTAAACCAAGTAGAGATGAAAGATGCCTGTTTCAATTAGACATACAATTTTGCGACGATTAACAATAGACGCCAACATTGGAACGAATGAAAGTAGAGAGAAACTACAGGAATTAATTTTAACGACAAGGGATTCGGAGTATTCTAGTGCGGAAATATTTTCATACATTATATAACCCGAATTCCTTTATACAGTTCGATTTCGAGGCTCCTTTGCCATTTTGCAGGAGCGGTGGAATGTTTTTCACAAACTACGTATTTGAATATTACTGAACAAAAACCAATCTATTGAGCTCTCAGTATTATCCACTCAGGAGGAGCCATTTGCCGAAATAAAATAAGTACTCTGAGATATAGCTCCCGATTTGTCAAAATATAAAGGGTTGTTTTTACTGCATCGCTACAGATACGGACTGCACTTTCTGTATTTATATAAACGTTTTATCGCTGTTTTTATCAACTCTTTTGAATTGAGGCCAAAATTTAAATTTCGGTGCCGTTTTATTGTATCAAAAGTTGATTTTTTATGTGAAAGTTGAAGGCGGAAACTTAAATAGTCCCTGAATCATTTATAAATCACATAAACATTGCATGTATTTGTTTATGTCAGTGTCTTACTAGGAATGAATGGTCAAAGGGTGAAACTAAATAAATGTCGTAAATTGATTTTCCAAAAAGACTTGTAATCGTCAAGGTCAATATATTTTCCTAGATCGCCGTTATGAATAAATAGCTATATCACGAGTCTATCATATGCTTAATGTCCATCAATAATAATGCTTAGGAAAATAGCTAAGTATCATTAAATCAAAATGTTTTGTAAGATATGGACGACTAATGAGAGTAATAAAGTATCCGTAATAACATTATAATACTTTCAATTATGTGTAATGGTATCGAAATTCGAACATGAAGGAAAATAATTCAAATTATTCCTGTGATTTAGTACCGCTTCGAAACAATTACCTTCTAGTGATGCTATGATAACATTTCCATCATTATATTTTTCAGTTTTTGGATAAATAACCATATACTAAAATGAACACAATCAAACAACACTAACTTGGCCAAGGTTACAAATTAAACTATGTTTGCATAACAAGAAAACCGATAAAAAATTTGTTATATTTTTTATAATGTGAACGATCTACTAACCTGAAGTACGTTGTATACACAGTATAACCTTCATATTTTACCTACTGACATTGAGACCTATTTCAGTGAGTTATAAATAAAAGTCACGAATATATTGAATATTTCTTGATCCATTTAAAATAACATTGTTCAGAGAGACACTGATAGAACTTTTCTCGAATACGAATGATTTAGAAAAACACAATTTCCATGAAACCTTCCACATTGACACTCGAGAATATTGACCAAAAGAACCTGAAGATCTGAGAGGTCAGAAGAAATCTGACAATAGCTCCAAAAATAGTGTTAATCATAAGTAAAGGAAGAATGAAATCCTCACAAAAGAAGAAGAACAAATCTAGTTAGGATTTGAAATAAGTGAAAGCGCCTAAGAATTGAAAGAAAACCACAAGACTTGAAGGCTTACTAGAAAGCTGAAAAATTTAACTGCATCTTGAAAGTCCTGATTGAATCGTTCCCATCAACCTAATATTCTAATTCTTATTAATTATGGAAAATTTTGTCCTGGTTTTCTAATATGGAGAAAAGATGGGAACTTTTGCAGAGGAGAGTGCTGAAAAACTCGGAACAACACAAAGAGCAATAAAAAGACTATTTTTGACGAATTTACATTATGAGACATCTCATAGTTTTCATTCATTTGATTCATAGTTTCAATAATTTTCAATTCTTTTTAGTTCGAAGAAGCAGACGATGCAGATGTTCAACCCAATATAAACGTTTCTATATTCTTTGAGAAATGTGTATATAGAAATATTCTCGTTTAGTGAAAGTATTGAGAATTTTCGAGAGATTTAATGTTCTATTGCTTATTAATTATTAACAGGATAACACGTGAACACTCTTACCCATTAGGGATATACTTATATCTTGAGATTTTCATATAGTTACAATTTTCTAGGTTTGCTGTTATCTAGGTACGATAACCGATATCGATACTTTTACTCTATATAGTATCGCTTGTAAAGTATCGATATTTTCACTTGATGCAGATCGGATGAGAAATAATCGTTACTTAAAGTATTCGGTATCGGGAGAGAAGTAAAGAGTGACATTTTCTTTACGTATTTCCTTCTTATTATATACCGATACCGATACGTATATTCAGCAAATAATCATTCAAAACTCAGTCTCAGAGTAACAGTTATCAATACAAAAAAATGTTGAAGCGAAACTAGAGGAAATACTTAATATTATTTATATATCAGTGATTAGTTTGTCTTGAAGGTTTTCTTTTGTTTCTTTATCCGTTGTCCATGCTTTTGAATTTTTCTGCCCACCTTCTGAAAGAGGTTTTTGTGGAGAAGACTTCGAAGATATTAAGATTTGTGGTCCCTTCATCAGCTGATGGAGTAGCATGTCTACTTGATTGCAAATTGAAAAGCAGTATTACTAATTTCTTTGATAATGTCGATAATCACACAAGTTCTTCGTTGGAGACTGATTGCACTCACTTGTTAAAAAGCTACGAATTTTATCTCTACCTGATGAAAGAAACGTTGAGAGACGATGAAGTCATACGAAAAAGATTCGACGTGATTGATTGAAGACAAAAACCGGAAAATCAATACTAACTTGAACGTCTACCCTTCAATTTATAGAATTCTAGAGCATCATACCATTCCGACATAATCAGTTCAAATATCTTCTCAAAGCTTCGATAAACTTCTATCAACACAAAACAATTTTCTGAGTAGAAAATATCAATTTAACAAATGCGTTAGCAATTTTTTTTGGTGAATATATAATGCTCATGATTGATTGATACGTTATAGATTGAAATGTTATCGTACACAAATTATATTTCAGATACCAATTTGACTGTGCTTAGATATCAATTCAGATAATCAGTTCTAATTACGCTGGATTACTCTATGGCTTTTGATATGGTGCTGCATGATGTTCTTCTGGAAATTTTGAAATATGTTGGTTTTTCCGCAGGTGATGTATTGTTACTAAAAAGCTACTCGTCGGGCAGAAAGCAGCGGGTAAAATTGGTGATTGTGTATCTGAGCCATTGGATATTTCTGTGGGTGTTCCACAGGGCTCTATTCTGGGACCACTTATTTTCATTCTGTACACGCATAATTTCAAAAATGCCCTACACAATTGCAATGTTCATTTTTATGCAGACGACACCCAGTTGTATCATAGTTTTCATTCTGAAGACACCCATGACGGTATCACAAAGATAAATGAAAACCTCGATAGGGTCGCGGAGATATTGCTCATGCACAACTTTAGAATAAACGCAAGCAAATCTGAAGCCATTTTTTCGATGGTGATAGGATCTGTAATAGTTTACGAGAAACTGCCAGGATTTCTATTAAATCGGAAGATATACCAATTGTGTTATCTGTTCGCAATCTGGAACTTGAAATGGACAATGCTTTTCGATTTCGTACTCATATATCTGGCTGTACCCAGAAAGCTATATGCGGTTTGCGTTTGCTATATCCACATACAGGTTGTTTTCCACAGGAACTTAAAATTTCACTCTGCATCGCCTTAGTTTTATCGTCTTTTACTTACTGTTCGCAGGTATTTTTTCTATGTTTGGATCGGAGTTCACTACACAGAATACAGAAAGTTGAAAATAGTTGTTTGCGTTTTATTTATGGGTTGAGAAAATTCGATAGAATAAGTCACAAATTGAAGGATGGAGATGGTTGAATATGCACAATAGATTCAAGTTGGCTACTTTGGTTTTATATCACAATATAGTGAAAACTAGACAGCCACCATATCTCTAACATATAGGAAATAGGTTATAGGAAAATAAGATTCAGGACTGATGTGCATACTTTGAATACAAGAAACAAGGGACTCATATCGATTCCTCCACATCGGTTGGCCATCTTTGAGAGATCTTTTTCATATTTTACGAGTATCTACAGATATTATAATCAGTTTATTTCATTTTCCTTCCAAGCTTTGACTACGTCTATATTTAAAAGAAAAATTTGCGAGTATCTTTTTGAAAATCAATAACATTATCTTACATACTACGACAACTATATCTCCATTCGTATTTTGTTATACGTTTGAATTTCTCTCACATAACAAGAAAACTGTACCTCAATTTGCCAATTGTTATACTTTTGTAGATTATTTCTAGAGAACACTATTTAACACACTGGGACAACTGTACCTCAATTGGAAATTCGTTGTTTTTTTGTACAGTGATCTGTGAAGTGTTATCTGCTTATACATGATTATATTTAGTTTTTTATAACTGAACTGTTTATGTTTAATTCGGTTATGTCTTCAATTTTTTCAGTTTTTTTCTTACTATTGGATATATCAATTGTTTTTGAAAAAAATTTTTTATCAGGGTTTGTGTGCAGAACAGATGTATCGTTGAACAACATCTGAACTCCGCCCTGAGATTGTTTTGACGTTATTTCATGATTCTTTAAGAATTGATGAATTCGTCTTATGTTTGATACATATTTGCTGTTATGAAATGATTGTATATTTCAATAAAGCCCTATTATTATTATTATTATCATTATTATTATTATTATATGTACGCAGATAAAGCACTGTAAACAACACTTTCTTTCATTTTCACTTTATGTATGTCATTATTTTCATTTTAAATTATTGTTATCAGAAATATCCAAATTAAGGTGAACTAGCAACATTCAAATATGGCGGAGAAACAGTTTACAAGAAGTTTCTCTTGTAATATTTTAATAAATACAATTAGTATTGCTTTGACAATAATATGTCAAACAATAGTAAAAGTACGTCGAAGACAGTTAGCCCTGTAAATTTGTAGATAATTGTATAAACAGAGAAGTAAATTATACATCAGAACGGTTTTGAATGCAAGATATTGGAAAACAAAGTGAGTAGGTATGACGACTTGACAGTTGAGTCAAATTGTCGCTAGGTTGAATTGAAAGCTCCATGTAATGGAATTGCATGTAATGGAATGAATTGAGATTTTTTTGAAATGAGTAAATTTTAACACTGCATCATTTCAAGTAGGTTAGTTAAAAACCTCTTATTAAAAACAAAAAATTTGTGGGAAAAAATTGTGTAAAATTTGATATAAATTCACATATATTGCGTAGGTTTCACCATCACAATAACTTCTTCAATCTGTGAGTCAAAATATAAAAGCAGTGTTTTCCTCACTCATTAACGGAATAGTAACGGCCTCTTACAGTCAATCTCTTATTGAAAAAAACAATCGAAGAAACTCTTCAATCTTCATTTAAAAAAGAAGCATGCATGTGTAAAGTTTTCTCGCCGCAGAAAAACCACACGAAATTGAGCAGAAAACCGGCTTACAAATTTTTTTATGATAAAATCAAATACATGGAAAGAAAACCAAAAAAAATCTTCTCTTATCACAAAACATGGTGAAATTCAGCAAGTCAGTCATAATAAATACCTCAGAGAAGTTATACAGTTTTCAGGCTTGAAACGAATTGCTAATGAACAAAGAATTACTAATGTCCAGAGGGCCTACAAGCTAACATGGGCGTACTATAATAAAAAGAGCATTTCGAGAGGCGCTAGATTGAGACATTATAATACAACAATTCTTCCAGCAGCCATCTTCACAGCTGAAACAATGGTTATTGACGGTAATTCAAGAATAAGAGAAAGAGAAAAACAAGAACGGAAAATTCTCAGAAAGATTTACCAGGACCAAAAGAAGCTGAATTAGGATGAAAAAAATACCTCAGAATGAACTTTAACATAAGACAAATATGATAACGGAAGAAACCACAAAACGACAACCAAATTCTATGCACATATCTACAGAATTAAACAGTGCAGAATACCGAAGAAACTACTCGATACAATTATAAAGAAAAAATGCCGAGCAGAGTGACTGAAAGAGGTCCAAAAAGATAATCGAATTAAACACTCAATTTTCATCATATATTCGAACGTTGATAACTTGGCCTTTGCCATATACATTTTGAATATAGATAACTTCATGTAAATGTTGCCCGCGGCTCCGTATCAAATGGTCCATTCGGAAGGTTCAATTTTGCGTCACTTTTTCGGGCATTTCGGCATGTATCCCATGAATTACGCGTGTTATGTTATCCTGTAAGGCTTCAATAGTGTTTGGCTCCTCCACATACACTAACGACTTTACATAACCTCACAATAAATAACTCAGAGGCGTCAAATCGCATGATCTTGGCGGCCAATTCGAGAGATAAGCTGCTCACCAAATTCATCCTTCAACATGTCCATTGTTTCAAGAGCTGTGTGGCATGTGGAAACGTCTTGATGAAACCACATGTCAACCAAGTTCAACTCGGCCAACTGGGGCAAAAAAAAGTTGCGTATCATGGCTCGACATCGTTCGCCGTTGACGGTAACGTTTCTTCCACGATCGTTTTTGTAGAAAAATGGACCGATGACGCATCAGCCCATAAACCACAAAAAACTGCCTTGTTTTGGGTGCATCGGTAATTCTTCTATGGTATTTGGCGTTCATCACTCCAGATGCGACAGTTTTGTTTATTTATATATCCGTTAAGCCAGAAATGAGCCTCATGGCTGAACACAATTTTTCGATAAAACAGCGGATTTTCATTAAGTAAGGCCCATTCGCCAAAAATTAGACGTTGTGGTAGGTCATTCGGCTTCAATTCTTGCACAAGTTGAATATTATAGGCTTTCAAACCCAAATCAACACAACACAAAAATTTTCCATATGGTTGAGTAACACATGCCCAATTGCTGAGAACGCCGACGAATTGACATTTCACGATCCTCATTAACACTGTACGCTATGGCTGCAATATTCTCTTCAGTACGCACTGTACGCATGCGAGACAATGATTTAATGTCCGACAAAGTAAACTTGGTGCGAAATTTGGTGATAACAGCACGAATTGTTGATTCACCAGGTCGCTTATGACAACCATAATATGGTCGTAACAATTTTGATAGTAAATTTTAACAATTGGCAATCGTTGCTCGCTTGTAAGTCTTTCCATGATGAAATTCCAGAGTACACTGAAAACTTTTCACTTTGACAGATGACGTTTGGATGCCATTACCACCAGTGCCGCTAACCTGAAAAACTTAACCCTTAAAAAATCACCCGTCATTCAATGTTGGGTGAACTATTAAATATTTTAGTTGAACAAAATGAAGAAATATATATATATATATATATATATATATATATATATATATATATATATATATATATATATATATATATATCAGTAACAGTAGATTAAAAACATCGAAGTAACATTTTCTAATAATTCTTACCATACAGGTTACACGATTCAATTCATTTGAAGTCAAAAACGGACACCTACCTGAAAAGAGAAACAAAAGTTTAATTTTCGATTTATATGCAATAAGTTATTCGCGAAATGACTGAAAGTGAAATGGAAATAACTGAAATCTCATTGAACAGAAATCAAATTTAAGTTAATTTAGCTTATATAATGTGTTGGAATTTCTTTGTTCAACGCTTAGTTCATGCGAATCTATTGTTGAATTTGAAGAGTATCGCGAATTCTCGCAAAGTAGTAAACATCTTCATATTCTGAAAGTTAGACTCAAAGTTGAAGATTTAAAAAACACTAGTGAAGCATGAGTATAATTTGTACTTTTAATACTGATATCTACATTATTTCAAATAATAATAATAATAAATAATAATAAAATAAATTTATTGAGAAACATTCTTTACATTGTAGAACTACACTCATTTCAATTGATACAATAATCACAACTAAGAAGAATGCTCTCAAAAGGACTGAATTCAGTTTTGAGTCTGATCTTCCATTTAGCCCTCGAGCAAAAAATATTGGTTCAAACAAAAATGTTAATTAAATTTATATTTACAATAATATACAACTTTATTTGAAAAGAAAAGAAAAAAATTACCTCAGAAATATTGAACATTTGACACAATTTCACATGGTGAAGAACATTTGTGTTAAAAAAAATATAAAACCGTATGATACAAAAAATTGATTCATACATTATTGTCTACATTCGAATCATCAAAATACTCTGCCACACATAGTATGCCTTTGTGAAGAGCAAAGATTTAACTCTCCTCTTAAACAAATGAGCGTTCAGTAAGTTTTGAAACTACTTTCAAATTCAATGGTTGAAAATTTTAATACTCTGATAATAGAGAGAGTGCTCAAATTTAGCTGTTTTATGCATCGGAATAAGTGGTACACCCCTGTTCCTTGTTGAATACTCATGATTACTATTCAATTTACTAAACCTATCTTCATTTTCTTTAACATATAACAAACATCTATAAATATATGAAAACGGTAAGTTGAGTATGTAATTACTTATGAAGATAGGTTTACAAGATGATCGTTGATGAATATTGAATATTAATCAAAGTATTCGCTTCTGTGTAATAAACACCCTATTTATTTCTGTAGAGCAGCCCCACAGCAGAATATTAAAATTTAGATGACTATATACAAGATTGTAATACACATTCAAACACAGTTTCTAGATAGGATGTTCTAATTCTAGAGATTTCAAAAATGAGTTTTTTGCAATCTCTCAATTTTGCAACTCAATTTTTCACATAATACCTCAATGTGTGATGACCATCTCAAATTTCTGTCTATATATATTCCAAGAAACTTTGTTGATTGGGATAATGATATAGTGTTGTCCCCATATCATCCAAGATACTAATTCCATTGCCCTTCAGACAAAAATGAACACATACAGTTTTGTCAACGTTCACCATCAGATTGTTCATTTGACACCAACTTACAAACTCCTCACAATGCATTCACATGCCTCCAGAAGTTCTTCAGAGTCGTGCCAGAAACAACCACAGATGACCGAATATGTTTTCATCTCTATATATTCACATTTATTTTTGTGTAATTTCCCGATATATTCGGGATGAATATTTGGAATTAAAATTCAGATGGAATATTTTACATTCACCGTCGATAAATAGAAATGAATATAATCGAACAAGAAATGCATCAGATTCAAATGAAAATAAAATACACAATACGTTTAAGATATGGAATTACTTGAGAAACGTCAAAAAACACGAATGAACAATAAATTTTCAATCCTAAAAGATACAAAAAACATAAACAGAAACCAACTTTTTAAATTGGAAAAAAATATTGAAGGAACATAGGTACTTCATAATGACATGAAAAAAATGTTTTGTACGAAGAAAGAAAATAACTTGAAATTGAAGAAATCAAGTTCACTTGGGTGAATTTTTAGTGACCCAGCAAATAAGATTTCATACAAAATGGCAGATGTACATGAAAGCAAATATGACAGAAATGAAAGAATAATATACGCAGATATCCATTTCATTAACAGAAAGAAAAATTATAATAATTCTTCAAGATTCTAATAATTAAAATTCTGTATCACCAATTTTATATTCGAATCCGAAAATTGCAATCAATTTCAAATTTCAAAAGCAACGAAGATGCAGATACAGAACACATCAAAATGTTTCAATTTTCAGACGAACATTCTTTCGAAATATTCATACGAAATTAAAAAAACTTCAGAAGGTGAGTGTGAATGTGGAACGTCTCAACTTTGAACTGAACTGATCTCATTCAATATTGTATGTTCTTACAATTCGTTGACCTGTGAAATGCGGAAATGTAACTGATGCAGAAATACAAACTCCTACTATGTTTTGAACTTCAAATGAATAAGTGGGATTCAATTAACGACTCGATGTTAATTGAAAGTAACAAAGAGCAACATTCTGGAACGACGTGTACGAACAATACATAGAAGAGAAGTTTAGAAACAAAACTGTCTAGTAACTAATTAATTTCAGTTCATACAAACTGAACAACCTAGGTAACAATAAAATATGGTAATTATCGAAATCCTGTAAAAGATAGACTCTCAAACGTAGCAAAGCCATTCAAAATCTATATCTGGTGCCTATGATTAGGATTTCAGGTTACTCAGGTTACAGGTGCTATCCTGGAATATATTCTGAACAAAATACATCTAATTGAATATAAACTTAAATTCCAACACTTGAACTTATGATTTACACTTTATTCACTACATAGCATGACGCGTTTCGTCGTTACAAACGACTTCTTCAGATGCTTACAGAATAATGTTTCTGTAAGCATCTGGAGAAGTCGTTTTTAACGACGATACGCGTCATGCTATGTAGTGAATAAAGTGTAAATCATAAGTTCAAGTGTCTGAATTCAAGTTCATATTCAATTATAACGGACTTACATCAAGTAAATGCCAACACTATTAAATAAAAAATATACATCTACTCGAAATTTTCATTGAAATAATGCTAATTTCATCAAAAATTGATTTTTTACTCTACTCTTTTGATATAGTGGAACACAGAAAATCAATTACCAGACCATAGATCTCATTATGACACTTTAGGTATGGCTAAGGAACGTAAAAAAGTGGGGTACTACAAGGTACAGTTTTGAGGTCCCATTCTTTATTGAATAACATGCAAGGCATAAGGACAATTGATATTTTCTGCACTTTCATCTAGTTAGCTGAACCTCATTTTGGTAGCAGAAGATTTAAAATGCTTTAGTGAGAGACGAAGAAGTATTAGACAACCATAAATACTGGAAAACCTTCATGAGTATATTCCTTTTTGTTCTTTTCAGTTTAAAAAACTGAAAACGAAATAAAAGAAACCTTTCAATCGAATATCAACGAGTCGTGATAGATCATCACTTTGAATTGATGAAACATTTCGAAAATTTTTGAAATACTTTTCCTCTTATTTTTTACAACATTTTCTGCTAAAATTGGCAGTTCCTGAATTAAATGTTGAGAACCTTAGAAATAGTACCCCAATATCTGAAATTATTATTTTCTCTTGCGAAGTTAATAATCAGTTACTATGTAATTGCGTGTAGAGATTTAGGTATATAAAATGTTTAACAAATTTCTTGCTAATTGAACAAAAACCAAAATTTATTATACTCGTACGTGCATAAGTGTAAAATCGTGTTTTGGTCCAATCCAACTTAGTAATTCTCCTCAAATAATCTCAATATCGAAGTAGATATCAAAATAATTCTCCAGAAATATTAAAAATGAATGTTTTTCTTCAAGAACATCCAACGCTTTCTCGATCTTAAAAAATTCAGAACCCAAAACAGTCCGACAACTCATTCAACAAGCTTTACAAGTAGAAACTTTCTTTTGAAGTTATTTCGGTAAGCACGATGACATTTATTTGAGGTTTACCTAGAAATTACTGTAAATAACCTGCTCTAAACGTCAATAAAATGAATCGAAAGAAACTCATCAAATAAAGTAGTCTCACTTATTCGCTGAAACTTAAAGCAACAACTACAAAGCATCCATGCATCCATAAAAGAGTTCACTTAAATTACACTGAAAAATTCTTCAATTTATATCATTCATCAATCTTTTATGTAATAAGAAAAAAAAACAAGCCACAGAAAAAAAAGTGAAAAAGATTCGCAAATTTTTAATTTAAAATGCCGACGAACAACTAATACTCGATTCTATTCTTAAGATAACTTCATTTATTGAAAGTGAAATTCAAAATTCTACATGAATCTCGCTCGTCGTTCAACTTTGTATTTATGTAAATTTTTTATTCCTTTGAGAAACGTTTACAAAGGTGCAAAGAATACGAATTCATATTAAAGCATTCCAGACACCTGTCGTTTCTTTTCTGAGAAATAATCATTTCATGATACTAAATATCTGATGACACAAATGGCATTGGGACTGGTACTCTTAAATTTGTTGACATTAACAACATTAGTGAAACATTAATGTTGGTTTCACTATTTTTGTTCGAATAAAACTTGATGAAGTACGATATTCATAATTGCAAATATAAGTTCTTCTAGAGTTCAATATATACTATGCTGTTCGAATTAATTGGGACAAACCAGGCTGGCTAGCCCAAACACCCCCACAGCTGCTTGTTTACTACCTGAGGTGACGTGAGGGTTCCACCTTGACCATCATTTCTATTCTGACCGGTTTCACCTCGCCAGCAATTCAGTTGTGATCCTACCGGTACGACAGTTGGTGGTTTCAATTTTGATACATGCTGTATTGTCTTGTCCAAAGATCGATATCACTCCGAGGAGGAGTTCCAAAATTATCTCGATTAATGAACACACATTAATGACTGTAAGAGATATAGCTGAAACTGTTGATGTGGGAAAGTTCAACATTTCGAAAATTTTAAAAACATTTGAGGAAAGTGGCTCATCGTCTGCAGAAAGAAAAGGAAACTGTGGCCGCAAACGCAAAACTACTCTGAACAGACAAATTATTGTGAGAAATAGTGAAATTAATCTGAGAAAGACAAGCACTGATCTTCGAAGGGATTTAATGGTTTCTGGTGTGGAGGTGGGCACCTCAACTGTGCGAAAACGACTGCTGGAGGTTGGCCGTAAGGCAAGAAGACCAAGAAGAAAGCAACTGCTTACCCAGAAAATGATGAAGAAACGTTTGGCATGGGCCAAAAACTACCGTGCGTGGATGTGGACAACTGGAAGAAGGTGGTTTTTAGGTTGGTGATGAGACACATTTGTTTGTTCATGAGCACAAATCAAGTGTTGTTAGACGAAGTGATGGTTAAACTTTTTGGCCTGATCACATATAGCAAACAGTAAAACATCCTTCGAAACAAATGTTTTGGGGTTTTTTTAAAACCAATGACACTTGACGATTATTTCCTATAACAGGGATGATGAATTCAGTGAAATATATGGAGATATATTCACGCAACAGGATTGTCCCATTCATGGAAACGTTTGATGAAACATTTCAGCACGACCTGGCTCCCTGCCACAATTCCAAACAAGTGCATGCCTTTATGCGTGAGAATGCAATAAAAGTACTCGATTGGCCGGGGAATTCACCTGATCTCAATCTCATTGGAAATTAATGGAATATTTTAAAGTAACGACTGGTAAAAATGGATTGCACTACAAAAGAAAAAATGATTATAAGTGCAATTCAGGTGTGGTTTAATGATAACGAATTGAAGAAAATATGCGCTACGCTAGTTGAATTGATGCCTAGACGAGTTCAAGAAGTTATTTCTGCGAAAGGAGGACATACTTTATATTAATATGAAGAATTTACGTCATTTCGAATGTATCCACTTCATTAAAAGGTAAGATTTTACGAAAACATTGTTTTTTATCCATTGTCCCAATTAATTCGAACAGCATAGTAACTGTTGCTGAAAAAGGTAAAGGAACTATTCATTATTCAATGAAAACACCATAAATTTCATCAAAAAATTCGCAAGGATTCAAAATCGCATTCAAAATACTCAATGTACTTGAATTTGTTCAAATAATTGTTCAGTCAGTTCGTTTCGAAATTTCACTCTAAATTTGACATAGATGAAGTAGAAATCTATGTCGATTATGAGAAATTATTAGGAGAAATTGAACATATTAAGCACGTAACACTCAATTAACATCAATCAAATATATTATGGCGTCCATAATATCCTAATTGACAGACAATTATAATCACATATTGTGATAGTATAATCACATATCAGAACTTATTCTTCCGATATCCGAATTAATAATCTTGATAAGAATTACTTCAGTGTTAATGACGAGATACTTAATCACTCGAGGTTTAATCATGAGCAATCCACATTAATAACAAAAATATTCAGCAATATATCTAATTTTAGATTTCGTTGATTTAACTTATTTGTGTGGAGTATGTATGAGTATTTTGTTTTTGCCGATTCTATGAACTGATATTATGTTTTCTATCTGTTCCTATAGATGGAACTGTGATATATGTGTTACTTGACAACTTCATTGTTGGGGTCATGATAAGTCTAATCATTGCGGAGAAGAATTGTACGAATTGAGGGCCATGGCATTATCTACCGGAAACGGCAGTTTCAAGCACTTGAAGAAGACAAGTTATAGAGAAAAACGTGAAACTCGAGGTGAAGAGGCTAGAGAAAATTATTTTTCGGACGTTATTGAAACGAAAAAATCAAAGGATATAATTGTTGATTTTTTTCTATTTCTCCTTACGTTCCATTCTATTACAGAAATGCATATCGGCTGCTCCTGGTAGTAAAGAGGGGAATCAGATCCTGGCACAGTGTTCATCGAAAATCTCCTGCCCAGAGTAGAAAAATGTAAAATCAGTGTATGAAACAAATTAAGCTCCTCATCGAAATAACGATTGCTCTACTCTACTTGGAAATGGGTCTAGCACAACTGATGAGTTCTTCGTATAACGAAACGGACTGCCTTGTGCTTGATCAATTGCAATATTCCATAAGATGATCATTCCAAGAGAAATGCAAGCGTACTAACAATCATAATTGAATAGTCAGCATCTAATTTCAAGAAAATGTGGTATAATTTTTTTTCAAATGTCGCTTAACTTTTGAAATGTACATACGATGTCGAACTGATAAAATGTGAAACGTTTTCTATGTATTATAAATTAGTGGCTAGTGATATTTAATGATATTTGGTACACATATTACAGCTCATTTTATTTCGAGTACTTTATTTCGTGCCCAATTTAAACTTTTGAATTACTTCACTGGCAGATACGTGGATGATGAGTATCAAAACTGAACGAAAATAAATATAACTATTCAGAATCAGGTTACCAAATCGGAATATTTGCATGTGAATATATTATAAATGTGAACTGTTTACGTATTCTATTATTGTTCTAATAGATTCTTCAGATTAATTAAAACTATTTTTGAATGAATTTCATCTGTATATGATACTGCGAATGAAGGAAGATAAATGCACTACTTTGCTTCCGTGATGTTTGAAACATGTATTCTGAATTATTTTCTCAGTTCTCCAGACAAGTTACATGGATAAAAAATGTATGATAATTTCAGTGGTTTGTTTACGAAGTTTTGACAGCATGAACATTCCTCTCAGAAAGGGTTACTAGAACTATGAATGAATTCTTGATGAATTCTATGAAAGGAATACTTCCCTTCGTCATAATAGGATTTGAAAAGTAAGTGATAAGAAGAAATGATGATTAAAAAAACAAATTTGAAATTATAGAGTATAATAATAGATGTATGTGTAGGAACATCAAAATTTGAGACTAAGATGAGAAACTAATGATTGATACGGCCGATACTTGGAGAAAATTAACAACAATAGTGAAACAATATCCAAATTTTTGTCAAATATCAAAACAAATACCAATGATCCGAGTTTCGAAGAATCTACCACTCCTTCTTCTGATGCAGCATAACAAATATTGTCATTAATGTTTGATTGTATTGTGTCAATTTTTCTCAATGTCACATCCAAAGAAGAAGAAATAGAAGATGTATTGAAGACACACTTCAAATTTACCCCAACTTTAAACATTTCATAAAAAGATTTTTTTTATTAGGTTGTGCATTTCTTTCATCAATGAAAATAACATTTCATTCGATTTCTGAATGCTAGGAAGACAAAATTCAATTTGAAGCTATTCAGGTTCTTTAAAGCATATTGAACTTATTGAAAACATTCAACAAAGCTATTGTACAGTATACAACTAAAGTGCAGGAATTTTTCATTATTCAGTCAACACGTGAGGAGAACGTTATACTTCACCGAACTTCAGGCAGTCTTCGAGATACATTATGGAAATTATATATGATATCTTGTATAGTCATCGCAGCACTTCAACTGATCTAACGGAATGAGCTGAATTATTACATAGAACTTTATTTTGTTCTATATAATAACACTACCGCTTAAATGTATTTGGCCACATAACAAAATATATTTTGTAAATGTCTGATTGAGTGAAACGACATCATAACTATTTTAACATGTTAATTAATCATTTTTAGACATAACAAGAATATATCTTTCAAATTTTGGACTCATCTATGTGTCTCCCTTTATTTTTAATGACAACCTAACAAAGCTTCGGCAACCTGGCTACTAATTTTTCCAATGTTCTCTTCATTATCTTCTGCTATTCTTCTTGCATTTTATTCCACAAGTCTCTGTGATATGTGGGACAACGTTTTCGCACCTGTCTATCTAGCTGATCCCACAGTAGTTCGATAGGGTTTAAGTGAGGGGACTGTGGGGGCCATATCATGAGTATCAACACTCGTTGTTGTTCTTTTCGTTTCAAAAAGTCCTTACATAGTCTTGATATGATATATCAGTTCTGTATATGATACATCTTTGAACAACAATTTATGTGAGGTGGACTATTCAGATTGTAATGACGCGATAAATATCATTTCAATAACTCGGAAACAAATCATTATTGCCCGCAAAGAAACTCTCCAATAAACTTACGTCTGGTCCTGATAAAATACCAAGTTTCATTGTGAAAGATTGTATTTATGCACTTTCGGATCCATTAACACATATTTTTAATCTTATAATAAGCAAAGCCACTTTTCCTAAAATATGGAAATCGGCCAAGATAGTACCTGTCTTGAAAAAAGGTGATCGTTCTGTTATAAACAACTACAGGCCAATATCCATCTTATCAAACTTCTCCAAACTTTTTGAAATTGTGGTCTATAATGTTATATATCCAGCCGTCAGAAATAGCATCAAGATTGAGCAACATGGATTCATGTCAATGAGATCTTGTTCAAGCAATCTAATGCTGTTTTCACAGTACGTTTCTGAAGTACTAGACTACACCGGTCAAGTTGATGTGATCTACACAGATTTTCAGAAAGCATTTGATAAAGTTGCTCATGCGCTGTTGGTACAGAAATACGCAACAAATTTGGATTCTCTGATAGTCTCACCAACCTGTTTCATTCTTACCTGGTTGAACGACGTCAATTCGTACAGCTGGAGGGTATACAGTCGTCTGAGTTCATTCCTACCTCTGGAATACCTCAAGGGTCTAATCTTGGACCACTGTTATTTATTCTGTTCGTAAATGATCTGATGGATAATATTCATTCTCCACATTTGATGTTCGCAGATGATTTGAAACTATATCATGAAATAAGGTCACAGGACAACTGTGCTCAACTTCAGCTCGCGCTGGACCATGTTGCTAGTTGGTGCGAGAACAATTATTTGAGTTTAAATGTGTCAAAGTGTAATGTTGTTTCATTCACAAGGAAAAGGGATCGCATTGATTGTGATTATAGCGTCGGTGGTCAGGTTCTCTCTCGTTCAGATAAGGCGAGAGATCTTGGTGTAGTCTTCGACCAGAAGCTTTCCTTTGTCCCACACATCACCCAACTTATTTCATCTGCTGCGAAAATGTATGGATTCGTTATACGTAATGGCAAATATTTCAATAATTCTTCAACATTGATAGGACTATTCAATACCCTAATCCGTAGCAAGTTGGAGTATGGCAGCACGATCTGGCATCCCATTTACACTTGCCATCAACGCCATCTTGAGGCTATTCAGAGAAGGTTCTTGAAATTCTTAGTGTGGAGGGAGGATAAAGTTTATCCACAGAGAGGAGTCAATCATAACGAATTATTGAGTCGATTTAGTTTTATCTCATTGCAGAGCAGGAGAGAAACTTTATCACTCAAATTCTTGTACAAATTACTGCACAATAGTATTGATTGTCCTCCTCTCTTGTCCGCTTTGAATTTTCGTGTTCCTAGGCAAAATTCTCGTAATACAGAATTATTTCACCTAGAGACTCCGAGGACCAACTCCCTTATGCAATCCCCGATTTGGTTCATGGAGTCTACACTGAATAGAATTGCCAGTAATTGTGACATTCACTTTGACTCCATAGAATCTATTATCAGGAGTTATGTGAACAACGAAAATTGATTGAATTAATTGATTTAGATTGAGTTATCTGTAATATTTCATTGAATGCTATAATGTAGTTTTAAGTTACTATTTTTTTAGATTAGATTGATCTCTTTGTTAAATCTTTGTTTAATATATAGTTAAATCTTTTTCTCTAATTATTTAGTTATTACTTAGTTATGTATTCAATATATATAATGTTATTATTTTCTGTAATTGGATGTTATACCCATTGATATTTCATTGAATGCTATAATGTAGTTATAAGTTACTATTTTTTTATTTAGATTAGATTAATCTCTTTGTTAAATCTTTTGTTTAATTATTTAGTTAAATCTTTTTTCTAAATTTTGTAGTTATTACTTAGTTATGTATTCAATATATATAATGTTATTATTTTCTGTAATTGGGTGTTATACCTGTTGAAAATAAAGAACTTATTATTATTATTATTATTCCTTGTATTCGCACAAGAGCTCCAACGTCGGAGCTACCAAAGCAGCCCCAAACCATCATCAATAAGCTGTTTACTATAGTACTGTAGATAAATATTTTTGGGTGTTAAACAATTCATGAAACCTAAAAAATTATCTATTTAAAATGTATTGCTTGTAAATTGAACAAATTGCAGGTGGTCAAATACTTTTGAGTGGTAGTATAACTACTAAATGTTGTCTCGAAAGTCAACTACGTCAACTCAGATTCAAAGACAAAGGCCGCCAAGATCAGTTTCTTGAGAATTTCTAGTTTTCGAACGACTTCTTCAGATTCATTATTCTGTTAGCATCAGACATTATTGTGTTAGCAACTGAAGTAGTGTTTGTAACGACTGATGAAACTACCTAGCATGAAACGAGTCATTGTTTGAATTTAAGTTTATATTCAACTAATTTTGTTTCATAACTTTTATCTTCACGGCAATACTCCTTTTATAACATCATATACAAAACAAATTATATGTTGAATTCACACATCCACAGATATTTCAATAGGCTAAACTTGATAAGTATAGAGACCAATTTCGATATTTTCTCCCCGTATTTCATAACTTTTAAGGGGCATTTGAAAAAGAGATTATTTAAAGGTCAACAATAAAATAATTATAAGTTTTTATAGAGTTATCATTTCATGATATATTTATCTGAATATATGTATATATATATATATATATATATATATATATATATATATATATATATATATATATATATATATATATATATATATATATATATATATATATATATATATATATATATATATATATATATATATATATATATATATATATATATATATATATATATATATATATATATATATATATATATATATATATATATATATATATATATATATATATATATATATATATATATATATATATATATATATATATATATATATATATATATATATATATATATATAGATACAACTTAGTTTATAGGTAATTAACATTTGTTATATGTGCCCCTCTAGTATAGGACAGTTTTAAATAGTCTGCTGAGTGAGCCCTTGATGTAAAAATAAAATAAAATGAAATAAAATCATATATATTTATAATTATATTATCTAGTTCGACATAACGAAGAATCCATAATTTTGATGAAACAATAGGAGCTTATATAATATTTCAGTATTTCGAATTGCCAGACATTCTTTTGTTTTTTCACCGAGTGATATAAGAGAAAAACAAGGCCATTTCGGTCTCAATAATGCCTTTTATAACGAATCAGGGAACAGTGAAAGAGAAACCGGGTCCTTGAACTCTGGCTGCGTTTAAATCTACCCCTATCGCCTCGGAACGCCTATCCCATTCCCCCTTAACTGGTTATCAAGGAGACGGGAGATTCGGGATACAATTCTCGCATTTCCTACGCATACTGCGATTCAACTTTCTGGCTCCCAGTGTCCAAAATGAGGCCACTGGTTACAACACAATAAGGCGTATTTTATTCTTGATATTTTATAAAGTGACAAGTGAAAAACGCCTTTTTACCAATTAAAACATCTTCGTGTGCATATTGTCGTGTTTGAATCAGTACAAAATTGAGAAAAAGCCATTGAATTGATTGAATTAACTATAGCTATAGGGTAATTTTTTTAAGTGTAGTTTTTTTTTAAATCGAATAAAAGACTCAATTTGTATCATATATTCAAAATATTTATTTAATTGGTAACTTCGTGTAAATGTTGTCTGCGGCTTCAAATGGTCCATTCGGAAGGTCCAATTTGACATATGCCTAATTGCTGAGAACAGCGACGAATCGACATTTCACGATCCTCATTAACACTGTACGCTACGGCTGCAATATTCTCTTCAGTACGCACTGTAAGCAAGCGAGACAATGGTTTAATGTGCAACAAAGTAAACTTGGTGCGAAATTTGGTGATGACAGCACGAATTGTTCATTCACCAGGTCGAATATGGTCGTAACAAACGATACACATTTTTCACAGATCACGAATTTTGATAGTAAATTTCAACAATTTGCAATCGTTGCTCGTTTGTTCTTTTGAAAATTCTTGACAATCGAATGATCCATCGTTGTTTTGTTGTAATTTAAAGTTCTATACCTCTAAAAAAAACACCCGTTAGAAAATCAATCGACCCATGCATCAAACATAACTTATTGTTTATCGTCATTCTCTATGCTTCAAAAGATACCTCCTGAACTTTTTTTACTGTACTGTAGCTTTTGATGGAAACATGATAAAACTTGTCCGAATTAATTATCAGGCTGGTACATATGCAAACATTTAGGAAATAGAATATGTAATACGTCTAGTACTTTAGCTAGTATATTGCTAGATATCTCATGTTACTAATTTCATTCATCTTCATGTCATTCAAAAGAAATACATACTACTAATATTTACACTAGTAGTGTGTATCGTCTTAAACAAATACGATGGAATTTCTGAATTATACTGTGTTGCATTATCAAACATATAAATTGAAGGAGTGGATATTATGTACTTAGTAGTAGTAGTAATGAAAAATAACGGAATATTCCAACTATTATCTCACATACTCTCAGTAGGTACTTATTAGAGATAGGTAGCACAGATAGATTTAAATGATATAATAAATGAAAATTTCATATTTGAAAATTGGAAAAATTGAAATTTCTGTTTTATTTCATCGCTGTGAAAATGATCACAATATTATTCGTTCTTTTCAAACAACAAAAAAGTTTGTAAACCCTGAAAGTGTTTTCCTGTTTTTTTGCATAAGATTCAAAACCGAATGAAAGTACAAACGAAAATGGATAGGTAGATTCAGTTGAAATAAATATTGAACTAATGCTTATAATTATGAAAGAATCTATGTTATAATAATTGTACCTATTCTTAAACAATTGTAACTAATCTTGAATATAAGAACTTATCATTGCGACACTAAGAAAAGACAATTGGGTACAGCGAAACTGATACCTTAAATAAAACTAAGTAGTTTTTTGATTTTCACTATAATTAATTCAAAACATGACAATATTGTTTCGCCAACACAGTGGCTTCATCAAATGTAGATGATAAACTGATACTGAATATACTGTGTTTTTTAGAGGTATAGAACTTTAAGCTGGCATTACTGTTGAAGATGGCGACCGATTTAACAGCTGAGAAGTGATTTATTCTCAGTTTGGTGAGGCAGTTCATCATGAATAAACTCACGCCTGAACAACGCCTGCAAATAGTGCAATTTGGGTCCAAAACGAGATTGCCGTTGTTCCCGATATTCATAAGCGCATTTTGTTTAGCGATGAAGAGCACTTCTGGTTGAATGGCTACGTCAACAAACAAAACTGCTGCATTTGGAGTGAAGATAATCCTCAAATGTATGTCAAAACACCGTTACATCCAGAAAAACTGACTGTTTGGTGCGCTTTATGGGCTGGTGGAATCATTGGTCCGTACTTCTTCAAAAACGATGATGGTCAGAACTTTACAGTCAATGGTGATAGGTAAAGAGCCATGATTACTAACTTTTTCATTCCTGAATTAAACAACCATGATGTTCAGGAGCTGTGGTTTCAACAAGACGGCGCAACATGTCACACAGCTCGTACCACAATCGATTTATTGAAAGACACGTTTGGTGACCGCCTAATTTCACGTTTTGGACCTGTGAATTGGCCTCCAAGATCTTGTGATTCAACACCGCTAGACTACTTTCTTTAGGGCTATATAAAGTCATTCATTTCAGTTCATTTAAAGTCATTGGTATTTGCGGATAAGCCACAAACGATTGACCATTTGGAAGACAATATTCGCCGTGTTATTGCCGATATACGGCAACAAATGTTGAAAAAGGCATCAAAAATTGGACGTCCAGATTGGACTACATCCAAGCCAGCCGTGGCGGTCTTATGCCAGAAATCATATTTAAAATGTAATGCCACAAGATTATCTTTCGAATAAAAAAAATTCTTGTCAATCGAATTATCCATCGTTGTTTTATTGCAATTTAAATAAGTTCTATACCTCTTAAAAAACACCCTTTAGTATCATCGTTTTAACGTCCTTTTCAATATGAAAGGATTTGTGAACAAGATGGAACCTCTATTCAAGCACTTGAAACTTGAAGAATTGCATGATAGTTATTTTTACCACTCAGTACGTTTAGCATTGGTATAACTCCTCACATTACTTATGGAAGTCTTAAAAGTTATGGGTTGAATTCTCTACGGAGGATTTTCAATTACACCGCCAAAGATTCATATACGAATGCTTAGAATCAGTCAATAGTTCATGTCACATAAAAAATGCCCTAAAAATGTGCCATAGAATTATTTGTCACATAAAAAACTTCTTTTGAGTCCTTATATACTCGTACTATAGGGCATATATAATGGAGTAAGTTCCTGATTACAACACCACAAACAGGGTTCGAAGTTTATCACCGGTTACAAACGTCAAAATTTCTGAATATTTTCTATATATACCATAGATATGTACATATGTATCACAAATTTTTTTGGTGTGAAACGAAGTTTTATGTTGAACTCACTACACTAAAGACAAGTGAATGAAGTGAAATATATTTGTTTTAAAGAATATAAATTGATGCACTCATTGGAGGGAATTCCATTTCCCACTGAAATCAATAAGATGAAAATGAACGATAGAAATATTTTTCACCATAACGAATTATCGAAAAATATTTGAGTATTCCTCTGATTGAAATTCGGATTGCTGTTAAGATTCCCAGTCTTCAGGAGAAAAACAGCCATTCAAGAAGACAAAAGAACTATACGATCAGCGAAAAATATTTCGTTATATTCCAAAATTACAAAAAAATCAACCAGGCTGATACCCAGTTCAAGTAATGTTTGACCAAAAGCTATATTGAAATCTAAATCGTATTTTAGGACTCAGCCAACACATTAAAAGTACATAGGTATTTCTCATAAAATAGTTCTCTACTAACATCCTTTATCTAGTGGATTCGTTATTTGTTAGTGAAAAACACTAAACGCATATCAAAAATACAGGGCAGCTGTGTTCGTTTAGTTCAGGATGACGTTATCAGTTAAACCAAAACTAAATAAACAATACGAAAACATGGAATTTAAAAAAAATTATTTTCAGTCACAAATTGTTTATATAAATTTTTTCACATTTTTTGATTCTCTTTCTCAGTTGTTAACAGCTTAAAATTTTTCGTATGTATATTTTTCCATCTTCCACACCCTTGTTCTAATTTTGTTTAATAGACTAAAACTCAATATAAACATTATAGGACACAACATTATTGACTATACAGGCAAAACCTTCAGATGATGTAAAAACTCAGATATCTGGTTGGTAGCGTATGTAATTAGCAAGAGAGCAAAGAATAGTGTACACTTTTAAAACTGTGCAGTATAATAGGCAATCACCTCGGTCTACGTGTTTGTTTATTAATTTGATCTATTATTAGATGCCGTTGTTGCGAAAATAGTTTGTTACGAGAGTAGAATTGCGATCGTGGAAGTTGATAATCAAGATTTATAGTCATTCTCAAGTTCATAGTACTAATATTAGGTGGTATGCCAGCATTGGCGAACATAAATTAGGCTCAATTGAGTTGGAATTAAGAACAAAAGCACGAAATTATATTCAAATTGGAATTTGATGTACAAATATGATTCGATAGCAGATGAATTGAAGCAAATATACAATTTTTACAGCAGAATAGAAGGAAAATAAAGACATATATGTACAATGACGAGCATAAAATTTAGGTCAGACAGTAACATTAACTCATTTCTGAATTTGTTTTTTAAATCATTTCATCAGGATTGTTTAAATAAAAAATCAACTTATTTTTCCAATGGGATTCCAAAACAGAAGACCCTACTCCCAAATTTCTGAAAACAATTTCATATTTTCATTTCTACAGCTTCATGTATTATTCCTATTCCTAACCTCCCTGACAAAAGAAAGAGGAGAGATCTGATCTCATTTTGAACCATAAATAGGATTTTATTGTATACAACAAATGATAGTTTGTACATATAATAATGGAAGGTAACTTATTAAAACTTCACTTTGTCTTCATTTCAAACTCTTCGATCAATTTATTGGAGACGAATTGGGTTAAAAGTTCTAACGACGTATTCGACTATCAGGTGGTAATTCGTGTGAAATTAAAAGCAGAATACCATTTTATTATGTAACGGTGAAAGATGTGAGAAAAAAAATTGATTAAAACCAATTTTTATGTTAGATGAGATGAAAATACTCTGGTATAAATAATACAGGCCAACCAATATCGAAGTACATACTCATTTTTGTGAGGTTATGGTACTTATTAAATGGATCGGAAAGATTGAAATTGATGGAATTTTTGAACAATTACTCTCATAATGTATTTGAAAATAGCTCAAAAATGGTAAAATGAAGCACTCAAACCTATTATTAGGGACCCACAGGCCTAATTTGATAAAATTTGGTATAAGTCCATGAAAAACAATATTCTCCTATCAAATTCTCGAATGGTAAACATAATTCTCCTTCTTCTCATTAGAGAAGTTAGGGAGCACACTTTTTATATCGTCAGTAGCCATCATTCGATGACAATTAAAGCTACGAGTACTACTCATAGTTATATCTTAAAATGAGTTTCATGCTGTGACTACAACCTGCTCATAGAATGAAAAGAAGTCTTCAACATTATGACTCATGAAACAGCAAATTTTGATGAGAAAATAATTTTCTTATTTATTCTCAAAATAAAAAAATGGCAACTGAACATATGTAGTTCCATTTTGAGCAAGATAAGTCGGGGTTATTTTTAGATTTATTGATTGTCGAAGAACGCAATAAATTGCATTACTAATACCCAAGACATAAACGTCAAGAATTTTCGAATGAGTTTCATCTGTTTTATGCCTGAAAGACAAGAGATAGAGACATCCAAAGTTTTTCACCTTCGATCTCCACATTTTACAAAACGTCCTGTATATTTCCTGTGATGTGAATGTTACCACAAGTATTTGTGTTCAACTATGATTGAAGTAGCCTAATAACTAATGTTAAAAACTATAAAATCAAAAATTAACACTCGACTTAAATTTCACAAATATATTAAAAACTCTACATATGTTTCGGGTGGTTAACCCATTATCATGAGTAAACAATATTACTCAAACAATATTGTACTGAGTAATATTGTAAAACAAGTAGTACTACAAATAGTATTTTACTCAGTAATATTGTACACTCTTGATAATGGGTTAACCACTCGAAACATATGTAGAGTTTTTAATATATTTGTTAAACTTTCGTTAAGTGTGTTAATTATTAATTTTATAGTTTTTAACATAATGTTTTACCAAGAGATAAGCGAAACCCCCGTGTCATTTATGATAACTAATGGTTAAATATTGGGTATTTCATTAGGACAAAAGTTATATTCCTTTTCATGCTGTAGTAGAATGTGAAGCATTCATACAATGTATTTGAATTCTACCAGGATGTTATGAATTGCAAAAACATTGAAAATAATCTGTATCACTCTTAACAATATTCCTAATCAGTAAATCTTCGATCTGATACACAATACAATATCTCGTTCAGGAGACCTACAATTTGATATTAACAACAATTGGTCTTTGGTTATTTGGTTATTGATCTTGTTCATTGGATATCTGAGCATAACTCAAATTAATCATATTTTTGAACCATTATCCAATTCAAAGAGATGCACAACGTATTTTACACAGTATTCAAGTTAGGGCTGATGACAGTCTGCTCCACAAACCCTCAGAACGCTATTTCTATTTGTTTTTCTCTTTCTCTAATTCTTGAATGGCCGCCAATAACCATTGTTTCAGATGCATAGATTACTTGTGGAAGCATCGTTGTGTAATGCCTCAATTTGGCGCCTCTCGAAATGCACTTTTTGTTATAGTACGCCCATTACTAGTACTAGTGCTAGTACTATTAGATGATTACTTAAGTTTTAATTATATTATTATTGAATAAAATATTCTCTATTGTTAATAATTAGGAATAGGAATATTTTCATGATTAAATTATAATATAATATCACGTTCACTGAGAATTTTTTCGAATGTATGAACAACTAAATTTACTTACAGACTGAATTCTCGCTTACCTCTTCGGGAAACATAATTGGATAAATATTCAAATCAAACTCTTGTCTTAATCTTTCAGGAATATATTGGTGAAACATTATTACTTGATAACACAAAACCTTCCTCAAATTTGAACAAGACTATAAGTCATTATTAAGATACCTTAGTAGCTTTTCCGGTCTCAAGTTGAGAATGAACGAAACTTTTGGAAATACAAAACTCGACTTTTCAGCTAGAGAAATTCATTACAATTCAAATAAAATTTTTATAGCTAATGGAGCGGAAGAAAAAGTGAGTTCAATACTGACAAAATATGTAAGTATATAAGAAATAGAGAAATAGAACAACCATGAAATACCGGCTTTATAGCGTAATCTTCATGTGGAAAATTAACTGCTGCAGGCTGTTACCTCTTGACTAATGATACAAACTTTCGCCGAGGAATTCACGCTATATTCATCACCTCTCATCCTACATTTTACCTCTCCAGATGCCAGTAATGCGGACAGAAAGAAGCTTATGAGTTATCGGTTTTTCTAAATTCAACACTTAACCTACCATATTTCAACTCAAAGACTAGTAAATGAAGTTTTTATTCAACGAGTACCTGGATTTATAGTTTAATGAGATTTCGAACAGCTCTTGGGCCTGTAAGCTAAGTATATAACCCACCCAATTAATTAAATTGAAAGTTCACATCTCACGTGATGCCATTAAACACTGGAACGAAGGTCCAGAAAAACTATATAGAGGAATTGAATGTGTTTATGGTTCCAGAAATGCTACACTCTATTCTCTTTACTATTGCAATTCTACGTTTCGGCGCATATTGGCAGCTTCATCAAAGCCATTTGAATGGAATAACAGTTGAAGCAAAAAGCTTATTTTTTTACAATATACAAACATCATCATAAAGTTAACAGGCATTAGTTATTATAAATAACAGGTCTAACATGATCAAAAACACAGACTAATATTCGGCTGCTACTGAAAATATTAGAATTATAGTTAACACTATAATTTATCACAAATTACATAATAAAATACAAAGCTGATTTCAAATATGAATGTTACTGAATGATATTCTAAATTTAGTCAACTGATATGAAATCATAAAGAAGGGATATAAGATATGCCATCTTCAAATATGACCTCTGATTATGACCCAAAAAATAAATGACAAAACAAACCCCAATTTTCGAGAGAGTTTCAATCTGAGTTCATCGAAACATTCGTAATGAAACATTGATATGAATTTCATCAATTCTACAAATTATTCATAAATAACACTGGGGGAACAAAAATTCGTAACATATTTTCTGTTGACTTCTATTTTTAGGCGGTTTTAGAGGTAAATTGACATGCTGATTCCAAAACTCTAATCAGTTTTTTTATCGCGTCAATTTTTGTTCTACAGTTATTGTATACGATTACGTTTCTGAAATCGTAGCTAGAAGTGTTCTTCTCCACAATGGAAATTTATGTGGTTCAGTCCCTATAGGTCATTCAGTTTCTTTGCATGAAGAATACGAGGACATAAAGAAGGTAATTGACTTGTTGCAATATAACTTACACCAGTGAATCATCAGTGTTGACCTTAAAATGGTTTGTTTCCTTCTTGGCCAGCAACACGGATATACTAAGTATCCCTGTTTTCTATGTATGTGGGGCAGCAGAGTTCGTGAGAAGCATTTGGTGCAGTCGAAGTGGCCGCAAAGATATGACCTGAAACCTGGTGATCGAAACATTCTAATTCAGCCACTTATCCACAGAAAAAACCTTATATTTCCACCTTTGCATATAAAACAAGGTCTTATGAAGGAATTTGTTAAAGCTTTGTCAACTGAAAGTAGCGAAAATATCATTTCTGCATTTCCTAGCTTGTCATATGAGAAGATAAAGGCTACTACAACGGCAATTTACTTAAAGATGAACGTTTCATTGAAACAATGACCGAACTTGAAAAGAATGCTTGGTTGGCATTCAAAAGTATTGTCACAGACGTTCTTGGGAATACACGAGTCCAGAATCATGTCGAAATGGTTCAACAACTCTTAGAAAGCTTTAAAAAGCTTGCGTAACATGCGTATCAAAGAGATTTGATACTCATGTCACCAAGATTTGAAGGTCTTGGACGCAAGGTATCAAAGTGGATGGGATGTCAGTATGATGGCTGACTACTGTTGCAGCATCAAGCGAGAATGTCCCCAGATTGAACATTCTAGGAAATGTTATAAGCGAAAATGTATACCTTAACATATTTTTTTATTTTATGTATGAACACAATTTAACTTTCAATATTATAATAATAAACCTGAATGAATAAAATATTCTAATATGTTTGGTTAGTTTTTTTATATACACGCGAATTTTATTGGACGAGAAATAAACATTCTAGATCCTCGTGTCAATTTTACCAAGATATTGAAAATGTTGAAAATATAATATGAACATAGGAAAGTAAAGAAGAAATATTATCTAGCAAGAACTTAATACACAACGTGTTGGTCACATTATTTTTACTCCATTTATATTGTCGACATATTTACGAAGATACTACGGAGAAAACTACATTATGGAAGTTAAGATTTACCTATCAAAAGTACATAAATTATTATAGAAGGATAAATATCCATTTTGCATTAATGTTGTTTAAATTCTTCTTATCGTCGTTATACACACAAAAACTTCGGATAAAGTTCAACGAACAATAATTTTGAGTCTGACTGAAACCACAATCGAATAGCGCAATATTGACGGAATAGAAGGTCATTATTTTCGGCTATTATCCTTGGAAACATTTGGCTGTGGACTACATCACAGGCATCTACATATAAATGAGAATTTTAAGCTAATTTAAGGTCACACCGAATATATGTGCTATATAGGAATTCCATTTGACAGCTTTATAGACATGAAAAAATAGTTGTGGTTATTTCTAGACACACTAGGCAAGCAATATCGCGCTTTTTTCATATTAAAAACGATTTTATAATAACAACTTCGTGTTTACTCCTTTTCCGGAAGTGAGCTGAAAGTTTTGTGAAACGCTTGAATGTCCTTGCCTTTGTTAATGTTCAATTTCTTAATGATTATTATTATGCCTCATAAAAATATTGAAATGAGAATTAATCACCATCTACATTTGCTGACAATGGATGACAAAATCTGAAAGCAATACATTGAATTTCTTGATAAATATTTATAATTGTTTAATAGTAATTGTAAGTTAAATATTATATATATATATATATATATATATATATATATATATATATATATATATATAAAATCGTTCTTCCAATCAGTGACAGTCAGTCAAAACTAAAAAAAAAACTAATACTTGCCATTTCACTATGGATTGGAGCTACGTGAAAATTTTGGACGAATGATTTCCACTCTATCGAGTGTCAGAAGCAAAATGAAAAATAAAAGAAAAATGATCGCTTTGGTATTTTTCATATAGCAGAAGAGTGTTCTCTCAGAAAACCTATTATGAACTTGTGGTAATAGTGTGAATAATGAAGGTTTTTGAAGTTTAATAACATTTACGAAGACAGGAAAGAGAAGAAGCAGATTGAAAGAAGCAGAAGAGAAGAAGAAAATTGAAAATTTAAATGACTGTTGAAAATAAACTGAAATTCAAAAACTTGAACTCTTGATTTACATTTATTTACACTGATTTACGACTTCTTCAGATACTTCACCTGGAGAAGTCGTTTTGTTACGACGAAACGCGTCATTAGTCAATAAAGTGCAAATAATAAGTTGAAGTTTTTGAATTTTACTTTATATTCAATTAAAATGGATTCACATCAAGTGAACGCCAGCACTATTGAATATTTTAAATAGTGTTCTTTGTTTTTCAGGTTATACACATACAAATTTTTCTCCGAAAATTTTTTTTGTTTCATTTTCATTCTGAATAATTTTTTAAAAATTTTGGTACGTTCACTATAAAAGAAGTTTTTTCAATTTTTGCTCTCTATTATTTTGAATAAACTGAAAATTTTCAGTTCATCCTGAAAGAAAATAAGAGAAATTTTGGTAAATGTGGAACACGACTTACTACCTGAGTATTTTCACAGTTCGATATGACGCCATAAAAAATAAAATATTCGTAGAACTTACAACTATTTTCGAACAATCTCTCATTTTATGTTAAGTTATTCATAATCTGAAAATGACAATATATATTAGTATATATGCACATATAAAAATACATACATTGGTGCATATAGTTTTTCTACAAATAGAAATGAATGAAAAATTGAAGAAAATACTAAGGTATCTTTTAAAAAAATGTCATAGACAAGACAATGTCTAGTAGTAGAGCTATGAGAACATATGATATTTCCATCAATTTGTAATGGATAAATTTTACAGAATATTCAAAATCCATGCCTACACTTGATGGAACCATCATACAAACTGTTTCGACCTGCAAGACCTCAGCAGTTTCGGCACATCCACTCCCAAGTGAGGCAACGACTTCAATCCCCGATCACCTCATTTCTTATGACCCCGAAGTGAAGAATCGTCAAATTGTGACGATTCCTTTACTTAACAAAATGATAAATTGATACCTACGCGTATGTAGTTATAGCTTTATATATTTTGCGTTGAAGTCCCAATTGGTAGATGAGTCAAAATGGGTCATTAATTGCAGAAAAATTATAATGAGCCAAATTATAATATTTTAATTGGAATAGAAAACATTGGATGTATGTGTTTTATGTTTCATTTATGATGATTAAAGAGATTCAGTTACAAAACATTCGAATATCGTGGATACACACACAACAGTTTGTATCAATCAATTTGATATATATTAACATTGATATTTACATGAAAAACATACAACATTACAAGTGTGTTTACAGTACAGTAATAAATTATTTAAATATCTATTTCAGGTTATGTAAATTACGCATCCTCAAACAATTTCATTATGTTTAGAAATAACTTTCATTGGAAATTTTGGGTGTTATTCAAATCTTGAGTTGACGAATATAGAGAGGCATCAATATCTCCCCACGCATATTTTGCCCCCACAGGATATAAATTTAGACTCCGAGAAACTATCAACATACCACTCAGCAGATTCCTTACTTAGTATAAACAGAGAGGAAAATTTACGTTGTTATGAGAACGACAAATTATTCATTCTTGATTAGGTGTCATCATATATAAACAAGTCATAACTTCTCAGTATGGAGAGTATGGCGTCTTAGCATTCTTGATGTCTTTTCAACTTTCAAGGATGCGTTCCAATTAAAACGGACATGATAATTTATATGCAATAGAACATTTGAGAGTTTGGTGTGTTTCATTTCTATATCCAACCTTTAGCTGTTCTTTTTTTTGTTCTACTGCATTCTTGTTGAGGTTTTGAAACAGTCCTGTCCCATAACAGCATTGTGCACAGAAAACCCATTCATTATTTAGAATATTTGTTCTATATTCCACTCGAGGGATCAGACGCAATAAGGGTAGGTGCTGTTCCAGTGGAAATTATAATTTCAGCAAGGTTGAGCGGTTCTTTAGTTTTACTGTTGACATGCCTGTTTGAACGGGTTCAAATTCCTCCCTAGGTATTTCTGTGTGAGTATTATTCCACCTTATTTTTCAGCACTACCTTGACATATTATCTGGTATTCCAGAGGTGGTTTTACAAGAGTTCAGGGCATCTCTTGTTTGGAAGCCATAGTATTGATTCTTGTACTAAGCAGTCTCATGAAAATGAATTCATTTTTATGAATTCATTTTTATGTATCACTTCGATATCACAACACATCAGATTTGTTTGTACGATAATGAAATTCTTCAAACTGTAAACCAGTGTTTCCCAACCTTGTGCCATGCCCCACCTTCCAGCCTTTCTAAAATTCTTTTGCTCCTCAAAGAGTGAAAATTTTCAAATCAACAAGTGCAAAGGGTCGAACTCGTGTCGAGTACATTTTGAATTGCTCCCCTTCACAATGAAATCGCCCCCTGTGGGAAGTGGGTCCATGTTGAGAAACAGTGTTGTGAACATAATCGTAGAAATATAGCTTCTTATTCAGTAAATATTATATGAATTCACGTAATAGTAGAAAAAATGAGAAAGAACAAATTATAAAAGATTCATTTCAAGTTAAGATGTAATCTAATATATTGGGATTTATTCAAATTTTGAACTTTGAATGAAGTAGACATATTTGAAATACAAGTGATTGAAAAATCAAGGCATAAAAGAATGCGTCCGTAAAGGCAAGGTGACCCCTACTGTCTATGGCAATAAAAAGTGATTGAGAATTATAGTTACTGGCAAAATAACCGATACTTAACAGCATTATAAGTTTAGTATGCAAGACCAAATCCTGGCACGTGAACCTTCAATACAGGTTCAACAATAAATTACCTGCAAATACTATTCCAAAGTATATATCGAATATAATAAAATTGAATTGCTGCTAACAGCTAATAAAACGTTGATACCATATCAATCAGACGATATCTTTCTCATATTTCGTGGATTGTTAGTGCACATAATCCTTCTGTGGAATTATATCAAAAACACTCTGATACCACCATTTTTACAACATATCAAAACGATGGCTTACGGTTGAAGATGGAACTAAATCTTCTAGAAATGCTTGATACTGAATATAATAATCGAAGGAAAACATCAATTATAGTTACATACCCGTAAGCTTAACAATGAAAATACGGCACTTGTTCCAAAAATTGCCAAAATACAAAGTGGATTTTTAAAATCAGAGCAAAAATTTTTCGGAAGGTACTAATCGGATACTGTTAGACCAAGAAAATATCTAAATATTTGACATGTATGAGAATACACAACATATATTATAATTCTTTCAACTTGTGTGTGTATATAGCTTCAAATAAAAATTATATTTTTAGACGAATTATTATGCCCAATAAGGATAAAAATTTGGCAACATAAAAGATGGAGAAAAAATATATCCCTTAGTGGTGAAGAATCAATAAACAATGTCATAAAGTCTACCAAAATCGATCACAAAAATTATACATCGGAAAGTTTTAAAAGATCAAAAATTTTAGCAGTATTGAAGTTTGACAAAGTTATTTTCTGTTTGTGCATTTTATACCTGAATGTCAATGTTTTATATTTAAAATGCCAAATCAACTTTTTGTTTTTATATATAGAAATACAAAATAAATTTTAATATAAATTAGCATATTTTTGAATATTTTCAAATTTAACAACAATGGGACAGGAACGCCTGAGTGGTCTCACTTCTTTGAGAAAAATTAAAACATTCTCAAACCGAACCGATTGACGACGAAGTTCTACAAGAATTCTTCAAAAATTGTAAAGAAGAACGAATGAGATTTTATCTCGAGTTTGCCCATTATTTCTGAAATTTTTGTAGTGAATCGAATAAAATTTTGATATTCTGCCTGAGACAATGTCATAGATATTTTATTCACATACAAGTTGTTTTCATACTTGAAATTCGAAATATTATATTCGAATTTTCAGTATTATAATACGAGGAATTGGATTCGAGAACTTCCTAAGAGGGGGTTCAACATAACCCCATGACTCCACTCTGTGGATTGCCATTGATTTAAGGGTATAATGTAACTTATAAATCAAGTATTTTGAGAATACTAGATATATTTTTCCCATTTCGAATATTTCGCCTTATATTTATTATATTTTAATGAATGGTAAATTACTTCCTGAAACGTTTAAAATTTTCAATGTGGGAACCGAATTAAACAATATTTTAAATTTTATTAGCTCCCTAATTTAAATTTCAGGTAAATTCGAAACAAAAAAGTAACCATCCGAAACAGTAAAGTAAAAAACCATATTGTACCTAAAGAGTAACTGGAATAAATCAAGGTTATGATCGAACCCCGACAACACATCCAAAATAAACCCGATTATTTGAACTCATCATGGTAAATTATTATTTTGAGAGGGAACTTCCACTAAAACGTAGCTACTACGTGAATTTTTAAGAACACGCTTAGCGAATGATCGTAGGAGGCTTTTGGCCTCTAAAAGTTGTCCAAACAAACTGTCGAACTTGTTGAAGCATTTCTACATTTATGTTGCTCGTGAACCAAACCAAGTTTGTTCTTCGTGTTTTTCTTCCAAATTGCTGCCTGCAAACTAACTTCTCCGGAAGTAAGTTGCTAAACGTCTGCAGGAATTTTAATGTTTTTCTTTGGAATACCTCTACCTGTTCTCTGAATTCCGCATGTTTATCAAGTTGGAGGAATTTCGACCTATAAATTGAATGTCACCATATAAAATTCTAGAACTGGTCATTAAAAATCAGGTTCTGGGTTTATGTGGGAAATTTTCTGTTATTTCTGAGTTATTATCAGGATTTTAAAAAAATGCTCAAGCAAGACAACACTGTATAGTAAAGATATATATCTAGATATACAGGATAAGTTAGTGTGGTGTTACTTTTTGTGTGAATTAATAGTATTGAAAGACTAAGAAGAAATTTTCTGTGAGAGGGTTGCGAATGAATAGTTTACTTCTTATTGAGATTCGTGATCACGAAGATTGTAGTTTTATGTTATCTGTTGTCTTCGTTGATGTTACTCATCGTTCTTCAAGAAATTTCGATTCAGTTTAATTATTTTGTTCTTGGTTTGATCATACTGTTTCGTCATGAATGAAAGCGAATGTTTTGATTATTTGTTCCTCAAGTAGATCGCAAGAATTGTATATCGAATTAAATTCAACAGATTCAATAAATTACAATTCTCTCATTTGGTCAAGAGAGCCAACGGTTCATCACTTCATTAATCACAATTCAATAAACGTATGTCATCATTTAAATTACTCTCCTTCAAATAAGCAACTTCATTTTCAATTAACACCAAAAGATTTGTGACGACATCCACTTTCAGTGCTAAAAATTGGGTCCTAAGTGAACACTTGCTGACTCATTATTTATCTCTAATAGAGTGAAAAGTTGACCATTCAAATCTTTTACAGAAACCTGCACATCAAACAAAGCAATTACTTGACCTTCTAGAACAGGGGTTCTCAAACTTATTTTGTCTACTGCCCACTTTGAGAATAAATTATTGTTTAGCGCCCCCATTTTTTCACCTGATTTAAAGCCACTATAACTTCAAATTAAATTAATTAATTATCGTGAACTATATGAGCGAAGATGAAACATTCATTCTGAAACAGACTGGTACTAAACGGGTTACGGGTTACACCTGTCAATCAGAATGATTCTTGAGACGCAACTTTATAGTGTTCAGACATAGTATCTTTTATTTAAAATAAAACATAATTGATTTATATAAAAACTAAAGTGAAGAATGAATCTGATGCTGTTTAATAAGTTTGTTGATATCATGTTGCAATTTACTAAAGAACAGCCGCAAGTCGCCACATGACAAACATGCATAAACTCGTTTATTTCATTCGACGCTCAATCGTACTCAACAAGTAAGAACAAGTATTCTATGAACAAGCCGATTGATATAGGAATGCACAAATCCGATTTGTGCATTCAAAAAAAAGTTGTTGAAACATGATTGCCCGCAGTCTATTATCTACGAAAATTAGCTATCTAGGAATACTTATAACTATTAAAATGCGAAAGTGTGTCCATTGCCTTTTTATTTGTTCGTTTGCGTCTACTTTCATTCCGAAACGGAGCAACCGATTAACAATATTTTCCTTTTATTTATTGAATAAAACAGGACATATACATGAATTACGCGGAGAGAAATATCGAACCGAATTTGAGCAATCTCTTAATTAATATTAGTTGATGTTCACAAGTTGTAGTCGAGAGCTCAGTCGGTGTCTAAGAGTCTTCCTAGCTAGATGAAATTACAAATCGCCCCCCAAGCCTCTACACAACGCCCCCATTTTTTCTGAATCTCTTACCGCCCCCCTTTAAGCCTGCAGTGCCCACTAGGGGGCGTTATCGCTCACTTTGGGAACGGCTGTTCTAGAAGCACGGACATAGTGATTTTTCCAATTATAATTACAGTTTTTTTGCTGAGAAAAATTCACTATTTGTAAATTTTTCTGAGATATCATTAAAAATGGGTAGAAACGGTTAGTGTTATAAGGTGAAATTCACCGATAGATGGAATCTTCTGTGCCCTGACAATACGCTTATTTCAGTCATTAATCTCTCTTTTATTCATTGATTTTAGATGCGAAATGAAACAAATTTGAATAAGATAGTTTCATCAAAAAATTGAACAATATATTTCAAGAACAGTTGTTTAATATGAGAAAATACAATTAAGGAGTGCACAAAGAAGGATCAGTTACAATAACTTGGAACTCCTCTTTCATTATGTCGAAAAAAATATTATTTTTCTGATGTTCCGGTGTTTAAATATGTAGTCTATAATTTTGAAATTCTTAGTTTTCCATTCCTGGAATTATCCTACGGAATTAAACCGGAGATCTGTATTTTATGCAGTAAATTTGTGCGGATTGAATTTTAATTTGATTTCTGCCGACAAATTATCAACCTAAAAAGGCCCCAACTTCAATTTCAGTTTAGAGTTAATCACGTCTGAATGCTAGGCAACATTTTTCCATAAAATATCGCAACATTCATTCCGAGAAATGAAAAACTCATTATGAATTGTGAGTAATAATTTCGATTAAAAAAATGGAAACGAAAAATATCAGCTCAAGCTCTTTTGAGACTATGGCTTCTTAATTTTATAATTGCATTTCAATATAATTACGAAAATAAAGGAACTGGGTAGAGTCTTTAAATATTAACTGTATTCTATCAATCAGAAACAACTTGAATAAATTGAAATTTTTTCACGGGTTTTGTGTTTCATAGTGTGGTTGAATCTCAAATTTTTGTATTATTATAATCAAGCTTTTCTGACTTAATATACACAAACAACTTAATAGTGTAGGTACAGTTTATCTCCTAAATTTGATGACGAAATTGGTCCTTTCTGCTTCATAATATGGTTTTAATTTAGTTTTTTTGTTCAATGCTACAGTTAAAGTTTCGTGTGCCTGTCTCCTCGGCTTAGTCGGAAGAACACCCGACTATGGTTCGGTAGAACTCGGGTTCGAGCCCCAGTGAAAGCATGGGTGTTTGTGGTTGTCTATGATTTAAGTAGTTTGAATAATGATATATCTGGGTAACGTACATTGATTATAAGCCCAATGGCCGTTCGGAACAGGCGTTGAACTTGTAGGTCCACTGAATTGAAAAAAAAGTTTCATGAAATAACAATTACATTCATGAATTTTATGTACACATGCAGTTTATAAGTTCACTATTGGTGTAGTATATTTTATTTATCGCAATTTGATATTCTAATCAAACTACTATTAGAATCGACCATTATATAAATCAAGAACAAAATATTCTACCAGGGTATTTAGAAGTGTTTCACGAAAATATCATTCATTTTCAGAATGAGTGTCGTTATATAAAATAGAAGTAAATTTAACATTCTACTCCACAATTATATTTGTATAAATCACATGGCAGATTTCACTTTCACTCCTCATGAAAAAATCTTCAAAACAGATAGACTGAATGAATAGTTCCACTATGACTCACTCCCAATAAATCTAAGTAGCTCATTCGACGTAAAATTAGAATGAAGCGAAATATATATTTGCGAAGCCTAAGTTCGTAGTGCTGGTGTTATTTTCGACCTACATAAACTTGACGTTGAACTTAATGATGTTGATGGCGATTGTACAATCGGTATTCATGTCTAAGGTTAGACGACCTAGAACTTAAGATAGAATCTTAAAGTAAACAAATATATTGCCACAATTCATTTATAGATGGCGTAATTATTATAGCTTGAGAATGCATATCTTCGCGTTCTTGAGTTTGAAGGAATAAAACACATTCAAGGACTCGTATAAGGTATAAGTATACCTAATATACCCAGTATATTAGATATGAGTATGAAATTGGGACAGAGGCACCTTACAATTAGATCTCCTTTGAAAAATTATACTAAATTTGGATTTTATCATACGTTATAAATTCAATTACAATCGCCTTACTATCATATTTCTCTGAAATTTGATTATTGCAGACCATTCCAATGAATTAGATATTAACTTTCTAGTTTCCTCAGAATAGATACAGGAGTGAATGTCCGTTCAATGAGAGATATGGGCTCGAATTCCTGGGAAGACTAGGACGTTTCTGTTTCTTCGATTTATATAGAAATAGTTCGAGGTTGGTAAGTGATCCCATTATAAAAAACAACTGTCTACAGGCAGTCTATATTACGCTTTTTTTCATAAGTTTTCGACCAAGAATGTAAATTACTTGAATTAATCAAGGTATTCACGCTAGAGAAGTCACAATACACGCAGTTTCTAACCAATTCGTCTAGAGTGGGTCTAGACAAATTTAATTGGGCTTCATTCTTCAAACTTTTTCGCGAGGTTTCGATTCCTGCTAGATAATACACATATTAATGAAGGTATTCAAGATCGAGAGGTCAAAATACACGCATATTCTGTCAGATTCGTCTGGAGTATGTCTAGACAAGTTTGATTATACTTGCTTCATATGCCTCATGCAGTTTGAGGTGGATGTTCGTATTCATAGTCCCTGATGGTCTCGCAGTGGCATTATAAGATAATTCTACCTCGTTCCCCTTAGTAAATTCTCAAACTTTCACATTAACTATTCAACCTATAAATTTCTTGTGTGCATTGATTTCATTCAAGACAGCAGACCGACAATCTCACAGCGATGTATACATTACTTTCGATGTATAGACTTGTGGTTATTGTAAAAACATTTCTTGGAGAACAGCAATGAAATTATACAAAAAATTATGTGAAAATTCGAACGTATAATGTTTGTCAACATAAAATCGTCAATTATAGTTGAATTCACAGATTATCAATTATTTGTATTTTGAGAGTCAGAGTCTCCTTTCATTATATTTCATAAATCACAGTGGAAAAATATCTCCAAGGTTTGATATTTTTAACAACTATGAGCGAATTCTCATTTTTGTAGTACTCAAACTAGCAATTTTCATCGCTAATCCTAACTTACACTCCCACACCGGACATATTTCGACTTCCTAGGTGCTCATCAGAAGCGACTTCTTTTACCTATGCATGTTTTCTGTGTTCGGTATTGAACATTTAACTGACCGAAAGATGTCGTTCCTGATTACTCTATACAATTGTAGGATTTCTTAGGACCGGATAAAGCAGTGAGAAGGCAATTTCGTGATCATAATACCCAGTCGAAAAATGTGCAATGCTGAGAAAGCTCTGGAAAACGGTTCTGTTAGTTCTTTCCTTCAAGCGTGGTGATTATTTCGAGTTTTGTCTCGAATTCACTGAATGAAGTACATCAAGCCGTACTGATACCCAAAAAGACCAAGAAAAAGCTATAAATACGTTATTTGTCTATCAGACACACGCATGTATATGACGGTAGTGCAACTGATGAGTACTTTATGGTACGACGACTGTCTTGCGATTCCAACAAATGTAGGCACCGATTTCAATATTCTCTGACATATGTATATAGCTTCTGGTAATTCAAAACTTTAAGAAAAAATGATGGAGAGTTAATTTCTTTTTTATTCTAGAGTTCAAAATAAGGAGGTGTTGTGGAAAATTATTCAAGCGACGGTACATCCTTCCAAAGTTCAACTCACTGGAAACCTCTAAATATTCTTTATACGTATTTTATATAACGGGTGTTTTTTTTAGAAGTTTAGAACTTTAAATTGGCATTACTGTTAAAGATGGCGACCGATTTAACAGCTGAGAAATGCTTTATTCTCAGTTTGGTTTGGCAATTCATCATGAAGAGACTCACGCCTGAACAACGCTTGCAAATAGTGCACTTTCATTTCGAAAATGAAGCGCACTTCTGGTTGAATGGCTACGTCAACAAACAAAACTGCCGTATTTGGAGTGAAGATAATCCTCAAGTGTATGTAAAAACACCGTTATATCCAGAAAAACTGACTGTTTGGTGCGCTTTATGGGCTGGTGGAATCATTGGTCCGTACTTCTTCAAAAACGATGATGGCCAGAACGTTACAGTCAATGGTGATCGGTATAGAGCCATGATTACTAACTTTTTCATTTCTGAATTGAACAACCATGATGTATAGGAGCTGTGGTTTCAACAAGACGGCGCGACATGTCACACAGCTCGTGTCACAATCGATTTATTGAAAGACACGTTTGGAAGACAACACTAGGACTATTTAATAGCCCAATCCGTAGCAAGTTGGAGTATGGCAGCATGATCTGGTATCCCATTTACACTTCCCATCAACGCCATCTTGAGGCTATTCAGAGAAGGTTCTTGAAATTCTAAGTCTGGAGGGAGGATAAAGTTTATCCACAGAGAGAAGTCAATCATAACGAATTATTGAGTCGAATTAGTTCAATCTCATTGCAGAGCAGGAGAGAAACTTATCACTCAAATGTTTTTTACAAATTACTGCACAATAGTATTGATTGTCCTCCTCTCTTGTCCGCTTTGAATTTTCTTGTCTTAGGCAAAATTCTCGTAATACAGAATTATTACACCAAGAGACTCCGAGGACCAACTCCCTAATACAATCCCCCATTTGGTTTATGGAGTCTGCATTCAATAGAGTTGCCAATTATTGTGAAATTCACTTTGACTCCATAGAATTTATTATCAGGAGTTTTGTGAACAAAAAAAATTCAATAAAATGAATTGATTCAGATTGAGTTCTTTGTAATATTTCATTGAATGTATAATGTAGTTATTAGTTACTATTTTTTAGATTAGATTGAGCTCTTCGTTATATCTTTTTCATTTTAATTATTGAGTAAGTACTCAACATTGTTACTATTTTCTGTGAAAGAACTTATTATTATTATAAATAATGCATTGAGAATGTTGTTTGTCATGTCTTTAAATGAATGAGAGAGGGCTATAAAATTTATATAATTTACGATTAATAAAAACTTTATAACTGAATATTGAGCGGATAGAATGGTGAAATATTATAGAGTCTCTATGTTTTCTTTCTAGGACGGATGATTCAATATTTGTTGTAATATTGTCCCAACACATTATTTTCTAGTATACATACAAGTTCACATGAAAAGTACATAAAAATGGGAATGAAATACCCTTACCTTTCACAATAATTTCATCCATAGATGTATAAAATTGAATATGATGAAGTTTATCGGTAATATATTTATATCGATTTTCGACAGGAATATGGAAACCAAAACTCTGAAAATATATTTATTTCCCATGAAAGTATTTTCGGTATTCCGGTTTTATACTTTCTGGTCTAATTATATCTTTGCGAATACGCATTCCATTTTTAACACTTCAAATCAGGACAACGTTAGATGTTATTAGAAATATTCAAATTTGCCACCGCTTGTATTTTTCCTGTTGACATAACAAACCTGCTGAGGTCAGCAGCTCTGAATAAATTTGTTGCGCAGTCCAGGAAATAAAAGTCAGGTTATTGAACTGAAACATCCGCATTTTTCAATAAAATTATAATGAAAAAACAATGTTGGAAACATTCCGAGTTCGCTTACTCATCTACAAATAGTAGTAAGATATTTGTTTCCTTCACGAAGTTTTCTACACGTAAAGGGTGTTTTTTTTAGAGGTATAGAACTTTAAGTTGCAATAAAACAACGATGAATCATTCGATTGACAAGAATTTTTTTTATTCAAAAGATAATCTTGTGGCATTACATTTTAAATATGATTTCTGGCATATGACAACCACGGCTGGCTCGGATGTAGTCCAATCTGGACGTCCAATTTTCGATGACTTTTTCAAACATTTGTGGCCGTATATCGGCAATAACACGGCGAATATTGTCTTCCAAATGGTCAAGCGTTTGTGGCTTATCCGCATAGACCAATGACTTTACATAGCCCCACAGAAAGTAGTCTAGCCGTGTTAAATCACAAGATCTTGGAGGCCAATTCACAGGTCCAAAACGTGAAATTAGGCGGTCACCAAACGTGTCTTTCAATAAATCGATTGTGGCACGAGCTGTGTGACATGTTGCGCCGTCTTGTTGAAACCACAGCTCTTGGACATCATGGTTGTTCAATTCAGGAATGAAAAGTTAGTATTCATGGCTCTATACCGATCACCATTGACTGTAACGTTCTGGCCATCATCGTTTTGAAGAAGTACGGACCAATGATTCCACCAGCCCATAAAGCGCACCAAACAGTCAGTTTTTCTGGATGTAACGGTGTTTTGACATACACTTGAGGATTATCTTCACTCCAAATGCGGCAGTTTTGTTTGTTGACGTAGCCATTCAACCAGATGTGCGCTTCATCGCTAAACAAAATTCGCTTACGAAAATCGGAAACAACGGCAATCCCGTTTTGGGCCCATTCGACGAAACTACGCCTTGCTTGATGATCGTGAGTCTATTCATGATGAATTGCCAAACCAAACTGAGAATAAATCACTTTTCAGCTGTTAAATCGGTCGCCATCTTTAATAATGCCATCTTAAAGTTCTATACCTCTAAAACAACACCCGTTATAAGAAAATTAAAACCGTCATGGATTAATACCATATTTGCTCATAAATTAAAATTCAGTAATCGTTTATTTCATCTTGGGTTCAAATCCGTTGAACAGATTGAAGAAAATTATTGATAAAAGTACCAACAAAGCTAAATTCATACCAAAATGCAATGACCAATAAGAAAGTTACCATTCGGTTTTAACAAATGAGTTGTTTATAGACTTTGGATCTGTTTATATGATACTTTCATATCATACCAGTCTGTAGGGTGTACGTATGTAACTTTTTTCAATATGAGTTTCAGATAATACTGTGTAGTATCGAAAAAGAACGAAAAAACAAGAACTTGCAACTAATAATGATACGCAGAATTTCCATAGAACAAATAAGAAGAAAATAAAATAACTATGGAAGAATAGATCATGAGAAGTTGTCTCAGTCTATTTTTACAAGAATTGATTCCGAATCTATATTTAATGGAAAATTCAACTAGAATGAAACAATATTGATAAAAGGTACCTCATCTGATGCTGGTAAGTTTCTTGTATTCATAATCTGAACAAACTGTTAACTAACTATGTAGTTTGTTTGTTATGTACATGAACTACATCTTGCATAACATGAGCCGGATATTCTGGGTTTTCATAGAGGAATCCTTCCTGTCAATGTAAACAAATTTTGTGCATGAGTTGTTGTATGTAGTTCGGGAATTCAAATTAAGCCGTTGTTTGATAAAGCATGTTCAGATAATACCGATCGGAGTTTAATTGGAGCTCTGGTGATTAAAATAGTGGAACTGCATGTCAATTTTAAATTTCTTCAGTTGCTTTATAACCACATCTTATAGTATTTTAAAAATTGTATCTACTGATGAATCTATCTTTAGGATTTAATGATAACAGCTTGCTCTAATAGGCAACAACGGGGAACAACTAATAAGGGATTTTTGACATAATTTGTTTCAGCAAACCGACTGTACCATTAGAAGAAAGGTACATCAAAACTTTATTTTCGTTATAATTTGGACAAGCAAATACCAATAAAAAATTTTTTTGACGATTTATACCGAAAAATCGATTTTTTTTCGAACTTAAAAAAAAATTTTTTTCAGTTTTTTATTTATAACATTAAAAATTATTTTGCCAACTCAATGACATCAATAGATAAATTGTAGATGATTCAATAACGAACAAAATGGCACAGTCGGTTTGCTGAAATACATAATGTCACAACAAATTTCCTGTTGCTTAGTCTATAATGATACTCGAAATCAAGCGTATGATTCAGGATGAAATGTCGTTCAGCAAATTAATTCAAAGTACGAAAAGTTATTTTTCAGATTACATTTTATTATTTTTTAATGAAGCATTCTCTGAAGGATTTTCTCTGAATTATTCATTCACTCATATTCATTTGATATTTAAGGATATCATTTCAACAGAGCAAACAAACCTCAGGTTGGAGGGTTACAATCTTATTTGTAATATAGTAGAAATAGACCGCAACGGTCATAAACTTGAGGAAAACGTATCTCGAATGGAACTAATGCCTTACCCTGCCCTACAGCATCGATTTGGCCAAGCGTGAACGTCAAGATCATCGAAGGTTTGCTTTGAACGATGCAGCGGGCATAAAATTATTATAATTCGACGATGATTATTCAACAAATGACGGCATAAAAGTGTTTAGAAATGTACAAAGCATGTATGTTAAATATACATATTACTATAAATACATATTTTGTATATACTAAATATGCAAAAAATGTATATTTTTTCAATTAATAAAAAGAATTACGAAAGAATATTCAGAGCTGGCTATTCGAAAATATACGATGTGATGGCTGTTTTGTTGATGTCGAACTTAAACATATCCAGTTTTAGAAGATTTCATCAAGAAGATGTTCGAGACAATTTCTTATCTAGCAAAGAAGATTTTGTATAAGAATGTAGCACTCACTTGTTGAAATTTCGAGCAATATATTAGACTCATCCCTCATAAAGGAGTGTATAACATTCATTGTTGAGCACATGCCGTTCTGAAAACAATAAAAAAATGGCAAACCTAAAACGGAACCCTGTGGAACTCGCGACGATTTGGAACGTTTGTAGTTAATTGTTAATTGTCTTGACGATAGGTTACTTGGGTTGAAAAGAAAATAACAAATTTGTTTGATATTTCAGAGCGACTGAGTTTTTGGAGGAGGATGTCATGAGCTAATCAAACGCATTTATATTCTGGCGTAAATAAAGCCATGTTGGTCATTTACTAATTAGTTACAAAAGTGTGAGAAAAAAATATCGTGAAGAACAATTTCAAAAACTTCACTGGAATTGTTTACGATAGTAATGAGTCTTTAAGCTTCGAGGCAGTCTCCATTCCTCTTCCTTAGAATTTAGCAGACTTTACTCGCCTTCCACACATTTGGAAAGTGAGCAAATTTTGAGGACAAGTTGAAAATATAAAACAATGGGAAGCAAAAAGCTTAGCACAGTATTTTAGGGTAAACGACGAAGTTCTATTTTGTTTGTATCCTGTGTGTATTATGAGTAATAACAGACAGTAAATGTGAAAAACTTTATTTCTTGTTAATGTTTTGCTATTGTTGAGAAGAAAAAAATTTTCCACTTTCACAGTCTGTTATTGCAAAGAATATCAGCTCAAATCCGTTCCTTATTGGATATATCTGTAGATATACCTCATATACATGCCACAAATAGCTACGCATCAGCGGGTGAAACCCGATTCTTCGTTTACGTGGAAATATTTTGTTTGAACTCATCTCACATTTGTCACGAACAAATGTGCTGAAATGATTTATGTTTACAAATTACATTCGAGTGCATTTATCGAGCTTATGTTAACATCAAGCCGTTCACCCTCTGTCATTTGTTAATTGAGAATATGTGATGGTTGTGAAACTGGCTGACGAATTTCGATTGATATACCTAGTTAGTTCAACTCACTAAAATTATTTATTTTATTTCACACAGTCATCTCCCAAATGAAACGAACAATCTAGAGAATAAAAAACATAGAAACTGTCTTACAAACATTCTTGGCTGAATCGCATGATTTTATTTTTTATTTTATTATTTTTTTATTTTTACATACAAGGGCTCACCCAACAAACAGTTTAAAATGTACTATAAAACAGGAGCATATACTACAAATGTTAATTACCTATAAACTAACCTTCATATATTAAAATGTATATTTAATATGTGAATTCTTTATACATCTAATAGAAATAAAGTTTTCAATGCATTGACTTAATCTACAACACAAAAAACTCAATATATTAAATAAAAAATACTTAGCTTGGTATCACAAAATTTATAATGATGAATACTTGACAACTGCTTCGAGGTGTTATACCATTTTCAAAAGTTAAACAGTTTACCTATTGAAAATGGGCTAGCAACCCGAAGCAATTGTCAAGTATTCATCATAAATTTTGTGAAACCAAGCCAAGTGTTTTTATTCAATATATTAAACAATGTTTCACCAAGAGATCAGCGAATATTTAATTAACTTCATCAAAAAACTCAATTCTACTGGAAAAGATTGAAGAAATATATCATGAAAGAAAAACTCTATAAAAACTTATAACTATTCTCTTATCGTCCTTTAAATGAACTCTTAAAAGTTATGAAATACGGAGAGAAAACATCCGAGTTGGTTTCTGGACTGGAGCTGTATTTTGAAGTTTCAATCGAACAATAGTAATAATATTCTTTCGACTACCTACTTTATTTTAATCTATTTAAAGTCAATAACTGAAATGCAGTTCCTCAACTCATTGAAATGAGTTAATGACTATTAAACTGAGATATTATTATAAATTGAGACTTTCAATTACTATCAATAACTATAAAATTTAGAAGTTTTCATTAGAGTTTTCTAAACGACAGAGTGTAATCTAGTTGAACTTGCGAAATCTCGCCCATTTTCCTGCCGGATCAATCTCACTGAAAAAGGGCGAGATTCCATTCCCTAAATTGAATCAACTTGACAACAGGGCGCTTTGTTATAAGTTTTTTTGACCGCCAAAACGTCTCATAAATCGAAAAACATTTTTGATACTGTAGTTGCATCATATAACTGAAAAGTTAATTCACATTCTGCATACTATCTATTATCAAGTAAAAACATTAATGTAGATCATTATAATGGGAACGACCAAATATTATTAATTTCAACCACAATAATGAATTATTCAACGTAATTCAAACAAAAAGAGTATCGTTTATTGATTACTCCAATAAACCAGTTTTGTGATAAAATAAACTTAATGAGAGGCTTATACTTTCAATATAATGCATTTATTCAGTTGGAATTTTATACAGCTCATCATTTCCGCCACTAAAAGAGACAAAAACATGTATTCACCCTTCCCATATATATTGCCCCTATAAATTTTTATGGAAAAATGAACGAATTCAATGAATTTCATTAATAGTATGTATATTACACCTTCTAAAACAAACTCTATCACTCTCTCTTTTTCTATATATATATATATATATATATATATATATATATATATATATATATATATATATATATATATATATATATAAATAATAGTAAATGCGGAACAGAGAGAATAAAGGGAGAATTAAGAATAGTAAATGCGGAACAAAGTGGCTAAAAGAGGTCTAAAAGGATCTACAACAGATCAATATAAAAAATCTCGAAGATCGCACTGAATGTCGCTATAAAATCGCGTATATGAAGTTTGAGCAAAAATCAAATCGTCAACCTGGAGTAAAGTGGACAGCTGAACGGAAGAAAGAGCATTCTGAGAGGATGAAGCGTTTCTGAGAGGCAAAAAAGATGAAGCAAAATTCCTAACGATTGCGAATTCAAGTTCAGCCGCTCTCCTCATGAGGAACAATCGTAATAATAATAATAATATATATATATATATATATATATATATATATATATATATATATATATATATATATATATATATATATATATATATATATATATATATATATATATATATATATATATATATATATATATATATATATATATACGAGGACGATATTGCTATTACCACAGACAACAGAACTGAAGCCATTCTCGCCGTAGAAAAATTACATGAAATTGCGCAAAAAAGTGGTTACAAATTTCTTATGATAAAACCAAATACATGGAAATAAAACCAAAACATAAATCTTCTCTCATCACAGAACATGGTGAAATTCTGCAAGTAGGCCATTTTAAATACCTGGGGGAAGTTATAGAGTCCTCAGGTTTAAACCGAATCGCTAATGAACAGAGAATTACCAAGCTCCAAAGAGCCTACAAACTAACATGGCCTCACTTTAACAAAAAGTGCATTTCGAGAGGCGCCAAATTGAGGCATTATAACACAACGATTCTTCCAGTAGCAATCTACGCAGCTGAAACAATGGTTATTGACGGTCATTCAAGATTTAGAGAAATAGAAAAACAAGAACGGAAATTTCTTGAAAGATTTGCGGGCCAATCAATAGAAACGGCATTTGGATGAAAAGACCTCAGAATGAACTTCACCAAAAGACAAATACGATAACGGAAGAAATCAGAAAACGACGAGCAAAGTTCTATGCAAATGTTTACAGAATGGAACAGTCCAGAATACCGAAAAATTACTCGATATAATTACAAAGGTAAATGCGGAACAGAGTGGCTGAAAGAGGTCCAAAAAATCCACAACAGATCAATATAAAAAATCAGTGTCGCTATAAAATCGCACATGTGAAGTTTGAGCAAAAATCAAATCGTTAACCTGAAGTAAAATGGACAGATGAACGAAAGAAAGAGCATTCAGAGAGGATGAAGCGTTTTTGGGAGACAAAAAAGATGAAGCAAAAGTCCTAACAATTGAGAATTCAAGTTCAATCGCTCTCCTCATGGGGAACGATTATTAGTTATAATTGTTTTTCATTTTTTCTTCTTTACATACAAGGGCTCACTCAACAGACAGTTTAAAACTGTCCTATAATAGAGGAGCACATATTACAAATGTTAATTACATATAAACTAAGTTTATATAAACTATATATCTATAATGTATATCTTATAACAACTAGAAATTTTCCATACATCTCATCGAAATGAAGTTTTCGATGCATTGAGTTGAATTTTAGCATTAACAAAGAAAATACCGAATTCTACCAAACAATATTAAATAAATACATCATGAAAAGTAACTCTATAAAAACTGATAATTCCTATTCTATAGATCTTTAAAAATAATCTCTTTTTCAAATGTCTCTTAAATGTTCTTAAAAGTTATGAAATTCGGAGAGAAAATAATATACATATCCTATAATTCGAATTGCCGTTGGGTCTCAGGTTATAAAAAAATACATTCATTTTGTATAAACGTTTCAGCGTATCCCCTTCCTCAATATACTACCCACAATAATTTTGAATTGAATTTGAAACATTTGAATACATGTACATTGAACCTAGTTATAGATATTGATTAAGTAGTTATATAAAGTATATTATGAGCTCTTGAACAATTAGTGACTAGTCTAATTCCAAATATAAAAAAATAAACAATGAAATCTAGAAAAAAATAAATAAACAGGAAATATAAACGAGAAATAAGAAAAAAGAATTCATCGTTGAGATAATATTTTTTGATTTTCTAGTAACTGGGGCCTAGAGACAATTTTCCTCCATCAAAGATTGAACAAACTACAGTTGTTAAGAAACATAAACAGGACCAATTCTTCGAACTTTCAATTCCCATGAATTAATTGTATGAAGAAATCCACTCAACTTACCCCAAACACTTTCCGAACTTTTCCATTCAGGATGTGTTTCGAGTTTCAATAAAGGTGGAAGTTTTCCAACTTTTAATGAATTGGAAACTGATCAAAAGTTATTCCCATTGTGAATTTTGGTAAATATCGTTCTTTTTTGGAAATATCGAAATATTTCAAATGAAGCTCTTGTGGGGATGTAGACGCAAACGTTGTCATCGAAAAAACTTTCAAGAATAAATATTAAACGCGTTCCGAGAAACATCGAACGTGTGGAATGGAAATAACGTACAATAGTTTCATTCTATTATGGAAATCTTCAGTGGCATTCATTCAAACAATCAAGTTTCAATGTTTTTCCAAACGTATCTAGGCCCCATCTTCAAAATGGCGTTGATAGTCACTCGTGAAATGAACACCTGAGCTCCCTCTATCGAAGAAACGAGATAAACTCTCTCAAATCAGTGCGTACTTGAAGGAGATAAGACATAAGACCACAGTCACAGTTGTGAGTTGTTTGAATCGTTTACAAAGCCTCCAAGTTAGGCCTTTATAAGAGAACTATAGTCTATGGATATGTCAAGAAAAAAATCATAGACTGTGCTTAGTGAAATTTGTAATTAACAGTAGTTAACAATGTGCTCACATTTTATTTACGAAACATATGACATTTAATAATAACGATAAATTAATACCCCTACTAGGTGACTGATACCTGGGATGAACACGATATTATTGTTGAATTAAACCTCCTACTTCATACAAAAACTGTGAAGTATTATGAATTTTAAGTTGAACAATGACATTGAATTTCAAATCATTCAACCGTAATAATTCAATGATTACGCTATAATACTATATTTGAAATTATAGTAACTAGTGTATACCACATCATTTTTACCGATTTCACAAAAAGAATTCAATTCACTCAATATATGTTTCGGACTGCTAAACTATTGTCAGAGTTATGTCAACTCTTGACAGTAGCTTCCCATAGACAATCGTAATTCTATACACCTAAATTTGAAACTTATTTTTTCATATATAATGTAAGAATATTTGTTGTCTAAACTTTCGCCTGAATGAAAAATGTTTTTTTTTTGGGGGTAGGTATACAAGCCCGCCCCAATTATTCATGGAATCACAAAGAGAACGTTACCTCCTCTAGATAACGAATTAAATATTAAAGTTCCCAGTAGACCTGTTGGTAGTGTTTTTAGTGGAAGTATTACACCACTACTAGGTGGTGTAATAAATGGAAGTATTTGTTGACTAAACGCCAGATTTAATAGAGTAAATTCCCCCTTTTATTCTGTAATATACGTTTAGGGTGTTTTTTTAGAGGCATAGAAGTTTAAATTGCAATAAAACAACGATGGATCATTCGATTGACAAGAATTTTTTTTATTCGAAAGATAATCTTGTGGCATTACATTTTAAATATGATTTTTGGCATATGACCGCCACGGCTGGCTCGGATGTAGTCCATTCTGGACGTCCAATTTTCGAAGACTTTTTCCAACATTTGTGGCCTTATATCGGCAATAGCACGGCGAATATTGTCTTCCACATGGTCAAGTGTTTGTGGCTTATCCGCATAGACCAATGTCTTTACAGAGACCCACAGAAATTAGTCTAGCCGTGTTAAATCACAATATCTTGGAGGCCAATTCACAGGTCCAAACCTGAAATTGGGCAGTCACCTAACGTGTGTTTCAATAAATCGATTGCGGCACGAGCTGTGTGACATGTTGCGCCGTCTTTTTGAAACCACAGCTCCTGGACATCATGGTTGTTCAATTCAGGAATGAAAAAGTTAGTAATCATGGCTCTATACCGATCACCATTGACTTTAACGTTCTGGCCATCATCGTTTTTTGAAGAACTACGGACCAATGATTCCACCAGCCCATAAAGCGCACCAAACAGTCAGTTTTTCTGGATGTAACGGTGTTTTGATATACACTTGAGGATTATCTTCACTCCAAATGCGTTTGGGGTCCATTCGACGAATCTACGCCTTGCTTGATGATCGTTTGGCTTCAATTCTTGCACGAGTTGAATTTTGTAAGCACGCAATTCAAGATCCTTCCGCAAAATCTTCCATAAAGTGGATGGACACAGGTCCAATTCCTGTGCTCGATGGCGGATGGACTCATTCGGGTCTTCCTCAATGCTACGCTCTACAGTAGCAATAGCTTCTTCTGTACACACCGTACGGCGTCTCTGGGGATGCGAGTTATCAATAAGAGTAAACGTGGTGTGAAAACGTTCCATAGTTAATCGAATTAACTGCTCTGATGGACGATTTTGTCGACGATAAAATGGACGAAGTGCGCGTATTCCGCACACAACCATTATTTTCGAAATAAAATTACACTATTTGCAAGCGTTGTTCAGGAGTGAGTCTATTCATGATGAATTGCCAAATCAAACTGAGAATAAATCACTTCTCAGCTGTTGAATCGGTCGTCATCTTCAACTGTAATGCCAATTTAAAGTTCTATACCTCTAAAAAAAACACCCGTTATAAGTGTAGCTCACGTTTAATTTCCCCAAAAATTTGATCCTTTCAGAAATGTACACACCAGGAAATCAATAAGATCATTCGTTGACGCAAAGAATATTTGGTATACTCTCTGACGAAGGACAATATCAGTATTATATTTCCAATTTGGGGATTTTATCTATCCACATATAAAGCCACATGCCATTGAGCTATAGGAGTTTGGCAAGGTTTTCTCAATGCTGTGTTCATGACATTTTTTGATTATTATGAAAGCCGGAACTCACAACCCGATAACAAATATTGTTATCGTTCTATTGCGGATTGTCTTGAAAGGGTAGATGGAAAACCGCAGATAAAACCTTTTGTGAAGCCTTCGACTGGAAATATATCACTATATAAATATATCACTACGGTTTTACTACATATTAAACATTATAGAATCTTCTTTTCAATTATTCACCACATTTGGAACTCTGTTCTTGGAGATGCAGTTGAGAAAGCTTCAAAATCAAAAGCGTTCATTATTGGGCAAGTTTACCTTTACATTGAATATAAACTTAAATTCAAACATTTGAACTTATGATTTACACTTAATTGACTACATAGCATGACGCGTTTCGTCGTTACAAACGACTTCTTCAGATGCTTACAGAATAATGAATTCTGTGAGCATCTGAAGTCGTTTGTAACGACGAAACGCGTCATGCTATGTAGTCAATAAAGTGTAAATCATAAGTTCAAGTGTTTGAATTTGAATTTATATTCAATTATAATGGATTTACATCAAGTAAACGCCAACACTATTAAATATTTACCTTCACAGTTGAATATTCTTCCATAAATTTCAATATTTTCAATTTCAGCTCCAATAATGAATCCAGCAAACGAAAACGCTGCATTAGAATAGAAAACAAAGGTCGATAACTAATAAGAGTGTTTTCAATTTGAAAATGAATGCGCGTCTAGCCTTACAATTTCAATACGAAATGAAGCACGTAAAATGTAGGTCATAAAATGGAAAATGTCATAAAACTTTGACGAGTCTCGGAAAATCGTAAAGTCTGCATGCAATTTAAGTTAAAGGCATTCCTGAGACTTGGAGTACTAGCTTAGTGGAAGTATTTTGCATTTTCCACGTTCATTTTCTTATTACAGGTTATTCCCCAAATGAATGAGAAACCATTCTGAAGTTTTGAAAACTCTTTGAAACCATTTTGGAATTTTTGGAACTTTTGGAATTTTCAATCAAATATGAAAACCTATAGAGTTCAACCAGAAAATCGGAGATATAAGAGCAACAAGGATCTCACTTATAAATCTCAACAACTCCTCAATTTTTTGAACAGATTAACTAGGAAAACATCTGTCGCATATGTGAATGTATTTATTGTTATTGAAATCAATGATAAGGTCATATTTTGAACATTGCTCCACTTTTTTATTCGGTTTGACTAGGGAAAAAATCAAGAAATTACAGAACAGCAAACAATTTAAAAGTCTAATAGATGCCCCAGTTTAAACCAAGCTGAAATCTTTGAAAATATTGTCTGTTAAACAGAAAATACTCTTTGCTTTATATATATTTATATATAAAATAAGAAATCAGCTGCTTCCATGCAATGTATTTAAAAATGTACCATATGTCAGTGATACCCATGGTATTACATGATTATAATACTAGAAATACTGATAGTTTTTAAATCCAAAGTTGTAAGCTTTCTGAATCTTACTATGTTCTATATTCTATGACGGATTTAGTGCTTTCAATAACTTATCAAGTATCTTCAAAACTAGTACTAGTGTTAAGATATTTAAGCGTGAACTGAGAAAATATATTTAAAATAATAAGATAGGAATGTAATTCAAAATTGACCTATCAAAATACTTGTATGTTTTGTCTACATGAATGAGTATTATTATTATTAAATCATAACGAGTACTCGAAATATGATTTTAATTTTGAATATGGAGCCATGAAAAAATAAAGTTTCAACTAGCAAGCCAAAGTAACATTTAAACAACTACCATGCTAACAATTGCACCAAGAGCTCGAGACTAGCTGTAAAGAAAAATAACGAATACAACGATAAAACTGAAAGTTTTATCTTGATCGGAAGGGTCGCCGTTTTGTTTCATGAGGGACCTTCAATCTGCAGAGCTACTGAGTAGAGTATTCTGCAGAGCTACTGACAGCTAGTAACCTTCCCAGACATGAGGTTTGAATGCACGAAGATGGATTTAATTTTGGCAAATGTCAAAGCAGTGAATTTAGCTCATTTTTGAAAAGTCAAATATAAATTGCATAAAAACACTTGGCTCAGTTTCACTTAATTCGACTGATTGCTTGCCAATTGTTCAGAAGTCAAACTGAACAACTCAGTAGTTTCAGTTGTTCAGTTTACCTAGTTTACCTTCTGAAAATGGGGTAACATCTCGAAACAATTGTCAAGCATTAGCACAGTTTCTTCACTAATCATTAGTATTATGTTGTACTTCAGTTATTCGATTATGTGTCCTCTTTCGACCAATAGAATTCAATGAAGCTTTAATCGTTTGCTTTATCTCAATTTTATTTGAGTTATGACAGGGGTACGTAGTTTTTGAGCTTGAACTTGAGGTAGGCGCACAGAAAAATAGGGAACCTATCTGCTCTGCACCATCAAACTTCAGTACAAACACTCATCATATTGATTGAAATGCAGAGTTAAAGCATAAATTTTCGATGGGGTTTTACAATTTCATATCGATTGTGATAATTACTTCATAATTACATGTATAATTAATGACACTGTTGATGTGTTCCATAATTATATCAGCGAATTCAATGGACGATGAATCAACTCTGTGATAGTTCATATTTAAATGAGAGGTTATATGAAACACTTGTCTAAAAATCACTGACTGAATAATTCTTTATTCGACTACTTTGGCCTTTTACGGCATTATCAAGAATGATATGCATTATCAAGTATTTATTATTACCTCTCATTCATTGATATTACGTTTTACTTCAGTTATTCGATTATGTGTCCACATTTTAGTTGAGTTAGAAAAGGGGTACGTAGTATTTGAACTTGAACTTGAGATAGGCACACAGAAAAACAGGGAACCCTTCTGCTCTACACCATCAAACTTCACGACAAAGACTCTATACTAAAGTAAAAATTCATCATCGTATTGATTGAAATTCAAAGTTAACGCATAAATTTTCGATGTGTACATTTACGTGAATAATTATGAATAATCAGTTGGCCTCTATAATTGTACTGTTAAAAATACATTATCAAGAAGGAGATAAAACATATTTCTAATCATAACAAAGATACAATATCAACCGAAATTGAATAATCAAATATTAGGTAATTGTCGTGATAAATTTTTATAGTATGTTCATTGAATAACGCAGATAATAGGAGGTACAAATATAGATATAAATATACAAGATACAAATCTGAAGTTGACAACAGATGTACCATATCTATTATTACTAATAAACATAAATAACCATATGTAACAATTAGAATTTCGAGAATTACATTATATTTTTACTTCATGAGGTTATTCGTGAATTGATTTCAGAACTATTGAATAGATATTAAAATTTTACGCAGCATTCAGCAGTTGAAGATTTTTTTATCTTGGGTAATTAGAGCTATGGTATTGTATTCTAGTACATGACTATGAATTTCAAATCATGAAAACTACACACTAGGATTCGAAACCAGATCTGTCACTTCTTTTCCAGCAATAATAAAAATTGAATATCTTATTGCAATTCGGAAATCGAAGAATTAGAGGAATTTCTACAGTTTTTATGTTATTATATATGTTAGTTTCATCAACACATCATTTTTATCTCGAGTGATATGTTTAAATTACTCTAAACTCCTAATGAATCACAAATTCTGACGACTATACAGCTCTCTCACTCCTTTTCCAGCAATAATGAAGATTGAATACCTTATTGCAATTCCACATGCGAAGAATTAGAGGAATTTCTACAATTTTATGGTATTATATATGTTAATTTCATCAACATATAAATTTTATTCCGAGTAATAGGTCAAAATTACTCAAAACTCATTATGAATCACAAATTCTGACAACTACACACAGGAAAGTCCATGTCCCACCCAGGATTCGAACCAGCTCTCTCATTTCTTTTCCAGGAACAATGAAGATTGAATACCTTATTGCAATTCCAAATGCGAAGAATTAGAGAATTTCTAGAGGTAATTTCTACAATTTTTTATTCCGAGTATAGGTCATTATAAAACTCATATGTTAATTTCATCAACATATAATTCTTATTTGGAGTAATATGTCTAAATTACTCAAAACTCATTATGAATCACAAATTCTGACAACTACATACAGGAAAGTCCATGTCCCACCCAGGATTCGAACCAGCTCTCTCATTTCTTTTCCAGGAACAATGAAGATTGAATACCTTATTGCAATTCCAAATGCGAAGAATTAGAGGAATTTCTACAATTTTATGGTATGATATATGTCAATTTCATCAACATATAAATTTTATTTCGAGTATTAGGTCTAAAATACTCAAAACTCATTATGAATCACGAATTCTGACAACAACACACAGGAAAATCCATATTTCGCCCATGATTCGAACCCAGCTCTCTCATTTATTTTCCAGCAATAATGAAGATTGGATAGCTTATTGGAATTTCGAATTCGAAGAATTAGAAGAATTTCTATAATTTTAGGTACTGTATATGTTGATTTTATCAACATATCATTTTTATTTCGAGTTATAGGTCTAAATTAAACAAAACTCATTATGAATCAAAAATTCTAACTACACACAGAAAAAATTAATTCTTACGTAGGATTCGAACACAACTCGTTAATTTATTTTCTAGCAATTAGGAAGCCTGAATTAGAATTTCGAATTCACAACTTGGAAGATTAAATTTTTATATAATTTCATCAATATATCATGAGGACAACGGATGACAAAATGTCATCTAGAACTCTCTGCTCTCGAATCCTACAACGGATTTGCAAATGTCTTCTAGTGTTCACAATCATTGCTTTCGATTCCTATATTTTCCTACACTTGCATCTTACCTCAGTTAAGTCGGGCATATCAAATATGGTCAGTGCTGCACTGTATTTTTCCTTGGTCAATAACTTCTTGCCTCCGATGAATGCCAAATTCGGAAACAGCGTTCTCAACGTTGTCAATCCAATAACTCTAAACAGAACCACGTATTCAGTCACTTCAATAAGATTCGGAAAACTAAACCCATCGAAATCCAGGTAAGTGAAATTATCCATTAGGACGAAATACAAAATCCCGTTAACAATCCTACAACCCTGAAGATTGTTCAACTGCGACGGTTCATTTCGTATATCTATAGTGGAACACACTTTGGCATTCATAGCACATATTGAAGACAACAAAATAAAGAACGTTTTCAGTAAATTCATGGTTTAACCGACCAAATGTAAACGGATAAGAGCTGCACGTGAAACGTATATTCCAGAAACTACTTCAAAGCATTCGACACTGATTCTAGGATGCTGAATTGGTTTCAGGTTAATAATGGGTCAATTGGTGTCAACTGAGTGACCGTTAACCTTGCAATTTGAAATCACGTAGGCGAGATAATTGTTGGTCTATTTGAACACACGTTGTTTCCATAAACGATATAAATCATATAGGTATCTATCTGTACACCAGACGACTGCGAAGTGGACATTTGTAAAGGTTTATTTACACGCTTAGCGATCCACATCAAGTTTACGCTTGATGTGGCAAGCGCAATCATGTTGAATAGATTATTAGCGTGGAAGCGAGACCTAGGATAATTGTCATCAATACGTATGGCTGTCGGTTTATGACCACAAAAGGCATTCAGAAACGTGTAAACGGTTCCTAAATTCGAGCCAACCGTAAACATGTCTTAGCAAAAATGTAATCTCATCTTAACAAACAAAACTGTTAGGTTAATCTGAGTAAACTTAGGCTTGAATTTAGCATATGGTGTGTTAACTATGACATCAACAGTTCAACTGTAATTGAATATGTAATTCGGATAATTGAAATTATTATGGATATTATAACATTTGAAACACATACAAGAAATGTGTGCTTCAGATGAATGGGAATATCTTGGCTGAAATATTTTCTTCCTGCGTAGAGAGGAAGAAACATCGTCGCCACAGAGGAAGTAGAATTGGACTACCTACTTCAAAGGTGGTCGAATTCAGTAGAAAAGCAACTGGAGAAGAAAACTTACGTAGGCGTATTTGTGGGCAAGTAATATTCTTTTTATTGGCAATAATATATTGTGTGGTACTCCATAAGGTGTGAGCTAAATGAAAGTTCGGTTCTGTAGAGAAGGCAACTAAAGAAGGTCTGAATTAAATGATACTGTAAATCTAAAGAAGAAGAAAAAACTAAGAGGGCTCATTTATCAACAAGAAATATTTCTTTTATTGATGCTAAAATATTTGTCTCAAACTTTTTTATACTCTACATCTGAAACTGAATTAATACCCAGTGAATTTCAAAAATCAATATATCATTATCTAAAATCAGGAATTGGATATTTTCGGCAGTATTTTCGATAAATTGAAATATCTTCTGCCATACGTATCTGAAGAGAATTAAAATAATGAGAGAAATTAGGAATTGGGAAGATAATGAGAAAACATTCGGAGATTTATGTTTTTTAACATTTGGTCTATAAAATGGTGGAGATAAAAGTGTATAAACACTATTGTTAGCTGTTCTATATTATGTGTTCTTATGAAGCAAATTATCTGAAATGAAATTTGAAACGATGAAATACCTGAATAAAAAAGGGCCTACATTTTCAGGGGGAAGAAGATTTGATTGAGAAAGCGCACTGAAACATAAAGATGATTTTCACTTGTGGCTACCTCCTCAAAGACTCTTACTTCTTTTAATCCTACTTTATCCCGGTGTAAATGTTGGAAGATTTGCTTTTCTATGATCTAACTGCCATTAAATATTCGAAAAGTGCGTAAATCTAGAAAACAGTATTTTCAATAACTGAGATTGAATTCTGGCTTACCTCTTGGTGAAACATGATTAAATAAAAATCTGAATCAAACTCTTAGCTTAAAGTTTCTCAGATATTATTTTCGTTAGTATTTTCGTTACCATTTCAATTTTCAAATGGATATACATCAAGTAACGGCAGTAAACTTTTAAACAGCTGTCCTCATTCATTGTAATAAATAGACGAATATAATTGGTCTATCTGAAATTGCTGAATGGCTTCTGTACTGAAGAGGCACCGGCTATTTCAGCCGTTGGATGTTTGCGTTGAGTTAACCCATATACCGTTGGGCAGCCTTCTAGGTAATCTCGCTTAAGTCCTGTTTGGGACCATCGGCACGTGGTGTTATTGTGTTGTTTGACTACTCTGTGACAGTTTTTGCTGCTTTGTGCGACAGGAGTGCGTCTACTAATCACGTCATCGCAGGCGGTGGCTTCAGATATGTTCCCGCTTCAACACAGACACTGACAGAATGAATATACGAGGTCTGACCGAAAAAAAGGTGAATTTTGAATTCTTCGATTACATCGGCGTGGTGCACCATGAGTTCTTGCCAACAGGTCGTACGGTTAACAAGGGATTTCACAAGGAAGTTACGCAACGTTTGAGTAACTCAATACGGCTCAAACGATCAGGATTGTGCGAAAACCAGTCATGGATTTTGCATCATGATAATGCACTAGCTCACACATCAATGCCTGTTCGCGATTTTTCGGACAAAAACAACACAGTAATCATGCACCAACCACCGTACTCACCAGATTTGGCTCCCTTCGACCTTTTCCTATTCCCAAAATTGAAGAGATCAATGAAATGAAAGCGTTTTGCCACAATTGATGAAATAATAATAAATAATATAATAATAATAAAGTCGGAATCGAAGAACGAGCTGATGGCCATACCAGAAAGCGCATTTCAGAAGTTTTTCGAGGATTGGAAGAAGCGCTGGCATAAGTGCTTTATATCTGAAGAGGATTACTTTGAAGGGAACAAAATGGATATTTCTGAATGAATGAATACCTCTAGAAAAAATTCAAAATTCACCTTATCTTTTGAACAGATTTCGTATTTACCTAGTTTTGCACCTTGTTTTTATTTATACTTCTGCTGACAACAATTGTTTCGTGTCATAGATTTTCTACGAATAAAGTTTATCAAATTTGAAGAAATATTTAGAGGAAATATTCAAGGAAAACTATTTACACGATGAATATAATTTGCACTACCTATTTATGCCTCTATTCAAAAGTCGATAAATGAAAAATTAATTCTGAAATAACTATTCAAATATTCATTTCTGTTGACGTATCGTTCTGCCTTTTAATATTCACAGAAATGTTTCTGCCTCAGCATTCACTTGGAAGTTTATTCGTCTTCGTCACCATGACGAAATCTCTGAAAACTCATGACAAGTCAGGTAACTCAAATAATTCAAAGAGACCAGTTGATAATATACTATGCGAAAATTGTAATGAATGCCCAATAATTTCATCACAAGTTTAGAGCCCATAAATATGCAAAAACTCCAATCATGGCTCTATATACACACAATTTAACTGAAGAATACGTTCTAATCACAATAACACAAAAAGTTTTGCAACTGAGGGAGACAAAAATCTCACAAATTCGCTAAAACTTAGAGAAAACTATACATGAAAAAACAGATATCAACAATCTGATTTCAATCTATTCAATAAACCTTTTATTTAACACTTATAAAATCAACACAAAACAATCATTAAGCAATATATCTCAGAACTCAATTTTTCCAGATCTAAGAATCAATTTCAAACAGATAACCACAATATAAACAATAAAATATAAATATCCTGCATTAGTCAGTATATAACGAATTAACGAAATAAAATAATATGTCAGACGTGTCCTGAAGAAGAAATCAACTAAAACACTTCCAAAGCGAATGCTGAAACCAGAAACTTTGCTCTGAATATTAAAAAGGCAAAAGTGAGAAGTTTAATCTTCATAATACAACAATATTCAAAATTTTCTCATAATTTTAAGTAAAATACGCATGACGACGTTTCGAAGTACTACTTCTTTATCAAATGCTGGATTAATACTATGTGTAATCCTACAAAGTCAGTACTTATAGCTATTTTCACAGAACATACCAGGTATGTTCTATGACTAACTTGGAGTGGGGACCATAGAATACACTGATATTTAACAAAAGGATCGTATACCTGAAGATGAAACAGAAAATTAATTTCTTAAGTCAGGTATTACCAATGAAATGTAGGAAATATACAAATATACAACTAAGATTTCTAAATACTAATAAATGAAATTTAATTTTTTTTCAACATAAAACATAAAATTTAATGTAAATTAACTAAAACTGAGGTAGTCAATCTGATCTGCTAACTGGATATTCTTATAGAACAAATTAAGAAGAGGACTAGTGTTAACCTCTAACTGGCTATTAAGTAAAAGTCCAGAATTTTTGAATTTATTTATATGTAATAATTCTAGAAAATTTAGTTTGGAACCTTCATTCTCTCTATTTAATATTTCAAACTCTGAACTAAATATATGGCTTTCTTCTTATAAATGATTAGCATAATGGGAATCTGTTCTTTGTTTATCAAAACTACGTTTATGTTCCGATAATCTAATTTGGAAATTTCTGAAAGTTCTTCTTATATAAAATTTTTCACAACTGCCACATTTAATTTTGTAAACCCCACACATTTGATTTTTATTAATTTTTGATTTTTTATTATTTTACCAGTGTTATTAGTGGTCCGAAAAGAAATATTAATCTTATAGCTTGCTAAAAGTGATTTTAATTTCAAACTAGGTGTCCCCATATATGTTAAAACACTATATATTGACTTTTCTTTACTTTTTCTTTGACTTTTCTTTGACGTCGTCATGCGTATTTCATATTAAATTATGAGAACATTTTAAATATTGTTGTATTATGGATATTAATTTTCTCCAAGTATCAGCCTCATCAATTATCAATTTAATTTTCATGTTAATATTTGACGTTCGATATCCGAAGCAATTTATAAAATTAAATTATTCAATACATTTGATAAAGTTTCAATTCACAACGAAATGTCAATTCGAATGAATATTATTTCAATCAAAAAAAGCCAGTTATTGCTGAAAATACCTTTCAAAAATTATATATATATATTCTAGTTTTTGTCTTGCAATCATATGTATTTTCACTTGAGTATTTAATGAACCTACTACACAATTTGTCACTTATTATCGAAAAAGTAGATTATACAGAATCTGTAACCAGTATCTCCTTTCCATGAATGGAAAAATTCGAGCATCCAATTATGGTGTGAAACGGGAGCATTTGTATTCAACATATCGCTCCACTCATATTGTATGGACGTGCTCAATCTCGGTCACCGTGACAGCCAGTAACAATTAGCTTGTAATTTGAAGGAATATTGATGAAACGATCTAGAACCACGGACGGAAAAAATTAATATTTGCTGAAATGAATCATTAAAATTCCCATGTTTCACTGGTTATTTTTAAAATATATCTATAGGCGTGTTTGAAACTGAGCTTGAAATTAATGGAGGGGATAAGGCTGTAAAAAATAAATGAGCATTTCTATTTCATTACCAACACTTTATGAAAACATAATTATATATATATATATATATATATATATATATATATATATATATATATATATATATATATATATATATATATATATAATACTGAGACTCTTAATCGAAATATCCAAATATTTCAAATAAAACTCTCAGGGAGCTGTCTACACAAATGTTGTCAACAGAACGAACCCATCACTTTCGAGAGCGAATATTATGTGCATTTCGAAAAATTCATCGATCTCGTTGAATGATAATAGGATACAATTGTTTCATCATTATTATGAATCCGTAGTCCATATTTAATCTATCAATCGAGAATAAATGACTTTCAAAACGCCCACAGGTCCTATACCGGAAAGAGGGGAATAGCTCTTAGTGAAAATTCACGTGAGCTCCCTCTATCGGAGAAAAGACGTATAAACTCTCCCTAGCGTTCTAGATTCCTACTCATGACAACAGTAGTGCGAGTGCGTAAGGCTTTGTAGACATTTCATTCGAACACTACAGAAAACTGTCTGCAATGTCTAAGAATAGTCCCATGCCTAATCACTCCAACTTACGCCCCGGCGGGCAAAAGGATACCTAGTTTCAAGATTAACGAATCATTCATACTAGAAATACTGAGACTCTCAATCGAAACATGGAAACATTTCAAATAAAACGCTCAGGGAGCTGTCTACACAAATGTCAACGAGAACGAACTCATCATTTTTCGAAAAATTCATCGATTTTGTTGAATGATAATAGGATACAACTGTTTTATCCCTATAATGAATCATCAGTCCATATTTAATCCATCGAGAGTTCGAAATGTCTACAAAGTCATCGATTCTTGATTGATGATTAAATAAGACTGATGATTCATAATAATGATTAATCAATTGTATCTTATTATCATTCAACATGTTCGATGATTTTTCGAAGCGCACTTGATATTCACTCTTGACAGTGATAGGTTTGTTCTCGTTGACAACATTTGTGTAGACAGGTCCCTGAAAGTTTTATTTGAAATATTTCTATTAAAAGTCTCAGTATTTACTATGATATACATATTTACTATATATATATATTGTTAGGATAACTGTTATTAATTATTATTAGTATTTTCTAATGAATTTTGAATTTTATTCAATTAAATTTAGTTGACTCTTTCTCAGGGTGAATCCTTTTTTGAAATCTTCATTTTTTTAAATAATATTTCTGATGAGTTTTTCAACATACAATTCAATTTTAACAAGAAATGAAAAAATATTGAACAAACTCTTAAACTTCTTACAACTAGAATAAACTTAAGATATAATGTGAAATGGCCTTTTTTGTTTAATCGATAATTAATTATATAGTTAATTGAGGTACCTTTTTTCTTTAAGCTCTCTTCTTTTTTCTTCTACGATTTCAGACTTCTTTATACTAATTTTCATGAATTTTATAGTTCAGCTCCAATTTTATTTTCCGCAACTTGGATTCGAAACTTCTTATAAATTTGCTATTCTTCTATTTTGCAAATTATATTTCTTTTTCCATATATTCTTACAAATTTTATTTTCAATCCCCAACTCAACTTCAAAAACTTTTTTTTTCCGCTTCGCGTCCCTTGTTCAATTGTTCTCCTAATTCCTCTTAATTCTCAGTCTGATATATTTCAAAGCAATCTCTAGACTTAGTAAATTTAGAAAAATTTATGCCAATAATGGAACAGTCTTCCAAGAATACTCTGCTCTTCTCAGGAGTCCAAGACGATAATGAAATATTTCATGGATAAAAAGATATGTTACCAACCCATGACATCGAATTAAAAACTCGTGGGTGTAGTTGAAGCTAGACTACGTAAAATAGGTTGTACAACGAACCCAAAATCAATGGGGCTGTCAACAGCAATGGTTTCTATGGCAGAAAACAACAAAAAATGTCAAAAAACTTATAGATGTTATACTCAAACGCGTTCAAGAAGTTATGAAAGCCAATATAGAGCGTATTTTATATTGAAAATTTAAGATGAAGTCAGAGTTTTCCATTTTCAATCATAAGTATCCAATAAGTGTTTATTTTCTAAAATTATATCTATTAACATTAATCTGCACATAACTGTAGAAGTTCCGAAACACCGCATAAATAATCTTATTTCGTAACTGTTAATTCATTTCAAAAATGCAGTGTAACTCAGCAGCTCAAATGTTCCACCGATATTATGAGCCAAGTTCATTGAATCAGCCTTAGAACCCACTGACTTACGTAAGTCTGAAGGTTATTCAATTATGCGACGATTGTTCCGCGTATCATGATATTCAACAAACTCATCATTCCGCAGGTCAAACACTCGTGCAGGACACAGTGCGAAATCTGAAATAAACGAGGAAGTCCATCGTTCATTGGACTTGTGTTTAAAATAATACGATGCAGGTGTTTCTGTTCGTCATTTTCATCTCTATGTAGATTTTTTTCGATGCGATGATAATAATTTTGATTTGTTTCGGTTTTTGTTTCATTATGCAAAATTCATTTGCGAATCAAGATTTGCAAATAAAGTTTTGATGCAAGTTGTTGAGAATCATACGGAACAGCCGGTCTATGTAGCTTAGTCACTGTCCACATTTGATGTTCGCAGACGATTTGAAACTATATCATGAAGTTAGATCACAGGACAACTGTGTTCAACTTCAGCTCGCGCTGGACCATGTTGCTAATTGGTGTGAGGACAATTATTTGAGTTTAATGTGTCAAGGTGTAATGTTGTTTCTTTCACAAGGAAAAGGGACCGAATTCACTGTGATTATAGCGTCGGTGGTCAGGTTCTCTCTCGTTCTGATAAGGCGAGAGATCTTGGTGTAGTCTTCGACCAGAAGCTTGCCTTTGTCTCACACATCACCAAACTTATTTCATCTGCTGCGAAAATATATGGATTCGTTATACGTAAATATTTCAATAATTCCTCAACATTCATAGGACTATTTAATACCCTAATCCGTAGCAGGTTGGAGTATGGCAGAACGATCTCCATACTCTCCATCAACGGCATCTTGAGCCTATTCAGAGAAGGTTCTTGAAATTCTTTGTTTGGAGGGAAGATAAAATTTATCCACAGAGAGGAGTCAATCATAACGAATTATTGAGTCGAAAGAGTTTAATCTCATTGCAGAGCAGGAGAGAAACTTTATCACTCAAATTTTTGTACAAATTACTGCACAATAGTATTGATTGTCCCCCTCTCTTGTCAGCTTTGAAATTTCGTGTTCCTAGGTGAAATTCTCGTAGCACAGAATTATTCCACCTAGAGACTTCGAGGACCAACTCCTTAATACAATCCCCCATTTGGTTTATGGACTCTATATTCAATAGAGTTGCCAATAATTGTGACATTCACTTTGACTCCATAGAATTTATTATCAGGAGTTATGTGAACAACGAAAATTGACTAAAATGAATTGATTTAGATTGAGTTATTTGTAATATTTCATTGAATGCTATAATGTAGTTATAAGTTACTATTTTTTTCAGACAAGATTGAGCTCTTTGTTAAATCTTTTTTTTAAATTATTTAGTTATGTATTCAACATTGTTATTATTTTCTGTAATTGGGTGTTATACCTGTTGAGAATAAAAAGAACTCATTATTATTATTATTATTATTATTATTAGTCGGGAGAACACCCGACTATGGTGCGTTGAGATTCGGGTTCGAGCCCCGGTGAAGGCATGCATTTATTAGATTGTCTAAGATTTAAGTAGTTCAATAATATAATTTAAATAAAAATAAGTAGTTTTTTGATTTTCACCATAATTAAATTAAACATAACAATATTGTTTCGCGAACACAGTGGTTCAGTTTATCATCAGGAGGAGATGATAAACTGGCCACTGGGCATCAAATGTAGATAATAAACTTAGCCACTGTGTTGGCGAAACAATATTGTTATGTTTAATTCAACTATAGTGAAAATCAAAAAACTACTTATAGTTTTATTTGAATTATGTATTTAGATTTTCATCGAGTATCGGCCAAATCGTTTAATGAATGTTTAATAATGGCAATTGTTTAGTAATGTAAATTTATGACAAGCCAATTGGCCGTTCTGAACAGGGGTTTAACTGTAAGTCCACTGAATTGAAAAAAAAAACACACAGAAATAAATGTAATATTATAAAAGACACATATTTTCAATTCTTTGGATCTACAGTTTAACAACTTTTCCGAAGGACTAATTGGTTTGTTATCTATGTATATTACGCAAAAAGATAATTACTTATCCTTACTTAAATCATGGACGAACACAAATATTTATGGCTTCAACGGGATTCGAACCCCAATTTTATCACTTATTTTTATGATTTATAAAAAGCACTGTCCGAGTAAGAATATTGAATATAAACTAAAATTCAAATACTTGAACTTTTGATTTACACTTTTATTTATAACATAGCATGACGCGTGTCGTCGTTACAAACGACTTCTTCACATGCTATCATGCTACTCACAGACGTTTGTCACGACGTTATATATGTCAATGTTTACAATGAATATGCTTATAGCCAAAAAGTGAAGAAATACGAAACTATAGAAAAATAATTTTACTTCGTTAACAGTAATTTAACAGTTTTCTATTCGAATATATGATTAGATTTCAAATGAAAAGACCCAGTCCAGGGAAGGTTCATGACCCCCCTTCATGACCCTCATGGCTCCCTCTACTGAATCCGCCGTTGATAAGCACCTATAAACTCAAACATCGTCAAATATTCTGTCAATATAATCTTCCAAAAACTGATCTATTCTTATAAATACATACATTTTAAAGATAAGTTATCTATTGAGATTTATCTAAAAATATTTGCAATGGTCTTACGAGTTCAGTAAACTGTATTATGGAACAAAAATTCATTTCAGAACGATGGCGAAAAGCAGGAAATGAAGAGAAGATTTTCTTCTCTCAACTTGTTATTCCTAACATAACCTGAATGAATAAATAAAAAATTGACGCATTGTGTATGAGAAAGGGTAGGATTATCTTCCCTCCGTTGCTGTTCTTTCAGGAATTTATATAAGCTCGAAAGTTTTCCGAAGCCTCCTTTCATTCTTATAAATATTGCATTGGCAGATTGACACAAAGTGCGTTCTAAATGTCGACACATAGTGCGTTCTAAATGTCTACACAAAATTCAAGAAGAATTTCAAGTTAGAAAAAAAATATAGGTTGATCTTTCGGTTGTTGCTGGGGTCAGCAGTTAAGAATATTTGATAATTTGACAGAGACATTACTAAAATGAAGGCTTCTGAGAACTTCTAGAGCCTTCATTACCACAGCGTAAACAACTATAGAGAAAAGCAACTCAAATATTAGATGTGGGTTGACACTAGAGAGGTCTGAGTTCGATTCCTATGTAAGTCAATTTTTTCAACATTAAATACTTAACATATTCGTTTTTGACATTACAATCTCGTATCCGCAGAAAAATGAGCAATTTTTTCAATTCACAACTTAAACTGCAAGGCTGTTGGACTTCAGAGATAAGCTTTGGTAGTTGGTATTATAGCGGTATGAGTGGAAATATTGAACGACACACATATTCAGAATTTATATACATGATTATTTACAAAGAGCGAACAAAGAGCGAGTTCCAGACTTTTTGCAAGAAGTTTCTCGAAACGTTGTCACCGGTAATAGTAACATTGACCTATATGATGTGTAAGAAATTAATGTTCTGTCTACCAGTTTCAATGATTGAAAATCAATATAACCACTAGTTAATACATTTTATTTATAAGCATTTACAAGAAAATGAAAGGTCGAACAATATTTTTTAGATTGAAGAAATTGTTTGACATATTTAAGAGCGTTCGCGTTTACTGGATGCGAATCCATTATACAATTATAATGGATTCGCATCCAGAATACTGACTCTATGAAGAAGTCGTTTGTAACGACGAAACGCGTCATGATATGTTGTCAAAGTGTAAATCAAGAGTCAAGTGCTTGAATTTTAGTTAATATTCAATAATATTAACTAAAATTCAAGCACTTGACTCTTGATTTACACTTTGACAACATATCATGACGCGTTTCGTCGTTACAAACGACTTCTTCATAGAGTCAGTATTCTGTTAGCATCTAAAGAAGGCGTTTGTAACGACGAAACGCGTCATGCTATGTTGTCAGTCAATAAAGTGTAAATCAAAAGTTCAACTGTTTGAATTTTAGTTTATATTCAATTGGTTAACAATTATGACGTACTTTTATTTATATTACATTTACATATGTTATATATTATTATTTATAGTACAATTATTTTATACGTACAAATTAATATTATAAGAAATATATAGGTACATCTGATTTTTAATGTATAATGTCTACAAGTCCAAATAAAAGAATCAAAACACAATAAGATAAAAATTATTCATCTAATTGTTGATCAATTAGAAAGCAAGGACGAAACCAATATCAGGAAAAAATTTGAACTCAACTGAAACTTAACTAAGTATATAATTTGTGGGTTGGGTTGCGGTTTCGAACGAAATTGAAAGCACGATATGGCCAGTTACCGCTGAAGAACAAGACTTGGTCGATCTAATTAATATAAACACAACCCAAACCATCTTTTTTACTAATCGAATTTTCAACTGATGCCCAATCATATACAACCTGTTTTCATTCCAAAATTATATGGAAAATCAATATATTAATTTTCGCTTAACAAAATACTAAAGGACATTAGTGGTTTTCTCTTTTCTATCGAAGATAAATATTGTTCTTCCACTATAAATTTACTAACTCGTAAATCATTTGAATATTAATAAATCATAGTACATATTTTTCGAATTGACATTGAAAATTGGTCGGCAGCTTTTTACAGTATTATTTCGAATTTTCTATGAATAAGCTTCTTTTCACACCATTCGTGGCTCATTAAAACTATGGTATACATATAAAGTCTTTGGAAAAATATTTTAATGAACACGCAGTTAGAATTAGTTGTGTGGTTCCTACAAGCCAGAGAGACACCTAAGAGACAACTGGTAGTGAAAGGAATTGAGATATAACTGGATGAGCTCCTTTATCAAACTATATTTTAGATGAATAAACCACTGAAAAATAGAACTGATACCTATACATAAAAGCAAATGAGATAATTATATATATATATATATATATATATATATATATATAATTATAACAGGCTTGAAGTGTTTTTTCATAAATATATTGTTTTTTCAAATGTCTACCTCTGCAAGTAGAATGTCTCAGACGATTCTATAAATTGTTATTATACCGCATGATAATATCAGAAATCCTCATTTAGGTACATAATTCGTTAGAAATCAATAGAATCAAATGACATTGTCAACATTTATACCTTGCATATATTTTGTGGTAGCAGTATATATTGAATTCTTTGAATGATAAGTGCGAAATATCGTAAATATTTACCATCTTATAATCGGCAAATAATCATATTCGAATTTTTTATGCGTCTAACAAAACTGCGAACATCAACCTCCGGTATTAAAGGCAACGGTTATACCACAATCATTTCTATGTGTCCACAGATAACTAAAGATAGGCGTTTGTTCGTCGAGGTTAATTTGGTTTCATTTATTCCAAACATTCAGCTGAAATGAGTATATCCAAGGCCAAATGCCCAAAATTGAACGCAGATGATCCGAAACAAAGCGATATCGATAAATTATCTAAGGAACAGACTAAACAATGCGACAAAAAGGAATCTAACCTAATAAATTCCAATAAGGCAAAAAGAAACGTTAGAATGTCGAATCGCGATGTCTTGGACTTTATATAACCCGGAAAAATAAGTGAATCGGTGGGGTCGGAACCTTTGTGTTACTCAACTTCGGAAATTATTCATTATGAAAAAACAGGAAATCCAAGATGAAGGATAATTGGTTTACTGAAGTCGAAAAACGGGTAGGCGATGGATTTTTTCAAAAGTATACTATGAAATGAAAAAAGATGTTAGTTAATGAATTACAAACATACATATTTCATTATGCCATTTAGAAAATTCATAAGCGAATGGATAATAAATAAAATAATTGTATTAAATTCATTGAACTTATTTCGGAACAAAATTCATAGCACATTACTGAACGTATGTATAAAATATGAACGGAGATATATGAAAATAATCATTATAATTGTTGAATGAAAGTATGCCAAATTTAATTTGATTCCCAGAAGGCGTTCAAAACATTCCAAATTTCCTGAAAATATTATTTTGTAGAATTTCAATCCGAAAACATTTCTGGTAATTACATGTGTAACTTTACACTCTATATTAACGTAAAAACAGCATCGGCCCGTAAAAAAAATCAAAAAACCTTGAACAATCTCAAGGACTCCAACTGAAGTTCATAAAATTTTTCTATCCCCTACCTAAAGAGGCTGCTTAAAAATTTCAGCCCAGATATTCATGTTGTTTTCATAAAAAAGTACGACACTTTAAACTCTGAACATTTCGAAACAAAAACCTTTTCGAATGGAAATTCGTGAGGATATATGTCCACGAACAATTGTTGAAAACACGCAAATGCATAAAATTTTAAAAATAGAAAAGCGATGAGTATCAGAAAAAAAAACCAGGTGCGAAATGAAACTATAAGGGGTGGTAAAAGGTACGTTAGATTGCATTAGTCACCTGGATGACAAATGTTCAAAGGCAATTGAAAGAACAAGACGTTCAAAATTGAAATAAATGGAGCATCATGATTGGGAAAGCCGACCCCAAGTATCGAGATAAGGCGAAACAGAAGGATCGATATCAAAATAAAAGTACGAGAATAGAAGTTAAAAAACGCCCAAATAGGTGTACAATTTACTTGCGAAACTTAAAAGAATATTACTGAACGATACAAATAAAGACCGGCAGGATAAGTTCATGAGCTGGTAAACGTACGACCTATAAGCCTCTAGCTTCAAAGATCTTGCCTAAACTTACTTAGGTATCACTTACATTATGACTAAAGTCAAAACAATAAATACGCTAATACTCAACAGTAATGAAACAGTATTTTGAATTTTCTCATACATTAACAAAAATACGCATGACGCGTTTTGTAGTATTACTTCTTTATCAAATTCTGAATCAACAACAGTTGTAATTTTACAAATACAATACTTAGGTATAGCTAATTTCACAGAACATAACATGTATATTCTATGATTAATCTGGAGTGATGAACATAGAACACAACTGAAGTTTAACAAGGAAGAAATAATAGTCTCACTAAAATTGAACACCGAAAATCAGTTTCTTAAATCAGGTATACCAACTAAGAATGTAGGAAAGGATATAATATAATTATAAAAATTAACATTTCTAAGAACAGATAAAATTAAATTTTGAACATGGAAAAACATAAAATTGAAGGTAAATTAACTGAAAACTAGGTAATCAATCTGACCTGCTTATTGGAAGATTGTTATTGAACATATTAATTAGATCGCTAGTATTAACCTCTAATTGGCTATTGAGAAAAAGTCCCAAATTTTCGAATTTATTGATATGTTACGATTCTAGAAGATTGGTTTGGAACCTTTATCCTCTCTATATTTAATATTTCAAACTCTGAACTGAATAAGTGACTCTCTTCTGATAATGGGAATCTGTTTTTTGTTTTTCGAAACTACGTTTATGTTCAGATAATCTAATTCCGAAATTTCTGAAAATTCTGCCTATACAAAAATTTTTTTTTTATATACCTAGTACCACAGTTAATATTGTATACCCCACAAAGTTGATTTTTTTAATTTTTGATTTATTATTTTTGTATATATTAAGAATATTAAGCTTATTAGTGGTCCGAAAAGAAATATTAATTAGCGATTTTAATTTCAAAGTAGGTGTTGCCATATATGTTGAATATATATGTTTCTTTGATAAGAGGATAAACTTTTGTAACCCTCTCTTTTGAAAAGCTTTTTGTTAATTCAATTGTTTATTATTGTTAATACCCAACAGTTTTCAAGTCAGCTTCTTCAACTAACTCAATAACTAAATAACTATACAATAACTAATGAAGAGCGAAGAAATATATTCAAACTTCGAAAATCTTCCGCCTGATCAATCAGCTGATCATCTGATTAAAATTGGGCTCTTACCATGCGCAATTGCACCAATCTGCGGAAAAGCATTCAATTTCTAGATAAAATGGACTCTGATAAAGACTGGAAGGAAGAATTTTAGACACTATTGACGTTATTGCTTCAAAATTCAGTTAATGTCAAGTTAGTGTCAAACGCATTTAGTTATATGAGCAAATAGACATAACTAACAATTTGAATGCCCTTTGGTAATCTCCAGTGGTTTCAATCAATCATTTAAATCATCTGAAGAGCTCTGGAGAAGAGATCCAAAGCATGGATAACAATTTGAAGATGAAAATTGCACTAACGAAACGAAGTAAGAATGGAGATGAATAATTTTTTCAGTTAATTTCATCTTGAAATAATGCTTTTAGCAATCTATTATAGAAAATTACATCAGTCTATCGTGTCGAAGTTCAAATTCATGTGCCAAGTAAATATATTAATTGTTATCAATTTTATATTATTCATCTAATTTTTAATGAATAACATTATTTTATTTGCGAAAAATTTTACACCTCATTGTTTAGAAACTTATAACCTTTAGCATTGATTCGTAGTTCTCAAGAAGAATTTCTCATTTAAGATACCGTGCTTGCTGAGTTATCATTAAAAGACATAATAACATAAATTTTCTGTTTCAGTAATCCAAGTAGGTCATCCCTCTGAAACATCTTCTTTCGAGGCAATAAATTCATTCTCATTCAGTCCTAAATTCGAAAACGTCTTCCTCAAGTATCGATAAATTATTTGAATATAGACCAATTATTATATTCCACGATATCATGGCCGGCTTAATTGGTATAATTTATAAACTAATCAATATAATAAAAGCTACGTAGGCAGATGTTCAGCTAATATAACATTTGTGTAGTTAAAAAAAACGAATTGCTTTTCGTAAAAGGGACAAGGACTCGATCATAATCACCAGTAAAAAGGGGGGCAAAAGAGCTCACTCAGCACAATTAGAGGACATATAATACGAACTAATGTCAGAATAAATGTCATACGACTTGGCAGGATCGTAATGGCTTAAACGAAAGCTACTTCATGTTGTCTTCAGAAAAACTTGAAATTAACAAAATAATTTTTTTGCCATTATAATCAAAGAAGTTATGTGGAAGTCGAAAAAAAAACACTTCAATAGAATAACCTCACAAACTTTCACTCATGAATTTCACGTAATTATTAAAAAATACGAAATTATAAAATCACTACATAGTATAAAGCAAAGTCACTTTTTCTGTCCCTTTGTCCCTTTGTACGCTTTAATCTTTGAAACTACGCAACGGATTTTGTTGCGGTTTTTTTTAATAGATAGAGTGATTCAAGAGGAAGGTTTATATGTATAATAACATCCACTGAATAGTGGAGAAGTACTGTTATTTTTGAGGTTTCTAATGTGATGTCGTAAATAATTACATTTTTTCCGCTTACATTGCAAACGCAGGCTGAACCCTACGAGTTTTATCAAAATAATGTACTAATGTACTATTGTACACATTGAAAAGGTCTACAGAAAAGTCCGTGATGGTATATGTCTATCTCTTATGGATAACCCACAATAACTTTTTTTTGTCATTTACTTTTTGCGACAAATAATGGCTAATTTTCGAAGCGATTTTAACCCATACAGCATTAATCCTTAACCAATTAAATACCTTGAATACATTGTTCATTTAATATAGATATATATGGCCCTTTACACCGTATGATTTAAGTGAATATTTTCGAAGATATTACAGATTTACAGAGAAAGCAACTTTGTTTTATACTATGTAGTGATAATTTTATGGCAAAACAACGTTGGCCGGGTCAGCTAGTTAATATATAAAATAATGATGAGCATTCAAGGTGCAACAACGTTTCATTTGTAATTAAAACAATTCAATACATCAGAAAAAATGTCAGGCTTTGTAAGTACTTTGTCAGTAATTTGTGTTTTCCAAAAAAACAAATTAACTAAATAATGTATGAAAACCTTCAGTTATTCATGTTATTAAGCTGAACTGCAGCCTCCCCAAAATACAGCTGTTAGTCAACAAACGAAATTCGATTGAAAAACCATATAAAGATAAACATATAACCACCTACTCAGTAACACCGGCGTGAAGTTAGTAACGAAATCCCAGCAATGAATCGTAGATACCTAAAGGTTTTTTCGAAAAACATATAAAAAGGGAAATAATTCAGTTTCAGCAAACGATATACCGAGTTGTGATTTCGAAGGTCTTATAAACCTATTTTGACGTGTGTGGCACGATTTTATTAGGTACGATTCGTTGCTAACTTCACACCGGTCTTAACTGTCCCAATTATTTTTCACTGTGTAATATGATAAACCTGTTATGTACATTCTGGGTGTAAAAAGGCTTAGTTGACATGAAAATTCGAATTAACTTAGTACTAATATGAACGTAATTAGTTGCATTTCACAAACTACATCGAATAACTATAAGGTACGTATCAATACGTACTATTAGTATCATCTACTAGTTAGTTACTGGAATCTGTAACTTAACACTATAACTCTAACACAATAATTGTGTTTCACGATATCAAATATATGTACTAATATTTTATATTGCTTTCACATCTGCTTTTATTTACTTTTTAACTATATAAAAATTAAATTTTCCAAAAAAATTGTATTTCTGTATGTAACTTATTCATAAAATCAACAATATTATGTTTTTTTTTCAGATCAAGAAGTAACCTCATCAATTGAGAATGCCGAATGAGATTTTCAGTGAAACGTCGAGAAAATTCACATTCTCTTTCAGGAAACAAACGGATTGAAAACCGGAATGACATACATCAATTTTCCACCATCCGTGAAAACCTCAAAAAACATATCTATAAGTATAACGATCTAGTGTTCCGAAGGGGAACATCTGCTTGAATGTGCATTTATATTCTTTTTTGACAGTGAAATACATCACTACAGAACCTGTTTCAAGTAGAAACCATGTAATCATTTCGATTTGAGCGGAGGCAATGTATAGAGAGCACGGCAAATCGAAACCGGAGGATTTGATTTATCTTAATCCTACATAAGTATGTAACATAATAACATGCGATAAATTGAAGAGAATTTTTCCGAATATTGATGATTCCACTAGAATATTTTTTCCCTTCGAATTGATCATTTTTTAAATATGTATCGTTGCCAAACAAAAAGAGAATCAAAACACCATACAAAATTTCGTGAAAAAGAAATTCCGAAACAATTTTCATCAGCTTATTCACTGAATTTATCATAACCATAAAAATTGTGTAATTATGTTTCGCTGTTTAATAAAATGAATGCTATCTTCTAACACAATTCTTTTTATCAACAACTGAGTTTATAACATTATAGATGATTACAGATGACATGGTTCTTGGTACGAGGTACTGCAAGGCTCTATACTAGGACCATTTATTTTCATCAAATTCAGTGTTGTTTAAAGAAATTTCAGTACAGAATTGAGTGGATTTTCATTGCAGCATTGAAGAAGCTTTCATGATTATAATCAGTTGGGAAATCCAAGAACATTTCCATTTGGAGTCATTTAATTGTTTCATCTTGCAGAGACCCTTGGACCTTAGATAGAGCCTTAGACCTTCTTATGGGTGCTTGATGGGCTTGCACATCAATGTGCCGAATATTTGAATGGAATATCGGAATGTAACTTGCTTTTGTTTACTAAAAATCCGAATAAAATAAATTGCTAACAAATTATTATATTTCTCATTGAACAGCTTGTTCAATTTCATAAGCATTTCTACCAACCCATTTTAGAATTTTGGAATACGAATTTACAATCGCAGTAGAAATTTCAACTTCGAAGATAAAATTAACAGATGTAGTGGTAGTTAATTCTGAATCTTGAATAACTAATAGTTAGAACAAGTCTGAAGAGTACTGAAGTTTGTATTAAACCAATAATTTCGCCTACATGTATAGCATTATATATTATATACAAAGTATTATTTAAGTATACAGGATAAAACAATAATAGTTAAGGAAAACTATGAACAATACAAATTCCAGTTATTTTAAGACCAATTTTATTTAGTTATTACTAAAGAACTTCAGAGATAATTTCATTATGTTTTATATTTAAATTTTTTTACTGTTTAAATTTCTCCCAATCTTATCAACCTTGATCGTTAAAAACCTAGATTATTTTTTTTTAGAATTGAACCCACAAGCTTACTAAATAGGAAAGAATTAACAGGCTTTCCCTGGATTTTTCAATACTTCCTCGAATATTTTTTCAATTGTATAAGTGACTTATAGCATGTTGAAAATCACACAATAATTCATAAAACATTTTCTTTCACTCAGCATTATTAATATTAATATTCGACAAATAAATACAGAGAAGTGCAAACAAGCCGCATAGAAATATATTAACTATACCTACTCAATATCCGAGAAAGCTTTTACTCATATTTCATAGATATCGCAAGAAAATTGCATCATTTTGAGTATTCAACGAGTTCCAACTGGTGTTCAAATAAGCTCTAAGACTCCTATAGACTACAAACTAGATTCAATTCAGGTTTTTCATGCCTCGATTATACTGATTATACTCGATATAACGGTTGAAGCATTGGCAGAACCTGATGATTAACATAAATTTAGTAACTAGACTTTCATTTGCGAAATGCTATAATTTAGCACCGTCAAACATGTTATGGACACATGCTCGAATACATGACCTAGACATTTATTCGATATAAAACCCTCGTTAAGCGTACAAAAATATAGAGTAAAACTGAATACTTGGGGTTAAATTGTATATGCGCTCAAATTAATTCACTCGGTAGGTATATTCTCTTATATATCATATTTCGATTTCCGTTTACTGCTGGCACGTTTATAAACATTCTGACGAGTCCTAAAATAAACAAAAAATGCTTCATGTAATTTCTTCATTGATAATTATTAATCATGTTTTTCGTGTGAAGGGGTTTATTTTCATTTTGCTATCATTATTACTGGTATTCTTGCGGAGCCCCAGCAAAAGCTTTACGGGACCTTTGAGTAAGGCGATGTTGGAGTCAATGTAACATTTTCCTTCTTTTCCAGAAGCACCAAAATAAACCGTGTGTTAACATCTCATTGAGTAAATTGTTGGAGATACAATGTTGAGATAATTCAATTTCCAACCAATATTTTCATAATCTTATCTAGGCGAGTATGTTTTTCGATGATGTTTATTAATTTGGTAGCGATATATTCCTAAAGATAAGCAGATATTTGAAAATATTCGAAGATTATGGTGTATCTTTTCGATTGTTTCACGAATATAAGTCGTGTTTTTATAACAAAGGGCAATCTTATTATTGTTTCATGAGGAAACGAAATTATGGGTAAGTAAAGTATGTAGGACTTTGAAGTACTCAATTTTTGTACAACAATCATCAAATGCTACAATAACAACGGTTTTTTAAGAGATTAATCGACAAAAAACAAAGAGGTGAAACGGCGTTTGTTTTCTATAGGTAAAGAAAGAGTGTTGTTTGTTTTATTTCGAAACTAGTTCACATTCGAATGAGTACTTATATGTACATTGTAAGAATAAGTAGTTTATCTAGGAAAACTTTGTAGAAATTTAGTAGTTCTAAATATCATCTAAATCATACTCAACTCCCAAGTTATGAATATTCATATATACATATAAAGGTTTAATATTATTCCGGCGATCTAGAAATAACAACTTCCATTTTTTTGTCTTTTCATGTTCATGTTAAAAAACCGTGTTTTGTGAATGAATTATTTTGGTACATCATTGACAAATTCAATATTCCAAATATGCTTCAAATTTACGATCTCACCTTTTGTATCTGATTGGTGTGATGAATAATCAGTGAGTTTCCTTGGAAAAGTATATTACCCCTGATTACCATCAAATTGGGAAAAATATCACCCAAATTGTAAAGATTTGCCACTACAAACACCATCAAATAACCAGTTATTTCCTTCAAAGCAGGAAAACTAGGATAACTTGGCACATCTTCCAAAAGTACCAATTTTAAATATCCAACAAGTTTTGTGCAATTTTTCAATCTCTCGAAATGAACGTCGTGAGTTGGACTTCTAATATCCATAGATTTGCATAATTTCGCACTGACCTCGACGCAGCACAAACAAAGAACGAGGATGGAAAATCTACAAAACATTTTTTCTCACATCGTTGCGCGTACATTATTTACTCTTTTTCAATGAATGGAGAAAGACGCTCTACGCTCGTGCGTCTAGAGTGCTTCGACCGACCCGCTGACATAATATTCCGTGACTGTGCACCGAACATTATCGGCCACCCGAAGTTCCTGATAAACTTTTCACGGAATCCGAGGGTATTTTGAATTGAAATACCGAGCGCATACGAAGGCATCTTCGACACGCGAAATACGCCGAAGATACACGAGATGCTGAGAAGCCGAGCAGGATAAAACCACTAGGCTACATTTTATGTTTAACTTTTATCATTCTTTGGTAGGGTTTTGTTTTGTCATCTGAATTGTTGATTCCATTCATATGAAGATATATCCAACGACAACGAAGGACGTCAAATATAAAATAAATAAATAATAAACTTATAGTGCAAACTAGTGTGTATAATTTCAGATTTGCAGGTACGTTATTCATTGTACTTTTGAATATGTGAGATAAGTAAATTATCAATCAAATTTGGTTTAGTATGAATATCAAAGAGGGGAAAATACTGTCTACTGGAAAAAGGATTTGTGTATATACTTAGCCAAAATATAAATTCAATAGATTAAAGTAGGGTTAGGTGGCAATATATGTGAAAGTGCATTTGATTTTGTATGATTCAACTAGTGTTGAAACTTCGTTAGAAACACAACATTCAGATTGTGACTTTTATGCGGATATTTTAATGTCAGGGTCAACTAGTTTCAAAATTTTTCTGGAAATTATATGATATAGATATTTGTCAGTTTGTTTTGGTGTTGTTGGTTGAATTCAAGTACATACAAGTGTACATAAAATGTGACTTGTTATTACGATTTGATGAGTATTCATTTGATAAATGAACTTGTTAAGTCAATTCGTCATTATGAGAGATATCGTTATTCTAGTCATAAATGATCTCACCTACTTTGTTTATACAGCGAAATCATATTTCTGATATATTTTCTGTGTTTATTGAATATCCATTTTCATTCACTATGCTATTATTTTTTTGATATGAATGGTTTCTTGTGATGCAGACTATATTGGCATTATTTGAATTCAATATTTACATAAATAAACACTGGGTAATTATTAAAAGTCATTTAAATTTGTATACATGATTTGTGTAGTATGTTCCTGGCTCCATCTTCTAATAGAGTCCTGAACTTATTTAATATCTGACAGATTTCTCTGTTCTATTGATCTCGAAGAGAATTCATCAAATATCAACATTTGTTATTAGGAATGCCATCATGAAATAATCGTGTAGCTTGAATTTGATATTAGGGCAGGTTAAGATTTCGATCAAAATACTTATAATTTATTAGTTGTTCATGTATGACTTGATCAGTGCCTACTTTGGCTACTGGAAAACAAGCTCAGTCGTCAGTTCCTCAATTTTTATACTTTATGTAATAAACATTGAAATGTTTCATCATTTTGATCATTAAAATTCTATTCCTTTGGCATTTTTTTGTCCATAGAGAGGCAGTTACATTCTCGTGAATATTCTATGTTCCTAATAAGTATAGAATATTCTAAATAGGTAATTGAGTTGGTCGAATATAATCACTGATTGTGTTTCAAACATCTCTTTACCAGTAATGCTGTTCAAAATCATGGTTTATTATCACATAATTCAGTATGATATATCTTAAATGGAAAACTTTGATTCATAATTTTAAGAGAAATGTCTTCTGAGAAGGATGTTTTTGTATGACAGTTCTTGTCCTTACAGTTCCCTAAAACTTGATAGTAAGTAAAACGATTTCAAAACAAATAATTCATATATAATCTAGGTAGTGGTTATGTTTGCTTGAAAATTCGATATGTAGCTTTACATTTCTAACTCACTCAATATTTCAAAAAGAATGAGAAGTCTGTTGGTGTATTATATCATTTAGTAAACAATATTCAATATATTTCTAATTATATTTTTACTTGGTATCAGTGAATATAATAATAATGACGAATAGGCATAATATTTTGTCATTCTCAAATACTTGCAATAATTACTAGTTTTCATTTGGTACTTGATAAGCAATGCTAATTATATCAATGCTAAATTTAAAAGAATAATGCTCAAGTTCAGATATACACACACTTATTGTGACTATTTCATTGCTTTGGTCTTTTATTCCTCGATATACATTGATAATTATGTATCATTATTCGTATAACATAATGGAAAATACTCAGATATATGAAAAGAACCCGGTATATATATTTTCTTTTGATCTCCTTGTGATCTTTATTGCATTCCTCAATTTTGTGGCAAAAGATTCTGGTATATTGAAGCTCCTTCGTGGATATTCTAGAGAAATAAATAAAACTGAAGTTTTTCACCCAGTGTTATTAATTTCCTATTGATCTTTTTGGTATATTTATTTCAATCGCCAACATGATTTCCAAACATTCTGAAATATTGAAGATCCCTCATGAATATTATAAATAAAAGAATAAAACTGAAGTTTTCTATCTCTGTACGGCTTGCCATGAATTTTATTATATAGGTTTCTAGGTAGAGTCAATAACGTGTGAGATACAAAGCATTCAACTTATTATTTGAAAAACCTTGGGATTATTTATGTGTTGATTATTTCATAGGATAAATGTTGGCTGAAAATCTTCAATTGTTGATTGAAGATAACAATACCTGTATGAAAAGTACCTTAAAAACTATATATACGTTTAATAATCCAAAAAAGTTGAAAATTAAGATTATTTTTGATTGAACAAAGTTTGAATTGAATAATTATCTATATGAAAAGAATTGCAAAATTTCACATGCGTAATATTTTTTTATGTAAATTTTTTTTTAGGCAAATGTTTTTTTATTTTTTTTTAAACACACAGTTTCAAATATTTTGGCGCTTTTGGCATCTGTACGCTCTTCTTTATTGACGCAGAAAATTAAGGATTTGTACTGAATTCAATTGATGCTGAAGGGATATCTTATGAAATTATGGAGATTTTTATCTGGGATAATTTAATGTGGGATCATCATAATATATATTTGAAGATATTGAGCACAGTAATTTTTATCGTTAACTTTCATTTAATAGATGAAATTTTTATGCAAATGGATGTAATGATGTTGGAAAGGTATGGCTGAGGAATTTTGAGTGCTTTCGTATCAATTGAAGGACCATTCTCAGAAAGCCATAAATTTTCCTGTGAGTTCCATCAATATTAATCTGGAATTTTTTGGTAGTTTGTGGTACTTTCTTCGAACTCATCAAGTCTTTTTCGGAAGTTTCACTCTCTCAAAATAGAAACAATCGATATTGATTTGCAAGTATGAAAATGCGTTCGTTTATGAATTCAGTTGATATCAGGAGATTGATTGATATTGCAATTATTTTACTTTCATCGCTTCATTCTTATGTTGAATGGAGATCAATTCAAGTTTAAAAAGTGTGTTCTCTCCGCAATTTTTGTTGAAGTGAAGGCTGTGTGTATGATTGTTCATCACTTAAAAAAAATTCAGTCAACAATGCATGATTTTTGGTAGGAGGTGCCGCAGGGCTCTCAACTAGGGCCAATGATTTTTATCAGAAATGAGTGTTGTTTTCGGAATTGTGGCTATTGACTTTACTGAAATTTCGTTGCTGTAATTCAAAATTCTACTTTGGTTCTATATACCAAAGTGTTTAAATGATATAGTTCCATGTTTCATTCTCTTGTTGAATACCTTTTCAAATTTTCATGTTTAGTTTACTGTCAAATTTTCAATTTTTTATTATTCTCAGTTGCCTAATGTGAGTTCATCCCAACAGTTGAGATGACAATTTTTATGTACATATTATATAAATGTTTTGATTAATTATGTGTTTCACTTCAAGTCGTGATTTATTTCACAAAAAAATTTATCGGATCAATTCATTTACTTGGATTAATTGCATGCTACTTGCTTTGAACAGTTCCTTTTTCTTTGAGTCTGTTATTAAATGTGAAGGTTAAAATTGTTATTAATAATGTTTCAATAATAATTTTATATTAGAAATTAAAATAAATATTAAAATAAATTAAACTCTTGGCTTAATGTTTCACGATTTATTTAACAATATGTATAGTCAACATGTTTCGAGCGTTAGCTCATTTTCAAGACTCTTCAAGACTTTTCAAGACTCCTAGTCTTGAAAATGAGGTAACGCTCGAAACATGTTAACTAAACATATTGTTAAATAAATCTTGAAACATTAAGCCAAGAGTTTAATTTATTTTAATATTCAATTATGTTTCACCAAGAGTTAAGCGAGAATTCAATCTCATTAATCTCATTAATCAATAATAATTCACTATATTTCAAAATATGCAGTGAATACATTCACTGTATATTTGAAAAATATTCACTGACGTGTTGCAAGAGGAAAAAATACAGAAAAATACTTCAGTAATCAGTAAGAGAGCTCTTCATACTCGTAAATAATCACACTGAAACGAAATTGAATACCGAACGTACTTTCTGTAGCGTCAGAAAACGTAATTGAAGATTTAGAAAGCCAACCATTCCTGAAGCTTTCCTGAGTTTCTTGCTCGTAAAATTGTCATAAAAGCTGAAAGAATCGCAGCAACATTGTAAATAGAAGCAAAATGTTACAGATACTTTGTGGTTATTCTCGTATTGCCACATTTACAGTCAATGAAATTCCACACATTGGCTGTGCTGTTAATTAGTTTCAGGATATATCATACTATTCCATATACGGATTTGTTAAATTGTATAAGCACAAAATACTCATCAATCGAATTCATGCTTTCTAAGTAGGTACCAAATAACATCCATCATTAGCTGCGTGAAAACGATTTTGTGTTGAATTTCTGATATTTCTGATTTCCTATTTTGTTCAGGTTTCATGGACATGACAGAATTAATTTGACTTTCTATCAGGACTCATTGTCCCTGTTTAATGAAATTTTATTTTTATTGGAAAAATCGGCAATAATTGAGTGAAAATGTTAATTACTTTTCTCACATTTTATTTGTATTATTGAAAACATTCTACTAACTTTTAAGTTCATCAGACAAAGTTTCAGGCTCCAATCAATTCAAAAAAAGAAACTTTCTATATTTTTCTCTGTTAACGGGCTTTTGCTTCTCACATAGACCTTTCCGATTTTTCTTACCTGCCTCTGTTTGTTTGATCTCATTTCGTTTTGTCTGCCTCGGTCTTCGACTACGGATGTGAAAGTGCTGCCTCTTTGACTCATTTAGTATAGTGCGATGGTGGTGTAATGGTCAGCATAGTTGCCTTCCAAGCAGTTGATCCGGGTTCGATTCCCGGCCATCGCATTGAATTTTTTGTTCTGAAATAAATTATCAAATATTTTTTATAATATTGAAAATTAATTTTTTATGGCTGAGATTGGTATCTTAAACTTTGATTATTTATTCTTCAATACTTTAATCCTCGGTTGATAAAGATTCTTCTTATAGCATCGCATTTTGTACGGTAAATACTAAAATTGGTAATTTGACTATCTATAATTTAGTACACACTTTGTGTATTTTTAGTACACACTTATTGACCGTTGGCCAATAAAAAGAGGTGCAGTTATTGAATCCAGAGCAGGAAGAAATAGGCTACAAAGGGCCCAGGTTAGAAGTATTCAACAGTTTTTTAAGGGCCATAAAATCCAAGAAAAATAATTTTTATTATAGTTGAAGTAAAGTTCCTTTTAAGTCTTATAATAAAAGGAAAATTGCGAGGAAAAGCAGTGTAGACAGTAGAACAACGTCGAGGTTAAAAAATCTTAGAGAACGATTCAAAAAATCAACCCACATTTGTTTTTAATACTGTGTACAATGTATTGATAACAAATTTGCTTGCAAATATAACACCAAACGTCAAACAAATACGTCATAGCCAACTAGAAGAAGATTAAAAGAATTTCTCAAGAAGTTGAAAACTCATCAGGTGTCTTTCATTATCGCGAGCTTCAAAATATTTATGTTTCATGTTTGTATATGCTGCATCTCATTTTTTCGAAGACGATTTTCAATATTTTCCGTAATATTTCTATGAAAATATAAACATGCTATTCTAGCGAAGGAATAATAAAATTTGTACGTGGAATATTGATCGATCGCAATGCCAAAACTGGTTTGCAATTTAGCTATTGAAATTGCACTACGTTCTTGAAGGTCAGATGAATATGATTAATACAAAATAAGGGCAATAATTGATGTAAACTCGAGAATAAAGCGACTCGTGACATGATTCAGAGATTACTTTCATCGAAGTGAACTGCCTTAGTGGAAGAAATTTATTGATCCATTAGAAAAAAAAGGTCGAAATTGAACATAGAAAAAGAGATATGGTGTTCCATAAAAACAATGCGAAGCATTATATAACTTTTTATGTCGCTAATTTCTATCACATATCGGAGAGAATATTCTGGTATATATTTCACTACATCCTTTTGCCGGCCTCCTTTCCATTATGATAATTAATAATTATTATTTTCCCTTTTGCTATAATAATTTCAGAGAATGAAACCTTTCCTCCATTTGAAAAAATAAAAAATAGCGATATAAAATTTTAATCAAAGAACAACAATAGCTATTTCAATAGTTTTTCAATCATTTCATGATTATTCTCTCGTGCTAATATTGGATACACCCTACATCGACTCACTTCCCTCTCTTACTTTCAAAATGTATATTTTTGTGAAAATGCCATAAAGAATGAATAAACATATTACTACTACTACCCTACATCGAAAAAACATCGAAACTTGATTGTTTGGGTACATATCACTGATGATTCTCATAATAGAGTGGAACAGCGCTGCTGTATGGTATTTGCAACGAGTTCGATGTTCCTCGAAATGCACTAAATATATACTCTCGAAAATTGCTACTTAGTGTTTTCGTTCACAACATTTGTGTAAACAGCTGAGATAAGAAATTGAAATATTATATTTGAAAAATCTCAGTATTATCCCAGTTATGAAGGCTTTATTTGAATTATTCTTCCGAAAACTAGATAGTTGCATTTTGACTTGTTTGAACACGTCTTGTTGATTTAGCCGATGTTGGTAATTATCTCTCATTAATTCATTTAATTTTTTTTCAGAAATGGACGGTTTTATCACGTTTGGAGTTTTAACAGGTAAGTTTGGAGTTAAGTTGAAGATGGGTAAGGTAAATTCCCCACTCAAATTCAATGATCGTCAACGTCAACTGGGAACATTATCTTTAAAGTAAATGAGCAGTGCATTGTAATGTTGAAATATTCATTCAAGCCTTGCATATATATTTTTACAAGGAATTCTGTCTTCAACGGAGAAGGGAATTCTATAATAGTATTTAAATTAGAACTCGGAGGCGCATTATGATATTATGTTTGTAGATTTCTCAGTGGAACTTCCTGAAATGTATTCAGGGCAGTAAACGTAGAAAAGGGCTAAAAACAAAACGAACACAGAAAGTTTTCCTGGAAACTGTTTCGAACTAGCTCGCATCAAAGTTCTGCGGAAAGGTTTTCAAATCTCTTCTGACTGATATTTCAGAACTTGAAATATTGGCTCAATTTCTATCAAAAGAGTTATTTAGCCATTGAAGAACTATATTACATTACGAGTATTGTCAAGAAATAAGTTCAATAAGTAATTCAATATGACAGTTTTACCTTTTCATTGATATTTGCACATAGATACTTCATATTCTGTTGCACTAGAAGAGGCAATGAAGATCGAAACATTTATTTTTATTGCACTTTTATTTGGTTGAAATGGGGAAGAATTGTCTCAACTATAGGTTTTAGCAAAAGCTCAAGTTGTGTGAATATCCTAAATTCTTGTTGATGTTTTATCATTTTAAAAATTCGATATTGTAGACTTACATAATAATTAAATAATATACATAGTTTCAGATACAAGTAATACCCTTAAGATCAATACAAATAAAAATATAATTATGAAGATAATTCAGCAGAAAATTCAAAGAGTAAAAACAGTTGAATATTCAAGCATTATTGGGTAAAAAAACTGAGTTTTGATTATGTTGATTTGGTCTTATCTGATATCTCTAAAAAAGTAATTTTTTGGAAGCAATCGGAATGTATCTGTCAACATTATGTATAGTTGTTGTTATATAAAACAACTATACATAATGTTATACAATATATATATATAATTGTTGTTCAGCTCAATGATAATGTCACACTAGTCAAAAATATGCTGTAACTGTCTGGAACTATGTCAAGTAAATATTTCAAAAGTAAATATTTATTGATTCCAGAAATATATCATAAGTTACAAAAGCTAGGCCCAGAGGGCATTACAAAAACCACACTACACATTAAATTTCTAATACATTTATATTGATTTCATACCTAACGATAATTTTTATACAATTATTCTCTAATTTTCACTAAATAATTTTTTTTTTCCGGATACTCATCTGGTTAACAAATTAAGACAGAATTTCAAAAGTAGTTAAAAACTTTCACAACGCTATGTCGGATTTTTACATTGAGTAGAATTTTTCCATTGAATAGAAGGCATTCTGACATAGAAACCTTTTGAGTATAGAAGTTAATCTTCTTCTTGCTAGATTTCGAATCGTCAACGGTAGTGAATCATATTCTTTTTTGTAAAGGTTCTCATAAGGTTCATTCCGTTTCTAGTTTGATATTCGTGACTAAGTGTAGAATATTCAAACAAGTCCTTATTAATTATTACAAATATAACACTGTCCTAATCTTAGATATATGTACATCTTGTACATATGTGATGTCTGTTGAACAGATATTACTCTTTCCTAAATATATATTCATATTTAGAACTTAAAATAAATTATTTCCATGTATTTAATAGTGTTGGCGTTTACTTGATTTACTCGAATCCATTATAATTGAATATAAAGTAAAATTCAAACACTGGAACTTTTGAATTACACTTCAAAATTATTGACAACATAGCATGACGCGTTTCGTCATGCATCTGAAGAAGTCGATTGTAACGACGAAACGCGTCATGGTATGTTGTTGAATCAAAAGTTCAAGTGTTTGGATTTTAATTTATATTCTACTTTCATGTAATGCAGTAAAAAGTATAACCTATATCAGTAATATGCTTGAATATATTACTAGAAAAACTGTTAGTTTTACGTTCAAAGTTGTAGGTTTTCTGAATCTAAAAAGACATTCAGAATTAATATCTCCAATAAATTTATATGTTTTCTTTAAATATGGTACTACTGCTAAGGTGATCATCCAAGAGATAATGAAATGTTGATTCAAGATGTTTGACTTTTCGGAAAATCTAAGTTTCTGTGAATCTTTTCCTAAATAAATATTATTATTATTTTTCTACTTTATTTCAGTTAGCGATTCATGTCATGACGGAAGTAAACAAGACGTAGCAGGTCCCACTTTGTGTCAAGAAATTGAGCTTACATTTCCGAAATCTAAAATAATCTTCCAAGAGATAGTTCCAGATGAGCAGAAGCAAATCGAAGAAACTCTCCTTTCATGGTGTCTGGACGGATGTAACGTTATTCTCACCACAGGAGGAACAGGTTGTTCTCCGAGAGACATCACTCCAGAGGCTACAAAAGCTGTTATAGAAAAAGAGTTGCCTGGAATGTCTCAATTCATGTTGTCTAAGAGTTTTGCCATTACCGATAAAGCAATGCTCTCAAGGCCTGTATGTGGCGTCCGCAAAAAAACTCTCATAATTAATCTACCCGGAAGCACCAAAGGATCGAAGGAGTGTTTCAGTTTCGTGGTATCAGCCATACCACATGCTGTTGCTTTGATAAATGACGATTTTGCTAGAATTCTTGCTGCACATGGTCATATTCAGGGCGATAGAAGCGTTTATGTCGAGCCTAGTACGGTTAGTAATCGTTTCTCATTATTTTTACGTCCATTACTGGGTTTTTTCGTTCGATGGACATAATCATGTCTCTTTAGGTAGTTGTTGATGCAACAGCAGCACGAAACAGACATTCTCCTTATCCAATGAAGGAAGTAGACGACGCTGTTAGAATTATTCTACACGAATGCAGCCCAACAGTTGAAACTGAAACAATACGTATCGAAAATGCTTTGAATCGAGTTTTGGCAGAGGATGTTTACGCAAAAGATCCATTGCCACCATTTAGATCTTCTGTGAAAGATGGTTATGCTGTTAGATCCAAAGCAGGCTCCGGAGTAAGGAAAATTAAAGCCAGTGCTGCAGCAGGTGATGAGGTGAGAAAGCTGTCATGAGCAAAATTTTTAACAATATGAGTAATTGATGAATTTTTTCGTAATTTTAGTAAGATTTGTGGCCGACTTTGTATGAATTAAAATCTTTTGATCACTTTGCAGCCAATTAAAATTAACGTAGGGTATGATGAGGCTGTAAGAGTCAGTACTGGTGCTCCGATTCCAGAAAGTGCGGACGCTGTGGTTCAAATTGAGGATACACAAGTAGTTGAAGCAACACAAGATGGTAACGAAGAAATTCAGATAAATCTTTTAGTTACTCCTCATGTCGGACAGGATATTCGGTAAGATGTATATATGCGCTCTAATAGAGATTAGCCTTGAACAAAATCGTTTTATAAATTTTTAAAAATTTATAACTCAAAACATGAAGGAAAAAAAATTAACAAAATAGATTATTCCAATAGCATGTTCTTGATTTGGTAAAAAATATTTGAAGGAGACTAGACCTATACTTAAGCGCCAAAACAGTTTTTTTTAGTTTTCCAAAAGTTGAAACAAAGAGTACTTAGGTGGTTTCTGAAATAAACGATTCATAAGAAGTCACTCGACATCTTATTGTGTTCATCTGACTACATGTCAGATGAACACAAGCCACACTGCAGTGTGACACTTGGGAAATTATTTCCAGAATTTTTTCAATTCAGATATTGAAACATTCTCAAATTTAAAAATAAAAAATATATTTATAAAACACTAAAAAGCAACTGTTGAATATATCTGCAACAGAAATTTAAAACTACCACTAAATTTAAATTGTCTAACTTCACTTTTGAATCTTGAATTCATTATCCAATTACTGAATATTTTCAAGAATTCCTTGATCTGCCATTTTTCATAATTGCCTTATCTGTTTTCAGAGCAATTGGAAGTGATATAGCTGCAAATTCCAAAGTTTTGAACAAGTTGGACGTTATATCAGCTGGTCACATAGGAGTATTAGCAGCTATTGGTCAACATAAAGTGAAAGTTTTCAGGTAAGTCCTGAAAAGATTCTATCACTTCAAACAAATTAAATATGCAATATTAATGGCATTGATTACCTATGAAACCTATGGAATATTATCGAAACTGAGTCGTTAAAACCATATATCTGAAAAAAATCATGTTCAACACTATATATTTTTCATTACTGTATATGTTCCTCTGAAAAAGCGACATTTTCGTGCAAAAATATTCAGTGGAAACAAAGAAGTGTAAAAAATTACTCAATCGTTAGTATATAAGAACTTCTGTAGCAAACAAGAGTGGAAGTTTGGAAGTGTGAAAGAATCAGAAATTTTGCTAGCCTAAGGTTTCTTTTCAACAGAACTGATTCAAGATTACAAAAGACCATTATAAACTGTTGGAACTTGCTAACATTAATCATCTTCTTCATTCATTCATTTCATTTCATCAGAACATTCAATTCTGGAATGTTCAATTCAAATATTGATATAGGTTAGAAAAAAATTGGTCAAGTGCATTCAACAATTTTTGTGAGATTTAACGAAAATATTTGCAACTATTCAACACCCAGAAGGTTCCCTTTATTGGCATTTCGTAAAGCAACGGAAAAATGAAAGAAATTGTATCTTAGTTTTCCTTTTATGTTCAATTCAATCAGAATGAGTCTTGAACTACTATTTTATTGAATAAACTGCTCTTCATTCACTTGAGTATATTGAAAGAGTTATAAGGAATGCATCACAGTGTTCTATTGGAGCTAGTCGAACCACGGCTTCAAAAGCAATAACGTAAAACAGTTCAACGTGGAATATGCCTTGAAACTGCCTTGACTTCTCCAGTAGAGTTAAAATTTCTAGAATTAGATTTAAAAATAATTCCTACAAGTTGAGGTTTATCAGTTCACTTAGATTCATTAATAAGTAGAGGAGTCAATGGAGAAATCTTATCATAAATCTAGTTGATGCGTTTTATCATCAGCAATAGAATTATCACTTATCAGGTTCTTGGTGATCTGAGCCTCCCTAAGGAAAGAAGAGTAAGGGAAAAAAATTTTTTCAAAAGTTTGAAAGAAACCATATTGTGGTATTCGAGCAATCGAATAATTGGAAGGACTCACATTGTCAGAAACACATATTGTTTCAATGTGATTGTAGTCAGATGCTGGGTTCAACAGCTCAATGTGTCAAACCCAACGAAGACTTTGGAATTAACTCCAACAAATTCAAGTGAATATACATGATTTTCTACAGTTGTCTGAAAGTATTAACTGGTCCAATCGAGGATCTACCCCACAATATTGATGTCATCCGTGGTTAATACTCATAGGTTGCAATGGATTTTTTGATAGCCCCACCTGGCTACGCCACTGGTTATCCATTTTCGAATATAAAACGTACTTCCAGAGACAGAATTCTGCCAAATTGACTACAGGAAATTAATGGTTCGCCTGACCGATGAATATGTCTCCAGATTGCTGTCGCAAGTTACGTTAACCATCAATTCATTCGTGCTCTGGAGTCGTTTCGTGATTGAAAGGAAAATCTCTGTCCGGAAAATCAATAATTCATTTAGTTGAAGGTCGCTTCCACATGAGATACCTCAAGTTGCATATCCCAAAGTTCTGATATAATTGTAGACTTAGAGTTTGGTTCGTTGAAGACAATGGTAATATGTTATCGTTACAGGCGAAGCTCAGTTGGTGTTCTGTCGACTGGAAGTGAGTTGAAGTCCCATTACGATCTGCTGGGTCCTGGTCAAATCCGAGACAGCAACAAATTAGCTCTTATCAACCTATTGAAACAGTACAGCTACGATGCCTTCGACTACGGCATAGCAAAGGATGAGTAAGTAAACTAATTCAAAATATTATACATTTATTTCATTCATATTTCAGAATGGCTAATATGGCAAACATCGAAACTCTGAATATAAAATCATGTCAAACAAGAATATATAACATAAATTTTCATATAAAATAGAAATTCTCTCAATTCAAAACAATCACACATTCACATAGTTACAGAAAATTCGCTCAGCGTACAAATCAAGTTTTGAATCACAAACATTCTCAGTTTCCACTGGAATAGGTCCAATGTATTGACTTTCTTTAAATCAACTGAAAGGAGATTGAAGACGGTGGTCTCATATAGGAAGGACTTATTCTGTCAAATAAAATTCTGTATATATAGGTTTCTGGTATGTACACCGTGTACTTCTTTGATTCTCCACAAATTATCCTTATTTTTGTTATGTACATATACATACACAATTCATAGAGATACTCTCCAACGACTGTCAGAAGCCCGAACTTTCTGAAAAGCACCTATAAAAGTATTTGTTACAAAGCCTAAGAATGCATCTGACAATTGCTTTCTGTCTTGTACAACGGCCATAGCATCTGTTGACAATCCCGACAAAACAAAAAAAATCCCAATCCCCAAAGCTATAGTGAATAACTCTGTCACATTTTTGAGCAGGTAGTTGAGGCACCTTGAGAATTCGTCAAATACGTTTTCTGTGTTATCTAAGCACACAATATATAAGCCAGACCATTTATAAGCGTTTAATATCCAGCCAGACATCCTCAAAGTTATTTTTTGAAAAATCCAAAGAAAATATTTGAGCACTTTAAGATTGATTTATAATATTCTTTGTCATCAAAAACTGATTATTAAAAGACCCAACTCATTTAAGTGGATTCTTCTACCTGCCAGACAATCTAGAAAGTTGTACATAAGTTATTCATTGATTAATTGATTTAATTTGTCATTGTCATAGTTTTTTTCTTCATTTCCGATGAGTTCTTCCTCTAAGCTGATACACTCATAATCTTCTTCAATTGAAGTTTCAAATCCACCCAAATTAGCTGCCTTTTTTGAATTATCAATTTTCGATGATAAAGATATGATGTTTCAATCTTGAAGTGCCTAAAATATATTCTTTGGATATTTCGATAGAATAACTTTGAGGATGTCTGGCAGGATATCAAACCAATTGAAATAGTCTGGTTTCTATATTTTCTATATATTCAATTCAAACATCAAAATTTCAAACTGCTTCAACAATTTTTTTCCTTCTGAAATTGCAATTTAAAAAGTATATGGCTTAGCCAATATCCACAACTTTGTAGCCAATAGTCGGCATTGTGTTTAGATAACACAAAGAAAGTACTCGTATCTAACCAATTCTCAAGGTGCCTCAAGTACCTGCTCAAAAATATAGCTCAGCTCTTAGATTGAGTGTATGTAGATGAAACGTAGGCATCGTAGATTGTTAATAACTGTTTGACATCTAAAGAAGTTCTGAGCTTTCTAGTTGCAACTTTCATCCATTTTTTAAGCCCAGAAACTTAACCTCATTCCCCTTCCGAATGTTTATCCACCAGTTCGATGATAACTTCTAAATCTGCCCTAAATTACACAGAATGAAATCAGAAATATTTATTCCAACTAAAAATGATGTGAGGTCAATTTTCTTCGAACCGACCCAAAAGGTTTCTTTGTGAGTTTGAATCAACTTAAAGGTTTCTTGGTGCACTTGTAAACAGCTGTTGACACGTGTTGGCTCTCATCATAACGGCGTAGTCAGTTTTCTTTCAGATGTACGAACTTGCAATGAAGAAACAAAGAGATATTCACGAAAATTCACGAGATTCGGAAAACAATAAAAGTCGCCTCACCAGCAAAACAATAATCGCGTTTCTCAATTAGGAGCCACTTGTCCGCTTCCTTTTCGTGAATCTTTGTTTGTTTTCCAGTCTTAAGTTCGTAGATATGAAACTTGATTTCGCCGTTCTGATGAGAGCTTGGAAGCTCGAAATACTTGAGTAAATGCTTCTCTGTTCGGGCTCTGCTATAAGTCAATGCCAGAAATGCTAAAGAAGAATATAATTGTTTCAAAAGCTATCATGTAAATAAATAGTAAACTCAAAACGTTTGTGGTTGGTCGAATTTTCCGAGTTTAACATACCTATATATGTACATAAAGGTTTCGAATAATTTGACGCATTTGAAAGTGTTGAACAAATAATCGGTGTCTGTTCATCACTTTAATGAACATATTAAATTTCAACCACATTTCACTCGATATCGCGGTAGAAAGAAGAAAGTAATTAATTTCGAATTCGCGGTAGATAGAAGTGATGGATTGAAGTAATGTAATCAATGCAACAACTTGTTCTGAATGTTCGACAAATTACGGGAGAGTGTAATCATCTCGTTCACCGCAATCAAATTGATCTGAAACTATTCATTAATGGTTATCTCTATCATATTCAATACCATCATGACTGGCACCATTAGGGGGCCTTCATTAATTATTTGGGAGTTAAACGTCACGAATAAGTCTTTAAAATTGATTATTCAAATGAGTTAGTTGTTTTTTATAACGGTGGTTTGAAAATTGTGAATTTTTTGTTAAAATATCATTTTATATCAAGCACTTCGCACATGTTTAGTAAATACCAGAGAGAGATAGTTGGAAAAAGCGCTCTTCTGATTGGAAACAAGGTTGGAAGTTATTTGAATATTATTTATCAATCGTTTCTGATTCAGAAAAATGTAGGAAAACTTAAAATGAATCTTGGGGGGCCAGAAAATTGGATTTGTCAAAATACGAGGGTGGGATGAAAAGTTTCCGGCCTGACACTGGCACCTCTACGTCTACTTTTGGCGACGTGCTACAGTACCATTTCTACTCTGCTTGTATGAAGTTTCAGCCCAATCGATACGTTAGTTTGCGTTTGAGAGCACATTGCGCGAGACGCTTCCCTTGTTTTCGTGAAAATGGAAAAATTGGTGAAACTTGCTGTCATCAAATACTTCTATTTGAGAGGTTTTACACGAAAACAAATAGAAGAAGAGATGGATTCAACACTTGGAGACTCCTCCATCATATTCAACTATTAAGCAGTAGGTTTCTGAATTCAAAATAGGTCGTGTGAGTACCTCTGACGGGCCTCGCTCAGGACAGCCCGATGAGATTAAACTTCAGAAATGTTTGAGAAAATCCATCAGGTAGTATTGGAAGACCGAAGATTGAAAGTGCATGACATAGCTGAAACCTGTAGGGTGTCAAATGAACGTGTGCGAAATATTTTGCATAACCATTTGAGCATGGAAAAGCTGCATGCAAGATGGGTGCCACGTTTGCTAACACTCACCAAAAACTGTTTCGAAAAAACATTTCTATATATTACAACTAAGAAGGATGCTCAGAAAAGGACTGAATTCAGTTTTGAGTCTGATCTTCCATTCAGCCCTCGGACAAAAATATTGGTTCAAACAAAAATATTGGTTCAGTTTATATTCACAATAATATACAACTATATTTGAAAAAAAAAAAAATACCTCAGAAATATTGAACATTTGAGACAATTTCACATGGTGAGGGACATTCGTGGTAAAAAAATAAACAAACATATTATACAAAAAATTGATTCATACATTATTGCCTACATTCGAATCATCGAAGTACTCTGCCACACTATAGTATGCCTTTGTTAACATCAATGACTTAACTCTCTTCTTAAACAAATGAGCTTTAAGTAATTTCAAATTTGACGGCAAATGGTTGAAGATTTTAATACTCTGATAATAGAGTAAGTGCTCAAATTTAGCTGTTTTATGCATAGGAATAAGTAGCACATCACTGTTCCTTGTTGAATACTCATAATTATTATTCAATTTAATAAACCTATTTCATTTTCTTTAACATATAGTGAACATTTATAAATATATGAACAAGGTAGGGTGAGTATGTAATTATTAATGAAGATAGTTTACAAGACGTTCGTTGATGAATATTGAATATTAATCGAAGTATTCGCTTCTGTGTAATAAACACCCTATTTATTTCTGTATAGAAGCCCCACAGCAGAATATTATAATTTAGATGCCTATATACAAGACTGTAATACACATTCATAACACAGTTTCTAGGTACGATGTGCTTAATTCTAGAGATTGCAAAAATTGAGTTACTCAATTTTGCACAATGTGTGTTCTCCATCTCAAATTTCTGTCTACATATATTCCAAGAAACTTATTTGATTAGGATGATGCATTATCATACAAATAGTAAATGTGATAATTATTGTAGAGTATTTGTTTTTTTTTTCAGCTCATAAATTTTTTTCTACATATAGTTATTCCTTAAATTTTTTACAATAAGAAGTCTTCTTGAAAACTAAATTCATGGTAATTTAATTTCATTCAATATCCACGCAAATTAAATGCTATTCCTTCCAACATTTTCCATCTTCTTCTAGAAGAAATTCCTCGAAAGTGTTTTAAAGTATTTTTCTAAGGAAAAGCGATGGAAAACGGCGATAATTATGTCTGGAATCTAAATTGGTTTATTATATAGGTTCTTCTTGCGGTGTATTTGAAAAGCGCGAATTCCATCCCTTTAATTAATTGAATAGGGACTAAAATTTTCAAAAGCATCCGTAATACCTGCTTACAAGGTGAAGCTAGCGACGCAAGAGTTTTTGTAAGCTTTATTGGAACGAACCAATCGAAATGAATATTTTCAAAGCCTAACAAGGCTGGGTTTGCCGTTGGCGAAGGTGAAAATCGAACATTGGAAAGTTATCTCCATAGAAACACAATATTCAGATATTTTCTCACCTTATATAGAAAAGTTTTAAGACTTATTACTTGGGACATCCATTATCAGTAATATGGAAATTGAATATCTGACGAATATTGTCCAGTCAATATGAATAATGGCTAGTTAGGTCAATTCAAGTGATTGATTATTGTCTTAACTTCTCTCTATTCATCACATTTTCTGGTAATTAGGAATATTGTGACCATTGGGCAATTTGTTGATTTGATTCGGAGTGTCTGAAAAAGTCATCGTATTGGTGAAACGAACGTAACAATTTTTTTCATTAAAATTGTATAAATGTAGAAAACAGTGTTTTCCATTTCCAAGTCTTAATTCTTAGAAATTTCATTTATTTCAAGTCGAAGAAATGTTAGTTTGATTTTCATTGAGTTTATGTTAATTTGTTTTTAATTTGAGTAGAAATCAAACACGAAAATAATAGTTGTGAATCATGTTTTTCATTGCCTTATAGGTGATGGACGTTATGTATAATGCCCAGATAATTCAAACATTTGAAAAGCTATTATCAAATTATCTTTATTGGTTATTTTCATAATGCTGAGTATTATGTTTAATGGCCCATTTATCACTTGGTCCATGACATATTCATTCGTTTCTTATCGCTTTTCTAGAAAATATTCACTATTAATTGAAATGTAATAATTTTGTTCGTAGCGATTGAAACTTGATTCAAGTTTCGAAAGTTTAGATATATATTTTTATGCATCTTCTTCAGCTTAACACCTACTTCATAGATTTTTGTTATTTTTAGAAGTGCTAACAAAAATAAGAAAAACTGACATTTAAATTAATGGTGTCATCAAAATGAAAAGTGTCGGATCTCTATTGGATTTATGAAAAATGGTTATTGTTTCAAAGTAGATCTATCCTCTCAAAGGTTTGAGAGGCCTTTGCTACTACCGACTAAATAGATTGTTTTCGATGGTGGTTTTTCTCTTCTCGACATCAAGCACATTTGAGGAAAGTTTTAAATTCATCATATACCGGCATATAGTGATTAGTTGAAGACAAATAATTCTTTAAGACTTTACTTTAAGTGGTTGTATCAGAAAAAAAGAAAATTTTTGTGCTGAACTGCAAATCTTTTATACATCACATTCGAAGTTTCTGCTGTTATAGTTATTGGTTTGTTGAGTTCTGGGTTACCCAACCTCTGGCTTCGGGTGTTACTACCACTCTTTTCCACTCTCAGCCAAGGGTCACACTTAAGAACAAAAATGAACAAAGCCAGATTAATTGATAGGTACAAGTAAAATACAATTTCACATTTTGTTTTGTAGAATTCAAGAATTGTATTTTTTGAAGAGTTAATGTAAATTGTAAAAAAAACATTCTGAGAAGTACTTTCGAAAAAATTTAGAATATTTGGGAAAATATCTATTTTTTTCTGCACGAGTCTTTTACATAACATATGTTATGTGAAACAGCGATTTATGATTCATTCATATTCACATATTTCAATTAATTTTGTTTTGTTTTTCATTAATAAAAAATGTTATCTATGACAGGGTTTTATGTTCAAACCACCTTCGCTGCCGCACTTTGGTCATTCGTATGTCTGCCAACCCTATTTGAGTTATTCAATAATGAGAAATTCAAATTCGTTCAAATTTTTCGCATTCAATATTTGCAAGTCTGATTTTCTTAAAATAAGTGATCTGATAATGCTTTTCTGATTTTTTGCTGACAAATTTTTTTGTATTTACATGAAAGTCATTGAATGTTTTACCAATATAAAATGTAATAAAACCACTTTTTTTTTGTTTATAAACTTCGAGCTACGAGTATTTTTTCATCTGTGATTGAATATTCTTAATGTATATCTCAAATTAATTTTCGGTCTGTTTAGCAATGTTGATATTCTTAGATAAAAATGTTTTATATGTAAGTTTCACCGTGGTTTTCGATGTTAATTCAGTTCTTATATTTGATATTTTGAACGGTAAGGGTGTACAACAACGGTCAAATTAATTCCTATGAATTTTTTTTCAGGTGTTACGTTGTCTATAAATTTCGGTTTGTATTAATTATTTTCGGAAACTTTATTCGCATCTGAGTATTATACTATTAAAAACTGACAGAATGAGTGATGACCTCAAGTCATGTCTGAATTTTTTTTTACGGAATGTGTTGTTTATTTTTAATATTCAAGAAATGACGCCTCAGTGGGCACTGATTAATATTCACCCTATTAATTTTACTTTTGTTTTCAGTCCGAACTCTGTGAAAAACGCGCTTACCAAAGCGCTGGCCTCCAACGACATCGTGATCACAACTGGTGGCGTCTCGATGGGAGAGTACGACCTCGTAAAAAAGGTGTTAGTGTCGGATTTTGGGGCGCTGCTCCACTTCGGCAGGGTCAACATGCGACCAGGGTGAGTCAATATTTACGTCCGACATTCAGATCGTCAACGTCGATTTTAGTGAATAAGCTAGCGAGGAAATTACCGTTTATGCGGAAATTGCATCTTACGATTGGGATTTACTGAAATTTAATCTGTTTTCCGATCGCACACGGAAATGCAGGAAAAGGTTTAACAATAGTCCGGATTTTCTATTTGCTAAGTTTAATGAAATTAGAGAATAATTCATGCAATATAATCAACGGAATTTCCGGAATAATTGAAAGTTTATTTGATGATATTCCCGAGGGTTTTTTCTTCATTATTATCGGGTTATAAAGAGTTTTTTAATGAGAGAAATCGTTCTTCAATCAAGAGGTATTTTTGGTGATGCGACATAAAGGTGACCTGAGCTAATTCTTTTATTTTGAAAAAAGTTCATTAAAAATGCTGCGAAATTGAGGTGATTTTCTGGTGATCATCCTGTAAATTTTTTGATTTCGAAAACTCTTTTCAACATGGGACGCTTGTAAGAATAACAAAAAACGTTCGGAACCATTTGAGGAAATCCTTAATCAAAAATGTAAGGCAAAGGTTTTCAACGTCTCAGTAATTAGGGACCACTTGACTAACTCTTTGATTACTTATTGACCAGTAATTCTTTAAAAGTTTACTCGTATATGTAACGGGTGTTTTTTTAGAGGTATAGAACTTTAAATTGGCATTACTGTTGAAGATGCCGACCGATTTAACAGCTGAGAAGTGATTTATTCTCAATTTGGTTTGGCAATTCATCATGAATAGACTCACGCCTGAACAACGCTTGCAAATAGTGCAATTTTATTTCGAAAATAATGGTTATGTGCGGAATACGTATCTCGCACTACGTCCATTTTATCGTCGACAAAATCGTCCATCAGTGCAGTTAATTCGATTAACCATGGAACGTTTTCGCACCACGTTTACTTTTATTGATAACTCGCATCCCCAGAGACGCCGTACGGTGCGTACAGAAGAAGCTATTGCTACTGTAGAGCGTAGCATTGAGGAAGACCCGAATGAGTCCATCCGCCATCGAGCACAGGAATTGGATCTGTGTCCGTCCACTTTATGAAAGATTTTGCGGAAGGATCTTGGTTTGCGTGCTTACAAATCCAACTCGTGCAAGAATTGAAGCCAAACGATCATCAAGCAAGGCGTAGATTCGTCGAATGGGCCCAAAACGAGATGGCAGTTGTTCCCGATTTTCATAAGCGAATTTTGTTTAGCGATGAAGCGCACTTCTGATTGAATGGCTACGTCAACAAACGAAACTGCCGCATTTGGAGTGAAGATAATCCTCAAGTGTATGTCAAAACACCGTCACATCCAGAAAAACTGACTGTTTGGTGCGCTTTATGGGATGGTGGAATCATTGGTCCGTACTTCTTCAAAAACGATGATGGCCAGAACGTTACAGTCAATGGTGATCGGTATAGAGCCATGAATACTAACTTTTTCATTCCTGAATTGAACAACCATGATGTCCAGGAGCTGTGGTTTCAACAAGACGGCGCAACATGTCACACAGTTCGTGCCACAATCGATTTATTGAAAGACACGTTTAGGTGACCGCCTAATTTAACACCGCTAGACTACTTTCTGTGGGGCTATGTAGTCATTGGTCTATGCGAATAAGTCACAAACGCTTGACCATTTGGAAGACAATATTTGCCGTGTTATTGCCGATCATCGAAAATTGGACGTCCAGATTGGACTACATCCGAGCCAGCCGTGGCGGTCATACACCAGAAATCATATTTAAAATGTAATGCCACAAGATTATCTTTCGAATAAAAAAAATTTTGTCAATCGAATGATCCATCGTTGTTTTATTGCAATTCAAAGTTCTGTACCTAAAAAAAAACACCCTCTATATAAAATCAGCGCTCCGGCAAGACGGGCCATGGCTTGGTTGTACGTCTTTTCCATTCTATTTTTTCAATGCTCTCCTTCGGCAATCCCATATTCCTGCGTCCTGTAAGTCTTTTTCCACTATTTCTATCCATGTACTTGGTCCTCCTCTCCTGCTTCTTCCAGCAATACCCTTCAACATTCTGACTTGTTTTGGTGGTATCTTCCAGTCTTGTTCATGGCCTAACCACCTCATCCTTTGTGCCCCACTATATTATTTAAAGAACATCCGTTGAATAAATAATTCACTTATTTCTTCATTTGTTCGGCTTTCTCAAACTGCCCTTCTCTCTTACCGCCATATATTTTCCTCAGACTTTCGAACTTTTCGTTCGAATATTTCTGAGGCCTGTCTTTCTTTTGAATTCAGTTTTCTGTGAGGGAAGTAAAGGTTATTAACAGTGCTCTATAAATAAAACACATTATCTGATTATTCGAACGCAAGAATTTTCCAACTTCAAATAATACATGTTGTATTTTAATAAGTGATGATCTTTAGTGGTTGAGTTCCACTGGACAAAGGATTATTTTTTAGTACTTCTTATGAGGAAACTTATGGAATAATTAATGTGTTTCAATCTTCTCATGACGTCTCAGGCCAATTTTAATGTGTTCACGGACCACTGGTTAAGAACCACTGATCTGAATGTTCTACTCTCTGAAATGAAAATTAAAGTGTTTCATCCACCTAGTGAAGGGTTCATTGTGTGGCAATAAACATAATATGTTGTCTAATTAGGGGCTCTTTGCTCAAGCATTTCTTCATTTATGAAAGGTTGTTGGTAATATTCACTAATAAAAAAAACAGCGTCACTCAGATCAAATGGACTCTTCAATGTTATGAAATATGACTTGCATGGGAAGGCAGTTATATGTTCTTGTGAGTAATATGTTTCATTTAATACAATTAATTATAACTGTACGTTTTTCTTAGTCGATTAGCAGGTTTTGACATAGTGAATTCTTAAATTCGTGATGACTTTCCATTCATATCAATTTTCTGCCTTCCTTAATGATTAGGTGAGATTTTTCCAGGTAAGAACTGTTATAAAACCAGTGTATCTTTCAGGACCCCTTCCTCCCTATCTTAAGGTGTACTATCCCTTCCAAGCTGAGGCTTTCATGGTCAGTTTTTCTCACGACATGACTAAAGAATTTCGCAATTTTATGTTTTCATAAGAGAGGTTCTGAATTTCGAGAAACATAGACTATGTATTATTCCTAAAAGAAGGTGAATATTGATGAGAATTATATGATAAAATATCTAATGGAATACATACGGAAGCACCTGTGGCAGATATGTGCCTAATTGACATGCATACATCGTGCTTGTAAAGCAGTATTATCTGGGGAAATTAAACCTGAGATAGAAAATGCGGAGCTACAATTTCAAAGCGGATCAGTTGGTCCCAAACTTGTATGAGAAAGCAAAAGTGCTCGGATATCAAGATGGGGTTTCAAAACATTTATTATATAAAGGCTGAAATAGAAAGAGCTTCGACTGGATCCAAAGGTGATTTGCATAACTGATGCACCAACAACGATTTCATATATTAATGGCTGTAAAAACATCTCAGTGTTCATTCTCGATTTTCGTATTATATGTTTTTCGGAAGAATGTATATGGGTGATTTTTTAAGAGTTAAGTTTTTCAGGTTGGCGGCACTGGTTGGTAATGACATTCAAACGTCATCTGTCGAAGTGAAAAGTTTTCAGTATACTCTGCCATTTCATCCTTAAAAGAAAGAAGAAAAGACTTACAAACGAGCAACGATTGCAAATTGTTGAAATTTACTATCAAAATTTGTGCTCTGTGAAAAATGTGTATCGTTTGTTACGACCATATTATGGTCGTCTTAATCGACCTGATGAATCAACAATTCGTGCTGCTATCACCAAATTTCGCACCAAGTTTGCTTTGTTGGACATTAAACCATTTTCTCGCATGCGTACAGTGCGTACTGAAGAGCATATTGCAGGCGTAGCGTACATTGTTAATGGGGATCGTGAAATGTCAATTCGTCGCCGTTTTCAGCAATTGGGCATGTGTTACTCAACCACATGGAAAATTTTACGTGTTGATTTGGGTTTGAGAGCCTATAAAATTTTACTTCTGCAAGAATTGAAGCCGAATGACCTACCACAACGTCTAATTTTTGGTGAATGTTTAACATTGAACAGCTTAATGAAAATCCGCTGTTTATCGAAAAATTGTGTTCAACGATGAGGCTCATTTCTGGCTTAACGGTTATGTAAATAAACAGAACTGTCGCATCTGGAGTGATGAACAGCCACATGCCATACAAGAATTACCGATACATCCCGAAAAAACGACAGTTTGGTGTGGTTTATGGGCTGGTGGCATCATCGGTCCATTTTTCTTCAAAGACGACCGTGGAAGAAACGTTACCGTCAACGGCGAACGATATCGAGCCATGATACGCTTCTTTTTTTTTGCCCCAGTTGGCCGAGTTGCACTTGGTTGACATGTGGTTTCATCTAAACGGTGTCACATGCCACACAGCTCGTGAAACAATGGACATATTGAAGGATGAATTTGGTGAGCAGCTTATCTCTCGAAATGGCCCAGTGAATTGGCCGCCAAGATCATGCGATTTGACGCCTCTGGTTTATTTCTTGTGGGCTTATGTCAAGTCGTTAGTGTATGTGGACAAGTCGAACACGATTGATGCCTTACAGGATAACATAACACGCGTAATTCGTGGGATACAGGCCGAAAACATTTACATGAAGTTATCTTTAAAATGTAAATGGCAAAGGCCAAATTATCAATTTCAATAAAAATTTTGAATATATGATGCAAATTGAGTGTTTTATTCGATTTAAAAAAACTACGCTTAAAAAATCACCCATTATAAACGCAGTTATAACGAATGTGATTTTAATATTTACATATTCGAGGATTTAGTATTCCTGAAGGCTAATCGTAGAATAAAATACAAGGTTAGGTTGTGTTTTGGAATCAATCGTTTCATAGAACTAAGAATACATAAAATGAACGACATTAGATAAAAAATTATTGTCAAGTAATAGCGAATTCTAAACACTAAATTCTACACTATATTCCACTGAAAAATATTCATTTTCTCTTCATATATTTCCCCCAAACCATTATCTAAAATTTTTTAAATTACGTAACTCCAACCTCACTTAATAAGGATCTTCATATGGAGAAGTCGCGAGGTTCTTTCGGTCACTTCACAGGTAGGTACTTTTTCAAATCGTGTCGTGTCAATCACAACCTACGAGTTCAAAAGAAGATGTTAGAAATTTTTGTTATTTTGATACACATACGTTTCTTATATGTTGACATCGTTAGCCATTTTGGATTAGTAGTTTGTTTTTGACAACTGAAAAGGTTAGTACATTTTTGTGTGTTCGAGTATTTACTTTTGAAGAAAATGAATCAAAAGATCTGTATTAAATTCTAAGTTTAAAATAGAATGAAGTGCTCCAACGCATTCAAAATGTTGACTGTGGCTTCGGGAGAGTCTCTTTGTTTCAAAAAAGTGTTTATAAGTGGTACAAGCGCTTGTAAAGCGCAATAAAACTTCGATGTCGATGACGATGAGGGTCTTGGAGTTTTAACCACGTTAACAAACGAGGAAAACATCGAACAGTGAAGAAAATGGTTTTCGAGAATCGTCGAATCACTATTAGGGAAGTTGCAGCGGATGTTGGCATATCAATTAATGGCAATCAGTTGCGATGTACTTTTCTTGAATGTTTTGGCCATGAAATGTGTGGCAGCCAAGTTTTCTCTTAAATTGTTAAATTTTGAGTAAATGCTAGGTTGCATTAGTATCGCTCAGTTTTGCTTAAAAGTGTCATAAACTGGCGACGAAACCAAGTATATGGTGGGTATATGGTTAATATGATTTCGAAACCAAGGCCCAATCATTCCAATGAAAGCGACCAGAAGAGCCAAGACCGAAAAAAGCACGCCGAGTTCGATCAGATGTGAAGGTTTTGCTCATTGTTTTCTGCGATTACAACAGCGTGGTGCACCATGAGTTGTTGCTAAGAGGTCGTACGTTTAATGAGGAATATTACAGAGAAGGTATGCAACGTTAAGCAATACGGTTCAAACGATCGGAATTGTGGAAGAGGAAATAATGGATTCTGCATCACGTTAATGCACCAGTTCACATATCAATACTTGTTCGTGATTTTTTGGCCAAAAACAATACCATATTCATGCCTCAACGACCGTATTCACCAGATTTGGCTCCCTGTGACCTTTTCCTATTTCAAAAAATGAAGAGGCCAGTGAAAGGAAAGCGCTTTGCCACAATGGATGAGATAAAGTCAGATTCGATGAACGATCTGATGGCCATACCCAAAAGCGCATTTCAGAGGTGATTTGAGGATTGGAAGAAGCGCTGGCATAAGTGCATTATATATGAGTCGGATTTTGTAGGAGAGAGAATGGATATTGATGAATAAATAAATAATACTTCTGGAAGAAATTCAAAACTCACCTTTTCCTTTGAACCAACCTCGTACATACAAGTCTTTTTTAGTTACAGATACAAAACAGTTACAAAAGTTACAAAATAGAGCTATGCGAACAATTTTGAAATGTAATAGATATACTCCAATCCAAAGCATGCTAAATTGTTTAGAATTGATGTCAGTTAAACAAAGAATACTTTTTGCTACATATATATTTATATTTAAAGTTAAAAACAAATTGTTCCCATATAAAGTAATGAAAATTGTAACATGTGTCAGTGATGTGCACAGATATAATACAAGAAATGCTGACAATTTCTACATGCAAGTTTGTAAGCATTCTAAACATAGGAATAGTATATTTTATGAAAGATTCAACGCATTTAATAAATTGCCTGGCTCTATAAAAACAATAAGCGACCTTAAGGTATTCAAGCGTAAATTAGCTAAGTTCGTTTTAAACATATATCTAATTGTAAATAATATATTTTGAACCTGAATGTATATATGATTTTGTAATAGCTAATGCTAAAATAAATATTATTATTATTATATATGCAAATATTTCTTGTCGTTCGAAGGCAACTTTCTACTGAATCTCAAAATATATATTTTTTTTTTTTTTTTTTTTTATATTCAATAGTGTTGGCGTTTACTTGATGTAAATCCATTATAATTGAATATAAACTTAAATTCAAACACTTGAACTTATGATTTACACTTTATTGACTACATAGCATGTAGTGTAATTGACTACACAGAAGGAAGGAGAAACACGAACAGAAAATAGAAATCTCGGTTTGAAATTGTCAGTAGTTCAAACTCCTTGGCGAAGGGTATTGCGATTATACGCGATGGGATAGCCCTATTCGAATATTTTTTCGCGTTCATGAAATAATTGAATGCCATAATTCGATTATCGCAAAATAGCAGGAGTTTATTAACAATTTATATCCTGTAATCCTTGGAGTAGAAAATGAAATTCGTTCCAATTATTTCTGAACCAAAAATTTACATTTTCAGCATAACGAAATAGAATTAACAGTTTTATCATTGGATTTTTAAACAAACCTGTAGCTTTTTAATTTGCTTTTGAAGTATCTTGTTACCCCTAAACATCGGTTTCAATTGCATACTTTCTGAAATTTCTTTTATTCTACAAGCAAATATTTCCCAATTTTTTTTGGAACGACTGTTGAAAGATATTTGTAATTTTCAACAAGCATTAGTTTCACAAGTACCTTTCGAAGGTTATTATCATTATGAATGTATATAAAAAATTGGAAGTTATTGGAACTGCCGAAAGAAGTGGAAACTTGGAAGTTTCTGTATCAAAATTTTGAATTTGATTAACAAAATGATCAACATACTCCGGTTTTCAGATATATTGACACTCCGAGCAACAGTGTGTGCATGTTTCATGTTTATTTAGTTTTTATTTATCAAATATATTATGAACTGTACAAGAACATGACAAAATAAAGATACAATTATATTAAAATATAGGATATATTATAGTATTATTTATGGATTGTATTTGTATTTACATAAAATTCAATGTATGTACTTTTAATTCAATGTATGGATTTTTAACATTATTTCCATTTTAACATCATCAATATCAATTTCAACAATACTTAAACGTTTTGTACTTTCAATTATTTCATTGTGACAATAAAATAATTATTCTAAGAATTATATTCAATGCAGGCAAACTAAAATTAAGTAAAAGAAGAAACTTACGTTGAAAACCTACACATTTTGTTTTTATATAACAGCCGTTTACATATGTTTCAAGGTTATTGCCTATCGTCGTTTGAACTACGCCGTTCTGACGATAGGCAATAACCTTGAAACATATGTAAACGGCTGTTATATAAAAACAAAATGTGTAGGTTTTCAACGTAAGTTTCTTCTTTTACTTTATTTCATTGTGTTCTAAAAAATATACAGTAGGCTCATGGAAACTGAAGTAAGAAATGAGAATGTTTGATTTGAATTAAGCTAAGTACATCACATTAGCTGTATAGCTACAGATTTACTGTAAAAGCATGTCGGTATCCACCATGCTGGTGATGGCAACCCTTGAAATTTTCCCCAAAAAGTGCCTAACGCGGCTAAAGAAGTCTTCACTCTAAAATTTTGTTCCTAGAAAGTCTATTGCACAGTCTAAGCGGTCTACAAAATGAACAAATCGTCAATAAGTTGGTCTAAGAAACGAAAAGATTCGAAAATAGAATTCGTGAAAATTATCAGCAAACTAAATATTCAAAACAGAAATACTGGGACGACTCATTCGAAAACGATTTTCTTTTCAGTAAACCGACTACCTTCGCCACTCTGCATTTCCGAAATAAAAGAAAATTGGTGTTTGGCTTGCCAGGAAATCCAGCTTCAGCGTGTGTAACAGCTTTGCTTTTTGTCATTCCATGTCTTAAATATATAGAAAGAAGACAAACATATAACTTCCCTATTGTCAAGGCAACCTTGGTAAGTTTTTGTTATATATTGGTTTAAAGCTTTATTCAGTCATCCATACGATATTTTCGGCAAATAAAGGAGGAAAGAGTAGAATTCGTTTTAAATCAATTGAATGGAAAGAAAAGTTATGGCTTTTTATAAATCATTGGTAAGTCGACCAGATATTTGTTCAGTTGCGAATTTCAGATCTTACTTCTTTTGTATAGCCTCGGTTAACTTTTATTTTCGTTTACAGATTTTGAAGAAAGCATCGCAAATTTTCATCAAGATAAGTTAGTTATGAATTAGTTGATACTCAAAAAAAAAGTTTATAATAATAGTAATAATAATAATACATTTTTTCTCAACAGATATACATCCAATTACAGAGAAAAAATAACATATTGCACACAAATAATAATGAATAAGAAAATTTTAACAAAAAAAAAAAAAAAAAGAGAGTAAAAGCGAAAATATGCAACGAAAAAATTAAAATAAATTGAAATATATATTGTATTTAACAATAACCAGATGGAACAAACTAAAAATAAAATATTGTCTATTACAAAGTTACATATGGTCAGCAGAAGTTGACCATAAAGAAACGAAATATATTTGATGAATAAAAATAAAATTAAAATGAAACAAACCAAAATTAAGATATTATTTAAAACTAAGTCATATGTTGACAGAAGTTCATGAAAATATCACGACATCCCATTGCGCTGTTCTGAGTGCCAAGATCACTGAGAGCCGAACAAAATAGATTTCACATCGACCGCAACAACCATCATAAAGATTACATATACAGTTGATAGGAGAACGATTTGATCTGCTGTAAGTGACATAAAATGTATTATTCCGCCTCAGACCAGGCCTTAGTACGCGAATATTTATTTTGCTTTGAAGAAATGGCGAGTCGATCGAATTGTGCAAAATTTTTAAGCCGATTCTGGAAATTTGCTCAATGAACAGATAGAATTAAACAATTCACCCTTTTTAAACCTTTTCAGGTAATAAATATTATATGTCAGAATGGAATATCTTAGGTGAAACCAAACTCATAGAATCCCAAATTCCCTGATATTTATACCTGTGTTTTTCAAAATGTTATTATTCTGTAAGCATCTGAAGAAGTCGTTTGTAACGACGAAACACGTCATGCTATGTAGTCAATAAAGTGTAAATCATAAGTTCAAGTGTTTGAATTTAAGTTTATATTCAATTATAATGGATTTACATCAAGTAAACGCATAACAAACTATTAAATATTTCTTTTTGTCTTTCAAAAATAACTGCGAAAAAAAATTGTTCATTTTCAAGGGAGGTTATCCATTTAACATTGAAATTAATTGAATGAACATATTCGTGCAAACAAACAAACAAGGTAAAATAAAGAGTAAAATTAAAACTAAAATAAAAAAAAAATTGATTTTGAGAGATTTTCAAAAATGAGCCGTATTTCTTCTGAAGATCTTCAATGTTAACATTCTTCTAAAACTATTGCGCAAATACTTTAATATTTCAGGGCATACATTATCAGAATATATTCGAATAAAGAAGGATTTTATCCATTTTTCATAAAAATCCTTACGAACGAAATTGGTGATAAAATCTAGTCGCATTATGTGAAATAATAATATTTTATGAACTTCATAATAACGGTGTTAGTACTGTAGAATAGATGTAGTATTTTCTTGGAAATAATGAAGTGCAATTCCATTTGCCTGATGCTTTTACAACATGCAAACCCCATTGCCGTTTTATTTTCAATCTCATTCTGAGTGCTCCAGATGATATTTCAAACCACTAGTGACCTACTGGTCTAATTAAATTGCAATTGAACAGGGAACTTGGAGCAGACCCGTATTTCCGATTTGCATATCATATTCCCAATACGGTAAAGGATAATTTAGTTTATCCATTCATACGGAAACTGAGAATGGTTTCCTTAACTTTCTCCTTTCTAAAAGTAATTTCTGCAGGAGAAAGGAAATTTGTTTGAAGGTTCAGAATTGTAGTGGACTAATTGAAATTTGTGAAATTCTGTAACATGAATGGGTCAATTGAAGCTGGGATTTACTCCTTTCAGAGAAACAAGAGTTCGAAACGAGTTTCTTTGATGTCATTTCAGAACTGAAAGCAATTTAGTGGGTTTTAGCAGTTTTCAAACCTTGAATATTATCTTTGAGACACGAGATAATTTTGAAATTGTCTAACTATACCAATCGAAAAAAACAAATTGAAATTACCTCATTTTTTGGCGTTAGTTTTTCGCATTGCGGGATTAATTAGCGAGGTTTTCAAAAATATCGGACCCCTAGATAATTCATTCAATTTCGCGTTCGTCAAGATTTGAAGGCAATTGATCAAATATTCCGGAAAATCGAGGCCCTGTCAAAAAAATGTCAATAATTGACGAATATCATTAGTTTGATGTCAGCGTCCATCTAATTTGTTGTTACCAAAGAATTGTTACACGCAAAACTTTGACATGTTTAAGACGTTAAACAATAAGGACCAAAGCAACCTTGAATTCAGAGAACCAAGTTGAAAAATGTGAGCGATATCTACTAAAAATACCGAAATGTGATTGACACGTGGAACGATGCACAATGAAAGGTTCTTATGTATATAATCGACAGTTACTAAAGGAGGGGGTATCATAATTGATCTTGTTAGACTGGGTCGATTAAATGAGTTTCCTTTGAGAAGTTTAACGTAGCTCATACTTCATTCAGCGTCATTCTTTGTCCCAGAATAACTTTTAGGTAGTTTTTGTGGTGGGCTATTTCGTAACGTGGACAATTGTATCCATTCCTTAAAAACCAAATTATAAGAAATTATTCAGTTAGATTAGCCAAATTTGGAGTTGTACTTGTGAGAATATAATTCCACTTTTGTTATTTTTCAATATTCAGGAAGTATTTCAAGGGGGTTTTAAGTAAAATGACTGGTTCCAAAAAATTCATGACTAAAAATCCCAACTGAGAATTTTTTGAATAGGTATAGATTTGACAAATTGGAAATTTTTTTGTCACATGAAAAAATGAAAAAACTTTTGTGACACCCACACAAAAATATGCATTTTGGCTGATAGTTAATCGGAATAATAATCAAAAATTTTCCATTGTTTTATTTCCAATGCTAACACCTACCACCCTTCGATGGTAGAACCTAGCAAGTACTGAATTCTAATGGAAAAAGTCCGAAAATATCGTCGCATTTTCATAAATCCATTTTTCATAAAAAGACTTACTCTTAAATCTTAGGATTTGCCGTAGTTTGAGCTTTTACACTAACATATATACCACGAGGAATATAACTGAACAATCATCGTTAAAAATCAAGATCTGCAAAATTGCTTCACTGGTGTTGTGACCAAAAATCATACACATAGACGCCTCTCTGGACATATTCTTGTGTCAACGAAGCTGAACGAAATACAGTATAGTTAGGGCGTCTACTGCCGAAAAGACAAAGAGAGGGAGTTTAGAAAAAGCATATGTATTGATTTGTTAATCGGAAGCCTTGGGTTGAATTTCCGGATGGAGAATAAACCTCTACTAAATTTTGATTTCAAGTTTCATTAGGAATAATTTTCAAAGTTCCTATTCCAAATCGAAAATCCTTTTGCGTTTCTTCAATGACTCAAATTGTCGTTAGAATAAAGAGGCAGTGTGCTGGAGCTAATTTTTTCCTTGTATTAAAATTAAAATGTTATTTTACTTACGCTGAAAACGTTTCATGAAATTTACATTAGGGACCACAATCAAGACCTCTTAATACAAGGTTGATACTGGTGTTAAATTGTGGAATTTTAAATGTGCTGTTGGAGGAAACTTTCGAGAACTGATTTTCATGAGTTTTCGAAAGTCAGGGAACGAACTGTGGCTTTTTCGGCTTGCTTTAATGTAATGGGGACTTGGCAAATTAGATTCTATCCAATGTTAATTCAATCAAGGTGGTTCGAATGTAATTTTGCAGACTGTCACGTTGAGGCTTTTGTCCCTATTCGATTTAATTGAGATATTCAAATATATTGAAGAATATCTCCACGTTAATTTGGTGATTGTGTGAGAAAATGTTCCCACACAATCAGAAAAACCAGAACGAAGTTCTAACGTCTAATATATATATATATATATATATATATATATATATATATATATATATATATATATATATATATATATATATATATATATATATATATATATAAAACGAACTTAGCTAATTTACGCTTGAATACCTTAAGGTCACTAATTGTTTTTATGGAGCTAGGCAATTTATTAAATGCGTTGAATCCTCAATAAAATATACTATTTTTATTTTTGGAAAGCTTACAAATTTCCATGTAGCAATTGTCAGCATTTCTTGTATTATAATTGTACACATCACTCACATATGTTACATTTTTTATTATATGGGAACAATTTTTGTTTGACTTTAAATATAAGTATATATGTAGCAATAAGTATTCTCGGTTTGACTGACATTAGTTCTAAACAATTTAAGCATAATTTGGATTGGAGTGTACCTATTACATTTCAAAATTGTTCGCATTGCTCTATTCTGTAACTTTTGTAATTGTTGAGGTTTTTTTTCACTCAATCCGAATAACAGAGTGGAACAATTTTCGAAGCGTGGCATTATTATTGACTTACAGAAAATAACTTTAAATATGTCGTCAGATTTTTTCCAATTCTTTTGAGAAAGTTGATTTTCTTTGAGATTTTAGACGATATGAAGTCAACATGATCATTGAATCTCAATTTCTCATCTAACATAACGCCTAAGTATTTAACAAGTTTTACCCTTTCAATGTTCTGGTTTTCAATTTCACTACTTATATTTTCGTTACTAATTACCTTTAGAATTTTACTTGTACCAAAAACTATAAATTTAGACTTTGTTACATTCAGCGGTAAACTGTTATCGCTTAGCCATAACATTTATTGCTGCCAAGTCTCTATTGATCCATTCTGTCATAGTCTGGATTTTTACCACTATCATAAATCATTGTATCATCTGCGAACAATCGTATAGAGCATTTTTTACATGCAAAACATATCATTAATGTATAAGGAGAATACCAGTGGACCTAAGACCGTACCCTGAGGTACGCCAAAATCAACTTTAATGCTGTCCGAAAGAACACCATTGAACTTAACTTTTTGAGATCTCAAATGTAAATAAGAATTGAACCATTTGTTTACTAAACCTTCAAAACCAATTTCATTCAGTTTTTTCATCAGCAATGATCTACATAAAGTTTCGAATGCTGTTTTGAAGTCCAATTATACTACAATCACTACCTCTCATTTATCTATAGCTCTATACCATTCCTCACATATGCTCAACAGTGCTGTCTCAAAGGAGGAATTTCTGTTGAAACCTGATTGTTAGTCAGAAATAACTGAACGTTTTTCGCATAATTCTAGAACCTGATTTTTAACAACTAGTTCTAGAATTTTTTCATATGGTGGAAGAAGATTTATAGGTCGAAATTCCTCCAATTTGACAGTGTTACAAATTTTAGACACTGGTATTATCAATGAACATTTCCATTCTTTTGGAAAGATTCCACGAGTTAGTGATGTGTTTATCAAATCTAAAAATCTATTTCCAGAAATGTCAAAAGCATCTTTTAATATCTTAACAGTTTCATCATCTTCACAACTACCTGTGTTTTTCAGATTTCTCACAATAGTTTTCAAACCTGCCATATCTATTTTTTCGAAAGTATCCATTTTCAATAATTTTGGTATGCAAGTATTAGTTTTAGTGGCTCATTATCAAAAAGAATTCGCAAATATTTTTCAGAATTCAATATAAAAAATCATTTTCAAGCGGGTTAATATTTGCCAAATCAAATTTCAAATCACGTTTGAAATTTTAATCAAATTTGAAATTACAAATCACGTTTCAATTCTGTTCCAAATAAGACTAACTTTTTCATATCATGAATAAGAAATATCCATTGGGGTAAAATATTATAAAAATATAAATCTTGATATTCTTAATAAGCAATACTTCAAGTACTTCACTTGCAAGAATACGGGGACCTTTGAATCCTAGACTAAACAAACTATCGGCGCCTCGTATCTGGGTTCCAAATATAGTCCCTTACATAATTCAGTGAAACATAATCAACGAAACCTTTCATTTTCACATTTTTAATGAGATGTAAAACTGGAAATTCAGAAATCTAATTTTCCCAGTTTCAACTGCTATGAACATTTTCCCGTCTGATATGAAGAAACGCGAGTAAAATATTCATTAGAGAAATTCTGAAACCGTGAAAATAAGGAAGGAATTTCCTTTGAGTTAATATATTCTACTCTCCACTCGAAATCGTGGTTGTACGAAACATTTAAATTGAAATTTGATGTACTCATATCAAATTTCTATTTCACGTTAGGGTCGTAATTGTTCCTTATAATATGCAGTAAAAGAGCCAACAGGATTTTCACTTAATGAAATTCGTTTCGTGTTCGGAAAGTTGTGTCGAATTCTCCTTTGAATGAATAGAAAGAGGCGATGCTTCATGAAAGTGTTGTTACATTAGTTCATTGTCATGAATTTTCAGTAATGAGAAGCACTTGCATTGTTGGTTCGTATAAGCTCTTCACCATTAATATTCAATGTGTATGTTAATTGTGAAATGTACGTCACACTTGGTACATTTTGATTGAAAGTGTGTAAAATGTAAAAAACGGTTTTCTCTACCATTTAATTGCGAAAATAAAAAAATCGATTTTTTTAGAAAGAAAAGAATAAAACAAGTCTAACAAATTTTTCAGGTTATTTAATTATAAGTATGTCTCACTATGATAAAAAATGTTTTCAAATGAAAAATATTCACAGACGCCCGATTTTTATGTACGTTCTTGCAACTGATGTTTTCAATCGGCGGTACACATGGAACTCGTAGTTTTCATTTGGAACCGAAAAACCAGATACCATTTTGATTTTCATATTTTTTTCTTTTATATGAACTTAGAATAACTGGAAAAATTATGAAATTCGAATGTTTTTGTCGAAAAATATGAATTTCAACTTGCTAAAAAAATGTTAATAATTTTTTTCGGGTTTGTTTTTAGTTCAGATAGAAGAGAAAACAATACTAAAGCTAACAAGCTTGGGTTTGTTTTGATTGGCCGGCTAGTTTTTTCGCAATCACGCCCACCAATTCAGAAAAAAAGTGAAAACGAAAACTCGAGAAAACGAGCTTAAAAGTTTTCGGTCAAAAAAATAATATTTTTCAGCTACTTATGGTTATAATACGCTAATCAGCTATTCCTGCGCCATGAAATAAACCTTCGTTCTCAAAAAACTTATTCTGATGAAATTGCTGGAGTCTAAGGGGTGTGTGAGCATCCTTACTGGAAAAGGTTATACGGTTTTCCCTCTCGATCCGTTGTGCGTCAACGCTATCCGGAAACATCTTGCAAATTTGGCCAATTTTCAAATCGAACAGCTGCATAATATATAAAACTGTACAATATCCTTCGTTGAATATTCCTGCAGCCAAATATGCAGAAATTTCGACGATTTTTCCTCCAGAATTTTGCTGTTTTGATTGATGCGCCGACGGTAGAGTTGAAAGATTTAAACGTATTTATTCAAGTTCTAATAGAATTTTCCATAATCATTCAGTTTCCTCGAAGGTTTTTTTCTGTTGATACTTATTGTGGTGGAAATGTTTTGTAAGGTGCGACAAATTGGGATGGTTGGAAAAACATTGACGAGAAAATCTATTTTGTATCATCAACGTTGCTCTACAAACTGCGCTGTAGCTTTGTCGAATCTTGTAAATGAACAAAATACTAATTGAAATTTTGGTCCTCTAGCTATTTGATGTGAGTTGAAATAGCAGCTAAGCATTCGCTTTATTAGGATATTCCTTTTCTCCGCCATGAGAAAAACCCTGAAAAGCTCATAATAAACCACATTATGAAGATTTCTGTACATAAATTTGTGTTGTTTTATTTCACTAATACAGAATATTCACATAAATGAATCTCTCAGTAAGCTGTCTACACAACTGTTGCCACTCAAAACTCAACATATCACTTTCGAGAGAGGTGATTGAGTGCGATTCGAAAAACATCGAACTTGTTGTATGGCAATACCATAAAATTGTTTCGTCCTTTTATGGGAATCTTATGTGCCATGCATCCAAATAATGGAGTTTCGATAGTTTTCCAAACGTACCTAGCTTATCTTCAGAATGAGGCGAACATTAATTCGTGAACTAAACACGTGAGCTCCCTCTATCGTAGAAATTTGGCCAATTTTCAAATAGAGCAGCTGCATAATATTTATAATAGTAGAATATCCTTCATTGAACATTCATGCAGCGAAATATGCAGCAATTTCAACGATTTTTCTGTCAGAATTGAAGTGTTTTGGATTGATGCGCCAGACGGTTTTTCAGTTCAAAGATTCGTTCGAATTTTGCGTATTCCCACCTAAGCATCACGTCAAAAGTTTGTAATTTGAAAGTTCTTCGTAGATTGCACGGAAATGATGAAGAATATAGTTCGGTGTTATTCGACCGAGGGAAGAGAGCGCTCGCCCCAACTGACCGAGCGCTCGTATACCAGCTGGATACCCCACTGAGTTCAGTGTTGTATCTTTGAGAATATTTCGAATTAGCATATATAACTTTGTCCACACATTCTTAGATACATAAGAAATATATTTGAACAATAAAAAAATAAACTTTCAAATCTGGATCCCCCATTCAATCAACATCAACAAAATTGAAAACTGTGGAGTTTTCATCCACCTGATGAAGGTATTCTCTACCGAAACACTATTGTAGTGGACAATATATGAAATAGCTTCGAAATTGTCTGAGAATGTGTTTAATATATTGATAAGTAAACATGGAATTTAAACACGTATCTCCCCCTTCGCCCTCAATAAACTAACTCAATGAAACAAAAACCTAGATACCTACCCAAATATCAATGATTGATTTCACCCTGTCATCTCAGGAAAATTGTTTACTTCAATATTTCAAATAATTTGAGTGAATGCAATGAACCAACCTTTTCAGTTTTGGGGCATTCTCGCAGTCATTGGGATTCATTCATTTCCTAGAAGTGTTGTTCCGATATCTTCAATTCTGTTCAATTTTGTTCAAAGGAAATTAAAGTCGTACAACTCGTCTCTACAAGAATCGATTGTCATCGAGTAGACTTTCGAATTAAAATTCTCATCGGCTTTCATAATATTTGATTTTTACAGTCACAATTTATTTTTGATATATAAGAACTTGTATTTTTGCATTACCTTCAATGGTTAACACGAGTTGTTCAGTACAATACTGCAAAACATTGAATACTTGTTCCATCCACTTGAAGAAATTAAAATTTCATCAGAATTGAATATTCATATCGAAGAAGAATGTCATGTAATACATTTTAAATTAGTAACTAGATCGGGTGTGCTCTTTGAAATATACAGTACCAAACATGGAATTGACTTTATTGGTTGATATATTGAATTATTCAATCAAGATACAAGTGTTTAAATAAATTTCAATTAAACCGCAACAAAAAAGGGCTCGTAAATCCCATCACTATATGATATTTAATTTCACATTCACATTGTTCACCAACGAATCCTCAGTTTTAATAATATTTGTGTATTGTTATAATTGCGTATATAAGGGCGGGGTGGCAAGGGGTCGAGACCAACCATTTTGTCATGACATTTTATTAACATCTGTTATTTTATAGTCCTGATGAAGATTATAACCGTAATCGAAATATAATGATTAACCAACCTAATATGATAAACTAACTTTGGCAAGATATAAATTGCGTTGCCAAGTGTACTTTGCTAATATCTCTATTTTCCAAAAAAAAAGTACCCCATTCCTTGATGATAAACTTCCTTGAAGTAATAACAAGATATTAGACTTGAAATTTATGAAAGTTATATTGAATCGATTATTCTAATAATTCCGATGTTGAAATTTTAAACACTCTTCTGTACCTTCATTGAGAATGTGATGCTCAATTCTCTTTATAATTTTTCAGAATGATCCAGTGAAGAATAACGATGAAAGGCCGACGTACCTCAGGGCAGAAGTGAAATATATCGATGGAGCCTTCGTGGCTACCACGACTGGAAATCAAACTAGCAGCCGAATAAATAGTTTGGTTGGCGCCAATGGATTGGTACTCATACCAGGGAATTACAAAAACTATTCACAATATGAATCATTCAATACAATTCTGATAGGTGACTTAACAAATTGAAGAATGAACATAATAATCCTTTATGGAATTTTTTTTATTCGAAACATAAATATGTGAAATATATTTTTACTCGTGTATTTTAAAATACAAGTTGATGACATTCTTTATCAGTAGTTTTATTTCAAAATAGCGTTTTGTCAAACATTTTCAAAATGCAAGCAACTTTTCACATTGCTTTCATTTTTAAAATCTGAAGAACTTAAAATCCTCATAAAATACAAATGCTTATGATGTATATTACAAGAAGTGAAAAAGAAAAGTGGGCATTGACAAAAACGAGGGGTTGGATTAATTCTGACAACAACTACCTGCATATATATATATATATATATATATATATATATATATATATATATATATATATATATATATATATATATATATATATATATGGTCATTACTGAGATTCTTCAATCGAAATATTTCAAATAAAACTCTTACACAAATGTTGTCAACGAGAACGAACCTATCACTTTCGAGAGTGAATATTAAATATAATATCAGCGCTTCGAAAAATCATCGATCTTGTTGAATGATAATAGAATATAATTGTTTCATCATTAGTAAGAATCATCACTTTTATTTAATCAATCAGTCAAGAATCGATCACCTTCAAAACGCCCCCAGGTCTATTATACATACATGTTGATATACATTCACTTCAGACTATTACTGAAATTAAAACAATATTACTGAAATTCAGTAATATTGTTTTTATAGTAGCCCATTAAGGGCTAACTGGACCTTTGTATGTTGATACAAACATATCAACGAAGTATCAAAATCCTAAGTCATGTTAATGCGAAGACTTTTTGATCAATTAATTCTATGGCAATAAGTCAGCTTCATAGAAGATTGTTTTTTCTTAGGCTTCCAGTGGATTCGAATTGAGTCTGCCATAGGCATCTACCACTACCTGGTACTGGTAGTCGAATCAAGATGGTAGTGGCGATTTAACGGTAGGGTAGGTGATCAAGACAATAGGGGTGGTTAACACAGGATGTTGACATCCTATGCAACTTGCATAACAGTGATTCGATGATTTTCCAAAAACTATTTTCTTCACTGTTTCGATGTTTTCTTCATTTGTTGACGTGGTTGCAACTCCAACACGCTCATCGTCATCAACATCTTCTTGGCCTTTTGTACAGCGATTTTACCACTTATAAACAGTTTTTCGAGACGAAATAGGCTCTTCGAATGTCACAGTCAACGTTTTAAGTGCTTTGGAGTATTTTTTTCCATGTTTAAAGCTAAATTTAATACAGATTCTTCGTATTTTTCAAATGTGAATAATCGAAGAACACTCAAAAAGGTGCTAATTTATTCAGTTGTCAAAAACAAACTACTAATCCAAAATGGCTAATAATGTCAACATATGAGAAATATATAGATTCAATGAGATACTGACATACTAGAATAATAAATTATGGAGATATTTTTCAGTTGTAAAGAAGCATTCAAATATTGTAGAATATCAATACCGAATACCAATAATTATATCAAAAGTCTAAGAAGGTACGCAATTTTTGAATATCTCTACAGAAATTCATAAACAGTCTCTATGCCTCTCTCTGATCCCAACGTCAATTATTTTCACCCTGTACTTATATTGCTCTAGGAATATTGTTTCCAAAGTTTATGAATTCAATGCAAGAAAAACGCTGAAAGTGCTTGTTCTTCATTATAATTTCATAATGATCAATCTATGTACTTCACTCAAAAGTAATATACCTAATAATTCGTTCTTTTCATCTATATCATACAGCAAAAATTGAACAATTTATTTCTTGATAACAGTTTTCTAAAAACTGTAGTTCTGTCAAAAGTTTTTCACTTATTAGTAGAAGTAAAATGTCAGAAACAAGATAAAACAAAATTTGACTCTCTAGTCTTCTCCAGTAATAAGTTATATTCGTCAGATTCAGATGTTTAGTCATTTAGAATCAGTGTATAAAAAATGTTTTCTTTAAACGCACAAGTCCTTACCTCTTCAAAACGTTTGAATAAAACTTCGAAACTCGACTGTTTGGATGCATGCCACTGATGATTCCCATAGGATAAAACAGCGCTGTATGATATTTCTAACAAGTTCGATGTTCCTCGGAACGCACTAAACATTCACTGTCGAAATTTTATAGTATATGTTTTCATTGACAATATTTGTGTACTTCACTACTTGTGAAGTTTCTTATTATAATAATAGAAATTTATAAATAACAACAATTTGTAGGGTCAATTAAATTCATTAAAAATAAATTAAGGTTAATTAAATCAATTAAGACTAAATCATTTTATTAAAAATATTGTTACATAATTTCTACTTTTTTGTTAGTTATAGCTTATATACTGAAAAATATAATACATGCTGATATATATATACAATAATTTTTATCGATACATGGCATCGGATATTTGGAATAAGAAAATATTAACAAATGTATAAAATTATACCTCAATTTTGAATATATGTTATATGTGTAGCTAACATTGTTGATATAATCGCATTATATTCAAATTTATTGAATACCTTCAAATATCATACCAAATTTTCAAAAAACGGCGGTGTTTTATTACTCTGGAGGCAACAATCTAAATTAGTGAGATGTTAGTGGAAAGGGGTTTTATTTTTCAAAAATGACTAGTAATGTAATGGGGATATTCCTCTAAGATACTCATAAAAATTATGTCCCATCATATTTTTGCGTTCGAAATATATTTTCTTCGTCGTTTCAATTCTGCACTCTTTAAGACTCATTTTCGTTCTATAATGTTAGCAGCTGTAATGGTTGGGACCATGGGTATTTGTACGTAAGTGAATAGCTTTCTTTTGGTAGGCTGGTGGTCAAACATACATCTAGAACTTGTAAAGAATGTCCAGTTAACGCTTTGGGATAATACTCCATACATCCACTAGGATCCATTGATATCTCGGTTTGATCATCTCTCCTGAAAAATAAGTAGAATTTATATTTTTTCTTTTCTTAAAATCAATAGAATAGTTTCAGTGTAAAACGAAATAAAAATTACCACTTGACGAATGTTCTAACATTCTGTGTTCAAACATACGTCAGATTTTCTCATCAAATTTATACCATCACTGTATAAAAATACAGTGATGGTATAGTGACAAATTTAGCCATTTGCCTACCCACCCCTTTGGCAAGTGTTCAAAGTAAGCAAAGCTCTCACCCTCTTCCATGCCTACCTAAACATTAGAGTATGCAGTTTTTCCTAAATGTATTCTGTGTTCTTATTGATTCATGAGAAGTAGTTATTACTCCGATATATTTTGTGTTTTTGTATTTGTACAATTTTTCTAAAAACTTTCTAATAATTTTTGTTATAATTTGCATTTGTCTATCTAGTACAATAGTATTGGAATACTTGAACGTATTCATTATTTGTGGTAAAAACATTTTCCACTTTTTTCGTGTTTTTTACTGTGAGATAATGCAAAAGTAAAGTCCCCGTATATCACTTTAAAAATATTTGTTTTACTTACTTTTTCGTTTTAGGTATCACATACAATCCTTCTGTGGAATAACCCTTGGGTTCTAAGGTAACAACTTTGATTCCTATTGGCTCTAGTTCTTTTCGTAGAGCATCACTTGCTCCTTTAACTGCAAATCTAGTAGCAGCATATGCGACAAAACCACTGTCTGAACATTCCTCAGGGCCAATTGTGATAATACGACCGGAAGTGTTTCTTAACAAACCCTGGAAAGCTCGTGCTGCCCGTAAAATACCTACAACGTTAGTTTTGAACATAGCATCCCATAAGCTAACATCTTGTTGGTCCAAACGACCCTTGTAAATGAGACCGTTAGTGTTTATCACCGCCCAAATGCCTGAAAAATAAGTGAAGCAATAATAATAATAATAATACTTTTATTCCCAACAAATATACATAATTATAGGGAAAAAATAACAAATTGTACACAAATAATAATAAATAAATGAAAATTCAAGAAAAAAAAAAAAAAAAGAGTGTATATGCGATTATATACCACGAAAATAAAATTTAAATAGATTGAAATAGTAATAAACAATATCAAAATGGGAAAAACTAAAAATAAAATATTATCTATTACGAAGTCAAACGCAATCAACAGCAGTTAATGAAATATAGTTGATGAAGTCAACGAAAATAAAATTAAAATCAATTGCAATAGTAATATCAAGTGACCAAATGAAACAAAGTAAAATTAGAATACTCGTATTATATATTACAAAGTCATATGTAGGCAACAGAAGTTCATGAAAATATCACGAAATCCCATTGCGCTGTTCTGAGTGGCATGTCAAAATCACTGAGAGTCTATCAAAATAGATATCGTATCGACCGTAACACCATAATGAATATAACATATACAGTTCATAGGAGAACGATTTGATTTGCTGTAAGTGACATAAAATGTATTATTCCGTCTCAGATTAGGCCTTGGTACTTGAATATTTGTTTTGCTGAGAAGAAATGGTGAGTCGATTGAATCGTGAAAAATATTGAGGATAAGTTTTAGACCAAACTATTCACGTCTCAACTCCAATAATTCAATTCCAAGACTATGGATTAAGATGGAATGGTCGAAGCCTCTCGAAGGATATTGCCCATAACATCTGTAGTACATATACTTCAGACATTTCCTCTGAATTGCCTCCAAGTCGACAATAGAATTTTTGTACAAAGGAGGCCAATTATAGACGCATTTTCCAGTTTATTGCGAATGAAGATGTAGTTCAGCCCAAGAGTAGTACAGTACAAGATTAACAAAGCTGCCCCAATTTCTGACCAAATAACCCAGTATTCTAGAAGCAGAAGTCGTTTTACAAATTTTGTGTTCAGAGAAGAATAGTTTATAGTCGAGAAAAACCCCAGATCTCATCAATGCTTTTTTGAAGTTTTCAGTGATCGACAATATTCTTCTACTGTACCACAAATTGCTCTAATGGTGAAAAAATTACCCAATTTGAGGTGTTCGAAATATTTCTCTTCAAGAAAACCATAACCACTTTATTCACATTGATTTCTAAAATTGACGATTGATTAGTTATATATATATATATATATATATATATATATATATATATATATATATATATATATATATATACCTACGTTTCTGTTTTAACTTTTTCGAAGTAACAAGAGTTTCGATTATTACAAGTTTTACTAATTATTTGCAAAGTTATATTTGTATCGTTTTCAGTGTTTTAGCAAATACTGCGAGAAATTCAGTACCTACCTACTGAGAGTGAAATAATTATATTCAAGTTTCTAATAATACTAATATTTTCATATAAATGTGCTAAATATACTTAATCGGACGAATTGATGAGTCAAAAGTTTTCTAGACGAGCTCTTTAACCGTGTAGCTGTTCGAAATATTGTGACTTATTAGCTCCAGTTTTTTCTAATGCTACAATATACTTCAAATCTTCAGAATATCTACAGGTAGATGCAGTTATAATGAAGAAAAATATAAACTACCGTCTTCTCCAGCTGGTAGATGTCCTCTTATGATATCGGCAGCTTCGTGCAGCAAATCCTCCCGATTCACATCCAACGGAAGAGCAACAATTGAGCCATGCATAATGACATTCTGACTTTCTCTGTCCTTTTGCCAGGATCTTATCACTCTAGCTGAAACGGAATCTTCTGGTGACCCACTTCCTGCACCTTCTTTTAGTCCACTGAATACTCTGAAGCCTCTATTTGCTAGATGTATTGATATCTGAAAAATAAATCAACTATGAGGAATCCATTCAAAACCACAAACTGTATTTAGATTTTTTGTTGTTTTTTATCATCCATTTGTGTTATATAAGTTATTAATGAGAATAATTATGGTGAAAGGGCTACTCTTGAATTTGATTTCGAGCAGTATTAACGTAGCAATACGTATTTTTTTCGTGCAAAGTACTGATGGAACTTTATCATCCTGAAATCTGATTGAACTACCACATTGCATGGAACATTCACATATTCATGCTGTAAGCTTTCCCAAACTATACTCGTATGTAAGCTATAGAAATTGTTAACGATAAATATCGTTGCAGTATTTCTCAAATGAAAATCTGAAATTTCACGTAGCACGTTCCAGTAATCGAATCGAATCGTTAATTGACTTGCAATCTAATTTCACTAACAATTCAATCAATTATCGAAATATAGCACATGCGAATGTTATACGTGAATAGTTTTTTGTCCCAAATTTCAATAATAGAATGTAATTCACAATTAACAATGAATTTCGAAATTTGAAGGAATCGTGTGTGAATTGATCAACGTTTTAAATTCAGAGAAAAACTAACAAGAATGCAATATAAGAAGCACATATTTTACCCAAAATATTCATCAATTTTTTCGAACTATTTGTTACTAATGGGTAAGCAGTTCGAAATTTTATTTTCTCACTTTCGTGTAGCATCAAGAATAATTGAGAACAGCAGTTTAACCATTTGTGAATTTTGTCTTACCAATAACAAACATATAAATCAAAGTTTCATCATTCTTCATGAACCAAAGTGATCTAGGATTACGTCAAAGAGAACTATAAATATTCGCTTTTTCATTGTAGTTATATTATATTATTATAGAAATTAATCCAGAAACTGGACAAATTTTATTTCAAAATCAAAATAAAATATTTCATGTGGTGTTATCTAAAGTATTTTTTTTAAATCATAAATAACCTTAATCAATAATGATTTGAGTACACAAAAACACTATAGGATCATTTATAAAGAAAACACATCCGAATTGAAAAAAGTTTTTCGAAGTATTCAGTTGACAGTTTTTTACAATAAATCTTCAATCTATCAAATCGTAAGAAAAGGTAGTATTATTACCCACTACTTTCAGAAAAGACATGGATATTATTCCTGAATTCTACGAAAATATTCATTCCGCCAAAAAAAGTTTACAGATACAAATAGAACACAAGTTAAATTTGTGGAATAATAAAATATGAGTCAGCCATGTTGTTTAATAATAATAAAAATAATAATAATAATATTTATTTAGCTGAAGCCATACAAAAATCTACATATTTTGAACTGCCAATTTTTAATTACATACCTATCTATACTTGGTAAATTATTGAAAGCCTTAAATCCGTCATAGTATATGCTATTTTTAGATTTAGAGAGCTTACAACTTTGAATATAAAAACTATCAGTATTTCTAGTATTATACCCATGCGCATCACTGACATTTGTTACATTTATTATTACATTACATGGAAGCAACTGAATTTTTATTTTAAATGTGAATATATATGAAGCAAAGAGTATTGTTTGTTTAACAGACATTAGTTCCAATGAGTTCAGCATAATTTTAACAGGGGTATGTATACCTATTGCACTTTGAAATTGTTCGCATGGCTCTCTTCTGTAACTTTTGTAATTGTTGAATTTTTACTTTAGTCAAACCAAATAATAATGTGGAGCAATATTTAAAATGTGGCATTATTCATTTGAGCAAGAATAATTAACATATATGTCGACAGATTTTTTCCTATTCTTCTCAAAAAATTTATTTTTTTACAGATTTTAGATGATATGAAATCAACATGATCATTGGAACTCAATTTTTCGTCTATCATAATGCCTAAACATTTTACTGTTACTACTCTTCTAATTTTGTGTTCATTAATCTTTATAGTTATATCCTCATTTTTATTGGTTTCAAGGGTTTTACTTGTACCCAAAACTATGAAGTTAGATATTTGCGTATTTAGAGATAAGCTACCTATTGTCACATAACCATTCATTAATTGCAGAAAGATCTCTATTGATCCCCTCTGGCATATCCTTAATATCTTTGCCACATATATAGAGCATAGTATCATCAGCGAATAAACGTATAGAACATTTTTTCACATGAGAGACTATATCGTTTATATATAAGGAGAACAACAACGGACCTCAGACAGTTTCAAGTCTGGCAATTCTCTATTATAACAAGACTACACTCGTAGCAGAAATTCTATGGAAGAATTTGCTGTAATTAAGGAGAAAATCCTTATTTGGAAACTTCTAAGAGCGATTATATGTTAAATAATGACAATTATTATAGGTATGAATCATATCATATTTATTTAGTTAAGAATGTTATCATCATATACAGGCTGCTGTTAAAATACAGAATATGGATTATCTTCGGTGTTTTTGTTTTTTTTATGCTTTTTATATACAGGCTGCTGTTAAAATACAGATTATGGATTATCGTCGCTGTTTTTGTTTTCTTTACGCTTTTTTCTATATTCGTTTCAGGGAAGATTCAAATGAATGAACTGATAAAACATTCGATCACTGTTTTCTTTCTTATGAAGCATTTCTTCATTATTAACCTAAATTGACATTAAATTCCTTTTATTGTTGTAAATAAATTTCTATTTCAATAATTTTCAGAAAAATCACTGATTTCAGGAATTCATTGAATCATTTTTTCAACCAACTGGTGTATCGAACAGAATGAAGTGCAGGCAACACATTCTGCAGTCATTTTTGTCTTTATCAGTAGATCTATTGAACTTTCTTCGTATTCATTATGTATACCTGATATTTTCAACAACAAAAAACAGTTGTAATAATTCATCATACTCAACAATATGATACGAATGAAATCCTATCCCCATATTAATTGACAGAATATTAATGATACTAGTAACTAACTCATACTTCCCTTTGCCGCATTCCAGCCAATTCTTATATGAGTGCCTGATGTACCCAATGACAAGTTTATCCAGAAAAGGTTCAGAAAAACTTAATAAAGCAGATGAATATAAGAGGTAACCTCTATCGAAAAATTTCAGTTATAAGTTGGTGGAAATATGTACCCACGAAACCTAGATAGCGAGTGCTGAAGATCGATATCAAATTTTATGTGTCAAATACGAGGAAATGTTGAATATATTTCCTATTTATCATTTTGTGTTGTAACGAAGTGAAGCTTCAGCATTTATATTCCGATAATGATTTAATACCATGCCACAAAAGACTGAAACGGCTCCTTAGTTATCTGATTATCTGATATACTAGATAATTATTTAATTATCTAATGATGTGGTTTTTTCATTGTCCATGTGAATTCACTGTGACTAAAATCCGAGTATGTTATTCTGTTAATAATTCATCAATTCGTCGAACAAACTCGAAATTAGTATATAATATAACTATTGACATTCACAAAAAAATTAACAGCTACTACTAAATGTCTTCAGAAAATAAATCCTATAAAAACATAACTATTCATCAGTGGCGTCTAATTAATGACAAGAATGGGTGTGTGCTAATAAAAATCAAATCTGCAGGAAAAAAGCGCATCCGCCAACTCATATCTAATGAACACGTAAGAAAAGAAGTTCGTTCACGACACAAAGTGGAAAATGAATTGATGCTCGCTACTGAAAGAGTAATATTTTCAAAATTCTATCGTCCGATTTTCCGAATATATCAGACCAACATTTTCTAGCAACGAACTTCTATTGAATCGAAACGTTTTTCGAAATCACACTCAGTAGGTATGCAACCGGAGATACATTAAGCTCATATTTTATATTGCAGACACGAAGATGCTAGGTAATGTAGTGTGAAGTGTGTGTAAAGCTACGAAAGGTTTTAGATATAAAAACAGTCGAAATGAATCGAGTTTTGAAGAATATGTTCTTAATTAACTCTCGTGTTCTCTTATAGTATGCGTCACAAGCTCACACTGAACTTCATATTTTTCGATCTGAATATAATAAAATATAACGTCTTACCTGCAATCCAATGGCATTATCAGCACTAGTGACAAGAATAGGTTTCCCAGCTCCAGGAATATTCTCGAAGGTGACGGTATCGGACTTTTGTATTTTGCAAAACAAATAAAGCAGCAATGCACCTGCTATAGAGAACAACGCCAATATTTGTAGTGCTAAAACGAAGGCTATCTGTTCGTCCATATCCTGAAAAAGAATAACAGGATCATGAGTTGTGAAATGGATGTAGCATCTAGGATGAAACCGCTCGAATACTGAATACAATAAGATTCGATATGTACAGTAGAGTACCTAATACATGCAGTGTCAGCTCTTGGGGGTGGTAAACTCGGCCAACCCCGTTGGATTATTTTGCTTCAACTGGAAATGTATGTTAATATCAGGAAAAATCCCAAGCGTCAATTTTAATTCGTATAGTACGTAAAGTTCATCATCATTCAATTTTATCTTTTTTATATTCATTTCATTTTATTAACAGTTTGCATACCCAAACAGTATTCACATTTACTGTTAGCTTAATACTACAAAATAGAACATTATTCAAGTTAACTGGGGCATATTATACGCAAAGAAAATTACTTTCTACAATCAATTATTAAAACAAATAGAACAATAGAGCAATTGCAATTTAAAAATTACACAACATGTGATATACAACTTAGATTTCTTAGTTTTATATTTGTATCTTTCCTACATTTAGTTGGAATACCTGACTTAAGAAATTGGTTTTCTGTGTTCATCTCCAGGTATACGATCCTTTTGTTAAATATCAGTGTATTCTATGGTCCTCATTCCAAGTTAGTCATAGAACATACCTGGTATGTTCTGTGAAAATAGCTATAAGTATTCACTTTGTAAAATTGCACATAGTATTAATCCAGCATTTGATAAAGAAGTAGTTCTTCGAAACGTCGTCATGCGTATTTTATATTAAATTATGAGAAAATTTTAAATATTGTTTTATTAAGAATACAAGTTCACGAACTATATAATTTGTACAAAAAATATATCTCTCAATTGAATCTCATGAAGTGTGGCAGCCTTTAATTAAATTAAGTTCATTCATCTTTGAAAATCTTTGATATCTATCAAACAAATGGTTAGGTTTGAATGACTGAATCTATTTTCTGCTTCATTCAAGACAATGGAGTTCACGGTAGGCGATTACTGATCGTTCCTGTCATAACACTGTCACAGCCGCATAGTCACGAAGGCTGAGTGATGATGCTTCTTTGTATCAAGGTTAATATATGCGTTTGATATTGCGCAACAAATTGTTTTTAGTTTCAGCAACATAATGGTGAGAAAAAAACTATACTAGCAGGCTAAGTAGACTATCTATTGTTTCAGTAGTAATAAAACGTTAGTATCTAGAACAATTGAAACTGAAGTAAACGATATTACGACAGGCAACGTTTGATTAGAACATGTCTTAATATTTTTAACGTGCTTTAGCATTCCAATACTTGCAACATTTACTGTGGTTAAATGATTTCAAGGTTTTCTCGAGGAGTCATTAGATGATTTATGTTTTTCCTATAATAATAGACCCAGTTAACAATTTCACTTTACAGCGTTTGTTTTCTTTTCGATGCTCAATGTAGGATTTCGTTATTTTAATAGAGTATACCTGAGTATCACACTAAAAGATATCTTTTGACTTCTGTGATAATGAAGATTGGGAATATAACAATATTGGGATAGAAAATAGGGCAGATATTATCTCCACAAAATGCTGTGTAGCCTAAATATGCTACATTGAAACTGAACATTTGAACATTTTGAATTTGAAATTGAACATTTTGACAATAAATAAAAAATTATATGGTTTAGCCAAATTATAACAAAATACATTCTGATATACTACCAAGATTTATTGGTGATCTATGGTTCTCTAAGTCTAATTCTTCAAAAAAAATTACTATGAAGTATCATTTTATTGTATATCCTTAATTGTGTAGAATATCAAAATGTTCGTTATTTTGTTGTTCCATTAAATAGCTTCCTTTATTACAGACTTGATTTCAATATCTCCCGTTATATCAAACTTTGGTCTTTTGTTCAATCAATGTAATATTTTTGATACAATAATCTGATATTCCGCCAACGAACTAGTTTTTCGGATGAGTTTTTTTATGTTCCTCGCTTCTTGTACCAGTATTTCTACAGGTTTGTTCCATATACTTGTGACTGTATCAGAATCACAACATTTGATTGTATACGATACTTTCCTATTTTCTTCAAACACTATTTGTTTATCTATATCGTTATCTTCTTAGGACTGTCACTTTAAATTGTAGTTATTCCGATAATATCGATTTTTCTAACTCATATCATGTACAGAAAGTTTGGAAAGACAAAAGTCAAAGACGTAAGTCAAAGACAAAAGTCAGAATCTTCCAGATTTGTGAAACTTCGATTTTCCAGACATGGTCATTTGTGTCGTTTCGGAATTTGAACAAACTTTGTTCATTTGAAGAATCACTTCTTGAACTACTAAAATATCAAAATTCGATAAATTACCAGCTCTTAGGCTTCTTCGCCTAACTGATGAGACCCCGAAAGGTCGAAAGCTAAAATGGTATCAATTACAACTAACTCAAAAGATAGTAGACTCTGTTGTACCCAGTTTGCAAGGACAACATTTGACAAAAGCAAAAGTTTGACAAAATCAAGAAATTTGAGCAAAATCCGCTCTTTTGATCGTCTTCCAAAGCAAAAGTCATCGTTGATTCGCAAAGGCATTCTTTGTGCAACAAAGCACTGTTAAGTTTAGCTTGTTTAGACTTAGGTTCGTCATCTTCAGTCAAAGAAATTACCTTGAGACAAGTAGAAATAGTAGATTTTCTTCTGAGAAGTTGAAATTCACAGAAAGTTTGGAAAAACAAAAGTCAAAGACGTAAGTCAAGACAAAAGTCAGAATCTTCCAGATTTGTAATTGTAATTGATCCCATTTTAGCTTTCGACCTTTCGGGGTCTCATCAGTTAGGCGAAGAAGCCTAAGAGCTGGTAATTTATCGAATTTTCATATCATGTAGTTCAATGGACCAGATCTCTTGAAAATATTCATTAGGATTTTATTTTCAATATTCGGATATATGTAGAACTCCTCAACTAATTTCAATTTTTATAAAAATAATCATCAGATTCACTAGTAATCAACCTGAAATTATTGAACACACGTGAAGAAAATAACGAAAACTAATATTTAGAACTGTCCTCCAAAAACACTAATTATTTTTTAAATATATCAGTAATCAGAATACTTTCCAACAAATTCAGGTCTAGATGCATTCAATTATCGATGTTAAGTAGAAATTTTTAGAAAGGCGTTCTGAAACGAAATCTCTTATCTGAAAAAATATTCATGGCGTTATAATACTCCATTATAAAAATTGTGGTGACTCGCTCAACGTTACTTCCTGTTTCCTTTCACGATCTGAGTGTTTTGTTGAATATGCAGAATCATTACTTACGTTTTTCTCTTGTAAACAGTTATAGTTTCGTTCAAAACCGTTGAAGTATTTTACTTTATATATTTTTTTTCGATTCACTCCAATGAGTTGAACAATAATTGAAAACTTATAAAGATCACTCCCGCTTCAATGCGTCGAAGTTTTCAAGTTATTTGAGTTCAATGAATAATTTTTCAATATGTGCATACAGGGTGTTCTAAAAACTATTCGAAAATGACAATTACTAACCTGGAAAATACACACTGGATTGGTATACAACTATAAAAATGATAATAAAAGTAGTTATACGTTATTGAGTGAAAATAAAATCAGTTTGTATTGAAAATTTCATCAAATCATCACTAGAAGAAGTTGGTAATGATCCTTTTTTATTTTAAAAATTCATTTTTAATTCAAAAACTTCATTAGATAGATGAATTTTCTGAGCAAAAAATTGAAGTACACATCTCAATTCAGGTTTTTGTGCTCTTTTGAAGAATGAAAACAAATTTTGGAAATTTTTATGAATAGGGTGTTTGTTCTTAATTGTTTTCGATATTTTTGTCCATCATTACTTGGATTTTTTTGTGATTACTTAGTGCCTCATTTAGGCCTTATATAATCATGAGTCATAAGCGCCAAAAAAGACGGAATAGAATGGCAGTAATGACCCCAAGAAGATATTAGCGAATTATGTAATAGAACACTTTGTATCTTAGTTAATGAGATCGTCAAACCCAATAAATACAGTAATTTTAGCCTAAGCAATAACAACCTTCTGAATTCAAGTATTTTTATTTTATTTCGCTACTACAATATGTAAATAAACGACTATACAAAGTAAATATTACTGCACATTCAGAAGTCTCTTTTTGTTAAGACACAAGATTCATATTTGCATTTTTCAGTCGAAGAATAGTTGATGAATGTGAAATTTACGTGGTGAAATGTATGAAAGGATCTGAAGAATTCATTTATAAACTTTCTTATTGTCAGGAGGTAAACGGATAGCATTTTAAACATTTGACACGTTTAATGATGATTTTAATTGCTATTCTGATTTTAAATTGAATCAGTTGTTCAATAAGTATACTGCGATAATTACTCGGTTTTACATATTTTCGCTGTAAAGAAAATTGACATTTGTAAAAATAAACGGATTTTTCCATTTACACAGTAAGAGTTGAAGATATTTCGTGTTAAATCGAAAGTACGTTAGTTATAACAGATATAAAAAGCCGATTCAATAATCGTTAATCTCTTGGTGAAACATGATTTAATTTCAATTGAATAAAAAACACGCGGTTAAGTTTACAGAATTATAATCTATAAATTATATTCCTCTACTTTTTTTCGGAGTGTTGCCATATTTTCTGAATAGTAGTTCAGCGGTGTTGCCAAAATCGAGCCGGTGGTCTACTCTCCTAGTCGGTAGTTCCCAAAGTTTCAAGAATCATTTCAATTCTTTTTGTATATTACAAACGCAAAAAAAGATTATTGGTATTTATTACATACTAAATATTATTCCTGAACACATATTCCTGTAACAGAAAATTTGAGCAAAATAGAAGGAACCGCGAGAGGGACTAATCTTATTCCTTTAAGTATGCCTTACATACTTAAAATGTTAAAAGATGAGAAAAGAAAATTTCTCTTCCCTGATGATATCAGATTCAGGAAAATGTAAGGCACAAAGAACTGAATATTTTGTTGGAGCCCAATTGTGTGGTGGTACAGATTTCATCCATTTGATCTTTAAAAATTATCATTTTCAAGAAAACTAAAGGCAAATACTAGTTGCCCACACGACTTCAGGGTACTGATTTTATTCACAGCCAGGAATGTAACAAGTTTTCGCCATTTTAAGAGAATATACTTATTAGAAATTTACCTATTCCATGCTTGAAACTTACTAAATCACCTACGGAACACCTACCCTCTACACTATATTTCACAAGTAATTCTTACTCAAAACACAACACAAATTTGATTTCGATTCGATTAAATCCGTACACGAAACACTTTGTTTTATGTACAAGACTTTCATTTGTGTTCGTTTAGTGTGTGTTTATCATTATTGAATATAAACTAAAATTCAAACACTTGAATCATTTTTGGTTACCTGAAAAGGTTTAGCAAGGCTGAATCTAATTTTATATGTTCATTGAGCAAATTTCCAGAATTTTATGTCGATTTATTTCCACTATTTTCCAAAAATCTAATTGACTACTTTTCTGTATATTATGTATTAACACAGTATATTAATATATCTTGAGATTCATGAAGGAGGGAATGTTATTTCAGTTTCAATCACTAGTCATTTCTGTATATCCGTGTTAAATTTAGGTAAAACATATCTAGAAAAATTATGTAGTATCGGAAAATCATTCTCATTCGCAAATTATAAACCTCGAGAAACTCATACATTTCGTTAAATATAACAATCACCCAATAACCCATAACAAACTCGGCGATCAGTAATGCAACACGTATGGATCTGTTAAAGGTAAATATAAATCCAATCACTTAAGTGGAATAAACTAGACCACCTTCCTTATAATACCTGTCATTCCCTTGTATGGAAAGCTGGCCAACTTTTCAGGAATGTGTGGTTGGTACATAATCTGAGTTCATTGACTAGTTGTTATGGCAACCCACACAAAAATAGAAACCGTAATTCGTATGGTTTACTTAACGTATGTAAACAAACATCAAATAAATATATTAAATAAGGAACGGTTAGAAATAGAATGGAATTAATAGATGTTTGAATGATTTTTTGTATCATTACATTACCGGAATATAGAACAAAATTAGTCTATAATTTGTGAAATGAACCAGATCGACAGTAGTTGAGAAACTGAGTACTAAATGACTGACAAAATAACCCTTATAACCTATGTAACTAGGTACCATAAATTGTTCCGCTTCAGTCTACACAAAATTTTCCATTTAATACTTAAAAATCCTAAGCTGTGTTCCAATATTATAATGAATTTTACCATTGCTAGTAACAAAAAGTTCAATTGTTCTGTACTCACCTAAATTTGTAAAATATACACAATTCCAAAGACCTGAAACTATCGACTATCTAAGAACGCTGCACTCTATGACTTTTGAGTTATTAGTAAATAAATATCCTTAAAGAATATTGTTTGTATAGCTATTAAGCATACCTAATGAATCCACCGATGTTTAATTGTTGAAGAATGGAAAGTTAATTATTTTATGAATTTCCTCCTTTCTGTGTCAGTATTTTGTAAGCGGAAATTACTGAATAGATATAAATTACCTCGTTAGTCAAGGAAAAAATCTAATACCGGAATTTTATAGAATTATGTGTGATGTGATCGAACTAACATTTTAATCGAATAGAGTTAGACCACTGAAATAATTAGTACTAATTGCGAAAAACCAAGTAATTGTTTTTCAGGTAGAGATACTGAATGTGGAGACATACGCTCACACACATTCAAATACACTCAGACACAACTCCACAACCTTTCGATAGTTTTGCAAGACAAGATTCAGATTTCAGCAGGTAGTCTAAAAGAGAATCATATATAACCTGCCTTCATCTATCTGTCTATTTTGGCCAATAGGACTAGAATTTCGTTCTAACAGGTGTTTTTTTTAGAGGTATAGAACTTTAAGTTGGCATTACTGTTGAAGATGGCGACCGATTTGACAGCTGAGAAGTGATTTATTCTCAGTTTGGTTTGGCAATTCATCATGAATGGACTCACGCCTAAACAACGCTTGCAACTAGTGCAATTTTATTTCGACAAAAATGGTTTTGTGCGGAATATGTATCGCGCACTACTTCCATTTTATGATGAAGCGCACTTCTGGTTAAATGGCTACGTCAACAAACAAAACTGCCGCATTTGGAATGAAGATCATCCTCAAGTGTATGCCAAAACCGTAATATCCAGAAAAACTGACTGTTTGGTGCGCTTTATGGGCTGGTGGAATCATTGGTCCGTACTTCTTCAAAAACGATGATGGCCAGAACGTTACAGTCAATGGTGATCGGTATAGAGCCATGATTACTAACTTTTTCATTCCTGAATTGAACAACCATGATCTCCAGGAGCTGTGGTTTTAACAAGACGGCGCAATATGTCACACAGCTCGTGCCACAATCGATTTATTGAAAGACACGTTTGGTAACCGACTAATTTCACGTTTTGGACCTGTGAATTGGCCTCCAAGATCTTGTGATTTAACACCGCTAGACTACTTTCTGTGGGGCTATGTAAAGTCATTGGTCTATGCGGATAAGCCCCAAACGCTTGACCATTTGGAAGACAATATTCGCCGTGTTATTGCCGATATACGGCCACAAATATTGGAAAAAGTCATCGAAAGTTGGACGTCCAGATTGGACTACATCCGAGCCAGCCGTGGCAGGTATATGCCAGAAATCATATTCAAAATGTAATGCCAAAAGATTATCGTTCGAATAAAAAAAATTCTTGTCAATCGAATGATCCATCGTTGTTTTATTGCAATTTAAAGTTCTATACCTCTAAAAAAACACCCTTTATAGTATCATCTTTATTCATAGGTAGTCCAACTGTTCTGTTCTTTCTTATATCTTCAGAATGCTCTCATCTTTAATGGTGTGTCCATCCACAAGTACGAATATTTATATAGTTACAATAAATGTTGTTTAGATGAATTATCTATGGAGTTAAATTTTCATTGCTACAATTTCGACTTTATTCTTCTCACTAGGTATATAATAGTGCTGACATAAATGTCTTTATTTTTCTTGAGTATTTTCAACTTTTTAAATTTGCACGATATTTGCAGCACTGCTTAGATCCAATAGCTACAAACCGATGAGATATTGGCAAATTATGTAAATGATTCAATTAATTGAGTTTGGTGCATGTTCGCTACAAAATGAAATACAGAAATATTTTAATTTTGCATTTATAACCATATTAATGTGGGAAAAATTAGTCAGAATATCACGAATATAACAACGAACAAGTCAGTCAAAATCCCGAACGAACAAGTAGCCTTCCTCACTCTCAACATTGCCCTTGAAATTTCATCTACAGTTTTCAATATTTTCACGATCACTGTATGCTCAATTCGTGTGAGGAAAACTCGAATGTTGCAAAATATTCTAAACGTGTCGAAATATGTTGAATTATGCAGTAGATTGAACTATTGAATGTAATAAAATATGGAGGAATGTTATATACCGTTTGAATTTCTTGCAAAATTGAATGGATGAATTAATTAAATGAACTGTAAACATGAATAGTTACGTATTCTCGTTACCTAACAGATATATGTATTAATCATAATTTTTTTTTTAATTCAGTGGACCTACAGTTTAACGCAGGTTCCGAACGGCCAATGGGCTTGTAATCGATGTACATTACTCAGCATAATTCATTATTCAAAATACTTAAATCATAGACAAACACAAACACCCATGCCTTCAGCGGGGCTCGAACCCGAGTTCTACTGCACCATAGTCGGGAGTTCTACCGACTAAGCTACGGAGACCGGCTTAATCATAATTATTTTCTAATAATGTTTGAATTTAAAAATGTTTCTGCTTCAGTCAATGAACCTGAAAGTATCAGATTTCCATTCAATAAAATTGAATCAAATAATCTTCCAGTTTAAATTAGATCTATATAGGAGTTTATTAGGTTCTTAACACAATTATAATAGAAGGAATTGAACATATGTTTTTCAAATTGAACAGAAATTTTTCGTTCAGATCAACACTCAAAATATTCAAGTTTCTACTACAAATGATACATCATATTATTGAAATAATTAAGAGACACTGTTTTTCTATTATTACGGAAATTAGCTTTAATAACCATCAGATTGTGTTTACAGCAATTAAACTCACCTTCCATTCAAAATGAGTCATGATAGTGTATATAATCTGATCGATGACAATAGATGAAAAGTATTCAGAAGTTTGTTGACGACAGTAATTTTCAGTCTGATAGAAATAAATAGAATATTAAAAAAATTTTGAAGTAGGTACTAATTATATTATTTCCAACATATGTTATTCGATGTATTTTAATGTGAACTCTCTCGAACATTATCTTGTTTCTTCGATAGAGGGAGCTCATGTGATTCATTCACGAATTAAAGTTCGCCTCATTTTGAGGATAGGACCTGGGTGCGTTTGGGAAACCATCGAAAGGTGATTGTTTCGATTCATGTCACTGAAGGTTTCCAATGAGGATGAGACAATTGTATGGTATTTCAAAATGTATGGATTTTCGGAACGTACTTAATGTTCACTCTCGAAAGTGAAAAGTTATATTTTCCTTGACATTTGTGTAGACAGCACCCTGGGAGTATATATATATATATATATATATATATATATATATATATATATATATATATATATATATATATATATATATATATTGAAAACAAGGTTTGTCAGGCTGAAAATGAAGTTAAGAGTTTACGGTATTTACCTGAGATTTACGTTGTTTGTTTATTTGTAACAGCCGTTTACATATGTTTCAAGCTAATTGGCTCTCATCAGAACGGCGTAGTTCAAGTTATTAGATGTTACACACTTGAAAGTTGATTAAAAAGGAAAAACACAGAACAAAACAACACAAAATAGGAATCTACATCATTTTTGGTTAAATCGAATATCTTGACCAAGCTTGTTAAAGCTATATTTTCAGACTGAATCGATGTCTACCTGCGATGAGATATTTATACCTTCTAGAAATTTTGTACCGACAATATTATAAATTAAAAACAACAAAATGACAAACCTTGTTTTTAATTTATAATATTGTCGGTACAAAAGTTCTAGAAGGTATAAATATCTCATCGCAGGTAGACATCGATTCAATCTGAAAATATAGCTTTAACAAGCTTGGTCAAGATATTCGATTTAACCAAAAATGATGTAGATTCCTCACGTGGAATTTTGTGTTGTTTTGTTCTGTGTTTTTCCTTTTTAATCAAATTTCAAGTGTGTAACATCTAATAACTTGAACTACGCCGTTCTGATGAGAGCCAATTAGCTTGAAACATATGTAAACGGCTGTTACAAATAAACAAACAACGTAAATCTCAGGTAAATACCGTAAACTTTTAACCATATATATATATATATATATATATATATATATATATATATATATATATATATATATATATATATATATATATATCAAATCTACACAGAAAAAATTGTTATGGACGAATTCCAAAATCAGAAAAATATTATCAGAAAGATTTACGCACATTTAGAATAACTGAAGAAATTAGGAAACGACGAGCAAACTATTATGCGCATGTCTAGAGGATGAAACAGTCCCGAATACAGAAGAAACTACTCGATATAATAACAAAAATAAATTCGGCACAGAGTGGCTAAAAGAAGTCCAAAACGATCTACAACATATCAATATCAAATATTTCGAAGATCGCACCGAGTGAGGCTATAAAATCGCACATGTGAAGTTTTAGCAGAAATAATCGGGCTAACCTGTAATAAAATGGAGAGATGAGCAGAAGAAAGAGCATTCTGAGGGGATGAATCGTTTTTGGGAGGCAAAAAAACTGAAGCAGAATCCCTCAAAATTGGGAATTCAAGTTCAATCGCTCTTCTAATAGAAAATAAATAACCATATATAAAAGTTTATTGTAATAATTAATAACATTTGATACCCAACAGAATTCTTCGATACATTCAACATAACTTTCGGTCTATGTACCCATCATCAAAAATAACAGCATTTATTACAACTTATTACAGAAGCAATACAACTGTTCAAGAGTATTAAATTCTAAAAAGTAATTTGGTAGCATAATTTGTGAGTCAAAATTATCATATTGCTAATGTAACTATGTTATATTCAATCCAAAACATATGTAAAGTGTATCAAAGAATTTTTTGGAATTGAGGCAAATTTTTTTAAAGGAACCGTTGATATATTGAAATATTCTAATTCAAGAGGAGTCCGTTAGAATATATTTTTCCCTTAAAATTTCCTTTCAAAAAGATTGAAACTGGCCAATTATTCATCATATATGTTCATCAGATATTTTAATAACACAATTTATATTATGTAATATAGAATTGCAATTTTCCATTTGCAAAGAAATATTTCTGTTGCACGTGAATAATATATTCAAATTTATTCAAACACAAACAGCAAATTAACGTAATACGGTACATCGTTTCCGATTAAATATTGCAATCACATCCCTGGAAAAAATGCAATATAACAAATAAATATATTCAGTATTACTTATCTCGAACATCAACTTTTTCTTATATTTACTCAAGGTAAACGACGAAGATAATTAGGAATGTGTATTTGCAGTCATTATGTACTTCTCTTTAATAACTCACTTGAAATAATATTTGTTGTCTTATGCCTTAAGTAAAATTTTTTAATATGAGTTCATGTACAATGCTCATTGAAGTTCTGTGTTAATATTCTGGCATTATATCCTCTCTCTATCTACTACAAGCGATATATATATATATATATATATATATATATATATATATATATAACATTCAAGTTTCAAAATTTTATTTCAGATTACGATATTTCTCAAATGGCTGCATAAAATAGTTTTGGATTCACACCATACGCTATTAAATGGTTATAACATTGATTGATGACATAGGTTTTCTATTCTTAATATAAAAAGAAGCATTCAAAGATAGAACCATCATTTCGAGTATTTGAACACCTGATTTTTTCCTATAAGGTTTTGATTAAAATAATTGAATATAAGATTCTTTCATATGTTCTTATTCAAATATAATAAATATAACTGAATAATTTCAAGTCAAATTATATATTCGAAAATACTTACAATCATTTTTTACACAATGAATTATGAGAAAGCTAACCCCATTATTTTCAGTGTTGCAAATTTTCATTTCCAGATATGATGGAAGTCAATCAGTTCACTTCAATTATATCAACACAAAACAACACACTGTTTCATTACACAAATTTCCGATTTTATGCACGAAAAAAAACAAAATCGAAGCTATTATTGAACTCCCATTCAATATCGAAAAAACAACAAAATTTGCATGTAGCGTTGTTGCTTTGTTGATTTAAACGTGACTTTTATTGAGTAAATATTACGTAATTTTTCAATTACGGTACCTTTAAAGTAGTATTTATATTAGAAGTAAATATGCGTATCAACTATACTTGAGATCGTAAGTTCATAGAATTATAATGTTATTATAGGCAACTCGAAGTATATAATCGAAAATGTGGAAGGTATAAGTATATGGAGAAAGTATTTATGAGTAAATTTGTAATTTATTCTTCTCCTGCTTTTGTTAAATCCTGTTATTCATCTTGCTTTTGTCATGAACAAACCGGTTCCGGGAATGTACATCTTGATCAAAGTATATCCTTATTTAATCATAATCGTCTTTGATTTCTAATCTATAGATCTAAATATTCTATAAATTCTTCAAATTTTTCAAAAAAAATTAGTGTTGAATTGAATAAACTTTTGAGTAATGATAATGAATTTGTATGTATTTTTCGATATTTTTTGCTATATTTGCTTTTTCAATTTGGTGAATTGAAATTGCTCAATCTGCTATTTCCTATATATATTTTATAATTAATTTCATTTCAGACAATATAGTTTGAAAATTTGAATTTTATCATAATTATTTTTCAGAATATACCATTCAGTTCAATTCATTGCAAAATCCAAATATAAATCTGTATACAGACAAGCAATCAAGGACACAACTTTTGTCACAGACATTGTTTCTATATCCTTCTTGTAAAGACAAGTATAAGATACTCGTAGTAACTAGTAGTAGTAATCTTCATTGTAGAGAAAGACATTTCTTTCTTACAAATGGTAGGAGTTTCGACGAATCATTCTTCCACTCCTCCAAAAATAAAATTAACATAAATAAGAAAATAATACAAAATAGTAGATAAAGGTACACTTAATCTTAGATGAAACTAATGATTGAAATCTAATACATATAAACTAAGTGAACTTAAGTAATTAATTCACCACAAAACTGAAAAACGAATACATATAATGCACAAAAAATAACACATAAAAAGATGTGGTGAGCATGTTCATATTAAAGACTTTGCCTTGAAGTACTCCGAATACTCGCTGACAGAAAAGAAGCAAAATCGCAGAAGATATTTCTTGATGTTTATTTCGACTTTATTGAAAGAAAACTCTTGGAAATTGAACATCTAATTATTCTCTAGATGAGAAATTTTAAGTATAGATCTCAGTAGAAAATATGATGATTTGAAGGTTTATTTAAAAACTAATTTCTGACAAAACACCGTATATGTCGGTTTACATATACTTATCATTATATTCACAGCTTATCTGTCGAAAAACGGAATAAAATAGTCGATGTATGAAACAAGCTATTATCCATTATCGAGGAGAAACAATAAAGAAGTAAATACTTTCAATAGGTAGATTACAATTACTTTCATATTGATTCGAATTGTAAAATATTCAGCCTTTCCTGCACCTTCGCCATTTTATTCAAAGTGACGAAGATTATGATTGATAACGAACCGTGTTTGTTGATTACGAAAAATTCAAATTGTGTCACGTTAACTCAAGAGGGTACTAAATTGTCTGGAATTTGTTTGATCAACGTTTGAAATATGAATAAGTGTTCACAAATAAAGTAAATCTCTTGTTGTCCAAAACCAGCCTAAATTGGATAAACATTCAGTGTACTCTTTGATCTCAAAGTAATAAATTTATCTTTATGGCGAATTGTGGACTGAAATATAATCCTCGCGCTCGATAGCAGAAACCCTTATAACCTAATGGACATTAATTTATTCTCTGCTACGCAAAGGGATAAGGGCTGAAAATATCCACTTCAGTGTTCACGTAAAATATGTGTCAAAACTTCCTGGGAAGTTCGAAAAGAAATTTACCTTGAATTTGGAAAGGTTAAAACCCAATCTGTATTCACGCAAAAAGCATTTGATTGAATTGGATCCCGAGTTTCGCTTGAAGCAGAAAGCTTGGATGCTTGTGGCTATATACTAGTGGAGAGTCATAAAGTCCTTTACAATCTACATTCATTGAAATGTAGATAGTGGAACACTCAGGTTGTGAAAACTCGATAAAAATTTGATGCATATATTCCGTTATTGATATGAACTGAAATAAAATTTGAAATATATCTTTTGTTGATACATTTGTTGGAAATACATTGGAATTTCTAAAACTTACATAAGTTTTCACACGAAAATATTTTATTTTCTCAGTTATAATACTGGCAATAGAAGAAAACCGTTCATTTTGCACTAAAATTGAAGTTACAACACTAAAGCGTTTTGCTACAGTGAAGCCCTTTCAAACTATGAATATTATCTGTATGATCTAAGCAACTGAATCAGAACTTGAACTACAATCGCTTCTTCTTCTTCTCAACAGGTATATAAGACCTATATTGGTTTTTCCTCTTCGTCCCTTAACGTCCAGTGATTTAGAATTGACACAATTTCAGAATTGACAGAATTACGCAAAACTTGAGAAAGAAAAGAATCTTTTTTGAATAATCTTTTTTGCAGCATAATTAAATAAAGCTACTATTCGAAATACAAGAACCGACAACCGTTGTAGAAGAATCGACATAATATGAAGACGAGAGATAGGACAATATTTCAAATACATTGACATAAATTTTTTCCCGATTTCCCAAATGAATGAAACATTTTGACCAGCATATTTCATAAACATTCTGCTCTCAACAAACAGCTTCTAAAGTTGCTATTCAGAATAGAACATTCACTGAATCTCGAAGAATAGTCGGCCCTTGCAAACAAAAGGTAACCTTTCATCCCAAATTTATTGAAATAAATTGTTTCCCAATGTCGAAGATGAATGAAACATTTCGACCTGAATATTGTTATGAACATGCAACTCCTAAATACCAACTTCTTCAGCTGCTGTTGTTCGGAGACCAATCTTTAAACGATGGATAAATGGACAATAAAAGGAGAAAATATAACAATGTATTGTTACCATATTTCTTAGATAAATGAAGCGTTTTAGCTTTATATTATCAGGAACATTCGTCTTTAAAATAGTAGCTTGTGGAGCAGCTGTTCGGAGAAGGGCAATCATCAACGTTCTAGAAGAGTTGGAACAGAAGGGAAGAGATAGGAAAATATCCCAATTAGGTATATCAAAATGAACTGCTTTCCAATTTCATGAATAAATGAAGCATTTCAACCTAAATATAATTATAGCTATTCAATTGCTTAATAGTATCTTCTAAAGTTGACGTTGTGAATTAGAACATTGGTCTACCTTTATAGAAGAGGCACACATTAATAGAAGATGAAGGATAAATACCCTTAAATATATTAGAATGAATTGTATCCAGATGAAGGATAATACCCTTATATATATTAGAATGAATTGTATCGAGATTTCATAGAGAAGTGAAGCATTTTGACCTAATGATTATGGAGACTCAGCTCCTGAATTATCAGATTCTTAAGCTGTGATTGAAATTGAAACATTACCAACGTAGAAAGATTCCCTCATCTTAAACTTATAAAAGTAGGAGAGAGAGAAATGTTTGGATAATATCCTAAATGTTTTAAAATAAATAAACTAAATATAATGATAGCTATTCAATTGCTTAATGGTATCTTCTAAAGTTGACGTTGGGAATTAGAACATTCGTCAAACTTTATAAAATAGGCACACATTAATAAAACATGAGGGTAATACCCTTGAATATATTAGAATGAATTGTGCCCAGACTTCATAGAAAAGTGAAGCATTTTGACCTAATCATTATGAAGATTCAGCTTCTGAATAGCAGACTCTTAAGCTGTGGTTGAAATTAAAAAATCACCACCGTAGAAAGGTTATCTCCTCTTAAACTCACGAAAGTAGAAGGAGAGAGTAGACTTTGGATAATATCCTAAATGTTTTAAAATAAATAACCTAAATATAATGATAGCTATTCAATTGCTTAATGGTATCTTCTAAAGTTGACGTTGGGAATTAGAACATTCGTCAAGTTTTATAAAAGAGGCACACATTAATAGAAGATGAAGGGTAATACCCTTGAATATATTAGAATGAATTGTATCCAGATTTCATAGAGAAGTGAAGCATTTTGACCTAATCATTATGAAGATTCAGCTCCTGAATTGCAGATTCTTAAGCTGTTGTTGAAATTATTAAATCACCAACGTAGAAAAGTACTATAATCTTAAACTTACAAAAGTAGAAGGAGGAGAAGAGTTTGGATAATATCGTAAATGTTCAAAACGAATAACCTAAATATCGTTACAGCTATTCAATTATTCATAATATCTTCTAATGTTGACGTTGGGAATTAGAACATTGGTCAACCTTTATAGAAGAGGCACACATCAATAGAAGATATATAAATAGAATATAATACCCTTAAATATATTAGAATGAATTGTATCCAGATTTCATATAGAAGTGAAGCATTTTGGCCTAATGGTTATGAAGATTCAGCTCCTGAATTGCAGATTCTTAAGCTGTGGTTGAAATTATTAAATCACCAACGTAGAAAGGTTATCTCCTCTCAAACTTACAAAAGTAGAAGGAGAGAGAAGAGTTTGGATAATATCCTAAATGTGTTAAAATAATTTGTTTCCAGATTTCGCAGATAAATGAAGCATTTTGACCGAATCATTATGAAGATTCATCTTCTGAATATCAGATTGACAATCTCAAACGTAAGAAGGTTTTCCCTCTTTTACTTACAAAATTAGAAGGAGAGAGAAGGTTTTGAATAATATCCTAAATATTTTTTCAATAATTTGTTTTCAGATTTCGCAGATAAATGAAGCATTTTGACCTCAATACTATAACGAACAATTTAAATAAAGAATTAAAGGAAAATCGCCCATCTAGAAGAACATATGAAGCAATTGAGTTAATAATATACTTTCATTTAAGTGAATATAACACACAAACAACCTATTTCATGGAGTTTACCGAAACGCAATCTGTTTAAGTATATCTTAAGCGATTGCCACTTTCAAATGGAGTTTCACAATTTCATTCCACTTCCGTGCAATGTTCGTTTTATTGGAACAAGAAGCAGGATTATCGAAATACTTTTATAAATTGTTAAGTGGAAAACCTTTGGAACACACTGAAGTGAAAACATTCCAGTTTTCGCACGAAGACTTCTAAACCGTAAATAATTCACCAAATGATATAAATTAAGACCGCAACGTTTTATTGAATTAGGAGGAATTAGATATCGATGTAACAAGGGAATAATTCACGCATTCGCCCACTAATTTTATAGCGATAAATTTCTTTTAAACAATGGAGACGTTTTAATGTATTTTACTTTTATATAATTACCGATAGTTATTATAACACTTCAGTTTGACAAAGTGGAACTCCTGTTCGTAATCATTGTACAATTTTATGAAAGTCATCGTATAATGTTCGCACAATGCTTTCAATTCAATTACTTTTATTTAATATGATAACATACACAATGTTTTATCGTAAGATTCGAACATTGTTTTTTCACAAAAGGTAGATATTCTTCATGACCATTGAACATTGTAAAGCTACCCTGGATTCGGATTTTACTTTCCATAAAAAATCACTCTGAAATATTTCATGAGATTTGATTCGATATCAGAAAAAGTTGCTAAAGTGTTTTGGAAATTGAATATCAGAATCGCTTTTAAACCACAAACTTCCCTCTCAGGCTTTTCATCTCAAAGTTGCAAGCTGAGTTCAGAAGTTTACAATTTGATTTGTTCTGTACGTTAGGGGTGTATATTGGTCAGACTGTTCGAACGTTCAAAACAGTATGCAAGGAATAGCTGCAATCTTTTTTGAAAAATAAATCAAACTCAACAATTTTAGACTATTGCAACAAATGTAATTGATTTTCATAAATAAATAATCTGCAGATAATTCAGAAATTAGCAAAAGGGTGGGTATTGAGAAATTTTCACACGGACCAATAATATAAACAATAAATTAAAATTAACACACTTGGCTTAAGTTTCACTAAACATATTAAAAACTCTACATATGCTTCGGGTTCTAAATCCATTGTCAAAAGTATACAATGTTACTGATCAGTAATATTGTATAGGTACTCTTGATAAAGGGTAAACCACTCGAAACACATGTAGATTTTATAATATATTTAGAGAAACTTAAGCCAACCGTGTTAATTTTAATTTATTGTTTTAAACATAATGTTTCACCAAGAGATAAGCGAAACCTTCGTGTCATTTATTGATAATATAAACGGTGAAAAATTGTACATATTGTATTTATAAATATCGAGAAAACTTATGCTTCAAATAAATGTATGTGTCTTATTTAGTTATGCAAATGTTGAAATTTATTTATGTATTTTTCTTCAGTTCTTCAACGAATATGTTAAGAAGTGGAACAATTCCTCTTCTTCTCGATTCTTCTTCGAAAATTCCTATTTTGATCAATGATTCCATCCATCTATATATATCTCTAACAAAGAAGCATATCCTCCTTGAAGTTATTGATTAATGAAAAAATATTATATTCAACGCAGAAGAAAACTATGATTCTCTATTTTCAATTAGAATAATCCTACATTTACCTTTCCGCAAGAAAGAGAAAAGGCGTTTTCATATAGATAGATATTTATAGATAAAAACAATAAATTTAAATTAACACACTTGACCTAAGTTTCACTGAGTATATTAAGAACTCTACATATGTTTCGGGTGGTTAACCCATTATCAATAGTATACAATATTACTGAATTTAACCATAACTGAATAAAACCACAGAATTTAACACAGATTTCACGGAAAAATCCACCTGGTCATTGCAAATAGGTAAATTTTTCTTTTTGGCTATCGAAATTTCCAAGACTTCAAGGGTATCTAATCTTTTGCCCTTAACACGTGAGTGTACTATTTCGGGATTTCCTGGGATCCAAGAAATGATTATGTTTAACGCAGTGTTCAGGAAAACCCGTATTAGGTTTATTCAATAATATTGATCTTCTATGTTCATCGATTCTTTTTTGTATAGAGAGTCCAGTTTGACCTATGTAAAAACTCACATTCACTGCAAAATATTTTATAAACACCACTTCTCGAAATAAGTCAAGTTTGTCCTTGTTATTTAGCCAACAATAAACCCAAATTCTTTTTGTTGGTGCATATTGTATTCACGTTAATTTTATGTAATCTTCTACAAATTTCATTGCTCAAGTTAGGTACCTATATAATTAATTGAATGGAATATTTTTTGTTGTTTTTCTAAGTGAATAGAAAAAATTATTTTTAATGTATCTTTCTCTGTTTATTTTTGATTAGTTTATCAATAAAGAAGGGTTTATACCCATTGTTAATAGCAATTGTTTTTATTATACAAACTTCTTTTCTAAAATTATCAGCAGATAACGGCAGCAAAAGTAATCTATGAACTAATGAATGAAAGGCACTCATTTTCATTTTTTGCGACTGACAACTTGAGTTGTGTATTAATATGTATGAATAATTTGGATTTATATATAAAAGGATAGATGTAATGTTGTCAAATTGGAAAATTTTCAGCACATGTTCAAACAGAGTTAAAATTCGAAAAAGCAGAAAGAATTAAAGTCAAATTGAAAAGAGGTATTTGAATATCCAGTACAGAATTTATCACATGTGAAATAGCTTTTACAATGAAAACCTTTCAATATTTCTTCCGAATTTTTCTTGACCAGCGTTCCTTACACGAAAAGGTTACTTCTTATAGAATGTAAAACGTTAGAAATAATGACGTTTCTGTATAAGTATAGGTCAGGATATCTTCAATTCAATTACAAAATTCAAATTTCAATTAGTCAGAAATTCAAGAGAAATTATAGCAAACGCCATAGCCTTGTATGGATTCAAACCTAACCAATTCGCTCAGTTTGTTTACACTTGATGGATATAAAGTTTAACGTCAGTTACAAAGGCTAATTGAAATGTAAGATCATAAGTTATATTATCAAACCTAGAAGATTTCAAATGGATTAATTAAAATTTCAAAGTGAACCATACGCAAACGTTGTTAAAATGCCTCGCCCGGCATTCGATCAACAGTTATGAACATCCAGCAGATAATCCTTCCTTTGCAAAGAGCTTCAGACTTGCAAACTAATTTCGCAATCCAAAATCCAATTACTAATATCCAAAATTCAAATAAGAACAAAGCATACACCGTATTGAAATCCAAACATTTAACGGAGCAGTTCATCATGCTTGCTTTGCTCAGTATAGGCGATATGAAATTCTAAATTCCTTGCAAATATTTTATAATCCCTAATCAGTTACCCACCTCCTCTTCGAGAAATAATTCATTGAACGCGCTTCGATATTTGCATGCCATTATTTTAAAATTCTAAGTAATTTCAGAGTGTTTGAAAGAAAGATCAAAGCAGTCCTCCGAGAAAAATAGCACAGACCTACATCGATTTTGGTGCCGGGGATTTTAGACCTGATTTCAAGTATGTCCTATATGGCTATATCAAAAATGTTACTCGTTTTTTTCTATCAGCTCTAGTTCCGGAGATACAAAAAAATACTTTTTGTACAAAAAAAAATTAATTTTATTGGCATTAAACTTCAAGAAATTGCCTTTTGAGTGATTTTCCTGAGTGAAACTGACTTGGACAATCTCGCATGATTCCCCAGGAATAGTCGGCCATCATATGAGTATTCCACCTTCCTTGGCATTTATTCTCCATCGTCTTTATATCTTGGTGGAAACGTTCTCTTGTCTCTTGGTTTAGATCTCCTAAATTGTGTTGGAATTTATCTATATGACTATCGAGACAGTGTAATTTTATATTCATATCACAGGCTAAATCTTTGAAACGAACTAGCATTTCCTCTGCTAATTCTATATAGTTTTCATCGTTATTATTTCCAAGGAAATTTTGTGCAACTGCTACAATTTTTTCTTTAAACTGCTACAAGTGATTTCTACGCAAGTCTTTCCAGATCATTCATTGAAATCTCAAAATTAGTGGTGTCTTTCAGTAATTGACGTATTTGAGGTGAGTCAAAGATACCTGCTTTGAGTTTTTTTGTCAAATTTCTGCGAAATAAACTAAAAACATTGGCCATTTCTGTCGAGAGCTTTAACGAATTGCTTCATTAGTCCTAATTTTATATGCAATGGCAGAAAAATGATTTTTTCTTATGAATTAAATGGTTTATTGATAACATTTCTTTCCCCAACAACAAGAGCATCTCGTCAAACTCATGGTCACAAAAGCACACTCGTCACACTCAAGTCAGCCAACCACTCACATTACAGCAATACACAAAATTTTCATCAAAATTTTGTGCACAAAATTTTAATCGAAAAAAGACATTCGAACTTCTGAGGAAAGGCAATTTTTTCCTTTTAATCTTGGCTCTAGTTACGCTGGTAACTCAGCACGTTCCTTAGAAAGGTCTAAGTCTCTGATGAGGTCATGAGGCCCATTCTGCGAAAATGGCTTATGATTTGATGTTTTTCCGCAGTAATGACAAGTGATAGGTATTTCAGCTGGATCCTCCTGTGATTTCGGCAATACCCGGTAAAAACTGGTACTGGAACATTTTCTGAATGAGGAATAGGTCTTTGTGCTGAAGAAATGTTAGCGTATTTCCTTTTATGGTGATTGTTTTTGTTGATGTCGACTATATTAGACATACAAAAATAACAGTCATCTTTTTTTGTTTTCGCCATATTATAGGCACTCCAAACTTCACTTCAAAGACTTACGTCTCCCTTTCTCCTATTGTCGCAAATGTTCAATACATATTTTACATAGACTATGAGGCGCCCACACTTTTTCTTTGTGTCGAATTTCAATACCGAAGTGAGCAAAATACAAACGTCTCACAGTTTTTGTAATCGATTTACGTTGATCTTTCAGTATATATTCACCACAAATATAACAAAACATATCAGTATGGTTAACACAGCATCTGGACGAGCTAGCCATAATGAGATAGTAACATAAACTGTATCGATGTTATCGTAATAATGACTATTTACGAACAAGACCGGTAAACGTTTAAAATGAGGGTAGTAGAAAGACTAGAGCTGATGAGTTAAAATGACATATGTCAATATATTGTACATTAACTACTGTGTAGTCTGTAATGGCTTGTATAATTTATGTAAATAACAGGTGATTTTTTAAGAGTTAAGTTTTTCAGGTTCGCAGCACTGGTTGGTAATGGCATCCAAACCTTATCTGTCAAAGTGAAAAGTTTTCAGTATATTCTGCCATTTCATCATGGAAAGACTTACAAACGAGTAACCATTACAAATTGTTGAAATTTACTATCAAAATTCGTGCACAGTGAAAAATATATATCGTTTGTTACGACCATACTATGGTCGTCATAATCGGCCTGGTGAATCAACAATTGGCGAATAGGCCTTAGAACAGCTAAATGAAAATCCGCTGCTTCATCGAAAAATTGTGTTCAGTGTGTTCAGCGATGAGGCTCATTTCTGGCTTAACAGATATGTAAATAAACAAAACTGTCGCATCTGGAGTGATGAGCAGCCACATGCCATACAAGAATTACCGATGCATCCCGAAAAAACGACAGTTTGGGATGGTCTGTGGGCTGGTGGCATCATCGGTCCATTTTTCTTCAAAAACGACGGTGGAAGAAACGTTACTGTCAACGGCGAACGATATCGATCCATGATACGCAACTTTTTTTGCCCCAGCTGGCCGACTTGAACTTGGTTGACATGTGGTTTCAACAAGACGGTGCCACATGCCACAGAGCTCGTGAAACAATGGACATGTTGAAGGATGAATTTGGTGAGCAGCTTATCTCTTGAAATGGCCATGTGAATTGATCAAGATCATGCGATTTAACGCCTCTGGATTATTTCTTGTGGGGTTATGTAAAGTCGTTAGTGTATGTGGACAAGCCAAACACGATTGAAACCTTACAGGACAACATAACATGCGTAATTCGTGGGATAAAGGCTGAAATGCTCGAAAAAATGACGCAAAATTAGACCTTACGAATGGACCATTTGATACGGAGCCGTGGACAACATTTTTATGAAGTTATCTCCAAAATGTAGATGGCAAGGTCCAAGTTATCAATTTCAATAGAAATTTTGAATATACGATGCGAATTGAGTGTTTTATTCGATTTAAAAAAAACTAAGCTTAAAAAATCACCCATTATATATTATTTTTGGATTTATTGCTATTCAAATTGTCACTTACTCAATCGTCAACCTCTACTAGTTAATGGAATATTTGTATTAAATTTTTGCGGCAGTGTACCAAACAATTGTGGAAATCAGTTGCTTTTTAAAGGTATCAAGTGATCACACATTAAAACTTGTTAATTGTATCCTGATGATATTTAAAATCAACTCACGTAATTTGTTTATTACGTTATGTATTCATATAAATGGGAAGGACCTGTCAATAAAGATGACAGTTCAATATTAATGCATTATTACTCTTCCGGTTGGACAAAGTTTTCGACAATCTCATTCTAACTTTCTAATTTATTCACTACCTACGATACTTGTAGAGGCTCTCCTTCGCAAATACGAATGAAATATCCGCAGGAGAAATTCGAACGGTGAAAAGTCTCAAATGTCGATATCGTAACACTCTCTGATTATAAAGTCAATAGTTGAATACATTACGTGGTTTCAAGTGTTCATAACTAGCTCTAATTAGATAATATTTCTATATATTTACTCTTTTGAAGAATACAAAATTTAAATGAAAACATTATTTCAATTGATAACTGTGAGAAATCCCGAAATAGGTTAAATTTAAACTGTAAAATGACAATTTTCAACGTGAAAAATATCAATAAATTCAATGGACGATGAATCAATTCTGTGATAGTTCATATTTAAAAGAAATACTTGTCTGAAAATCAGTCATAGCAGATTGGATAGAATGGTTTTAATAATAAATTGTCCAAACCCGACCCAATAAAGAAGTCTGGAATTTATAGATTGGACTGTGAAGAATGTAAGTCATCATATGTAGGCCAGACCAGATGATGTTTTGAAACTAGGCTGAAAGAACACTTAAAAACGGACAATATGCTTGTCGGGAACATCTAGAGTTGACAGGACATAAGATCTCACCCAGTTTCAAACCAAATATTCTCCATTACTGTGAAAAAAGTATGAAAATGAACTATCTGAAATCCATGGAAATAAATCAACTCCAAATTTCCGATAATTACAATCTTCTCAATGACGAGTTAGACCTAAACCAATTCCCACTGTTAAATCTCCGATAGTTTGGAAATCCACACCTCTATGTTCACTCTAAGTTCTATGGATATCGAACATAGAACCACCTCCAGGGACCAAACCACGGAACATACCAAATTTAGGGTGTATTCTGTGGACCGAACTGATCTGCAAATATTCAAAGGTTGTCTTTGTAATATGTATTCATTCTTGATAATGCCCTTAAAGGCGAAACTAGTCGAATGAAGAATTGTTCAGTCAGTGATTTTTAGACAAGTATTTCTTATTACCTCTCGTGAAAATATTATTTTTTCACGACCTCCATTAACAACCTCTATTTTCAAATCGAAAGTATAGGCAAGTGATAATTTTTTTTAAAGTTCAAGATTCCAAATTACTTTCTACTTATCAGACCTATCCTTATATTTGGAATAAACTTAAAGACGATAACTTTTCTCATTAGCGAATGTAGATATATTGAATTGAAATGCTTGGCTTATATTGACAAAATATATTAATTGCTTGACAATTGTTTCAGTGTGTTAAACGATTTTCAAAAGCTAAACTTTTTTTCGAAAAATGTTATTTGAAATATATTGACGATATTTCGAAGGATATATTGAATAAAAAACTGTAGGCTAAATTTAACAAAATAATATTAATTGCTTGAAAATTATTTCAGGGTGTTACTCCAGTTTAGCTTCAAAAAATTTTCAAGCAATTGATATAATACTGTGAAACTGAAACAATTGTTTTTAATTCAATATCAAACAATGTTTCACCAAGAAATTACCGAACATCCGATTATTCAATCAAGAGAATGAAGAGATTTTTCAAATGATATATAAAAACCTGTACCTACTTGTTTTTCAAAACAATTGAGACTTTCTCCTATCATTTGAATAGTTTTGAAAATTTCCATCGCATTTTCATTGAAGAATGTTAATTTACTCGTATACATAATTTAAATTTGGTATGCTTTGGAATATCTCACAATTACGTGCAGTACCCAAAATAATGAATTTACTACTTTTATGTAAATGTTTACTCATTGCAAAAGACATTCATTTTCATTTATTCAATGCATGTTAATGTTCCAATTATTTGGGTATGCAAAGTTAGGCATTTTATAAGCAGAGATCGAATATTTTGTTGGCATTATACTTTTTTGCTCTTGATTCGGTCTGCTCTTTCAAAGTTGTACCGATAGTTTTCTTGTTTTTCCTAGAGAAATCCAATAATTTCGTTATGATTTAAACATGGAAAACACGTAAGAACATCACTGAACAACTGAATATCACTTAATACAAGATATTAAATTATAAATCTGAGAAATAAGTACAAGGTTTGCATATCCTATCATTCCTTAGAAAACAACCCAATTGATACATAGATTCATTGAAAGAAAGAAACATCTTTGAAGTACAATTGAAGCTGAACTAACTCTCAAGCTAAAAAACGGACACAACATGAAAAGAAGAAGATATCCGAAGATATTACATACCTTGAACTAAAGAAGAAGTATGGATCTAGTGTAAGCATTAGAATTTCACCGAGAATTTCAAGCCATATGTACCTGTAGAACGAACAGAAATATGGTAAAACTACAGCAGTGATTGGACCAGAAAATATTACCAATTGAAAAAATAAATTAGAATTAACACACTTGACTTTCACTAAATTTATTACAAACTCTACATACATTTCGGGTGGTTAACCCATTATCAAGAGTATAAAATATTACTTTGAAGTTTGTGTTACTGTAAAGTATGAGTTATCATTTGAGTAATATTGTATACTCTTGATAATTTTATTTGATTTGATAAATCTTGAGTTTTTTAATATGTTTAGTGAAACTTGAGCCAAGTGTGTTAATTTTAATTTATTGTTTCTAACATAATGTTTCACCTAGAGATAAGCGAAACCTCCGTGTCATTTAGTAACAAATTGACATATGTTCATGACTGAAATGTATGCCGTGAAAAATCTTCTTCATTATGATTACTGCACTGCAACTATCAAACTAATTCAATATGAATTTAGATTTTTAGACTATTTAGATTTCTTAATTAGAAATCGGAATTTGAAGAATTATTCTCGAAATCCCTTTGATTTACCTTCTGCAAAAAGCAGAGTTTCTCTTTCGTTGTCTAATTAATTTTTTGCTTGGTCGTTATAAGAGTAATTTGAATTTTTGCATTATGCAACGAGTTCTTTACTACTTGTGAAAAGTTACCATATGCCAAAATGAATGCGCCAGATTAAATTTTAATGATCATACTTTATTCATTTTCACTTATTATGCTGGTTTCAAACGACTGAATCCCATTTTACGAAAATTCAATAGAGATTTCGTCCTATTGTTAGGAATAAGAGTAGATGTTGAGTCCTCAAATCATAAAATATCTCGTGAATAAAAGCGCTTCAGAATATTCTTGCTCACTCAAATAACACCACTTATTAGATGGTTGAATTATGGAAGAAATAATTTTTGAACAATTTGGGCTACATATTAATAAAATCCTCCTAAATATGAATTTAACCAGTAAAATTTGAAAATATTTAATAGTGTTGGCGTTTACTTGATGTAAATCCATTATAATTGAATATAACTTAAATTCAAACACTTGAACTTATGATTTACACTTTATTGACTACATAGCATGACGCGTTTCGTCGTTACAAACGACTTCTTCAGCATCTGAAGAAGTCGTTGGTAACGACGAAACGCGTCATGCTTTGTAGTCAATAAAGTGTAAATCATAAGTTCAAGTGTTTGAATTTAAGTTATATTCAAAATTTGAAAAACTTAAAAACACCTTAATGAAGTTTTTCAATTGTATTATATTCCTTCGATTGTTTTATTGCGGAATACTTGAGCATATCATATCAAATTTGAAAAACGCATGATCCAAAATTAATTACCAGTATATCTCGTGGTTTCTATTCATTTCATGGATATAACAACATTCGTCTGTTGTAAAATATGCTCATATTATCATAAAAAAACCAGTACACCTTTGAAAAAGAAGTCAATGATATTCAATCAGGTTGGTTACCAAAAAACTATCCAAGTAGATGAAAAATATTTCAATTATAATGTGACCTTGTTAATTTTTTTCAACGACATAAAAATGATCTTATCCGAGTACATGTATCAAAGGTAATGCAGAGAATAATGATTATTTACAACGTATAATGATGTTGTAATGATGCTACTGTAATTTTTTATCATGAATATTCATACTTTAAATTGAATATGGCATTTGTATTGAGAATTTTTCTTCATGTATGAATAAAATTGCATATTTCATATTTCTGATTAATAAATATCATATCGAATTTAAAATATTTTTTTGCACGCTATAAAAGCTTGATAGTGGAGAAATAGAAATGAAAAAAGAAATCGATGTCTTCTAAAGAAAGGGAGCTGGTCTGATTTAGGAAAACTATACGTGTTTTCCACGCTTAAATCATAACGAAGTTAGTGGAATTGCTCTTGAAAAATGGTATGTTTAAAAATTGAAATATTTGGCGGATAAAGCAATTTCTTGAACAAATTCTTTTTTGTTTCTTTGTTGTTCTTTTCTTAAATTTTCAGCTGATTCCTTTCATTCGAAGAAATCGAATTCAAAAAACTTCTTCACCTCTTCTTCTTCCGCGCCTTGTTTTTCTGACAAGTAAAGCTGTTGAACATAAAAATGTTGGTCTGGAGAATAGAACTGCTCAGTTTAACCTCTGAAAATGGTGTCACACAATTGTCAAGCAATTAACATAATTCTCCAAAACAAAGTCAAGTGTTTTTGTTAAATAATTTATAAAGCATGTTTTACCAAGAGATCAGCGGATATTCAAAGAACTTCATTGAATTATTCTTCTTTAAATCGATGGTTTTACATTTCACATCATTCACATAAGCTACCTTGAAAACAAAACAGGAAAACGTTTGTTTTTAATATTTTATTCACTTTAAAAATCATAAATTCATGAAAAAGCACGAAAATTCCATAAATTAAGTTGATCACGTAGATGAATAAATATTACTGAATCAAAAGGAATATACGTTTTGTAAACAATTAAAAGACAGAAATTTAGAATACAAAAAACATTAGATAAACTTTGTTCCTCAAAACATTCCAAAGATATTCAAACTGAACTTCTCGTTATATTCACATTAAAATGTAGAAAATAAACTTGACTATTCATCGAAAACAATCCATCGAAACAATTAAGAAACACTTCTATTCCAAACTATCAAAATAGAATTTCAAAGTAACGCATAATTTAAAATATCATTTCTTTCCAATTCGGAAAAAATCGTTGCAGTTCCTGAGATATTCGAAATAATTTAACAATCTGCGAAAATCTGAATACAATCAATTTCTTTACAAAATTGCATAGAAAGCTTTTTCGCAAACTCATTCTTCAAAATAATTAGAAGTTTATTGAAATGGTAAGTTATACATGAATAAACAAGAAGAAAGCTGAATTATTATTTTTCAAAACGGGTGTTCGTCATGGAAATTTGCTTTCATTTCCATTAAATACTGCGAAATGTTATTATCTTCGTTTACCTATATATAAATATCTCAAACCGTGAAGCTTACTCATTGTGCTACTAACAACATATTTCAATTTATGTTTCACGCATTTCATTTGTGAAAAGTAATCAATTGTCCTAGAAATTTAACTGAAACGGGCCTTATTAAGGAAGATGAGTAGGTTAAATTTTCCTAAAGAACTCCGAGATACAAACTGTAATAGATTCTCAAACAATCTGATCATAATTTGATTTTGTATTGACGATTAGCATGTAATGTATAGTACATAATTTTCTATTTGACGTTGATAAACGAATAACTATTTCATTCTAAAAACGCTATAGAGAACTTCATTCAAATACTCATTTAATCGTGATCAAATTCTATTTCAATAATCAACCTCTTGAACAACATTCTTGAAATATCATTAAACATTATAATAGTACAATTCATAAACGTGGCTGAAGCAACACAAATTTTATTTTCACTCGTCATATATTTCATTCTCCAAACCAATGATCAAAAATTGATGTAACTAGACTATCGAAATCTTACTCAACTTACTGCCAAAAGTCGATACAACTAATCTAACCTAACCTATTGTCAAGAGTCGACACACCTAACTAGTCTTATCAACCTAAACCTACCTTTTGTCAAAAGTTGAAACAGTCTAACCAAACCTGACCCAATCTATTGTCAAGAGTCTATACAACTAGTCTAACCAAGCCTAAACCAAAATATTGTCAAAAGTCGATACAACGAGTCTAACCTAACCTTACCTATTGTCAAGAGTCGACTCAACTACTCTAATCAACCTAAACGTACCTTTTGTCAAAAGTTGAAAAAGTCATAAAAATAACCAAAAAGTCAAATAACCAAACCTGACCTAATCTAATGCCAAGAGTCCATACAACTAGTCTAACCAAACCTAATCTAACCTATTGTCTAGAGTTTATACAACTAGTCTAACCAAGCCTAACTTGCCTTTTGTCGAGTCGATACAAGTCTAACCAAACGTAAACTAAAATATTGTCAAAAGTCGATACGAGTCTAACCTAACCTAACCTATTGTCAAAAGTCGACACAACTAGTCTAATTAAATCTAAAATAACCTATTCCCAATAGTTGAAATACTTAGTCTAACCAAACCTGATCTAATCTATTGTCAAGATTTGATACAACTAGCATAACCAAACTTGATCTTTTGTCAAGAGTCGATACAACTAGTCTAACCAAACCTAAGCTAACCTACTGTCAAAAGTCGATAAAAAAGTCTAACCATACGTAACATAACCTTTTGTCAAGAGTCGACACAACTAGTCTAATCAATCCTAAGCTAACCTTTTGTCAAACGTTGAAACAACTAGTCTAACCAAACCTGATCTATTGTCAAGACTCGATATAACTAGTTTATCTAAACCTAACCTAACCTATTAACAAGAGACACAGTTAATTTAACCCAACTTAATATAAAGTACCTCATCCTATTGTCGAGATTTGATATATCTGTCCCTATCAATTTTTAACAATCGATAAGCAGTCGGAAAAACAAATGCAGTAATTGAAAAATATTTTTGGGATTCACAAAAGTCTTTGGAATTATATTCATCAAATTTCTATGAATCACCTCTATAAATGGAGATTTATTGGTTACCCTTTATTATATCAAAAATTTCAAAGTTTTCTTGTACGCATCCAGTTTACATCTATTAATAATGTTATATAATATTTAACACTCGAATAATTCGTTCAGTATGGTTTATAATCATGTAAGCGACCACCCAATTATCACAGTGGTAACTTCAAAATTAAATTATGAACACCAATAATTAATTTATTATCAATGGATAATGGAAAAAAGATCATTCTGTAAATAAGAGAAAAGCAGCTGTATTTTAATATAAAATAAACTGAGTAATTGTGAAATCGATTATATATGTGAATAATCGCAACATATTCGATTCCAAAGTGAATAAACAGATAATTGCAGGTCGGAAAATATTTTTCATTTCAAATTGAATAAACAAATGATTTTTGTATGTTCTGGATGAGCATTTCGACAACAACAATGCGGACCTTATATTTGAATATATGATATTCTTTACCAGTTTAGTGATATTTTACCATTTTGGTTATTTTAATTATTTATTTTCATAGATTCAAATATATGATATAATGAATATTGTTGATTTCGAAAGATTTTATTTCATCTTTACATGTTGCAGTGAGATTATTTTAATGAATATCTTGCATTAATTAATCAAGTTTTATATAAGAAATTCCTTCATTATTCATGTACAATGATAAACCATCCATTACTTCGCATAAAACTGATGAAAAGTAGGGTTATCGAAAATTCCATTCTTCTTCTAAGCACATCCAAATTGCAACGAATGCATAATTGAATAAAATGCATAATTCGCAATTCTTGTAATTGTTTAATTGCTACTTTATGTTGTATACCTACAGAAGTGTGGGAACGGAATTTCCTTTGATCTTCAATATTAATTACCATGGCTCAACTTCGAGAAAAGTGTCGTATTTTCTCGACGTAAACGCATCACTGTTCATTCGGGGAATTTATGTTGTCCACGAGGTTATTATTCAAGAATTATAAAACTCAATTACACTGTGATAATAAAGGAATGTGTTCTAATAGTTCTATATATATATATATATATATATATATATATATATATATATATATATATATATATATATATATATATATGTTTCATTTTAATGTATATATATTTTTGTGTGCTTCGTTGTATACATTTATAACAATGCGATTATCCATAGATAATATGTACCTAATTATTTAATATATAACAAGCTGAAATTTATGTAATAAAAGGAATTCATTCCATACATGCTTTTAACCACCGTAGATATTGAATTCTTGTTCATAGAGGTTTTTTGATATTATTTGTTTCCTAACTTTTTCCATTTATATTTTTAGTGATTGTAATCAAAACTGACTTTTTCTCAACGACGTCAAATATTTTTGCTTTGGAAATAACAACGCAAAAAGTAACAAAAATGGGGATTTTTCGAATCTTCAAGTAATTATTTTTTTCTCTCCTCGATCGACACGGTTAAAACTATCTAGCATTAAAAAGAAAATTGAAGTCTACATCACATCGATGGAATTAAAATTAATTTATTCAACATATATTCAAAATTAATTCATATTTGGGTATAGATACGGCACCTATAAAATATAAGCAGATACTCTTTTCCTATAAAATAATTTCACGTTTCGTAGGTATTCGTAGGTGGATAGTACAATAAATTTACAGACAATTGAACAAAGGTTCATCACTAAGATATATATGACTGTTAAAAAAAACATCTGAATTATGCAAACTTATTGATTTAAAGTTATCGTAATGATTGATTTCAACTATATTTTCAATACTTTAAATTCTGAAGCAATTCTTGAATATATTCAGAAAACTTCAATATTTCTATTATGAATTTCAATTTTTTCCAAGAATAGGTCTCTTTATTGTAACAAGTAGATTGAAACTTTTAAGGTTTTCATTGCATAAATGCGAAAAAATAAGTCATGTATAATACTCGTCTCATAAGCAGACCATCTCGCGGATGGAGGCCTCATGACTTATTAGTTAACTTATGAATAATAGCACAGAAAATAGTTTAAAACAAAATTGAATGTGAGAGATCAATCAATTTTATTGAGAAAAATTTGTTTCCGAATTCATATTTACTGTTAAACTCGAGGATAACTTTCATAAAATTCAAACACTCCTCTATTATCACTCCAAGCAAGTTATATATGTTATAATTATTATTTATCATTTATGATAAACAAAATTTAAAACAAATTCGCTTTTCATGAAAGTTCAATCATTTGATTTCGTAATTCAATTCTGTCTTCTGTTGTATTAGTCCCTCAAGTAAGTCATCAACGTAGAACTCATTTCAAAATAGTTTTACTTGCTATGAGGTATTTTTCTTGTGATAATGCAATTCGATCAAATGCTCTAGTGTCTAGAAGATGCGAAAATCTTAAACCGTAGGTTACACGTCAGATTCTATAATGTTTTATCGGTTCTAAAAGTATTATTTCAAACAATATTGTGTTGTCTGAACTTTAATAATTTCGAAAATGAATCGTTTTAGACAGCAGATCCGTTAAACAGAACTTCATTTAATACTTATTGTAGTAAATATATTCATTTCTCAGAACATCATCAGCCTCTAATCTATTTATTTTCAAGAGCATAAAACCTTTTCCTGAATATTGTGAACAGATGTTATCCGTTGCAGGTAGAGAAACTTGACAACGACCCGAGTAATCCCTAATAAACGTGTATTTGAAAAGTTTTCTATTCGCAATTCTTAACCAAGATATTTACAATATTATTTTATTTAGAATTTTTATATTTCACGCCTAAAACTTTTCTACCTGTTTCGGTAACGAATTATTTGTTATACATATTTAATTGATTAACGGTTAAGTTGAGTCATTTTGTTCCTGAATTATCAATGGCCTTAAAGCTTAGTTTTTTCGACTATTGGCATATTTTTACCTAATTTAAATTGACATATATACACATAATAAAATATATTAAAAATATATTCCGATTCAATAAAAAGAATATATGTGGAAAAGTACCGAATTCTAGGTCAAAATCCGTATATTTTGCGGAATGACAACATGAATATTAAATTATTTTGTTCTTTCAAGTATGCCAAAATAAATACATTTGATAAATTATTCAATTCATTTGGATCAAAAAACAGTTCATTTGAAACAAAACAACACATTTCATGACAGAAAAGAATTTATTCAATAAAGAAAAGCAAATCAATCAATTAGAAAACATTGAAAAAAATTCATAACATGAGCATTATTTTCTGTTCAAATTATTGACGAATGCTTTTAACTGTTGTGGTGTTCTGTGTGATAATATGGGATAGGAAGAAATAGTCTTTTCACACATGTTAATCGATGGTAACTTCTTGTTTTCCAAGTACTCCTTGAATATTGAACGAACAATTTTCTTCTCAGGAGTGCTCCATGTTTTCTTACCTAGAACAAAGAAATCATGAGATTTTAGTTATTATCCTCATCATGAACTGAAGTAAGAAACATGTAACAAAATATGGTACATATTTCAATAATATCTACTGACTTGTGCAGGTTTTCTTCGTATTCATTTTTTTCGTTTGATAAGCAACAAACGCTTTTATTTGTGGTGGTGTTCTCCGATGGATACAAAAATTATCTTCCCTCAGTTTGTTGCACTCTGCATAAGTTGGGACAATGCCAGCCTCTATATACTCACTGAAGCTTCTTCTAACGATCTGCACTTCTTCAGAAGTCCATGGCGTTTTAGAGGACTGTCCTGCAAAACAAATTGAATTTTTATTTCAAAGACAAATCTCACTAATAGCTTAATGGAATACAAACCAGATGAGCTAACGGATGACGATAATGATATCTTTGAGGTTGAACATTTCGGAGTTGAATCCAACGATTTTGAAATTTCAATTTCTTCATCTTGTACTTTATCATCTTGTTCGAAATTGTTATCGTCATTTTGTTGGTCCTCATCAGTTTCCCCCAGAACTTTCAATAAAATATTTGCTATTTCAGGGACTTCACTGCCCACTGATTGTCGATATATCGCTTTATGTATGTCGATTTTGTGTCCTAAATGGTTTGCTATATCTTCTATCAGTGGATCAGGTAACTTGTAAAACTTACAAGCAGTAGCTATTTGCTTCCTCAATTCTGTACCACGTAATCTTTCTGGATTTGGTGCTCCACAGCTTCTAGAGAAATGTCTCATCAAGTTACAAGCCCTGAAATAGGTTTTTTCAGATTTTCCTAAACATCCGAAAACAAAGGGATTTTTATTTGGAATTCCGTAATCTGATCGATGTTCCAAAATAAGATCTATAAATTCTTTATGTTCCCTACTTATAATGACAGGAACTTGTCTGTTCAACTTTCCCCTGATGAAAAATCTTCCATATTCTTGAGATAATTTCTTCAAATGCACTGGTAAATTTTTAAATAGAGGATCGTTCGTGTCAGCATATTCAAAGCTCATGTAGTCATCGATCAAAATCCTTTCAATCTCTCCAGATCTTTTTCTGTTGAACAATTGTAAAGATATCAATGTGAAACTACATAACTTTTTATATGCTTCACAAGAAAATTTATTTTTTAAAGAATTGTATGCCTCTTTGGTACCCTTATCTAAAAAAGTTTTCAGTGCATTTATGTCTTCTGCTGTAGGCAATAAAATCTTTTTATGTCTTCTTTTCAGACATTGATTTTCAGAAACTGTTTTATTGATGTCCGTTCTGAAGCCCTCATTCATGAGACATATCAAATCTGCAACAGCTGACCTCTTCTCTACGTTTGCTTCTCTTATATACAAAGTCTGAAGCTGCTGCGTTATTTGTTTCACATGTAGTCCCAAATTATACGCTGTCGAAGGAGCGTTATAAACTCCCGTATCTTCATCATAACCAGCAACAGCATTGATAGCATTAATTATTGTATCATAATGCTCTGGTAATAATACGTCTTTGAGCTGGAATATGTTTTTATTTTGTTTTTTAATTTCTATCAGAAATTTTCCCATTTCTCTCAACCTCGTTCGTATCATACCATTGTGCTGCTCATTTGTTCGATAAGTCCTGCATAGTTTATTTCCATAGTCAATGCATAAGTCATCAAACAAGATTTCTTCAATGACCTCATCATTTCTGCAGTTTGCAAGAACAAATTTTATGAGCCTTTTACTAGCATCTTTATGCACTGACATTTGCGCTTGTTTGCTTTTTACCATAGAAGATCTTGTTGATGAATCTTCCTTGCAGCACTTGGAATAATGAACTCTCAGAGATAATATAGAGTACATTTGTTTGCAGGATGGGCAAATTTTGTAATGTTTTCCGTTTCTGTTTTTTTGCAAATTGGGTCTTCTCTTCACAATAATTTTTCCATTATTTATATTTGGGTTGGAATTATATTTAAATTGGAACTCATTTCTAAGGGTTGCAATTTTCTTCAATCTCAGCGGATTTCCTTGAAAGAATAGAGAAAGTCATGTAATTTTGTAAAACGAAAACAATATTTGAAAATAGTAAAAAATTAACACTTTCTTTTCAATGATGTAATAATATTCAATCTCAGATTCATTGTTGGAAAGCAAAACTCACTGATAATTCTTTAAAAAATAGTGAAATTATAATTGAACATTATAATGCTTACCTTTAGGATATTTCAAAATACTTGTGACTTCATTTTCAGTTCTATGTACAGTCATCAGATGCCTGCCAAAGTTAGTGACACACTTTTCACAATAATTGCAGAAATACCTTTTTTTTGCACTCCTGGAATCAGAAACTTGCAACTCTTCTCGAGGCAAACGTACTGGTTCAACGGAATATGAGTTACACATTTTACCTAATTCTTCTAGAGAACAACTTAATGAGTTTTTCCTAGATAATACCGTGTTTTGTATAGTGTTGGGCTCTTCAGAATAGGGAAATTCATCTTGTGATAGATTATTCAAATTTGTAGTACTTCCGAAATTTTCTGATGTATTCATCAGTTCTGGAGTTACATTCTGAATTTCTTGGTCTGAAGAGCAGTCAACAGTATTTGGAATAACATCTTCGAATATTATATCATGTGACAAAGCCTCTTCTAATAGTTTATCTTCATCAACTGAAAAAATAAATTCGATGAGCAGATACTAGTATCGAATAACTGATATCAAGTAAATATTTGGGAAATAAAAAACCAATTTCACGAGGTAAATATCGAAAGATTTCATCGTTTTTCGATTGGCTAATCTCTAATGGAGTAATTATAGGGTTAATTATGAAAAAATAAAGTAGTTATCAAAATATATTGTGAGAGGAAAGAACAATATTGTGTTTATGTTTCTTAATATAGAATTTTTGTAAGGTGAGTATTTTTCATGAAATAATGAAATTTTCACTTGAAAATAGGGGCATTTCACGTGAAGCGGACAGGGAAAAAAGTGAGGTTCTTAAAATCGATCATATTCGGCTCATTTATACTTCTAATACGTATGGATGTGAACACAAAATATTTTTTATGTATAATGAATATTTCACAAGTTATGGGTTTCTAAAGAATTGACGTAATTATAATATCAATTTTTTGAAAGCAGTTTTTCCAATTTAACAAATTTACAACAAAACATTCAACATAGCGATATATATTGGAAAAATACTGTTCTTTTAAACAATAAAATGAAATTCAAAAAAAAATTTTTTTTATGTCCAAAACCGGAAGTAAACTTTTCAAACTTGAATTTCAGTCACTTCAACCAATTTTTTTCAATTTTTTTTCCTCAAAATATAGCCTAAAGTATACTTAAAATACCCTAGAAAATTCAAAATGGGTTCCATATTAGTTTAGGAGTTACATTGATTAATGTACATAAGCGTTTCAATGGCCGTGATATCTGGCGCTAGCTTAGATCGGTTGGTGTTCGCGAAACAACATGTCTTGTATAATTGCTGTGATATAATAATTACAACATGATAAAACAACATTGTAACAACGTAAGAACTAGTTTATTTTGTAATTTTTACAACTTTACAATGGAAATCTATGCTAGAACTGGTCCTTTTCACAAGAAGGCCACCGATTGTTGGAATGACAGAATGGCAGAATTCAATAGTAGAATAAAGCGACATTATCAAAAGAAAGATTGATATATGTTAAATATATGGCATCTAATGAGTGGTATAATGACTGTATAAAATATTTAATTTGTATGTTAATTTTATTATTTGTAACAACAATATATTAGGTTAATATTAAAATAAGATACAATGTGATGATAATATAGTTTTGTAAATAGCAAAATGCTAAATAAAATTTCATTATTATTATTATTATGAAGCTGTGAACTCGTCGCAATGGGAGTTATATCTGACGCTTGCACTTGAGTCGAGTAAGTTTGCGCTATATTGTATTAAAACTCGCAACTTTATGAAGATTTTATCTCGTTTCGTCGTATTTAAGCTCTTACAAGGATGTGGAATAAATATTATTAATATAATATGCTAGCTTTCGCACGCCCGGTATGTCCAATCTTTATAAATTATAGCCTATGTTTTATACAAATGTCTTAGCTTTATTACTGCAAAGTTTCATAGAAATAATTATAATAATCAATTATAATAATTCTTGTTATTATAATGGAGACGTACGGTGATGGTTGTTTCGAACCGATCGCTTGGTACTTCATCGAAAATATGAAAATTTGAGAAAAATATCTCATTGTATAGCACAAAACTAGGACTTTTCACGAGAAATTTACGTATGTGCCTCCTGTAGGAAACGACTTTCAAACGAAACACCCTTAGTAACTAATGAAGACAAACATCTAGCAATGCAGTCAAACATCTAGTGAAACTTCGCAAAATACTCAAGATGAGTTTTATCTTCTGATAATTTTGTAGATGAGTTATGCGACGCTTTGGACCTTTTGAAACCTCAATTGACTGAAATTCAAGTTTGAAAAGTTTACTTCCGGTTTTGGACATGAAAAAAATTTTTTTTTTCAAATTTCATTTTATTGTTGAAAAGAACAGTATTTTTTCAATATGTATCGCTATGTTAAATGTTTTTTTGTAAATTTTTTAAATTGGAAAAACTACTTTCAAAAAATTGATATTACAATTTCGTCAATTCTTTAGAAACCCATAACTTGTGAAATATTCATTATACATAAAAAATATTTTGTGTTCACATTCATACGTATTAGAAGTATAAATGAGCCGAATATGATCGATTTTCAGAACCTCACTTTTTTTCCCTGTCCGCTTCACGTGAAATGCCCCAATAATTAAATTCCTCGAGTGTTTTCGAGAAAAACAGTTCATATAAGCATTAGTATGCAACACTTTAGTTTTTGAGATACAAAGTCAAAATTTATTTTCATTTTTGTTTCACCTGAATAATTCTAGAAACAATATTTTGAAAAAAGTAGTACCCTTCTTAGAAATTAATATTTCTAGGAAAAAAAAATATTCAAATTTTTCTTTATTCAGTAGTAGAAATTAAAATTTCACTTCAGGTTTGTAGGCGGCGCCACCCATAAATACTTTTCTCTCATAGAAAGTCACAATTTTGTTTTCGAATTTGTAGCGCACTTATGGGAAATTAGTGAATCCTTCAACCATTTTCAGTGGAAGAGGTATTCTTGTCAAATCTCGACACAAGAAACTAGTTTCGAGTTATTTTGATTTGAAGAAATCAAATTGTCAGTTTTCAAAACATCGAACTTTTTGAATTTTTTTTCAAAATGAAAAAATTTAAACTCCAATTTAATCATTGATTCGTACACTACTCGGAAAAATGCTGGAGTATTCAGAATTTTTTCATTTTGAGTGTACAAACTCAGCATTCTTGTAGTAACAGAGTCTTAACAAATAATCACAATAATAACGAATACAACAAAACGTCAACAGGTACCTTTCTTTTGAAAGTTTCAGCAAATTTGAAGAAAATTTGCTGCATTAGTTTCAATGAATATTTCGAAAATTTCAGTCGTAGCGATCTATGACAAGAGTAGGTACTTTCTTCGCGTGAAAAGCTAAAATTATCGAGTAGTGCAACAAAGTGCAACTGATTTTAAAAATGAAATTCTTGGTGTTCCCTGCCTATATCAATTTCATTATTCGCAATATTATTAGTACATTTGAAAAAACACCCTATATGTTGGTACTATATTTCAATATATAAAAATAAAGAAAAATTAATTGGAGTTGACTTACCTTTCTCTTGAATTTGCTGTAAAAACTCTACACAATCAGATTCACTACCTGAAAAGAGAAGGCGAACATTGTACCACGTACGTTTCCATTTTGCAGAATATTGTCCATTACTAGATACTTTCATTTTATCGACGCACATTTTGATATTATCATCAAACTCCACAACGTGAAACATTTTGTTTTATTATATATTTTGTTTAATCAAGAACACACAAATTTTCAGATTATCAGTACTACTAGACTGTAGACAAACTAATCGGCGGATAGGCAACGCAAAAAGTTAAATGTTCTGGAAGCGTCAAACTGGAGCACAATTTTCGAAATGTAAGTGGGAGTTCGTATTCGTTAACTTTGTGTGTCTGACAGCACAGATGCAGAAATATTCAAAATAGTTCTTTCCCCAGTAACAACATTATTTTTTTTATAACTTAAGTACTCAATATCTGGGTAAAACTCATCTGCGTGCCGAGCGGTTTACAACACTATGACATGAAGCAAAGATGGAATAAACATGGCATATTGAGTGCCGTCTCAATGCGGATTCTTTGATCTATTCTGCCTACTACAAGAACATGGAATATTGCAGCAAATATTCTTTGGATATTTAGGTTCATTTTGAAAATAGCGTTACTGGTTTAGTTCCATGTGGGTATCTATAATTCATTCTGAGAGGACAAATGGAACGCAAATGCATATAGAATCCTTGAGGAAAACCCAAAATATTTGCATTCTTTCCCAAGTTAACAGCAATAAATTTGAGAATGGTTCTTCCATGAAACCTCTCAAATTTTCGGACATCTGTTTTGCCAGATGGTTTTTATCACTTGTGTATATCATGAGATATCTTGTAATGAATTATTGAATTTCCTCTTATTTCAGGAAAATAACATTAATTGCCTGACAGGTTTTTATTCAATATATTCAACTTCTATATTTAACTCCACTAAGAGATCAGCAAACAATCAATAAACAAAATATTGAACATTTGCATGCTATTGAAAAGTGTAAGGTGTTATGTATTCAAATATTTATAATCAGATTTCATAAGCCGCAATAGCGAAACTGTAAGGCTAAGATCATTAATTTAAAAAAATCAAAATACTTAATCCACATTTGGTTGGAATATTAAGAAAAACACCCTATTATTTTAAATGAGAAACGATGAATTGATAATGTAACTTCGGAACAATCCAAAATTAACAATCAGAATAGCAATAAAAGTAAGGATATAACCAAGAAGCAGAATATTTTCAATCACATAAATCCTTATATTAACGAGCTACCGTTTTATTCACGAAAGTTGAGTAGATAACTTTGAGTCGAACTCAGATCATGAAATTTCAAAACTTCCTATTTCTGCAACAGTTATTATGTCAATTTATTTTTGCATTATTTCTACATCTACAGTATAATCTATAAAAATATGCATCAGAAAAGTAACGAAAAAACAAATATTGTGCTCACATCATGAGCCTCGATTCTCAGCGATTGATCACTCAAAAACCTTAGTGAAACGAATAGATTATTTGTCCTTCTTAAGGTAGTTCATGTTATGAAAAATCTTGGATATAAATGAATTATTGAGAAACTAGCAAGTATTATACAATTTTTGTGATATTATGACTCGATCTATTTTATTCAGTACAACAAATCCATATTCGCACTTGTAGGTTAATCCGATCAGTATATAATTTAAGTAAGTGAGTTTTTTCGGTTTTGATATTCCGTTACTATTCAGTAATTTTCAAAATTTTTGTAACGAATGTTTTTTGGTAGAATGTTTCAATATGTAAAAAATATATAGATTTATGTATGTTGGTCAATTGGTAGAATAGGAGCGAAAACAGCTATTATCTAATAAAAAGTTTTTCGATTCACCAATTGATTGCATAATTTCATAAATATATTTTGCATTGTGATTCAATTCTATTCAATTGAAAGTAGTTTAGTATCACAGAACCATCAGTATTATTTTTATAATCAAGTATGCAAGATCCTCAATATAGGGGTGTAAAACGGTTTATTACACTATAAGATGAAGCAAAACTCGAAGTAACATGGCATATTTATTGCCGACCGAATTCGACTTTTTTGTGGCCTTCTACGAGAATTGAGAATTACTAGCTTTCAACGTGAAAATTAAATCATTTCGGAATTTTTTTTCTTTTTTTATTAAAATCAAAAGTTTGTACCTATGTGAGAATGTCTAGGTGAATTGAATTTCAATCATTCAAATTATTGTTGCTGCTTAAATATGTTGTAAAAAGTAAAATTCCACGAAGCAGGGTCGAGCATATCCCTCGAGGCGCCTTTATGCTAAACATATGAAACTAGTCCATAATAGATAAAATCACTTGATACTAGTGATTTACCTACTACAATAATACAGAATATAGATAATAATATAGAATATATATAAGATATGGAATATTTCTTCGAAAATTGAAACTATGTATAAACTCCATCCAGAAACTCGCAACCATTTGCGACAACACTGAATCGATTTAAGAAAAAAACCAGTTCAACAAATATTTCATCAAGGGTATCTGTAAATTTCAAAATCCTCGAAGTGATTTTTCATATTCAATCACAACGTTGGGCTTTTGAAGAACAAATTTTTCAATTTCTCAAATCTTATATTAGATTTTATATTAATTGTCAAAGTTAATTACATTAAAAATACATAAAAACGTACACTGGAAAATCTTTTCAATGCTAGAAAACGGATTTGTTATCGAAAATATAACTTTTTTCTGAATTCGGTGGGCTTATAGTTTGACGCCGGTTTCGAATGGCCAATGGACTAGTATTCACTATACTTTACCCAACAATCATCATCACATAAACCAACCCATACACCTATGCTTTTACCAAAGCTCGAACCCGAACGTACCGCACTATAGTCCGGTATTCTCCCGACTAAGTCACTGACACCAGCAAATATTTAATTTTTACCACCTGTGAATAACATTGGAAAACCTTTCTTCTACGTTTAACTCATTTTCTTCGATTTTTCCTCAAAAAGTCCAGAGCATCATTTGCTTCAGAGATTATGTTTTCAAAAATTAATTCTTATTATCTTATGGGCATTCATTATAATAAATCTTCAAGGAATATGAAATGAAAATTTATGAAAATCATTTTCGTGCAGCTTCTCATCATGCAAAAAGGGATGAATCCATATATAATGTATATTATTTTTATAATGATCAACAAATTTTTCGATTTTCAACTTGAAAAAATTGTTCATCGAGAAAAAATAATTCACTAAGAAAATTTTCCATATTTCTCAACGGAAATCTCCTCTGATACTTTTCCAAAATAGCCCCCTATGAAGAGTGAATTCAAGTAATGTTATTTGAAAACTATCACAATGTAATACTCATGTTCGAAAATGAAAAAAATATTAATTATCTTATTCATAATTAATAGAAAACTCGCGTTGAAAATGTATTGATCGAAAATTGTTTTCATTCAGTCATCCGATATATGAATTTTCAAATCAATAATTTCTATATTCAGAAGAAAATTATATATATTTTAGTGCCACAGTTCCGGTAGGTTTTCTTGGATTTTCTTCCTAGAAAACTTTCTTCGTTTTCTGAATTATTCTTCAAATTTCAGAAATGTGGAATACAAAATGTGGGATATTTGCAACGACATTTTCACGTTTATGACGTATGCAATTTTGCAAGCAGCTCGTGAATTTTTTCAGAAGCTATTTAAATTCTGATCTGTTTCGAGTGACTGCTCGTTCATATTTTTCGGAGTCGAAAGAAAAAGTTTTGATCCCAAAAGTCATTCGTTGAATAGAATATATAATCGCTAGTTTTTTTGGCACTTCACTGAGTTTATGAATATAAATATGCAATTATGAAAAGATGAAAAACAACTTTCCATATAGACATACCTAATGAAAAATTACAAATGAACTCGTTAGTCATGAACAATTATTGTTATGATGGGTTTATTCCATTATTTCGAGAATATTCTCGAAATATTTCAGATAATATAATACCAAACACATTGTTATATAATAAAAACATTTTCGAATATTTTCCATGATATTTTAAATACTTCGCTATTTATTTCTGCAGTAGACACTTAAGCACCCACATAAAATTATAATATATTATAATAAGAGAATCGCAAGAAGTATTCTTATCATCATATGCTTGTTTTATAAATAGTACTTTTACGAACTAATAATTCAATGCAAAATTTATGTTCAGTTAGATATTTCTCATGATCATGTTAAACGAAACCCCTAACACAAAAACATGTGTTACGCCCTATGCTTCAAGTTCGGCTACATTAAACATATAATTTTTATATGTTTGTGTAGTCAAAGTTATGTAGCCGAAGTTGACGTTTTTGTCAGAAATATCGGGTGGAAAGTTTGACCTCGGAGGCCGAAGATAACATTTGTAGCCGAAGTTGACGTTGAACGCCTGAAATCGAGTCCGAAATTGACGTGGTACATATATATATATATATATATATATATATATATATATATATAAGCATATATAATACTTACACTTAATAACTACATCCAGGTGTCTCTGGCACGTGTTTCGGACACAAAACGTGTTTTTTGTCACGAATTATTTGACAAATCAACAATTTGTAGGGAATTCTTAACGAAAAAGGGCATTTTCTCAAATTTTTCTGTCAATTTATATTTCAATATTTTGTAGTGTTTATGTGTTTGAATGTTAGATTAATAAAGAATGAGTTTCGACATATGTTATTTAACAATTGTGAGGTGTTGACTGTATTAGTGTTATTTAAAAGGTTTACTAAATCGTTATAGATTGAATTGATATGTTATTACATTTGAAGTGTTCTCAGATTTTGACGAACATCTAACATTGCTCAAACTTTTTTACTTTTCGTGTCTTTTTCAATTACTTAACCTTTTGTATTGTTATGATTAAAATCGTGTTTCTCAGTTATTTTATGTTTTTTAAGGCTTCATTTTGGGTGTTTGCGTAGCTATGACCTATTGCAATTTTCATTTAACATTCATTGCAATTATTGCATGGTACCTTATAAACTGTATGAGTTTTTCTTCAGTTATTGATTTCCTTTTTAACTTCGTATATATTCGCTTAATTTGATATTGTGCTGTATGCGATATTAGAAAATTATAATGTTCTTATCTTTTCGCAATATTTGTACTCAGTTTCGGAATATATAAGGTATAGTAATGTTTTTTGTAGATTGTAAACTAATAGAAATATTTAATAATACCAAATTAATTTCGAATATTAGAGAGGCAAAACAGTCAAGTTGATTGAAAATATAACAATTGACGTTTGAATCCATAGTAATTCATAAAATTCAATTCTTCATTATTTTTGACAAAGTTGTATCTAATCAACAACGAAATGTCAGCAGAAATTAAATTTTGTAACGTTATTATATAAAATATATAAAATTTTTCATCTATAATAAACCCTGTTTTAGCAGAAAAATTCAAAAAGATATAGATAATCAACAGGCAAAAACATCATATGAAAAAAAAAAATATATATATATATATATATATATATATATATATATATATATATATATATATATATATATATATATATATATATATATATATATATATATATATATATATATATATATTTCTGTAAACACAAGAACGGTAATTGAACTCACTTTTAAGTTGCAAATAATCCAAATCTGAAAATACGTCTGTGATGTAATTCCTATAACATTATCCAAGAATACACATTTATCACTACATCATTTTCACACAAATTAATACAGTACGATAAACTTGTCGGCAATAACACTTGAAAATATGGTCTCGCACCTACTAAACAGATACCCAGCGCTCACGGAACGCTACACACGAGCTGTTCATTTGACTTTGACTCGTGATCGTCTTGGTAGATCTAGTGGAATTGGATTGGTATGTTGAACGTTGTAATTGACTTTGGTCGCAGACTGGTTGGGCCAAGTCAGGCTCTAGAGATATTCTCGACTCCGGCGATGCCTTCGGGACATTTATCCGGCGGATAGGCAGATGTAAAATGCTTTCTGCAGATGGTGTCGATGATTGTCACGATTTCGAGGATTCAACTGTTAAATCTTATTACGTTTTGGTCGTTGTTAAGTTAAAAACCTCTGCGAATGGTATTCCCATGAGAATAATAATAATTCCTTACATTGTACATTCATTCATTTATATAGTAATTACAACTAAGAAGAATGCTGACAGAAGACTGAATTCATTTTCGATTCTTATATTCAGTCCTCGAACAAAAAGATTGGTTCTACAACGACATTTAAAAAAATGGCATTAAAAATATTAATACTTCAAGATAATCTCACATTCTGATGGAAGTACTCTGCCATACTATAGTACCCTTTATATAGTGCCTTTGTTAACAGCAAAGACTTCACTCTCTTCTTGAACAAATGAGCATTCAGTACTTTCAAATTCGACGGTAAATGGTTGAAGACTGTAATACTTTGGCAACAAAGTGAGTGCTCAAATTTGCTGTTCAGCTGTTTATTACTTTATATATCTCTATATGAGCTATTACTTACATATACATCATACTTGTATATACATAAACTCATATTATATCAAAAATGTTCGAATAAGATAAAATCAAGCATCGCCTCGGCAGAAAAAGGCACAAAAAGAAAAAACAGAGAAGGTGAAATTCATTACAAAAAATACATTTTTCTTAACCTAGACTTGAAATGATTTTCGGTCGGAGAAGTTTTGATCTTGCATATAAACTATTGTAAAGGGTGATTTTTTGAGCGAAGTTTTTTTATAAACCGAATAAAACACTCAATATGCATCATATATTCAAAATTTTTATTGCAATTGATAACTTGGCCTTTGCCATTTGCATTTTAAAGATTACTTCATGTAAATGTTGTCCGTGGCTCCATATCAAATGGTCCATTCGGAAGGTCCAATTTGACACATGCCCAATTGCTGAGAACTGCGTCGAATTGACATTTCACGATCCTCATTAACACTGTACGCTACGGCTGTAATATTCTCTTCAGTACGCACTGTACCCTTGCGAGACAATGGTTTAATGTCCAACAAAGTAAACTTGGTGCGAAATTTGGTGATGACAGCACGAATTGTTGATTCACCAGATCGACCTATGACGACCATAGTCGTCATAGGTCGTAAAAAACGATACACATTTTTCATAGAGCACCAATTTTGATAGTAAATTTCAACAAATTGCAATCGTTGCTCGTTTGTAAATCTTTCCATGATGAAATGGCAGAGTATGCTGAAAGCTTTTCACTTTGACAGATGACGTTTGGATGCCATTACCAACCAGTCCGAAAACATGAAAAACTTAACTCTTAAAATATCCCCTTACAATCTTAAGCCTTCTATAAATAGGGTCCTCGGTATTGCTGTTGACTTAAACCTTTCAATTTGATAATTATTTTTTGTCCTCAAGTTATAATCCATATTTAGAGATCTTTTGTTTAGGTATTTATTGAAATACGATGAAGCTTGATTGTTCACAATTTTGAATATTAACAGCAAGTTTGAGTCACATATCAGCTGTGATATATTTTAAAAATGTAATGACTTTAACATGCCATTAACTGAAGTATATGTGTTTGATCTCAACAATATTAGCATTGCCCTATTTTGAAGGACTTGTAATCTTTGAACATCCCCACCAGAACAACACAGCAAGAGGGACATACAATAGTTAAAATTTGGATATATGTTTTCCAATTTTTTCACACAAAAAATCAACCTGTTTATGAAATTTTTGTTGAAAATCCAATACAACTCTCAAATATTTCACATCATCTAATACGTATATACTTTTATGGTTTGCAAAAAGTAGCACATCATTATTCCTTCTTGAATACTCATGACTACTATTCAATTTAACAAACCTATATTAATTTTCTTCAACATATATGTAATGAACATTTATAAATATATATATATATATAAACAAGGCAGGGTGTGATACCAGGTTATAAAAATAGTGGAAGGTCTGCTTCTTTCTTTAATAGTCCTCCAATAGAGGTTCATTTTTGTTTCATTGTATTGTCTCCGTAAATTATTCTTCGTATTGTGATTTTTCCTTAGCAAATTCTTAGTTTGTACTCGCTGTACATTTCCCAACTGAGTTTATCATCGAGTTTATAACCACTTAAACTTATTGCCAAATACAAACATCAATGTCTTACCTGAAATTCGAACCAAAATCTTTCTATTGAGGGATCTCAATTCTCACCACTTAGCTGTGGAGACTATTACATTATAAAATATTAAAAAACCTAACTCATTGTTTTGTCATAGGATCCTGTCGTTAAATTAAAATCCACCGAATGCACTTGTTGCTAATCCAACTTCAGTAACTTCAATAGTAGATGTCGCATGTAGACAACGAAATATTACGACTACATTAAAAATATTTATTAATATGAGACTTAGATATGCAAACAACATAACGAATTTTCATTAAAATATAAAATTAAATTTTATATTAAATATTAAATTAAATTAAACACTTGAGCTTTAAACATTGAATTAAACATCATTACACCAAGATTTAAGCCAGAATTCAATTTTAGTCATTCAAAATTAAATTTATATTATGTCCATAATATGTTTTTTTTGTTGAACAATGATAAGCAACTGAAATTCAATCAAATCGAATTAAAGTTCAGTTTAGCATTTGTAATATAAAACAATGAGACACATGGCCATAAACGCGTATATATAAATGACTTTACATATTTGTTTTAATCCCTCAGGATAGTTTCAGAATTTCCCAATTCATTTTAAGTTACTCTGTCAAATATATTACTAAACACCTCTCCATCAAAATAGTTAGGAATATCATTATTCTCGAATCGAAATAAATCATGAATCTCTTATAGAAAGTCACATGAGAAACTTCAAATTCTCGGTTTCCACATTGTCATCAGCTATTTTCATTATAAAGAAACCTTCTGTTTAAGGAACCAGTATTTTATAAATCTGCTTTTTCAACCCATAAGTGGAAGCGGTGGCGGTGAATGTACAAATAATCTCAGTAGGTGCGGTCTAGATGTCGAAACATGACTTTTTCACATTTCAAGAAAATCAACTTTTTTCACTTTAAAACTTTCAGTTTTGTCCAATAACTCTTCATTATATTTGAAGGAATCATGAATAAATTCTGGTTTTTGAAGAATTTATTGAAGGATTGTTTGATGGCATTCCAAAAAACTAAGTGCTATTTCTCAGCTATTTCGAAAATTATGAAAGAAATTGGGAGAATCTCAACAAGGGTCCTTTTTTTCTAATCGGATCCAGAGTAGGTACCATGAAATTTTGTTACGTGTATATATAGGCTTTGAATTTTTTGGAGGAAAGGTCTCTATTGTTCACTCTCTTCTATCTCTGTGGCCTGCATCTGAAAGACTTCGAGTACCATAAATTTATTTGAAAATTGACCAATATTTCTTGGCAATTCGCAAAAAATTATGGTGCTCATCTTCCATTCTATTAGTTCTCTTTGAAAAATATTTAAATCAAAACATTTTTTTCGAATGGAAATTTATTCACTGTTGCCAGCTAAAAGTTAAGGCTGTTGACTCAGATATGTATCTATTTGTGTTTTCTCTAGAACATATTTGTTGATGGTTTTTCATTTCTTTTTTCTTCTGAGTTCAATTCAAGATGTATCTATTCAGAATCTAGAAATTCCAGAATCTAGAATTTGCTAATCTGTTAATTTTTCTTTAAAAAATATTTAAATCAAAACATTTTTTTCGAATGGAAATGTATTCATTGTTGCCAGCTAAAAGTTGAGGCTTTTAACTCAGATATTTATCTATTTGTGTCTTCTCTAGAACATATTCTTTAATGGTTTTTGATTTCTTTTTTCTTCTGGATTCAATTCAAGATGTATCTATTTAGAATCTAGAAATTCCTGAATCTAGAATTTGCTAATCTGTTAACTTTATATATTGACAAAAAATTAATTGTCTTGTATCAATGGATTATATTTAAGTGTTAAGTTAGACTAAGTGCGTATTTCAAAAATAAAGATTTCAATTATATTTATAATACCATCATAACACTTCCATCAAAATATTTTCACATAAATATTTGCTCAATATTTCAATCTGGAAAAGAGCTTGTTTTTGCTGGAAAACCTATTTCGCCAAAGATGATTAATGGATATCGTGGAATGAGTTGCTGTTACCATCATTTTTCATCATATTATGAAATGAGACTCATATCATGGTTCTGATTTTCATTATTTTCACGTCATTTGTCGTAAGAGAATTTTTTGAAGAGATATTGTATCAAATATCTATTATATATATACATACCTCAATAAAATTATAGATATGTATATAGTCTCCAATATCAGTTTGCAATAAAACAATAATCAATTATATATATATATATATATATATATATATATATATATATATATATATATATATATATATATATATATAATATTTTTATCCGGTCAAAATACTTAGTCCCATATAACTAAATTATGTTATTTCAATACGGATAGTAGGTAAAAGTTTTGATAACGGGTGATTTTTTAAAAGTTAAGTTTTTCAGGTTGGAGGCACTGGTTGGTAGTGGCATCCAAACGTTAACTTTCAAAGTGAAAACTATAGTCTGCCATTTCATCGTGGAAAGTCTTACAAACGAGCAACGATTGCAAATTGTTGAAATTTACTATCAAAATTCGTGCTCTGTGAAAAATGTGTATCGTTTGTTACGACGAAAAATTGTGTTCAGTGATTGCGCATTGCTGTTTTAAGCCAAACTGTCGCATCTGGAGTGATGAACAGCCACGTGGCATACAAGAATTACCGATGCATCTCGAAAGAACGACAGTTTGGTGTGGTTTATGGGCTGGTGGCATCACCGGTCCATTTTTATTCAAAGACAACCGTGGAAGAAACGTTACCGTCAACGGCGAACGATATCGAGCCATGATTCGCAACTTTTTTTTGCCCCAGTCGGCCGACTCGAACTTGGTTGACATGTTTCATCAAGACGGTGCCACATGCCACACAGCTCGTGAAACAATGGACATGTTGAAGGATGAATTTGGTGAGCAGCTTATCTCTCGAAATGGCCTTCTGTATTGGCCGCTTTTATCATGCTATTTGACGCATCTGGATTATTTCTTGTGAGGTTATGTAAAGTCGTTAGTGTATGTGGACAAGCCGAACACGATTGAAGCCTTACAGGATAACATAACTCGCGTAATTCGTGGGATACAGGACGAAATGCTCGAAAAAGTGACGCAAAATTGGACCTTCCGAATGGACCATTTGATACGGAGCCGCGGACTACATTAACATGAAGTTGTCTTTAAAATGTAAATGGCAAAGGTAAAGTTATCAACTTCAATAAAAATTTTGAATATATGATGCAAATTGAGTGTTTTATTCAATTAAAAAAATCGAAATTATTCCATTGAGTGTTTAAATTCGATTAAAAATATCAGCTTGCAATAAAACAATTATGTGTATTATATTTTCATCCGGTCATAATATAACTAATTGTTTTATGTTATTTCAATACTGATAGTTGGTGAAAGTTTTGATATAATACTCATTATCAAATATTCGTACAAATTTAAAAGAACAATTCCCTACAAAAATATATTTTTATTTCACTCGAATCTATACACGATCGGAAACTTATTAAAATCGACTTGTCCAATTAACCTACTAACCTTATTGTGAAATATAATAAGAAATACTTATGCATCAGCAAAGACAAATGAATCTAGCCCACTGATAAATCAAATCGTATCATTCCAGGTGTGTACTATTTACCCACTCGATAGATTGGTATTTTAAGCTGATAGGTATTTAGACCACAGATGTGATTGTCCTCCTAGTTATTCAAAATACAATGAAATGTAGCCAGCTTTTGCAAAGGGTTCTTTGCTGAATTTTAAATATGGATGTGCACAAAATAAAGGTACTTACAAGGTTATGTCATGGGTCAAGCTTGAAATTATATTGATTTATTATTTATTGCTTACTTTAATTCATTCGGTTCAATATTTCTATATTTTCAAATTGAGATTACGCAATTTTTTTCATTCATTCGTTAAAAAGTCAAACTTATCACTCAACAGATATGTTCATTTATGTTCAAAAATTGTTACAATTCTCAACAAATATGGTCATCTTTTCTTATTGGCATTCCTCAATGTCAACTCCGATCATTGTCCCTTAAGAGAAAGATCCGTCAATAGAAGATCTGGGTTCGCATCTCGGGAAAACATGGGCATTTGTGTTCGGTAATGAGTTGAAGAGGTTCGAGAGGGAAATCGAAGGTAAATCGGTTGGGCAATAGTAAACGAATTAAAACAGGGACTGCCGATAGAAGTGAAAATATAGAACTTAATATTACAAGTTTAATATTAAGCTTAGTATTAAAATTTTAAATTTGTTTGTGTTCAAATTGAAATTATCAACATCAATCTGCTTTTAACATATATTGACACTCCGAGCAACAATTATTGGTTTATATGGTTCTTGATTATTCAAATATATTGCGAGCTATACAAGATCATGAGAAAATATAAAAACAATTTATTGGAAATAACAATTCATATACAAACGTATTATTGATGGATATTATTGGTATTCACATAAATTTCGATGTACTTGATTTTCAACATTATTCTCATTATTTGTGAACATTTACATTTTTCATTATTATATCATTGTCATTATTAATTTCAACAAAACTTAGACGTTTTGTACTTTCAATGATTTCGCTGTGTTCTAAAAAAAGAATAGACACATGTTACTAAGCAAGAAATGAAAATGTAACGAATATGTCTGGTGTATAGCTTCAGATGTGCTATAATCATGTCAGTGACGCCTGAGCATTAGATTTAACACATAAAAAAAGCGTCTAACGCGCACACCACACGACGCAGCATGTCGGTGACACAAACTCATGAGATTTTACCCAAACAAAAATTACTTCAAAAAACGCCTATCACCAAAAATTATGAGACTTCATAATCGTGCCATAATACTAAGTAATATTATAAAAATGTACAGAGAAAAAGAAGGGGTGTTAATTGCAATATTAAAAGTAAAAAGTAAGAAGTAAAAATAAAACTTCACAAATTTTTTTGTGTTCGAAATGTCGTAAATTTTCTTCGCTATGTGTCTTCGAAGAGAAGTTTTCCAAAATTGATCATAGGACCAAATATTCTCAAAAAAGGTAAGGACTGAACCCAATATATTTGTTGTAATCAAATTCCGATACTAGTTTGAGGAAAAAATATTAAATAACGTAAATATTAACAGCTATACTAGCCAAACCTTGGACTCTATGAAATATTTATGAAACTTCATAAGTCGCCTTGGACAAGCTCTAACAAGAATTACTTAAAAAAAAACTGGTTGACCATATCTCGTATCATGAATTTTATTACGATAGAAGAAAATATATCAGGCGATCTGATATTACAGCATTTTAATATGTGTTTGTGTTATTTCAATAGGTTAAATAAATGTGCTGTCGTGAATCACACAATCATTCAAGTCTATTCAAGAAAGTGATTTCTCTTTTGTCAATTCATAGGGAGGCGTATATGGCGCGATATTGAAAGACTTCAACATCACGTATACCACTTTCCTTCCTCGGGGCAAACGAAGTGCAACAACACTCGCAAGTAAACGACCCTGCATATGATTAGAAAATATTTTGGTAAAGTTGTGTCGGACGTCCGGTTTTTCGACAAGAAAACTTTTGATTGTTTGAATTATAAACTAAAGATGGTATCAACAAGATGACTAGATTTACAGACCAATCAATAGAAACGGTATTTGGATGAAAAGACCTCAGAACAAACTTTATCTAAAGAGAAATATAAAAAATACCGAAGAAACTACTCGATATAATAAGAGTATATGCGGCAAAGAATGGCTGAAATACGCTCAAAAGGAAAAACAAAAGATCAAAATGAAAAATCTCGAAGATCGCACGGAGTGTATCTATAAAATCGCACATATAAAGTTTTAGCATGTTTTAGCGCCATAAAAACTACCTAAAGTTTTAGGTAGTTTTAGCGCCAACCTTTATTATCAAATTGAAAGGTTTGAGTCAGCAGCATTGGAAAAAACCCTGTTTATTGAAGGCTTGAGATTGTACAATAGTTTACCATGTAATATTAAGAATTCTCCTACCGTAAGTCATTTTAAATCAAGGTTAAGAAAAATGTATTTTTTGTGTTGAATTGTATCTTTTTTGTTTTTTATTTTTGTGTCCTTTTCTATGGGGATGATATTTGAACTTGTCTTATTCGAATATTTTTGAGGTAATATGAATTTATTTGTTATGTAATAGCTGATATAGCTAAATAAAGTTTGATTTATTATTTATTATAACCTGAATAAAATGGACAGATGAACGAAAGAAAGAAAAGTCTGGGAGGATGAAGAGGTTTTGACAGACAAAAAAAGCTAAAGCAAAAGCCCTTCCCTTCGAGTTCAATCGCTTTCTTCATGGGGAATAATCGCTATATGAATAAAACCAAATGACACTAATTCAATGTAAGAATGTATGTAGATATTCATTCAATATTGACGTTAATTATGTTAAAGCTATTCTGATTAAACTGAATTAATCAAAAATTTATGTGATATCTCCTTCTTGGCCAGCAACGCGGATATACCAAGTATCCCTGTTTTCTATGTATGTGGGACATCAGAGCTCATGAGAAGCATTGGGTGCAGTCAAAGTGGCCGCCAAGATCTGACCTGAAACCTGGTGATCCAAACATTCCAAATCAGCCACTTGTCGACAGAAAAAACATTATATTTCCGCCATTCCATATAAAACTAGGTCTCATGAAGCAATTTGTAAAGCTTTGTCAACTGAAGGGTACTGTTTAAGTATATCATTTCGGCATTTCCTCGCTTGTCATATGAGAAGATAAAGGCTGGTGTCTCTGATGGGCCACAGATTCGGCAACTTACTAAAGATGAACGTTTCATTGAAATAATTACCGTACCTAAAAAGAATGCTTGACTGGCATTCAAAAGTATTATCAAGCAATTTCTTGGAAACACACGAGCCCAGAATTACGTCGAAATTGTTCAACAACTTTTAGAAAGTTTTAAAAATCTTGGCTGTAACATGAGTATCAAACTGCTTTTCTAAAATAGCGATCTTGCTAACTTGCCAGAAAATCTTGGCGCTGTTAATGATGAACAGGATGAGCGATTCCACCAAGATTTGAAGGTCATGGAGGCAAGGTATCAAGGTAGATGGGATGTCAGTACGATGGCTGACTACTGTTCGAGAATCAAGCGAGAATGTCCTCAGATTGAACATTCTAGGAAAAGTTATAAGCGAAAATTTTTACCCTAGTATCTTTTTTACTTTTTTCATAAACACAATTTCACTTCTAATATTATTATAACCTTTGTATGAATAAAATATCCAAATATATTTGGTAAGCACCCACTTTATTTTGCTCTGTATACCCATTTTATATGACTTTTAGGGTAAAGAGAGGGTATCCGGTTTTTTAAAAACTTGACGCGATAGAGAAAAATTTATAACATTTTTGAATTCAGAGACAAAAATTTAATCGAAAACACGTCACACATCTAAGACAACAAAATTGCTGTTCCCCAGTGTTATTTTGAATTTTTTAAATTTTTTTAAACCTGAATAAAACATGAAACAAATTGATACTGTTGATATCATAAACCTTTATCAAATATAATTAGATAGATTATAAGTTACAAAATGTCGGAAAATACAAAATATCTTTTAATAAGACGGGAAATTTGTTATCATACCTCAAATATATCCACTTGGATCTGAAGAATAGTCATCTAGATGTGAGGGATTTGTGATCATCTTTCTGGGCACAGGAGCAACACAGAGCATTTTGAAAGGTTAAGGGACTATCTGCCACTTGTTCAGAAAGTTTGACATTTGAACAGAAACATTTGAATACTATTTTCATATAAATGAAATTTGTTTCGTTCATAATAAAATGGAATATAAATTGAAGCGAATTGGAACGAACTCTTGAATATTAAACATTTTCCTGACTGTTTCCTCGTTAATTATAAAGAAAAGAATTTATAAATAGCTCCAAAATTGTTATATATCATATAACAATTATAGCATATATTATATTCTATCAATAGGTAACGATACTATGCATGAACTGATAATGCAGAATAAGGGAAAAAGAAATTCCAGGAACTAGGGAATTTTTCAGTTAGTGGGTCAAATAATGATAGTAATGGGTTTAACGCATGGATAATATTTTATAGGTATCAAAACGATTTCATTCATCAATATTTGTTTATAAATATTGATTTTCATTACGTCTGCCATCACAAAATTGAATTTATATTTTACTGCTATTGCAATTTTGGTCAACGCTTGGTCAATTGACAGACTGAACACTGAAGTCTTCTTCTCATTATACAAATTAAAATCAAATGGAGACACAATTCAATAAAAAAATAAATATATATATTAGGTACTCGAAATACGTCTCCATTGTTCTCATAACTTGCTTCAGTTGCACGTTCTATTGTTCAAGAGAAGGAGATAGTTCACAATTATAAACAGATTTATAAAACGTTATATGTGTTTACCATTAAAGCTCCAAATTATACACATAACTCATCCGATGTAGTAACTCCGTGTAATATCATTCCGACAAGATAACTACGATGCTACTAAAGTTAGGTACAAATGAAATTAATCATAATCTACTGCAATATCTCATCTGGAATAGTTTGAAATTAATGAGATCAAAGTTTCCTATTCCTATCCTTTCCTACCTGTAATTGAATATGTTGAACATCCTCATTAATTCTTCACGAGTTTGCAGTATCATTCATGTAGAAACTTATCGTCAATCCCAACCTTTATTAACAATTTACTTTAAGTCTTGCCTAACTGCTTACGCTCCCAACTCATTAACATTCCATATTGATGAACCGTCATATTCGACTGGTTTTATTGCTTACCTTCGAAACTGATTATGTGCCTCTATTATTAATTTAACTAATTACAAGGTGTCTAGTGACAAAATAAACATTTTGGTTCTATTTGGAAGTCGTATGAATGTCATAACGTAATTATTGCACATACCGCAACATCGATATCGTTAATGCTACCACTTTGAGAAATCTTGAGGCCATTAAAAATCTTAAGGCCACTAAGGGTTTTATGCCTATTGAATTGAAAAAATCTCTCTACTTTTTTTGTTTCATTCTAAGTTTAATTCAGGCAAGAATGGGGAGAACAATGTGTATGATCAGCCTTAAAAAATATCAACCTACAATTATTTTGAGGTGTATTATCAAGAAACAAGACGGATCACTCTGTAAACGTCTTTTTCGTTATCTGAAAAACACTTGATGTTGGACAATTACGTCTTCACATAGAAAAAATCGATAGAATCGACAATAATAAATCATAAACGCCAGAACGTCATCCGAATAATTCAACAAATCACAATCAATGCAAACCTGATTGGAGATTGAAGTCGTTGCCTCACTTGACGATGGAAGTGGGCACAACTGATGAGTTCTTTGTAGAACGAAGGACTTTTGTGCATTTGTTGAAGCGTTTTCAATGTTCTTTAACATTACCTTTCGAAGAATATTGATGGAATCACATCGTATATGTTCATTGCCAGCTTCACTATGACATTATTTTGATTAATTCCGATTTTTACCCACATATTTCAGTTATTATTGCACAAGCACTTGGGGATGAAGAAAAATCAACAATGCTCTCAGAAGTTAACCCGTAAATACAAATATGGAAATATGAAAGTGTGATAAATATATATAGTTGGATGTAGTAGATAAAGTTATATTTAACTATGAGAGAGTTGATTAAAATTAGAGAGAGATAAAAATTAAATTTTTACACCATGTACCATCGCATTGTACGTTTAAATATGAGGGTAATTTTTTTATTGTGTGGACATTTTTATGCAATTTGTGTCTATTTATTCATCAAATAACTATAACTTATTTTCAGTTTTTTACTTGTTTCAATTCAATTTACAGGTGGAGTATTATATTTTTAATTGTGATGTTTATTGATTGTGATGTATTGTTTCAATGATTGCTATTCGATTAATTTATTACATCATTTAAAATTGAAATTTTATATTGATAATTGATGAGGCCGATACTTGAAGAAAATTAATATCCATAATGGAAGAATATTTAGAATTTTCAGAATTAATCCAGCATTTGATAAAGAAGTAGTACTTCGAAACGTCGCCATGCGTATTAAAATTATGAGAAAATTCTAAATATTGTTTCATTATTGAAATTTTATGTTTGAATGTTCTATATTTTTTCTGTTATTGGGAGGTTTTTCGAAATTTTCACGTATATAAAGAATTTCTAAAATTTTTTCATATTTTTCATCCTTGAAAGTTGCTCAATTATTTGAATTATTATAACAAAATACATAATTTTCGGTTATTCTCTTTTATTTTTGTTGACTAAGATTGAATTCTCGCTTTACTCTTGGTGAAACATAATTAAATATTAAATTAAATTAAACTCTTGGCTGAATGTTTCAAGATTATATTTAACAACATGAATTAGTCAACATGTTTCAAGCGTGAGCTCATGAAAATGAAAAAATGAGCTCACGCTCGAAACATGTTGACTAATTCATGTTGTTAAATATAATCGTGAAACATTAAGCCAAGAGTTTTATTTCATTCAATATTTTATTTTTGTGTTTATTTTTGCATCGAATATTCAATTATGATGAGGAATAATTAGAAAGAAGAAATGTGTACTATGAAGTATATTATTAGTGCAATTAAAAATAATAAAATAATAAGTTTCATTTTCGGTTATTATGTATTATTTTTGTGTGTTTCTTTTTTCATGGTTGTTTCGCTTATCACTTGGTGAAACATAATGGTAAATGATAAGAGTTATAACAATATAACTGAACTTAAGAGTTTATATTGTTTTTACTCTTTATAATGGGCTAACCACCCGAAACATAAGTAGATTTGTTAATACATTCAGTGACAATTGAAATTAGTGCTTCAATTTTAATTTATCATTTAATGAATTATGTATTATATAGAAGAAGAGTGTACTATGATGTTCAAGTATCTGTGTAATTAAAAATTATGAAATGAATCGTTTGATTTTCGGTTATTATGTATTATTTTGTGCGTTTTTTTATTGAATGTATAAAGTATCTGTGTATTTCAGAATATACGTTCATGGAAACTAAAAATTGGAACTTTTCCAATTTTACTCAGGCTGAGTGCACTCGATATTTCATCAACTAGAGCACTCTGAATTGAGGGAACATGTATAGACAGATACGCAATTCAGTGTCAAAGGCTAGAGGGCCCAGGTTCATTTCAGCCCCTTGTCGCTTCATGTTACATGTTTTTACACATTAAAAGATCGCCTAAAGCGGTCGAACATTTCAATTCAAAAGTAATTTGCATATATTTTCTTCCAGCACTCCGATTTTGGTTTTTGAAACGAATAAAGAATACTACAATTATCCATCTTCATGTAAGATCCGGCTGGAACTGAACAATCTACAAATAAAATACCATCATTTTTATTCGTAACGCTACATTCAACTACTGCGACAACAAAAAGTGTGTTAACTGTAAGAGAGTTGAATAGTAAAATCTTGTAATCTAATGAATTTTCAGTGCGTATAATTCGAATAAACCAGAGTTAAGGAATCGTTTCTTTAAAGCGAGAGGTACCCATCGGTAACGTTAATTCCAAATCGTGTCACTTGTTGACATCATGACTGATATTGAAGTAACATGTAGGTATCATTACCTGTACTCTTAGCATGTGCAAGGATTCTTGGAGTTGTTTAGTTTGAAAAATCAAAGTTCCCGTTAGTAAGCAGCAGGAGTTGCGGTCAGGTCAATGTGTCAAATTCTTTCACTGACACAGAGGTAGGGACATGTATGTGTTTATTGAATAGATCTTCCAAGTGTGACTTAGATTTGTACGTTAATTGGACACGCATTTCAAAGGTTTAAACTGTTCCATATTATTGAAAATTGGAACAAATGCAACAATTATTTAGTAAGTGTGCAAATTTGGAACTTGAAAATGAGCGAATTCGGAACGTAAAATGAGGCATAATTCTTAAAATAAAATGAGACTAAGTACGTATTCTGTGATTTTCACTTTAATTTGTTCAACGTAATAATATTGTTTCATCAACACAGACGCTTCTTAGGGGTAAATTGATACATTAAGTTGATAAAATGTAGAAAAAACAGTTTATACGAGAATAATAAAGATTAAAAAAAAAAGAGTGTACTTTATGGCAAAAAGACTAATCCAGACTACAGTTAGATGAGTCATGGTACATCATGTCTCTAAAGCACCTACGAAATAGAGAAACAGCATTCAACGTCTAAGATAAATTTTATAAATTTTATGATGGATAGTTGTTCACTGAAAGATTTTACAGTTGTCCTTTAAATGTGAAATATTTGAAATTCGGTGATGAAAAAACATGGTTTTTTTCCAAAAAGTGTGTTGCATAAGTCGAATTCGGTTTTTTTCATAGCATCTTATATATCTAGATGCTTCAAGTCATCAATTTGTGCCAGTTTGTCTGACATATACCTAGGTCCATGTACCACAAGTCAACTAATACAATCCTGAATTATTTTCAGCTGAAGTTTTACCTCTGAAATTCCTGGTTTTGAAATACTAAAAGAATTGTACACTTCAATTATTATCAACTGCAGTTTTAAATATTACATTGAGGCCTGTAAAATCTTATAATGTCTGAATTTATCAGTTCTTCCCATTCCCGTCTGTTTTTTACCCTCTCTCTCCATTTCACCGTACTATATTGTCCCAGCCTGTAGTCTTCAACCCTTTTCAACTGATATTCTTTCTCCGTGCAATTTATACATTCTTAATTCTTCATTCGCCCTTCTTTCCCTTATAACATCCCTTCGTTCCAACTATACATACCTCTCAATATCCTTTTTTCCATGTGCTTTCTTGCATTTTCTAATTCATTATCCAGATTTCAATTACCATACATTGAAATTGTTATATCCTCCTTTTTCCCAGGAGATCTTCTTCGTTCGTAATTCTTTTCTCTGTCCATTTGGACATGTATTTGCCTTCATCATTTTTCAATGTAGTTTTCTACTTTTTTTATATTAACCATTAAAAAGCCCTACCAAGTACAAAAATTCCTCAACTGCCTGCCACTCCACTCTTTTGTCAACTATTTACAATTCTATGAGGTTATCTCTTTCTTTGAAATTTTTTAATACCACTTATTTACTTCTGTTGAGATTGACCTCTAACCTATATTTTCTTGCTGCCTTCAGAAACTCTTCTAAAAGAAAAAAAACTATGGAAAAAAACACTTCTCTGCTAAGAGGTGCCTCAGCCGTGTTTATATGGCTGTCTCTCACTACTTTTTCTAACACCGCATTGAATTGTGTTGATATTGAAACCCCTTGTCTATGCCTTTTTCACAGCTGTATCTTACGAGAGCGGTTTAATAAATCAGTGACTTTTTGTATTTCCCGAGCAGTTATTCCAAATGCAACAGTGCTGCCGTCAACTGTAATCTATTAGTGGGCAACTGTCAAATTTTGAGCAAGCTACGTCATGCATTTGGTGTTTGATAGCCATTCAAAGCAGAAAACCTCTTGAATTTTTACGAAAATGGAAAGAAGTGAATTTCGTGTGCTGATTAAGCATTACTTTTTCGTAAAAACCATTGCTGAAACTAAGGAAAAGCTTGATAAATACTACGGGGACTCGGCACAATCAATTCTAATGGTAAATCAGTGGTTTACAGAGTTCCGTTGTGGTCGTACCAGCACTAGTGACGCCGAACGTTCAGGTCGCCCAAAAAAAAATGATCACGCCGGAAATCGTCAATAAAATCCATGAAATGATATTGGATGATCGGAGAATGAAAGTACGTGAGTTGGCTCATGCTGTACGTATCTCAACTGAACGGGTACATCATATTTTATACGAATATTTGGACATGAGAAAACTCTCCGCGAGATGGGTGCCGCGATTGCTCACACTCGACCATAAGCGCAATCGTGTGACAACTTCAAAAGAGTGTTTAGCGATGTTCAGCCGTAATCCGGACGAATTTCTGCGCCGTTTTGTTACTGTGGACGAAACATGGATCCATCACAACACGCCAGAGACCAAGGAACAATCGAAACAGTGGGTTGCTCGGGGTGAACGTGGACCAAAGAAGGCCAAACAGAGTCTGTCAGCCAACAAGGTCATGGCCACAGTTTTTTGGGATGCACGCGGTGTCATTCACATTGATTACCTCGAGAAAGGTGAAACAATCACCGGCGAATATTATTCAAAGCTTTTGGACAGATTCGACGTTGACTTGAAGCAAAAACGGCCGTATTTGGCGAAGAAGAAAGTGCTGTTTCATCAAGACAATGCACGTGTGCACACTTATTTAGCCACGATGGCCAAAATCTGCGAATTGAGATACGAACTGCTACCCCATCCAGCATATTCTCCAGATTTAGCCCCCTGTGACTATTATCTGTTTCCGAACCTAAAGAAATGGCTGGGTGGTACGAGATTTGAGTCTAATGAAGAAGTCATTACCGAAACAAACACGTATTTTGAGAGCCTTGAGAAACCTCTTATTTGAAGGGTATAAAAAAAATTAGAAAAACGCTGGACTAAATGTATCGAGCTGAAAGGTGATTATGTAGAAAAATAAAATGTTTATTTATTTATAATAAAAAATTTTATTCAAAAAGTCACGGACTTATCAAACCGCCCTCGTATCACATAAAATTTCTCCACCTACACTTCACACGTAGAATATGCATTGTCAGTAGTCATTTTCACTAATCGCTTGATTATATTTGGTTCTTGTAAGTTCCTCAATGCTTCTATTAACTTCCCTGTTTTTGGTATATCACATGTCACTTGTATGATTAGTATGTAGGTTGTTATTTCGTATCCACATACTGTTAACAGTACTGTCACGTGCTGTTAAAGCTTTATCATAAATATCTTGTTGTTGCTCTATTTTTCCTGAATTCACCCTGATAATATTCGATCTCAATCTCCAAATCCTGTTCTTCTTAGTCTTCTACAAATGCTGTTGATGCTATGGAGAAAATTGAAATTGATTATTTTTCAATCCTGTTGAATCTTCAACAAAGAATATACCCTTAGGTAGGTACATGCAAGTTGCAACATCATAAAATAAAAACAATGTATTAATTCATACCAGTTTCATTAAGAATACTCTCTTCCTGATTCTAAATAACAATACCATATACAGTCCAAATGCAACATTTCCACGGGTATTTTTGTCTTTATGAGATACATCCCTGCCTGTAGGTTTTTAACAGAATTCTGATAGATGCGATAACGACCCAACTAAAAGTAGAGATTACATAACTTCGCTTCCAATAATCAGGGACGTGAAGAAGTTATAATGACTGTATTAATCAGAAACTTGAAATAACATGAAATCCAATTAAAATTTCCCTTCTGTTCATATAACAGATTAAAAGATAACATAAAGGTATTTAGGTAATCCATAAAAATCAGCGCATGTTATGGAAAAATGAGCAAAGTAAGCGAACTAATGCAATTAACGCTGATGAACTGGTAATGATCTCTTGAAAAATGTATACTCGTTAGATGCTATTGCTAATTTGCTTAAATTGTATTTCATGCTCCACAGGTTTTTATTTTCACTTCCTGCTCTCGTTGAGATATACGTTCACATGTAACCCTACACTTTTGTTTTTCACTCAATGATTTATTTGCTCGGACAGGAAATAAATCGTCATTTGACATAAAAGGTATTTGTTATACTGGGGCCATTTTTTGAAAATGTTTTATAGGCACAATCCAGTACAAAATAAAGCATGAATTGAAAAAGTGTGTAAAGTATAGTCACGGAGACGAACTCAGTGATATATCTGGATCATATCCATAGAATAGAATAGAATATCTTTATTGTAGAGAAAAAAATTTCTTACAAATGGTAGGAGTTTGACGAATCATTCTTCCACTCCTCCACAAATACAATGAACATACATTAGATAATAATACAAAAATAGTAGATAAAGATACAAAATTAAACCAAGATGAAACTAATGATTGAAGTCTAGTAAGTGTAGACTTCGTAAACTTAGTGATTAATTATCCGTAAGACTGAAAAAAAATCAAATTTGTATAATGCACAAAAAAATAAAAAGTAACACATAAAAGGATGTGGTGAGCATGTTCATATTAAAGACTTTGCCTTGAAGTGCTGCGAATACTCGCTGACAGAGAAAATCTTATTTCTGTTTATTTCGGATATTAAATTATTTCTATCCGATACTTATTTGTTCGTATTATTTGCGCCTCTAATTATAATTATGTAGATCGACTGTTTTATCAATGTATCTGCATCCTTGTGTATTTCTAGAAGAACGTTATATATCCACAATGTAGGCAAAGACATTATCCCATATTTTATAAATAATGGTCTGCATGAAACCAAGTAACCAACGCCTGCCATTATTCGACTTGCCTTTTTCTGCAACCTGAAAACTACTAAGGCGTTGGAACAATTTCTCCACTGAACAACGCTATAACTCAAAAATGAGTGAAATAGAGAGAAATATGTAATTCTTAATGTGGTAATGCTCGTTATAGTTCTCATTCGTCTAAGCAAAAATAGAGTACCCGAAAGTTTTCCTTTCAGTTGTTCAATATGGTCTTTCCAAGTAAATTTGCTATCTAGTGCTACGCCAAGCAGCTTTGCAGTATTTTTTACCGCAGGATGGTCGAAGTGTTTAGATGAAAATACTAAATTTTGAGTTTTGTCATCGTTCAATTTGAGTTTGTTTGCCGTGAACCATAATTGGGACTTGGTATTTAGGTACGTGGTTTTTTCCTCCAAGCCTGAACGATTTCTATCATAGTAAACAAAAGTGGTGTCATCCGCGAATAATACCGTTTTCAGTGGATCCATAAAGTTGGGTAAGTACATATATAATGAATAACAATGGCCCCAGAACTGATCCTTGCGGAACTCCATGTCTTAATAGCTTAAATTCAGACTGACAATTTTCATACCAGACAGCCTGGTGCCTATCAGATAGATAAGATTCAATTAGCTTCAGAGGAGTACCTCTGACGCCGTAGAAAGGAAGTTTTTTTATTAAAATATCATGAGAGACACAGTCAAAGGCCTCTGAGAGATCACACATGGTTATAGTTATATCCATAACTAGAAACAGGAGTGCATTCAATTCTGCGGCTAATAATTAATTCGTATTAATATACAAGAATTAAAAATCTGCACTAAGAAGCACAAATGAAGTCACTTAGGAATTATACAGACAAAATATTCTACACAACTTACCTCAACAAGAAACTGATACAAAAATCACTAATAAACCGTTCTATAGTACAAGGCATACAAAACCTAAACTACTTTATCAAGAGTGTTCTAATGCAGTCTTTCGGTCAAATCAAATTTTTAAAGAGAGGTTTTCTATTTCGAAAGTTTTCTTTTTCTAGAATCGCTAGATAATGCACGAATGTTATAATATTTCAACACCAAAATAAGACATATACTAAATATCGAAAGACTTACTGTATATTACAAAGTACATATGTCAAAAACATGCAAATCATAATACGAAGAGGTAAAGATAATGATAATAATTGAGAAAAAGTACGAAGATATGAAATGTCACATTTTGTTGAAAAATGAGATGATATATCGAGAGGATGCAACAGTGCATACATCTTTCACCACCCACCGTAGACACCATGTATTTCTGTATTCCGCGAATTTTTAGTTATAATCCTTTTGGGTTTTCCTCTTGCTTCAAGTTTTAAAATGTGGTGAAAATTAGCATTCAAGCTTGGACATTCAACATTGGATGATATGTTTTGAACTAAAGGGACAAAATTTAGGACATAACGATAATTACAAAATTTTCCATTTACTTCGTTTCATAATTTTTAAGACTATCTTTCGTCATTGAGAACTTGGTGCCATCTATATTCCAAGAATTGAAACAACAAATTCAAGATTCGAGGTGGAGGTTGAAGTGATCTAATTATTTGAATTATAAAAAGTTAACATTCCACTGAGACTATACGAGTGCCAATAACATGAGTGATGTATGTTTTTCGAATCATAAGTTCGAAGAATTTTATAGTAATATTATTGTGAGATATATATTTACAGTTTTCATTAACTAACTTCAACAAGGTATATCAATAATACAAACTCATGTGTTAGGAGGCAACTATATATACACTACTTTTGAAGTGTGAAAGTTTCAAACAGTGTTCTTCAGTTAGGTTAGTTGATTATACTACTGAATTACAGATGGCGACACCATGAGTAGCAATATTAACTAGTAATAACTTCAGTGTTAATAAAATGGTGGCCACTGCTGTCAGTGTGGAAGTACGTATATAGGGCGGGGAATATCGTGTAATCTGCGATCTTTCTAACCCTTATAGAAAATATTTGGAGAGCGTATTTAATATTCGAACACTAATTTTGCTAAGTTCCAATTGAAAAGTGCACCGATTATAAACTTATTCCCGTGTTTTCTTGTTGGATATTATTTAGTGCTAGAGTGTGTGACAACCTAATCAGAGGTAAACAATACGTCTTTCATCTCTTTTTAACTTATAAGTCGCGCATTAAATCTTCTGAAATCCAGTACGTCCTCCTGTTTGAATATAATTCAATTGTTGTATTTAGAATTTCGTTTTGCTTTGTTTTTTTATAATGTTTATAAGAATTTCGTGGTATTTATTCAAGCACTTTCTTGAGGAGCAAATCGATGCACGATTTCTTTATCAAAAGCAAAGCGCAGGTTCCAATAAACATACATGTTGAATAAATTTTGAAAAGATTCTTGGAATTTTTATAAAGCCAAATTAATTTAGAATAAAAGAGGATCATATTAATTCTATATTTGCTTAGGGCACGTTAGTTCCCAGAAGAGCAAGGACCCTTGGTCATTAAAAGGTCTTCGACCATGTTGTAAAGTTGTCATTTCAGTTACTTATCTCTTTGCTAACTTATTTCAATAGTGTACCTTTTCGCAGGTACCTATATCGATTAATATCGAAATTTTTTCTCAATAAAACATAGGTACCTAAAAACTAGTTTGCTTCGAAACTATCGAAAAAATTTGCCAAGTAGGTAGTTAGTTGTTTCTTTTTTGAACCTATACTCAAATGGATTTATACACTGAAAAACTCTTCTAGTTCAATGAGGTACATGAAAGGGCACTGCTGGAAACAATTAAGCTGATGGAAGCGATAGACATGTAAACATCAAAGGGAAATATAGTTAAATTATGAGCTTACCTGTATGCTCACTTCTCTAATAAACTACATCGCAAAATGCGCTTTTCGAATAATATAGCGTAATTTTTACACTTTAATTGTGTTAAATGTTTCGCATGATTTAAAATATTGGTTAAATTTCACAAAAAAATAGTTCAGTACACTCGACATCTTAGAAAATTTCGGGATACCAACTTATCAATAGTGTAAAAGATATATAGGTAGTGAATTCTTGATAATGTATTATCAGGCCGAAACGTATATCGAAGTGTTTTGAACAATTTCTCAGCAATTTGGGCAATTGATTTCAATTAAATGATAGTTTCAACAATAGTACCAACATTAGACAATTACTTAATATTACTTTATCTTATTCGAATATTTCAAGCTTTTGTTTCAATATTTGTGAATATTTCAAATAATAAAATTGTATTTTATTAGTCTTATGTGTCGATGAGTGAACACCTCCACTAAAAACCTTTGAACAAACTTGTAAACATGTATCAATATTTCAAAAGTTTTTATATATTGAAATGTTTTTATCTGTTTAAAAAAAGAAGTTTTATATTTGAAAGTTTTGGTGCAAAATAATAAACCAAAGGTCACTCAAATATTTTTCATTCATATCTAAAACTTTTCTGAATAGCAGAGCTATATTTTCGAAATTTTTTAAATTTTTTTCGTATTTGTTCCAATAATTATTTCTACAGATACAACAGGATACGAATATTTCGCAAAAATTATGATGAATAATCACGTGACGCTAAAAAATAATAAAATATTTTAGATCAAACAAAAAATAATTGGATCTAAATTGAATTTTGTAATTTGTCCTAATAGGGAAAGAATAAAACACAGATAATTACTATACAAAATGTTTATACTGGAAAGAAATGGAAGTACCCAATGCATATATTTCTGCGATGTGCATCAAAATCTGTTACGAATTAATCAACAACAAACTTTTTGGATTTGCTAGTTGCCCTTAGTAGAGAAAAAAGAAACTGATGATTGATGAGGCCGATACTTGGAGAAAATTAATATCCATAATGAAACAATATTTAGAATTTTCTCATAATTTAATACAAATACTCATGACGACGTTTCGAAGTACTACTTTATTATTAATACTGAGTATTAATTCAGCATTTGATAAAGAAGTAGTACTTCGAAACGTCGTCATGCGTATTTGTATTAAATTATTAATTAAATATTGTTTCATTAAAGAAACAAACACATATAATACTAAACTGTTAGTACAGACTGTTTGAAATGAAATATCACCTACGTACTTAATCCAAGTAGGTAGGTGAGTACTTGGTACTTACTGAAGAGAAATGGGAGTATCTACATGAATCAAATAAAAAACCAACCGAATTTGAATTTTATAGTGACTTTTTATAGGAAAAGAAAGAAATACAGAACCTACTACAATCTGTTTGTTTTAAAGAGAAATGAGAGTACCTATCTCAAAGCATATTGCAAGTTCAGTTATTACAGAATCATCAACAATAGACATAAATTTGATTTATTGGTTGCTGTTAATAGGAAAAGAACACAGATAATTACTACAAACTGTTTGTACTGAAGAGAAATTAAAGTACCTCAGTCAAATATTTTTGCGATGTGTTTCACAGACTATTTCAAGTTGAATCATTGCAGATTGAACAACAGACCTTATTTGGATTTTTTAGTTGCTCTTTATAGAACAAGAAAGAAACACAGATAATTACTATAGACACGGTGGGTACTGAAGAGAAATGAGAGTACCTAATGCAATATGCGATGTATTCAAAGCCTAATGTATTTTCGATGTATTTCAAGTAGAATTATTACATGTAAATCAACAACATAATTTGGATTTGTTAGTTGCTCTTAATAAGAAAAGAAACAGATATAATTAATACAAACTGTTTCTACTGGAGAGAAATTACAGTACTTACGCAATCCAAATAACAATTTTTGCGATGTGTTTTGAAGTCTACTGCAAGATGAATTATTACAGATTAAACAACAGACCTAATTTGGATTTTGTAGTTGCTCTTAATAGAAGAAGAAAGGAGCACAGATAATTACTACGTACTGTTTCTCCTGAAAAGAAATGGGAGTAATCCCGAATTCAAAACATTCGCATCGAGAGAAATTCTAAAACAGTGGAGTGGAAACCGTGGTTTCATTTATTCCGAGTTTCATTCCTCCAGATGAAAAGTCGTGCTAGGGATTTACAGGAATTCACGCGAAAGATGAAAGAACGACTGGCAAAAGTTCGATTAATGTTATTTCATGTTTTATTTTTCAACAGTTGGTTGTGCTGTAAACCTGGCACAGTCGAAACTGAATTTTTCATTTTCAATTCATAGTACACAGAAACGGGACAACTTGCGATAAAGCGGGAAGAGCTGACGAGAATAATTTAGTTTTAAATTGCTTTTGTTTTGGCCACTGCAGTATCTGACCTGAAAATCGATTTACTTTGATGGTTTTCCATGTACTTTGCATCATCAAGTGCTGCATCATTTTTTGCTCGCTCTAGTAATATTGGATTTTTTTTCACTTTATGCCTAAAATTTGATCAAAATTATGGGATCCACTTGTATGTACAGCCGTTCTACTCAACGTTCTTTGTTCGCGTTGATATGGATGAGAAAAGAAGTCTGTGTTGTTGGATATCAAAGAGCTTTCACCTTTTGTAGTGGCATGGACTTTCCATTAAAATTTTCAAAGTTTTCAATATTCCTGGGGCAGAATTTTGTAATCAGCAAAGTCGCTTACGTAATTAATAATGCAAAAAACGTACAATGAATTCTTACATTTGTTCATTATATTTTTCATCGTTAATTTCAAAGCATGTATTACTATGCTGTTCGAATTAATTGGGACAAAGGATAAAAAACAATGTTTTCGTAAAATCTAATGAAGTAAATACATACAAAATAGCGTAAATTCTTTATATTAATATGAAGTATGTCCTCCTTTCGCAGAAATAGTTAACTTCTTGAACTCGTCTAGGCATCGATTCCACTAGCGTAACGTAGATTTTCTTCAATTCGTCATCATGAAACCACACCATTTTTGCCAATCGTTTCTTTAAAATATTCTAAATTCTCAATAGGATTGAGATCAGGTGAATTCCCCGGCCAATCGAGTACTTTTATTTCATTCTCACGCATAAAGGCTTGCACTTGTTTGGAATTGTGGCAGGAGCCAGGTCGTGCTGAAATGTTCCATCAAACGTTTCCATGAATGGGACAATCCTGGTGCGCAATATTTCCATATATTTCACTGAATTCATCATCCCTGTTATAGGATCTAATCGTCCAGTGCCATTGGTTGTGAAAAACGCCAAAATATTTGTTTCGAAAGATGTGTTACTGTTTGATGGATGTGATCAGGCCGCAAAGTTTCCCGTCACTTCGTCTAACATCACTTGATATGTACCCTTGAACCAAAAAATGTGTCTCATTACTAAGAACCACCTTCTTCCAGTCGTCCACAGTCCACGTACGGTACTTTTTGGACCATGACAAACGTTTCTTCATCATTTTCTGGGTAAAAGTTGCTTTCTTCTTGGTCTCCTTGCCTTACGGCCAACCTCAAGCAGTCGTTTTCGCACAGTTGAGGTGCTCACCTCCACACCAGAAACCATTAAATCTCTTCGAAGATCAGTGCTTGTCTTTCTCGGAACAAACAATTTGTTCTTGGAGTAGTTTTGCGTTTGCGGCCACAGTTTCCTTTTCTTTTTGGAGACGATGAGCCACTTTCTTCAAATGTTTTTAAAATTCTCGAAACGCTGGACTTTCCCATACCAACAGCTTCAGCTATATCTCACAGCCTATATTGATGTGTATTCATTAAGTGCGATAATTTTAGAACGCTTCCTCGGAGTGATATCCATCTCTGGACATGACAATACAGCACGTATCAAAATTGAAACAACCAACTGTCACACCAGTAGACACACAACTTAATTGCTGGCGAAGTAAAACCGGTCAGAATGCAAATGATGGTCAAGGTCGAACCCTCACGTCTCCTCAGGTAGTAAACGAGCAGGTGTGAGGGTGTTTTTGCATACTTACTACAATAACTCAAACGAAGAAAAAAAAGTTTGTCTTAATTAATTCGAACAGCATAGTACTTCAATGTTATGTGTTCAGGGGCGTAGCCATATGTGTCAATCTGTACTAATTATTCTATATCTTAACTAGAAAGCATCTGAAGTTGCTGAAGGACTAAATTTAACCTTTCCCTTCTAACAAGGAATCCATTGAAAATATCGTTGATATCTAACTACCGAGGGCGACCTCTGAAGAAGCTCGCCACTCGTGCTAGCGAAACGTTAGGAAGAAATTCCAACCGACGACGGCCCTAAGACCTGAACCAGGACAACACTAGTTATATGAATATTTGCGAAATTCAGGTTGAAAAGTTGAATATCTCTTAAAATACATTTATTTTGCATCATTTGGATGTAGTACAGCTACTTTACGAACTTCTTCAATATTCATTATGTCTAAGTGTGTTATCGAAAAATTGTTACTGAAATATGTCTTCGCTATGATTATGTTTATTTAATTTGACGAATAATTAATTCTGAAATTAAAAAATCCCATATAAATGTTTATTTGAATCTCACAAATTGGATTTTCTGTGTTTAATTTGTGTTGAATTTAATATTCAATTATCGAATATTTCAAGTGCAAAATGTTAAACATTTTGAACATTTTGTACATTGAAAAAAAATTTTTTGTTTCAGATTTAAGAAAAAATGACATCTTGAAACGCACAACCTCAGATGCCTTCAAATAAATCAGTGAAACAGGCTATTCAAATGAAGATGAAACAACATCCTTCCAAGAAGAAATTACCAACGAAAACTACCTCTGCAGATTCAGTTTCCGAGACCATTTCTTTCGTAATAAAAGGAAAATTAACTCCGATCAAACCTACTTTCGTAGCTAGAAAAGTAGGTGTACGTAAAAAAATATTAAAATTAGATAAAAAATTAGAATCTGCTGTTCCGCGTAAAAAGCAAGTAACTGTGAAAAATTCTGATATTATATTATGTGCCCCTCAAGCAGAAAATGAGGTTCACGTTACCCCAAAAAAAGTCAATTCGCCGAAGAAGGTTAAAAAGAAGAATAGCGTTAAGAATATTCGTGATTCTAAAATTGAAGTCGTTATTCGGAAACCTACAAATAAAATAGTAAAGCAAAAACTTTTGAGAAACACTAAAAAAATTAAATTGAACGATGAACAAAATAAAATTAAAATTCTTCCAACAAAGACGAAAACTATTTATAATCACCAAGTGAAAGAAACAAGTAAAACTGAATTTAAAGCAAAAAACGTGGAAGCAAAATTAAATAACGAAGATATGAAGAAGAAGAAAACCATAGCAAAATTACTGAAGCAAGCTAACAAAGAACTGGAGAAACCCCCAAAACCAGTTAAAGATAGATTACGTGCGAAAGTTATGGAAAACCTTAAACCAAAAATTCAAAAAACAAAAATAATTAAATCAAAACAAATGGTCAATAAAAATGTCAATCCCGTTCATAAACTTACTAATTATTCTGACGATGAAATTAAAAAGGAAAAACAAAATGTTCTTGAAAAAATTGCGGATCCGAGCTCTGATTTATTGAACAGTTGTAATAGAGAAGATTCAAGTACTTCAGATGACAATAATTTGGAGCAAATTCGACAATCGCTTAAAAGAGAATGTCCAAAAATTAAAAATAAAACTAAAACTGAAGGAAACTCTCTCAAACACACTAATAAAATATCTCCAAAGGTCAAACCAGTTATTGGTAAGAAAGCAACTCCAACGCAAATGAAAAAAACCCATAGCAAAATTAAGAAAGCAAGGATAGAGGATCCAAAGACGAGGAAATTAAAACTGTATGGGTTTTGGAATCGCCCTAAGAGGCAGAGGGTTGCATCGTTGAATGCGATAGCTAAAGTACACTGTCTTTATGAAAATGAAGGGAGGATAAGTATGCTAGACAATCCACAGGTAATTCCAATCAAAAAAGAGGTGATAGAGAAAACTGTTAAATGTGAAGATGAAAAGACAAAAAAAGATAAATCTCCTCCGCCTCAAAGGAGTCTCCGGTACGTACCAGGTCTAAGAGGTGTAGGCAAACACTGGGACATGCATAACGCTTCCAGCTCTAGCTCTGACGAATACAGCGATGATGCAGAAGTGATTGTGAAAAAAATTGTCAAGGTGAAGAAGGAACCTCAAAAAAAGGTCGAAGAGGAGAAGACTCAGAAAAAGAGAAAACGGAAACAGACCGAAATAGTCATGGATTTGAAAGACATGGTGGTCAGTAAACGCATGGCAAGTTTGAATGCTACAGCTATCTTGGCTGCTAGTTACTCTCAAGAAAGGCGGCACCCAAAAAGTCCGAAGGGTGAAATAACGGATTATACAGATAGCTCCGACGACGATTCAATCACTGATGATGAAAGGAACAAATCCTACGAAGCGGACGTTAAAAAAGAGGATAAGTTGATAGAAGTGCGCACGAAACCTAACAAAAAGGTAGCGGTTATTGTGAATCAAGATACCGACGTAACTATTACTGGTGTGTATGTGAATAGCACGACGAGGTCTACCCATCATGAAGGTTACTGCAGTATCGCCGGGATGCAGTACCGCATCTCTGCCACCAGCCATACGCAGACAGCTGCCACTGCGGTTGCTACCGAGACTCTGCTGCAGTCGAGTACCACAAGCACCGCACAAGAAAACGTGAGTAACACATAGATCAGAGCCAGATAAATACGCACTCTAAAATATAGCATCAGCATGAAAAGTAACTACGACGACATTTCAAAAAAAATTCTCAAAAATTTTTAATTTCGAATAGTTTACTTGGTGTTGATCCATTTTAATATCCTATAAATTTATACACTTGAACTTTTTATTAACTCTTTTATATAAAAGTGTAAATTAAAAGGATTGCAATGTTATCTCATTAACTGAGATTGAATTCTCGCTTACTCTTGGTGAAACATGTTTCATTGAAATTTTTTATCAAACTATTTTCTTAATGTGTCACAAATGTACTAAATAACAACGTTGAGTCGACTTGTTTCGAGCGAGTCTACATGTTCTCTCTTTAGAGAGTCTTGATGATGAGCTGACCGCTGGAAACATGTTGACTCAACGTTGTAATTTTATTTTATTATTCAATATAACTATTTATCTCATTATTCAGTTGGGACATTCGTTTTGGTATTTTTGACTCTTTCTTTCCTTAATTTCTTTAGCAAGCTCCTAAAGTTACGATTGGATTAGTCTCTAAATTCTATAATTTCGAAAAATAGAAATGATATTGAAGATTGAAATTGCATTTCAAATAAAAAATCTCAAAAATTATAATCAATGAGAATTATGAAGTTGAATTTGAAATCGATTAGGCAAATTTTCTTTTATTTTTATAACGTGGTCGTAATAATTACCCCAAAAATTTATATCGAAAGAAAGTCGCAGCATGCAATTTTGTCTGATCGATCTTTTTCGTCCCATTAATAGATGAAAAAAACTCAATTTAAATTTTTTTCGTAATGAAACGCAAAACCAGAACTTACCAGTGAGTATAGATCTAAGCCAGCGGTTCCTAAACTTTTTTGGCGACGAAGCCCTTTAAAAAGCAGAAAAGTTTGACGGAACAAAGCGTTGAGACCAATTTTCGAAATTTTCAAGAATTTATGACTGACTAACAAGCAGAAACAGTATATTCTATGCTATAGATTTTCCCCACTCGTTAATTTAACTGTCCACCAACTGCTAAGCATTAGTTGATGTTATTTTGTATAAGTATTTCTCATTCACTTCTCTCAAAATTTATTATTTCTTAATACTTCATTTGTTTCCAGTCGAATTCAGAAACTCCAACCGGAAAATCGTATAAACCGCTGGACGCGCTATCGAATATGCGTCCTCCAAGTGGTGGACCTCACCACGGGCACCAGACCATGGGCCCCCCTCAACACGTAATGTCGCTTTCGCCAAGCGGAATTCGTCACGGTTGTTCTAGCGCGTTTACTGCCCCCCATCCTAGCCCGTACCATCACGTAGCACCCCCCCAGCATGGACCACCGCCACCAAATATGAACGCGGAACCAGGATACATACATGGTGAGTGACTACTATTTCAATCATTATTTCAAAAAAATCATGTTTAGTAGTACATAGAATTAGAACATCAGTATCGGTTTTAACTCTTTAAATGGTATATTTTTTCGTTTAGCTCTAACATTTTTTTCTCCAGTTTTTGCCACAATTGAACCTACGATAATACTGTGAAAATTCTAGATTTATCAAGCATACGTATTTGAAAAACTTGATTCCTCCTGAGGGTAGTTCTGGTTTTTCTGGATGTACTTTCGTTTCAGAAATTTTAATTTAGATTCGAATTGAAGCCATACTTCTGAACCTAAATTATGTGACCCATGTAGAAAACGGCCTACATTGTGGATATATAACGTTCTTTTAGAAATACATAGGGATGTAGATACGTTGATCAAACAGTCTGATCTACATAATTACAATAGAAGAAGAGCAAATAATATCCGAACAACTAAATATCGTCTAAGTAAGTCAAGAAAAAACTTGATTGATTATAATTTATACAATATCTCACCTTCCCATTTCAAAGAGTTTTCTTTCAATAAATTCAGAATGAACATCAAGAAATATTATCTGAGATTTTACTTCTATTCTGACGGCTAAAATATGTACCTAATAATATCTCTATCACATATAATATAATCGGAATAAGAAGGATAACTGACGTCTGGTCTTACATAGTAATAATTATTATTACGATTAGAGACAATTAAGTGAATCATTCTGTTGAAATGGTTTGATCTACTGTCAGAATTCCTATTGACAGTCTCTTGTCACTTTCAGATGTCTCGAATTATTTTATTGTCTTCAGCGCAAATGATCATATGAAGAGTAAAAATGGGTTAACACTCACCTATGAGGCCTGCTTCTGTATCTGCCATCTTACCCAAAAGTTGTGGCGTTTATAATACCCAAAATTGTTTATGAAGAGGCTTCTTATGCTTACACGCTTCATTTATCTTGGTCGTTCTTTGTTAGTGCCTAGGTGTTTCCTTAGTTCGAAGTCGACCTCATATTTTGGTTCGTAAGAGTTTTTCCTGCCTAATAAATCTTTTGTAGGCTTCACATTCACTTTCAGCTATCAATTTGTAAGAATATTAGATGTCAGACTCTCTAAACTTCTTGGGCACCGTAAAATGAATACTTTCATAACATGACTCATTCGAAACAACCAACAACTTCACATCAATGACATCGATTATTTACACGACGTAAAAATCTATAAAAGTATTATAAAAAAATTCGCCCACCATAGAGTTTACTGTGATTCCCATGCAGGTTTCTACATATCAAAGTCCAGAATAGATTTTCATAAATTATAGCTAGGAAACATCTGGATCATGTCAACTTTTCAAAACTATAAACATCGTTGCGACAGACATGTCAAAAAAATCTCCTTTTTCGCATCTGCAGCTGAAAGGAGCGAAGAGAAAAAAGAGTTTCTTTTATAGTTTATTAACAAACAACAATAAAATTTGATAAAAGTGCAATTCCTCTTATTGAATCGTTAAAAATACTGAATAAAATGCTACTTGATAAAAGGGGCATTTTGAAAAGGAAAAAGGTCCTACTACCTGAAAAACTCCGATCCCAGTATCGAACTAAAAGATTCAGAAAATTACAGAAATAATGGAGCAACAATAAAATAAGAGAAAGAAGGATTTCTAGTTGATTGAGATCGAGAACAAAGTGAAATTACTTTATATTCTGAGAATTTATAGATTTTTTTAACCCTCTGTTTACTACATATGATCCTTGGGAAGATTTCCTTACTATTGTGAATTCATATTATTCACAATTATACAGTTATTCAAGCCTCATGATGCAGATAGAGTGGAAGATATTCTAGAGTTTTTCGTTAAAAATTGAAATTTCGTGATTTAATACGGTGAAATGTGACGATCAGATATTTAGGACCCCTTCCACCTGTCACACTTTGTCAACACCCCTCCTGTACGTGTGACGTAATTTATGGACGAACGCTAATCTTCATTATCCCTGTACCTTATCACCACCGCGAAATCACTTTTGCCTTATGAATCCCCGAATGGAAATGCAATCGGCGAACTCAAATGAAAGATCAACATTCCTTGAGCCAATGTACACATGATCACCAGTTATGATGTTTGTACGTTTCAGTTGGGAAACTAGGTGTGATCCTGTACGAGACTTCCTTACTGACAAGTCCGTCAGTTCTCGACCTTTGACCTATTTCTCGAGTGCTCTGGATTTATACAGGAATGAGTTTTTGTGCCTAGTTTGTTAAATTGAGTCGAGTTTTCTCTTTTATTCGTTGTCTGTTTAGATATTTAATTGCAACGAATCGTCACGAATAAAAACAATCTGGCAGGACTAATGTCAAATATGTAATTTATAATTTTTGGTAAAGGGTTCCAACAATTAAATTTATCTACATATAATTCCATGAAATGTTGTTTTCCAATCTCTTGCACATTGATAGGAACGATATCTTCATAACTTCTGGTAGATTTAATTACGTTATATCGGTACGAGGGTTGCCTTTTATGTTTCAGGATTTAGCAACCCTAGTGTTGCAATCTGGTAACTGACAGCTTCTATCGTAAAGTTGGACATTCTTAAGGTTATACGTACTCAGAACGTTTTGATTTACGAGCGCTATTTGTGTTGTTTACAGTAACTTAAAAGATTCATCTCGGCCCAAAAATGGAATTAAATCGTGAACATTTTCTTGCGATTGTTTTTTACAACTTTCGACGTAGATTAACGCAGCAACAGTGCATGGATGAACTTAATTCAATTTTTGGCGGTGAAGCTCCATCAAGGACCCGTTTTTATCGATGGTATGGGGAATTCTATCGTGGTCGTACTTCACTCCAAGACGAATTTCGTGGAGGTCGTCGAAAATCAGTGGTTGTTCCGAAAATTATTGATGCTGTGCGCGAACTGATATTGCAAGATCGTCATGTGACCTATCGTCAGATTGAGACAACTTAAGGCATTAGTAGGGCCAGCATACACATTCAATAATGCATTTTGCTGTCAGAAAAATTTATTCGTGTTGGATCCCACACAATTTGACAATCGCTCAAAAAAGGCTCGAGTCAATTGATCGAAAGAAATGCTAAAAAAATACGTTCGCGGTGCTTCGAAACACGTCTATGATATCGTGACCGGCGATGAATCGTGGATTTACGCGTATGAGCCCGAAAGTAAACAACAGTCGACGGTATGGGTGTTTCAAGATGCGCCAAATCCAACAAAAGATGTTCGCGCATGAAGCACTTCCAAGCAAATGGTCGCCTGTTTTTTCGGAAAAACTGGATGTTTCGCAACCGTACCACTAGAACACCGCAGAGCAGTCAATTCTGCATGGTACACAACCATCAATCTTCACCAAGAGATTCTCAAACATCGGCTCAAACAACTTCATTTTTGAGCACCCAAAACATCGATTTTACTACAAAACTCGTATTCGTTGTCATTGAAGAATTAGACCTTAAAATTTTACCATAGCTGTGCAACTTCATTGATGAAAATAGTCATCATTAATTGAACCAATAATTTATTCATTTATTTTATTTACAATATATGCCTTACAGATGGGGATAACAAGTTACAGGATAACATAAATGATAAATATAAAAAAACAGCAAATACTTAAATATTCGAACAAATTAGCTGACTATATATACATAAATATAAAGAGAATGAAACGTGAAAAAAATTAAAACAAACAACAAAACTTAATCTAGAAACGCTTTATTAGAAGTATTTAAACTAAGAAAGGAAGAAATTATACCAAGGGCTCTACGGCAGCAATATTGTTCGTATTCTGGAAATCGATGTGTTGAAATAATGAGAAGTGATGAAGGAAACTCAATTGAATGCTACCAACCCTTTTTTAGACTTTCGCAAAATTTCGTGTAACTGCAAGTTCATTATAATGAATTCTATGAGTTCTTTTCTTTTTTTTTGCTTCATAATTCTAACCAAGGACATCTGAGCTGTCCTTTTGGATGTTTGGAGTTTTTCCTGCATTTGCAGTTGCACATTTGAGTATTTCTCATCGTTTATCAGCAGATTTCAGATGAAAGCTAAGTTATTTTCGTGATTTTCACTACGTATTAGTAAATCTTGATAACTATAAATATGTGATAATATTTTTATTGTATATGATAGTGAAAACAAAAGAATTTTTAAAGTTCAGTATTATTAAAGAACTATTGTACATATAATTTTTTCAAATGATAAACCTATTTGAAACTTCATGTACCTATAGATACATAAATATGTAAGTAGGTAACTGAAATCTTTCACATAATAAGTACTTAATTCGTTTGAATTCTCACAATAAAAAAGAATGGAAACGTAGAGCTGGATATCAGAGTGAAAATTTGTGAGCTTGATAAACTTGTGAATATAATTTCTGAGTTTTCAAGAAATATAACACTGTTTCAAAAGACAAATCATACTTGTTCACCAAACTGAACAGGTAAACCCCCTATTTCAAGTAGAAATCTCCAACTGTGAAACAACATCGTGAATTGTAGATTACTGTATTACCGTTGTTGTAACTATAAGTATATATCCCCACATAAAAATCGCGTGTGACATATATATAATAAAATATTTATTTTTTAGTTATTTTCTGATACTTGTGATTTGAGTTGCTGATATCTACTTCTATATTGTACATCCCTAATACACGAAATTTTCACTTCTAGGCAGAGCGTGACGATCATAGCGTGATGTAACCGATCACATAATTTTTCTCGCGTTTAAGCGTTCTTAAGTTTATCCTGCGATACGCTTGAAAAAATTCTTTTCAAAAATACAATCAATGTGTATTCAAATTGCTATTTGTTCATTATATAAAAATAGCAACAATGGGATGATATCATATAATGCAACAACTCATTTTACCACAAGTTCAACCACAAACCTCTATCGATAATTTTCATTCTATTCATAATTGATGCCGCAGAATAATCAGTTTCCACCGTATTCTAGATTATTAAATGAATCTTTTTTCAAGGACAATTATTCATTTTCGTATCTGTTTATTTATATCGAAATTTTCCAACAAACTGCCTCAAGAATAAAAAACATCCTTTAAATAATGTTTGTCTCTTTAATTATTCAACGATTTCATTTAATTATTACGTAATAGATACACTTAAGCACCCACATTCTCTCTTTTTCAAACAAGGTGTATCATTCTGTAATCTACTATTAAATCCACTTCATCCCTTGCGTAGGGGTTGATGGAAGTAATGTGTGAATCCGAGGGAAAATACGTGGGCTGAATCATCTTTTAGGTAAGAAAATCCACTGCCCACGCAAAGAGGAAATTCGATAGAGTGAAATTATCTACCTACACAAAAATCGATTCAATTTAAATTTAATACACTCCATTGTGCATTTTTACCATGGTATCTGATTTTCTCGTACAAATAAACTCGTATAATGAAATAAACTCAAAGGTTCTTCAATAATTCAATAACGTTTCATTAAAGCATATATAATAAATAGTTCTTGAAGAATTTAATTGTTCTTTGGACAAAAAACACCAAAAATATACAAAGATTACATATATTTTTATATGTGTTTATATATATGTTTATTTCATGTGAAGACAAATAAAATGACTACTTTTGCCGATGATACATCGATAGCTAGTACAGCACGGAATCCTGGGGAACTCTTGGATAAATGTGCATTCGTATTGGGAGAATTTAAAAAATAGTGTCAATCTAATGCTTTGACATTGAACACTACTAAAACAAAATGTTTATTTTTTAAACAATTAAATTTTTCCATTAATCAATTGTATATCCAGTTCGAAAACGATTAAATTTCTTTATGTGATCACTTTAAATTTTTAGGTATTTTGTTAGATCAAGATCTTAGATGGTCCTTGCCCGGTGAATCTGTAACTAAAAAACTAAATTCAGCATTCTATGCCATTATAAGAATAAAAAATGGTCTATCTACTGCTAGTCTTGTTCACATGTACCCTTTTTTGTAACATTTTTCAATAGTCTCCGAAAATTACGAGCATGGTGTCATTAATTCTCATTGTTAATGAGAATTCATGACACCAGAATCAATCTCATTGTTACCTAGAAAGTTTAAGGAAAGGTCCGAAAATGCGCTAAAAAAAATTACAAAACTTATTTAATAACAATAAAGTGAAAAAAAAGTAGGGATTCGGTTTTCTTCAATATCACAGGAAATATTCGAAATTGCAAAAATGTTTCAAAAAAATTAAATTTGCTGAAAAAAAAAGCTCAGACCCCGAAACAGTAGCTCTGATATTTATAATTTTTACAGAGCCTCGAAAACAGAGTCAAAAGCGGGAACTCTAACTTCCGCGCACGTTGAGTCATTCTGACACAACAACGAAAAAATTATTTTAATATAATAAATATTAATATTAGGGAATGATAAAATTTATGGAATGTTACATAAATAAACAATAATCAGTGGTCAAAAAAATTTTGTCCCAATTTTAACATAAATTATGCATTTGTTAATTAACTATTTTTTCTGAGCTGAAAAACTAATACTAGAATTTACTAAGAATTTTTTTTACTTAGTAAAGTCATTCTTAGTAGTATAAAAAATAGATTACCGTTACAATAATGAAAAAATTCTGATTTTCCACTTCTTTATTAACAATTAAAAGTTATAAAATAAAAAATAGTGAATAAGAAATTTTTTTAAAATCTTCATCATTTTGAAGTCTCATCGTTAAAAGCTACAATTATTTTTTTACTGTTATTGTTTAAAAAATTGTTATTAACAAATAAAAAAAATTCTTATTCACTATTTTTTATTTTATAACTTTTAATTGTAAAAAAAAGTGGATACTTTAAACTTCTATTTTTTATATTTCACTTTTAAGTAAAAAAAATTCTAAGGTATTAGTTTAATAATTATCTGGGTATTAATATTAACTTTCAGCTGAGAAAAAATAGTTAATTAACAAATGCATAATTTATGTTAAGATTGAGAAAAAATTTTTTGACCGCTGATTATTGTTGATTTATGTATCCCAACACTCCATGAATTTTATTTCTTTAATATCAATATTCAATATATTTAAATAATTTTTTCGTTGTGTCAGAGTGATGTGATGCAACGTGCGCGGAAGTTAAAGTTCCCGCTTTTGGCTCTGTTTTCGAGGCTGTGAAAAATTACAAATATTAGAGCTACAATTTTGGGAGTCGGAGCTATGGGGTATTATTTCTTTTTATAAGCCAAAGTGTTTTCATATCTCAGAAACGAAGAATTATAACAACTTCTAAACTCGGACCTCGAAAATCTTGCAAGCGAGCAATTATTGCTAATAGAATATTAACTACACCCTGTAATTTAAATAAAACTAAGTAATTTTTCGATTTTCACTATAATTAATTCAAAACATGACAATATCGTTTCGCCAACACAGTGGCTTCATCAGATGTTGATGATACTGTTTAAATTCAGTTTATCATCAACAATCAGTTTAACAATTATTCAACAACAATTAAATTCATAATTGATGAGGCCTATACTTGATGTAAATCGATAAACATAATAAAACAATTGTTAAACTGATTTACACATATATTAAAAATAATACTGCATGACGTACGTTTTGATGAGATTCACCTTTTTCAAATGCTACGTGCAGACTAATCTGCACGTAGCATTTGAAAAAGGTGAATCTTAGGTGAATGGTGAATTTTAAATTAATGAATTATGGCTTAATTAATTTTTTTTTTATTCGCCAATAATTCAAAAAACGTAATTTTCTGTTGCATTACATTTTGTCGTAGTTAATTTTGACGATAGTTAACAGGCAGGGTTTCTTAAAGTGGGGTTGGCAAACGCAAACGGAAGGGGGCACAAGACGAGAATAGGTGATGGCTGATTAAATCGACTGATGCTGCTAAAATTGTCCAAAATGATTCAAAAAATTGTTCAATTTGCGAAAAGAAACAAGCTCGCCTATAATCAACATTTCGGAGTGATTTGTTGTTCAGTTTTGATTTTATATAAATATAACAAATTTGTTATATTTCATTGTGATAATAAACATTATTTTCTTCTTCGTAAAATTTCGTCCTTTTTTGTTTAGGGGTTGGTAGTCAGCTAGAAATTTCAGTGGGGTTTCGTGGAGCCATGAGTCAAAACAAGTCTAGAATAGGGTGAATGAAAAAAAGTTCAAAATACATAATGGAAATTAAAATAAAACTTTAAATTAACATTTTTATGTAAATACCAAGCGGCAGCGGATTTTTTATTCGGAGTTTTCTGTTTTCATATTTATCATTATGAAGTTTATGTTTTTTTTTAAATCGATGTTTTTAGTGCAGGAATTTCAAGACTTCAATTCTTTTATGTAGGTCATTCTACTGTTGAAATATTTCACACAAATGAAGTAAAAATTAGTATTAGTAGTTTTGCATTACGAGGTAAATTTAATATTCCATTGTAAATGACATGAATTATACTTTATATGAATGAACTCAAATAAACTGTCATTTCCATTAAATTCGTCCATGGATAGATAAAATGGTGAAATTGTTCCAATAAAGATTATGTCGTTAATGTATTCTGGTCCACCAAAAATAATTAGCTAATATAATCGCTTTCTATTGCAGAACCCACCTCACTCTTTTCCAGACTAGAATAAATGATAATAATAGTTCGTCATTGAATCCCATTGCGTCAGAACAATCACCCTTTTAGGCGACCCCAATGAACACGGTACTGTAACTCAAGCGCATTCACTTCACTATAAAATCAGACTTTGCATCGGTCGGTAGAACATCGATATGTGTAATATTCTGGGTATTCCCTATGTGAAACTTTCAGGTTATGCCAGACGGTCGCGTACGATCTTACCCGAGCCGCTGAGATCGCCGCGCAGTTTCTAGAGTCTTCGAAACTGTCACAGAAGGCCCTGTTTAGAATGTAGTGTCGGAGATCACTACGAATTTTGTTTTTGTTTTCGATTCACGTGGAAAATATAAACATACGATGTTTAAGTAGTGTGAAGTTTGAGTTTCTCTGACGATGATTCCAAATAATTCGGAATTTCGTTCGGTAAAAGCAACTGTCAGATACGATTTGTTTTGAATCCGTTGTTACCGCATATTTTACGGCGCATTTCATGTGTTTGTGCATATTACGTTCTATGATTGAATAAATAAATATTGGAGTAATGCTTCTGCCAAGTTCCAGCGGTAAGTTGTTCAGGTGTTTCAATATTCCTTAATTTTGAGTTTAATAGACTGATTGATTATATAACTTCGTAGTTTAAGTCATAATCATATTAGAATATTAGTTGATTATTTAATTGTATCTAATTCTTTCGTAACTACTTGAGGAAGGGTCTGTTTAGCTACAGAAAGCTTAATTACAACTAACTGAAATGTTTCATGAATTTATTATCTTTTCAGCTATTTTGATTTTTCATTTGGTAACACACGATTTTAAATAATTCAATATCGATGGTTATTCCTGTGCTTTTGGTTCTTTTTATTCCGGTGTGAATTAAGAAATGGGGATTAATAAGGATTAAGCTCGTCATATTTTTTTAGGTTATCCTTAGTCATGTGATGACTCAAAATAAAGCACGTTGATTCATACTGAAAACATCCATACTCCATTGAAAGAATTTCAACTAACATATTTTGAAGTAATTCTATCGTTTTAGAGACAATTTTCATAATTTGATACATATTATTTACTTTTAAGTAGAATAAAAAATTTGTTCATACTTTTGTTTCTGTAAAATTGAAAATATATTTTGTGCATCAATTGCATACTTACTACATTGTTAAAAGAGAGACAGTTTGATCATAGTGGTTTTTTAAAGTTCAACATCATTTGCTTTCGTTTTGAAACATCAATTACTTATATTTCATGAAAAATTCCATTTTCGAATTATCGTAATTTATCGATAAAAAATTGGGAATATTCTGTTACATCCGATGATTTTTAATTCAGTAATTAAAATGTTCGAATCTTCCAACGATTAAGAATATTTCAGGAACTTTAAACGACTTTAAATAAAACAATATCTCTGGATATTTTACCAGGTACAGTATCTCTTTCAAAGTATCGATACCTTCTTTATACTTAGTTCCAAAGTATTGATGCAAAAATGACTAGGTACGAGTAACTATTGTTAAGAATATATCCTGAAAATGCTTATATTTATTCACCTTCACCATTAATCCTCATCATTTTGTCTTCAAATAGCGCATTTCAAGAATGTGCAATATTATAGAAATAAAAAAAGTTCGTAAATTTGGTCTGGCCATTGTATCTAAGTACTTACGTGATATTCAAAAAGAAATATGTTGCAAATATTTGCTTACTTCATGACAATTCATTATTTGATTGTAATTGGGAGACGCACTTTGAAGTATTTAAACTTGAGGTCAGTAATTTCATGGAAAATTTGAATATCATTGTTTAATGAAAATGACTGAGATTGAATTCTCGCTTAACTCTTGATGAAACATAATTGAAAATTAAATTATATTAAACTCTTGGCTTAATGTTTCACGATTATATTTAACAAAATGTATTTGTCAACATGTTTCGAGCGTGAGTTCATTTTCAAGACTGAAAAGGACTAAAGAGTTTTCAAGAGTAAATTTTTAGTCTTGAAAATGAGCTCACGCTCGAAACATGTTGACAAATTCATGTTGTTAAATATAATCGTGAAACATAAAGCCAAGAGTTTAATTTAAGGTTTATTGAAAACTCAAAGTGAATACTCGGACCTCTTCTAACTATTCCTATTGTTTATAAACGATCTTCCTGCGAAGTTTGTCCCGATTTTTGGTGACACTATTTGCCGATGATTCATCGGTGGTTGTTTCTGGCAAGACTCCTGAAGAACTTCTGGAGGCATGTGAATGCATTGTGAGCGAGTTTGTATATTGGTGTCGAATGAAAAATCTGATGAACAACGTTGACAAAACTGTATGTGTTCACTTTTGTCTGAAGGGCAATGGAATTAGTACCTTGGATGTTAAATATGAGGACAACACTATATCATCATCCCAATCAACAAAGTTTCTTGGAATTATGTAGACATAAATTTGAGATGGACATCACACATTGATGTTTTATGTAAAAAATTGAGTACCTCATTTTTTGCAATCTCTGGAATTAAGAACATCGTACCTAGAAACTGTGTTATGAATTTGTATTAAAGTCATGTATAAAGTCATCTAATTTATAATATTCTGTTGAAGGGCTGCTCTACAGAAATAAATAGGGTGTTCAATACACAGAAGCGAAAAACTACTTCGATTAATATGCAATATTCATCAATGAACATCCCGACTAGAAATTAGTTAAGGTGATTCCGGAGTATGATCAGATCCGGATCAGATCTCCTTAATAATACGGCTATCTGATCAGTTCCTGATCAACCTACAGTACCGCCTCCCTTGGTAAGGTCATCTGATCAGTTCCTGATCAATCTACAGTACCGCATCCCTTGGTAAGGTCATCTGATCAGTTCCTGATCAACCTACAGTACCGCATCCCTTGGTACGGTCATCTGATCAGTTCCTGATCAAGCTACAGTACCCCATTCCTTGGTACGGCTTCCACATCTTCTCACAAACTTGTAAAGATCTGTATTTCATTTCTTGAAACATTTTGGGCGAGGCTTTCGAGTAAAGAGCATTGGAGTGAAGCACAGGTTTCAGTGAAATAATAAGTGGAGTAAGTTGTGTCGTGAAGTGAAAGCAGTGTTTTTCAAGATTAAATTCTATTGTTAATTATGAGTGAGAGTTCGGAAAATTGTAAGCGTGTATCATCTCAATTACGATCCAGACGTTATCGCGAACGTCGAAAAATTGATTGATATTTAGAAGTTTCAAGTAATGATGATTATGATAATCGACAATTAACACAAGATATCTTGTAAACCGATCTCCATTAATTATTACATACTCACCCTACCGTGTTTATATATTTATAGATGTTTACTGTATGTTAAAGAAAATGAAGATAGGTTTATCAAAATGAATAGTAATCAATAATATTCAACAAGGAACAGTGATGTGCTACTTTCCTATGCATAAAACAGCTAAATTTGATCACTCTCTATTATCAGAGTATTGAAATCTTCAACATTTACCATCGAATTTGAAAGTACTGAGAGCTCATTTGTTTAAGAGGAAAGTTAAATTTCTGCTCTTAACAAAGGCATACTATAGTGTGTACAAAGTACAAAGTAATTTTTTTCTTTTCTTATCAAATAAAGTTGTAAGTCTATTATTGTGAATATAAATTTCACCAATATTTTTGTTCGAGGGCTGAATGGAAGATCAGATTCAAAACTGAATTCAGTCCTTTTGAGAGCGTTCTTCTTAGTTGTAATTATTGTATCAATTGAATGAATGTAATTTTACAATGTAAGGAATGTTTCCCAATAAATTTTATTTTATATTTATATATTTTAGTCATCGTTGGGCATTTCCTTGTCAATAACAATAATAAACAGGACGGTAAACCTCTAAATACATATCAACACACAGGCAATGCCGTTTCACTGATTGTCACAAAAATAATTGAATATGAAATAATGTCAATCTATGTATACTGTCAATATTCTTAGAGTTATCAAGTGCTGCCTGAAAAACTGACGTTAATCTCTCAATTTTTCATTCATCTCAATCTCTTTTGATCTCATTCAGTCATTTATTTTAGAATTTTCGAATATTTTCTGTTCAGTTTTCCAAATTTTTTCACGAACCATGCCCGGTCATTGACGAACACAAAAATGAAAGGATTATCCAATTTGATGTCCTCGTTCGAAAATTATCTACGTACATATATTCGGTTGATTTGTTTTCATTTAATAGATAAAAATTTGTTGAAATTTCGTCTTTGTTTACTGATTTGGCGTGTGGGTCCAATTTACCACGCATCTTAATCAAAATACGTGCAAATATGAAAAATTTTTTATTGATTCTTGATACCGAATTAACCAAAATAGTTGGCTCAAACATCTCTTAGATTCGTGCTAATATTTTTTCGTATTTTTGCCATTGATTTGTTCGTTATAGTTCCATTGTGCAGTTAAGCAGAAACGAGAACACTACTAGTCTGTAATTAAAGCTAGAGAAGTTGATTTATTCGAAAGGTACGTTTTCGCAATTGTGAAAGCATTAGCAACTTTGACATACCGAAGCAGTTCGCAAAACTTACTGCATGAAAGTAACAATCTCTCTCAGCCATTTCGCGAAGCTCTGCAATTATTTACAACACACAGTTGAACTCTGCAGCGGCAGCGGCGTGGCAAGTGTTGATAAACATCATCAAACAAGTTGAGGGCAATAATTTACATGTTCGCTACTGCATCGTCCAAAGGGTGTGTCATCTGTTGAAATGTTATGACACTATTACTCACGTTGTTACAGGGTACTACTATATCGTAATGTACACTTAGGTATCAGATTAACTTCCGATCTTTATATTGTATACAGTAAATTTGAGTGGAAGTGAAAATTTGTTGAACTACGGTAAATAAAGAGTTCCTGGTTTGGCGTTGAAATAATAATGCAATAAATACAATATTTGTACTAGATAATACATGTCAATGTAACATTTGTTGTTTTGGTATATCGTCGTCATATCGTCGTCGTTCTGTTTTGGGCAATCCATTGCCCAAAAGAATTCATGAAAAAGTATCGGCCCTGGCGATATCCCTGCCTTTATTTTGAAAGATTGTGTCTATATTCTTGCCTGTGCTCCTTTGGTTTTGACTCATTCCTGATCCCTGTTCATCATATGCTTAAAATCGTGTACGATTCCTTCACTGTGGACACAATCAAAAGTTTGCCAGTATTTAAGAAAGGTGATAAATCAGATATTTGTAATTTTAGACCCATCTCGATAATTTGTAATTTTTGCAAAGTATTTGAAAGTGTTCTACATGAAAAAATTTCGTATCGTGTTAATCCCATGATTTCATCACTCCAACATGGTTTGATGAAGGGTCGTTCAACAATTACTAATCCAACATATATCATGAGGTTATGGACAATCGCAAACAGACTGATGTGATATACATGGACTTCTCTAAAGCGTTCGACAGGCTTGGCCACGGTATTCTATTGAATAAACTAAAGGCACTATCGGGCTTTCGACATCCCTCATCAAACTTTTCGAATCGTATTTGATGGGCAGAAAGCAACGCGTTTTTCATCTGGAGTTCCCCAAGGTTCCATACTTGGTCCTTTGCTTTTTACAATGTTCATAAATGATGATGTCATAGATGTTGAGGGTTTATTTTGTTCGCTGATGACTTCAAGATATTTCATTATGTTTCCAGCATTGGTGACTGAACAAATTGCCAGAAACTTGCGTAATATTGTAAATTGGTGTGATCTCAACAAATTAACCCTCAATATCTCCAAATGTCATGTTATGTCATTCTCCACAAAATATGAAATTTGATAAATTTCAGTTATGAAATTTGTAATAATATTTCGGGAAGACATAATACATTTATTGACCTTAGTGTAACCAACGATTGTCAACTTTTGTGCCACATATCAATGCTAGAGTAACGGCTGCCTGTAAAGTATATGATTTCATTATTATTAAAATTAGAAAACTTTGATTGCACCAAATTGAAACATGCTGAAACCTGTGAGAAAAATTATTTTCCTACAAAGGAATTCATGGATCAGGAAAAGAGTGCATAAGGCTTTAGTTTGATATCAATAATAAAAACTTCCTGAAATCGACAAACATGCTTCATGAAATAATAAAGAATTATAGAAAAACTGATAAATTCCAAAATAGAAAAAGTATGGATATCTTGTATTTTTAGGGTTGGAAAAGAAATTATTTTAGCCTATTAAAAGTCTTTTAAGCTTTGAAGCTGAAAGTTTCTAATATCTTGGATTGCCGAATAATTCCTCAGATTACCACCCTGGATTATGAATGATAAACTCTTGAATTATAAGAAGAGAAGAAGTCTATAGTTAGATGTGTATAACAGTGAAGGAAGTAAGGGATATTCAATTCGATTTCTTTCTATATTTACCCTAAATTTTCAAAAGTTTCAAAATCTAAATTTGATCAAAAAATTGATTCGATGATCTATATTCCACGTCAACTGTTTCAATGCTCACTTTAAGAACTTTGTGCCTATTTATTATAGTTGAATCTTGAATAAAATTAGTCAAATAAAAAGGATAGTTTACCAAAGAATTGCTGCAATTTCCGAGTGAAATGAGCTTTTTAGCTTGCCTAAGTATAATTAGAATTTATTGAAAAGAATTCATGAGAAAACATGGTTACTTCAATTCGTAGGAGACTATTCAGAAATTCAATATCAAAAATTTTAAATTATATATTCAGTGTAATTTTAATGTACATATACTACTCAGTGAATTTTTAGAAATGAATATAGTGTAAAATAATAGTAAAACTATACAGTTAATAGTATCAGCAGGACATAAGAAATCTGTAATGATTATTACTTCAAATTGAAATTGAAAATTAATATCCATAATGAAACAATATTTAGAATTTCCTCATATATTAACAAAGTGTTGTTAATTCAGCATTTGAAAAAGAAATACTACTTCGAAACGTGCGTCGTGCGTATTGTTGTTTATATGAGAAAATTCTAGATATTGTTCATTTTATTATTACTTCATATTAATTATTTATTATCTAGACAGTGTCCAAATCTTTACATAATTCTGGCATCGAATTTTCTAATTACGAGGTGATTATGTCCATTATATACAAATTTTCTATTTTTATTCATTGCTTCCTTTATACCGTCAATTAATATTATGTGATTGGACGTTTGTCAAACCTTCTCTGTCAGATTCGTGTCACATGAGATAACGTCATTTTTGTTTGATTAAAACTTGACGTCGTTTCGCATTTTGTGACAGATTAAGAGCAGGAATGAAGAGAGGGCGACCGCATTCGAGAATTTTGCCGTCTCCGCGATTTCATTCCGACAGTGTTGCCTTTTCGTAATTATTTACTTGAAATTAGCTCCGCTTTATCAGTTCCGTCACGTGTTTTTTGTGACATTAAAATCGATGAAATGGGACCAAATTTCAATTCAGGTAGATATTCTTTCACGCGGTCCACAACGTGAAAATGCCCATTAATCTTCTTTCAGGCAGCCGGCTCGTGCCCAAATATTAAGACCCAAGCCGCAAATAAATAAGCTGTAAAAGTATCCGTAGGGTGGTCACGCCGGACAGTGGCGTATCAGCAACTAGGAATTTTAATAGTATGTAATATATGACACGGAAGTTTCGCGTATCTCTTGGTGAAACATTATGTTAAAAACAGTAAATTGAAATTAACACACTTGGCATAAGTTTCACTAAATATATCAAAAACTATATGTTTCGGGTGGTTAACCCATTATCAAGAGTATACAATATTACTCAAATATTGTATATATTGTATGTAAGTAATGTTTTTAATATTATTTGCTGAATATCATCAAATTCTCTAGATTATTGTGATACATTGTTTTTCAACAAGTAGGAGTGTACATAAAAAATAAGTAAGAGCTGTTTTGGTTTTTATGTGGAATTCTTATGCTTTTGGGTATGCTGAATTCGAAAATAACTTTCATTTTGTCCTAGAACGTCACGTTTTCTGACAATGTAGGTGTCTATGCTAAACAAGTTATTATCGTAAAATAAAAAATTGAAAAATGAATTTATAACTTATAATTGCGTAACAAAACTCTTTTTTTTATTTAAAATACATTAATTAATAAGCACTAAATACATTTCTTTTTCCCAACCAACTCGTCCTCTTGGGCAAAGTAGGAAGTAAACTGCTTCTCACGATATCTAAACCAGGAGGAAGACACTCCCGGCAAAAGTAAATTCCTGCTTTTAAGCCTTGATCCTTCCTTTTCAGGAAGATTCAAGTCTCTTACCAAATCATTTAGCTCGCCCTGAGAAAACAATTTCGGACTCTTGTCATCTTCGAATTCAAAACTTGACTGGTCATCGGGCTTAGGTACAGCACCATCTTCGCCAGAACTTGGAATCTCTTCCAAGGTAGCAGGGACCTTGGGAACTGGTATTTCGGTCCCATGAGGGATGGGACGAATAGCTGATTGCAGATTGGGTTATGAAATTGACTGCTTCCATTTTGAATTATACCCTTTCACATTACACGAACAAAAGTAACAATCATCATTGTTCAATTTAAAAATTAAAAATAAACAATCATGCTCAACACATCGTTTGCAGACTTTATGAGGTGCCCAAGCTTTATCCTGATCTCCAAGTTTTAAGCCAAAATACGCAAAGTATACTTTTTTTACAAAGTCCGTAATATTCACTTGTTGCTTTAATATCATATATTCGCCACAAATGTAACAGAAACTATCAGACGAATTCACACACTTCCGCACAGACGACATTGCACTATATTGATCTAAGATCTATAAAACAATGGCGAGTTAATACGTAATTGTACCGCGCCATACTCTACACTGTCGGAGCGCGCTCGTTCAGGTTACAACATGTTTATATTTGTTAATGTAGCTCAAACAGGTGTTCCTTATTTAGAAATTAATGATAGTTATGTCCTGTAAACATTTCAAAACAGTAATCAAAATAAAATTATACCCATAGTTTATGACTACAAGTTAGCCCAAAAAATCCCTTTTTTGTAATAGAATTGTGCGTTTTGTAAAAAAACCTTACGTTCTGGAATTTTTTGAGTATTTTCTTAGTTTTCAGAACATCTTAATACATAGAAATCAGTTGGAAATATTCAGACAGTATTTTTGTTGCAGACCTGTGTTATTTGTGAATAATCGTCTTCATTTCATCTGAATTAATTTTTGTTCATTTTATTGTGAATTAAAAGGAGTAATGTGATTTGTATGAATTGTTAAAATCTAACGATTGTTTCAGCAATATAATGGCATGATCAGATGCATATAATATATCAAATCATATAGGCAACAAATTCATATAGTTTGAAGTAGATAAATAAAAAAAAAGTAGCAACAAAGAATTTTAGATGATTAAACACATAATGATAAATATCCTCAACATAATATTTTCGGGAAGATATTGTATAATAATGTGATATTTCGCATATATTCTAAAATAAAGGCATAGTACCTAAAAATTTCAAACATTGGACCGATTTGGTCGATCCAAAATTTTGTAGTTTATATCAAACCGAAAGCTAACAATATCATGTAGAACACAAAGTAATGTGTTCTGTGATTACACATATATTCGTCATGCAAATGATATACTTCAGCAGAAACTAAATCAAGCATCTCTCACTTATCTTGACGTATATCTATGTCCAAAGGTCTTAGTGGCAGAAACTTTGGACTCGCAGTATTTGAACATTAAAGACACTTCGATAAGGGAACACGCCTTCCAGTATACAACACAGTTAAAAATCTTGAAATTCAGTAACAAAAAGGTCCAATATTCAATTGAAAAACCAATTGGCTGTGAATTGTTTCACTCTAGCTTAATTTATTCGAGTAGTTAACTTCTATGTCAGTTATTCGAACGTTTTCTATGTACCACGACGTTCATGGGCTTATGTTTTTCAATAAGAAAATAATTACGAACGAAAATGTACTACTAAAGTGGTATTTGTACATAAAACCATAGATTCACTTTTTTTTTATCATTTATTTATTTTGAAGTGTACCTAGGTATAAATTCATGTTTCACATCGTAATAACTTAGTGTATCCCATACATATATTAAATAGCGACACAATTGTTATAATCTTTCCTATTATCTTATAGCGAAAATTACAAAACTGAATTTAATATGTTTCACTATTATTGATATTGATAGTTATCAGATCCAAGCGTTAACGATAAAAACAATTGTATAAATATTTACGAGGGGTAAGTGAGAACTTATTCTTTCAATAAGTCACTGTTCTAACAAATGTTTTTCATAAAATTTATTCACACGTTATCACGTGACACAGTCACAAATTGATCTCGATTTGGTAATATCGAAAAGTAAGATGAATGAAGTTTGGAAAATAAGGTCGATATTCCAAAAATTCGTGCTGCAAATGTGTGGATTTTCTTCTTGATAAAGTAGAATAGTTTATTAGCCAAATAACCTTATGTACTGATCAGTTGCTCTGATAAATTCACTACAAAAAGTTTTATACCAACGTCACCTCACTTTTAGGTGGATAATTTTTTGACTTACCTTCGTAGTTAATCATATAATACATTTATCACTAACGTTATTAGCGCAACAGGTTAGGATATTTCGATGAAAATCTTTAATAAATATAACTTAAAATTTTTTCGGTTCCTAATTTGATGAATAGATAAGTTACTCATAAATCATTGTTGTTGAAATTTTCATTACATCCTATTTTTTGTAATCCGTTTATGGGATTTACTTCGAATGTTTTTCGATGTTTTTCGGTGTTTCAAGGTGAAAAATTTCGCAGATTGTCCGGAATTTGAAGTTGTTCAGGTCATCGTTATTAAAAAAATCTATACGAGTGATAATCTGAATAAATTAATTAAAATTCTGTTGATGTACCTGTGACGTAAACTGTATTGTTTACACCTTATTTTTATCGCATAAATTGTTTTTTGATAACATCTGAATCCTTATTATTAATTATTTCCTCTTTCAAAAATGTTTAAGTCAGTTTTTCTCATCGTCAAATTAACGATTTTGTGTTCTACTGCTGACCTTTTTGCAGTTTTCGTATATAAAATATCGTTTATGTCATATTTACGATCAGTAATATTTATTGGAAATTAACACGAAGAAAATACAAAAATGAATAAAGATTTCAATTGATAAAATATTACGGTCTTATAATGTTTATTCAAATGAGATAAAATGGAAATAAATGATACGAATATTCTATTATATTTTCAACAACGTTCTGCAAGTGTTCTTCGACAGTTAAATTCACGTTATTCGTAGATAAAAAGATTTTTTTATTCCCCTCGTATATTCGGTCAGTATCGGTAAATCATGAAGCTTTCATATTGAAACACAATCAAAAAAACTATCTGTGTACGTTTGTTAGTTGAATATGAGTATTTGATGTTTTTGTAGTTATTCAGAACAAAGTAAGCGTCGTAACGAAATTCTTCATTTCAAAATTGTAAACTGTTAATCGTGGAACAACTTCGTCGATGTCACGCCACTGTGTGGAGGCAGGTGTTTCCACGAACTACAATAGGACAGGTGACGGTGGCTTGCCTAACAACTACCTACTGTTCGTATTACGAACTCAACTCTTCTACTTCCTTTTCTCCGTCGGAGTTCGGTTTTATGCTTGGTTTTATTTCCTTATAATTGCTGTTTTCATCGACTTGATAGAACGATAGGATGAATTGATATAGTGGTGCATTTTCGATTTCCGTTCCTGTACTGAAAAGGCCTCATTAAACGGACATAATCTTAAATCATCCAATACCAAATGACTGCTCGATTAATATCAAATATGATGTCATTTCTATTATTGAGTGAAAACTCTGAACTCGTTGTTTCTCCTGTCTTTTATTTTTTATTGCAAGGGCTCACTCAACACAGTTCAATACTGTCCTTTGAAAGAGCAGTACTTACGACCTCTCTTCTTAACGAAAAGATGAGTTTCGAATTTTTGCGGGCTGTGTATGTTGCTACACATGCATTTCTCATATGTTGACATTATTAGTAATTTTGGATTAATAATTTGTTTTTGACAACTGTAAAGTTTATCACCTTTTTATGTGTTGTTCGATTTTTACTTCTGAAAAAATAAATCGAAGAATTTTTATTAAATTTTTTGTTAAAAGTGGAATAAAGTACTCCAAAGCACTTGAAAATGTTGACTGTGGCATTCGGAGAGTGTACCTTGTTTAAAAACAGTGTTTATAAGTGGTACAAGCGCTTTTCAGAAGGTCGAGGCCTTGAAGGTGGTTACAACGCCGTGCAGCGATTCTGCATCACTAAACGGTGTTTTTTTAGAGGTACAGAACTTCAAATTGCAATTAAACAACGATGGATCATTCGATTGACAAGAATTTTTTTTATTCGAAAGATAATCTTGTGGCATTACATTTTAAATATGATTTCTGGCATATGACCGCCACGTCTGGCTCGGATGTAGTCCAATCTGGACGTCCAATTTTCGATGGCTTTTTCCAACATTTGAAGCCGTATATCGGCAATAACACGGCGAATATTGTCTTCCAAATGGTCACGCGTTTGTAGCTTATCCGCATAGACCAACGACTTTACATAGCCCCACAGAAAGTAGTCTAGCGGTGTTAAATCACAAGATCTTGGAGGCCAATTCACAGGTACAAAACGTGAAATTGGGCGGTCACCAAACGTTTCTATCAATAAATCGATTGTGGCACGAGGTGTGTGACATGTTGCGCCGTCTTGGTGAAACCACAGCTCGTGGACATCATGAATGTTCAATTCAGGAATAAAAAAGTTAGTAATCATGGCTCTATACCGATCACCATTGACTGTAACGTTCTGGCCATCATCGTTTTTGAAGAACTACGGACCAATGATTCCACCAGCCCATAAAGCGCACCAAACAGTTAGTTTTTCTGAATGTAACGGTATTTTGACATACACTTGAGAATTATCTTCACTCCAAATGCGGCAGTTTTGTTTGTTGACGTAGCTATTCAACCAGAAGTGCGCTTCTGGTAAAATGGACGTAGTGCGCAATACGTATTGCGCACAGAACTATTATTTTCGAAATAAAATTGCAATCGTTGCAAGCGTTGTTCAGGAGTGAGTCTATTCACGATAAATTGCCAAACCAAACTCAGATTAAATTACTTCTCAGCTGTTAAATCGGTCGCCATCTTCAATAGTAATGCCAACTTAAAGGTCTATACCTCTGAAAAAACACGTTATAATGCAGCAGATCACACATCAATGCTTGTTCGTGATTTTTTTCGACCAAAATAACACCGTAATCATGCCTCAACCACCGTATTCAGCAGGTTTGGCTCCCTGCTACTTTTTCCTATTCCCAAAACTGAAGAGACGAATGAAGGAAAATCATTATACGAATGCATATGTGTATCCAAGGTCGTGGAGGCCATTTGCCCGATGAGTTACTCCATAGATAACCTTATCCTATATACTTAATGATTAAAAAAATTGCAATAAAAAACTAAAAACTGTGTTTTCTATTCAATTCAAATATTGCGTTCCTTTTGGAACTTAGTTTGGAAACAATAAATTAAAAATTAACACACTTGCCTTAAGTTTCACTGAATATATATTAAAAACTCTACATATGTTTCGGGTGGCCACCCCATTATCAAGAGTATGCAATATTACTGAATTTCAATATATATATATATATATATATATATATATATATATATATATATATATATATATATATATATATATATACACTTGAACTTATGATTTACACTTTATTCACTACATAGCACGACGCGTTTCGTCGTTACAAACGACTTCTTCAGATGCTTACAGAATAATAATTAAACAGAATTATTCTGTAAGCATCTGAAGAAGTCGTTTGTAACGACGAAACGCGTGAATAAAGAGTAAATCATAAGTTCAAGTGTTTGAATTTAAGTTTATATTCACAGAATTTAACACTGGTGTCGAAATTCCTAAGACTTCAAGATTATCTAATCTTTTGCTCTCATTACCTTCGTGTACTATTTCGGTCTTCTTGGGACCCAAGAAATGATTATGTTTAACGCAGTGCTCCGAAAAACACGTATTAGATTTATCCAATAATATTGATCTTCTATGTTCATCGATTCTTTTTTGTATACAACGTCCAGTTGGACCTATTATGTAAAAACTACCACATTCACTGCAAAATATTTTATAAACGCCAATTCTCGAAAATAAGTCGAGTTTGTCCTTGTTATTGAATGCCTTATGCAATACCAAGGCATTATCATTGGTATCAGAATACGGTATATAATTTATACCAAATGTTTCTTATTTAAATCGATTAGAAAACCCATCGGAAAAGTTGCTTACTACCTCTTTTCATATTATGATCATACATATATACCATACACTATCATTTCACCGAAGAAGCCGCCACGATCCAACAATCTTGATGCATAATGATCCAGTCCTACCGGTCACCTTAAAAACTCCTTTAAATATTAAATACCGGCTTCTAACGATGACGCACATGCACATCCAAAGCTTCGTTGCGAATGCAGGCAAAGAAACCCGACACGTCTAGAAACCGTGGATTCTTTCCGTTCGCCAGCTGTTCTGCAAGCTGCCAGCTGTCCCCTGAGAGGATCGGGACGCCTGAGACATGGCCAGCAGAGGAAACCGACAATGGATGTGCACAACCCGCACTTCTATCAGCCCATTCGAATCCGTTACAGGCCTATTTTTGTGTTTTGACGAGATTGGAAGATGACAATGTAGAGATTAACGTTTTTTCGTTCAAGTAGTTTTATTGAAAGTTGATAGAAATTTCTTAGGGGAGGTTTTGAACAATTTGCCGCGATTTACTGTCAATGTCTTATCGAGTTTGTTTCCAAAATTTATATTACGACGAGATTCTAAGTGACAATGTTCAGATTAATGTCTTTTCGTTCAAGTAGTTTGATTGAAAGTGAACCGAAATTTCTTGAGGGAGGTTTTGAACAATTTGCTGCGTTTTACTGTCAATGTCTTATCGAGTTTGTTCCCAAAATTTATATTTCGACGAGATTCTTAGGTGACAATATTCAGATTAACGTTTTTTCGTTCAAGTAGTTTGATTGAAATTCGAATTTGTTTCCAAAATTTATATTACGCCGAATTCTAAGTGGCAATGTTCAGATTAATTTTTTTTCCTTCAAGTAATTTGATTTAAAGTCGACATAAATTTCTTGAGGGATGTTTTAATAAAATTTCTGCTTTTTAATATCAATGTCTTATCAAATTTATTTCCAAAAATCATGGTTTTGCCGAGATTCTGAGGTTACAATGTTCAGATTAACGTTTTTTCGTTCAAGTCGTTTGATTGAAAGTCGATAGAAATTTCTTAAGTGAGGTTTTAAACAATTTTCTGCGTTTTACAGTCAATGTCTTATCAAATGTGTTTCCTAAATTTTTATTTTGGCGCGTTTAACATTGTTTAGAATAAAATTTTTTCGTTTAAGTAGTTTGAAAGTCGACAGAAATTTCGTAGGGATGTTTTAAGAAATTTGCTGCGTTTTAATATCAATGTCTTATCAAATTTGTTTCCAAAATTCATAGTTTTGTCGAGATTCTGAGGTGACAATGTTCAGATTAACGCTATTTCGTTCAAGTAGTGAAAGTCGACAGAAATTTCTTAAGGATAGATTTTAAACAATTTGCTGCGTTTTACTGTCAATGTCTGATCAAATTTGTTCCCAAAATTTATATTTTGACGAGTTCCTGAGATGATAATGTACGGATTAAATTTGTTCGTTCTAGTAGTTTCATTGAAAATCGATAGAAAATTCTTAGCGGAATTTTCTACCAATTTGTTATGTATGTTTTATTGTCATTTTCATAGGTTTGTTGCAGACAAACCTATGAAAATATTTGTATTCTGAGGAGATTCTAATATGACAATATTTAGATAAACGTTTTGCTCCGTACAAGTGATTGAACGATTGGATTCAAAGTCGATAGAAATTTCTTAGGGGAGTTTTTAATGTCACGCTTATAAGTTTGTTACCATTACTTATATTGTGACGAGATTCTTTGACGACTTTGTCCAGTTTAACATTTTTTCGTTCAAGTAAATCGATTAAGGCAGTTTAGAAAACTCAGGGGAGTCTTTAAAAGTAGCCAGAATTCAAGCTTAGGGGAGTTTTTTTAGAAAATTTGCTCTTAAGGTCATTGATTGAATCGCTGATCTCTTGGTGAATAATTGTTGAATATACTGAATGAACACTTGCCTTGGTTTCACAAGAATTTCATCAAATTATTGCTTTACAATTTTCAAAAGCTAGAATATCTTGTGAAAAATTTTGATTTTCGAATTGACATAAGAATGAGTATAGTATTCGCAAATGATTCAATTGAACAGATCATTTACAAAAATTAAACAAACAGATTTTTAACTAATTCTTAAATCTTGAATTCTACTGAAATTAAATATTAATAAATCAATTGACATAAGAATGAGTTTAATATTCGCAAATGATTCAATTCAACAGATGATTTACAAAAATTAAACAAACAGATGTTTAACTTATTCTTAAATCTTGAATTCTACTGAAATTAAATATTAATACTGTATCAATATTGTAGTAATTTATAAACCTCAATTGAAAGTAGAAAATTAATTGAAATTGTGTTCAATTGAACATATCAAGAAGTAGGTATAACACGCATTACTTGAAAATGCCTTATGAGATTTCGGAGAAACGTCGGGGATATTTACATCATTTTCCACAAAATGAACGGATACAAACCTGGAATGATTTCGTTTCATATATCTATATATTATTATTTACTGTTCTATCTATTTAGTGACTGTAAAATGTGGGGGTTAATGTCGAAAAGCTGCAGGAATGATTCATTCACAAGTGTCCTCTCGAAATAACGCTTCTATTTTACAAGAAATGTTACAAGTTAAAAGTTGTAACTATAGAATTGAGTACCTGATTTATTGTCATACCTGCCATTTATGAGTAGGAAAGTCCTTACCTACCGGTTTCTCTTTCTATGGTTAAAACCTGTTAATTAACGTTCAAAGCAGTCCGTGATAAACAAAATGTTCTATATTGTATTTATGGTTTAACTGAAGATAAATAAACCGATAATTAATCAAGGATTAAAAGTGGGTGATAATTAGTTAATGTAATACTCCCTATTTACAGTTTTATAAGCCTTAATTTCTGAAACTCGTGAAAATTCAAATCGTACCCGAATTTGAACCTGGTACTATTGAAATTCAAATTTACCATTACGGTCATAAATATTTATGATATTTCATGAGTCAACTATGTAAAACGTATCCAGTACTGTGAAGTTAGGTAGATAAAGGATAACAATGGAATATTGCCACATTGCTTAATACTTGAGGAATTTTGCCTAATTTTCCTGGAAAAACTACCCAAAATGCAGAGGACCAATAGGTAATATTCATTTTAATGTACTTTGCATCAATAGAATCCCCTCTTTTTTTAAATTTCTCTCAAGGATGCAGTCTGAGCTTTACATTAGTAGGCTGTGTGACTTTTGTTAGACTTGTGAGAATTTTTTCCTATATAGTTTGAACAAGAAAATAGTGTTCATGGGGATATGAAATTGGAACAGAAAAATTGAGATATTGATTTCTAACAGCGGAAAATGACGGATAAGCCAGGTGATGAAATTTATATAATTTGGCATGTATTGCGTCATTTTTTTTATTTTTGATATTATATTATTCAAAATATTATAACCGAAATAATATAATTAGTGCTCTTTGCTATTAAATATAACCGAGTTAATTATCAAAATTATCATTGACGTTTGTATATCGATAGTGAATCATAAATTTCAATTATTCAATAGTTTTGACAATGCGCAATGAAACGTCAATTGAAACAGAGATTTTCGAAAAAAAATTTTATTATTGCTGAAAATATTCAAAACAACACGTAATGAATAGGTAAAAACAATTATTGCAGTCCAGGACTGGAGAATAAGTACTCACGTACAAGTTTTAAACTTCAGTGAGATAATAGGTTTATTTGAGATTATTTATTGTAAAAATTGATGTAATCCATATGTAGTGTGGCCAAAAGTTACCGCTTAGTATTTTCCAAACTTTCGAAAATGTTTATTTTCTTCTTCAGAGCTGAAATAGTACAATATTAACAGTTTATATAACAAGGCACTATTGAAAATTTTCCTTACAATTACTGTGAAGTTAGTCCGAAAGCGCATTCGAACTCTCCAGATTGGGAGATTTGATCAAATACTTCGATTTTGATGCGACTATCTATTCTTAACCTCTAAACCGAGAATTTGAATACCTAATACATACATATATATATATATATATATATATATATATATATATATATATATATATATATATATATATATATATATAGAGAAATTTATGGTATTGGGAACAACTATGCAGACAAACTCAATTTAAATGCCGACGTTTCGTCTTATTTAATGACATCTTCAAAGGCTACAATCGAACAAGATGACAAACAAATTAATACATAAAAAGGTGAAACATCGAAAGTACGTACCTAAATTGATTAAACACTTTCACAATTACTCAGCATTATAAACTTTAGAAATCTCACAAAATTACATTCAACCTGAATTGGTCGATTATCAAACATCATACATACACACTGCGAGGATGCAACCAGACTGGCTCAAGAACTGGATGCCCATATGTAAATGAATAAACAAATAACGAACATACAAGCGCGATAATTCATAAACAATATGGTCAGAAATTTTAACATTGAAAACGAGAGGCAAACAAAAATCGATACAGTTAGTCTTAGTTATGTCAAAACTACTAAAATGGACGCAAAACAAAAATGAAATATTCAAAATATGGAACAGAGCATCCAATAATCTGCAGTCATTAAACACAAGGATATTGATCATGTAGAAATGCAATTACGCTTATTAAATCTAGTCTTCATTTTGTCAATCAAATCACTATAGAGAGATTTTTTGTATCAGTCTTGTTATTAACTGTATTTTCTTTAATTTTGATAAAAATCATTTCTTTGAAAAGACGTTTCGAGAGGTTGCTCTCAATACTTAAAACAGTTGGGTTGAGGAGATTAAACTCATGATTCTCTTGAACAGAGTGAATTGTAAGACCTGTGCTGCCTTTTTATATATATAAAGTTATTATATTTAAACAATTATATATAATTTTGGATTCCTTTTTGTGAAATTTTAGTTTTCAGATTCTTAGAAAGAAACTGTTACATTTAATTTTCTTTATCGAATTGGATTCCTTGTTCCTCAAATGAAAAATCAAAGCAAAACAATAGGAAAAAGCAATTGGTACAAGCATCGCCAGAAGTCTGGAAACACTCTTCATTATCGAGCCGGCCTCGAGATGAAATTGGTTGTGAGAGATCGCGCTAAATCGAAATTGGGCATTGCGAACGTGCCTTATCATCTCCGAAAGCGCCTCTTGTTTTGCCGAAAATCGTATCAAAGCCTGCCGAGATGTTCGGTTGAATGATTAACCCCTAAATAAATTAGCCGTAATAAGCTTTCTACGTTTAAGGGGATGAAATATCTTATAAAAGACATAATAAGCCTCAAATTTTCGCTTCGGTTGTGTTGTTTGGAGTGACAAACACGGTGGTATTCAAATAACTGTAAAGGGCTGCTATCACTTCAATAAATGACATATTCTAAATTTTGAATGATGATTATTATAATTGTTTCTATGTTCTGAATGTCAAAAACATAATTATAGATTTTCACCTTTAATTGCTCGTTATATTGTTGATATTGATTATTATTAGTTGATACTTTCGTCTTCTTTTCTTGACTTTTTTCTTCACTGTTGGAGTTAACTTTGTATTAATCGTTTTTGATCAAATATATCTACTATTATTATTATTAATTGCCCAAAACATTTGCCGAGTATTGAATAGTTTTTTTTGGAATTTTGCTCGAATAATTTTCAATTTAATAATTTATCCTATTTCGATTTTTATATTATTTACTCTACTGATTTTATAACTTATCTCTTATATGGTCTTGCTTTTTCTGGTTCGACTTGGACTATGATGCGTTAATAGATGCGATATGAGTTGGTTTTGGCCGTTTATGGTTGGACTCTTGGTCAAGTTCTTTGTTTCCTAATTTAATTCACTGCAATTCACAGAAATATTTGTAAAATGAGAGGTAATAATAAAAGCTTGTCTAAAAATCACTGACTGAACAATTCTTTATTCGACTAGTTTCGCCTTTTACAGCATTATCGCAGCAAAATTACAGCATTACAAAATTTACAGCATTATTACAGCAAAGGCGAAACTAGTCGAATAAAGAATTGTTCAGTCAGTGATTTTTAGACAAGTTTTTATTATTACCTCTCATTTGAATATGAACTATCACAAAGTAGATTCATCGTCCATTGAATTTAGAAATATTTGTGGTAGGAATGCTCTCGAACTCAATAACTTCGCTTGATTAGGTAATTAGGTATTTTGTTGTAAGTCTTCTTCTTTGGTACAAAATGAGGAAAAAAGTATCAAACCCAAGATTCAAATATTTCATCGCGGTATATTTGATGATATTTAAGAAATCTCTAAATTCTGATATTAAGAATGGGCGCAAAAGAACTAAAAACCTTGAGGTCCTCTTTGAAAATCGAAAAACTGGAACAATATATATGAATTTCGCTAATTGTTTCAGTATTAAAGAAGATACTGAACGACAATCTTTTATAATATTGTAACTGAAACCGTGTTGTCTGATTTTGACTGTTATTTTATAAAATAACAATTCTCTCATTTAACACAGTGTGTTTTAGATTATAATAAAAAAAAATTCCTTATTTCTCTGAGGAAAGCTGCTTGATTTATATCATTGCCCCAAACTACTTAATTGAATTAAAAGTCAATGCTTTTTATCGATACAAATTTCCATTTGCGATAACATACATTTTTGATGGCTGAAAGGCTACTTTGCTAGACTACTATAGGCTACTTTCTGAAGATAAATGTAACCATATGTCAAAAATTCAGCATTCTGTTTTTATATTTCAAGAAATACCATATGAAATTGGATTCAGATCGAATTGAATGTTAGTATCAGCAGGATACTTGTGACATTCGTGGAATATTACATATTAATGGAACGTAGAATCTGCCGTTTGATATAGTAATATGTGCTCCAGTCAACTTGCAAATTCCATCGAAATAGATAGCTAACCACGTGATTGTCAAATTATCGTCCTTACTTCGGGATTCATATAAATTGAGATAATAAAGTAGAGATGTTAAAAAACGAAAAGATGTGACGAAAAATCAATCAAACAGAAATGTTCCTTATTTTGGGATTTCGCAAGCTCATTTCCAATTATAAACGTTGCTTTGAATGTGGTCTCTAGTAACACACAAATAACAAACGCGAAAAGTCGTATGTCACAACATTCCAGAAAAAGATGACTATCAACACTAGTCAATTTGTTTTGGTATTATTTTATTCTATAATGTCAACTACTTATTTTTGTACTTGACGATTATATTTCAAATATTTTTTCAGGCGTATCCTCATAAATATTGCAATCTTTCTATGTTGCAAATAATCTGGTCTCTTGGAAGAAATAATGTGCGAAAAACCGTACGCCACTACTATTCCAGAAAGCGTTGGCTGTGAATACGAGATAATCTGTGCCACCGTTCTTTTTGTTATATATTATTGTGTATTTTGACAATTTGCAATCATATTTCAAGTATTTTCAGGCATATTTGCACACATATCTCAATCTCTCTATGTTGCGTAATTTCTGGTCTCTAGTAAACAATTGAATATTTGCATACATATTCAAATCTTTCTTTGTTGCATACAGTCCGGTCTCTAGTGATAAATAATGTGCGAAAAACCGTGCGCACTTACCAATATTCCAGAAAACGTTGGCTGACAATACGAGATAATTTGTGCCACCATTTTTCTTGTTGTACATTATTGTGTATTTTTACAATTTGCAATCATATTTCAAGTATTTTCAGGCATATTTGCACACATATTTCAATCTGGTGGCATATATCTTAGTGATAAATAATGTGTGCGCACTTACCAAATTCCAGAAAACGTTGACTGTGAATACGAGATAATCTGTGCCACCATTCTTTTTTTATATATTATTGTGTATTTTGACAATTTGCAATCATATTTCAAGCATTTTCAGGCATATTTGCACACATATTTCAATCTTTCTATGTTGCGTAATATCTGGTCTCTAGTAACCAATTGCATATTTGCATACAAATCATTATTTGTTGCATAAAGTCCGGTCTCTAGTGATAAATAATGTGCGAAAAAGCGTACGGCACTTACCAATATTCCAGAAAACGTTGGTTATCAACACGAGATAATCTGCTTCGCGTTCATAGCTCCACTAGATATATTGCCCTTTCATATGAAAATGCGGCGCTTTATTTTCATCCCATCCAACTCGACTGTATCTCATCTAGGTCTAAAAACTCGTGACCTACATTAACCCATATTCAATCACGAAAATAGAAAAAACGTCCGTGCATACATACGCATTCAGATTTCTGGTCAGTTCCCATTGAATTCATGTGAAACTGTAGCAGATGCATCAGACTGATATCAAAACGTGAATAAAAGATGTACAAAACAGAGCAAGGGGATGTTGCGTTATTGCGGAAGCAGCGAGGGAGACCTTGTTTGTGGGAATTTATTAGTTTCCTGTTCACAGGTAGGCATACCTGAGGGAGAGTACGATAGTGTTTTTAAAGCGATTCTCAACTGACGTGAAGATGAGTTCTTAATTCGAAAAAATGCACCGTGAATTAAAGGCCCACGAAAATTTTAATTTAGGCCAAATTAATTTGAATAGTAAATATTCAGTTGTTATATATCTTCTCTTCATGTCTGTTTATTGCACTATCAAAATTTATCTTCAATATTGAACAGAGTTTTTTTTTTCAATATTAGGTCTATTATTAGTGATCATTTTTAGTTTTATTAGTGTACTATTAGGTAATAATAAACCAATTTTTTCATCGGTTTTACGTCAGTTGTATATTTGTACATAACATATTCTTTATTTTTGGAACTATAATTTATTTTTGATATAATAATAATAATAATAAAAGGCATATGTTTCCAACAAGTAACTACCCAATTACAGGAAAATATATAATGAATAAATATGATGACTAAAAATATCAATAACAACATAGATATACAATATTAGAAAATAATTATAATGAAAACCATTATCAAATATAACAGGTGTTTTTTTAGAGGTATAGAACTTTAAGTTGGCATTACTGTTGAAGATGGCGACCGATTTCACATATGAGAAGTGATTTATTCTTAGTTTGGTTTGGTAATTCATCATGAATAGACTCACGCCTGAACAACGCTTACAAATAGTGCAGTTTTATTTCGAAAATAATGGTTCTGTGCGGAATACGTATCGCGCACTACGTCGATTTTATCATCGACAAAATCGTCCATGAATGGCTACGTCAACAAACAAAACTGTCGCATTTGGAGTGAAGATAATCCTCAAGTGTATGTCAAAACGCCGTTACATCCAGAAAAACTGACTGTTTGGTGCGCTCTATGGGCTGGTGGAATCATTGGTCCGTACATCTTCAAAAACGATGATAGCCAGAACGTTACAGTCAATGGTGATCGGTATAGAGCCATGATTACTAACTTTTTCATTCCTGAATTGAACAACCATGATGTCCAGGAGCTGTGGTTTCAACAAGACGGCGCAACATGTCACACAGCTCGTGCCACAATCGATTTATTGAAAGACACGTTTGGTGACCGCCTAATTTCACGTTTTGGATCTGTGAGTTGGCCTCGCAAGATCTTGTGATTTAACACCGCTAGACTATTTTCTGTGGGGCTATGTAAAGTCATTGGTCTATGCGGATAAGCCACAAACGCTTGACCATTTGGAAGACAATATTCGCCGTGTTATTGCCGATATACGGCCAAAATTAATGTAAAAAGTCATCGAAAATTGGACGTCCAGTATCATATTTAAAATGTAATGCCACAAGATTATCTTTCGAATAAAAAAAATTCTTGTCAATCGAATGATCCATGGTTGTTTTATTGCAATTTAAAGTTCTATATCTTTAAAAATAACACCCTTAAATCAATAATGTCAATATCTGAATTTTCAATCATAATAATAATCAAGAAAGCAAATCACTCGGAACTCAAACCGAAAGAAATCAAGATACCTCAATGGTTAAGATTAATGATAGAAACAAGCTAATCCCAGTGCAAATCACAGCAGTTTGATACCTGATTTGCAGTAGAACATGCGAAGCTAAGAGCCGATTGCGAGAGAAGATTAGGTCTGTGGTTTTTGAGTAAATTGTCTGGCTTATTGTAGTACACCTCTGAGGAACAAAGAAATTAAGTTTACCCAGAAGCTCAGGGTAGTCGAGATTATCATTGAGCAAATTGAATACAAATTTCAAGGCATTCAAATTTGTCCAGGTGTGGGGGCTGCTAGTGTCAAACCTCGACAGCGTCATCACAACCCCTAGGTAGATGATATACACCATCCTCTCGAAATGAGAGCCATTTCAAGAACCTCCTCTGTAGTGCCTCCAAGCGGTTTATGTGGCAATTATATATTCATATATAATATATACATATGATCTATGACAGTGGCGTATATAAGGGGAAGGAACAGGGGGCCGAACAACCCCCCGCCAGTGTCGCCAAAATCAACTTATGTGAAACGATAATGTGGAATTTTGACGAATAAACAAATGTGAATGAGTGGAAAGGTTGGTTGGTAAAATTCAACGTCGTCTACAGCCGCTCCCAAGGAGGAAGAGATCGTAGTTGCCACTGAAATTGGCTTTAAAAACTGACGTACAATATTCAGTATACATAACTACCTTATTACCCAAATTATATAACATTAGGTACCTTGGTCTTGACCCCCCCCCCCAAATATGTATATCCGCCACTGATATATGATATAGATAAATTAAAAGACAGTTCGTTGTGAACACAACATATTGTCAATTCTTCACACTGAATACATACCTTAAAACTAACATTACTCTTATGACTATATGATATTATGAAAAGTGTTTCCTATTTTTACGTACTACTTGTAATTATCAAGTGAAGCTAGGATTTTTCAACTGATAAAAGTCCTCGTTTTCAATACATTTCACTTTATCAAAAGCTTCTGTATTCTTTCACCCAATAGTGGAATCCCGATTATTCGGATCGCCACTTGCCGAAATGCGGTTTACCCGAAATTAACTTTCAAATAATGTAAATTCCTATTACCTAACCGAAAAATCCGCATTATGCCAAACACGTCTGTGATTTCCCGATAGAAACCCGAAATATCTCCATGTTCAAAAGGACTAGAGGCCTTGGAGAAAGCGTTAACTTATATAGATAACAAGACAAAGCGGTTAAAATAATTATCACGGAATAATTCTAGTTGAATATTGAGTCTATCTGATGATATATGATTTTATAATCTATCCTATTTCACAAAAAATTGGGATTAATCCAAATTGCGATTATTATTGGAAATTACTATGGTCTATTTTATTTATGATAATGGAAATACAGTACTTCGTTCTTCCTCTTGCCGGTCTCGTTGTGATCTTCCGTATGTATTAGGATTAATGTGTTTACTTTTTAAGGGATAAAACGTAGTGTTATCTAATATAGTGTTAATTTTCAACATTGCGAAATATTCTTTCGTTTTTATTTATGGGATAATATGTGCCAAAATTACCTATATTCTTCGATCTGCCGTTCTTTGAATGTTTATGAACTATTCTGGTTGTGGTTTTCATCAAATTACCCGTTTTATCACAAAACAAACACGAAATTTCTTCTAGTTCTTATTTCTTTATATTAATCACATGTAGCGAACTTGTTCACGTTTTATTTTTAAGTTAAGCACTGCTACTGCCAAATCTAATCTTTATAATGATTATTTTCCGAATTCAAGTGTATCAATCATATATCAAATATTTAAGACATATACTAAAGCTTCGGTCTTTTCCCAGACATTTTCTTACGTTTCAATCTGTAGAGAGCAGCACTGACTTCTATAGTTCCATGTTATTCTCTGATGCATAGAAAATTTTTTGTAATTTTTCATGGAGTTTTATCAAGATTTTTATTAAATTATCAGTATCAAGGTGCATGCATAGGAATAGGTTCAGGTTTATTCAAGCTTTGAGTTTCGAAATATCTCTCTATATTCTGGTATTGCCAAATTTAATCTTTATAATTATTATTTTTTGAATTCGAGTCTATCAATCTGGAAAAACGTCGGCGGTCTTTTTTCCAGCTCTTTTGTAACGTTTCAATATATAGAGGGCAGCACCGATTTCTGTAGTGATGTTTGGCTAAGCTTAATTCTCTGTTTTTTGGAATTTTTAATGAAGTTTTATGTTTATTAAAATTTTCATTATAATCAGTATCAGGTGCATGTGTTGGTGTAGATTCAGGTTTATAGAAACTTTTTCGTTTCAAATCTATCGATATTTTAGTCGTAACTTGATTAATTGTTATACAAGTCTCAAACAAATTCTGCGCCATTATTCATTCCACTAAAATCCTCGACGTACCGAAGTTGGACATTAAAGTGGATTTGTGATTTTCCAAGCATACAAAATTTCAATTGAGGATTTTTCCTGCACGGAAACCAATTATAAACAATATCGACTTCTTCCGAACACAATGAAATATGGTTATTGTTGGAAATATTTGGAATCGAGACTCGGATTCAATATTTTTGTCGTTTATTTTCTCTGTAACATGATTGTGTCCGGTTTTCGATCTATAAATAATCGCAGAAAAGAAAAAGGCTTGTCGAAACGCGGCGTTCTTTCCATCAGGGAATAATCTATTGAAGTGTTCTGGATCGGTGCCAGTAACTAGGCCACGTATTACGATAATAATGTATCGCATACATTGTTTCTTCGCTTCTGATGTTCACTATTATTAATGATTCTGGCAACGTTTGCGCTGTAATAATTAATTTCTTTGTTTCAGGTGAGTTCCAGCTATTTCTTTTGAGGTCGATTGATCGCCTTATTAGTAGTAAGTAATCGTTTCTTATATGTGTTTCTGACAGCTCTGAAAATTGGAATTAAAGACCACCAACACTTTATATTCGTTTACCCGGCATAGGGGGCGGTTGGTAATAATAATAATACATTTTTCCCAACAGATTCACATTCAATCACAGGGAAATTCCAATGGAATTAATTAAATTCATTCATGTTGAATATACTTGATACCTACTGTAATGACTTACAGTTACATAAACCGAAATATAAGGTATAACCTATAATATAAAAATGAATCTCAAAATGTGTTGGTTAGCGCATAACTCAACAACGCCTAGACCAATTTTGCCAATTCTTTTTTTAGAATGTTCGTTGAAGTCCAAGGATGGTTTTACGGCGAGAAAAATTCGAATAATTGCCGCGAAAACCCTAAAAACAGACCATTTCTTTTTCCTTAACAAACGTTTCCTAACTAAAATCGGCTGGAACGATTTCACTATTTTTTTTTTGTTTTGTTTGTTATTGTCAGGGAAAAAGTTTGAAAAATTGCGCGTAAAATCCAAAAATTTAAGAATACTTAATAATATAAGTAAGAAATAATTATTAATTTTCAAAAAGAGGATGTAAACAAACTGAATATCTTATTACACATCTTGGTTAGTTCAGAGCTATCACAACTAATATTAAAACTTCAATTTAATATAAAATTTTGGTAAATTTGAATGGACTTACATAGTTACTAACATAGCACGTGGTATATTTGAATATAAAGAAAAATACATAGTTTTCCTTAATTTACAGTTGAAAATTCGTTTTTAAAAATGATAGCTATTAAATGTACAAACTTAAGTCGCAGAACTCGCAATGCACCAAGTCAAAGACATAAAAGAGCAAGTCAAACTGACGCGCAACGCGAAGCTTGGAATGAAGTTGAACGGAATCGATGCCATCGAAATTAACAATATGGAAAGGTTGTTTTTAACTCCTATCGATTTGCATTCAATTATAACGTTGCAATACATTACAGTTCACAACAAATCGTTGAAATTGGACCAATGAACATCGTGTGTCAATATTGCAAGACAAAGTTTAATTGTTATTGATAAGAAAATACTACCAATGATGCGACAAAATATTGCGCGAAGAGTCATTTCAAATAGACGTTCTTGGTACAACCGGAGCTACTATATTCATTGGTTTCCGGGAACGGACTAAATTCTGAACATTTTTTGACTTATATCCAGCAAATATCTCATATAATTAATGATGAGATATATGGCACAATTTACGAAATTATGAACATGAGGTTCAATTATAGACGAACAGGTTATTAGTTTCAATACATCAAACGTGTAAATATAGGAATCTTTTGATAACTCGAATGATTTGAAATAACAGGAAGTATTGCAGTTCCTTCGTAAGTGAGAAGTCCCTGGCTCCACACGGGATGAATATTAAAAACAAGACAGTGTAGCACAAATAGTAGATCATGTTTTTCAGGCTTATTCATATAAAAATAAATGGGCGTACAAAGTTCGCCGGGTCAGCTAGTTAAATATAGATATAAATGGTACAAGTGACGACATAAATGATGAATATAAATGGAACAGAAAAACCTTAAATGTTCAAACAGCTGAAGGAATACAATATATAACTAGATATAAAGAGAGAATAAACAAAAAAAATTGAAAAAAACAACAAAATTTGAAATGAAGCTGGAAATTTAAAAACTTCAAGTGCAAGATTTAATGAATGTTTTTGAAGTTCAAAAATTAAGCATTATAAAATAAAAAAACTGTAATAATAATTCATTATAATCTTAATTTGTATTGTAAGATAGTAATGCTGTCGGAAATCGATAATGTTGATATAATAATTAACATAGTAAGCATCGAATCCTATGTTTCTAAATATAAGAGTAGTTTTTCCGGATATTGACCCATTTTCGACAGAGTGAAAGTCGTGAGACGTTAGTGAAACGTTACTGCGCATAATATCTTAGGTTTTTCGGAAAATAATGCTTTTGAAGTTTCAAAAATAAAACAAAATTCAAAAAACAGTAATAATTCATTATAACCTAAATTTGTATTGTAAGATTGTCATGCGGTCGGAGATCGATAATAATATAAGAGTCAATAGAGTTATATCGCATCGCACCTACGTCTAAATATAAGGGTAGTTTCTTGGGATGTTGCCCTATACTCAGCACGATATCTTAGCTTTTTCATTTCTTCTATATTTTTCTTTTGCATATTTCTTTGAATTGATTGTGATCTGATACCATGTGTTCTCATTTATGAAAGGGTGAAAGAACGCTAACCCTTTATATCTCTGTGTATTTAAGTGTAACACAATAAATTCATTCATTATTATTATTATCATTTATTATGGAAGTTCTAAATTTTCATCTTTCTGATAATTTTTTAATTGAATGCTTCATTTTAGAAATCATGTAATTGTCTAGGACAAAATCTCAATATTTTTTTAAATAAGCGAACGAATTAGATTTTATTTGTAACAAACTTGAAATAAAATTGAAGGACTTGATAAATGTGAACAAATGTTACTACATGTCTACTGTCATGTGTTCTAAATATGTACGATACACTTAATTTTCCTTATTAAATTTTCAATTACCATAATTTTATTTCTGTAGAAACTAAGGGTTCTTTTGAATATTCTATACAAGTCTTGGATATATAGAACACTTATTCTCTTGGAAAATTGTATAACTAAGTATTTAATAGTGTTGGCGTTTAATTGATGTAAATCCATTATAATTGAATATAAACTTAAATTCAAACACTTGAACTTATGATTTACACTTTATTGACTACATAGCATGATGCGTTTCGTCGATACTAACGACTTCTTCAAAATTATTCTGTACGCATCTGAAGAAGTCGTTTGTAACGACGAAACGCTTCATGCTATGTAATCATAAAGTGTAAATCATAAGTTCAAGTGTTTGAATTTAAGTTTATATTCAAGTATAACTAAGTTTTAAATATTCTTGATATACCATTGAAATTTTTTTGCGGTCGAAATAAAAGCAAAATGTAAAATAATCTCGATTTTTCTGTACATTGTGTGCCATTAAAGTATCGTAAAAGGGCTAATCAATCCGCGAAATTGAGCTGTAATAACCGGAGTTTATAAAATAGCACAGCTTTCAATTTTGGTATATTTGTTGAGTTGATAAGAGAAAATGAATCAATAGCAATAATGGAAAAACAACTCGCACAACAAATTTAGTAAACTCGTCGATGTTGGTGCTAATTATTTGTTCAGGTATATTGCTGAAATGATTACAAATGGCTCGCAGTGCTGTAAATTATATCAGAATTCTATACAAGGGTTATTTGACCATTTCATACAATTTGCGAAATTTGGATCGGGACCTGTTGTAGATAATGATGAAAATTTCAGAAAAATCTAAATGCTTCATGAAAAATTATAAGATATTTTCTATTAAATCATTTTCGAGAATACAATTAATAACTCAACAAGAACTGTTTTTGTAAGAAATCTCATTTCACCTTTTTTGTCAGGAAATAAAAATTCATCAAATAATTCGAAAAAAGTTCATCAAAAAAAATAAATTCTTGCGAAATTATTTAGAAACAAAATCGGAAATAATTGAAGACAACAGAATCCTTTAGTAAAAAATTATCACTCCTAGAAGTGATTAGGACATCTTAAATAAACGGAAAAATAATTAAAAGCAGCTATTTTCTAAAAAAAAACTATGGAAAATAAAGTTCTCAAGATTTGAAGTTATTACTGAATTTATTTGCTTCTAAAGCAGAACCTGTGTGAAAATATTACACATCACTATTATTTATCTACTCGTACTGTTGATGGAAAATAATTTGAAATGAAGATGTTTTCCTTCAAGAAATTCTGATAATACTCCATATCATTTCTGTGGAAGAGAATATTGTATGAATCGCATGATGAAAGTGATGATGATAGTCCAACAAAAATCTTTTTGAATAACATATCATTACTACATCTACTCGTATAAGTCGACTTGAAGATGACTACTTAGGTCGAAACCTGTTAACTAACCTGTAAACAATAAATAAGGAGCATTTTTAGTAAATATAGGAATGTTTCTTACGAGGTATATTTGACGAAAAAGTTTTTCGCTCATGAATGGCTTTTTTATAATAATAATAATAAGCTTTATTTCCAAATATATTGCATGTTACAAGAACAAGGTCACAAAAAATACACTAGAAACAGAAATAGGGTCAAAATAAAGTCTATTCACAATAATTGATGAATTCATTTATGTTATATGGCAAATCCTGAGGACATATTTATAGATATTAGCTTTATATGTAATGAGATTTTTGTCCCTTCTAATATTGGATGGTAGTTTATTAAAGTACTTTATGCATTTATACAAAGACAAAGGTCCCTGTTCTGTTTTTGCCAGCTTGTGCATTGGAAAATCCATGTCCAGTGTGCGGGTGTTATATGTGGTATTCTTTTTTCTTCAAACCTATTTCTATTTTTGAATAAGAATAGGAGACATTCCTGAATTTGAATGGCAAGAGCTGTTAGAATTTCCTCTTCTCTGAACTTTTCTCTACAAGACTCACGTAAAGTCAGTTTTAATGTGTACGTATAGCTCCTTTTTGAAGTCGGGTGACTCTGTCTAAGCCTGACGTACCCCCATAAATAATAATTCCGTTCCTGATTTTAGCCTCAAATACAGTATGGTAAATAATTTTCATGGTTTTCTCGTCCAGGTACTTGCTCAGAACTCCCGATGAGTAACATATAGAACTCAGTTGGTTGCACAGTTCTGAAATATCTTTCTTCCAATTTAGTTTTTCATCTACATATACACCCAAGAATTTGGCTGAGTCTTGCAGTGACAGCTGGAAATTCCCTAATCTTAGATATTCAAATGCTCTTGTAGTGTTATGCGGTGTTCTGAACATCATTGCATGTGTTTTTTCTGCATTCATGAGTAGATTGTTTGTCCTGAACCAATTTTGTGCTATGCTGAAGATGTGAGCAGCTTGATTTTCTGCTTGCATCTGGGTGCTTGCCCTTACAGTGATGTCTGTGTCATCTGCATAATTCAAAATTGTTGCTTTTCCTATTTTATTTGTTATACTTGAGGTCATTTATGATTACTATGAACAGTGTAGGACCCAAGATACTGCCCTGTGGTATCCCAATTTCAAAAGGGGGTGAGTTCAGACAGCACCTCAGACCCATCACCTCTCACCAATATTCTCTGAGTTCTGGAGGCAAGATAAGACTTGTGAACTTATAATAATAAGTTATTTATTCGCAACAGATATAATACCCAATTAATGTTTATTAATATCCAATTAATACCCGATAATAACTAAATAAATAAAATGAAAGAGATATAACAAAGTGTTCAATCTAATCTAAAAACAACTAAAATAGTAACTAATATCTAATATTACAAAGAACTCAATCTAAATCAATTCATTTTAATCAATTTCCTTTGTTCACATAACTCCTAATAATAACTTCTATGGAGGAGTCAAAATGAATGTCACAATTATTAGCAACTCTATTGAATGTAGACTCCATAAACCAAATTTGGGGGATTGTATCAATATAATAATTCTGTAGTACGAGAATTTTGCCTACGAACACGAAATTTCAATGCGGACAAGAGAGCAGGACGTTCCTCCCCTGCCCTGCAATGAGATTTAACTAAATCGACTCAATAATTCGTTATGATTGACTCCTCTCTGTGGATAAACCTTATTTTCCTTCCAAACTCAGAATTTCAAGAACCTTCTCTCGATGTCCTCAAAATGGCGTCGATGACAAGTGTAAATAGGATGCCAGATCATACTGCCATACTCCAACTTGCTACGGATTAGGGTATTAAATAGTCCTATGAATGTTGAGGAATTATTGAAATATTTGCCATTTGAGTTTAACGAATTCATATATTTTCGAGGCAGATGAAATAAGTTGGGTGATGTGTGGAATGGAGGAAAGCTTCTGATCGAAGACTAGAAGTGGCTTGAAGTGAACATCGATTTTTTCGATGTTCACTTCTGGTCCAGTAGTAGTGACAGAAAATACACAGCATATACTGAGGTTTTGCAAAAATGAAATGCAAACTAAAAATTGTCTTGAAAAAATTACACCAATTTTAATACTATGTTTGAATCAATTTCTTTATGATGTTAAGATTTCAATGAAACCTGCAGAATTTCATGTAATGTTCAAACCCTAATAATTTTTCAACTGTTTTAGGTACTTATGTTTATTTTCAATGTGTAATGTTATTTTTGTTAATTGTCAAACTCCCATTTTCCAATTTTGGAATTAAAATTTAACTTTACCATGAAGACATAACTAAACAATAGAAGAGTAACGACTTGACTCATTTGTAAATTGGCAACACTGTTTTATCTGAAGGTAACCAACATTAAGTTAGTCGATGGGACGACTTTATTACAACAATGTCATCAAGTTGATGGCACAGACGAAATACATCTCTATGCTAATTCAATAGGCGTCGTAAGTTCGAATATATAAGAGTTGTTTATTATCCCCTTCGCATAAATTGTCTGCGTTCTGGGCATATTTACAGTAATTGTAGTTTCTTTATTGCCCGAATGTCACTGTCCTTCATTTAGGAAAACGGATATTGAAGCTTAGGGACGGGATAGATTGAAGCTAGAAGCGAAAAATTCAATTTGAACCTCTTGTTTACAGGTTTACGAGTTTTTCACAAATCAGAAAAAATTTGGTTTTTGACATTACTAGATTTCTTTCAGCGCATGAATTCTGAATTCATGAATTTTATCATTTAGAGTAGTGAATTTTTTGATGCTCGACACATTTATTATTATTTCCGAACAAAGAACTTTATCAATAGTTCAATAGTTCGATTTATGCTAATTCGCTCAATTAAATACGAATTTTCAAGTCGGTGGAAATGTTTTAATGAATATAACTGCAAATTATTGAAACACCTGTTCTTCAATTTTCACTACGATCATTAAGATCAACAAAATTCGATAATTCTAAGGGAATAGGTCTTCCAAAATGCCTTCTTGAGCTTGATTTTGGGACAACCATTAAGAGATAACCTTATATTTTTTCGATGATTGATGAGGCCGATACTTGGAGAAAATAGATATCCATAATGAAACAATATTTAGAATTTTCACATAAATGAAAGGTGGTAATGAATACTTGTCTAAAAATCACTGACTGAACAATTCTTTATTCGACTAGTTTCGCCCTTTACGGCATTATCAAGAATGGCGAATAAATTGGCAAATAAAAGGCGAAACTAGTCGAATGAAGAATTGTTCAGTCAGTGATTTTTGGACAAGTATTTATTATTACCTCTCATTTAAATATGGACTAGCACAGAATTGATTCATCGTCTATTGAATTTATTAATTTTCGCATAATTGAATACGAATAAGCATGACGACGTTTCGAAGTACTACTTCTTTATCAAATGCTGTGTTAATTCAGCATTTGTATTAAATTATGAGGAAATTCTAAATATTGTTCCATTATATTTTTTGTTCATTTATAATTTCAGTAGTCTCTCTCTTTAGTAGGCATTTTAATTGGACTTGAGATTTGATCAATTGCACAGCTTTTGGGGCAATTGTTTATCCTTTACGGTATCTCTAACCGAGAATTTGAATACCATAAACAAACATTTAAGAAGGTAAAAATAGAAGAAAATAACGGTATAGCCCGCAATTGGCATCAACCGTTGACAAGTGTTTCTAGCCTGTTGACTTTCTTCAGAACGACGTGAAGCTTCCTATATACATTATTCGTTTTACTCGGCTTGTTTTTATGCCAATCTTTCAAGTTATAATGTCGTAACCTCTAATAGGATATTGGAATTTAGTTAAAAGAATGATTTTACCTTTAAACATTTTATGATTAAAATGACTTGGAAAAATAATTTCTACAAGAAAACTCACCAAATAGTCCAGGTAGAATCAATTAAACATCAAAGCCTCAAACAAGAAATATTTTTATCTGGAAGCTTTTTAGTACTTTTTAAACATAAAATAATCAATGAAATATTGATTCTATGCTCAATACTAGTTACTGTAAAAATCTATTCGCTGAGAAATGAAAACGCAGACGTTTTTGAAATTATCTCACATAAGTATCTACCCTAAAAACACGGTAGGATTTAACGTCTACTTAATAATATAATAACCTTTTAGTGTACGCAAATTGCACAGTATATTGTTTGAAGAGTTGTATAATTCAGCAGAAACTTGACGAATTCAGGTTATTCTCTGCCAGCTAAATGTATTCTATATTGAACAGGGAATGCACCATATATCAATTTTCATTTTGATTACCACCCCTTTGAGGTAATCGTTTAATTTAAGTGGATTACGTTTCCAAGGGTACGAATTCAGGTTGGTATTATGATAGTCAATTCCTTCGTCAATTTACGTCAGTTTATATTATATTCGTTGCATATAAATTATTATGAGATGGGGATACAGTATAAGTACTTCTATTTGAATTGGCGTCAGAGATTATTTGAATTTCAAATTGTGTGCAGGCGGAAATGATTTGCATATTCGCATTTTCTAAAAATTCGAACTACGAACTTACAGGTATTATTTCTATTATAAATCGAGAAATCAAAGTTTCATATTATGCTTTCAATTTTCAAATTGGAAATGAAGCAATAAGACTTATTTTATTTGGGTTATTCTCACGTAACAGTCTTAACTTTGTCATATGTATATATTATTTTTATTATTACAGTATGGCCTCGTTAATCCAGGAGGAAAAAACAAGTCCCTTTTCGGATTATCGAGCCGTCCGGATTATAGTATGCCATATTTAATGTTAATAAAACACATGTTTAACCTTAGTTTCTTTAATCAATTTTTGAATTATAGCATAAACACAAAATATACATGTTCAAAATTACAAGCAAGTAAGAAAATCAGTAAGTTAAAATGAAACATTAGTTAATTCTTCTTGAAAAAGTCTGTAATGCTCTTCTGTTTACAATTTTCACACATCATTTTGAAAGCCCGGTCTCTAAGTCGACGGAGAAACATAACTTCGTGGCTATCAAATTCGTTATCTTCAGCCCATTTTAAAGCAGTGTTTAAAGCTCCTACTGCCTCTGAATTACCAATTTTTGTGAAGGCGAGAACTTCAAACGCTATTGTCCTCATTTTGCTCATCGTTCTCACACATAGCCGACCGCACAATCTCCTCATCAGTTAACACTTCATATCTTTGTAACTCGCTTTCGGCACCACCACCAGCCCATTCTTGAGCTTTTGCCTCACTTATTTGAGGATCATTGGTCCCCTCAACCTGTTAAAAAGGTTCGTCATTATCAGTGAGAAATTCAGGGACCAAATTCTTCCATGATTTGCTAATTAGCGATGCCTTAACATTGGCCCAGCAAAAAAAGTTATCGATTTTAATGAGTCCATGAGGTTTTTCAGAACATAACAGCCCGCACCTACACTCGCCGGCCTCTTTCGCGAATCCCATTCCCGGCCGGACTACAGGAATCACCGGGAATAAGCGGGAGAACGGATTACCGAGGTCCTACTGTATTATTTTAACTATTTTTCCCCATTAGGAGAGCGATTGAACTTGAACTCGCAATCTTTATAACCTTTGCTTAAGCCTTTTTGCCCCTCAAAAATGCTTCATCTTCTCAGAATGCTCTTCTTTCCGTGCATCTGCCCATTTTAGTCCAGATATGCGCAATATTTTCACTCAGACTGTATATGTGCATTTTATAGGGACTTGTAAAGATTTTTGTATTGATCTGCTGTAGATCCTTTTGGACCTTTTTTTAACCATTGTGTGCCACATTTACTTTTTGTTTTGCTGTTATTGTATCCAGTAGTTCATTTGATATTCTGGACTGTTTGATTCTGTAGGCGTGTGCATAAAACTGCTAGTCGTTTTTTGATTTCTTGTGTTATTGTATTTGAATTTTGACAAAATTCGTTACTGTCTTCCTCAGTCGATCCGAATGCTGTTTCTATTGATTGGTTCATAAATCTTTTTGAGAAATTTTTCTTCTTGTTTTTCTATTTTTTTAATGACCGACTAATACCTTTTCAGCTGCGTAAATTGCTTCTGGAAGAATAATTGTGTTATAAGCCTCAATTTTGCGCCTCATTATGCTTGTAGGCCCTTTCGAGCTTGTTAATTTTCTATTCGTTATATTCGTCAAAAATTATCGAAAAAAAGTTACAGTGTACTTTGATAACGAATGTCTATAAATAGTATTATCTACAAGTGCGATAATATAGCACGAGAACTACAGATTTCCTTTTCTTGTATAAACTTCTATATATATATATATATATATATATATATATATATATATATATATATATATATATATATTATTATTATTACTATAACGATTGTTCGCCATGAAGAGAGCGATTGAACTTAAATTCGCAATTCTTACGATTTTTCCTTCATCTTTTTCTCCCAAAAAGGCTTCATCCTCTCGGAATGCTCTTTCTTCAGATCACCTGTCCATTTTATTCCATTTTCAGTTGATTTTGGTCCAAACTTCACATGTGCGATTTTATAGTGACACTTTTCGATCTTCGAAATTTTTTATATTGGTCTGTTGTAGATCTTTTTGGACCTCTTTTAACCACTCTGTTCCGCATTTACTCTTCATAATTATATAGATAGTTTCTTCGGTATTCTGGACTGTTCCATTCTGTAGACATGTGCATAGAACTTTTTTCGTCGTTTTCTGATTTCTTCCGTTATTGTATTTGTCTTTTGATAAAATTCATTCTGAGGTATTTTCCTCCAAATGCCATTTCTTTTGTTTGGACCGTAAATCTTTCTGAGAATATTCAGCTTCATAATCATTATTCGAACCTAGACAAGTCAGTTCAATTACTATCGCCGAAAGAAACTTCGTTGTATTTACACAATCACTAGTGATATAATGTGTTTCTTCAAGATATTTAATGAGAACGAAACGGTTATCTATGTGTTCGTAATTTGGGATGATTAGCTATGATGACAATTCGGAACTATGGGAATTGTGGTCATTAATAGTTCTCTTGAACGTTCATGAGTGTTATTTGTTGATTTTAAGTAGGATAATTATATGCTTACTCCAACATTTTTTCAGTATTCGATCAAATTCAAAACATTTTGGATTGAGTGAAGAATTCGCACAAATATCGCGACAGAGCTTTTGCAATCGCAGTTGTTCAATGAATCCTTACATCGGACCGGATATCCTGTATAAATTCCGCCGTTATCTATTACCGCAAAATCAAAACATATCAAGCCTATCAGCTCTTGAGCGTACTCGGTATCTCCCCCTTGTAAATTCCTCCATCAAAGTTCTAAAATCGAGTTTGACTCTCGGAAACTCCAGATGCCACTGCCATGAATTTCTACCACGTAAATTGACTGTGGCAGTCCCAAACATGTCGGTCGATGAACTGCTGCCTTCCTTGATCATTAGCCGAATAATTCGAGATGCATTCACTTGTTACATGCTACCGAATATTCATTAAATCATCAATAATGCGTATATTTGTTTGTTGGTGATTAGAATGACTGATTTCTCGACTAGTATTCTCGGTAGTCGTTAAAAATTCTCACAAATTCTGATAATTCTTTACAAATGAAAGAATGAATGCGAAATATAATCATGATCATGGTAATTTTCAACAAATATTCATTTAGTTGTGTTTCGAATCAAATATTTATTGTTAATATATTAATTATGAATCAAAATATATATTTACAAAATTTTATAGATAATAAAAAAGAATATTTTCTTTAATGTTATTGATATTACATATGTTTTTTACCACGGTATAGAAAGACCAATGGAATGAGAATGAAAAAAAAAAAATTAGTGTATGGGAGGTATTGTATGAATGAGTGATGTGCGACTGGGAGATTTTTTGTGTGCTGGTTACAGAATTATTCTGTAAGCATCTGAAGAAGTCGTTTGTAACGACGAAACGCGTCATGCTATGTAGTCAATAAAGTGTAAATCATAAGTTCAAGTGTTTGAATTTAAGTTTATATTCAATTTATCATATTTCGCCAAGAGTTGTGTGAAAATTTAATCTTGATTAATAGAATATACCTAAATTTTGTCGTGTGACGTTTGACATTGACGTCAATTTCAGTGTGCGTTCTATGTTCACTTGTTGCAATTATATATATATATATATATATATATATATATATATATATATATATATATATATATATATATATATATATATATATATATATATATATATATCCGCTCTTCAATTCTGGTATTTATCTTCTGATTGTCATATTTTCTATAGGGTCCATTTCTATATTTTTTTACCAACTGTTCATACTTTTTCACCTCATAGAATAGGTCAACTGTATCCTTCATCTCTTCTCTATTTATCTTCTCTAGTACAGGCGCTGGCAATCCTGCCGCAATAAGATCCACTAGTGTACCTGTGTCTATTGTTCTCCTCATATCCAATATAAGTTTCTCCTTTTTTATGGCATAGTCCACTAATGAACCTTCCCGATGTTTAAATGACAGTGCATAACTCACTTGATTCCAGCCTTGGTTGACAAATGTGTCACAAAACTTTCCCTTCCATTCTGTCCAGTCTGAATCTAGGGTCAATTTGATAATCATTGAACTGTACCAATCAACACAGCTTTTGTCCATGAATAGTCGGAGGATCTCAATTTTTTTCCCATCTTCTGTAATGTCAAAACGAGCACACTCCTTTTCAAACATTTCAATCCATTGACTTGCGTTCGAGTTTTTACTTGTAAATTTGTCAATCACAAACTTCTCTGCAATATATTTTAAATTTTGTTTTTTTTATTTCTTGTGTGCCTTCAATTAGTTTCAAAAATAATTTTTCCAATGACTGTGTATCAGTTACTTGTCCTCCAGATGTTACTTTTTGTTCAATTTCTTCAAGAAATTGCTCTCCGAATTGTAAATTACCATCTTCGTCCACATAAATTTTACTCGGTTCATCTGACATTTTAATCCAAACTTTTCGTGTCTGGTATCTTTTCTTTAAACTATTTTTTACTTTATTATATGCAGAGGTCTTTATCAATTCCTTGTGAAGGCCAACCGACTGTATTTCTTCTGGTATAGCAAACATTTTTTGGTCCTTTGTTGTTATTGACGTTACACAATATATGTTTGATTTCCCATCACTCGTCGGTAATAATGCAAATTCGAAGCGTAGTTGTTCCATCGTTTCTGCTTTCTTGGTATTTCAACAAACAAAATTGTCGTTTTATAACAACTATCCTTCAATTTTAGGTTAAAAAATAAACTCATGCGTTACTTCTGAACACGAAGAAACGACAATTAAAGTCTATTCTTCCACCAATTATTCTTATTTATCTATTTTAATTAACAAATCTATCACAATAAATCTCTTTTACAATGCTATTTTTTTTATAACCTCTCAACTGACCATAGACCTCAGACCAAGGATGCCACAGACTCTAGCGCTTGTCAGTTGTCAATGTCATTGGTAATGTAGTAAGCGCGGCAAAATTCAAAATTAAAGAAATATTATTTCTTTACATATATATATATATATATATATATATATATATATATATATATATATATATATATATATATATATATATATATATATATATATATATATATATATATATATATATATATATATATATATATATATATATATATATATATATATATATATATATATTACTGTTGTTTATTATCTTCTGGAAATGCTTTGAATAATACAAAGTTGAAGTCTTAGAAAACCTATAAATATGTCGAAAAAAGCATGGCAAAGAGGCAAGGGTTCTTAATTCAATTCCAAAAATTGAATTAAATTGGCTTAAGCAATAAATGTCGACGATAAGGAAAATTTTCGTGCTTCAATTTTTCATCGCATGATTCATATTTTAACCCGAAGTTAGTAACAGTGTCGAAAAATACATCTCGGTAAAGTGTAAGTCGAGATATGAACGTTGAATAATTTATTAATCAGCTACCAGTAAAATTTCGTGTTGAAATTGTAATGTCGCCGTTCTTTCCTTATCCTGTCCGATTTCGAACAGCTACATGTCACGCCGAGCCATTAAATATTCCAGCGTTTTTTTCTGTTCGGTGATTCGGGCAATCGCTACAAAAAGCTTTAATGTCTGAAAGAAAACCGTGGCGCAAAAAACACGGTAGAAAACTTGTTTCATTGTTTCGAGCTAATTAACATAGTTCATTGGCACAGTTTAAAGGTCGGAACAGACGTCGACGTTTTTATGTCAAAAAAAATCAGAGCCTTGGTTATATATTTTGGCATTGAATCTTATTTTTAAACTTTAACAGGGAGCAGTCGTAAAATCTTTTCTTATTTGTATTCCCTAAAAGATTCTGTAAGTGAATTTTCAAAAAAATTCGAACAAAAATGTGTAGAAATGTTGATTACTCCTCTCGCAAAATTTGGGGTCTCCTTGTTATAAATTTATTTATTTTGGCAACACAATTGATTACACCTATTTTCAAAAACATATATTTCGATCTATTATACATTTACCTACCATTTGACACAACAGTAGTATCAAACTCTTGATAATGGTTTGGAAGCCCGAAACATGACGAATGTATTGACCAATTACTAGAATGTGACCAGGAGTTTTGAATTATTTAATTACAGTTTTTTTATATTACATACTCACTAAATTTGAGTTTAAAGTGTTAAGTGTTCATCGAAATAACACTTCCCTATATTTTTGATGTATTTATTTAACCACCAAAAAAAAATATTTGGACTTTCAGTAGATCTTCAGCCTTTGAATGAAGAAAACAATAATTCATTCGACACAAATAGCATTTTTAACAGGTATTATTTTACGACATGGACTATAAGGTAGGGTTTCTCAACCTTTTTGTATGTTGGGACTATCATTTCACTGAAATTACCACTCAATCATATGGAGGTGATGACTACGGTGTGCATATGTCATTAAGAGAATTTTATTTAATAATAATAATTGTGATTATAAAGTGAGATTACTTATGAGCATAGAAGTAATTTCAATAGTTTTAGGAGATATTGAAAATAAACTGATCCAAACTTTCTACTACAATACGAAATAATTTCAGTTCATGATACTCAATGAATTAACATGAAAAACTGAACCTATATAATTAGTTCAAAATCACTTTTTATGAATTCTTGTTTCAGGTTAGGTGACCGAACTATATGTCCAGTAACTTAAATAATATTTCTAAAATATTGTCAAGTATTTCAAAATATATCTACAAGTATAAATTTGAACAATGTTGAGCGAATCTAGAAAATTCAGTTGGCATTGTTTATATTTTATTGCACTAAATTCTTGTTTTTCTGGCTATTATGAATTTAAATAATGCTGTAGCAAGTGTAGAATATTCAATTGGCATTCATTATAGCACAAAATTCTTGTTTTTCTGTCCATATTTTTGGGAATTGATGGTATCCGATACTTTATTTTCATCAATCTTCGTAAATCTTCATCTAACATCTCTCAGAATCAGTCATCAGATTATTTACTTGGACATAAATCATATTGTTCAATTTTTAATGGGTCGCATTTCCATAATAACTCCGCGGGAAGCGTTCTATCGGAATTGGATATGGATAAATATTCACGTTTACAGTTGTCTATCCGTATTAACATTCTAGAAACAATTTAGTGGGAGTGTTATACAAGTTTCCTATTCAATATAAAATAATCATACGTATATAAAGTTCTATTATAAATCATTCCAATTATAAGTCGTACTTACCATGAATATGGGCGAATTAATTATTTGTTTTTGATCGCTAAACTGCTCGGAAAAATATTCAGAAAATGAAATCGTTGAATAATTGGTTGGTAACCGTAAGTCAGATATGAAATATTTGTTGAATAGTACAATACTATAATTCAAAACATTTTAGTAAATTCCTTGAAAATATTGAGAATTCAGTCAACATGTTTCGGGTCAGCATTCCATTTTCAAAAACTCAGATGAAGGGCGTTTTTTTAGAGGTATAGAACTTTAAATTGCAATAAAACAACGATGGATCATTCGATTGACAAGAATTTTTTTTTATTCGAAAGATAATCTTGTGTCATTACATTTTAAATATGATTTCTGGCATATAACCGACACGGCTGACTCGGATGTAGTGCAATCTGGACGTCCAATTTTAGATGACTTTTTCCAACATTTGTGGCCGTATATCGGCAATAACACGGCGAGTATTGTCTTCCAAATGGTCAAGCGTTTGTGGCTTATCCGCATAGACCAATGACTTTACATAGCCCCACAGAAAGTAGTCTAGCGGTGTTAAATCACAAGATCTTGGAGGCCAATTCACAGGTCTAAAACGTGAAATTAGGCGGTCACCAAACGTGTCTTTCAATAAATCGATTGTGGCACGAGCTGTGTGACATTTTGCGCCTTCTTGTTGAAACCGCAGCTCCTGGACATCATGGTTGTTCAATTCAGGAATGAAAAAGTTAGTATTCATGGCTCTATACCGATCACCATTGATCGTAACGTTCTGACCATCATCGTTTTCGAAGAAGTACGGACCAATGATTCCACCAGCCCATAAATCGCACCAAATAGTCAGTTTATCTGGATGTAACGGTGTTTTGACATACACTTGAGGATTATCTTCACTCCAAATGCGGCAGTTTTGTTTGTTGACGTAGCCAATTAACAACGGCAATCTCGTTTTGGGCCCATTCGACGAATCTACGTCTTGCGTGATGATCGTTTGGTTTCAATTCTTGCACGAGTTGGATTTTGTAAGCACGCAAACCAAGATCCTTCCGCAAAATCTTCCATAAAGTGGATGGACACAGATCCAATTAATGTGCTCGATGGCGGATGGACTCATTCGGGTCTTCCTCAATGCTACGCTCTACAGTAGCAATAGCTTCTTCTGTACGCACCGTACGGCGTCTTTGGGGATGCGAGTTATCAATAAGAACAAAACGTGGTGCGAAAACATTCACTGGTTAATCGAATCAACTGCTCTGATGGACGATTTTTTCCGACGATAAAATGGACGTAGTGCGCGATACTTATTCCGCACAGAACCATCATTTTCGAAATAAAATTGCATTATTTGCAAGCGCTGTTCAGGCGTGAGTTTATTCATGATGAATTGCCAAACCAAACTGAGAATAAATCACTTCTCAGCTGTTAAATCGGTCGCCATCTTCAACAGTAATGCCAACTTAAAGTTCTATACCTCTAAAAAAAAACACCCGTTACAAGGGGGGGGGGCTGATAAGTTTTCGACCTAAGGTACCTACTTAACGAAATGGTATCATTACTGATAGCACAACTTGCGGCACTAATTGATAGTATAAATAATACCCATTTTTTCAATTTGGTTCATTAACACTTCAAACCTGGTACAAGCAACAATACCATGTCGACCGAAACTAAAAATTTCCGCAATTTTGAGCACCGCTTGAGTGATTAAATTCCTTGTAAAAAAAAGGAAACTCGCCGAAAGACATGTCATCGGTTCTTCAGGATTACGGGCCATCATATACAATGGTAAAAAAATGGGTTCGGCATTTTAAACAAGAAATAGAGAACTGTCACGACGACCCCCGCCCGGCCGCCCTGTGACAGTACATAGTGACCGAAAAAAATGTTCAAATGAAAAATTAGTATTTTCCGATCGAAGAATAAAATTGTGGCAGATAGCTGAAGAGTTACAGATTGGTAAAGAGCGAAACGGAGAAAATTTTCACCAAAATTTAGTCATGAAATAAATTAGTGCGCGTTGGGTACCGCGAATGCTCACACCACTTGACAAATAACGACGACTGACGCGTTGTAAGAATTTTTTGGAGTTGCTTTTATTGCTCCTAGTTAAAACCTGTATGTGCTCTGATCTCGTAATATGAGGAGATAATCTCGAATTCTGTAATTTTGTTGATTAGTTGAATATATTCCTTTATTGCTGACTCTACCAATAGTTTTCAATAACTACAATACAATAATACAATACATTATAATAATAAAGGGTGTTTTTTAGAGGTATAGAACTTATTTAGAATATTTGAAATAGCAATTATTGATTAGTGTTGCCCAAACCGTCTTGCAGTCTATGTCTTGGTTTTGCATTGGTGCAAAGACCGAATAATTGAATGCAAAGCCAAGTACCAAGACTCACCCTGCAAGACTTTTGATACGACGACAACCTGGTTTCATAGAACGGATTCTTTAAAATCATCTCAGCCTTGTGTCGATAATTTTTCCAATTTGGCTTTTATAGAATGAATCACAATCATGATTCTTTTATATGCGAATCCCTGATTTTTTGAAGAATGTTTCTTTCATAGTAGTTGACATGAAAGTTAACAAAAACTTTCATTATTTGTACGGATATTAGTAATACGTTTTTCATTTCAATTATTTAGAATAGATTGATTATATCTAATTTACATAAACGTAACATTTTTAGGTTTAATTCTCAGGAAAGAAGCTTTCTAGTATTACAGTAAGTACATTCTTGGTGAACATAAAAACTGCAATTTCAATACTTTTTCAACCGTAATTCCAATTTACTGTATCAACATAAGTTTCAGATTTGATCAGTAATACTTGAAATTTTTCTTGTTGTACTTATTATTGGTGAATTCGTAGTGGAAATTGATTACCTCATTAATTATTTCTCAATTCAGTGTACCTACCTTATCGCATTATTCATGAGCCAAATTTTCATTTTACATTTGAATAATTTGATATAATATTTCAAAACAGTTTAATAAATCGTACTTATAATTGATTGTACAAGTTCGATTCGAAATTCTAAGTATTAAAGCTATTCAATTAAATAAATTGATTATTTGAAAAAAAATTTCTGCGTAAAATCTCAACTTATCCGGCTCGGAGGACCAGCAAGTTCTGTCACATTACTTGAATCTCCAGTCAGACGACATGGGCGATTTTAATTAATTTTTCACGGCCTTCGCGGCCTGGACACCGCACAAATATGAATTCTACAATTCAGATGATGAAATATACGCAAAAGTACTTGTTTTGCTATATGTCAAGGACGCGCGAGGAGAAGTTTCAAGTTTCTCCGATTAAAACCTGGCTGCACACGAACATCTATCTTCGCGTGACGTAAGTGTGACGCAACGAGAACGCGGCCCTTCCATTGGTCGACGTTAGACAGGGAGCCTTGTCGAACAGCGAACTGACCGAGGATTTTCACGTAGGTTAAGTTTAGTCGAGACGAAGTCGGTTTAAGGAACGCGCGTACAACTTCGCGCTTATTTTTATATTTTCGAATAGTTTCGCGTATTGCATTCCCTGATTTTTACGTGACAGCCTTCGGTGATGTTTTCGTGACGCAGTTCTGGACTAAATGGGTCCTCGGTATGCTTCTGCGTTATCATTTCTCTTCCAGAGTTTGAATTACAGTTATACGTACGTGTTTGTTCGAATTATTTCAATACTAGCTGCGCGTAAAGACTGAAAGGTGTCGTTACAACGGTAGAGTGATTGGCTTCTTTGCTTTTCTAACAGTTCAGTGCGAGTATGTGGATTGTGTGATGGTTTTGTCTCCTGGTAGTGCCTAATGGATTATGTGCAATCATCGGATTATACCTGATGATTTTGTTTTCTTTATCGTTTTTTTGTGGATGATGTCCTACGAATCGTGGTGTACGAAATCGTGACAGTGTGTGATTTCAATATACCTAAATGGAATAAAGTCGACAATAAAATACACGATTACTTATAGGTACCTGCTTTTTTTGCTTCAAATATATTTTTTTACTTTTCTGCATTATCAAGTTATTTCAGACATATAGATATTTGAAAACTTCATGAAATTGAAATGTCTGATATCGTTTTTCAATCAATTAAATAGTGCACATCCGTGTTTTATGAATGTCGTTTATCTACATGACCTTGACAACTTAAGATTAATTATTTATTTGTATAGATGCTCTTCAATTCATTTCCATGATACCGAATATTTAGTACAGTTCTATTAACTGCAAGATCTGCCACTCAAGAATCGGTTTTTTATAGAATATCACTGAATTTCCACTCAACAATATATATTTTTTTGTAGAATATTTCTTCGTTTTTCTCTAGTTAACTCTAAATATTTGTTCGGATCGACAGGTGTGCTCTTGTGAAAGATATTACTATCAGAAGACAAGACTCACATGTCACAATATCAAATGAGAAACGGTTGAAGGAAAATCTATTTTCTACCATAGTTTTTTTGATAAGAATGACGTTTTTTGATAGTGTGCGGAGTATTGCCCAAGTTTTTCGGATTTATACTTCGTTCTCAGTAGATATATACAAATTGCTATATTATCGATTGAAATTAATCGACTTATTGACGGTTCCTGTTTGTTTGGTGGATAGGAATTGGCGGTTCTTATTTTTTTAGTTGGTAGGAAGCATTTTTCCGAGAAAAATCTATGTTCATTTTTTCATAGATTGAAAAATGTGAGTACTTTTGGATTTTTGTCAGCGAAGACCGCGAAATTTATGATTTGAAATGTGTCAAAACATTCAACTGAAGGTGAAATATTTCAACCACCTGTTGTTAATTTAGTACCGCTTACTAGGATTGACAATAATTCTGTGATAAAAATATTTTGTTATTTTGAGCTTTAATATTTATATCAATGATCTTTTTGTTGCAAGAGAGCTAAAATATATATAAACGTACATTTTGTTCTTAGTAAATCATTGGTTATTAATTTGCTCTTTCATTATTTTAATTGTATGAATACATATATAATTGTTGATTTTTGCTCAATTCTGATCTTATTGGTTGTAGATAAACAATATCACAATAGGAATGAATAATATTTTGAAACAATAACACTAGTTGGAGGTATAGTACAACAAAACGAAAATTTAAGAAAACTTCAATCTTATATCTGAAGAATATGTTTTTTTAACGTGAAATAAGTATTTTTCGAAAAAAAACAAAACCATTGATTCGAAACTAATTTGCGCAAATTAATATCGATTAATAAATTCAATGGACGATGAATCTACTCTGTGATAGTTCATATTTAAATGAGAGGTAATAATAAAAACTTGTCTAAAAATCACTGACTGAACAATTCTTTATTCGACTAGTTTCGCCTTTTACAGCATTATCAAGAATGTCAGATCATTATCAAGAAAGAGAATCAGAAACATTCTTGATAATGCTGTGAAAGGCGAAACTAGTCGAATAAAGAATTGTTCAGTCAGTGATTTTTTAGACAAGTTTTTATTATTACCTCTCATTTAATATCGATTATTTTACGCAGAAGTATTTCTCTTCAATTTTTTGGATAACAGAAGTTTCCACTAAATAATTTGTAGATATAGGCACCCAAAATTTTTCAATTCGGTCGTCCAGTCTCAATATGACAGTTATAATTTTTCTATAGTTCAACGTCTGCATAATGTTTTTATTACTTACTATACTCGTATATTGGATATCCATTATTATGCTTTCGCCGGAATGTAAATAACAACTACAAATTCTTTCACTTAGAACCGCTGAAAGCGTTGAAACTTGATTCCAGCGGACGTCAAGAGAACGATATCGCTGATAACAAAAAAGCTCCGTCAATGCTATGATAAAGATTGAGAAATTTTATCATACCAAACAGCTACGAACGGCTCTATCGTGCAACAATTTTCATTGATGAACACACTATGAATCATTCTTTGTCGTAAAAATGTACGTAGAGTACCTACTACATTCAGGACCATCCAGATTTTCAGTTTCGAATAATTTCTTATTAACTACTTCTTAGTTGAATTATTGTTTTTGAAGATTGAGTTCTGAGGAAATTAAATTTGATGACAAAATTTTATGTTCAATTCAAATTTTAGATCATTTTGCTTCCTATAAATATGTCTCACTTGTATTGCGTTTAATTACTTTAGGCAATATTCTGTTATTTATTTTTACAAATTTAGTGTCAGTTCGAAGAAGTCATCGTAATTGTAAAACGGACGTTAAAATTATTCTTCAGTTTAAATTGTGTAAAACAGCCGTAATTACCTCTACGTCATTTGTTTCAATGTTAACTACAAATTCTAAATGGTTTCTATTTTTGAAACAGTTTAATATAAATATTACAAATATTTCTTCCCTTAATCCTAGGAGGTATCAGAAAACTCATATGTATTCTAGAAAGTAGAAAATTTGTTTGCTTCAAATATCGTATCTATTGAGTTGTCAAGGAAAATTCATTTATTCTTTTTTATATATTTTTTGAGCCTTACACGGTTATTGAGAAACAAATTTAATTGAATTCATTAGTTGGTACCACTTTTGTTCGTAAAATCACACTAATATAACAATTCCTATCAAAGAATCTATAGAAGAAAATTTATTTCAAAATTTTCAAAATATCTCCAAGGAGAGCAATTCTAAAAACCTTTAAATTTTTCAATATACTATGAATTGATTGGGACAAAGGATAAAAACAATGTTTTCGTAAAATCTTACCTTTTAATAAAGTAAATACAAACAAAATAGCATCAATTCTTCATATTAATATGAAGTATGTCCTCCTTCCGCAGAAATAACTTCTTGAGCTCGTCTAGGCATCGATTCCACTAGCGTAGCGCAGATTTTCTTGAATTCGTCATCAAGAAACCACACCTGAATTGCACTTATAATCATTTTCTTTTTTGTAGTGCAACCCATTTTAGCCAGTCGTTTCTTTAAAATCTTCCATAAATTCCCAATGGGATTGAGATCAGGTGAATTCCCGGGCCAATCGAGTACTTTTATTTCATTCTCACGCATAATGGCCTGCACTTGTTTGGAATTGTGGCAGGGAGCCAGGTCGTGCTGAAATGATCCATCAAACGTTTCCATGAATGGGACGATCCTGGTGCGCAGTATTTCCATATATTTCACTGAATTCATCATCCCTGTTATAGGGGCTAATCGTCCAGTGCCATTGGTTGTGAAAAAAACACAAAACATTTGTTTCGATGAATGTTTTACTGTTTGCTGGTTGTGATCAGGCCGCAATATTTCCCCATCACTTCGTCTGACAAACCTTGAACAAACAAATGCGTCCCATCACTAAAACTCATCTTCTTCCAGTTGTCCACAGTCCACGCACGGTACTTTTTGGCCCATTGGCCAAACGTTTCTTTATCATTTTATGGGTAAGCAGTTGCTTTCTTCTTGGTCTTCTTGCCTTACAACTTCCAGCACTCGTTTTCGTACAGTAGAGGCGCTCATCTCCACGCCAGAAACCATTAAATCCCTTCGAAGATCAGTGCTTTGCTTTCTCGGATTAATTTTGCTATTTCTTATCAACAGTTTCTCTGTTCTTGGAGTAGTTTTGCGTTTGCGGCCAGTTTCCTTTTCTTTTTGCAGACGATGAGCTGCCTTTTTCTAGAATTTCAAATTTTTTTGAAATTCTAGAAACGCTGGACTTTCCCACACCAACAGCTTCACCTATATCTCTTACAGTCATTGATGTGTGTTCATTAAGCGCGATAATTTTGGAAGGCTTCCTCGGAGTAATATCCATCTTTGGACAAGACAATACAGTTCGTATCAAAATTGAAACCACCAACTGTCGCACCGGTAGGCTCACAACTGAATTGCTGGCGAGGTAAAACCGGTCAGAATGTAAATTATGGTCAAGGTCGAACCCTCACGTCACCTCAGGTAGTAAACAAGCAGTTGTGAGGGTGTTTGGGCCACCATGGTACTCACATACTTACTACAGTAACTCAATCGAAGAAAAAAAAATTTTTGTCCCAATTAATTCGAACAGTATATTCATAGTACAACGTTATTTACAGTAGCGCCTCAATATTAGTATGAGTTTTAATGTTAAGAAAATTTCATAAATTGAATAAATTCGTGCCTTAATGTTTTAGAGTGGTCTCTGATAAACTTGTAGTAGTGAGTGATAAGAATCTGTATTCTAGATATGAGACGTTTTCAAGGCGAAGTACTAATTTCCAGATAATTTACCACTCACCAAACATGTAGTATCAGTTATTTTAATATTCGATAATTGTCAGTAAAAACTGTTTTTGTACAAATTACTCTACGAAGTTTAGATGTCATTCTAGGTACTTAATTGAGGATACCTAAATGAAATTGAGATTTGCTGAACTTTTATGTGTTCATTCTATTTCAAAAAATCACCATAATAATATAATAATATAATTTTATTGAGAAACATTCCTTACATAGTAAAATTACATTCATTTCAATTGATGAATAATTACAACTAAGAGAAATGCTCTCAAAAGGACCGAATTCAGTTTGGAGTCTGATCTTCCATTCAGCCCTCGAGCAAAAATATTGGTTCATACAAAAAACTTGGTTAAACTCATATTTACAGTAATATACAATTTTGATTGAAAAGAAAAGAAAATAAAAATTTCCTCAGAGATATTAAACATTTGGGACAATTTCACATGGTGATTTCACATAAGCTAACAAGTGCCAATTTTGAATTCTAAAAGTCATGCGAAGTTGCACCTAAGTTGATTTTTATCATTCCATTCAATATGTGGAAAGTATGCGAAAATAATTTCATTTATTTCGCCACATACATTCAAAATTTTTGTGGTCTACGAGGAAAACCAATTCACCAAATTAGTCTAGTTGAAAGTTGACGTTAAAAATTTCGAAACATCCTTTTTCAGTTCCATGTCAATTCCTACTTTGCGGTAGAATATATCCTTGGAGAAAATTAAAAGCAGAAAACCTTCAAGCGATATCTATAAACCGAATGCCGATGTGATAGTAAAATGCTGTGATTTCTAACTTAAGAGTGATAAGAAACTGTGATAATAAAAGAGAAAAACGCGGACATATTTAAAATGAAAATCAAATTACCGTGTAAAGTGTGCGAGCTGTCGATGGACCAGCGTAAGATGACTGGCGATGGGTGCACCCATACCCCCTTCGTGACACCACTGGGTCAGATACCTTCTGTGGTACCACCCCTAGGGATGGGCGTTCAAAACGGAATGTTTCATTTGCCCCAACTCAGGGATTTTATGCTTGCCGCCTACCTACTGTCAGGTAAGAAGCAGAAGATTTAGCATTTATTTACTTGTTTTGTTTTTCATTCTTCAAGAATATATATATCAAATTTGAATCGAAGATGTGAAAGAAATCTCCTGATACTTAATATTTACAACATAAATGTCTTGTGCTCGTGAAAAGAATTTCGTTCATTTCGATTGAAACGTGAATTGTAATAACATTTATAGATCTACCGGACTCAGGGATTTAGCAGTAACTTTGGACACAAAATTAACTTTTGCTACTCACGTACATAACATTGTTTCAAGTTCTTACTAAACATTACATTTTGTAATTCGAAGTTCCAGATCTCTGAATCTTAAATCAACAATGCTTCTATATACTCCAATACGAACAAAACTACAATATGCTAGTGTCGTTTGGAATCCAGGAAATGTACCTATCTCGTATAAGCAATCTTGAATGTGTTTGAAGAAGTTTTTCGAAACCTTTATGGTTTTCCTCTGGCATGTTGATCCAGGGCTGTCGTGAGTTACTATCAATTTAATGTTTCATCAGTTGTAACACTCAGGAAATACTTTAGAATTAAGTAAGTAATTAACAAGTATGTTGTTAATTGTTCTTTTCTTCTTTTTCTCATAAAATTCTGTGTTACGAGATTATCTTGTCGAAACATAAAGGTTTTTTATCCACATTTGGCTCCTACTCATGTTATGGCCTTTTCACCATGTCGTAGAATTTGAGTTCGACTTTGAGTCTTTTCATGATATCATTGACATATTTGCACTATGGCGTGTTTATATCAGAGAAGTCTCTATTAGAGCTTCCTGTAGATTTAGATATTAGTTTTTTGTGCAGTTTTGTGAGTAAGATTTCTTCTCAGCCCACAAAGTTACATCGTTCATATGTATTATTAATTTTTAGTTCTGTTTCTAACCTAATTTTAGATAAGCTGTAAATTTTATTGAGGTTTTTCCATTCAGTAATTGCCTGTTTAACAATGTATTTCCAAATGAATGAATGTAAGAATATAACACACATCAGTGGATTGTTGTATCTACATTATTGTCGATAAGAAGAAGTAATATCTTCAACAAATCTTCGAACTTAAATAATGATTAGGGATGTAAGTCATTTCAAAATGATTCATTTCACAATTATCTGCACGAAATGCAAATATCATAATAAAAAACACGGGAGAAATGTAGTGACCTTAATATTTCCGCCTGCATGAACAAAGCGCTCATGTGCCTACTGACAAAGTGTACTTCGGAAAACAATGGAGGATAACGATAAGATATACTCATGGCGCACGTAGATAAATGTGCAGTTGATCAGCGAGAAATAGATGTAATGTATTATATTACGTGCTTAGTCCTTTCAGATGCTAATTTGGAAGAATGATGCTAATTAATATTGATGGTTCTTCGTGGAAATCTTCCGTTTCTTGTGTTTTGAGTGTGTTTTATTGAAAAGACTTGCAAGGGTCAGAGTAATACGAGAATAATGCATATTATGTAGCAAATCACACGGATTATTATCGTGGCGACGCGTCGCCACGCCTCTTAATTATTGTTTCAATACCGTAATACAGAATTGAATTATTGAACAGAGATGTCAGTTGTTTTATATATCAATTATTTTTTGATATGTCTTCATCTGTAAGTATACTCTGAAAATTTTTCAGTTGATTACAGTAACATTTGTTTCAAAAACTCTGTACGTGCCTTCTAAAAATAATAGCTTCAATGTGTTTTTCTACCTGACGTTTCCAACATTTCATGTTTTTTTTTGAGGGATTTAAAAACAAGGTTTTTCACGTAATTTTTCATCGACATTTTTTACGTGATTTTTTGAAAATTTGGAATTTTTCCTTAGTCAGAATTTCACCCTTTCAAAAGATGCCAAACTAGTGGCCAACTTGAGACCTACTGTAATATAAAGTAAATATAAGTGAAATATGATTAGCTTAGTCAATTGAAAAAAACCTAACTTTCTTATTTCATTTTTATTTTCTGAATTTTATTTCAATGTAAATCTATTCGTAGCTACACCTTGAATTGTTTTAAATAATATTTTATTTTGTTCAATATATTGAATTTCAGTTTCATTCATTGATTTATTTTATATAAGTATTGAACTTGTTTCAACCAGCATTATTCAATTCGGTTCAATTTGTACCAACATATTGCTTCACTTAATACAACAAACTTGAAGGTAATGTAGTCAACTCTCGTTTTGAAAGTCTGGCTTCAGAACTGTTTACAAACTGTTGCCAACATTATCGTCAATATTTGTGCAAATAACAATTGAGTTTGAATTATCGTTCCTCACTTAGTATCAAACATTATGGATAATGAAGTTGAAGATTTGAAATAAAACCAACTTGGTTTGTAGTTTCACTGTATCAGAATAATAACTTTGCTTCAAAACAGTTAGACATGTTTAGAGTTATGAACTATTATCAAGACTAATTACAGAAGAGTATTTACAGGTTGCTTTCGCAGGAACTTGCTGCTATCAAAGCTTGTATACTCTTTTATAGTTAGTCTTGATAATGAGTTCATAACTCGAAACATATTGTCTACTTATTTCTCTAAAACACATCATTTTTCAAAAACAGTGAAACTGTAGTCCAAGTTTGTTTTATTAAAAATTTCATACTTTATTCGACAAATATTCACTCCAACTTTTTAATACACTGCAACGATCACATTTGGGAAAACAATTATTTTTATTTCCCAAAATTGTCTTTTTTTGAGTGAATCAATGAAAAAATATATATCTTATGTCTTTATGGTAAGATGGACTTTGTAAAACACAATATGTTATGTCTATACACACAGTTTTTTTCTATATGCTTCAAGATAATTAGAGTTGAATAAGTGAATGAGATCCTGTAGTTCACAAAAGTATATTATTTGTTCGACAATTGTATCGGGATATATAACTGAATTTAAGTTTTGAAATGGTGTAGCACCCCAAAAGAATTATCAAGAAGTTAATATAATCCTGTTAATTCAAATCAAGTGTTTTAATCAAATTTATATTAAATAATATATCACCAAGAATTAAGCGAATTATCAATAAGTTTCACTAATTTTTACTGTAATATACAACAAAATAAAAAAAATTCGAAAACTATATGAACTCAACATAAACTGAGTTATTTTAGAAATGATATGCAAAAACTCAAAATCTCAGATAAAAAAACACATCAACAGAGAGAATTTTATTAGTATATCAATTTATTAGTTATTATTTTAATTTCATTTATAAATTAATTTTAGCCGAGTGTTTTTAATAAATTTATATTAAATCATATTCCACCAAGAAATCAGCGAATCATCAGTCAATTTCATCAATTTTCACTTTATTACACAACGGAAAGAAAATAATTAAACCTACATAAACTAATCTATAACTTATAAAGTTATAAATAACAATAAGTTATTGTTGAAATGACATTTAAAGACTCAAAATCGCAAATGAAAGGAACACATCAATAGAGAAAAGCGAAGGTTGTAGAGATGGAAATGTAGGAATGGTGTGAAAAAGATAAAATAGATAATAAAAAGAGAAACAACGTTAAATAACCCCAATAATGAATAAAAAAAAACGAAAAACAAAAATAAATAACTGCTATTACTTATTTCATAATGTATTGACGTTCACCAGGAACATGTAACAATTGCTACAAAATTATCTTGTTAGTTTGTAATATCCCTATCTTTATTTCCCTTATTATTTACACCTACATGTATACCTATAATATCATTAAATGAGCTGTTTCGGGAAATTGCGCAGTTTCATATATCAAATTGCGTACAGATGCGGAGAAAATTACGTATGTACCTACGTTAGCTAATTACAGTAGATACCTTATAGCAGCTGTTAAAATTGATTGAGGAATTTGAACAGTACACACTGTGTTTTTATGGCATCGTCAAGATTGTCGTTTAGGGTAAAGTATTAATAAATAACTGGATAAGATGGTAGACAGGTGTTTAGGTACAAACTCATTACCGTTCGTCCTGGAAATGCTTAGACATGATTACCGGGGAAATTCGCCATGGTCTGTTAGCGAGAGCTTGATGTCTTGGCGAGAAGTGGAGGGTTTACCTCAATGCTCACTAATTAACCGTTATTGTACCTGTATATGATAGATTATTGTCGTGTGTTTCTGTCGTGTATTTTACAACATCAAACCTTCGGTCTGATTGCGCTGCGTATTGAATTTCACGAAGAATATCTAACATCATTTAATGGACTTCTTTGTCCCATATTGTTTTTCGTCGAAATATGAAACGTAGCTTAAAACACCGGATCAGAAAAAGGCAAAGTATAAAATGAAAATATTACCTAGCTTCAACAACGAATAACTTTGAGAATATTGAACAGAACCAAACATTGAACGAAATAATTAAGTAGATTAAAATGAATCAATGAGATAAATTAATTACGATATGAAAGAAAATTGAAATGAATTGAAAAATTTTGAATTTAGAAAACTTATTTCGTTGATCAGTTTTTATTAACTTGTTGAAACTACTGTTTTCATTGAAAAACAGCAAGAAAACATATATGAAATGGATATAATGAAATAGTTCATTTCTTGTTATAAGTATTTAGTAAATTGTACTCAAAACAGACAAATATTTGATAAACAACTATTCAGCTTTATAGGCAATGTAAAATGAAAATTTTAATTCTAGTTAGGTACTTTCACTTAAAGAGACTGTAAGTTAACTGTTCTTCGTGAAAATTTCGCGATCAGATTCAAACGAAATTGATTAATAGTTGACCGTGTTTAAAATGAAAAATTAATTTTTGTTCCTATACGGGCATCATCCCAATTGTTACTTTTGATCTAGTCACATTTTTCGGATATCTTCACTCTATTCTGCTCCATCCGTTGTGCCACAGGGGTCCAATATATATATATATATATATATATATATATATATATATATATATATATATATATATATATATATATATATATATATATATATATATATATATATTGTTGTCACCCTACAAGACAATAGCCTCATTGTTATCTATTTCTGCTGACTTCAGCAATTTGTAAAAAGCTATATAAAGAGAAGCAGAATGACGCTCAAGTTCAGTTCAGATCGGCCATCCTTATTGTTAACATCGTTCTTAAAGTTCAGATCGGCCGTCCTTATTGTTAACATCGCTGTTAGTTTAGATCGGCCATCCTTATTGTTAACATCGCTCTTAAAGTTTATATTCGCCATCGCTATTGTCAACATCGGTTCCGTCAGTTCAGATTAATTCATTCAATCATTCATTCTTTGTTAATTACGTATTTAAATTCAGTTATATCAATTGTTCAAAGTTGTTATTCAATATTAATAAATCAATCTAAATCCAGAACCTCTTATTAAATATCACAAGTGCTAAATCCTCAGAACCTCTAATAAAGTGCTAAAAGTGCTAAATATTCAGAATCTCTAAATAAGTGTAAAAGTGATTAATATTCAGAACCTCTTATATAAAGTGCGTTAGTGATTGCGCATTCCAGAACCTCTTATTCAACACTATCATAAGTGTAATCCAAAGGTTTTACGGAGCTTTACCTCAACAAAGCTGCCCTGGTGACAGCTCCTCTGCTTCTTCTTCTATAAGTGTGTATTTCAGGAGGAATACAACAATATATATATATATATATATATATATATATATATATATATATATATATATATATATATATATATATATATATGTGTGTGTGTCTATTTAATTCTTCAAGAGCTGTTAGTTGTTTTGAAACATCATCAAGCAGGTCTCTGAACTGCAAATATTATCCTCTATTCATAGAATTATTACGTAATATGAATTCCAAATGTGTATCGATTTAAAACTATTTCTTATCGAATTTGTGACATAATAATTGCCGAGCATGATCACTACATAGTATAAAGCAAAGTCGCTTTTTCTGTCCCTTTGTCCCTTTGTACGCTTTAATCTTTGAAACTACGCAACGGATTTTGATGCGGTTTTTTTTAATAGATAGAGTGATTCAAGAGGAAGGTTTATATGTATAATAACATCCACTAAATAGTGGAGAAGTACTGTTATTTTTGAGGTTTCTAATGTGATGTCGTAAATAATTACATTTTTTCCGCTTACATTGCAAACGCAGGCTGAACCCTACGAGTTTTATCAAAATAATGTACTAAGTATTGTACACATTGAAAAGGTCTACAGAAGAGTCCGTGATGGTATATGTCTATCTCTTATGGATAACCCACAATAACTTTTTTTTGTCATTTACTTTTTGCGACAAATAATGGCTAATTTTCGAAGCGATTTTAACCCATACAGCATTAATCCTTAACCAATTAAATACCTTGAATACCATGTTCATTTAATATAGATATATATGGCCCTTTACACCGTATGATTTAAGTGAATATTTTCGAAGATATTACAGATTTAAAAATTGCGGGGCGTAGCGTTTGCGGCGTGCGAAGCCGGGGCGGGTCGCTAGTTGTATATAATCTAGACCAATACACTCTTCTATTACTCTGCTAGCATAACCCGAATGAAGCCTTCATAAAACTGAATATTTGACGAGCGCTCAGAGAATTATTTGAATAAATTATCGAGATGAAGTTCCTTTCGATTTCTAACCATTGGTTGCGATTTCAGTTAAAAGTAGGAAGATTGTGTGTGTGTTTTCTGCTGATGTGAAGATATTTGCTGTTATTAATGATAAACATAATTGTGTCAGATTACAGATTTCGTTAGCTGAAAAGTTGACTCAAATTCTTTGATTTGATGGCTTTACATTGTTAGGTCAAATTTTATATAGATGTGTGAGTTCTAGGATCTAGGGATTGTGTTTGACCACAAGCTGTTGTTTCCAAGCACATAGGCTGGATCACTGCGTCTACCTCTAGAACGATGGATTATTTCTTCAGAATTGGAGTTCGATCAAAACGCTACTATCATTTTATTCGTTGTAAATTCGAATATGGTTTTGTAAATTGGTTTCTGTACAATAATTATATCGTCGACTTGGAGGCAGTTCAGAGAAAGTGTTTGAAATAGGTATATGTATTTCAGATTATTCGGGTATTATCGTTTGACGGGCTTAGACCATTCTGCCCTCACCAATAGTCTTGATATGGCACTTGAGATGTGAACGGTTTGCACTGGTGTTCCTGTATTGGTTCACCACTTCTTCTAAGCAAAATGAATATTCGCATACCAAGTCTGTCCGATATGCAATAATACATTTTATGTTGATTACACCACATCAAATGCTATGTCACGTCTTCCTATCAACTTTTTTGTGTGATGGGTGTTGTGGTCGGTGTGATCTCCATTTTGATAAAGTGTCAGTGATTTTGGCTAGCAATTCAGAAACGACGCAATGGTGTTGAAATTTTCATTTCCTTCTTTCTGTTGTATAGATACATAAGAATGAACAGTAGTTGTTACTATTTTTATTCTATTCTATTATACTGAAATGAGAACCTTTTGCTTGGTTTCTCAAAAAATATATCGAGTACTTTAGTGCTAGACAATTGTTTCGGCGTGTTACCCATTTTCAAAAGTTGAACTGAAACAGTTTAGCTTCTGAAAATGGGGTAACACCAATTTTTAAACAATTTTTAAGCAATTGATATAATTTTTGTGAAACCATGTGTCTTTTATTTGATATATCAAACAATATTTCACCAACAGATTTGTGGACATTCAATCAACAACATTTCATCTGCTCATTCTTTGTAACTATTTCATTTTATTTTTGATGTGTTTATTGTTTATTTGTTAGGACTGAATATTATGGTCACACTGCGCAACAAAAAAAAAGTTGACCGTTTTCTTCATGAGTCACTTCTTACTAATGTTGGTTTTAAAAAAATATGACGAAGAACAAAATTTATTAGCTTTACATTTTTTGATATGTAAGTAATGGAAATTATTTTTTAAGGAATTGGTAAATATGAATTACATATGATAACAACATTCGAAGTGTGTTGGCACGTAAAAAACACTTGCCAGCTGTTTAGATCTACGAAGAATCAACTGATTTCTTTGATCGCCATCTTTTAGCTGTCCTCTTGTAAGTAACTTCTGGAGCATTTCTACATTCAAACCAGCAGTAATCTGCAAACATTGCTTCGTTCCAGTCGCCATGATATCTTCGTTCCATCATAGAAATATCTTGATGGAACTGTTCTCCTTTCTCATCACTGACATCTCCGCAATCAGGTGAGAAAAAATCTAGAAGGGAGTGGGGAAAATAGATTTCGGTAACCAATTGAGGGTAGTTCTCTTTTGTTCCCTGAATCTTCATGTAAGACTCTCTTGAAAGCTTCCTTTTCTTTCCCTTCCAAAACTAAATAGAATGCAGTATCTTTCACAAGTTACATATTTGTGGCCCAACAAAGGTGCCTTCCTCATTAATATGAATAATTATTATTATTAATATTTCTGGATTCTCTAATACTTATTCAACTTTGAATTTCGCTCTTGTTGAAAACATAATTGCAGACTTATAAAACAGTCGGTTGGCCAGTGTTCATTATTCTTCGCACACAAAGGAACCTTACGTAAATTTGGTACCATGTTTAGCTAGCGGGACATATCATGTTTCGACACCGTGCGAGTGTACATTCGACGCGAGACGCTCAACAACGCCTGATGAGTATGTTAATAAGTGGCAGGGAATTGAAAGAAGCGGCTCATACTACGATAAAATCGAAGAATGCCGCAGAATGATCGGTTACGGTTCGCGCATATTAGTTGAGTGGTGCTCGGCTGCCGGGACCACACAAGTCACGAAGGGAAAAGAGGGCCTTTCAGCGAGGAAGTGCCCCAGGTGTTTCCGACCGTACTCTCGAAGCAGAAATGAAGAATATCGCATTCATTTATTCATTCCTTTCGATGGAATGAATTGGATATTTTATCTGAGCGATCTCGACTCGGGGCTCATTTAACCTAATTGAATGGATGTACGCCTGGCGTCGAGAACTGCGCAAATAACCTCGAGATTTACGGCCAATTTGATTCATTTTTTCGACAAAATGAGGGCTCAAGTTCATCGAAACGTCGTACTCGACACATTTATTTTCATTTTGTCGAGCTCTTCGCCCGTAATTGGAATACCTCACGCTTCAGACGGAGATTTCATGATTAAATACCTATAAAGGATATTCTTCGGGCGTTTTATTATACGTACAGTAGTTCTCACGCCCTTACTCATAGTAATTTGGTTCTGTATACGCGTAGGGAATTGTAACTTTAGTAATACAATAGTTTCACTTTTAGTATTGGGTTCTAAGTTTGAGCCGAGTGAAAGATTCGTCAAATCCCGACGTTTCGGCTCATGTTGAGAAGCCATTTTCAGGAGATGGGGAATAATGGATATCAGGGCCGTCTTTGAAGTTTTTGTAGCCCTGGGCACATTAGGACAATGAGATGCCTATTGCCTTTACAAAACACTATTTCAGACAAAATAGTGTTATGTGGAAAGTTTTCACACTTTGGCGGAACAACTAGACAGATTATACATTCATTTTCATTTACAGTTGAATCCGTTTATAATGACATCGAAAGGAATTGACACACACGTCATATTAATCGGACGTCACACAAAGCGTTCTATTGTGAAAAAAAACCTGTTTTATGTATTATGTATTTATACTTAAGTATTGTAATAGATAAACTTAGTAATTACATATGTATACATATTAAATCACAATAATAATTGCATGTAGGTAATTATTATTGTAATACATACATGTTAAATCATAATAATACAATATGTAATAACATGTAATTATACAAATTCAAGTTTATTTTTTGATGTAAGAAGTAATCTGTAATTTTCGTGTGTATTTGTTTTTTCATTTTATTGTAAAAACAGTCTCTAATACGGGTATTCCTTTGTTTCTCATTATTTCAAACCACTGATTTAATGCTTGATCAACATTTCTTGTCGCGATTTTCGAAGCCTCTTGGGTTTCAAAACATTTGAATTGAACGATTGCTTAATGCGGTTCTTGTCTTCAAAAATCATTGAGATTGTCGAATGACCCACGCCAAATTCTTTTGCGAGAAATGAGTTTGATTCTTCATTTTCTAATAATTTAGTAAAAGTGGGTCATAATAAGCGACATGTCACTGTAAGGAGAGTCATTATATCCGACGTTTTTGTAAAGAATTTTATATGAAAACCAAATTCATAGTGTAATTACGTCATAATAAACGGATGGTCAATATAGGCGGAGTCATCATAAACGGATACTACTGTATTTACTGACTATAAATCAATAGGAAAAGTAACTTAGTAATTTTTTAGTATTGAATCTAAGTTGATTACTGGGGTACCCTTCAAAATTTAAGGTGGGATAAATCATTCTGTTAAAAATCTATGATATTGAACATCACATTCTATGGAAATCAGCGACCAGGTGGTAAATCTCTTTGAAAGCAGTGTAATTCTTAATTCGTTTTGTTTTATTTCAATTTGAAGAAAACATCATCCACTGCAGTTAGTTACCATCATGCTTAAAATTATTCTCAATACAATTTCTACGTTTGGAAATGGATCACCAATTTAGTTTTGCTATGAAAGATTATGAACTTCCTGAATACTGTTAGGTGTTTCATATTCATTCAGAAGAGTTTCTAAGTATTCTGTTGAATGCTGAAATTATATTTCTAACTCTTTCTCCATAGATTCCATAAATGTATGAGAGATGTATAATGAACAACTGATAAATAACTAGTAGTGTAGTCAGTCATTGTCACTTGATTTATTCAAAAAAAAAAACCTTTTTTTTTGGTTATCGTTTGGAGATCTGGCAGGAACTAGGGGGCCCCTATCGTTCGCGGGCCCCTGAGCACGTGCCGGGTGGGAAAGAGGGGCCTGATTAATGTGCTTTTTCTCAATTTGACCACTTTATGAACAAATTCAAGAGATAGGATAAATAGGTAATATTGGCTATTTCTGAGAAGTAAGATGCTTGAGAGCTCTCAATTGCTAATTGCTGAATTTATTTTCCCACAGAGTAGACAGTTTGAGGCAAGGCTCAACAATATTTCTCATCTCCCGCTATCTGTACTTCGTGGAGAACACATATTGAAGCCATTTACATGAAAGGATTATCCAACATCTGATCCTTGCTGATTATTTGTAGGTACAGCAGATAGATTGATCAGTTTTCAACAGAATCACGAACGTCGAGATTCTACAAATCTTTCAAAGGGTTCATTCCGACATCCGAGTTGTTTTCCACACTTGTCAAACCGCGGAATAATTTTTGTAACTGATTCGAGACAGCCACCAATTCTAAGGAGGTCAGGCATAAAAGAAATATCTAGTAGATATTCAGTCTACGTTTAGATTGATCAAATCTTCACCTAGACAAATAATCTGGTATCCTGAAGAAGTAAGCAATAGCAATGGAACCTTTCTGAAAGAAGTTTATAACTATATTGTTTATATACCAGAAGTGTAGGTAATTGTGCCTCACCAGCTACTATGAATTCCATCTTATAGCTATTGATTCATTTTGATTCTTGTGTATTTGTGTAATCGATTTGAATTATACCACACATTTTTAACGAGTTTCATCAATTTTTTTGCTTCACAAAAATACAATCAACATTTTGTATCAGGTTTATTTGTTGATGTGAACGATTCGGCCTCATTGTCTACTTTAAAATAACATATTATTACTGAATTCTAAGGAAGAATGCAACCTTCATTGGCGTAAAGACGGGAGCATCTTATCGGGAATGGTATTTTAATGTTAGGCGAAATTCTACTATTTAGCTTGTAGTTTCAGCGATTGAGATATGTAAATCTTTCTGAACTTCGAAGCGTGCCTCGGGACAAAAAAGACGTGTATATTTAAGTTGGATGCGCTGTCTGTTCGAACAAGTCAATTTATCACCGTTAACGCCTAGCTAAACTTCAGTTTATTTCCCCTAATTTCTCCTGTCACTCGCAGAATATCGGCAGGAATTCTTTTACTTCTTCATCGTAGACAGGTAGGAAAACCATGAATATTTACGAAGTTAATTAAAATTCTGCTGTTATTTCGAAGTCGGTAGTAGTTATTCTATTAGTTCTATTATTCAAATTAGGTGACCAGAGAAATGAAAATGTTCATGCTTATTTTGACAGTCTCAATTCACATTTCAGTACTTACAATATTCGAAAATCGTGAAGAATTTCATATGCTGTAAGCTGATAAAAAATTTCGAAAGACCTTGCAACAACTAATAGAATATTAATAAACGATTATTAAGGTGCCGTTCAAGTGTTACGTAAGCAGTTTTATTATAATTATTTACCCTCGAAAAAAAACGTTGAACAAGGACCCCCGCCCCCTAGGTGCTTATATTATACTTTAAAGTCACCTAATGTAAATGTGGTAAATACCACAAAAATTGTATTACGGGCTGCTTATCCATTGTCACGAGTTGATACAATATGGTAATATTGCTGTTTAACTTACAGTAACTTGCATCTTCTTTTTTGGGTAGTGTAATATTTTAGTTTTCGGGTCTATGAAATATGGTTATTTTTGATAGAATAATCACATATTCTGCTCAAATGCTTGTTTTTTAGGATGAATATAGTGTGTCTCCTTATTCATTTCAGTTTATCCCATACCAGGTGCATTATAATCCAAGTTTTTCAATTTATTATCTCCCCATTTCTTAAGTATAGCTTGTTCATCTTCGCTATAAATGAATAAGGTTGTCCAAGTTCTTTCATTTGTTCTTACAGCCCTCATATTGCGTTTTTTTGTTTCAATTTGTTGATGCTGCAACTTTGAACCCTTTTTTTAAGCAATACGTTGTACTTTCTCTGATGATATTTGTCAATTTTTTAAAAAATATGGTATTGTGAATTGAAAGTCTGGCTTAGGAAGATTCAAATCGAATGTACGTCGTTTATTTTGCGTGGTTCGCAAGTTTTAAGTAATAAAATCATTGTCAATGATTGTTACGAGCACTCACTGGCAAACATCTTTAATTGTTCAATATTCGGATATTTCCTCGAATCGAAGAACTACACTTTTTTAAGACTTAGTAATTGAATGTATTCATATCTTTGTCATTTAATTTTACCCTTACGTTATCTCAGTTTGAGATGATACACCAAATAAGCATATCATTCAAACTCTACTAAAACTCAAACCAAAAATATTGTCTTCCTATATTTTCTTCTTTATTTCTACATCACGTTTATATAAAATTAATTCATAATGATTGTAATAATATCTAAACTTCAAATTCTCTATAGTTAGGTATAGAAAAGTGATGTGATTTGTTGTGAACAAGGTGCTTGGCTACCAATTACTCATGCAAGCTATTATTGCTGGATCTCGAAATACTGTTATTCAGGTTCCTAGTGCATGAAATAAGGTACTATAGATTCCCACTGCATGTGTGGTTTAAGTTATAGTCGAGGTGTTGTTATAAGAGTTTATTTCAACCAATTTATGAGAAACAAGAACGAATCTTTCAATAAAGTGCGATGGTTTATGTTTTAAGAAGTAATAAATTATGAGAGATTATATAATAAATAATGAGAGACCGCTCAAGACGACCCCCGCCCGGTCACCATGTGACAGTAGTGACCGAAGAAAATGTTCAAAAAATTGAAAAAATAATATTGGCCGATCGAAGAATAAAATTGTGGCAGATAGCTGAAGAGTTACAGATTGGTAAATCGGAGAAATTTTACACCAAAATTTACTCATGAAATAAATTAGTGCGCGTTGTGCACCGCGAATTCTCACACCACTCGACAAACAACGACGACTGGCGAATTGTAAAGATTTTTTGGATTTATCTTAACTCCAAAGTAGTTAAGATTTGTTTCGAGGTATTTATATAGTTTATTGCACTTAGATAAAACCTGTATGTGCTCTAATCTCATAATGTGAGGAGATAATCTCGAATTCTGTAATTTCGTTGAATATATTCCTTTATTGCTGACTACCAATAGGCTGCATTACCTACAATACAATACGTTATAATAATACAATACAATATTAGCTCATGCTTTAGTGAAGCAGTTTGACTTTATGCAATTATCGAAATATTTGAAATAGCAATTCTAGTTTAGTGTTGCCCAAAACGTCTTGCAGTCTATGTCTTGGTCTTGCATTGTTGCAAGTCCAACACCAAGACCGAATAATTGAATGCAAGGCCAAGGACCAAGACTCACCCTGCAAGACTTTTGATACGACGACAACCTGGTTTCATAGAACGGATTCTTTAAAATCATCTCAGCCTTGTATCGATAATTTTTCCAATTTGGCTCTTATAGAATGAATCACAATCTTGATTCTTTTATATGCGAATCCCTGATTTTTCGAAGAATGTTTCTTTCATAGTAGTTGACATGAAAGTTAACAAAAACTTTCATCATTTGTACAGATATTAGTAATACGTTTTTCATTTCAATTATTTAGAATAGATTGATTATATCTAATTTACATAAACGTAACATTTTTAGGTTTAATTCTCAGGAAAGAAGCTTTCTAGTATTACAGTAAGTACATTCTTGGTGAACATATAAACTGCAATTTCAATACTTTTTCAACCGTAATTCCAATTTACTGTATCAACATAAATTTCGGATTTGATCAGTAATACTTGAAATTTTTCTTGTTGTACTTATTATTGGTGAATTCGTAGTGGAAATTGATTACCTCATTAATTATTACTCAATTCAGTGTACCTACCTTATCGCATTATTCATGAGCCAAATTTGAAAACACGAGTTGGATTTTGTAAGCACGCAAACCAATATCCTTCCGCGAAATCTTCCATAAAGTGGATGGACACAGATCCAATTCCTGTGCTCCATGGCGGATGGACTCATTCGGGTCTTCCTCAATGCTACGCTCTACAGTAGCAATAGCTTCTTCTGTACGCACCGTGCGGCGTCTCTGGGGTAAACGTGATGCGAAAACGTTCCATGTTTAATCGAATTAACTGCTCTGATGGACGATTTTGTTGACGATAAAATGGACGTAGTGTGCGATACGTATTCCGCACAGAACCATTATTTTCGAAATGATATTGCACTATTTGCAAGCGTTGTTCAGGCGTGAGTCTATTCATGATGAATTGCCAAACAAAACTGAGAATAAATCACTTCTCAGCTGTTAAATCGGTCAACATCGTCAACAGTAATGCCAACTTAAAATTCTATACCTCTAAAAAAACCCGTTATAAGTGAAATGGTGGTCCTGATTGAATGGCATGTGAAATCCTATAGAAGCTGGAATTGGAGGAGAATCCATGTCAGTATAGTGATGAAAGAGTTATAAAAAAATTTCAAACAAAACAAACCTGCTACATTCAAGTGATTTGACACGAAACAGTTGAACAAGGTTAATAAAACGCTGTTGTCACAATTTACTCCTACACTCTAGAACTAAACCATATAACGATCACGGTATATTTCAAAGACTCTCTTAATTACTTTGGTGAAGGGTGCACAATTAACTATCTGCCAAATTATCCCTCTAGGAATCACTTTCACGTCAACCCTCCTGTCTTGATTTATATTTTCGCGGTGATCAGCCTTTTCGCATCTTGAAAGCAGCATTACAGAAAAAAAACTTTAGTGGGGTCGTAAAGTGAAAAATCGGGGGAAAAATTTCTGATAAATTGGCTGCCTATTATTTCAAGGGCCTGCCTCTTTTTTGATGAAATGTTTCCAGAAGAAACATTGTACGATGGTCTATCAAATTTCAACTTATTTCGTCGGAGTTTTTCATAATTGAGTTGACTTGACAATAACAACATTTTTTCATAGATGAAAGATCATACGTCGATGAAACTACGAAACAACGAACTATTTATTCGCTTTTAAATAATAAACAATTCATTCATTTCTGTAGTTCAAAGCAGAATATTTGAGTTCAGATAACTTTATACAAGACGATAATACACATTAATAACACAGTTTCTATATGTATAATTTTCTTTATTCTAGAGATTGCTAAAAACGAGTTACCAAACTATCAAAGTGTTCTTCATCGAGCTTAAATTCCATGTTTAATCGTTATTAAACAGGTTATTAAATTCAAATAATATAACATCCAAATTCAGAAAGCCGATGAGGCCAACTTTACTTGGTATAACTACTCATGACAGTTTAAATGTCATATTTATTTACATTCCATTCTGAAACTAAAGTTTCGTAATTGAATTCGTTCACTGGGTTCGAATGATTTGAAAATGGAAATTGCTGTAAACACTCACGATGGATGGTAGCAACAGATTGATGTTCGTAGACGATTTGAAACTATGTATATCATGAAATTAGATCACAGAACAACTGTGTTGAACTTTCGCGCTGGACCATGTTGCGAGTTGGTGTGAGGACAATTATTTGAGTTTGAATGTGTCAAAGTGTAATGTTGTCTCTTTCACAAGGAAAGAGATCGAATTGAGTGTGATTATAGCATCGGTGGTCAGGTTCTTTCTCGTTCTGATAAGGCGAGAGATCTTGGTGTAGTCTTTGATTAGAAGCTTTCCTTTGTCCCACACATCACTCAACTGATTTCATCTGCCTCGAAAATATATGGATTCGTCATACGCAATGGCAAATATTTCAATAACTTCTCAACATTAATAGGACTATTTAATACCCTAATCCTAAAGTTGGAGTATTACATCATGACCTGGCATCCTATTTACACTTGCCATCAACGCCATCTTGAGGCTATTCAGAGAAGGTTCTTGAAATTTTTAGTCTGAGGAAGGATAAAATTACCCACAGATAGGAGTCGATCATAACGAATTATTGAGTCGATTTAGTTTAAATCTCATTGTAGAGCAGGAGAGAAACTTCATCACTCAAATTTTTGTACAAATTACTGCACAATAGTAGGTATTGATTGTCCTCCTCTCTTGTCCGCTTTGAAATTTTGTATTCCTAGGCAAAATTCTCGTAATACAGAACTATTCCATCTAGAGACTCCGAGGACCAACTCTCTAATACAATCCCCCATCTGGTTTATGGAGTCTACATTCAATAGATTTGCCAATAATTCTGACATTCACTTTGACTCCATAGAAGTTATTATTAGGACTTATGTGAACAAAGGAAATTGACTAAAATTAATTGATTTAGATTGAGTTCTTTGTAATATTTCATTAAATGCTATTATTTAGTTATTAGTAACTATTTCAGTTCTTTCAAATTAGATTGAGCTCTTTCTTATATCTCTTTCGTTTTATTTGCTTAGTTATTATTCAACATTATGTTATTATTTTCTGTAATTGGCTATTATACCTGTTGAGAATTAAGAAAAAATTATTATTAGCATTATCATTATAAACGGATGAATCGTAGTATTTTTGACATCAACTCTTAGTTCGTTCAGTCTATTTCGATCAACTGGTCTCATTTTTTTTGTGATTTAATTGAAAAGTCATCATAATTCGAAGTTCTATTTTCTTGAAACGATCCTATATGCGGGTTCGACTAATGTGTATGGTGATTTTCCGCAGCTACAATACTTAACAATATGTATATTCCGGACTGGCGAACACAGTCCAATTAGTTTTTGGTTACACCTCGTAAATTATAATACGTGAAGATTGGTATCTATTTCTCTCATACTTGCGATATTTTAGAGCTCAAGATCTGAGTTGATATTCAATTTTCATTTCCTTTACTTAATAACACAGTCAACACGTAATAATCTTGGTTGATTATCGGCACGCAATGTTCTCAACAAAGACTACCGACTAAAGGAAAGTGATTGATCAATTAAACGCAGAGGAAGAGTGAAGTTGTAAAAAGGCGCATAGTACAAATTGTTAAGTTATATATTACAGTATCCGCATAAAGGTTATTCTAAACGTCGAAAACGTGCTGGCAATAACCATTCATGAAGGTTTTATGTGATGGTTGAAACAGTAAACTCTGAAAATTGAATATTTTATTAAGGCGAATGTGAGAAAAATTCAATTTACTCAAAAGATACCGACCGAAAATGTTTATTGAAATTTACGAGCCTCTTACAGTTATGATTTATTGAATTTAAGTGAAACGAATTCAAGGATAATTGGAATATAATATAATCAGAGAAATCTAATGAGATTAAGATAATATTATTTGGATTAAACGCTGTTTCATAGTTATATAGAGAGAGATTAATAAAATGACTCGGACTTTCACACGAAAGTTATTTTATGCGAATGTATGTTACTTTGTGAGATGAATTCATTCATTATGTCACAGATATTTGATGTTATAGAATACTGAAATATTCAATAGTTAAAATAAAATTGGCTTTTACTTAATGTAAATCAATATAAGCTGAATACTGAATATAAGCTAAAACACTTGAACTTTTGATTTACACTTTATTGATAACATAGCATGACGCGTTTTGTCGTTTAAAACCATATATTCTGCGTGTTGATAGCACTTAAGTAACAGCTTAAAGTAACATCATGCCAAAAAGCCGTTATCAGCTTCTTTGCAATATTTATGTGTTGGTTTTTATTTGATTGTAAATCCATTATAATTGAATATAAAATAAAATTCAAACACTTGATCTTTTGATTTAAAATTCATTGACAACATGACACGTTTCGTCGTTACAAACACCTTCTTCAGATGCTATCAGAATGGAGTATTCTGTTAGCATCTGAAGAAGTCGTTTGTAACGACGAAACGCGCTATGCTATGTTGTCAATAAAGTGTGAATCAAAAGTTCAAGTGTTTGAATTTTAGTATATATTCGAATACTGGAATACTTCATTTACGATAAAATTGTATTAATGAAAATAATGTTTGGACATATACTATAACTTTCTTCTGATAATTTTTGACGAATTTTTAAAAAGATAATTACTAAGATCAATTATTATTGAGCCAAATGTTTTTTTTCAATATAGATGATATACTATACTCAGTGTGTTACTTCAACATAATGGGTTATAAGTTTTCGTCCACACAAATTGATTGGGTCAGTTATTTTACTGACCACCCTCGTACACAACGATGGCCCGAAGTAACTAAGACACTGAAGCTGCGTTTTTCGCGAAATTTAATTGGACCCCGCGGGTCACGCTGCCACCGTACCCGAAATTTCTCGTCGATTCCCGCCCCGGCTAAGTGATCAATCAATTCGATAATTGAATATTGATTCATGCCACTATATCGACGATGATTGTGTATAAATATCCACGTGAGGTCTGTGCGAAGCGGATAAATTAGAGGCCGGGCAAGGTTGCGCTTGATCGATTGTGGTACTTCGACGTAGCCTCTGAATTATCGAGGAGAAAATTGAAAACGCCGAGCGAACTACCGAGAATTTCTACGTTCAATAGATTTAGAAATTATCGAAATAATAAGGCATTTAGTTAAATGCAGCTACTGCTTCCGCAGCTCAATTTTACCATTTTTTGTTATTAATATTTTCATCTAGGAAGGTGTTTCCAAACCTTTTTTGTGCCATGCCCTAACTTAACCTTCCTAGAATTCTTATGCCCACTAAAAAGTGTGAAAAGGTTAAAATTAAGCAGTTTGATAGTGTTAAACTTGCGTCGAGTCCATTTACGAATTGATACCCTGTGGGGTTATAAGTACCTACCTAATGAGACCTTTTTGTTACTGAAAACGGGACTTTGTTATCAACAGTTTTACTATTATTACTTTATTAAGAAGCGCTAATTATTATGAATTTAAAGTACTATGTAAACAGTTTCTTTAACTAGCGTTTTTTATACTGACTAGAAGAACAAATTTGCTCTGATATAGCAGTTGAGAGAGAATTTGAGAGAAAAATAATTCTTGGCACTTGTTGTATTCATTTCAATCATCAACATCGCTTTGTTTATTATTCAACCCAGTGAGCTTTCGTAGACATTTCAAGCATACCAATCGGTTTTTTTTTACATCGGAAATAGTTACGATTTCTGTGTCTTTATAACAATCAATGTATCCCATTTTCAATCGATATCATTAATCGATTGGCCCGATACTTGTTGAAAACTTATCAACATAATATGAATGCAACTAAGTAGTTCGTAATTTTCACTATAATTCAGTCAAACATGACAATATTGTGTCACCAACACAGTGGCTACAGACAGTCTATTATCTACATCTGATGAAGCCACTGTGTTGGCGAAAAAATATTGTAATGTTGGATTGAATTATAATAAAATTACAAAGTACTTACTTTCGTTCAGATTGTTCAATCGATATGTCTAATGCTTCCTGAACGTCTGTTCATATTCGAGCTTGTTTCATAAAATTCGGTAGCCTACTTTTCATAAATTCTTCACCAATGGCAATGCCGCTGACTTTGAATTTTACCATTGATCTACGAACTCTAAAGAAAGAAACTCAATCATCTGTTTCAAATTGTCTTGTAGTTAACTGATTTCTTTTGCAGCCTCAATTGTCGATAAAGATTTCACTCTCAATAACAGATGACCACTTTTCAATACTGCTCAGTGAAAAACTCAGTGAAAAGTTGCCACGACAATGTAAAATCCACAAATCGCATGCGCGATTTTGAAAAAAGTTTTTGATAAGTGAGGACATTCTTCAATGCTTGAAAAGTATTCCAATCGAAAAAATTGACACCTTTACAAAAAAGGGGAAGTTTTTGCGCCCTGGAGTCATCCTTAAGAACAACGGGTCCCAAAGTTGGGACATTTACTTAAATGCAGCTACTGCCTCTTCAACTCAATTTCACCCGTTTCTGCTCTGAAGCATATACTCAAGTGTTTACATCTGGGATTCCCTAAGTCCAAGGGGCTTTAGTTTGCGTGTAAAAAATATTTATCTTCACAATCAATAATTTGCGATTCACTAAAATCAATTCGGTTTCGATAGTGAAAACAAAAATGTTTCGTAATATGCTATCGAAGTTGGCAGATAGTACTATACTGTTCGAATTAATTGGGACAGATGATATTAAAGGATAAAAAACAATATTTTCATAAAATCTTACCTTTTAATGAAGTGAATACATTCAAAATAGATACAAAACCCACCTACTTCCAGTCGTCCACAGTCCACGCACGGAACTTTTGGCTCATGCTAAAGTTTCTTCATCATTTTCTGGGTAAGCAGTTGCTTTCTTCTTGGTCTTCTTGCCTTACGGCCGACCTCCAGCAGTCGTTTTCGCACAGTTGAGGTGCTCACCTCCACAACAGAAATCATTAAATCCCTTCGAAGATCAGTGCTTGTGTTTCTCGGATTAATTTTGCTATTTCTTATCAACAATTTGTCTGTTCTTGGAGTAGAGTTTCCTTTTCTTTTCGGAGACAATGAGCCACTTTCTTCATATGTTTTTAAAATTCTAGAAACGCTGGACTTTCCAACACCAACAGCTTCAGCTATATCTTTTGCAGTCATTGATGTGTGTTCATTAAGCGCGATAATTTCGGAACGCTTCCTCGGAGTGATAACCATCTTTGGACCAGACAATAGTACTCGACAGAATTGAAGCTGAGCACAAAAAATTAAAAATTTGTGGTTTTCAAGACTAACTTAAAAGCAGGTAGAAAACTAATTTATGCTGTAAATATATGGAATATTCTTCGTTCGATATTACCACTCAGTATTTTTTTAATTGTTATTCAGAATTGTTGAAGTTACTGTTGGTTTTAATTGTCTAATTATGATTCTGTTTCTATGATTCATTTGTAATACATATGAGAGCATTTACTCTGTTTTTCTTCTTTCAGCTTGAAAAATTTCATCGTGCTCATGAATTCAAATTACTGAAAGTTGTTGACAAAGTTCTAACATTTCAACCGATGCCTCTAAATTTAACAGGAACAAAGCGAATTGTGAAGTTACCAACTCAAATGCAGGGTGAATTTCATCTAACTCGATTAAGGACTTATTCGATAACGTAGTTGCACTTCGTCACTGAATCCTATGAGGTTAACTCAATTTTAGGCAATGTAATGAATGAAAGTATTTGTCATTCACGTTTCAACTACTTTTGATTAAAATTGCTACGCGGTTAAAATTACAGTCAGATTCGCAGAAAATATCGCAGTCGCGAGATATTAAATTCTAATAATAATCTGTCAAGGTCTTCGCTAGGACAGGATGAAGCGTTGTTTCATTTACGCCAACGATTAAGCGCAAATACAATGTCTCACACTTCATTCCCCGTGTTGTATATGCACTTTGAAATGAACACGAATTGGATGATATATTTGTTATGTAGAGTTAACACCAGTTCCTAACGCCAGTTAACATCGAATGAGCCTTGAATGTTTCTTTACTGATTCATCGAAGTGCCTGAATGTATGAATAAAGAGAAAGTCTTTAATTTTTTGTATCATCAACCAACACTAACTCTTCATTTTTTCTGACTTTCCGGATGCATTTTTACGTTTCCTATACAGCCTTGTAATAGGCCTCCATTACTGGATAGAAAACGAAGTGCACAACTATACTTTTATTCTTCTCTTCAGTAGCGTGTTCAGGACTTATAAAACAAAAATTATTGCGTTGTGTTTGCTCCAAGGACAACAACTGCTGTTTTATTCAACAACTAATAACTTTACGTTACTGTATCAATTTACAGTTACTTCAGCTACACATAGGACACTTTTGTATCATTAAAAACAGAACTTGAAGTGTATGACGGTCTAGAAGAGTGTTTCTCAACGTGGGACCCGAGACCCACAGGAGGGGTAATTTTATTGTTGAGGAGGGCAATTCGAAAATGAACTTGATACGAGTTCAACGCTTTCGCAATTCTTAATTTAAACTTTTTCCAATTTTTCGGAGGGACAAAATACAAATTTTAGGAAGACTTAGGTGGAAAAAAGGGTGGGAAAGGTCTAGAAGGATCGGAAGAAAAATTTTGCCCGACATTTCTGTGATGTACATTATACTGGTGTTCAGCACAAAGTTCGTAATATTTTTCCAATATAATAGAACTTGCCAGTTAACACTTGGATATACTATTTCTGTGCAGCTGGACACCAGCTAAGAAATGTCTGCAAAGTTTTTCCGAGTCCTTCTCAACAATCCTACACTTCGAACGTTGTACTCAGTTGGTATAAAAGTGCCTAATCTGTAGCTGAAGTAACTGTAAAATGATCTTCAGACACTTTCACAGCACCAAGATCTACCGATTTTTTTCCATTTTTTTTGTCGCAGAAAAGTCTTCGAACTCACTCTACCATACACGAGAGGGTTTGTATTGTTTGTTAGATAGAGGGATATCTTGTTAGTTTCTCACTGGCTTCATCCGCCTTTTGAGGAGAAAGAGCATTGGTGCGTTTGGAAAAACATCGAGAAACTGTATGGTTTGGATGCATGCGACTGATGATTCCCATAATAGGATGTTGTTCGAAATGAACTAAATATACAATCTAGAATGTTGATAGTTTTCGTGTTTTTTTCGTTTCACCGATTAACTAAAAATTTTCAGAACCATATCCGTATTCTCGGATTTTGACACAAAACTATATTCAAATGAACATCTGCGCATGTATATGTTTAACTATTCCGATTATTTTAGTTGTCGTGTGTTGAGTAAACAATTCATTTTGGGTATTGTTGTAAAATACGAATCATGCGACAACAACAACAACAAAATACGTTTATTAGGTGCTTTGATTAATTACATTTAATTTTTTCCATTGCCTTATACAAATTGGGAAGTCTTGCGACCTTCTTCAACCCTGTGCAAACTTAATTATCTTTGTCCAAAAAAAAACATTTTGAATTTTGTTATAGGATATAGGCCTAAAGGTGCGGCTGTGGCCGACTTCTTTATTACGTGCCATTCGGTCGAATGTTAGGCTTTCAATTCATCTGACATTTTATGGTAAAGGAAACCACAGAAAATTTTACCCACGTAATTAACTGTCGTGCACTTTTGATGACGCGCACTACGGGATTCTCACGCAGTGCTACTTATCTCGCACGCTAGCGGATGCGGAGGGGTATATCCTGTAGGTAGTCGAGGACATCGTCAGGGGTATCCTAAAGTGCTTGAAGGATCCGTGCTGGTGGGGAGGGGAGTTTAATTTTTAGTTTTCTGCTAAGGATAGATCCGCGTCTGTTCCATGGGGCGTCAGCGTCGCTCGGGCTTTCAGATTGGGTCCGTTGAGAGTGCGTTGGGCATAATGAGCTTGGAGCTTTTCGATGTGGGTGAAAATTGGGGGCATTTTGGTTATTTCATGGACAAGAATAGACGGAAATTGTCTGTGAAGTCTGAAGATGCTGCGGCAGATTGCTCTTTCGATAGTCTTCACTAGACGTTTCGAAAGAGTGGAGTAGAGCAAGCATCTGTACGCAATAACAGGGCGAATGAATGCCTTATATGTGTTGAGGAGAGTCCGGGGATCGCACCCTCGGATTCTATCTCGAAGTGCATACAGTAGGTGAATCCTGCGCCTGAAGAGGCATAAGGAGCATGTCGAGAAGAAGAAGCTTTATATTACGCCATAAAAGAAAGCTCACAGTTTAAGCAAATTTGTGACCCTTACATCTTATGCTAACTTACTAGTTCGAACGTACACTTATCTATACATAACATCGCTTGTGTTGTGGATTTTATCGGCTAATCTGTTTTCAATAATTTTTTCCGCAAACTAACCGATTTTAAAATACCTAGAGCAAAACAAAAAAAAGATATATGTTATGTTATAAAGATCAAACGTAGTATGTTACGCTCATAAGATGCGCGCTGATGTTTTGTCACACTATACAAACACTCGTCGCGTAACAAACAATTGTTACGTGACGGTGGTACGATACGAACCATTGTTTCAGTTCTGTATGCACCATGAGATTCGAGTATCGGTATTCAAACAACTTTCTTTTTTGAGTATGAATCTCTATTGCAATTATACAAAATTAGGAATTTCCTACGAAAATTGGTTCGACAAAAGTTTATCTATAAAACTTAAAGGTGTGCCTTTATAGCATGGAAAGTATAAAAAAGAAAATGAAGAAAAAATTTAACTACACTTGAATTGATGATGAGTATTCTCAATGAAAAACCAGATACAGTGATTATATTACATTTAAGGTATCATTGTGAAAAACATGTTTTTTTATTATTTTATACTCAGTCAGTTTCGAATTAGGTATATGAAAGCAAGATCAAATTTCTGATAACTTCATAGACATATTGATTACCTTGAAACATTCATGAAGAATTTTGTTTTGTTACGGAAACATTATTACAAATTTAGGAATAAATAAAAACTTAGAGTTATCTACATTAATTTGTTTGAAATAACCAGTTTTCACATGGTAACATCTTGCTTATACACTAAACAAAATCAGTAAGTATCGCTAATCATCAGAAGAAACAGTATTTATGTAGATAATTAAAATAAACATTTCGTTTAACGTTCCACTATTTATTTTAAATAACACAAATTGTCAATATGTTTTGGTTTACGAAATTTTATCTGTGGGAGGTCTTCCTTAATTGGAATCGGTTTTTGAAAACAATTTCGTATTGAATTATTTTCATACTTCATTCAACACATCTCTTTGATGTTATCGAAATTAATTGATTAATGTGAAAAACTTAATTGCGAAAATAAATTTTAAAACCATTATATTACGAAATTCTGATTGTTTGAAAAAAAACTTTATTCACCTAGGTACAAGGTACACAAACAAAAATTGGAGTAATTTTTCCAAAAGTAATTGTCAATAAAATGTCTGAATTTTCACTTGTGTTGTGTCCCTTTGTGAATGTTTGAAAAAAAAAGATTATTATCTACCTATATTACCTACTTGTGTTTTAGATTACTTGGGAAAAATTTTGAGTACTTTTGCCATAATATTATATAACATTTTCAATTTTTTTCCATTGTGATCATTTTTTATATTCGCAATTGATTCTAATTTGAATTTTTCTCTTCTCTATTTTGTATTTTCTTTTCTATTGAATTTGATTTTAGGTCAGGTATTTAAATTCATGGAATGGTCAAATAACGCTTCGGCGAACCCTTCACCTCTATGTGCACCCAAACAATAGAGAAAAAATGGGAATAAAAACTACAATGCATTTTATAAGCTACAATATTTCGTTCAATGCATTATGCTATCTGTTAATGAGACAAATAGACAAAGTGTTTTTATTTATAAATGTTTCAACGTTAATTTTATACAAGTTTCATGTTTTTCTGTTCAAATTACGTAATATGATTGATGAAGTACATAGTTCCTGTTTCAATTTTTTCAAAGAACGATGTATATTTCTTGTAATAATTAACGCGTCAATTTTCAACCAGGTTATCGATTATCCTTGAACAATTATTAAGTATATGCAATTGATTTAATTGTATCAACTCCCTTATTCGAATCGTATAGAGAAAGCGGACTTGCGATCGAACATTGCATATCAAAATAGCAGAAATATCAATTGTAATAAATTGTAATTGATAAACCATTCAACAAAATGTACGAGTGCGTCCGTATTCGTATATTTCAATTATTTTGGCACTTCGAACATTATGTTAATTTTCTATTTTCCACGTTTTTTTGTGGGTATTTTGTATTCAATTATATATTCTGAACTCTATCTTTGTATAAAACACCTGTATCCGACCGGGGCTAAGTTTAATAGATTCTTTGCAATCAGACTTTCAATTTCCACTATTTTTCTAATTTCTAACACAATCGAAATGAGGCTCCTGTTTTTTAAAGTTATCTTTTTTGTTTATTACACATATTTACATACCTACGATATGGTAATATCTTTATAAGTATTACTTTCTAACATAAAATCTTAACATGTTAGCAAAAATTACATATTTTCATTGATTTATCGATCAAATAATAATGGACGGAATGAGGAGCCCCATAAAATATGAGAATTCCTCATTCCGACCACTCGGTCGGTAACAGGAGTTTTGGCACTTTGTAGATAATGTTAATTTTATATTTTGCAGGTTTTTTTGAAAGTGTTTTCTATTGAATTATATATTCTGAATGCTATCTCTGCATAATATACCTGTATGCGACCGGGGCTAACTTTAATAGATTCTTTGCAATGGAACTTTCAATTTCCACTATTTTTCTAATTTCGAACAAAATCGAAATAAGGTTCGTTTTTTTCAAACTTACATTTTTTGTTTATTATACATATTTACATACTTACGATATTGTAATATCTTTCTAAGTATATCTTTCTAACATAAAATTTCAACATGTAATCAGAAATTACATATTTTCATTGATTTATCGATCAAATAATAATGGACGGAATGCGGATCCATATAAAATATGAGCATTTCCTCATTCCGACCAATTGGTAGGTAACAGGAATTTTGCACTTTGTAGATGATGTTAATTTTTTATTTTAGAGATTTTTCTTTAAGTGTTTCGTATTCAGTTATCTCTGTATAATACACCTGTATGCAACCGAGGCCCACTTAAATAGATTCTTTGTAATTGGAGTGTCAATTTCCACTATTAAAAGGTGAGAATGCCTGTGATTCATAATCATAGATGTTCATAAATCAACAAAAGTTTCACGAAATCTCAGAGTTAATATTAGTTATTTCAGTTATAATAATTCAATATTACACCTGCTAAATATAATATTTAATAGTGTTAGCAGTTACTTGAAGTAAATCCATTATAATTGAATATAAACTTGAATTTAATTCATTATTCTGTAAGCATCTGAAGAAGTCGTTTGTAACGACGAAACGCGTCATGCTATGTAGTCAATAAAGTGTAAATCATAAGTTCAAGTGTTTGAATTTAAGGTTATATTCAATGCTAAATATAAATTGACAAATACATGTCAATTTATGATGACAAATACATACTCTGTTACACAAAATTTTATTGTTGCTTGATAATTGTTTTCTTCTTTATTTCGAACTGTCTGCTTTGTTTTTAAAAAACGGGGGAAATACATTTTCCTGCAATACCTAATATATTTCTGTGAAATTAAGCCAATTATTTTTTTTATTCATGAGAAGATTTTATATATTTTTTTAAATACTGTATTTTTAGAACTAAAAAGGATTGACTACAAGTGTAACAGAAACTATAATCTCATTGTGGGCCACAGGAAAATGTTATAAAGAAAAATGGTCCATGAAAGTCTGTGGAGCTTAGTATTGAACAAGAGTTTGTGAATAAGATACTATTGAGAATTTATATTTACTATTATTTACAAGGAGCGAACTATTGAACACGTGGTTGTTGTTGTAGTTACTCGATGGAAGTATGAGCCACAGTTTGTTCAGCATAGAAGTGACAGTCAGACAAGAGAGAAATTGTATGTTGGTAGCCAATTTGTATGTTGACAGTTGATGGTGGGGCGTCCCAATGTGGTCACAGAATAATGTTACTATTCAGTGATATGTTTTCTCCCATCGGATGACATATGACAATCTCCCTACATAAGTATAGTTATTAAGTCCAAGAATGAGCAGAAATTACAGTGTCTGTGTATCTAACATTTAGCAAGAAACACTTCAAACAGATTCAATAAATTCAGAAGAACATATTTTAATTGCCATGAATTTTATGGTTATGTCAATATATTTAATATTCCATGGTGAGCATCTGGAGTAATATTCACTATAAAATCACAACAGAATTATGTATTGAATAGTATTTTCAATGTTACTCCAATATTTCATTTTCGGTCTTAAAAAGTTGGACCATGTTTCAGAGAAATCTTGTTTATTGAGGTGGTTGAGGATGGTCGATAGAGTTGTATTATTATTTAGTGTTTATTCATAAAGTACTGCAGACTTCTAGGCCAGAAAATTTGAAAAAGAAATTAATTTATAGGTGTAACTCTCATAACATAGCTTCGAGACAACCATTTGTCCTCAATATGTCCAGAACACCGAACATCTGGTTTTCTAAAAGGGATTTTCATATGTCGCAGTTAATCTTTATAATGCTCTTGATGACAATTATAAGAATGCCGGTTTCTCATTTTAAGGTTGAAGTTGAGGAACATATTTTATTTAGTTAGTACAGATGGCCATACACATATGAAATGGTGAATGAATAATTGGCTTTTCTTTATTATATTTTTTGCTTTTTTTATCGTTATTTTTTAGTTATAAGAAAATCATCATCGACGAGCAATGCTTTGAAGTTTAAGTGGAAGAGTAGCCATTCTTCCACTTCTCCTTCAAAGCTATCTATTCTTACTCACAAGTTTACAATTTTGTAGTTATCATGTATGTGAGTGCATAAAGTCAAGTTTTTATTGTTATTGTAATTATTTTTGAACATTTTTCCGAAGAAAAAGAATTGTACTCCTACCATCATCTTGTCGTTCATTTCTAACGGGAGTTTTTTTTAGAGGTATAGAACTTCAAGCTGGAATCACTGTTGAAGATGGCGACCGATTTAACAGCTGAGAAGTGATTTATTCTCAGTTTAGTTTGGCAATTCATCATGAATAGACTCACGCCTGAAAAACGCTTGCAAATACAGCAATTTTATTTCGAAAATAATGGTTCTTTGCGGAATACGTATCGCGCACTACGTCCATTTTATCGACGTAGCACTTCTGGTTGAACAGCTACGTCAACAAACAAAACTGCCGCATTTGGAGTGAAGATAATCCTCAAGTGAATGTCAAAACACCGTTACATCCAGAAAAACTGACTGTTTGGTGCGCTTTATGGGCTGGTGGAATCATTGGTCCGTACTTCTTCAAAAACGATAATGACCAGAATGTTACAGTCAATGGTGATCGGTATAGAGCCATGATTATTAACTTTTTCGTTCCTGAATTGAACAACCAAGATGTCCAGGAGCTGTGGTTTCAACAAGACGGCGCAACATGTCACACAGCTCGTGCCACAATCGATTTATTGAAAGACACGTTTGGTGACCGCCTAATTTCACGTTTTGGATCTGTAAATTGGCCTCCAAGATCTTGTGATTCAACACCGCTAAACTACTTTCTGTGGGGCTATGTAAATTCATTGGTCTATGCGGATAAGCCACAAACGCTTGGCCATTTGGAAGACAATATTCGCCGTGTAATTGTCAATATACGGCCACAAATGTTGGAAAAAGTCATCGAAAATTGGACGTCCAGATTGGACTAATGTAAAATGATTGGTCTATGCGATAAGCCACAAACGCTTGACCATTTGGAAGACAATATTCGCAGTTAAATTGTCAATATACGGCCACAAATGTTGGAAAAAGTCATCGAAAATTGGACGTCCAGATTGGACTACTTCCGAGCCAGCCGTCATATGCCGGAAATCATACTTAAAATGTAATACCACAAGAATATCTTCCGAATAAAAAAAATTCTTGTCAATCGAATGATTCATTGTTGTTTTATTGTAATTTAAAATTCTATACCTCTTAAAAAAACACCCTATATATCTACTATTGGTATTATCAACCTTTTTGTATATGGAGTAAAAATTCGAGGAAATGTACATATTTATCATTCTCATATGAAATGAACCCGAGTGTTCATATTACAAATATTTGAAGACCTCGACACACCGACACTCTAGAAAGCCGTGAATTCTGTTATTCCCTTTCCACCTAACTCCGGTTCTAATCTAATTTTATTCCTTCTACAGAGTTCCGAGATCCTAGACGCATGAATATAAATAACCAACTGCGAAGCCAGGTTTCATTATTCATTTTCTCTTGTTAGGAACTTGTGTGCAATTATCGAGGTCTTGTAGTGAAGGTAGACGCCCTGTAAAATCTGTGGATTAATTCGGAGTAACAGTTTTTATATTTACAGTGTATTTATTCAAAGTTGATTGAATGCCCGCTGATCTCTTGGTGAAACATTGTTTAATATATTAAACTAAAACACTTGGCTTGGTTTCACAATATTTGTAATAAATACTTCACAATTGTTTCGGGGTGTTACCCCATTTTCAAAATGTAAACCAGTTTAATTTTTGAAAATGGGAAACAATTGACAAGTCCCTATTATAAATTTTATATAACCAAACCAAGAGTTTTTATTTAATATATGTGTATTTAATCATCAAGAATATTTGCATATACCTACTTATATAGACATACAATACTAAATAGTTTTTTCCGGAAAAATTGTTGAAACAACAGTGAAAATAACGGTATAGCCCGCACTTCCAAGTAGCCGTTGACACATGTTTCGAACTTGTTGGCTCTCATCAGGAAGGCGTAGTGAAGTATCAGATGTACCAACTTAAAGACTATTTAATTATGTATTTGGTTATTCTTCAACTTTCATTTTTCTGTGACACTTCGATTTTTTCTGCTAAAATTTATATTTCTGCAGAAAAAATTGAACAATTTTCAATATTTCTTCCTATATATATTGCGAAAGTGAGAGATAGGTATGAGACCCAAAAAGCAAGTGTAAACATCAGCTTCTACATCCGGGATGTAGCAAAAAATCTCAATAACTTGTAAATCCAAAGGAAGTAAGTTGAATAAACGCATGCCTATTTAGTGTTGTCTCCTTTCAAATTTTAGTAGTAAATGTTTTTGTATCATGGATAGAAAAACAGGAGGAATCTTGTCTCGTAGGTATTATTTCCTTTGAAATATGGCAAAAAATAAATTTTTGGCATCTTCAGGAAATCAAAAATACGATAAATGTATTGGACCAGAAATTGTTTATATTGTATGTGATAAATTGCAATACCCAAATTCTCGTTAGTCCAACTAAAATGATAATCTCAAGATTTTTTCTTTAATGAGAGAAACTTAGACTAACTAGACTAGCTGCCGAAAAAATTATTCCATGCGCTAAAAGAGATTGGTTGGCAAAGTAGAAAATTCTTACTCTTTGTCCTAGCAATCCAAGACAACATCCAAGAAATTGACAATGCCGCAAGACACAGTTTTCCATCGACTGGTGACCACAGAAAAAGTTTCAGTCTTATCATGAGATAAAGGACCATCGTCGTTATACTTACGGTAGAAACTGTTTCTCTGCCTGCTTTGACACTCTTGATCTTGAACATCATTTGATATAACCAAGACATTGCATTGACCTGCAATTAGTAGGCGGCTTTGTGTAGCAAAGGAATTTCACAGTGAAAATGAAACACAACGGTCCCAACACGCTTCCCTGGAGAATGCCTGCAGTAAGATAGCTTTTCAGAGGAGTGAACTTTTTAAATTTTTATGTTCAAAACGTTTTATAAAGGAAATAATATTAACAATTTTGTAGTGAGTTCTAGGTCTGTGTTTGAAAAATAATGGGAATCTGTAGTGGAGCAACCTACTTATTTCTTTTAGATGCTTAAATACACAGTGAAGACTATTTATTACTTCATTTCAATAAACATCCAAGTTATAATGAAGGAGTCGGTGCAATTTCGCTGTTTCAAATTGACCGATATTTATTCTGATTCATTTCTACTTTATTTCGTTTGCATGAGACACACTTTATTTTGCAATGGACACTTGCCAAGTGGAAATCCAATGTATAAATTCTACGACGCGGTTTATAACTAATGTGTACTATTTCAGATAATAATACTCGTAAATATTTGAATTCTCAAACGCGATACTAACCGGGCTCCTTCATTTTACAAGCCACGAAGTACCCAATTACTGTCGTTTTTGCAATAATAAATTGGCGGGATAATTGTGCACGTATTTGCTTCATTTTATTCAGTTTATTACAATAACGGAACAAAACCTTTGGTAATTTAAGGTGGTATTTTACATACGAAGCGACATCAGATATACTGAGAAAAAAAAAAAACCTGATTATTCTTGTAATATTATACGGTTCGAGTATTAATCAAGCAGAATTTTTTTTCATTTAAAGCCGCATTTTAGATAAAACTGGCATCAGACATACTGAAAAAATTAAAAAAGTATTGAATAATCATATCGAAAGAAAAACTATATGCTCTTGGAATGTTATAGGGTGCCTCTAACAAAACATTATAAAGTTCTGTTCAAGTAATATTCGAACAGATTATTTTCAATTAAACGCCACTCCCGCTTGTCAGAAAAGTGAGTGGAGCTCTCTCCCCTCCTCTCATGCTTATTTTAATATTAAAAGATCTATTTTTCAATCTCGTAAATAACGTTATTTCATCCAGTTACTGGCGTAACGATTATTTTGCCCTGAATATCCGCGTAATTGTTGAAAATTACTTACACAATCAAGCATAGACCAGTAGGTTAGCTAAGGTTAACTTATAGCTCATATTTAGACCGAAATTATCAAAAGTCAACAATTTTTTCAAATCGAATTCAATGTCACCCAAATCCTCTCTCTCTCCAACAAAATTATCGATGTTAACAAAAACTGTATTATACACATTTCCTCAAAAAGATATCAAAAAATTGCAAAAGCTCCAAAATAGAGCTTTTGCAAGTGAAGTGCAATAGGTATACACCTGTATCACTTATGTTAGAAACACTAAGCTGTTTGAAAATTAGGCAGCATATAGAGTATAAAACTTTATACTTTATCATTAAAATAAAATATTTCAAGGCCCCTAACTATATCTTTAACCGTGTAAAATACGTTGAAGATGTACATGGTTACCAAACAAGATCTAGGGAACAAAATTATTTCTATATTGATAAGTGCAGTACATCTAAATGCCTAAATAATTTATGTGCGAAAGGAATGATTTCATTCAATAGTCTAGATCCGCAACTAAAATTACGTGAGAATCATAATGATTTTAAAAAATTATTGTACCTTTTTGTATAAAATGATATTGAAGGCTGAAATATTTTGCTTGCTGTTTGTATATATAGTTTCTCTTTTGTGAACTTCATTAACTGTTGTAAATAAAGTTACTTACTAACATTTCCTGTCCCACTTTAATGCTTGCTTGTTATTTAAATCGTCGTAAAGGCATGCTAAGAAAAAAATCAGCTTAATTCAAATATACCTAACACTTGAGCTGAATTAGCAATAAGGCTGTCTATAATTTTTCATATTGCCATCACGTTGGGGCTATTATTGTATTTATCGGAAGAGAAACAGTGCATAACGGACTAGTGAATGACAGCCCGAACGAAATGATCCACCTAAAGACGTGTAGACCTTCATAATACGAAGTTGTCATATTTCCTCTCAAGTCTTGTCCAATTGAAGAAGGTTGTGCTCAATCTGTCAAGAGATATATTCATTCCTAAGGCCGATATGACAGTGGTACTGAATGGATTTCAGTTGTTTTTTTCAAATGAAATATCGATCGTTGAATCATTCCCCTTTGGATAATTCAATGCCAGCTGCAGATCAAGATATCGGTACTCAATACCAGACATTATTAGTTTGCTTACGGAATTAATTAATGGTATAAAAGGAATTTTAATTTGTCTGTGTCGCATTGTCATCAGTTACGTGCTTTGTTTTTCGATGAATGTGATGAGGTATTTTATCAGGATGAACCTTCGGTTCAATTGTCTATATATAAGGTATAAGTACATAATTTATTCAGTAATTTAATAGTAATTTAGTAATAATATGGAACATTATTTTGTTCTGCTCATCAAAATATTGAGAAAAGTAATTTGAAGATGGTCGGAAATAATATTCGAATATACATTTGCGATAACTTTGTAAAAATTAACTCGCTGTGCTCTTTTTGTAATCTGTCTGCATTTAAATATTGGAATGAATGTCACGTCTCCATCTTTCTGAAGAGACTTCCACCCAGTGGAAAATGGATCAACCCCAGTGGAGAAATGGATAAGAAAAATATTTATATTTAGAGATACGATGAGATGGTAAAGTAACTAACTCTATACCATCCACAAACATCTAAACCTCACCCGGGATTCGAACCCACATCTCCAATCAAGCCTTATCTCAAGTCAAGCAAATTTTTATTTACAGAAAATATTAACAAAATAAAGATACACCATATTATGTATTATAATTAGCTTAGATGATATAATATAATTAACTATGATAATATTCAGCTGTGTAAAAAATTTTACCTTAAATAACTTACACTTAGTACATAATTCCTTTTTCATTACAATTATATAATTTTTACAGTTTCTACATATATTTCATACATTTTCATACATATATTTCATATTACGTACATTTATTTCAATTTTGACAAATATCATCTAGATATATATTGAGGATCATATATGCGTAGATGATCGTTTTGTCTTTAGGTATTTATTTATCTGTTTTATTGTACATTGTCATTTTATTTAAATATTTTAAGTCGCTATACAGGAAACTATTGGCTAAATCCTCCTTCCGTGTGAAGAATCGTTCGTTACCTTTTGTATTGGATTATGAATTGGCATCTCTAGTAGAGAACACCAAGGAATTGTTTTTATTACCAGGTAGTGAAATTTTGGTTTATATTCTTTCGTTGAATATAGGTAAATTTTTATATGGCAGTTTGTGTTTGATGTATTGTGTTGTACGAGTATGCTATGATGTTTGTTTTGTTATGTTTTCAGTCAGCGGGTTATTGTTCAATTGAGTTTCGTAAAATTTGTTGGCTATGTTATTTATTTATTCAACATACACTGTTTCACAGGACATGCACTAATTACAAAACAGGAAACACAACAGATACAAAAAACAAAATTGGTAGTACAAAAGTTTAAATTTTGTACTTTCAAATTTTAAAGTTCAATTTTAAATGAAGTAGTTTGTGATTTGAATCACAATACATATCAGTTTAAACACACAAATACATATACATTGACATATTAACACTTATACACACATAATTATATGAGTGAATATGAATTATGTTCGTGAATACACATAAATGATTGTTCTAGCAGAGATTATGTATATCAAGGAAACTTGCCTTAAAATCAGTAACAGAACAGTTGAATATATCCACCTTGGTTCCCAAAATATTACATTGTTCACACATCGTGTGCAATGGAGAAAATTTTAGAACATTCGTTCTAGCTGCTAGCTGCTGGCAGGTAGAACTTGAATTCACTTCTGGAAGAAACTCTTGGAACAATAAAGTTAAGCTTTTTCAATAATTCTTGACATTTCACTTTATTGTTAAATATTTTATGCAAAAAGATTATTGCATAGCATTTTCTTCGCGCACTGAGTGTGTCCACATTATGTCGACTTGTAATGTTCATGTTCATGTTGTATGTCTATAGGTGGATATATTCCATCAATTCTGAAGCTCAAAAGTATCAGGAAATTTCGTTGTATAGACTCCAGTTGTCAATGTGTTGTCTGAGTGATCTCTTAATATTTCATTTTGAAAAATTTGAAAAGGTCTGAGAGTTGGATCGCTATGTTACACCACACTGGAGCAGTGTATGTTATTAGTGGTCTTAAAACAGCAGTATATCCTTTACTTCTTTTCACTGAGTTTCCTATTTTTGTTGAGGTGTGGAAATAGATTTTTTGAAATTCCAAATGCATTGTTTATGTTGCTCTGTATGTGTCTTTTGAAAGCTAATCCACTGTCTAGTTTACACCTAGATAATGAAGTCTTATCCACTGCTCCACTGGGACAATTGTTCGGTATAACTTCCAGTTAATATCGGAATATTCGCTGAGGGTTTCTTCAGTTTTTCATATCACTTCATAAAACATACATTCGGTCAAGATACAGCTAACCACACGATATAGCTCGGTTTTATATCAAACAATATTCACCGTAAATTTCGTTCTTCCCCCTTTTTTCGGGAAATCCGGATGATCAAATATTGAAAATCCATCTCACCTCTCTGACCCACAGCCCGAAGTTTCTTAATAAAAGTACGCGGCTCGAAGAGGAAGAAAAACATTCTTCTTGTTGATTGCCCCTTTCGCAATAGTTCTTCTGAAGTGGATCCAATAAGATCCAACAAAGGGGCGAGTAGTGCTCGTGCCAACAACTGTTCACTTTATTCTCGGTGAATTTCTCTCCATCATCAGAGCTGGATTATATTGAAATCTGAATGGCATTCTTATGCGAGTTTATCGCTAAATATTCTATTTTGTCAGGAGGGTTGTGAATAGGAAAATTTATGAAAGAAATACTATGTGCGGAATATTCAAGAAAATCCTCGTCACGGTTTCACAGTATGTAACGTTTTGTTGAATTACATGAATTTTTTGAGATGATGACAAATAATAGAATAATAATCATACTTTTGTAGAGTTTTTTTCTGAGGATATTTTTTTCAAGACTTTGATTTCTCGAATATTTTTCAAATGTTCATAGACGTTAATTGGAAACTTTATTCATTTTCCGAATGTTTGAATACCAAAGTTTATACTTTAGTAATGTTTATCAGACATTTGTAATCATTTTGAACTACCAAATACCCCCGTCCACTACAAATAGAGACTGAGGATGTAGTGAATGAGGGTTATTGGAGTATTTAGTTATTTTTTAAAACTATTCAAAAAATTTCTCTATAAGTATTCTATCCAGAAATTTGCTCTCCAGATACCCTTCAAAAAATAATTCTTTCTGAATTATTTGACATTGAAGATTACTCCAAAATACCTGCAGATTCAGGAAGTTTCAATTGGAGTCAACGGTTTTTTTACAATAGGCAAAGTTTTTGGCGTTTAACAAAGTGCTGTAATTTCAACATTTTTCTTTGATTTGGTATATATGTTTTGTGTTTATCTTCTTTCATGTTCTCGTTATGCTTTTTCTTTGAGTGTACCTCAAATTTGACATCCAGATGTTGACATTTGACAATTCATTCCAATATAATCTTAGTTATTTTCTCTTTGATACTTCTCATTAAAAAGGTAAACTATCCTGATTATTTACTGTGTCATTTCGACACTCAATTCTTCAATATTAAAATTCATAGTAGAAAGGTACATATTGAAAATTTTATCGAATTTTTATAGAAGCACTTGAGCCCAATTTTAAAAGAAGCTTTACTCAAAAAACCTGCACATTCTACCTAATAGTGGGAGTTCAAGAAAATAGAATAAATATATTAGTTCTGCATTTTCATTAATTCATTTCAAGTGTGTTCTGTAACTTCGGTTCTTAGTTTCTAACGAAAATTTTAAATATCTTAACAACTTCTTTGGCAATAGGCTAGAATACACAGTGATTGGTGCTACCTCTAACTCGTGGAAGGTGGTGTCACAATGATAAGGCGAATTATCTCTTATAACGTACGTAATGTTTTAAAAAGTTGCACTCTTCTTATCTATGAATTTTCTTCACTATTGTCTACGAATTTCAACAATTTTCTTGGCTGACTTCACTTCAGTGAAAATGTCCTTTTATTTCTTAATATGATGTCCTTCATTAAATACTTTATTTTCATTATTTATAGTTACCAATCGGGTCTTTCAATGAAAAATATTCAATGAGTAACTAATGTGGCCAAAAAATTATGCAGTAAATGAACATTTGTAAAGTCACATGTATTTTATGATATATTAATTAAGAATTATTGATTTCACTAGTTTAATACAAGGGTTTTCAACATTATGTATATATTTCGATCATTTCGTGAATAGATGCAAGATATTTTGACATTATTTTCAGCACAGTTCAGTGTCATTTCTAGTAATCAAGTGAATATAATATAAAATACAATAACTTCTCATTGTGCTTTCTTATTTGTTTCGATTATTGAGCAATCCACTCAACACATCAATAACTTTTAAACATCACATCAAACCCCATTACATTCACTGTCGGTATCTAGATCAAAAGAAACGTGATAATTCAGCTGTCAAGGAGAATAATGGTGTCAAACTGAAGATCCCAATGATCATCGTCTGCATTCTTTCCATATCGAACAGTATTTTGTTCATTAATCCTCGACATTTCTCTAAAAACAATCGCCCAGCAAAACAAGACGCGCTATAGCAGTCACTTAATACATTTCGCAAGAAGCGACAACCGGGCTATCAACGAAATAATCAAGATACGATGAGCATTCCAAATATTTCGCCGCAAAGCATTCGCCGAGAATACAAAAGCCTTAAACCGCAGAAACCGCAATGATAAATCCAGCAGTAGTAGCTTTGTCCGGATTTCACCGTCAAATTCGAGTAGCAAGTCTCCTTGCAACATTCGCGGTTTTTATATAAACCTTAATGACAAGAGACATGTGAATGCCAACCGGTGTCTGGACGGTCGGTAATATAGTTCACCAAATAATTACCGTCTCGCACTGCAAGTTTCCCTGTAAGGTATAATTTATGTGGAAGTGGCCTGTCCGTACTGCGGGCTACTCTCTCGCGATAATAATCTTCGGAATTTTTACTAAACGTTTAATTGGTTATTGATAGAATTGAATAATATCGGCGATTGGATGCCTGACGGCATGTGAAGATTAATTTAGCGCGATTATGATGTTGCTTTGCGCCAGTGGTTCTCAAACGTTTCACCCCGTAAACCTCTTCCACACCACGATGTTTCTGTAGACACCATTTCACGTCTATGTCTGTATTCCCCAAACATTTCACCTCGTATAACTCTCAACCATTACACTTTTTCCGTAGATTCCCTTTCCCTCGATCCCAGTGCTTCCCAATTTTGCTTTATGAACCCCTAGTCCATCACACTGACCAGGTCTTTTCAGGTTCTATAGATATCCTGTCCCCCGATCCCAGTGGTTCCCAATTTTGCTGTATGAACCCCTAGTCCTTCACACTCACCAGGGGTTTACGGGTTCCATAGATATCCTCTCCCACGATCCCAGTGGTTCCCAATTTTGCTGTATGAACCCCTAGTCCTTCACACTCACCAGGGGTTTACGGGTTCCATAGATATCCTCTCCCACGATCCCAGTGGTTCCCAATTTTGCTGTATGAACCCCTAGTCCTTCACACTCACCAGGGGTTTACGGGTTCCATAGATATCCTGTCCCTCGATCCCAGTGGTTCCCAATTTTGCCTTTTGAACCCTTAGTTCATTGCACTGACTAGGGGTTTACGGGTTCCATAGATATCCTGTCCCTCGATCCCAGTGGTTCCCAATTTTGCCTTTTGAACCCCTAGTTCATTGCACTGACTAGGGGTTTACGGGTTCCATAGATATCCTGTCCCTCGATCCCAGTGGTTCCCAATTTTGCCTTTTGAACCCCTAGTTCATTGCACTGACTAGGGGTTTACGGGTTCCATAGATATCCTGTCCCTTGATCCCAGTGGTTCCCAATTTTGCCTTTTGAACCCCTAGTTCATTACAAGTTCACAAGTTCCATAGACCCTCTGCCTCATCGACCACAGATGTTTTGAATCTTCCTCATAGTCTGGAGGTGGCAGTGAAGATTTGTCAAAGAGCAGGTCTGAGTTGGAATACCAGCTAATACAGTCGTTTATGTCTATTTCTGATTTCAGTGGTAATAAAGTATCCTAGAAGGTAATGTTTACAAACAGAATTCAAAAAATCTCAGATGTGTCTTCAGAGAAAAAAATCTCACGGAGCTTTAAAAGTTGTCATATGCGCTGTTGACTTAATGACAAAATGGAAACTACTATAAAAAAAACAATAATCTTAATAGTCCAGGATAGATGAAAATTTTGTTTTATCATACCTGCAACTTATCGAAAAAGAAATATGATTGGGTATTTACAGCCCCTTCATATTTCGAGAACTTTTCGTTTGTAGTTGACAAAAACGAATCAACGGAAGTTTGGTGTAATACGAGTGTGCACTAACAATCTGCGAGCTAGATGGACAATTTATTTTTTTAATCGCGAAGTCTGTGGGGTGCGCAGACTTAATTACGTTAACACACTTTGATTGAACAGAGTATTCAACTCATTTAGCATTTTACCCTCATTTCAAATTGATAGAATTATTAAGACACTTCGATGAAGTTTAAACTCGTATAAGATTGAAATTAATGGTAAGATTACCTTATATCTAAGGTGTTTCAAAAGAACTGCTGTTTGTCGTTATAAAATCGAAATTTTCCTCATTGGCAAAATTGATTCCATAGATGGACAGATAACTGATAGTCATTAAAAAATTCCCATGATTTTGAATTGAAATGACAAGGACGAATGAAAATTTGCTATTAATCCTCAGAATTAGCAAAAACACCAACGAGAATTCAAATGATTTCATAATTATGCAAATTACCTAATTTCGAATGAAGTATTCTACTCAATCAAGGAACAGGGTTTAAGATTTTATCTACAATTCTGAATGTCCTGATTATGCAAGAAAGGACCTTAATAATTACGAAACAAAGCTAACTATTTTATACATTCTTGAAAAAAATACTTCAGTAACCTTCGCAATATACTAGCAATGCCAAATATTATTATTTCGAAGGAATTAATTATATCTATTTCTAAGTGTAAATTCTGCGTATATAATAATGGAGTGTAGTGCATTGATTCGTGTAGTCTCTTTTTGATTTCAAAAAGGGAGACTATAGAAAAAGTTTGGGGACCTCTGCCTTAAGCGCTGAAAGCAGACTAGCCTTTTACAATAATTCATCGGTTATTTTATGCTGATTTGATACAGAAAATCAGCTACGTGATGGTGACTAATTTAATCATTGATAGCGTTTTTTTTTAATAAATAGGCCTATACTTAAACGCCAACTCTGAAGGATCATTTGGCTCGTAATTTGTTTACTTTCTCATCATATACTTAATTTTACACGGTACAGCATTACATTGAAATGTGGTCAGTATAAACCACAGACCTTTTTACCCCAAGAGTTTGTCCTCGACAAACCTTAGATAACTTCTCATCCAGAAATTTTTGATGTTACCCAACGAAAAGCCACCCAAATATGTGTAGCGCTGTATTTACCTAATAAAGAGACATTAAACGATCAAATGTTACTGAAATGGTTCAGGAATGAACCCCTTGAAGATTTACTGCGTATTTAATAAAATCCGAGTATCAATCATTTAATTCGACTTTTGTTGACCTACACAAATCTGTCAAATTTCGCGTTACACAAGGTGAAACATCTTTAGGACTTTTCGGATGTGGACAAGTAGAAGGCCTCCACTTCCAAATGGAGACGCTTCGTATGTTACTTGGGGAGACATCTTCAGTAGCAGCGACAGCTCGACTTTGCTGTGTACTCGTTGATCACTTTGAAAGAACTGAGAACAAGCAGCTCTCGCTTCCACTCATTAAAAATCTCTGAAGTTATTCCTTCATTTAAAAAACGTAACCCAAATGACATTGGCAACTACAGACCGGTATCGTTGGTACCTGTTATATCAGTGTTTGTGAAGTTGTTATGCTCACAGATGATTCTTTACTTTGAGGGGAGCAACTTGTTCACGTCTGCTCAGTTTGGTTTCATAAAGAGGAGCACACTGAGAGCAGTGCTTAGTTTTGTTGAACACACTCTGAAGTGTTTTGAGGAGGGAAAGGTGTCGTATAGACTATTTTTGGATTTGACAAAAGCCTTCGACTGTGTATCACATGAGATCTTACTCGAAGAACTGAAGGCTTATGGAGGCTGCGCGGATAGCTGTCCAATATTGTCATCTTATTTATCGAACAGATTCCAGACTGTTTTTTACACCAATAGTTGGTCTTCAAGGAAACCAGTTAATATAGGTGTTTCACAAGGATCTGTGTTGGGCCTCAAATTGGTTTGTAACAGGTTGGTTTTCAATGAAGGGAGACGGTTGAGATGATTTTCACCTTGAAGAGGACTGCTGATTCTTTTCTGAGTGATTCTTCAATGTTTTGGGAGTTGTGTTGGATTGAAGTCTCCGATGAGGTGCCCATACGGATTCGTTGGCTTCTAAGATGTGTAAAGCTGTTTTTCTGCTCGGGTCTTTGGCTGATTCATTCTCACCTTATGTATTGAGGGCGGCATATTTTGCACTGTTGGAGTCCTTGATTCGCTATGCCATTTTAGTCTAAGCTAACTGTGCTTCTCATGTTAGAATTCAAAGAAGAGCCATACGTATATTGGCAGGATTATGGATAAGCCCTAAAATTTGCATATGTAAATGGCCTCTCAAAGGTCGAAAATGACAGTACTCATGGATACTCCACCAGACATGGTGGTCATCTGAGGATGGATCTATGCAGGTTAAGTATTACTCAAAAGGGGATATTTTACACGTCAAAAAAAAATTATTTAATAAGCTTCCTCTGTTTGTCAGGAATTTGGAGATGTCTACTTTTGCTAAAAGTATTAAGTCCTTTCTTATCCAATCAGCATTTTATGATGTGAGTGAATTTTTAGAGTTTGAGTTTTGAAACTGATATCATTTTCTGACGTTTGTAATTGAAAATTTTAAGTATAACAATGTTTTTTCATTTATTTTTGAATGTTTCACACTATTTTGTGTGTTGACGAGCACAAAAAATGTGAGAATTTTTTGTAAAGCATGTAACAAATATATTATTATACCGAAGATGTCTCTTTCACTTGGAGACGAAATATCTGGAAAAAGAAGAGTTAGAGTTGTTAACGGCTCATAAGTCCGGAAGATGTTTTAATGTTGTTTAACATTGGACACAGACCCTGGAAAACCTACACAGTTTCAAATTCAGCCCGAAGTATATTTTAAATGTATCAAAGAATTTCATGGAATTTGGCTATGTGTTTGAAATATACTTTAAAAAATATTTTATGTAATATAAAATTTTAAAATTTGAAAAAACGAAATCTCCGTTTCTGTTTTTCAAGATTTTATTTTTGCATTTTTGAATATTTTAGTATATTTGTTGCTACCGCCTTCCTGAATATCGGAACGATTAGCCGTCAATTTGTAGCTATCACGTTTCCGTTTATAATAAATACGTTACCAAACCCACCAATTTGTTATAAATATAAATCTGGGTAAAGCAAAAGGCGCAATGAAACTGGGATGAATCGCGGGAGTTATTTTAATAATCGCGGTACTCGCAGACCGCTTTCTAATTTCTTCCACTCAATTTGTTCTGGTCGTTTCGCACGACTGCTTCGCTGCCTTCCTGCTTTAATTCGACCGTAATCGAGAACATAACCTACGATTATTGTTAGCTGCCACCATTTGGTATATCTGAAGAAGATTTATTCGCGGTTTGTCACACTGTAATAACACCGCGATGCATAGTTTGTTATTAAATTTTCGCCTACTCTGATGGAAATGCGAGATCTCGAATTTTCAGAAAACATAGTGTAGGTAAAGTCTCGAAAACTAACGCACCGAGTTCGAATCCTAGATCAGACGTATTTTTTTTTGGTAATCCTAGTTAATTGAACTAGGATTAATTTTCAACATTTCAATATCTCAATTTTCTTTTTGAATCCAAAACCTATAGATTTTTATATAAATTTCTGGCTTCGCATAACATGTCCTGTTTGTGAAAGTATGAAAGTTTTTCTGTATGAAAGTTTGCGTTTTTGATTACGTTTAAAACCCCTTTCTGCTTTCTCATACGCTGTAGGAAGGCTGTTGATTACGTGATGAATCCATGATATTCTAAGCATGAGTCTGTAGTACCACATCTCCCATGCTTACAGACGTTTGCATGCAGTGTCTGTCAGAGTCCAAGGCTTCCACCCCAAAAATCTAGCCCTAATGTTAGTATTAAGAAAAAGTAGCATCTAAGAACTTTGACTCCTAGGTGCAAGCATGTATTTAAACTGCACAGCACGCTTCTCATGCAGTTATAATCTGTTCTACTCTTCTCAATTCAGATCTTAATTTCATTTATTTGTTCCCATTTGTTGTTAAGAAAAATGCCCAGGTATTTTATCGATGTACGGTTGGGATCTGTTTCCGCAAAACTGGCCACCAATATCTGGTTTGCTTATCATCATAACTTTTGTTTTTTATTAAATTAAATTAAGCTCGAGCTTAATGTTTTACGATGTATTTAACAATATGAATTAGTCAACATGTTTCGAGCGTTAGCTCATTTTCAAGACTAAACTGAGACAGTTTAATTCATAGGTATTTTATCGAAGTAAGGTTGGGATCTGTTTCCGCAAAACTGGCCACCAATAACTGGTTTGCTTATCATCATAACTTTTGTTTTTTATTAAATTAAATTAAACTCTTGGCTTAATGTTTCACGATTTATTTAAAAATATGAATTAGTCAACATGTTTCGAGAGTTATCTCATTTTCAAGACTAAACTGAGACAGTTTAATTCATATTGTTAAATAAATTGTGAAACATTAAGCCAAGAGTTTAATTTAATTTAATATTCAATTATGTTTCACCAAGAGTTAAGCGAGAATTCAATCTCAGTCATTAAACTTTTGTTTTATTTGTGTTTAGGCTCTTAGAAGTAGTAGTAATATTTATTTTAGAGGAAAGAAATTTCTTTCTTACAAATGGTAGGAGTTTGACGAATCATTCTTCAACTCCTCCAAAAATAATATCAACATAAAGAAAAAAATATAAAATAGTAGATAAAGATACACTTAATCCGAGGTGAAACTTATGATTGAATTCTGATAAGTATAAACTTAGTAAATTTACGTAATTAATTCACCATAAAACTGTAAAATAATACATATAATGCACAAAAAATAAAACATAAAAACATGTGGTGAGCCTATTCATATTAAAGACTTTGCCTTGAAATGCTCCGAATACGGAGAAGACAAAGTAAAAGCTCTGAAGACAGAGTAGAAGCAAAATCTCTGAAGATATTTCTTGATGTTTATTTTGAATTTATTGAAATAAAGCTCTTTGAAATGAGAAGGTAAGATATTGCATAAATTATAATCAATCTAGGTTTTTTTTTGACTTACTTGCAATTTCCCCAACGAACAACCCTTATTTCAAAAATGAATGAAATGGAGAGAAGTAGGTAATTATTAATGCGGTAATGTTCGTTATAGTTTCCATTCGTCTAAGCAAAAATAGAGTACCAGAAAGTTTTCCTTTCAGTTGTTCAATATGGTCATTCCAAGTAAGTTTGATATCTAGTGTTACGCCAAGCTTTATTGTAGGTTATTCTATCTATTAGTTAGTGCTATTTTATTTGATAAAACAATATAATGAATGTTTCAGGTAAAAAAATTATTTTCATCATTTTATCTCTTATATACATATAAAATACAGGGCAACCCCAAGTCGGATGTGGAATATTTACGAATCACGCGAACTATATCAACATTTGTTTATTTCAGAAGTCTCATGCAAATGAATACATTAAGTGTTTGATGGTTGATTTGTGGCATGTTTAAGTATTGACAATTTTTAAGTATTTTGTATGATATTATACTGAGACAATGGAGGAACCCCATAGTAATTTCTAAAAGTTTATTTTCTTGCAAAACAGTGTTACAATCTTTCAGGATAGTACCTAAAATATCGCCGTGATCAACTTCAAGTACCATATGAAATACATAAATCTGTTGCTTCCAACTGACTTCATTTAATTCTATTACAGCAATATTTTGTGTAATTCACATGCTAAAATCCAAATTAGCGTCGGTATGTATTCAGAAGCCTCCACAAAATGAACACCAAATGCGGAAATATCGAGTAAACGTGTTCCTCGATCTCATACAATTGTGCATGAATCATTATGCGGAATTGTTGACATTTATCATGAGTTTCAATTCACCAACAATTCCACATTCATCCAGCAAATATGTCTCCTAAACATTTTATGGCATCCGTTATGACTTATTTAATGGGACAAGTGCTCAAGACTCGTATAAACAGCGTATGAATGTGAGATAAATATCACTATTGCTGTTTTTCCACTTTTGTAATGTCTATTCATATATGGTGAATAATAACACTTTTATTGTTAACTTTGTTCGCGGAAGCTTCAGGGATATATTGCAAGAAATTGAATGATCTGGTTGGATGTTTCTGGTTTTTTGATACTCCAACATTTTCCAGTAAAAGGGTTTGCCTCCACGGAGTTTTTTTTTAATACAATTTTCAGAACTATCAAGTTCGTTTTTATCGTATATCAATAATTTTAGTTTTCGAATGAACTCGAAAATAATTGATGAAATTTGTAACTCCTAGTCATCGAGGTACCTACATGTCATAAAAATATAAATAAGCATGTTCATAACGTTAATCGTACATTTCGACTATTTTTATTTGATTTGGTAAATAAAACAGATTCAATTTCTTAGTTCGGAAATTACTTCAAACTTACGATTCATCGTGTCTCATGTATAGGTAATGTATATTCCATCAAGAAAATAGTCTATCTACTTCAAAATAAGCTCTATAGCTTCAATAAACCATGATTCTGATGTGGATATTAAATGAAATCACTGTGCAACGAACTTTGTTAGAAAAGAAGGAGGAACTTTATTGGCTAGAACATGAAATATCGAATTATAGCAAATGACAGCCATGTTCCAACTAATGTTTGTGCTTTATGTAACACTGCATTATTTTTGCCAACAACACAAACAGGATCTTTTATTGGTGTGTTATTTTTCTGATATGTCCATAGAAAACTCCTGGAGACAGTTGTCTCGGTAGATGGGTGAGTTATATTTGTGAAAACTATTTCACGAAATGTTGTTAATTTTCATTCTTTCTTAATTTCTGGAACAATTTCCGTTTGTTGAATACTTAACTTAAAAATTTCTGCTCAAATAATTTATTCAATTTAAGTTTTCGATTATACCCAAACGTAACAAAAACAGATATGAAGCAATGAAAATTTGATTTAGGTCAATATTTTGAAGAAATTTCTGTCCTCGTCAGTGTAATTTGAGTCACCCAGTGTTTCTCGTCGTTGTATAATTTGTCGATTTATCATCAATCTGCAAAACTTGGTTACAATTTAAAATATATTTGACAATTCGTGGTATGTACTGGTAACACTTATTTAATTTGCGACTTCATTTCTTTAACCTTCAGTATTTCACACCAGAATTGTTACCTACAGCTAAAACACGAAATGAAAGAAACTAAAAATTATAAAAAATTAAGAAAATATTCAATTTCACACACAACATGAATAGACATATATAGATTTATTTCTAAGAAACCCCAGAAGAATGTAATAGAAATTCCAACAATCAAAAATTGCAAAGAAACAATTTATTTTCATTTTCCTTTATACAATCATGAGATTTATCTTTGTCGAGGTTTTTTAAATAACGACACTGAAATGAAAACCTTCTAAACCTATTGAATTAATAAAAATCTCAAGTTACTCAATATAAATATCAGTAATTTTCACCCTCAAAATAATACAGAAATAAACAAGATATATAAGAGAAACGAGGTAACGTAAAAACAACAAACCTCAAACTTTTTTTTATCAGAGTTAGAGTTTCCAACAAAAATTGAATGAAATTGAAAAGTGATTAAATTTCTTCACATGCATTTGCAATCCATTGTAATTATTATTGGTTATTATCAGTTGTGATTACTCCAATCTAAGAAGCTCTAGATATCGTTGAAACACAAACTCTGACTTCTTATTCGTAAAAACGAATATAAGTTATAATAAAAATGGAGCGGAAATTGAATCAAATCGCGTATTCCAGGAATTGTCCTTCGTACCATGAGGTCACAGTACATTTCCATGTTACAAGTCGACCTTCGTAGTTGAGTGATGTCATTTGGAAAATCTCCCATTTAAAATTACAAGCGCGCCTGTAAAATGATTCCATCAGATGCCAGTAGTAGTTACTTTCTAGCAATAAATATTTTATTTTCGAAGGCTTGAAACTATATATCTTCAAATATTCGAAACGGTTTCTGATTTTACGAGGATCTTGTCGTATTTATATATCTTACTTGGTAACAACATGAAAGCAATAATTTGAATGTTGTTGGAGGCATTTGAATTGCTTTTAACATGTCGGTATTCAGAAGAAGAAAACCACAATAGTTAATTTGGGGATTTTAAAATGTTTGACATTTGGATCTTTAAAAATTCCAGAAATAGAAAATATTCACTACTAACCGATGGTGGTCTAGTTGTATATATACGAGGTCTGTTCAAAAGACAACGTGAATTTTTAATTTTCGCGGTATGTGCACATTAGATCATCGAATTTGTTTTCCGTTATGTTGGTACACGTACGTTTCTCATATTATGTCTCTTACGTTTTGTGTGTTCTTCGATATCTGTATTGAATTTTGCGTTAAAAATTGAATAAAGTACTTCAACGCAATTGAAATGTTGATGTTGATTGTGGCATTCGGAGAATCTACTTTGTCTCAAAAAAGTGTTTTTAAGTGGTACAAGCGGTTAACAGAAAAAAAAGCAGTCCGAGAAAATGTTGATGACGATGAGCGCTTTGGAGTTGTAACCACATCAACAAGCGGAGAAAATGACGTTATCGACGTCAGATTGGCTCAAAAACATCATAACTCGTGATGAAACGTGGGTATGTGGTTATAACGTCGAAACCAAGGCCCAATCATCCCAACAGAAGCGGCCAGAAGAGATAAGGCTCGCCTTGCACGATCAAATGTGATCTTACTCACAGTTTTCTTCGATTACAACGGCGTGGTGCACCATGTGTGTTTCCCAACAGTTCGTAAAGTTAATGAGGTACACTACAAGAAAGTTATGCAACGTTTGCGTGAAGCAGAAAGGCTCCATGAGCCCAATAGAAGCGGCCAGAAGAGCTGAGAACGAAAAAGGCTCGCCTTGCTCAATCAAATGTGGTCGTGCTCACTGTTTTCTTTGATTACAACGGCGTGCTGCTCCATGAGTTTTTCCCAACAGGTCGTACAGTTAATAAGTTACACTAAAAGATTAAAAAGTTATGCAACGTTTGCGTGAATCAATACTGCTCAAACCATCGGAATTGTGAAAAAACATATCATTGATACTGTATCACGATAATGCACCAGTTCACACATCAATCGTCAACCACTGTATTCACCAGATTTGGCTGGTTGTAACTTTTTCCTGTTCTCAAAACTTAAGAGATCAACAAAAGGAAAGGAATCTCCTCAATTTTGCTATAATTGAGGACATAAAGTTGGAAGCTAAAAACGAGCTGACGGTCACACCGAAAAGCGCATTGGAAGAAGCGCTGTCGTATCTTTGGGGGATTACTTTGAAGAAGAAAAGAAGGATATTGATGTTTGATAATTGATTGATAAATACTTTTCGAAAAAATTCAAAATTCGCCTTTTCTTCCGAACAAACCTCGTAGATATGTCATTATTTCATGGACGTCATGAAATTGTATAATTCGAAAATTTCACCTGGTATATCATTGTAGCAAAAGAATTTCAATAAATATAGTAAAACACTTTGCACTACTAAAAATAGTTCATTTTGTGATAATTGAATTGAAATCATTGAAGTTTTATGAAAGAGACATTGTGAATGAAAGGAATGTTACGAATATTAATATTGAACTAGACAGAAAACAAAAAGACAAAGAAAAGGACCTTTTTAGAAATGTTTGGTATCACTCAAAATACAAATTCGATGAACTTCAAGAAGGGAATCACTGAAATACGCTCCATGTATTCCAATTTCATAGAATTGGACTCGATAAAGAACAAACCAACAGATGAGAGTATTGAGAGAGACCATCAGCTAACACTAGATCATACGAGTTTTTGACTACAGAACTTTTGGCTGAACTACAGAACATACCAAATTTAGGGTATCTTCTGTGGACCGAACTGATCTGCAAATATTTAAAGGATGTCTTTGTAATATGCATTCATTCTTGATAATGCCGTAAGGCGAAACTAGTTGAATAAAGAATTGTTCAGTTAGTGATTTTTAAAGGAGTATATCTTATTACCTCTCATTTATTCTTTGTTATTATATTGAGTAGTTTCTTCGATATTCTTGACTCTTTAATCCTGCAGACATGTGCAAAAAGTTTTGCTTTTATTGTTTTATACAAATGCCGTTTCATGGATAGTTTCGTGAATCTTTCTGAGAATTAATTGTTCTTTCGAAAAAGTTTTCTGTTCGAAAAAAACATTTTCGATATCTTCTTCTGGATAAAGCCACCCAAATCGTAATTATCCCTTTCAGTGAGTGATTCTAGTTTTCACAATAAATGGGCTCATTGTCTTAAATCATTTGGAAGCCATTCAGGCCCCTTCGTGTCTGGATGGAGAATATTTATTTGTAATGTGAATACCAAAGCGTTCCTCGAGGATTTCATCATGAGATCCTTTCAGTCGTGAGATTACTTCTGGATTAGACTCACTTTCATCCGTTTAGAAGGTATAAATAATATCCCAGTTATGAAAGCTTAGTCGACCGATCCGAATAATATGAAGACCTGTGTAATGAAAACTCAGAATATTTGACAGAAAGACTGTGTCGTCTATATTCTAACGAACGTTGGAATAAATTCTATGAAAGTCCATTTATTTTGTTCATTCGTGCTTATTTCAGTTCCTCGATTCAGTGATGTGTTAATAATAAACCAGCACACATGTTGGGCTTCTATAATATTCAATCTTGTCTACTCATTGATACGTACAAGGACAAGATGAAAAGTTTTCGAACTAGTTGGAAACTAAAATTTTTTCAGTTGTTTTTCTTATTCATTTGGCACCTCGCTTATAACTGCGTATCTGTACTCGCAATTTTGTAGAAGATCCATTTAGAGACACATTCAGTTGCTGAGTTCATTTGCTCTTCCATTTTACTGATACATTTTCGAAAATAAAGTTCATTATTGAACTGTACAATTAGTAAATCCAAAAACCAACAACAATTTCTCTGTGAATCCTTCCATTTTCAATGGTTAATGTACCAGTCCGGCTTGTTCGTATTAGATTTCAAGTTTTTTTGCATAAAATCTCAGTATATCTACTTTTTCATCAGCTGATCAACACTGCATGGGTAGTCTTTGTACATACTTTTCAAGATATCCAATTGAAATAAATGATACATTTTGTATTCTAGAAAGCTCTTGTCAGTACCTTCTAAGAGCGATGTCATCGACTTCCACCCACTGCTTTTACTGCTGTTTGCCTTCCATTGCAAAATGGAATACAGTATCAAAGTGATGTATAAAAATATTTGTATTCCTTTCGAAGCAATTTGAATTTGTGTGCTGAATACCTTTTATTTTTGGTTACTTCAAAGTATTCAATAACTGTAACGCCTAGTATTGATCTAAATCTTTTTAACTTCTTTTCTTCTAGCTATATTTCTGAAAATGTTTGCTCAGTGTGATGGCAACAACTATATTACACTGACAGTTTGAAACGATGCAACTACAAAAAAAATTGAATTAAATATTTCCATAGAACTATAAAGACTGCTTGACAGTTGTTTCGCTATATCTGCAGTTTCAAAAGTTAATCTGAACGCCTATTCTCAAGACTGATATTTGTATTGTTTACATCTTTATTTTCAATTGAATTCATAAATTTCCTTATGCAATTAAAGACTTTCGATTTCTGAAGTATCTAAATAATAATAATAATAAGTCTTTATTTTCCTACAGGTAAAAACACCCAGTTACAGGAAATATTCAAAAATATATATGCAGTATTAACACCTGATGATATGATACAAACGTTCAAATTATTATCAATAAAATAAAGTAATTATAATAAATAATAGGCAGTGAGATTACCGCTTACTTCAGAATTTATTATACATGAAAAGAGTTCCAAGTAAACCCGACTAATGAAAGCAAATAATGTAATTGTACGAGGGAATTAGTTTTCGGAGTACATAATGAAAAAAATTGACTTAAACGTGAACATTGTCTAGGAACATGAAAATCAATAGAACCAATAAGGGTAGGACAGTCTAACCATGTAAGAGGTTATACAGAAACTTCAGAGACAGCAAGTCCCTGCCAAATTCGAGTGATTTAGCTCGAAACCTGTTTAACAGATCAGTTTGGCTGTATCCTCTGGCCGGATAAACGTGACCTTCCCTCCAAATTAGATATTTGAGAAATTTTCGTTGTTTCGACTCGACATGATTTTTATGAGAATTGTAAATAGGACGCCAAATCATACATCCGAAATCTAATTTACTCCTTACAAGGGCCTTACGAGTGTTTTTGTATTCGAAAAGTGTCCAGCATTATTCACAATAAATCCATAAGATTCGAATGCTGTTGAGATTGTTTTATTTATATGAGGTACAAAGGTCTCGAATTTCGGAGACTCTGGTCAGAGTGGTTTCGTTAATTGTGTAGTCAAATTGTATAGGTCGTTTCTGTTTAGTGACTGTGACAGCGTTACATTTAGTTACATTAATATTGAGTCTATTATGGTAACTCCAATCAGAAACGGCGGTGAGGCCATCTTGTAAGCTTATGCAGTCCTCATGTTTCTATTTTGCGATATTTTAAATCATCAGCATACATACATGAGACTATGAACTGCTAGACAGTCTATTAGATCGTTTTCAAAAAGAAGAAACAACACTGGGCCTAAATTAGAACCTTGTGGTACACCCGAAATAGCTGTATATACAGATATATGAAGGATAAAAACACACTATGAAATTAACGATCTGCAAATTCACTATAGAATTAACAAGTTAATCATTTTTGATACATAAAACATGTAAATATTCGAAAGAATTGATATTCGGACTGGTGTTATATTTACTGAATCGCCTAGAAAACGCCTCTTGTATGCTCACCAGTCAAGGAAGGCATAAATAGTAAGCTCACCTTCCAGGATTTCCGAAAATATTCACAAAAAATGGGGTTACAAAGTTCACCGGGTCATCTAGTGATAAATATTGGGTAATATACAAAATGGGAATATCAATCGCCGTTCAGAACTGATTTTAACTTGAAGCTCCAGTAACCTGACTGCTGGATTTTAAAAAACGGACAATGCAAGAAGTTTCTATCTCGTTAGTGGCCTAGAAGAATTCATCAACGTGAAACTGGAACAATGGTAACCGACATACAGAAAACAAATCTACTATTCCGAATAAAATCGCTGCACTGTTAACGAGGTCGCCGAATGACAGATAAACAAATCTTCAACACAAATTAGTACCGCTTTGTTCTCCTTCCCACAAATACTAAGAACATCTGGCTTTGAACGACACGATTATCGCTGTATGATCGTGACCTTTATGTTTGAATCTATTATAAATGATAATCGTGTTTATTATATCAAGTTTACTGCTTTTAATAATCAGTCATTGGGGGATAATTAATGCCATATGTATTTATATATTCTTGTATGTATATTTCATACCTTAGAGGCTCATTTCATTTGTAATATATAACGACTTTGATAGTAATTTCGAAGTATTTTTGCATCCTGTAACACTCATAGTTTTCGCTTTGAAATTTAACGTGATATAAAATAAGAAAAAAAAATACTTAGAACGAAATATTTTTGAGAAAAATGTTTCAAAAACTCTAATATTCACGAGACTAAGATACGCAATTTTGTTGTTAGGCAACATAATATAATATAAGCTCTTTATTCTCAACAGGTATAATACCGAATTACAGAAAATAATAACATAATGTTGAATAATAAGTAAATAATTAAAAGAGATATAACAAAAAGCTCAACCTAATCTAAAAAAGCTAGAATAGTAACTAATAACTAAATAACAGCATTTAATGAAATATTACAAACAACTCAATCTAAATGAATTAATTTTAGTCAATTCCCTTTGTTAATTCCCACATAACTCCTAATAATTACTTCTATGGAGTCAAAGTGAATGTCACAATTATTGACAACTCTATTGAATGTAGACTTCATAAACCAAATGGGGGATAGTATTAGCGAGTTGGTCCTTGGAATCTCTATGTGGAATCATTCTGTAGTACGAGAATTTTGTCTAAGAACACGGAATTTCAAAGCGGTCAAGAGAGGAAGGCAATCAATACTGTTGTGCAGTAATTTGTACAAACATTTGAGTCATAGAGTTTCTCTTCAGCTCTGCAATGAGATTAAACTAAATCGATTCAATAATTCGTTATTCACACCTCTCTGTGTCTCTGTAACCTTCTTCCAAACGAAGAATTTCAAGAACCTTCTCTGAATGTCCTCAAGATGTCGTTGATAGCAAGTTTAATTAGGATGCCAGATCATGCAGTCCTACTCCAACTTGCTACGGATTATAGTATTAAATAGTCATATGAATCTTGAGGAATTATTGAAATATTTATTTACCATTGCGTATAACGAAGCCATATATTTTCGACGGAGATGAAATAAGTGTAATAAAGTAATATCATAGTATCTATGACGTTCAACTGTCCAAAAAGCCGTGTAAGTAGACTTTGAAATCTCTGTAACTGCCGAATACTGGGAAAATAAAATCACTTGGAGGAAAAAGGCTGTAATGAAGTGGAACGAACAAAAAACTAGTAAAATCATAATTATGATGTAACCTAAAGGGTTTTCATTTTTAATGAGCAACAGTTCTATAATAATAATTCTAGAAATGAGAAAGAGGGTGTGATCATTAATTAGTGGAAAACTAGTTTTCTGAATAGTTCTCTTGTATATTTTATGCAAATTGCCTTTTATTCGTTTTATTTCATCGGATATATTAAATGTATCGCCATTTTCAATTACCAAAGTCTCATAAATGGTCGTTATCAAAAGACCAGTTAAAACGTCGATCTAGTAGACTCTGAAATTTCTGTAACTGACAAATACTGGGAAAATAAAATCAGTTGGAGGAAAAATGAAAAAGGCTGTAATGAAGTGGAACGAACAAAAAACTAGTAAAATCATAATTAACAAGTAACCTAAAAGGTTTTCATTTTTAATGAGTAACAGTTCTAGAATAACAATTCTAGAAATGAGAAAATAGGCTGTAATCATTACTTAGTGAAAAACAAATTTTCTAAATAGTTCTCCTCTATATTTTATGCAAATTGTCTTTTATTAGTTTTATTTCATCGGATATATTAAATGTGTCGCCATTTTCAATTACCAAAGTCTCATAAATGGTCGCTATCAAAAGACCAGTTAAAACGTCGATCTTAATAACGTCGTTCGACTTTACAAGCTCGAGGTGATGTTCCTTACAAACACGCAAACCAATAAAACCGTTTGGTCTGATCACCCTTAACAGATAGATGGTAACCAGAACACGCGATATCCAATTTAACGGTATCTGCCACTTGACTCATTATGATAACTGAATGAGAAATATTTTCTTAGGTAGCAAAGGAGCACATTACACTTTTAGGCTGCTATTACCTACGGTATCGAAGATTTGTAGAAAAGCTTCCATAGCGAAAATATTTTATTTTTAGCGAGGTTGTGTGTATGCTGGTTAATTGTTTAATTTGAATACACTACCACCCTTTTATCACTGATGTGCGACTGAAATATAACAGTTATATTAATAAATGCTGGTTACTTGTTTAATTTGAATATACTACCACCCTTTTATCACTGATATGCGAGTGAAATATAACAGTTATATTAAACACAGTTCAAGAAACACAGTTGAATTCATTTTAAGAACAACGTTACATTACATTTCGAAATTTCACAATCACTACTAATGTATGCAGAAACGAGGCTGAGAAACGAAAAGAAGCCTCCACAGCACCCCCTGTCACTGATTTGGAATCACGAAAATCCAGCCTTGTAGCGATCAGGAAATAGAACACGTTTGCCTGATCTTGCAATGCGACCTGAAAGATGATGATTTTTAACTTCCACTTTGAGTCTGGTGGTGATGGCGAGCTTGTTTTTATGAAATGGGATCTGCTTGTTGTGAATGTCCTCTGTGGAAGAGGCGAGCTTTCATCTATTGACTGCGACTAAGCTTCCATTATTGTTGATGACAAAGAAAGTTGTAGTGGCCTCCTCATGGGGAATCATGGCGAACGAAGACGTGTGTGCTGTTGCTAGATCTTAGAAAATAAAGATACTTCGTTTTTTGTCACGAGTAGACCTGCTGGTGGCACGAAACTCTCGAATGTAAAATCGAAGCTCTTCGATAAACTGCGATGAAGCGTCATTGTCCACTTCTGGTGACTCAGGGGTCAGAAATTCTCCTGGTAAACGAATAGTTTGTTCATATACCATTTCTGCCACTCTAGCATCAAGGTCCTCCTCCGAAGGCATTCGTATGCCTTAGAAGACTGTAGGTAGGCCCTCGGTCTAACGAGTTTGATGGCATCGTATAGAAACCTTCAATTGGCGGTAAAACTTTCAACTATGCTGTTTTATGCATGGTGGTAAGCGATGGTATGTATAAGAGTAGCCCCAATAACCTTGCACAAATATTTCTTATCTGCTAATATCCATTTGTGGTTAATGCGGTTGTTTTTTTTGTTCTGATCTTTCCGATGTTTTATATTTTTATCAAATAAAATATTTCTTTGAATATATTCCAATACTTCGTAAACTTTCTATATTTTTCTTTGAACATCTTTCATAGTGTGATATTGGTATCACGTGGAAAGTATCTACTGTCGTTTTCGTTCGTTACGGTGTTCAGGTCGATGCTTTTCATTCTGTTCAACGGTTCCGAAAGAGAGCACTCGGATAAATTGCGATTAGTTTAAATCAACTTTTCGGAGTTCCCTCTCCCTGGAGAGAATGAATGAATACGCTCACTTCTGGAAAATATGAAGCGTGCTATTCCTCTTATTGAAAGGGATTACTGATCTCCAATTTCAGCTTCAAGCTGAGTATTTTAATACGAGATTTTTTATTCGTGATATGGAAAAGTTGTCATTATCTGTAATAAGATATACGTGGATGGAAAAAATCCAATAATTCTACATTTCAAGTATTAAATTAGAACTACTGCTATAAGTGCCAAATCTGGCACTTGAAAATTGGAGATACTTCACTTATTAATTCCTACATCAAGTTTATTGTATTTTCAACGAGATATTTCATGTATGACATGGAGAACAGGTTATTATCTTAAATAAGATAACTTAGTTGTATTAAATCCAATAATTCTACATAAGCTTATCCAAGGCGCAGTAAGTTCGAATTGAATTCGTACGTGTTATAATTGAAATAAAACTAAGTACTTTTTCGATTTTCACTATAATTCAAAAACACGACAATATTGTTTCGCCAACACAGTGGCTTCATCAGATGTTGGTGATAAACTGAGCTATTACATTGTGAACTGCTTGTATTTATCCTGAAGTATGTGGAAATGACCATAGAACACTGTTCTTCTTTTGTAGGGTTATGATTATAGAACATTTCTTCTGAATTGTGGGGGATGACAATAGAATACTTTTCTTCGATTACCTTTTACTGGAATAAATTTAATAAAGGAGAATTATTGATTAAAAGTTGATCATTTAATAAACTGTTTGTTTTCTTCCTCCCATTAATTTCCTTGGCTTCTAACAGGGTTAGTTTAAAACATTTACGTTCCGTATGCAATATGTTAAAGTTGTTGGCGAAGACATGGCTCTCTTCTAAAAGATGTGTTGCCTACGAAGAATCGGTGTAAGCATATTTGGTGTTCAGATATTTTAAGTCTGAAATTCCTGACAGTTTGACCAACTTTGGGACAAGTACCGCAACTCAACTCATAGATACCCGATTTATCTCAGGCGAAATTTTATCTTTCGCATTTCTGATGTGTCTACCCACGGTATTCTGGGTTTTGAATGCTTTTGTTAAATTTCTATCAGATAAAAACTTCGAGATTTTTGATACGGGGTTGTCTAAATACGTTAATGTTCTGAAATTTTTGTGACTATCTGTTACTTTAGGATATACTTGCGAAATGGCCTCATTTAATATTTTAATAAAAGATTAAAATATTTAATCTTTTTCTTAAAATGTCATCGACGAAACAATGATGATATTCATTGTTTTTTGCGATCTGTTCAATGATATTCAATTCTTCGATCTATTCTTCGATTAATAATCGTACGTGTTAATAAAAAATCTCAAATTTCAATAGAAATGCGAATTTTGACTACACTTAACAAAATAATATTGCAATAGTTCTGTTAATTAGAGTTAAAAAGTTGCGAATAGTGTTAATTTCCACAAAGAATTTTCAATTTCCTCACGATTTTCTGATTGTATAACACCACAAGTATGTGGTCGATAAGTAGAAAGATCTCTTAGAGTATCAAATACTTTGTGTAAAAATGTACTAATTTCATTGTAAGAAGTATTCATGACTTGAATCAAATATTTAACTTATTTCTTTTTTTTCAGGTGAGCTCACTTTCTGTCAAGGACTTATAGGTTTTGCTGGCAAAGGTAACATTACACACATCTTCATATTTTATTGAAATCAATTTTGTCATTCTGTAATTAACTATTTTCAAGTAGCAATCATAAAAAATTTCAAATTCGAACTTTTTCAAAACGGTACGATTCAATTCACAAATATGTAATTTCACTCAAACAGAAGATCTTTCAGTTGAAGTTAGTGCTATCTGAATTCAGAGGCTTTGCGTAAGTAATAAGAAATTCATGATATTTGATTCAAATTTGTGCTTGACAAAAATGTAGGCTAATGATAAAAGTCGTATGAAAATCTCCAGTTCGCTTACTCTAATGGCGGCTCTACACGTTAGCCAACATTTTGGCGAATGTATTAGCCAATACGTGTTGGCCATTGTGTAGAACGGGGGTTTACCTACCAAATAGATCACCAACCCCCGTTCTACACAATGGCCAACACGTATTGGCTAATACATTCGCCAAAATGTTGGCTAGCGTGTAGAGCCGCCATAAAATGAACCGATTTCTTCGAGATTATGCTGGGAAAATTATCTCATGAATAAATTCAATGGACGATGAATCTACTCTGTGATAGTTCATAATTAAATGAGAGGTAATAATAAAAACTTGTCTAAAAATCACTGACTGAACAATTCTTTATTCGACTAGTTTCGCCTTTTACATTCTTGATAATGCTGTAAAAGGCGAAACTAGTCGAATAAAGAATTGTTCAGTCAGTGATTTTTAGACAAGTTTTTATTATTACCTCTCATTTATCTCATGAAACTAAGACATCTAAAATGCTTTCTTTTCGCGATACATTTATTTTTGTATTTCTTCCACGCGAATTATCCAAAATCTAATAATTCAAAGCTAGCTAGTTTCTATGGAGAAAACTTTCAAACACTTACGTATATTGTCTTAAATATTACCTTCAAAAGCTCTAGAAAGCTAAGTTTCGATGATACTTGATAATAATAATGAGATTCTCTCATTTCTTCATTCTCAACAGGTATAATAAATAAAGGGTGTTTTTTTAGAGGTATAGAACTTTAAATTGCAATTTAAAACAACGATGGAACATTCGATTGACAAGAATTTTTTTTATTCTAAAGATAATCTTGTGGCATTACATTTTAAATGTGATTTCTGGCGTATGACCGCTACGGCTGGCTCTAAGGGCAAGGTCGGTTGGAATTTCTTGCTAACGTTTCGCTAGTACGAGTGACGAGCTTCTTCAGAGGTAATGGAACGACCTCTGCAGAAGCTCGCCACTCGTGCTAGCGAAACGTTAGGAAGAAATTCCAACCGACGATGGCCTTTAGACCCGAACCAGGACAACACTAGTTCAGTTAAACATGTCTTTCAGGATTTTCTAAAATATTCACTAAAAATATACAGGCGTACAAAGTTCGCCGTGTCAGCTAGTTGTTGATAAAATCTTCTTTAGATGTAGATTCAACAGATGCTCAATTCTACATGCCCTTATTTCGTCGAATAATTCTCAGAAATTCCGGGATATTCTCCCGTTTATATACATTCATTTACACATTCTGTGAAACGTCCGCTTCGAAAAGGAAATAATTGCTGCCTCTAAATTAGTTGATATTCAGCACTAGAAACATGATAAACGGACACATGAATGTGCACGGAATATCATTGCAACGTACTTGCATTTACTCAATTAACAACACCAACGCCGAATGGGCCTCGCGATCTCATCGCTCGCTGTGTACCGTCGACCCTGCCAAACGTCCCGATCTCTCTCCTATTCATTCCCACACGCCCGTTTCAATCGAATCCGTCAAAGCTAATTGGACGTCTATGTAATTTATATCGACGCCAGCGTTGTTAATCCCCAGGCTTCCAGCTAACATACAATCAATTATTCCAACATAATATCTAGGTATATAAACATATTTGTAAATATACGTGCCTGTATGTCACCTTTCGTCACCTGTTGCATGTTTGTTTTGCATTTATATACGCTGGGGTTGTTATGTAACATACTGCCGCTCGGGGTTATTCGAAAACGCAGAAATATGATATATTATAGATGTTGGAATGTGAAGCTTTATTTTTCTCTCTCATATTTATTTATTTATTTTGATGGAATGAATGAGAGTATGATGATATCGGGTTTTGCGCTGTGGAAATGTATAGGGTGTTTTTTAAGAGGTATAGAGCTTTGAATTGCAATAAAACAACGATTGATCATTCGATTAACAAGAATTTTTCAGAGAATTAAACATGATTTCTGGCATATGACCGCCACGGCTGGCTCGGATGTAGTCCAATCTGGACGTCCAATTTTCGATGACTTTTTCCAACATTTGTGGCCGTATATCGGCAATAACACGGCGAATATTGTCTTTCAAATGGTCAAGCGTTTGTGGCTTATCCGCGTAGACCAATGACTATACATAGCCCCACAGAAAGTAGTCTAGCGGTGTTAAATCACAAGATCTTGGAGGCCAATTCACAGGTCCAAAACGTGAAATTAGGTCACCAAACGTGTCTTTCAATAAATCGATTGTGGCACGAGCTGTGTGACATCTTGTCTTCCAAATGGTGAAGCGTTTGTGGCTTATCCGCATGGACCAATGACTTTACATAGCCCCACAGAAAGTAGTCTAGCGGTGTTAAATCACAAGATCTTGGAGGTCAATTCACATGTCCAAAACGTGAAATTAGGCGGTCACCAAACGTATCTCTCAGTAAATCGATTGTGGCACGAGCTGTGTGACATGTTGCGCCGTCTTGTTGAAACCACAGCTCCAGGACATCATGGTTGTTCAATTCAGGAATGAAAAAGTTTGTAATCATGGCGCTATACCGATCACCATTGACTGTAACGTTCTGGCCATCATCGTTTTTGAAGAAGTACGGATCAATGATTCCACCAGCCCATAAAGCCCATCAAACAGTCAGTTTTTCTGTATGTAACGGTGTTTTGACATACACTTGAGGATTATCTTCACTCCAAATGCGGCAGTTTTGTTTGTTGACGTAGCCATTCAACCAGAAGTGCGCTTCATTTTGTCCACGATAAAATGGACGTAGTGCGCGATACGTATTCCGCACAGAACCATTATTTTCGAAATAAAATTGCACTATTTGCAAGCGTTGTTCAGGCGTGAGTCTATTCATGATGAATTGTCGAACCAAACTTAGAATAAATCACTTATCAGCTGTTAAATCGGTCGCCATCTTCAACAGTAATGGCAACTTAAAGTTCTATACTTTTAAAAAACATCCGTTATTTCAACAAGAATGAACTACCTTTTTATTTTATTTTTTGTTTCTATTTTCGCAAACTACGAGAATTCGATTTTCAAGCTATTGCATAGCTTTTATTGCGGGTTTTGTGCGCGGCGACCGAATCAAGAAATTCCGTAACGAAAAATGAAACCTAACACCCCCCACTCCGCCAACCATGTAGCTCGGCCGAGCGTTCGCTTAACGTGTATGTATACCGAAACTTGCATGGCTCATGATAATCCGATAAAAATACCTAATTTCAATTACATTGTTCAATTCAAACGAGATAATGTTCCAAACGTTGGGGTAGCTATTTACCAAAATTATAATAATGTTATTAATATTATGACTTCGAATATTAAAATAAATATTGCACACGTTAGCGATGTTAATGTTAGGCGCTAATTTGTAGGAGATATTTGTGCGTGCTTATGCAAATTTAGAAATGGCCTACACATAGTCATGGTAGCAACTTACATTTCTCCGAATCTAAAATTGGACGAGGTAGAGCATTTTTTTTATCAGGCCTTATTGGAGTACACTGAAGAATGGTCGAAAATACTTGGTACAGATGGTAATAAATTTCAACTTATCTTCGTTGGCGATTTCAACATCAACTTCGCTGATGAAAAATCAAAGCGGTTGACAACTTTTCTTTCGGAAAAATTGAATTTTAAAATGAATATTGTTCCACAATAATCCACAACAAAATATGGGACCACCATTGATGCGGTATTTTTCAGATATTCAGAGGATATCAAGTCTCAGACTTAAGTTTCTTATTTCAGTTAACATAAACCTATAGTTTCGATGATAAAAAAATTCAAGAATGACCTACATATATTGTAGGATAATATAAATATTTTAAACGATATTAACTTCTCATTTATTCAATAAAAAAAAATTTGTTCTCTTATCTGTCACCACGCTATAAAAGTGTAGCTTGAATTAATATTGAAGTAAAAACTTGAACTAATATAAAAAATACTGCATAAATGATTATAATTGCATAAGTTGATAAAAAATGGCAATAGCTTTACCGCGGCAGTCCCCGAGTACCACACATTTTTTTTTAATATTAAAAAAAAATTTATAATTATTGTGTTAAGTGACGAAATAAATTTGTATTATGATAAAATATATTTCGGCAGATTCAAATTGTTTTTACAATCTTTAGCAGGCCACTGTTTTGGTGTTGAATTAAGATGAAAAATTTATTATAATTGTTGCTCATAATGCACATATGTCGAAACTAGATAAATGTAAACAGAAAAAAAATTTAAATCAAACTCTTTGCTCAATGTTTCACAAATATATTCAATAATCAAGTAATATTACAACGTTAAGTCCACATGCCGAGTCAATGTACCGTATAATGACGAGTTGTAATATTAAATATATTATTCAATATATTTATGAAACACCAAGTCAAGAGTTTGATTTAAATTTAAACCAATAGATAAGCGAGAATTCAATCTCAGTTAAATGGAAACAGTTTTAGTTTATTAATCTAATTATTTACCAATCAAACAATTCATTCGAATGTCCAAAAATAACTGTTTTTTGATAGTTTATTATTTCCCATTTCTTGGCAGTCCTAATGACTGCTTTGTATTTTTTATTTCATTCTTACCTTTTCTTTTCTCGTTTTTATACTATAAGATAACTTTAGGATACTTTCGATATAATCTGAAAATATAATTCGATTGCAAATAGTTAATTTTATTTATAGTGTATGTTATATATCGCTAAATAACTGAAAAATACTAAATTTCTATTCAGTCTGGACTATAAAAATAACGGACCGAAATAAATGTCTATCGAATGAATTAATTTATCCTTGAGGAATTGGGCCGAATGTTTTGAGCTGTTATACTTTTAATGACTCGCCAAACTAACAAGTGTTGTGTGATAATGAAGTCAGCATTAATGCTTCTCTAGTTTATTAATTTTCAATAGTTTTGCTAATTTTTCACTGTTTAATCATTGTTATAAACTCCTCTTCTAATTTTCTTTCTCGTCAAGGCAGCCTGTTTCACTATAGTCAAAAACAAAATTATTGTTCATTGTATCAATTTAGTCTGTGAATTTGGTGGATTAGGCAAAACAGTTGGCAGACCTGAATGAATTGTTAGTGGTTTGACAGTGATACTAGCAGAAATAAGATTTCCAAGAAATACGTTCTTATTTCTTGTGCTACATTTTCGTGTAGTATACGTAGGTATAAGCCATATGAGTTCAAATACGCTCAAAAAGTCAATAATTTAATTACTAACCCCTGTACTGAATAGATAATCGAACTTCATAATCCAAATGCGGTGACCCGAAGTATTCATAGATGGGCAACAACAGCCGCGGTGGCTGCCAAATAAAATCGTCACAACGGGCATGTTTGTGCCGATGGCGATGTGGCGTCCTGAATAATTGATACCTTCGAAAACGGGCGGTACGAAAACTGGGGAAAACGGTGATTATGTAGATTGTGGCGTTGTGGGAGTTGAATTGACCGCCCGCGTTCATTGATTCCGTATTAGCGATTCGCGGCCTTCTATCCAAATCGGTTCGGTAACGGACGATTTGCATTTTTGTCCGGTTGTTACTGAAACCAATGCTATCGCGTATATTCGAGAAACGATATATTAAATAGACAATCAGTATGTCAGATTGAATGCAAGATAACGAATTATTTGTTTTGTTATCTTATTAATAAGGTTGTTTTGATGACTTCACCGGAAAACAGTATTGTATGGGAGAACCAGTAATTGAATTATCTGCTTATCGTTATCTTTTTGCGCATTTTGCCTAAAAATAATGCATTTTCAGATTTTTTCGAAGGTTAAAGATGTAATTCTTAAAATGGTTGAATGTGAAACGTATAGTGTACTAGTGTAAGTCCTACACTCCTTGCTGATGCTTAGGGCCTCGATAAACGCTCCCCATCTGGTTCTATTGCTTGCAGTAGTTTTGGTGTCTTGTCAGTTTTGGCCAAGTGCCTCAATCTCTTTCGTTTTGGTGTTCACGTCTGTCTGAGACGCCGATCCTTCTGGTACCCTTGAGGTTCCACCCTATCGCACTCTTAGACGCATTGCTTGTGTCCCTTAAGATGTATTCTATCTATCTCCACTTTAGCAGCTTGATCTCGTGTTATATCTGTCTGGTTGAAATTCCACAGGTTTACAGTACTTATTGTGTTGAGCAAGAAAGCGCTCAAAATCCTGCGGAGGTATTTTCGAAGTTCACCAAAGAGATCAATACCGGCAAGAACAAGTCCTGCAAGATTCTGTACAAAGAACAATAATTCTTCGTTACTGATACAACTTCCATAAACAATGTTTCTGAATTCACTTACCCTGGTAGCGTTATAACAAACGAACGGTAGAACTGAAGCAGATGTTTCTAATCGCATAAGAAAGGCTACTCAAGTTTTCAGAATCCTCAGTATCATTTTTAACACATTTAGTCACGAACTATCAATCTGAAAATTATTCAATTCCAACGTGAAGTTTTTTTGTGAAACGCAAAATATAAAAATTAAATAAACATAATTTCTCTCCCTTTTTGTAACATTTGTGTAAAGTTATTGCTTCGATTTTGTTCTCGCCTACTCGTGAGTATAATGTCATTCCATTATTTGATGAAACAAAAACGTTCCATTCATTATTTCTTGACAAATGTGTTCAACACTTGCCAAATAGACAATCTCAAAAGAATTATAAGATCTTTGGAGACCTTTGTAGCGAAGCTGTCGAATAACATGTCAATTTTCTAAGTGCGTATGAAATATTTTTTATATAATAAATACATTACTTTTTAATAGTTCCATTCAACATTTCATTCGATTTTATTGAAATGAATTACTTTCAATAATTGAACCGAAAATTTTCAAACAATAAATTAAAAATTAAAACACTTGACTTAAGTTTCACTGAATATATTAAAAACTCTACATATGTTTCGGGTGGTTAACCCATTATCAAGAGTATACAAAATTACAAAATTACTGACTGACTACTGAAGAGTATACAATATTACAGTAATATTGTATACTCTTAATATTATTGTATATTGTTAACCATCCAAAACATATGTAGAGTTTGTAATATATTCAGTGAAACTCAAGTCAAGTATTTTAATTTTTAATTTATTGTTTTTAACATAATGTTTCACCAAGAGATAAGCGAAACCATCGTCATTTATTGAAAATTTTCAGTTGAATTCACTGTCTCACGTTTTTTTTCAGGAATAATAATACTCCAGGCTCAAATATAAGGAATAATGTAAAACCTATTTTACATTTTATGCTTTCATCACAAAAAGTACCTATAAAATAAAAATTCATTCAACTTGACTATATTCAAAATAGGTTGGAGTTGGTTCACTGAACATACATACTTCCCTAACCAATTGTCAAAAAGTTTGATATAATTCTGAATATGATTGGCGAAATTCCAAAAAAAACATTTTTTTTGGAATTTCGACACTTGTTTCAGGATAAACAAACTTTTTGCGTTTTCCATAAACTGTCTGGCTAGAGATTAGTAGACCTTCAGAAATGTCCCAAGATGCAATTTGTGTATTTTTGCAGTAACAATCATAAAAAGTAGTTGAGAAAGTTCAATTTAATTTTTTTATGTATTCAAGTAACATTATTCGAATTCAATAAGCTCGAAAAATCTTTTCGACACAAAATTTACAACATAAAACCAATAACTTCCGTCCCCAGTAAATTCCAAGTAAACGATAAGCCGCGTCCAAAAGGACCGAGTTCCAGACCGCCGACGGCGGTAGCCCAAAAATGCAAAACATTTGAAAATAGCGTTTCCGCGGTCGAGCATTAACATACGCACGGGGGCACGTGCCCGAAGCCACGACAAAACCCGCCCGGAATATCATTTTACTCGTGATGTTATCAACGAACGCGATTGAATGTTAATCATCTCCAGAACGTCTGTGTCTGAATATTGAAAAGGTCACTTTTAAAACGGAGACCTCGTTCGCATATCGGGTTTAGATATAAATTTATCTCTTATATATGCTCGGCAGTGTTGCGTTAAACCAGCGGTTCTTAACATTTTGGAGATAAGGACCACTTTACGAAATATCTGTTCTACTAATTTTTCAAAGATGTCAATTTGGTTTCTGTATGTTCCATCATATATAGAACCAATTTTTCATTGGATAGACGAATTTCTAAATTCATACTGAGTTGAAACCAATTACAAAATAAATCATAACAATAAATATATTTTTTTCATTTCAACATAAAAAGATTATGTGAACTGATTTTTACTGTTTTTCATTCAAATTTGTACAAATATAGTTGGTTATTTAGTCCCTATGTAAAGTGTCCCAAAATAAACGCAAAATTTGAATTTGGAGCTATTGATCTTTTTGAATTTTTTGAAATTTTTTAAATTTTTCAAATCCTAATTGAAAACGACGAATGTACACTTCTATTCACTGAATTCTATTCATGCTGATTTTTTTAGATCGTTTCTTTTTGTATAACATTTTTTTAAACTCTAGTTTTGGTTCTAGGTTTTGAATATTATTTTGAATGTAAGTTTGTCAAAATTTTCGAACATGATAAGTAATAATTAAGGAAATCATATGTGAAACCACGGCTAAACATATATAAAATGAAATTTCATGGTCAGAAATGAAATTTGAGCACGATTTTTTGAAAACTCAAGTGTGCTGATGTTGGTAATGGTAAATATTGCAAAGTTTCACATGAAGGTCCAAAGTTCTGTAAAGTAATGTGATGCATTTCATTTTTGCGAAGTTGATTATCAAAAAATTACGAAAGAATATCAATTGCAAATGCATTTTACCTTGAGAAGCCATCTTCCGATAATTCTAGTTGACACCTCAGTTTACAAAATATACTAAAATGCAAGCTGAAAACTTTTATTCTTCTCATTCGACACAGAGGGTATACTTCTCTTCAGCCAATCAATTGAACATTATCAACTTCAAGACAACACCTTGTATTCATAATATTCAAACCAAAAACTGAAAATGGATATATGGACAGTCATTCATTATCATCTTTTATCACTAAGTGTTGACTTGTGATTGAAGAAGATGAAAATAATTGTATTCTGTGCCGAAAGAGAAAGAAGGCGAGTTTTAGTCGTTCATGAAGGTTGATATATCTTGTGTACCCAGTTTTCAAACTCAAAATTGCCAGAATATTGTTGAGTGACCATTTTTCATCATGATAAATAATATTAATAATGATATAATTTAATCCCAATAAGTATTTTCAATACATAAGAAACAAGTTCAAATAAAGTTGATACAAAAGACAAAAAAGGTTGATAGTTTAAACCATATAGAAATACTCTCAACTATTACAGGAAACTACTAAAGTATGAACAAATTACAACCCTGAATATGATATTGTGTAATTTCCTCACATGATTTCCAGTGTTCAGCAATTGCCAAAATATTCACTTCATTCTGTAACATCAATAACTTTAATTTGTTCATCGCTGTATTCAAGCACTGTACATTTTGAAATGAGAGAGATAAAGGCTTCGAACCTATATTTTTTAAAATATTGTTGTATCTAGAGTAACCTCTAGTTTTTGAATTATTTTTGTGGCCATAGGAATTATTTACTCTCGAATTTCCTTTCTTTGAGGAACACCTTCCGATCGATACTTGGGATGTTCCCTTCTTGAATAAAAGATATCTAGATACGAGAGTCCCATTTGGCCAAACATCCTGATAGATGGACACCTCAGCACATGTATATATAAATGGATATTTACATTGTAAAGATTCACATTGAAGTTCTGGGAATTTTTTAATTAATAACCTCTTCAGATCTTCAGGTTTCGTATCAGGATGAAGTCTGGATACATGAAAATGAATGTATTTAAATTATCAGGTAGTTACTGTGATTGATTTTACTGATTTACACTCCTAACTGATTGTCACCATTCATGCAGGGATACCAACTTGGGGGTTTTCCCCCTAAAGTTAGTGGGACAAAATGTTCAATGGGGTTTTTTAGTGGCTTAAAATTTTCAGGGGTAATCTTAGGGGTATTTTTAAAGTAATCCAAAATATTTCCTATCATAATTTAAATAACCGAAATTAATTTTGATTTCTATCTTGAATGAAAAGATCCATTTTAGGTTGACAATATTCAATACTATTTCTTGATGTAGGTTGGTTAATAAAAAATTTTATAATTAGTAAATAAATAATTTAATTTTCGTGTAAAATAATACCCTTCAAACTATTTTCAATATTCTCATTTCCAAAATAAATAAAAATTTAATTCAATTTGAAAAATAATGATAAAATAATATTTCAATAATATTAATTAATAATAAATATTTAATAATATTTTAATTTTAATAATAAAAAACAGTTAAGTACCTCATAATTGCAAAATAAAACCTTAATATATTTTTTTCTTTGAATTGTAATTTTAAAAACAATTTTAGGGTATTTTAGGGGTTTTTCAACTTGACTACGGGGGGAAAAAATTCCACGAGTTGGTAACCCTGCATTCATGTTAATTGAATATTTTCTGGATGGCTACGCGAACTACTTCAAGTATCTACCGGTTAAGAACCTCTGCTCTAAACGATCACAAGATATATGGCAGCCTGTCATCGAGCGCTCTATAAAAAGACGGAATCCCTACGTATCTCTCGCTCCGCGATATTGACATCATCCTAAGATGCGTTCCTAAAGAATCGGAGCTCTGGAAATCCTTTGGCACGTTTCATTCCGTTGACTAGTTCTTAGATGAGCAGAATGAACCAAATCGGGGTTCCCCTTAATTGAGAGGTCATGACATAATTCGAGTGGTTTTCCTTGACTGGTAGACAATGTTCGAAGCTTGTTTGTCATGTGGAACCTTCGAAAATGAAGTGGTAGATCTTGGAGTATCACTTCTTACTAGAACTATAAATAATATGGGGGATTGGAATGTAACCCACAACATTATGGTAATGGTAACTCTATTTTCCGATGATTCATTGGTGGTTGTTTCTAGTGAAACTCTTGAGGAACTTCTGGAGGCATGTAAATGTATTGTGAGAGAGTTTGTAAATTGGCGTGTATTGAACAGTTTGATGATGAACGTTGATAAAACTGTATCTGTTAATTTTTCTCCCAAAGGTAACGTAATCAGTACCTTGAATGTTAAACATGGAGACAACACTATATCATCATCCCAATCAAGTAAGTTTCTTGGAATATATGTAGACATAATTTTGAGATGGATAACTCACAATGGTGTACAGTAGAGTCCGGTTATGATGACTCCGCCTATATTGACCATCCGTTTATTATGACGTAATTACACTATGAAGTTTGGTTTTCATATAAAATTCTTCACAAAAACGTCGGATATAATGACTCTCCTTACAGTGACATGTCGCTTATTATGACCAAAATTTTACTAAGTTATTTCCGGTTATAATGACCGACATGACTCTTTACACGTCCGGTAATGTTCGTTGATTCCCGAGAAACTACCTCAAAAAAGTCGAAACCTCTGTCCGTAGAAGATATTGCACTACTAGCTGGGCCAAATATCCTCGCGCAGATTGAAAGTCTTCATCCAGATTCGGATTAAAATATTCTTTGTATTTTTAACAATAAAAATTTTGATCACCGTACTGCGAGATAACAATTATTTTCCGTAAATTTCCTACTTCATAATCTATTATTGTAACGGCTCCACAAACATAGTTTAGGCTGTGTATTTTCTTTTTCGAAATTTTGATTTTGGATTCGAAATCGGGGACCTCGAAAACATCTAGTAATTCGAATTTATTGGAGAATTCTGGATGGAAACAGCTATATTTGAGCCGCCATTTTGTTTTTTGAAATTTTGATTTTGGAATCGAAATCGGGGACATCGAAAACATCTTGTAAGTGGATTTTGTATCGAATTCATTGGAGAATTTTCGATCGAACCAGCTATATATGAGCTGCCATTTTGTTTTCTGAAATTTTGATTTTGGATTCGAAATCAGCGACCCCGAAAACGTCAGTATACCTAATTGGGTGAAGTTCCGATAATCCCCCGATTTATGGTCACGAATTCGTGAAAATTCCCCACTGTGCATGGCTCGTTTTTATTTTAAATCTCAATGAGTAATTAACTCTTAAAGGTCACGCATTTTTTTTCGTTTGTCGTTTTGTCTATGAAAAAAATGTCATCTCAACGTTGTAAAGCATTTACGATTCAGGAGAAAGGTGCAATAATATGCTGATTAGAAAATGGAGATTCAAACTCATTTCTCGCAAAGGAATTTCGCGTCGGTCATTGGACAATCTCAATGATTTTTAAAAACAAGAACCGCGCATTGAGCAATCGTTCAATTCAAATGTTTTGAAACCGAAGAGGCTTCGAAAATCGCCACAATCGTTGATCAAGCATTAATTCAGTGGTTTAAAATAATGAGAAACAAAGGAATACCTGTATTAGGGACTGTTTTTACAATAAAATGAAAACACAAATGCACACAAAAATTTGAGATTACTTACATTAATTGTATTGAATTGAATGTGTATAATTACATGTTATTATTATTGTGATTTGATATGTATGTATTACAATAATAATTACATGCAATTATTATTGTGATTTAATATGCATGTATACATATATAGTTACTATGTTTCTCTATTACAATACTTAAGTACATAAAACAGGTTTTTTTCACAACAAAACGCTTTGTATGACGTCCGCTTACTATGACGTGTTTGTCAATTCCTTTCGATGTCATTATTTTAAACGGATTCTACTGTATTATGTAAAAAATTGAGTAACCCATTTTTTGCAATCTCTACAATTAATAACATTGTACCTAGAAACTGTGTTATGTATGGGTACTATAGTCTTTTATATAGTTATATGAACTATAATGTTCTGCTGTGGGGCTACTCTACAGAAATAAATGAGGTTTTCATTACACAGTACAATAGTTCGTTTGATATTTATCGACAAACATTTTGAAAACCTATTCTCATTAAAAATTACCTATTAACCCTACCTTGTTTATGTATTTGTACATGTTCAATAAGAACTGGACAAAATCTGACGACATATATGAAGTTATTGCTCTTACAGTCAATAATAATAATAAATTACCTAGCTCGATAAAAACAATTAGTGGCCTTAAAGTATTCAGCGTAAATTAGCTAAGTTCGTTTTAAACATATAATTGTAAATAATACATTTTGAAGCTAAATGTATATATGATTTTATATTAGCTATTGCTGAATAAATATAATTATTATTATTTATTATATGTTGAAGAAAATGAAGATACGTTCATTAAATTCGATAGTAATCATAGGTATTCAACAAGGAACAGGGATGTACTAAATTTAACAGCTAAATTTAAGCTATGCATAAATAACAGCTATTATCGGAGCATTAAAATCGTCACTCATTTACCGTCGAATTTGAAAATACTGAATGTTCATTTCTTTAGGAAGAGAAGTATTTGCTGTCAACAAACGCATACTATAGTGTGGAAGAGTAATTTAATGATTCGAATGTAGACACTAATGTATGAATGAGGTTTTTGTATCATATGTTTATTTATAGTTTCAATACGAGTATCCTTCACAAGAAATTGTATTAAAGGGTTTATATTTTTGAGGTCATTTTCCTCTTCTCAAATGTCGTTGATTTTCAAGAATTCGAGAACTGAATTCAGTCCGTTTATGAGCATTATTCTTAGCTCTAATTACCAAATTAATTGAAATGTAATATGTACAATGTACGGGATGTTTCGCAATAAATATTATTATTGTTATAACACCAAAAAAAAGTTGGGGATGTCTACATTTTAATAAAACTAACTAAAACGTAGTAATAAAGTGTAGTAAGTAAGTACTAAAATACTTTGGTAAAACTTAACAGAAAAATGAAATTCAGTTTTTCTATATTACTTTTTTTATAACTGTGACGAAGCACAGAACGACATTTTTGTTGGTTTCATGAGATATATTCGTGAATTTAAGCTGGGATATAACTTTGTATAGACAACGTATCCATTTATGTACAGCGATTTCCTCAAATTTATAGTTTAATTGTTGAACATATCCATTTACCTAACTGCTCAGTAAATGGAAGCAAGCAGCAAGCTCTGGCAATTATAATTCTGACTTTATCTTTTAATGAGGTATAATTATTCTTTCTTTCTTTCAATGTAATTCCGCTCTGTCGACATGAACTAGCTTGTTAAAATCGCTTTATTGCCACATAAACAGGTGTAGAGAAAACAACAAGAAGTATTTGAAATTATGCTTTTTCCATTTGAGTTTCAGGTGGATTGACCCAAAAGCGGTCAAGCTTGAATGAATTGAATAGGAATAGCTTTTGGATATTGATCAAAATAATGTTTCCAGGACTAAAATCAACAAGAGAAAATTCAGTTAAAAACATGAAAGTTCCGTATTGTTTCCTTTGAATATTCAGTTTTCATGAAAATGTTGGAACAAAAGCATTCCTGAGAAGGACATCCTTCCAGTTACTGACTCCGATTCACCTTGTTTGACTTCTGTTATTGCAAGAACAGGGGCGTAGCTATAGTTTTCCTCAGAGTAAAAATCAAGATTATTGTTCGTTTCTGATGATCATTTAAATCAGTGTTTTCGACCCCCTGGGGGTCGCGAGGGTTCTTTAGGCGAGTCGCATTAGACCGAGACGACGTCTACAGTAAAAAATTTGTCTACTTCAGTAAACTGATCATCACAACTTCATTTTCAACTGTGGATAAAAGATTAACAACCTGAAACATATCTCGAGGGATTTAATAAATTTTGCTGGAATTTAGCCAAGTATTTTGTTACTTTCTTACTTTTCGTGAAACTTTTTATTGTATTCATAATAAGACCAATTCCAATGGAATCTTCCACCTATAAATCAGATGGGACCTAATTCTGTATTTGTAAATCTCCAGTAAATCGTTACAGACTGATGTATTATTCGTTTCTGTATAGCCAAAACTTATTTAGTTAACTTAGATAACAATTCTTGTCATTTCAACGTGTTTACATTGTGTAAAAAGTTATACAAACGTATTTCAATAGCAAAAGTGAATGAATATGTGGTTGCAGTTCAAACTGAATGTGCTAATTTTAGAATCGAGAGAATCCACTTCTATTTTAATTCTTATAGAATGCCGTTCTACTTCTTGTTGAACAATCCGTTCTAGTTTCTACTCAGTTTGCCCTTCAAGTATTATTGAAGCGAATTATATTTTCATCATTTCGCAATAGTGGTTACATTTTGAAAATACGACAAAATAGTCGGTTATTCCTGGACTATTTGAGGATGCTTTGTCCTTTGATTATGATGAAAAATTTAGAGGTTAGAAAGCAACAACTTCATTTATTATCAACATTCCATTTCCAGAAGGTATATGTCGATTGCGTCAATGTTTGAGTTTTGTCTTGTCTTGAATAAGTTCTTTATTCTCAACAGGTACAACACCCAATTACAGTGTTGAAATAATAACAATGTTGAATACTAACTGAATAATTAAAATGAAAAAGATGTAACAAAGAGCTCAATCTGATCTAAAAAAAATAGTAACCAATAACTACATTATAGCATTGAATGAAATATTACAAAGAACTCAATCTAAATCAATTAATTTTAGTCAATTTTCCTTGTACACATAACTCCTGATAATAAATTCTATGGAGTCAAAGTGAATGTCACAATTATTGGCAACTCTATTGAATGTAGACTCCATAAACCAAATGGGGGATTGTATTAGCTAGTTGGTCCTTGGAATCTCTATGTGGAATAATTCTGTTTTACGAGAATTTTGCCTAGGAACACGAAATTTTAAAGCGAACAAGAGAGGAGGACAATCAATACTATTGTTCAGTAATTTGTACAAAAATTTGAGTGATCAAGTTTCTCTCCTGCTCTGCAATGAAATTAAACTAAATAGACTCAATAATTCGTTATAATTGACTCCTCTCTGTGGATAAACTTTATCCTCCCTCCATACTAAGAATTCCAAGAACCTTCTCTGAATAGCCTCAAGAAGGCGTTGATGGCAAGTGTAAATGTGATGCCAGATCATGCTGCCATACTACAACTTGCTACAGATTAGGGTATAAAATAGTCCTATGAATGTTGAAGAATTATTTAAATATTTGTCATTACGTATAACGAATCCATATATTTTCGTGGTAAATGAAATAAGTTGGGTGATTTGTGGGATAAAGGAAAGCTTCTGGTAGAAGACTACACCAAGATCTCTCACCTTATCAGAACGAGAAAGAACCTGACCACCGACGCTATAATTAATCACAGTCAATTCGGTCTCTTTTCCTTGTGAAAGAAACAACATTACACATTCAAACTCAAATAATAATTGTCCTCACACCAACTAGGAACATGGTCCTTGTTGAAGCAACTTATTGAATATGCCTATGAATATAATTCAAAGTGTGGCAATCCACAAACATCCAAGTGGTAATCTTTGGTAATCCAAGTTCTTCTCAAGAGTTTGTTGTAATAAAAACTCTTAGCAATTGGTTAATAGCCCGAGATATAACAGCATCTTATTCAATACTTTTTTGTATATATTTTGAATTGCCTATAGGTAAATTATTCATTTACTTATGCTTTCTACATGTAGAGTCTCTAAGTCTAAAATGAATGTCCCAAATTTTAACCTTTTATTAAGATGAGAGTGTCCTTTGTCCCAAAGAAAATATATAGTTAAAGTTTTTCCTGTGTTTATAATCGCCCATCTTGGTAATAATAGTACTTGCAATTTTGGGCTCTCGACATTCTTCGGGCAATTTATTGTGAAACGAAATGTAAAATAGATTCTTCTGGCTTACGTCCGTTTTCCTTTTTATAGGACAGAATTTCAGATTTCTTCAGATCAATCCTACAGATTTCCACAAATCAATATCTTTCGATTCTACTGTAACTGAGTAAATATTATCCATTTTTCTGAGAACCACCTGCCAAGTTCCTTAGAAAACATCCTTTCAAATTGAAGAACCTTTGACAGTGCAAAGATTTTGTAAAATTTCCGTGTTTCCACATCGGTATTGATGACTTTAGATAACACCATACGGAATAGTCTAGAGACTTTAGAGTATTAATATTAGACACGCCTTGATCAAAAATGAAGTCTTCATCTGTTACCTTCAAAATATAATAAGCTCACTTCAAAGTTTCTTCTTCTTTTCAACAGTTTCGCTTATTGGATATTATAGACGTTCTTGTTTTTGTTTATAATAATTGTTCAACAAAAATGAATAAAAAAAGACCTCTCAAAGTCATGAAACTACTAAATATTCCCAAGAGATAAACCTTCGGATTTTCACCATTTGCGTGCCCAGTAATCAGTCTGGGTGTTGAAGATGATTGTAGTTTTAGATATCGAAAAGATACAACCAAAACCCCAGTCATACTGCTCTTTTTTCGCAAATCCCTACAACTGTTGCAGATCGTTTTGTTTACGAACTTCAACAGAGACCTTCTTCTCAATTACAGAAACAAAACACACCCTCCATCGGATAGGAAGCTCCATATCAGCCACCACAAAGTGACACCGTACTATATCCAATGCAAATTACCGCCAGTTCGTAAACAAACGGTCGGTAATTGAGAGCATTACTCACCCAAGACATGCCGATAAGTTTAACAGGCCGTCATTATCGAACGTTTATGAAAATCAACTCGAGGAACGTTTAGGTACGAGTGGCTTCGTCGACAGCGATTTTCGGCTCTGCGGTCTGGAAAGGTTGCTCGAGGCGTTGTAGAATTTAACTTCATAATAATAAAGCGGATGATACAAGCGCTGTTTACGGAAAGTGTTTGTTGTGTGGTATTATTAATGAAGAAATATTGTTTCAGTTGGTGTTTGAGTTTCAGTTTGCTTCGCACCACCAAAAGAATAAGCAATTGAATTGTTTACTCGCTTAATGAATTGATTTAGGGCTTACCGAAAATTATGAATACGTACCTAAGTGTTAAAGATACTGACAAAGATCTTTCAACTTGATATAGTATGATTGATATTCATATTTTCCTCTATCTGGTATGACTTTTGCTCTTTCTAGGGAAAAATGTCAAACCTTACTTAGCGATTTTTTTCCTTATACATTTTATCATTGATTTTTGTGACGATGAACTCAATGCTTTATATGGCAAAAAGCAGAACTTCAAAAACGTCCTAAGTTCCTTCCAAGGAGATATAGATATAAAAATCTGTGCGGTGTACGGAGGCCAATCTATCGCTCATTTTCGGCTAAGCTGAGCGACGATTTACGGAAACTTAAATATAATTACTAGCCGACGATAGACCAAGTACACTGAATAACACCCGTTTCAAAAAATTCCCCAGAAAATAAATTGTTGTGTTCTATACTTTGATTAGATATAGCACAAGCTTTTGATAAAATATGGCACAAACTACGAAATGAGATTATCCCTACCAAAGCAATTTTCTGAAATCTACAATCTCACATTACTGAAAGATACTTCAAAAAGAAACGAGAAGGAGCAAATTCCGAGCTGAAACCAATCGAGTCGGGTGTTCCTCAGGGGAGCATGTTCGGATCAGTACTACATCTGCTATATACCTCTGATATACCAGTTTGTACTTCAAAATGATAGCATTGTCACTTATGTTAATGACGCTTTATTACCAGTTAGAAGAAACTGAACTAAACGAAAATCAATCTGAACCTGTTAACTTCACATATACTAAATGTTATAACATACAAATACATATCATTATAACAGTACTACAGTCAAACACAGCAAAATATGCATTATAGCATAGTCTAATTGGCACGAGGAAATGGACAAAACTTCAGAACAGACAACACACATGTTCATCTTCTGAGGTGACAATATATGGATCAGTTGTAATGAACCCATACCAAGCAATAAAAGTTTTTCACGAAGACGTACATCTGAGCAACTAGTTACTTGTTTCTTTCACAATGATAGTCAATGGCAGTGCCGTTATAGGAACAGTAGTCATCCAAGTAGTAAATGACATTGCCGTTAGAGCACTAGTTCTCCAAGTATCGAAAAGAGATACACACTTTGCTTGTGTATGTAAAGAAAAATGGGATTCAATGCTCGAAGAAAACAATACAAGGGTCATTTGCAAAATTCTAACAATTTTCCAATTGCAGAGAAGCCTGCACTATTTCGTAAAGCTTTCTAATTGAACGAAAACCTTATTTTCATAAGTTCATAGTGATTTTAATAGTTTAAAAATTGCCTCTAGGTTTTTTGGGCATATTTTCAGTTCATTAATTGAAATTCCAATGTCAGACCTTCCTAATAAGACATGAGAAAGCATATGGAACGCTAAATATCACTGAGATCAGCTCGTTACTTGTTATTATAAGCATTTCTCTGCCGCTTTGTATGCCAATATGTTAATTGCAAATTATAATTTCAATACTCATAAATCATAGTTGAATAAACATAGTTAATGTACCTACCTCTCACCTGTACGTCTTTTAGTGTTCATTTATTGTTCGACTACCAATGAAGTAGAAAAACATGCAATTTCTCAGCAAGTTAATCTTGGAAATACGCCAATAAACTCAAATATTGATTGCACAGTCGTAAATTTTAAATGAATAAATTATAACACGAGTTGTGTTCGCGATATTTATTGGACATGAAGCTTTTTTCTAACCAGTCTATTACCTGCTTTACAGCTTTTCAAAATTTGAATTTTATATGATAGTAATGATAATTTTACATTATTGTGTTATATAAGTAGGTACATAATAAGTGAAAAGTGCATTACAAGGTTTATAACGTTGTGAATAACCAGATGCGTCATTGGTGGCCTTTTTTAGCCATATTTCTCCTTTCATTTGATCTTCAAAGAGCTACTCGAATAGGAAAATCACGCAGCATACAATATATATCGCAAATAAATTTTCATACACAAATATACAAAGTGTGGATGATACCAGCGTACAAATTAGATGAAACATTTCCCACTTTTCAATTTTTGAGTAGAAATTTACATGGTTATACAATAAATGCCAAAGGTATTATACGAGTTAATCATGATAAGTGGCGTTTCTGCAATTAGAAGTTCGTTATTCAAGGATATTAAGGTCAAACTGTTGTCACATAGCTAATTGTGAGAAACTTACTCATATATCAGCTTATTTTTAAATTAACTTGATATGTTTGCAGCAATTATGAATAAAACTCAAATACCAAATTCATTCAACCTGATCATCTCAATATTTTTCTGAAATATGATTAAACTTTACTATATCGAAAATAAATCGAACGCAGCTGTTCTGAATGATATTTATTCTATTTTTAGTCAAATTATAGATGAAAGATATAAACTGTTTTTCATTAGCTAAGATTAAAAATCGTAAAAATTACTAGATTCGAAATATTTTTCACCTAGTTGAAGACAAAATATTAATGTTAGCTTGCAGAACCCTTGCCCCAAGTAAGTTTTTTTAGTAGATTTTCAACATAACTCCACAGTGAAATTGCTCAATTGCTCCTAAATTTTGAACTTCATTCTGAGTACGTAAAAAAACCATCCACATTAACGTTAAAAGCGCCAATTATGGAACCAGATGGAGAACAGAACAACACAAGAGATCTAACGTATGCGCCTCTGAATATGTGGACAATATGCATGGCATCTGTGAATGAATAATCTAGTGTAGCACATTATTATGGCGCTTTACCCATAGCCTTAGTATATCACGAGACCTAAAACGGGGCCCTGTGGCACTTCCGACTCGACATAAAGAAATCGAAATGGGGAAACACTGCTGTCTCTTCTTGAAATTGTTCAGATGTGACGATACGTAAAAAAATCTTATATTTTATATTGATATATAATAAGGTTCAAATGCAAACTCAAAGGGTTTATCGATTTTTTTATGCATAAATTAAAAATGTAGATATGTAACATTTTGAATGATTTAACTCGTAAGCTATCTTTAACTCAAGGATTTTGATGTTATCAATTGAATCACTAGGATTTTATTGAAATTTTCGTAAAATCCTATCGAAGGAATTATCTCTAAGTGACTGGAAGTCTGTTTATTACTTATCTAATAGTATTAAAGATAGTATTAAGAGATAGTATTAAAATAATAGAAAAATCAAGCAGTGTAGAGTACATGTACCTATATTTATTCCGTCAGAATTTGTGTGCATTAATTTAAATATCGGTTCCTTCTTTCTAGTATTACATGGCTGTAACTTTTACTGGCGCTTTTTTGTTGCTATTCATTCAATCGTGTACTCAGATAGTAGACATGGTATGTTGTTCATTTAGTGGAATTTATCACATATTTTTCGAAAAAATTTCAAAAATTCGCTTCCTGTAATAATTCTGAGAAATTCTTTAATGGACCTCAATCAATTTTTTATGGCCCTCAATCATTCCATGACGTTATTGCCATTATTTACTCAATTACCACGCGGTTTTATACGAAATCTGAAACTATATAAACCCGCAATTATTCTAAATTAATACCGTTTTTCTCGGTCATCGAATATTCTTCGTTTAAAATGATGTAATCTGTGTAATGAAATTTTAATGTCTTCCATTAGGCAATCGACGAAAGGGGTATGATTCTCAATAAATTGATTATAACGAAGACCGTTAAATCCTCTAGTATGAAATCTTCCTGGAACGCACTAATTACGCATTACTTATTTATAAGTTGGACATCGTTCAATTTATGCGATAAGGTATTCTGTCAATTATGGGGCTTCGGGCTACTTCGACTTTACCGCCTATTGAGATTTTTTTTTTCGAGATACACTGACGTATTACTTCCCTTCTTCGTGGTTTCTTGTCAACTTGTTTCTTGACTAATGGTAAATAAACTCGGACCACCAACCGATTCTGCTTTTCATGAGGAACTCATAATTTGTCGGTGAATATACTTAATGGAATATGTTAAGTTTCGAAGTTCCTGCCTGGGGATTTTTAGCTATTAAATCTAGTATTTGGAGATGGCAATTATGAATGTGCCAAATTTCACGATGAGTGAATGCTTCGATTCGTATTGGGAAATAATTGTGATGAAAAAAATATATTCAAAAGTTGATCGAATGTTAAATATAAAATTTTCAAACGGGGAGTCAAATCAAATGCTTCAGAGTGGTTTTTTAGGACTTTCTATGTATTAAGCTGAGTAGGTATTATTTATTTTCTACTGTCACTATGTTTTATTACGTAAGACGATTTATGGGGGTGGATAGTCAATCATAGATTTTTTTTTATGATTGATGAGGCCGATACTTGGAGAAAATTAATATCCCTAATGAAACAATATTTAGAATTTTCTCATAATTTAATCCAAATACGCATGACAACGTTTCGAAGTACTACTTTTTTATCAAATGCTGGATTAATGCTAAAATTATAAATTACATCAAATTAAAATGCTGTATTGCTGTATTAATCCAGCATTTGATAAAGAAGTAGTACTTCGAAACGTCGTCATGCGTATTTGTATCAAATTATGAGAAAATTTTAAATATTATTTTTTTAAATATTTGATAGTGTTGGCGTTTACTTAATATAAATCCATTATAATTGAATATAAACTTAAATTCAAACACTTGAATTTATGATCTACACTTTATTGACTACATAGTATGACGCGTTTCGTCGTTACAAACGACTTTTTCAGATGCTTACAGAATAATTATTCTGTAAGTATAAGTATTTGAATTTAAGTTTATATTCAATTATTTTTTTTACAAGGTGGTGGGAGAAAGATGCTGGTCTGAGAAGGCATTATCGGAGATATTTCAATGGAGGTGTATTTTTTCAGTTGGTTTTGAACCCTTGGGATGATTAAATTTCGTATGAATATGAATTCAAACCAATGATAATTGTTAAGGGCTGTTCAGGTATTGCGTATGCTCATTTATTGCAATTATTCACCCTTATTACGTGAACATTGCTATATTTTTCTTTCAATCTCTTCTGTTTGTTTCATTGATTTACATCAACAGTCTCTAACAAAAATATAAAAATCATTTATGTCTAAAAAACATTTTGTTTCAAATAAAAATTAAAATATCTTTTCCAGTTTTTCGCTTAGATTTTGTGTAATATCTAATTTGAGGGTAGGCCATTCAATGCCAATTCTAAAATGTTGGAGATTCATATAATATTTATATCATGTTTTCGAATTAACGTTTCATTCGCGAACCCACACAAAAGAATGATCAAAAATATTCCCATAACCGATGATTATATTGAGTTATTAATACGCCAAAGTAGTCGTCACGGCTAATTAACTCAACATACACAAACGTAATTGAATAACGGAACAGGGAATGAAAAACAGGTATTAAAATCGGAAAACTGTTTTAATTGCTAGACCGAATATACAACGCACTAAAATCGATACTGCTGACCTTTATTAATATTCTAGCCTATGTCTCTATCCTAAAATTCGATCAATATAATCAATTTTAAATAGTTTCTGAATATGAACTCGAAATAATTCACATGAATTCTATACATCAGACAGAGATTCGTATCTTTTGAATTTTGTGAATTTTCCTGTACCCTTTTAGGTTGTTTTCCGAATGGAAATAAATAACAGGATTGTGTTTTAAGAAAAGCTGAGGTTTGTGATCAGTTCTGAAATTTTTAAGGGTATGTCTGAATGGAAATAAATGACAGAATCCTAAATTATTTATTATTCCATTTGAGATTCTACAAGATATAAAATATTATTGTTAAATAAAATATGATAATATTGACTATGGATACGTCTTTCATATTGGTCACTGTGATTAGAAGATCTAAAGCATTCTTCTGAAGAAACAAAATTGATTTTTTTTTGTTTTTCGTTTTTTGTATGGTTTTGAATTTTTTTTCATATTGAGCATGTGGTGCAGGTGTATTCTATACAAAACCACTCCACCTGTTTTAAAGGGATTCAGTGTGTTTTTCCTTATCCGTCTCTGAAATATAAAAGTTTTTATTATTATTATTATGCAGAGACGTTCGTCAACATCAGCTTTAAATCATAGAAATCTGAATATGTATATGTTTTTTGAGAACGATTTAATAGTAAAAGTTAATTATTAGATGTTTCATTATTATTACGATAATGATGGTGTATCTGGTAGGTATTTTGTCAAGAATAATAATGTAATAATAATATATTATTTATTCTCAACAGGTATACTTACTACCTAATTACAGAAAATAATAACATAATGTGGAATAGGTACTAACTAAATAATGAAAATGAAAGAGATATATAACAAATTTCAAAGCGTAAAAGAGAAGAGGACAATCAATACTATTGCGCAGTAATTTGTACAAAAATTTTAGTGATAAAGTTTCTCTCCTGCCCTGCAATGACACTTTGTCCTCCCTCCAAACTAAGAATTTCAAGAACCAGAAGAGGAAATTATCTCTCGAAAAAATGTAGAATTCTATTCTTTTTTTGGAAAGTGTACAATTATTCTCAGTAAAGTGCTTTTGAATTTTGCAATATCACATTTTTGGTCTGTTTGAGCATAATGAACATTAGTTTTATTACAGAACAGTTGATGTGGTTTTCTCGAAATGTTTAAAACATTTGCAGAGAAGACTTTTTTGAGAGAAGTACAGATAAGTAAAGGGTGTTTTTTTTAGAAGTTTAGAACTTTAAGTTGGCATTACTGTTGAAGATGGCGACCGATTTAACAGCTGAGAAGTGATTTATTGTCAGTTTGGTTTGGCAATTCATCATGAATAGACTCACGCCTGAACAACGCTTGTAAATAGTGTAGAATGGGCCCAAAATGAGATTGCCGTTGTTCCCGATTTTCATAAGCGAATTTTGTTTAGCGATGAAGCGCACTTCTGGTTGAATGGCTACGTCAACAAACAAAACTGCCGCATTTGGAGTGAAAATAATCCTCAAGTGTATGTCAAAACACCGTTACATCCAGAAAAACTGACTGTTTGGTGTGCTTTATGGGCTGATGGAATCATTGGTCCGTACATCTTCAAAAACGATGATGGCCAGAACGTTACAGTCAATGGTGATCGGTATAGAGCCATGATTACTAACTTTTTCATTCCTGAATTGAACAACCATGATGTCCAGGAGCTGTGGTTTCAACAAGACGGCGCAACATCTCACACAGCTCGTGCCACAATCGATTTATTGAAAGACACGTTTGGCGACCGCCTAATTTCACGTTTTGGGCCTGTAAATTGGCCTCCAAGATCTTGTGATTTAACACCGCTAGAGTACTTTCTGTGGGGCTATGTAAAGTCATTGGTCTATGCGGATAAGCCACAAACGCTTGACCATTTGGAAGACAATATTCGCCGTGTTATTGCCGATATACGGCCACAAATGTTGGAAAAAGTCATCGAAAATTGGACGTTCAGATTGGACTAGATCCGAGCCAGCCGTGGCGGTCATATGCCAGAAATCATATTTAAAATGTAATGCCACAAAATTATCTTTCGAATAAAAAACATTCTTGTCAATCGAATGATCAATCGTTGTTTTATTGCAATTTAAAGTTGTATACCTCTAAAAAAACACCCTTAATCTATAATTTTACCATTTTTTTGTATATTTTAGAGGCGCAGTAGCTAAACGGCGTAATGACTATATACCACTTTCGGTTAACTGATGCGGGTGGGTTCGATTCCCACAGTATTCTTGGAGTGTTCAAAGGTATTGGTAATTGGTGTTTCTCATTTTTTTATTCCAAATTGAAAAACAATAATCATATTCTTTTTAACCTCTTGTCAAATATCAAGGAAATTTTCGCAACCAAGCGTAAAAGTTACAAGCATTCATTTCTATTTCTCTCGTACTGAATATTATTCTGATATTCACTCTGGCACAGAATTTCGTTTTCTCATCATCTTACCTACTGGTTTTTACGGTTTTGTCAACGTTATGCGCGCTGTCACGCCTCGACCGTAACACCTCCGCTCCGAATTTTAATACTCGCGTTATATTCATTCCGACCGAAATGTCAACATCGCGGCATTTACGGCAATCAAAGAACTGCACCATTTCAACGTGGCTTACGTTCTCTTGAATATTCAACATCACAGCCGAATCGCACTTCCTCATCCTTCGACTTATGCAAATTCCCATCTACCTGGAAGTCATGAGCAGCGAAAAGAACCAAGGCAAATTCGCCAACATATTAAATAATCCATCGCGTATCCTGTTATGTCGGATTCACAGTTAACCGAGAAGGAGAACATAATGGTCGAATACGCAGACTGGGCACCGTTATTTGAAAAAATATACCCGATACAGATCGCGCGAAACGCACCGAACTCGGATTTAGCCGAATGAAACGTCACGATTTCGTGAATTAAATATCCGACAGATGTCGGTAGTCGCGCTGAGAAAAATTCTTATTGTTAAGCGCATAAAATTTGTGAATGGATAGTGGGTCCATTAGACAGCGGGTTGTGGGTTTGATTGATCGCAATTCGAAGTCGAGCACCTACAGCTCTAGAATCGTTCAACTTCATTCCTTGGTATAATACTAATAAAATCTCAGAGAGTGTCTGAAAAGCAATTTGAATCCTGATTTACAATACGCCATTATTCATGTCCATTTATTTTCTTTTTATTCCACGTTATAGTTTACCTCCACAATCATTGTCCATTAAATAGATCTATTATTCCTAATCACTAAAGAACTGGAATCATTTGTCAGTGAAATTGATGAATTCTTTCGTTATTGGGTGATCATGATGAGAAGCATTCGAATTGTTTTTTATCATTTCGAATTACTGAAGAATTTTAACTTCGAATGCAATTTCGTGCGCATTTTCTTTTTTAAATTAGTCCAGGAACCCTGGAGCATTTTGGAACTTGATTACTATCAAGCTAATTTTGCGTGAGTAGCTTCATTTTGACGAGACGCCCAAGAATTTTGTGTACGAAACTCCATTGTGGTAGCTAACAGAGGTAGCAAGCATGAAATGTGTTGATTTGTTCATTCTGAAAATATGTATTCTACCCGAATTTTTTTTTTGTTAAGTCTTAAGAAAATTATCTAAATTATTCTAAAAAATCTTTGTCCTACAAAATCTATGGCTTCTTCAAAGAGTGCCTTTTTTTGAACATGTATCAATAACGAGGTCATCATTAACGATTACTAACCACCAAATTTTTGTTTTTTTAGTTGTCCTACACATTGCGTGGTACGTTATTCCGGTCCTACGCTCGGAAATTGTTAATACTACTAAAGCATTTTTCTCATTACTAACTGTAGGACAAAAATATTACATATTAGCTTGTGTGTTCTCTGCCCAAATAAAACAATGTCCTACAAGAAAACAAGTATGTATCACTAGTCCGACAATAATTGTCATTTTTTCGTTTTCCTATTTGTCACATATGATACAGTGAAAAAATCTTTTTTGAAATTTTAAATAATTTTATAATTAATTTAAATTATTAAATATTCCCGAAAAGAGTCGAACATTTCCGAACATACTCGAACTCTCCGACGCTTGATGGAGTAAACAAAAAGCACGTGGACATATTTTATAATTGCTACCTCTGTTACCTACCACAATCCAGAATTTTCGCACAGGAAATTGTTGGGCGTCTCATCGAAACGAAGATATCCACGAAGATTCAGCTTGATAGTAATTACTTTTACATCGAGAATCTTCGAATACTTTTGAGCATAGGACCGGAATAACGTACCACGCAATTTGTATCATAATAAGATTATCGAATCATATAAATTTTAACTGACTAAAAAAAGAAAAATCAGCTGGTTAGTAATCGTTTATGATGACCTCGTTGTTGATACATGTTCAAAAAAGGGGACCCTTTGATGAAGCCATAAATTTTGTAGGACAAATATATTTTCGAATAATTCAGATAATTATCTTGATACTTAACAAACAAAATTCGAATAGTATTACATATTTTCAGAATGCTCAAATCAACAAATGTCATGCTTGCTACCTCTGTTAGCTACTACAACCAGAGTTTCGTACTCAAAATTCTTGGGCGTCTCATCAAAATGAAGCTACTCACCGAAAAGTAGCTTGATAGTAATCAAGTTCCAAAATGCTCCAGGGATTCTAGACTAAAAACTAAATATATAAGATAAACTAGTACCAAGGGAACGTTAACTAACATAAGGATGTTTTTTCAATATTTTTTTGCCGCCCTACCCCTATGTAAGGAAACATAAAGTTAGGAGTTATCCACCTCTTACCAGGTGGATATCTCCGTGATATTAATTTATCAGCTAATATTTAGAATCAGCTATTAAAAATAGAGAAGACCATTTAATGTATATAAAAAAGTTCTAACGTAATGACGTTGTATGAAAAGTGAATAACTAACATATGTATGTATTATAGTTTTATTATGTAGTGTTGCCCAAAGCAAGACCAAGACGAGACTTAGGCAGTCTTGGTCTTGCGTGAGCAAATCATTACTCCGAAAGTACCCACCCTTTTTTTTATGGCCTAACGCCCTCGAAGTGATGGTGTGCATGTTCGCCCATAAATTCGTTACACCTTATATTTTTGTCGTGCTTGTACTGGCTACAAAATCGTTAAATAAACATATATATTTCAATAAGTGAAAAAACATTCAATGGTATTGAGTTTTAGTAAATCTTATGTTATTATAGTACTAACTCAACGTAATGAATTAGCAAACAACGTGTGAAAAAACTGTGTACTGAAATATATTAACAGAAAAAAATTCAACTGGACTTAAGCCTATTCAAAATAATCCAGCACACTTGTTCAGTTGCATCTGCGAACGAAAAATTTCTGTGGCCAAAATTGTTGGAATTTATTTGAGAGATTTGATGCTCTCGTAATTTGTGGATAGAACAGAGAACATTATCGTCTACCTATACCTTCATCCGAAACCTGGGGGTGGTAAAAGCAGCCGCTGCTTTAACGTGGAGGTAAACACATGTACATGCATATCTAAACACTGTATTCCATTTGTGTGCTTTCAACTGGGTACACAAAACACCTACGTTACATTTTTTATTCGAATTGTTTTGATTCGATAAGTGACGCATTCGTGATTATTATTACTTGTCAATTTCAGAAAACTTAATGTCCCATTACATTAAATAACGTATAGGTTTAAAGCTTCAACTATCTATTAGTTAATCTTTTAAATTTTGTCGCCCTCCTATAGGTTAATTTAATTTTGAAATAATGTTAGTTCTTCTGAAAAATTTGCATTTGAGAATCATTCAAAGGATTTTATACATCTCGAAAAGTTGAAAACAGGCATGCAATTTTAATCCTTGAAATATACGTCGTCTTTTTTGATTATTTTATTTAATGCGAGATTGAATGTAGGGATTAATCCAAATTAAGTACTCTTCATCGGATAGATGTCGAATAATAATAAGTAGTCTTTGATATTCTCTTGTTTTTCATCTAGAAATAGGTTATCTTCAATTTTCATTTATCGTATTATCATTCTCAATCTTCTCCCTCATCGATAGTAGATCATTTAGGGCATCTAATTAGGTCATCTATCTGTTCAATAACTTATCTGCATTTTACGTTGTATCCAACACATAATTTTCCAATCAAATAATATTTTTCGATTGAATAATATTTTTTGATATAATAATTTCAATTGATAACGATGGGGTTTGAATTTTTAGAATTTCATTTCAATATATTCTCTGTAACATTTCAATTTTAAAAAAAATTTAAATTTTATAGGTTGTCACATTGGATAATCAAAATATACCTAAACAGAAAAGTTTACCAAGTTTTTCCTAGGATAATGATTTTAATTGATAGATTCCGTGGTAATTATGTGATGATTTATCATGATGCAACACTGAGGATTGAATTTTAGTAATTTTTTTATCATAAAACGACATTTATATTTTACTGCTATTGCAAGTACGGTCACCGACCATCATCAGGCAAGTTTGAGGAAAAAACATCAATCCAGTTTTGCGATAATAAACGAAGTGAAATTCAATCGCTTATGTTTCATAACGATTATCATAAGATCATCGATATTAGAAAATGAACATTTTAACATTACTATATTATATATTTGAATATCGGTGTTTCGCTACGAAATGATTATGTTGAACGTTCTCTGGTTTCTACCAATTGCTCATTAAGAATTATCTATGTGATATTCCGTGGTAGCTATGTGATAATTTATCATGATAAAACACTGTTGATTGAATTTTTGTTAGTTTTTTATCATAAAACGACATTCATATTTTTCTGCTATTGCAATTTGGGTCACTGACTATCATCAGGCAAGTTTGAGGGGAAAAACTCAATCCAGTTTTGCGATAATGAACGAAGTAAAATTCAATCGCTTATGTTTCATTACGGTTATCATAAAATCATCGATATTGGAACAAGAGCACTTTAACGTTGCTATCATATATATTTGAATATCGGTCTTTCGCTACGAAATGATTATGTTGAACGTTCTCTGCTTTTTACCAATTACTCATTACGAATTATCTATATAGTGTGCTGATTTCGTATTCATATTCAACGAGAAAATCAGTTTTATGATCTTTGAAACTGACTAATTGTACGGAGACATAATTTTGATAAAAATAGATAGAAATTCAAGAAACTGTCATATGCGATAAGCCATTGCGTAACAACACAAATTTTCTCGATGATTTCAAATTCAAGTTAACATTTTGATTATGTCATTTAACCTCTCACAAAACATGTGATAGGTTATGAAGAAGTAATATGGTACTATTCGTAACTCTAAATTCTCGAAAGTTATTTATTTCAATCCATGTCGAGCAGCCCAAGAGTCTTTTTTTGAGTTACTTCTTTTCTAGCATCTTTTTGCTATACACTCTTGGACATAACACTCTACGATTTCCTTCCATCTGTCTCGGTTTCTTGGCTTTAGGTATTAATTTCTGCCTGCTGTCTCTTTGATGTCGTCCATCTATCTTTCGCAAGATCGCTCAACACTTCTTTTTTTCAACCTGGTCTCCATTTGTGATGCACCATGTCTTCCTTACGTTATCGTGTCTGGAGGTATAACCTGCCCAATACCTTTCTTTATTGGTGATCGTTTGACTACATCCTCTACCCTTGTTTTTCGACGAATTTCTTCATTAGTAATGTCATCATTGGTATAAGTCTTCATCACGAAGACTTATACCAAGCATGAGTATTAAGAGTTGAGTTGTTTGCTGCACTAATTGCCAGTGTAGTTGTATTCAATACGTAAGCTAGAACCTGGAGAATACAGCTACTAAGGACCTTGGCTTTAAGTTGACGGAATGTCCTTTTTCAATACGTTGTTTAGTTTTCCCTAAACACCTTATGTCATGCTAGCTCTTCTCTTGATCTCTGCTTGCTAATATTTGCTATCTAAATTTTGATGCTTAACGCATCAAAAGTTTTCAAGTTTTATCAAGTGGTGACAACCTTGAGTTACCAACCCGAAACATATTTTAAGTGAAAAGTATATCTTTTGTAGAATTGTGTCAAGTGGTCTGAGTTATACTTTCCATTCGACAGACTTTTCAGTTATTTGCATCGATTAAAATCAGGTAATATAAAGGGTGATTTTTTAAGCGTGGTTCTTTGTCAATCGAATAAAACACTCAATTTGCATGATATATTCAAAATTTTTATTGAAATTGATAACTGGGCCTTTGCCATTTACATTTTTAAGATAACTTCATGTAAATGTTGTCCGAGGCTCCGTATCAAATGATCCATTCGGAAGGTCCAATTTTGCGTCAGTTCTTCGAACATTTCGGCCTGTATCTCACGAATTACGCGTGTTATGTTATCCTGTAGGGCTTCAATCGTGTTCGGCTTGTCCACATACACTAACGACTTTACATAATCCCACAAGAAATAATCCAGAGGCGTCAAATCGCATTATCTTGGCGGCCAATCCACAGAGTCATTTCGAGAGATAAGCTGCTCACCAAATTCATCCTTCAACATGTCCATTGTTTCACGAGCTGTGTGACATGTGACACCGTCTTGATGAAACCACATGTTAACCACGTTCAACTCGGCCAACAGAGGTAAAAAAAAAGTTGAGTAAAAAGTTTCTTCCACGGTCGTCTTTGAAGAAAAATGGACCGATGATGCCACCAGCCCATAAACCACACCAAACTGTCGTTTTTTCGGGATGCATCGGTAATTCTTGTATGACATGTGTCTGTTCATCACTCCAGATGCGACAGTTTTGTTTATTTACATATCCTTTAAGCCAGAAATGAGCCTCATCGCTGATCACAATTTTTCGATAAAACAGCGGATTTTCATTAAGCTGTTCTAAGGTCCATTCACCAAAAATTAGACGTTGTGGTAGGCCATTCGACTTCAATTATTGCAGAAGTTGAATTTTATAGGCTTTCAAACCCAAATCAACACGTTAAATTTTCCATATGGTTGAGTAACACATGCCCAATTGCCGAGAACGGCGACGAATTGACATTTCACGATCCTCAGTTAACAATGTACGCTACGGCTGCAATATTCTATTCTGCTCGTTTGTAAGTCTTTCCATGATGAAATGGCAGAGTATACTGAAAACTTTCCACTTTGGAGATGACGTTTGGATGCCATTACCAACCATGCCGCCAACCTGAAAAACTTAACTCTTGAAACATCACCCGTTCTTTTACCATTTTCATCGGAATGGACGAAAAAATCGAAGATCCTAGTAGAAATGATTTTCCACTCGAAGTAATCTACAACTCTCTAGCATTATTATAGAATTTGCTGCAGGTTTCATTGTTATACGAAGTGAAAGTTTATTGATGAATAGGCCACTCTTCTTTGGCGTGAGAAGATGTTTAAATATACTTCCTCTAGGTTCCTTTGCGTATTAATTGCTTCGTGATTGACGCAATTAAGGGCGAACTTCACTGACACAGCGAAGTTCTATTTGGACGATTTCAAGCTTGAAGAATTCGATTGAACAACAGTTCAGTCACTGTTGCAGTCGTCCTAAACTTTTGGAACTTGTGTATTAATATACCGATGGAATAATCTAGTGGCGCCAGGAATCTTTGAAGTTGCTCCAAATTTCTAATGTTATTTTAGTGTATCATAATATCCACAAACAAAGTTCTACGGAATCATTCAGTATTGTGGAATGTGGAGTAAAGACTTCTAATATAAACATTGGTTGAGTTTCTGCCAACAGATTGAAAAAGGAAAGAAAGTAATCATTTCATCGATAATAATTTTGAATTTCTTCGTTGAATTTCTCATTATCTGGTGTTTTTACACTGTAATCGAGAAAAGGTAGATGTAATTTAAATCAAACTAAGTAGTTTTTCGTTTTTCACTATATTCAAATCTTATGATATCATTAAGGGAGATCATGTAAACTTTTCCTATTTTTGATTATAGACATTGAGAGATTTAGATGATCATCATGCCAATATTTATCTCCTCTTCTCGTAGAAAACTTCGACCTAAATATATATGACAACCTAACTTGTCTACACTCGAATAAGTAAAGCAGGGATTCCTCTGAATATCGGAAATTCCTAAAACGTTTGCAAGTCGATAATAGGGATTCACTCAGCTTTGTTGCAAAATTTTTAAATAATTCTGTTGTTCGTTTTTTGTTTTATTTAGCTTATGTGGTAGCACTATCGTCAATATATTTAGTTTATAATACGAACTTGAATTTACTGAAATAAATATTTGCTACTTTTTATTCATCTATTCTGAGACTAACCGTCAATTCTGAACCTAAGGTACCAAATGGACAAAAGAAGATCCCAAAGAAAGTAAAGAGGTTTATTTACTTTCGATGACGAGGGGACTAATCGTTCATTTCTTTTATTTTGGTCATGTTGTCCTACAATCCTTAATATATTAAGGTTATGATGATACTTGAATGCAATGTCAATAATAATATTTTAAAATTATACGTTTTATTTTCACTTGATACGAGACTTCTTCTTTTTCTGGTACCTGTCCGTTTCGGATGTTGGCAATTATAACTTTGTTTGTATCCGCTCGAAACAATTCTGCTGATCTTTTTCCAAACCAAGTCCGTCAGTTCCTCAACCTTGAGTTTCTTTTTCCAGCAGATCCTCTCCTACCCAGTATCTTTCCCTGCATATTTATTCCTTATAACATGCCCCAGGTATACTAGGTTTTTTTTGATGGTGTACATGACTTCTAGATCTTTTTTCATTCTCCTCAGCACTTCTATATTGAACTGACCGTGGTATTCTGAGCATTGTCCTACACAGACACATTTCAAATGCTTCCAATTTTTTAGAGTTGGCTTCTGTGATCGTCCAGAACTCCCACAGAAAAATACGAGACTACAAGAGGAGAATAAATAGGCCGATACATAACGCTTGCGTAAATATGAAAGGGGAAGAGATGTACTCACCCTCTAGGTGACTACGGGGTCGATTGGCGTCAAACTTGATCAGCCCTCCTTATTGAACGAATTTGTTAGGATTTCGTTCTATTCAGATGAAGTATTCATTATAGTTGGTTCTCATTAAATTCAAGAACAGAATATCATGTTCTAGATATCATTTCCACAAATTAAAAACGTCCTAGTATCGAAACGACCGAAGTGCCGAGCAAATCGAGAATCCGCCGACCATACAGCGCCCCGTAGAGAGTCCGGTTTCACGTGTGACCTCGTTACCAAAGGTAAATTTGCTCTTTAGGTATCCAATCTTCGCGTATCTGGTCCGTACAAACAAACTAAATACCTGCGGCGATCGTTCTACAATAATTAATTTCACGTACGTTTTGTAACGCGACGAAGGAGAGCCGCTCTACGATCCGGCTTTCTATAAAAATATTCCGAGGCGACAGCCGGAGATCTCGCCGCGGCGACTCGCTTGTTATGACATTGGACACCACTCGTTATCGCCGCGGCTGTCAAGAGCCGTGTTTCGCCACGTTTTACATGCCCGTTTCAACCATCGGACACGGTGATCCGAATAATGGAACATATTGTTTTCTTCGGGAACCTCCGGCCGTTTGCAGCGGTCGTTTTTCATGTTGTGTTGTTGTTTTTCCGTGACTTCTTGAAACTTCGTGCAGTATTTGGTTTTTTGTAGGGTCGCCCGGTATTACGAAGCGTATGAGCTTCTGGAAATGCATGTAAGAATGTGTTTATCGATGATGAAGACTCTAACGTGTAGCTTTTATGCCTATAGGATTATTTTTTCGAATTAGATGCGTAACTGAAGGTGTCTTTCACACCGATTTCGTAATAATCCTCATTAATATATAATAGCTAGGTTTATCATTATATAATAAGATAGGTTTATTAAATTGAATAGTAATCATGAGTATTCAACAAGGAACAGGGATGTACTACTTATTCCTGTGCATAAAACAGCTAAATTTGAGCACTCTCTCTATTATCAAAGTATTAATATTCTCAACCATTTACCATTGAATTTGAAAGTACTGAAAGCTCATTTGTTTAAGAGGAGAGTTAAATCTCTGCTCTTAACAAAGGCATACTATAGTGTGTCAGAGTATTTCGATGATTCGAATGTAGGCAATAATGTATGAATCAATTTTTTGTATTGTATGTTTTTATATTTTTATAAACACAAATGTTCTTCACTATGTGAAATTGTCTCAAATGTTCAATATTTCTGAGGACATTTTTTTCTTTTCTTTTCAAATAAAGTTGTATATTGTAAATATAAATTCAACCAATATCTTTGTTTGAACCAATATTTTTGGTCGAGGTCTGAATGGAAGATCAGAATCAAAACTGAATTCAGTCCTTTTGAGAGCATTCTTCCTAGTTGTAATTATTTTATCAATTGAAATGAATGTAATTCTACAATGTAAAGAATGTTTCTCAATAAATTTATTTTATTATTGTTATATCATAAAATTATACTAATTTTTTTAAAATTCTTCTTTATATATCTTTAAACTAAATTCACTGGCCAAACTACGTGTGAATTCTGGGAAATAACAGGTTTAAAAGTAAATTTAGAGCTAAACAAACGTTTCAGGTACTTTTAAGAACATTTGTGGAAATAACACACTTTGAAATTGCAATTGAATTTTCAGGAGCGAATACTCGAAAATAAGACAGTAACCTTGGCTGTTTTCAATTTTCAGACAGTTTGGCAGTAGTGAACAACTTTCCACCAAGTATTCTACTTCTAAATTGTTGAATAGATTTTCCACATAATTTTCACACTTCCACATAAATTCTTTTCATCAGATGTGGTTCGGGAGAGACTGTATCCATAATTTCCTTCAGAAATAGAGAATCTATCTTTTTTGTCTAATTAATTGCTATTGTCATAATCAACTTATAAGAACATACAATGATCTTTTGCCAATAAGAAATATATTTCTCACTTGTGTTAATTGATAAATTTCTTTCATATTTCACTTTCAGCGCAGCTGTTGAAAGCTGTTCAGATTTTCATCTCCAATTGTAAATTATTTTTCCGACTTAAATCTCTTCAAGGCAGAAAACCTTCTCTCCGCTGAACAGGTGATAAAATGTGGAATAAGATGTATTCTTATAGCTTGCTTCCACTGTATCTTCTAAAATATTCTGATGTATGTATAGTCGCTTGTTTTAATCGTTAGGTTTTCACCGTTCATGTACATTTGAAAGTGTTGACACTCTTGTGATTATCCAAAATCTCTAGAATACCACGAGCAAAACCTTCAGCCTGTTGCTCTATATCTTCATAATTGTTTCATGAAGTTCACTACAAATAGCAAATCTTTCACTTGAGATGTTTCTGAATATTTTTCCGACTACTGAGCTGCATCACTAGATGATCGTAATTTGGTTTTAACACTCCAACCAAATTTGCATCTAGGATACACTTTTTCATTAACTTCGTCTCTACATTCTTCAGGAAATAGAGTCATCCAAATCTTTTCTTCCAAGTTAAGATAACGATTTATGTTTTTTATGCCACTAAAACTTTTGCACCTCTCGGCTTCTCCCCTAAACGTACAAATTGACGTTTTCTTTGCCAATAATTTGAAATTGGTATATTTGGTTCATTTTAATGATCCTGCTCATGTGGAGGAATAAATCAGACGACAACTATGATCCGCGAACAAAACAGAAGCTAAGTTGTGCATTTCTAGAGCAATGAATCATATTGCTGAATAAGTTTTAATGTTACGATTAAAATGTTGACTGTGGCATTAGAAGAATCTACTTTGTCTCAAGTGTTTATAAGTGGTACAAGCGCTTTACATAAGGCCGAGAATATGTTGATGACGATGAGCGTTCTGGAGTTACAACCACGCCAACAAATGAAGAAAACATCGAAACAGTGAAGAAAATAGTTTTGGAAAATCGTCCAATCACTATTAAGGAGGATGCAGAGCATAATTTCGATCAAATGTGAAGGTTTTGCTTACTGTTTTCTTCGATTACAACGACGTGGTGCACCATAAGTTTTTGCCAACGGGTCGTACGGTTGATAAGGAATACTACAAAGATGTTATGCAACGTTTGCGTGAAGCAATTCGGGTCAAACGATTGGAACTGTGGAGAAACAAATCATGGATTCTGCATCATGATAATGCACCAGCTCACACCTCAATGCCTGTTCGTTATTTTTTGGCCAAAAACAATACCGTATTCACCTGATTTGGCTCCCTGCAATTTTTTCCTATTCTCAAAATTGAAGAGTTCAATGAAAGAGGAAAGCGCATTTCAGAAGTTCTAGGATTGGAAGAAGTGCTGGCATAGGTGCATTATGTTTGAAGGAGTTTACTTTGATGGGAACAAAATTAATATTGATAAAAATTTTTCAAAAGAGTTCAAAATTCTCCTTTTCTTTCAAACAAACTCAGTATAGTCTCTTGGATTGATAAACTTTAATGTTTCGCTTCGCAGTTTTTAGGCAGATAAAGTACTAGTTAATTGCTGATAATAAATTATTGAATATTTTCAGTCGTTTTATGGTTCTCTGAATAAACGACTGAAATATCTTCAATAATACTCATACATTAACTTTGAATTGGTTATTGGTTACGAAAAAGTATTTTTCGACTAGAGGTTCACATTTTAAATTCTCAATCTGTCAGACTTGTCACATAACGACAATGTTTACTAGTTGACATTTATATACCCTTTCAAAACGTTTATGCAACTGCGATATATAAATCCCCATTAAAAATTCAAATGCTAAACGAAACCGTTAATTTGCATCTGTATAATTCAATTCCTGCATATGAAAAATTTATTTATTCAATGCGCAAATTCAATCTTCGAAGATAATATAATGATGGTGGTTTACGACTGTTAACTACTTATAAACTTCGCGAATAAATACCAATTAATCATTCTTTGATCGAATAAAAACAACGCGTTCGCTGCGAAGTGACGGTGTTGTTGATCATTAGACACTTGAATAGAAGAACGGATTATTTATTAACACGGAAAATGAATAGTGTTATTCAGAAGAAGTCGAAGTATATGGCTTGGATAACATTTGCCGCTATTATGGTCGTTTCAGGTAACGATAATCACCTGCGAAAAAACTTAATTCGCAGTATTGGCGGAATTATAATTATTTATAATTTCAGTGAAATATGGACACGCAAGCTCGAACGGGCCTCACTCTGAGTTTAATGACATTACCGTGTTAGATTTATTACGCCATATGTGTTACGCTAAGCCAGGTTATGAACATGTCACAATATCTAATTTTAGGCAGTGTTTCTAGGATCAGTCTGCCACACTGGAGATCCGGGTTCGAATCCCTGCTATGGATATACGTATACGTCTTTGAGACTTTGTGGTTATCTATACAAATAGATCAAATTAAAGTGTCAGTTCATAATATCTTAATAAAAAAAAATTCTATACATAATGGGTGATTTTTTAAGCGTAGTTTTTTCTTAAATCGAATAAAACACAATTTGCATCATATATTCAAAATTTTTATTGAAATTGATAACTTGGCCTTTGCCATTTACATTTTAAAGATAACTTCATGTAAATGTTGTCCGCGCCTCCGTATCAAATGGTCCATTCGGAAGGTCCAATTTTGCGTCACTTTTTCAAGCATTTCGGCCTGTATCCCACAAATTACGCGTGTTATGTTATCCTGTAAGGATTCCATCATGCTCGGCTTGCCAATTCACAGGGCCATTTCGAGAGATGAGCTGCTCACCAAAGTCATCCTTCAACATGTCCATTGTTTCACGAGCTGTGTGGCATGTGGCACCGTCTTGATGAAACCACATGTCCACCAAGTTCAACTCGGCCAGCTGGGGCAAAAAAAAACTGCGTATCAAGGCTCGATATCGTTCGCCGTTGACGCTAACGTTTCTTCCACGGTCGTCTTCGAAGAAAAATGGACCGATTATGCCACCAGCCCATAAACCACACCAAACTGTCGTTTATTCGGGATGCATCGGTAACTCTTGTATGGCATGTGGCTGTTCATCACTCCAGATGCGAGAGTTGTGTTTATTTACATATCCATTAAGCCAGAAATGAGCCTGATCGCCTAACACAATTTTCCGATAAAACAGCGGATTTTCATTAAGCTGTTCTAAGACCCATTCACCAAAAATTAGACGTTGTGTAGGTCATTCGGCTTCAATTCTTGCAGAAGTTGAATTTTATAGGCTTTCAAACCCAAATGCACACGTGAAATTTTCCATGTGATTGACTACACTGTACGTCAACACTGTACGCTACGGCTGCAATATTCTCTTCAGTACGCACTGTGCGCATGCGAGACAATGGTTTAATGTCCAACAAGGTAAACTTGGTGCGGAATTTGGTGATAACAGCACGAATTGTTGATTCACCATGTCGATTATGACGACCATAATATGGTCGTAACAAACGATACACATTCTTCACAGAGCACGAATTTTGATAGTAAATTTCAACAATTTGCAATCGTTGCTCGTTTAAAAGTCTTTCCACGATGAAATGGCAGAGTATACTGAAAATTTTTCAGTTTGACAGATGTCGTTTGGATGCCATTACCAACCAGTGCCGCCAACTTGAAAAAATTAACTATTAAAAAATCACCCGTTACATAAGAAAATATTTGCGATTTATGTGATAAAAATACAATTTTTCAACTGCCTTCATCTTTATTATAATAATAAAAATTATGTTTCATTTGGTTACTTCATATTACTATTGTAATTGATTTTAATATTATTTTGTTGACTTCATCAACTAATTTCATTAACTTCTCTTGACTACAAGTAACTTCATATTAGGTAATATTTTTTTTAGTTTGTTCCATTTACTTATTGTTCATTAATATTCATTTTATTTTCATTTTCGTTGTTTATATTCGCTTATACTCTCTATTTTTCATTAATTTTTCCTTATTCATTACTATTTGTGTACAATTTGTTATTTTTTCGCTGTAATTGGATGTATATCTGTTGGGAATGAATGTATTGTAATTATTATTATTATGTTGCTCGTACACGGCACCATGGTACAGCTCCTCTTTTGCAAACGAGCCTTACACAAAGAAGCTGCCTTCTTCTTGCACCAATTGTTTGCAACACACCCCAAAACTAATAAGAGGTCACAAATATTATAGTTCCTCATGTTTTCATTCACAAAAAAGCATTATACTGTCAGTGCCTTTACACACATGCCATTGTCTGATAGAGATTGGAGGTTTTTCATTTGAAAAGAAAATAGGTAGATAATTCACCAGTTACCATGTCTAATGTCTTGTGTTCTTCCAATTTGTCTAGTGTCTAGTTGTTGTCTAGTTCCACACTGTATTTAATGTGTTCTTATTATCAAAAAATTTTATATAAATTATTGTTTCTTATTTTCAAATTATTCTAGAAAAATGTTTTTTTGTTCAGGTTGAAGTTGTAGGTACTTATATAAAGATCATTGGTTTTGGTTTTTTCTCTATATTGTTGTTTTATAAAGATCATTAGTTTTGCTTTTTTTCTCTATATTGTTGTAAGACATTTTTTCGTTTGTTCCGATTGTATTTCGATTAACTGTTGTTATATAAATTATCCCTTTTGATGAGAGCCAAATTAGTTTTTTTTAAACAATTTTCAAGCGATCCATCTCATTCTTCATATTCATTGTGAATTTTTTTTACACATCCATCTCAATTCAATTCATCAAAACCCTAATTTTTCTCAGGAATCCGGCGGTTCAAAATATTCCTCCCAACCAGTAAACGCCTGCAGAATATATTAAGTTGAACTGAACAATTTTAATGTGGTAATGGTTTGAGTTCACTGCCGGAATTTTTATGTTACAGCACCATCTGGCGCCCTAACAAACTCATTACACTTTGTTCTTTGTTGATGGTGACCTAGTTGAGTTATTAATGTAAAATTCCTTCAGTTTTTAATTATTTACTGAAAGCTCTCTTTCACTCTCATTTCTGTTTTCATTCACGAATATTTTATTAGCCGTGTCATACAAAGGGCAGCTTTGAAACATGTTATAATATTTGGAATAAAATGGGTTGGCAAAATAAAAATATTTCTTAATAACGTGAGGCAATCTCCGACGCATCACTCTGTAAATAATGATGATTAGATTACAATATTTTCCACTCTTTTAAACTCAAACAAAAGAGCATTCCTTCACGCGTGAAAAAATTCAGTGAAAAAGTCGAAGATTAACTCAAGATAATTCAGATAATGAATTAATTGAGACAATGAAAGAATATAAATTATAATGAACAACTTAGATAAATGCAATGCAACTTACTACACTTCAGCAATTAGTGATAGGTAAAAGTTTAGTAACAGTTAACAGAAGCAACAAAATGTTAAATTGAACAAAGAAAATAACGTAATAACTTTGTATTAGGTAATAATTAGATAGTCTCCAATCACATTCACCCAATGATAGGGGTGGTTCTATATATAGAAATACAGAGAGTGAATAAAATAAAGATGGGATCGTTTTCGTGAATCCTTGTTTATGTCTTAAATCTAATTAAATTACTTATATTTTTAAAACAATGTTTACTTTATAATTTTTTTAGCATATTTTTTGTATATCCGTAAGATGTATAAATAGGTTTTGACCAATGTGCAATTTTGTTATCCATGAATGTAATTACTAATTTTTTTCTCAATATTAGAAGTGAAAATTTTTACTGCGAATTTTTTATTACCGACATATATACCGTATGATATTTAAAATTCAGATTTATTCATTAGATAGGAATTTCTCTAAAATGAATGGAGGTGTTCTCCCAAGCTTGTAAATATAACAGTATTACAATACAGTCCTATATTATTGGAAAAGTATCACCATTCGAAGCGATAAAACACCATTATTTATATGTAAAGAGGTCAGGCCAGAAGTTGGAAGATAACGTGGGAATTGCACGAATGCGCCAGCAGAAACAGTTATATCTACACTTTTCACTCAATGATAACATTAAAAAGGTCCTAGCTTTCATCTCTCCAATTATCTCCTTGTGGAGTTCGGTAGAATCGATAATTAATAAATTAAAATGGCCATCATTTACGACTGATGAGGAAAGTAATGACATTTATCTACTCCCAAAACATATATTACATATATAACAGCACCAGATTCGGATTTTGCAACCTAATTACTAATTTCTTCAGGATGAAAAGAGGAATTTCATCATATTTTCATGTAGGATATTCCACACATTTCAATTTGTCATTCATTTTCATTAGTTTTTCGCTTTTCCTTTTATAATATGCATTTTTCAAACCTAGGGAGGTTTTTCATCGATTTTTCATTCATTATTTTCATCTAAACTTTCTCTAATAATAACCCGGTTCCCGTAGGATAAACTATTTTGATACTTCATGGGAACCAGACTTTCTCTTAGAATGTAGTGAGATCCTCAACCTACCACTCTGTAAAAGCAAATGCAAAAAAATATGCAAACCCTTGCCTTTTTCTCTTGTGAAAACAAAAAATTTCTCTTTTGTGTGAACCGTGCATTTTACGGGATAAAAGAAGTTGATTTTCCTTTTTCAGTATATCACAGATTTAAACATAAAAAATTTAACATTTCAAGATTTGAGAACATATTTCAACCAGTACTAAGAGTAGAACGAGCGAGTATTTTTTTTTATTTTTTTTTTTAGTGTATCGTTGAGATTGGATTTATATTTTCTATTTTTCATCGATTGTGCGAGATTTTAATCAAGGTTATTTTTCCGTGTGTGTTCTACTTCAGAAAAATTAAATGAATTTTCATGTCAATAATTCATTCTAAACTTGTTTTCGATCATTCATTCAAAACTTTCACTCAATTCATGAAGACTAAACATATTTGAACAATATTATTAGACAAATAGATCTTAAGTCAGGACAGAAAATTAAAAACTATCTAGAATGATATCATTGATCTTCACATTCTTAAACGACTTTCTCTTGTTTCAGGTGAGCTTACAAACTACACAGGATTTTCTCCTATCAATCAGAAAGGTAAAATAATGAATTCTGCTTCATATTGAATCAGAAAAAGTCTTACTACTTTCTACGTTTCTTATATATCCTCAATAAGAATGCCAAAATAAGCTGCTGCTCAGGTAAGGCCGTGGTAATAATAGATCAATATTATCAATCGAATCTTGAGTTTTCATGAGGAATTTCTTGGAGTTTTTTTGAGGTTATGTAAATTACTGCTTGTAATACTAAGAATGTTTACAAGGTTTGGGGAATTTGGTTATATTTTCCATTATTTTATTGATTTCTGTCAATAATACAATATAGTTTTCGTCATTATCTCTTTTCGATTGAATATATCTATTTCTGGGATAAACAAATTTTTTTGAGCCTCAAATAACTTTATTCTTATGTCCCCAATTCGTGTATTTGGGGCATGTTTTACGTCAGTTAAACTCTCGAAAATCGAACACTTCCTTAAAGTGTTTTAAATCTGGAAACAGATTATAATCACCAGGTGCAAGATCCTGGAAATGAGGTGGACGCAGAAGCAATAAGCATCGTAAGCAGGTCGTTTTTTCGACAAATCGCTGTTACAGTGGATCGAATAATAAATTGGAAGACTATTCTAGGTTGATTAAAGTGCCTTTCGCCAGATAATCCATAAGAATAACCCCTTTGCATTCCCAGAAAACAGGAAGCATTACCTTTCCGTAAGACGAAAGTTCACGTGGGTTAAACGAAGGCCCTTCTTCAGGTTTGAGCCATTCTTTGAACTGACTTTTGGTGTCAGAATTGAAGTAAGAAAGCCACGTTTTGTCACAGGTGGAAAAATTCTTTCAAATCGATCAATACTCCGATAAATGGTGCTCTCAAATTCGCCAGACTCATAATCCGGACAGTCACTGAATAATTACTAATACTTTCCACAAAAAAATCGTCTCTTTCAGAGATTTCACGGCGTTCTCAGGTTACAAAAACAGTACCACGAAAAGGAGTCATTAAACTCATTTTTACATATACAAACTTCCATGTCTTACCCTGGATTTGGACCGATATTTCCCTAGAGAGGGGACTTCGCTCTCCCCACTTGGCTATGGAGACTACTCAACCTACACTTCATAACACATATAGAGTGAATTTCGAATGCTATTGGGAAATGAGTGTTGCACGTGTTGCGGACGATCTGCACCTTTCAAGTTTAGTATTTAATTTGTTATGCTTGTAAAGATAGATACGGACTCTTTTATGAAAAAATTACGATTTGATTGACTTCTTGACTTATACGATTTTCTAAAAATGTTGAATTTAATTACAATCACTGGTACACCATCAATTGAGGCAGTTTGTAGATACATATAGATTAGTGGTTCTTAACCACAATAGCATTTACTGTATATCTAAACCAGTGGCCCGTGAACCGAAATTCCAAGTATTTCAAGAAGTCAAAACAAAACTGAAAAACATTGAATTTTCTATAAGTGTCCTCATAAAGAGGATTAAAAAATAATCCTCTGTTCAGGGCAACTCAACCTCTAAAAATTATCTGCAACTACAGTACAACTTGTAAAATTTTAAAATTCTTGACTTCTAATGATAACTAATGTGTGTGATATTTTGGAGAGAAACCTGTTGATAACTTATATCAAGCTCATAAAAACAGTGGCTCATGGCAAAACAAATATGTTTTTAATTGGTCTCCATCACCAAGACGTTGAGAACCACTGATTTGCAAAGTCCTGCTTTCCTCTACTCTCCATAAAAAAACGAATGACCACATTTTCGATTTCCTTGTCGAAAACAATCGAAACAAGAGCACACGTTAATTCTAGATTAGTGAATACCCCCATTATTCTCCTTAAGCGTTCGACTTCGCTCCGTTTAACAAATAACGAACAATTCCTTTGTTGGCCTTCCTGTTCGCTTCAGTTAACCTATCTGGAAATAATCCCGAAACAAAGCCATGTTTTAACAGTCGAAGAACTCACCAAGAATCCAAGAACAGAATTGTAAATTGTGTACCGGCTCTTTTAGCAGTATTAGAAACAATTTTTTTCACCGTCGGCGGTGGCCATGAACACGCCAAATCCGCGAGAGGTTCACTCGGGTCATTATACTTGGCCATTTCGTGCAGGTCCGTATTAATACGAAAATAACTGTATTCGTTATGGGTTCGTCATACGAGTTTTGTCGTCGAGTGCGTGCGTTGGCGATATTAAAATTAATCCCCAGAAACCTTACGGGTAAATGACCAAATATTTTCGGCATGAAATAATTAGAAATGAGTATTTCCTTGTCGCCAGACTCGCTGCTTATATTTAGTTCGATGTGAAACGACTTATTCTGAAATTCACTAACTACTATGCTGTTCGAATTAATTGGCACAAAGGATAAAAAACAATGTTTTCGTAAAATCTTACCTTTTAATGAAGTAAATACATACAAAATAGCGTAAATTCCTCATTTTAATATGAAGTATGTCATACTTTCGCAGAAATAACTCATTGTACTCGTCTAGGCATCGATTCCAATAGTGTAGCGCAGTTTTCTTCAATTCGTCATCATGAAGCCTCAATTGCACTTATAATCATTTTTTTCTTTTAGTGCAATCCATTTTTACCAGTCTTTTCTCTAAAGTATTCCATAAATTCTCAATGGGATTGAGATCAGGTGAATTCCCCGGCCAATCGAGTATTTTTATTTCATTCTCACGCATAAAGGTCTGCACTTGTTTGAAATTGTGGCAGGCAGCCAGGTCGTGCTGAAATCTTCCATCAAACGTTTCCATGAATGAGACAATCCTGGTGAGTAATATTTCCATACCTATATCTAACTGAATTCATCATCCCTGTTATAGAAGCTGATCGTCCAGTGCGATTGGTTAAGAAAAAACCCCAAATCATTTGTTTCGAAGGATTTTTTACTGTTTGCTGGATGTGATCAGGCCGCAAAGTTCCCCCATCACTTCGTCTAACAACACTTGATTTGTACCCTTGAACAAACAAATGTGTCTCATCACTAAAAACCACCTTCTTCTAGTCGCCCACAGTCCACATACGCTACTTTTCGGCCCATGCCAAACGTTTTTTCATCATTTTTTGGGTAAGCAGTTGCTTTCTTCTTGGTCTTCTTGCCTTACGTCCAACCTCCAGCAGTCGTTTTCGCATAGTTGAGGTGCTCACGTCCACACCAGAAACCATTAAATAACTTCGAAGGTCAGTCTTTGTCTTTCTCGGATTAATGTTGTTATTTCTTATCAACAATTGGTCTGTTCTTGGAGTAGTGTTGCGTTTGCGTCCACATTTTCCTTTTCCTTTTGGAGACGATGAGCCATTTTCTTCAAATGTTTTCAAAGTTCTCGAAACGCTGGACTTTCCCACACCAACAGCTTCAGCTATATCTCTTACAATCATTAATGCGTGTTCATTAAGCGCGATAATTTTGGAACGCTTCCTCGGAGTGATATCCATCTTTGGACAAGACAATACAGCACGTATCAAAATTGAAACCACCAACTGTCGCACTGGAAGGCTCACAACTGAATTGCTGTCGAGGTAAAACCGGTCAGAATGTGAATGATGGTCAAGGTCGAACCCTCACGTCACCTCAGATAGTAAACACGCAGCTATGAGGGTGTTTGGGCCACCCAATCCTTGGTAGTGACAATCTTAACTCAAACGAAGAAAAAAATGTTTGTCCCAATCAATTCGAACAGCATAGTATAATAATAATAATAATGAAGGCAAAACAAATTGAAATTTGGGCTCTAGAATCAAAGAATAAAAACACAGTTTTAAATATAATAAATGTTATTCAAATCATTTGCTAACACAAAATTATATACTTTCTATTTAAATCTCAGAATTTTACAAAATATTCAAAACACAACTTGATTTCTGAGAAATAGACTCGAACATTCTGCGAATTTGCTCAATGAACAATTAGATTTGAATAACTAATCATTGTTAAGCTTACATTACAAGAGCTTATAGTTCAGAATGGAAGGCCTTTGAGAGTAACTCTACGGTCTAAACCTCTTTGAGTTTGATTTTATTTGTTGTTAACTCATTATCATATTATTAACTCATATTTTGTAAGCGCCTGAAGATGTCCATAACGCGTCGTGCTAGGAGTATCAGCAATAAAAGTTCAAATCATAAGTTCAAGTGTTCGGATTTATCTTATATTTCATGAAAATATTCCAGATGAACTCAACACGACGCAAAACCTTTAAGTAAATATCCCTTGTAATGTTTTAGAAACGTCTAATAAACCCTGCTAATAGCCTTTACATTCATTACATGTCTACAAAAGACACATTATTCTCTAACATAAACATGTCCCCAGGACCCACTTCTCAAACTGTGGAAATTATTATCAAGCAGAGCGGATTATTGTTCTAAACTGGACCTTCCAGTTGCCAAATATTATTCATCTGTCGTCTATGTCCCCCTTCAACTTCTCTAACACCTGCTACTAGTGCCACCACTTCGTGAATCTGGCAAGTTATGGGTCGTGTTTATGGCACTCTATGATTATAAAATTCGCCTAATTAATTTCTTACTATGCAACGACAAATTAATGAGATCGTTACGATGTGGAATTTTACGTCGTGTGTGGAAGTTTCGTTTAGATAATCAGTTAGCGTTGACGTCTCTGAAATTAATGTCGAAGAAAAAAAGGATCAGGATCTGGTGTTTTTATTACGCTTTCTGTCTCACGCTTTTGTGGGAACTGGATAAATTTTTATTTGTTTATACAGCTTTAAGAATTGTTAACTGACTGATCATATCACATATATTCGAAGGCTTATTATAGGTGATGTAAACAGGTAGGTGCAAAATAATAGATATAGAAAGAATTGTAACTATAATGAAGAATTTCAATCAAAATTTTTATTCACTATTTTGTCGAACTTCTATTGCGTATAAATTTCAGTTGAAATTCTGAAACAAACTAAGATTCAATGATAAAATTAATCGGAATTAATGGAAAATATGAAAAAAATTAATAATTAGTGTACTGAGGGCTGAAATTGACATTTGACGATCCTCATTAACACTGTACGCTACGGCTGCAATATTCTTTCAGTACGCACTGTACGCATGCGAGATAATGGTTTAATGTCCAACAAAGTAAACTTGGTGCGAAATTTGGTGATAATAGCACGAATTGTTGATTCAGCAGATCGATTATGACAACCATAATATGGTCGTAACAAACGATACACATTTTTCACAGAGCACGAATGTTGATAGTAAATTTCAAAAATTTGTAAAATGGCTGCCCGTTTGTAAATCTTTCCATGATGAAATGGCAGAGTATACTGAAAACTTTTCACTTTGACAGATGACGTTTGAATGCCATTACCAACCATGCCGCCAACCTGAAAAACTTAACACTTCTGAATGAAACGGTGGACGTGTTTTTTTTTCCGGCCAAAATTTCGGTAGCGCATTCCTGTTGTAGTAGTTAGGCAGTCCTCACTGATAGATCGATAACAATGTTCTATTTATTCAACATTCCTCATGAATGTTCCGAAAATACATTCGTCTTTGTCAAGCGTCGCGAGACGTTCAAGACCTCGCCGTTTAAACCAATTAAATGTTCCCGATAAAAGTCTGAAAGTGACTTCCAATAATTTGTACGGCTCAAGTACAAACACTTCCAAAACGATTTTACAAGCTGGAGATTGCCGTTTATCTGCCATTTTTAATTGGATCAGGCAATTTATTATAATTAGCTCCGGACTTGAGGATTTTATTGGCGGAGCGCCAAATCTCTCTTCAAAAGACCGTCGTTGGTACTCTCCGCTGTTCGATCAGTTTAATCTGTTAGATTCGAATTCAACAGTCTGGGGCTATATTCGAATTGAATTCGAAAACTGCGTGATTCTGTTATTTTCGACGAGATGATGTAGTTTTGCAGTACTGAGTGTCAGACTCTAAACAAGCCTTTACGTTTTACTACCCGGAATTTTCATCTCGGCAAATACAAAGACGATTACCCTTACATACATATAGGGATGAAACGATACCATTAGGACGACCTGTACTCGGTCGTCACATATCGATACCTACTCGGTATCGAATCAAAGGTATCGATACTTATTCGTATAGAATGAAGAGTATCGATACTCGTATCGAATCGTTTTTTGAGAATTTAGAGTAAAAACCGTAACAGGTATTGTTATTATTTATTGATAAGTACCTTCACAATTATTATTTATGAAAACAGTCAAAGAAACAGTGACATTGGTGTACTCATATCAATAATATTGTGCTTTTGACTGATACCTTCTCGATACTGTACTATCGTAAGTATCGATACCAAAACTACTTGGTATCGGAAAGAAAGTATCGAGTAGGTATATACTTGTATTTACTTGTACCGTTTCATCCCTACAGACATATATATATATATATATATATATATATATATATATATATATATATATATATATATATATATATATATAGAAATTTATATTACAAGTAACAGACTGAAGATCAGTATATCTCCTTCGCTATGAGAAAAACCTTGAACAATTTTACACTCGGCCAAATAGTGAAATTTATGAAGATTTCTGTACATATGAATGTGTTTTTATATACTTATCCAGGAAATGTATACAATATATCTTTAATTTCTTTATTGTTTTATGTCATCATTAGTATCGTTGTTTGTTGATTGTGTATCATTTTAAATAGTCATCAAATTTACTAAATCATGAATTAAACCCAGTTTTATATTTGTTTTGTCTTTTGTTGAAAAAAAATGTTCTGTCCCCAAATACGTATACATATAAGAAATTTCAGAGATTTCCACTACGTTTTTTTTATTATTTTTAGTTGCTAAAATGTTTGTGTTTTTGCAGTTAATTTTATGCTTTTCGTTATTTTTTGTTTATATATATGGCAGTTATTTGAGTATTTGGATACACTCGTATTCATTTTCTGAATTTCCGGAGGCTGACCTCTACAGCTTCCACTACAGATATTAGATGAAAATATTATAAGCGGTATGAGTTCTTTCGAAAGAACTCTTATCTTATAATTTTTTGTTACTGAAAACTTTTCATTTTGACAGAATTTTTATAAGTAAATAAATATTCGTAGCAACGACATTCGTGGCTTTTCAAAACGTTATTATATTTTCAAAAAGGTAAATGAAAAAAGTTGATATTTTGTTATAATAAGATAACTATGACAACAAATAGAATATTTTCAGGTAATTTGCATATATTACAAGATTGGAAAATTACCTATATATTTATCCTATTATTCGAAAGTCTATATCAAAAATTAATAGTGAAATTTGACAAATTTTGAATATTATATTTCATTAAAATGGATTGAGAAATATGTGTTGTTTATTGAATATCAACTTCAATATAAAAAACAGATTAGGATCATTTTAACAGATATTATGTTACAGATATAAGAGTCCAACGAACTTAAGCATCCTCATATTCATAAAAAATCCTACAAGGATGAAAATTCTTTTAGCAAAAAACTCCTAGGGCTTACAATGTGGCCACTCGGATGATCCTTTGCCAATGTTTCGATTGACATAAACATCATTGTAAACAGATTGTTGAACGCCATCTTTTCATAAGAAAGTCATTTTCAACGTGTTGATCGTGTAATAGAAATTCTTCATATAATCGGCAAATCTCCAAGCAACTCTTCAAAACACGTCATATATATATAAACAACAAAAGATACATCATCTTCTCGGCGATAAAATGTGAAAGCCTTCTTGGATCTTCAAGTTATCGCTCGTAACTTATGATGAAAATGAAAATGGAGAATTTATTGATGCGACGCGGCCAAGTGTTTTATGCTTATTGACATTGACATTCGCCCGCTAAGATCGTAAAACGAACGGATATAGAAAGTAATAATAATAATAATATGATATATCTATTAGTTTTAGCTATAAATGATCTCGTCAAATTATCAGCACAGATCAGGGTTGGACCTAAAAAGTTTTCGAATCTAGTATTATTCGATTATTTGAATAAGTTGATGACAAATAACGTTGTTAAATTTTATTCCTCGTGCATATGAAAGAATATAGGTACGTTAGGTAGGTCTATCGTTCAAAACTAAATCTAAGAAACATAAATAATTTGTTTTGAAAAGTAAAACACATTCAAGTCGTGTTCAACACTCCTAGTGAGCTCTATTTTTGCATACACCTTCATTACGGCGATGTACTTAATGATGATGTTAAATTATGAAGGTCAAAAATTTTTCGCGAATATCTCGCGACTTACCTTATTGCTCGGAGGTCAATGAAGGTCATCCAAAAAATTATTCGCCGTAAAATTATCTACAAAAAATGCCTGTTGCATTTTTCTGTGAAATTAACCGTTTTCGGAATGGATCGCTGAGAAAGTTAATAGAGTGTTCTCACAAACGTGATTTTATACCGTACACCAAAGAGTGAACTCTATTGCTTTTTGTTCCTGTTTTTAGGTGTCTTAAAAAATTCTATCTGAGACTCGGGGGTTTTGTGTAAAATATATTCTAGAGGTTTTGGAAAGTTCACTTGACATTTTGTCACTGTTAATGAAATAAAAACTGAAGATATCGGCAATGAATACCAAAAAAACATTACATACTATTTTTTGTTTATTTTTCTGTATTTTGCGGTATTCAAATAAAATTTTCGCTCCTGAATGAAAAAACCTCTGATTGCATATCAGCATTATGCCTACGAGAGAAGCCAAATGAAAAAAGTCGCCTTGAATTCTACTTCGAACGTAATGATGAGAGGAAAATACATCGTCAAAATGTAGTCTCATTTTCAGCGTTCTACTCCGAAAACGGTTGATTGTACAGAAAAATGCAAGAATCATTTTGTGCAGATAATCTCACGTCAATTTTTATGATGACCTCTATTGACCTCCGAGGTCGCGAGGTATTTGCTAAAAACCTGTTTTCGTTACGTTTCCTCCTTTATAACTCCGATACGATATCAAGACGATTTTTCACATCTTCATTACAACATCTTAATAAGTTTGAAAATAAATCCTAAAATAACTGGACTAAAAAGGATGAAGTTTTAATATGTTGAATTCAAACTGTGTCTGTCTACAAACAACAGTGTTACCTTGTGAAAGACGCTGTAATTTCTGGATTTTCAGATAACCCTCTGATAAGTTCATCCCTATCTAAGGTTCAATTTTTTTTTCAGTTTTTTCAGTTGTGAAAGAGCTTTTTATCTGGGACATTCTTTCGAAATCAGGACGCATGAGAGGAAACGAATACATTACAGGTACTTTAGTAACATCTGGTTGTTACTAATTAATTACTAAAGTTCTTACAAAAAATCGACAATTCGTCTATTTTATTACAATAAGGAGTATTAGATATTTGTAGACTGAAATTTATGGAACCTTCTACATATTTGTCGGCCAAAAACAGTAATTTTGTTCATTAAAGACAATTTTATCTTATAATTGTTGTATGAAAGTAGCAACCACGTTACTTTGGACCAATACTTGAATCTCAGTCAGCATTTGCATTTATTTTGTAGAAAACTGGGTAAAAATATATAAGACTATAAGGTAACAAGGTGGACCATACGTATCAGCATTATTCTTTCCCGAAATCACATATTGTATGTCTCTGTTATATTATTGTAATAAATAAGATATCTGTAAATTACAAGTCCTGCAGAATAAATTAATGCGAATATTATTCAATTGTAATAGATACACTGCAGTGAAAGGTATGTTAAAAAGACTAAATTTCCTTAGTGTTGAACGTTTGATTTATGAGTCCTACTTAATATTCATATATAAAATTGTAAATAAATTAGCACCAATTGAAATGTATGATATCATTAGCACTATGATATCACTATGATATCATGAGGAATACGGAAAAATATCACATAGAAAAGTATAATAGAACAAGCACACTATATAAATTTCTTTTTGTCGGTGTTCTCATGTTATATAATCAATTTAATATTATAAAATAAAAACACTTTTCACAGGTTTCACAAAATTTATAATAAATAAATACTGGACAATTGTTTCGGTGTGTTGCCCCATTTTCAAAAGATAGACCCAGCAGTCTAAGTAGGTATTTCTTTATTATAAAATTTGTGAAACCTAGCCAAGTGTTTTTATTTTATATATTAGATAATGTTTCACCAAGAGATTAGCGAACACTCAGTCAACTTTATATAATCACTTACCAGAGAAGAGAGCTATCACAAAATGTATTCATATTTAAAAACGATTGCGATATCATCTTTTATTGAGTACATGTCTGTAAGTACACATAAGAAAGCAGTATGTTAAATTTTGTGAAAACTTGCCAAAAGCTAATAAAAATGCTATTATTATTATAATATGTTACTAGTGTTTGGCTCTATTGAAAAATTTTATTATATTTAAAGATATTTCCTACAATTTGATATGAAACATCCGCACATATTGCGGATGTAAGTTGGAACATCCGCAATATGCGCGAAAAACGGAAAAGTCGTTCTAGTATGATTCAAAAATACGTCGAAATTTGCGCGGTGAAAGTGATTTTCGTAAGCTCGTGAAGAATGAACCATTCAAAGTAGATATTTTGGAAACTAAACTGGGTTTGCCATTAGACTAATATTCAAAATTCCCACAGTTTCAATAATCATTCAAAGTTCTCTTAAGAAAAGAATCGAACATAGAAGGTTTATTTACTGATCGAGTGCAATAATCAAATATTTTCTCACTTCTTATTTATAAAATAATTGTTCGGAGAATCCATTGTAAAATTATAATGTCGAGTTTAACAAATCAGAGAGCTTTGTATTGATATATGTATAAATTGCACTGAACTTTTTGCTTTTTACTCGAAAAATGCGGATTGGTTCACCTTGGATTCTATGCTTCATTTTGAAGATCCAGTCGCTATTCGACACAGTTGACACTAAGAACTTTCTACCAGGCCATCTGAAAGTATAATCATCAATTTTTAAACACTATTGAAAAAATTATTCACTATTCAATGAAATATATTAATTTTTTTGTTTCGATGGAAAAAATTTCATTCAACTTTTAAAAAGTGAGATAATTTTTCTATTCAACTTCATTTCACTGCGAAAATTTAAATTTGCAACTTGGAAACAGTCGTAGAGTTTTGTTGTTTTTTAAATATCATAGATATAAGAGGTGTAGGTATCGGTACTCTGTGTTTACGTCTATATTTCCAAGAATTGCGCTTCAAGGTAGATCTATCTTCTCAGTCGTAGATCTGGACGTTCTCTGGTTTAATTGCCAAGTTTATATGCATTTCATGTGTCTGCAAACGCTCACAAACGTCAATACAATACAAACACTAAGCTAGCATTTAGGCGTCATTTATTTGCTTATGAGCAGGCAAGCGTTAAGCAAACATAGTTTCATTTGTGGAGATGAACCAAAATCCGACTGGATCTGCAAAAAGCTTCTTTGAGATCTAAGAACCCAAGATAAACATCTCTCACACGTACGCTGGCCGAGATTCGCCAAAGGTATAACAATGCTTAACAGAATAACAATCAGTTCAGTGATTCTTATCATTATTTTAAGTGTTTCTTGAGTGTTGAAAATTATAAGAAAACGTTTCGATTTTTGCTTCACCTTACCTGATTTTAATATAAAATTCGCATTATCAGAGTTAACTTTTTGAACAATTGGTAGATCAGAGTGGAATCAAAAACGTTCCTGAAATTGTCACTCTTCAGTGTTTCAAATTAAGAGTGGTCTATCAATTAGGTGTAATTTTTAAACTATTTTTCACATCCTCCTCTCGCTGGAGATACGTGGTATTACTATGCTAACTCCGCATTAAAAAAACCAATTATTTCTTAAATATATTTTCACTGTGAATGAATGAAGAACATTATATTCAACAATAAGATATAACATTTATCTTATCAAAAATAATATAAGATAATACATACTAATCTAAAATGTGTAACAACTGCAATTGTAATAAGCGGACAGCTAGCTTCGAGCTCAATTTTGGTTTTTTATATTAAAATTTGATTTCGAACTTCCTTTATTTCCGACCACCACGTGGGGAATTTTAGGCGTTGAACCACCATCGATCTGACCTTTGCTTAGTTTCTTTCAGTATCATTCCTGCATATCTCAGCATTTTTCTTTTTGTAAAAATAATGTACACACTACTTGCATGTTCTTCCTACAAATTATGTTCTTACAACATTCTCGGATGTGATTGTACAAAAATATACTCGCGATTGTATATCTGCAACCCCTCTCTCAATCTAATCCATAGTGACCACAAAGATGGACGCATAGTAAGGAGTCTAAATAAGAAAGAAGATAATAAGAATAAGCCCCCTCCTCTTTTTTAGACCACACGTGAAAAATGGATGCCCCTCACCTGATTGAAAAGTTTAACAATTTAGAACGATATAAAGAAAGCATGTCGAAGAATATACTTCGATGATCGTAAAGTGTCTGATTACAAAGTCGGAAAATATCTCTGAAGCTGAAACGGCCAGACTGTCAATAAAAATGTAAATAGTCTGTTCAAGTGGAAATTTCGAAGGTGATTACGTATGCAAAATTCAATATTCCACAGGTGGGGGGTGAATCCGAGTCTCGATTTTACAATCTCCTTCAATGCAGTGCATCAACAAATTTATTCCGATATAAATCTTACTTTATACATTTAATAAAATATCGATAATTCCTGTTTTTAAGAAATTTGTATTATCAATTATTATGTTTGTATTGATGTAATATTTGAGGTGAAAATGTTTATTCTAAACTCATTTTACTACTTACTAAGCTGTTCGAATTAATTGGGACAAAGGATAAAAAACAATGTTTCTTAAAATCTTACCTTTTAATGAAATACATACATACATACAAAATAGCGTAAATTCCTCATATCAATATGAAGTATCTCCTTCTTTCGCAAAAATAACTTCTTGAGCTCGTCTAGGCATCGATTCCACTAGCGTAGCCCAAATTTTCTTCAATTCGTCATCATGAAACCACACCTGAATTGCACTTATAATAACTTTTTCTTTTGTAGTTCAATCCATTTTTGGCAGTAGTTTCTTTAAAATATTCCATAAGTTCTCAATGGGATTGAGATCAGGTGAATTACCCGGCCAATCGAGTACTTTTATTTCATTCTCACGCATAAAGGCCTGCACTTGTTTGGAATTGTGGCAGGGAGCCAAGTCGTGCTGAAATGTTCCATCAAACGTTTCCATGAATGGGACAATCCTGGTGCGCAATATTTCCATATATTTAACTGAATTCATCATCCCTGTTATAGGAGCTAATCGTCCAGTGCCATTGGTTGTGAAAAAACCCCAAACATTTGTTTCGAAGGATGTTTTACTGTTTGCTGGATGTGATCAGGCCGCAAAGTTCCCCATCACTTCGTCTAACAACACTTGATTTGTACCCTTGAACAAACAAATATGTCTCATCACTAAAAACCACCTTCTTCCAGTCGTCCACAGTCCACGCACGGTACTTTTTGGTCCATGCCAAACGTTTCTTCATCATTTTCTGGGTAAGCAGTTGCTTTCTTCTTGGTCTTCTTGCCTTACGGCCAACCTCAAGCAGTCGTTTTCGCACAGTTGAGGTGCTCACCTCCACACCAGAAACCATTAAATCCCTTCAAACATCAGTGCTTGTCTTTCTCGGATTAATTTTGCTATTTCTTATCAACAATTTGTCTGTTCTTGGAGTAGTTTTGCGTTTGCGGCCACAGTTTCCTTTTTTTTGGAGACGATGAGCCACTTTCTTCAAATGTTTTCAAAATTCTCGAAACGTTGGACTTTCCCACACCAACAGCTTCAGCTATATCTCTTACATTGATGTGTGTTCATCAAGCGCGATAATTTTGGAACGCTTCCTCGCAGTGATATCCATCTTTAGACAAGACAATACAGTACGTATAAAAATTGAAACCACCATTGCACCGGAACAACTGAATTGCGAAATAAAACCGGTCAGAATCTAAATGATGGTCAAGGTCGAAACCTCACGTCACCTCAGGTAGTAAACAAGCAGATGTGAGGGTGTTTGGGCCACCCTGGTACTTAAATACTTACTACAGTAACTCAAACGAAGAAAAAAACGTTTGTCCCAATTAATTCGAACAGCATAGTACAAAAGAAAAGCTATACCAAACCAGAGCAAAGCAGTTTTTAATGTTTAATTTGTTTGAAGCATTAAAATTGAATACCCTTTCAAATATCAAAATTAACGAATATTTCAGTCAACATCACCACAAATATTTCATCCATGAACCTGTGGCGATAAAATCACACAAATTAAATATGCCCAATTCGACGAAACGAGTCGCTTCGAAATTCGTGAAATTGATAAATTATTCCACTTTATAATTGCCGCGAGCATGATAAAAAACGAATTCAATTGAAATTTCCGATTTCTTGGAGTTTTTCTTACTGGAAATATTCATGAAAGTGCCAGGATGAATACTTTTAAAAGTTTCATGAGGGATGAAATGAACAGATCGTCGTCTTCTCGCCTTTAGAACTTTGTAATCGCCTTTCGTGTAATTCTTCCGATTCGCCCCTTTCCATCCGGACAACAGATGTCGCTCGAGTTTCCCAAGTTTCATTTCCTTATTGCCCGAATTCCCATGAAAATGTCAGCTAACCGGCCAGAGACGTAGGCCGGGAAATTTCAGAACAATTTTTCTACTACACTGCATGTGAATAAAAACACCACCTAGTAACAAAAATTGTATGTTTTCTTTAAATTGTCAGTGAAATCTTGCTTAATTTTTTGGTTTCTTGGATCTGTTATATCTGAGAAGTAAAGGGTGTTTTTTTAGAGGTATAGAACTTTAAATTGCAATAAAATAACGATGGATCATTCGAATGACAAGAATTTTTTTCATTGGTAGGATAATCTGGACGTCCAATTTTCGATGACTTTTTCCAACATTTGTGGCCGTATATCGGCAATAACACGGCGAATATTGTCTTATCCGCATAGACCAATGACTTTACATAGCCCGACAGAAAGTAGTCTAGCGGTGTTAAATCACCAGATCTTGGAGGCCAATTCACAGGTCCAAAACGTGTCTTTCGTGTCACCAAACGTGTCTTTCGATAAATCGATTGTGGCACGAGCTGTATGACATGTTGCGCCGTCTTGTTGAAACCACAGCTCCTGGACATCATGGTAGTTCAATTCAGGAATGAAAAAGTTAGTAATCATGGCTCTATACCGATCACCATTGACTGTAACGTTCTGGCCATCATCGTTTTTGAAGAAGTACGGACCAATGATTCCACCAGCCCATAAAGCGCACCAAACAGTCAGTTTTTCTGGATGTAACGGTGTTTTGACATACACTTGAGGATTATCTTCACTCCAAATACGGCAGTTTTGTTTGTTAACGTAGCCATTCAGCCAGAAGTGCGCTTCATCGCTAAACAAAATTCGCTTATGAAAAACGGGAACAACGGCAATCTCGCTTTGGGCCCATTCGACGAATCTTCGCCCTGCTTGATGACCGTTTGACTATTCATGATGAATTGCCAAACCAAACTGAGAATAAATCAGTTCTCAGCTGTTGAATCGGTCGCCATCTTCAACAGTAATGTCAACTTAAAGTTCTATACCTCTAAAAAAAAACACCCGTTACTATATAAGGCCCTTGTTTTTATCCAATAATTAAGTTTTCTGTTTGTTCCAATGGAAGTAATGAGAGATACGACATTTAGTGATATAAGAAACACAGGAAACTTACCATCTGGTATAGGTAACCATATATAGCAAATCAATAAGTGTTTTATGTAATTCTGTCCTTTATCTTTCTGAACCAATCACTAAAAGCACTAAGAATACTAAAATGTTTTTATGTTTATATGCACGTTTGTACACATATCACGAAATAATTGTGAATGTAATTGAATGCAGTTTTCACAAGTGTATTACTAGAGCTCTAACTTAAAATAGAGAATTCAGTTTTAATTGTGTCAATATTGCCCAGAATCTCTTTCAGGGCTGGCGCTAGGAATTGAAAAAGTGGACTAAAAAAGGAAACCTTAAAGAACGACAAATCAGCAATAAATTTTCAAAATATTGGTATAAATACCTACATTCCAACTTTTCATCTGGGGTGACGAAAATGTTAACGCCGGCCCTGTCTCTTGATTATTTAAACTGTTTTTTTTTTAATTCAGTAGACCTACAGTTTAACGCCGGTTCCGAACGGACAATGGACTTGTAATCAATGTACATTACTCAACAATTATCATACTCATTAAACAACTTAAATCATAAAAAACACATACACCCATGCCTACACCGGGGCTCAAACCCGAATTCTACCGCACCATTGTCGGGTGTTCTCCCGACTAAGCCACGGAGACAGACATATTGAAACCGTTAGAATCTTTGAAATACCAATCGTATTCAGTTCGTATAGTTTTTACGGCGACTGATTTTCGCTTAGAGCGATTAATAAAATCTATTTTCTTACAGTTAGTTGTTAGAAACAAAATTCAGCGTCATTGATAGCTCAGTCATAATTTGCTAAGGTTTTTGAAGCGAAAAAAGTCACAGATGGTAAGAAAATGAGCGGATAGAAACATTAAGAAACTAAAAATACCAGTTTCCAATTATATTTCATGATATTGCCTTTCTACTAATAATAATAGCCCGTCAGAAGCTACTAAACGAGAAGTAACATCGTTTAAAAATTAATTGTTCATAAATACAGATTTGTCTACAGATTTTCTTTGTTATCGACCTCAGATTTTCAAAAATTGAGTATTCGAAAATATGAGTATAATTTCTATTATTAGTCCGCCTCTGTATTGAACCATAAGTTGGGTTTCCGCCTCTGGGTTTATCGAATGAAATCCTTGGAGAGTTTCCATTCGTACTGCTGTCGTTTCTTTGTACATACACCTGAATCTTCGAACAGCGGCAACCTGGTGCAATAAAAAAGGCACAAGGACCTCTCTTCCTCAAAATAGATTTTCAAATTCTATAATCGAAAGCGAAAACCCATGTCATTTTCTCTTTTAATCATATCCTCTAGCAGAATAATGGCATTGTCGATCGTCAATTTCCTGCGTTTTGGCACGAGCGTAAAGAAATTGATGAAAAAGTCTCTACAATCACGCTTTTATAACGAGAGTACTTTGAAAATTGTAAAATAAGTGCTACAATATATCGAAAAGACTATTTTATGCTCTTTGTTGTCACATTTTTTGAAAATTAGATGGTTGAAGGTGGGTGTATCTGAATCTTGCGAAAGGGTCTGAAACCTGTGTGTTTTATGGATTTTTTATACACCTTCAAGTTGAGAAATTTCAGATCATATATGAGGGGACCCTTATGTGAAATTTCTGGTTGTGAGAATTTTTGGTTAATTTTTAAAACCTTTTTCTCTTTTCAGAATTATATCTAACATAACATAACGTAACATAATATATCTCCATTTTGTAATATTTCTACTTTGAAATTGCAACTTTGTGGATAATAAATATGCTGGAAGATGTACAATTGACAATCATTGTTCTGGTTTAGTTCATTCACAATAATTGTATATCACGATATTTCATTTCGTTCTCAGGTAATTTTTCAACATTGGATTGAACATTCAACAATAGATTGGTCGTGGTGCACCTCATTTCCTAACCAGTCGCTTACAGTTATTCTGCAGGAATACATAAAACCTGAAGATCATACAACGGACGATCTTTATTATGCAAAAAAACGAATTCCGCTCTTGTCCCAACACAAAATCAACAATTTCACTTGCAAATTAAATTCCATATCTAATCGTGTATGTCCTTCAACTGGCCAAGGAACCCAGTACGAAAAACTCCTCCAACTATAGTTATTTGTCGCTCCACCGTAGACGGAAAAACAGAAACGCCTGGAATACTTCGGAGATTTTCAAATTTTTGAGGACAGATGTCGTCAAGTACTCCAACTGTTGGACTAAACCAAGACTCAAGGTCCAAACTAATCTTACGTCTGAAAATCAGACGTTGTCAGTCATTTGGAATCTAAATCAACCTGTTGGCGTACTCACTAGTCACTCTGCATACCATTTTAAGGGTTTGTTTTTGCGAGGTTATGTCTTTCAATCTGCAGAATATCTCTAGTTCTTCTAGTCTTTAATTGTCAAGTGGTATTCTTCTTTTTTCACTTAAAATACATCAAACAATTTCAATTGATAATCACTCCAAAATCAATGGAGCAACATTCATAGTCATTCATTATTTACCAACAGCGGTTGAATTGATTCTTGGAAATCATCAAAATTGATCTTTCGATGGCTCTTTATAATGGGCCAAAGATTGTATAACACCCAAAGGTCACAAAACTAACGTATTTCTATTCTGAAAGAAAACAAATTCTACTCTTGTGCCCGTGTTAAACCAGCAACAGTCCACAATGCTCCAGGAGTTTAATGAGAGATCTAATTGCGTGTTTTTCAAGCGGTCAAGAATCCTAGAGAAAATTCCTGCAACTGGTAGGTGATAGTCTACTCGACCAAAGACAGAAAAGCGGAGACTTAGAGGCTCAGTAGATCCATGTTCTTAAAGCGTTCTGAAGCGTAATTATTCATTAAATTATAGACTCTCGTACTAGCATTCATCAGAAAACTCCAAAATGCTTTGAAGATTTCTTGAACATTTGGGCGCAGATGTCATCAACGACTTCGACTTTTGTGGCCAACCAAGACTTCCTAAAACAAAACTTCAATGAATTTCATATAATCTCAATATATACCTCAAATATACTTCAAAAGTGATCGAAAAGAAAAAACACCTATTGGTGTGATACCTTTTGTTATGTTTTTTGTCGAAAAACCACTGAAGCGAAGTAATATTTAATGTCTGAATAAATAATAACAGCTCTTAACTGATACCTAAACGTACCTACACTCCATTTAATGACATCATTACCACATAAACTGTAGATGTTATCTATTCACCAAAGTGTCGAAGACATATACCCAAATTTACATATAATTTAAGCCTCAACTTAATGAATATAATGCATTACTAACCATGACAATCATAAAACCAGCTGTGAATTAACTTAAACAAAGTAATGCGCTGTGTTAGACGTGGAAAACCGGTCGTCCTACGCGGGGAGTTAATAATCGTGTAGTACGTCTAATAAATACGACAATATAAAGGGTGTTGTCGATGGTGAAATATAATTTGATAGTGTTGTCGAGATGAAGCTACGGTCTTCTAGAATCTCGACGGTCGAGACATCGGTAAGAAGTCGGGTCGTAAAGTTGTTCCGATTGGAATCCTATCGACGGTGAAGATCCACCACTTGGAATTGGAATTTAATAACCCAATCCTGGCTACTTGCGAAGTAATAGAGACGTTTAATCGACTTGATGTGATAACTGAGCTAGCATGTACTGCTACCGTGTTTCAGTCCTAGCCCAGTTTATTGAAATATGCATTTGAATTTATACATATATATATATATATATATATATATATATATATATATATATATATATATATATATATATCACCATATATTCAACATTTTTATTGAAATTGATAACTCGGCATTTGCCATTTATATTTTAAAGATAACTTCATGTAAATATTGTCCGCGGCTCCGTAACAAATGGTCCATTCGGAAGGCCCAATTTTGCGTCACTTTTTCGAGCATTTTGGCCTGTATCCCACGAATTACGCGTGTTATGTTCTCCTGTAAGGCTTCAATCGTGTTCGGCTTGTCCACATACACTAACGACTTTACATAACCCCTCAAGAAATAATCCAGAGGCGTCAAATTGCATGATCAAGGTGACCAATTCACAGGGCCATTTTAAGAGATAAGCTGCTCATCAAATTCATTCTTCAACATGTCCATTGTTTCACGAGCTCTGTGTCATGTGGCACCGTCTCAATGAAACCACATGTCAACGAAGTTCAACTCGGCCAATTGGGGCAAAAAAAAAGTTGCGAATTGGCTCGATATCGTTCGCCGTCGACGGTAACGTTTCTTCCACGGTAGTATTTGAAAAAAAATGGACCGATGATGCCACCAGCCCATAAACCACACCAAACTTTCGTTTTTCCGGGATGCATCGGTAATTCTTGTATGGCATGTGGCTGTTCATCACTCCAGATGCGACAGTTTTGTTTATTTACATATCCGTTAAGCCAGAAATGAGCCTCATCGCTGAACACAATTTTTCGATAAAACAGCGGATTTTCATTAAGCTGTTCTAAGGTCCATTCACCAAAAATTAGACGTTGTGGTAGGTCATTCGACTTCAATTCTTGCACAAGTTGAATCTTATAGGCTTTCAAACCCAAATCAACACGTAAAATTTTCCATGTGGTTGAGTAGCACATGCCCAATTGCTGAGAACGGCGTTGAATTGACATTTCACGATCCCCATTAACACTGTACGCTACGGCTGCAATATTCTCTTCAGTGCGCACTGTCGAATATTTTGAAAGCAAAAGACTACCGCACTCTTTTTTCTCGGCCAAGTTTCACAGTATTTCAATGCATCTTCACGACTGCTAGAAGCAATAAAAAGTTAACACAGAATATTTTAAAAGGTAGAGAATAGAAGTCTTCCAAGTTGAGTTTAAAATATAATTATTGATGCATCTACAATAGAGACTATGTTTACGTGTGAAAATTCTGTATTGAATGTGTAATAAGTGTAACAAATTGTAGTTCATATCTGAATGTGATATTCTTTACATCAGACACAGTAATCTAACCTCCACAAAATTAAAAATTTTTAAACCGCTGCACAGTTATTCAGGATATATTAAAAATTTTGAAAAGAAAATTTATTCTATTCAATTTGCTCTGGATAGAACCTCACGAATGAATCAGTCTAATTCTCGGGATGGTAAATCTATAAATTTCGCTTTTGAAGTATGAATAACAGTAATAATATCCCAGATTACCATGAGCTTTTGTTTGGAATAAATTAATCACTGGGAACTGATTTTGTCGTGGTATTCAAATTTTTGAGGTGTCATTTCATTCATATTCCAACCGAACGCCAACGTAATGCAAAAAAAGTCGTGAACAGCGTCGCAGTTTTCTTCTCAGTGTTACTTTATTCATGAAACAAACATGTTTTGTTCAACTATTTCTTTGAGCTTGCCTGGAAAAAATTAATATTTCAAAATATTACAAATGATTCTGAGGTTACATAGAATAGCTAACAACACATCATGAAATTATTATTTAAAATTTGCAGGCTCAAACTTTTAATCCTTCATTCGAATTTGATTATTAATTTGAATACGCAAATTTATATTACACAAAACGCATAAAACTTCTATGGAACATTAGATATCGGAAAAAACTGAAAACCCCATAAAATAATTCGTAACCTAACCAGAGTGATTACAATGTACTACATTTTCAATAGGCTCCCTGGTCCTGCTGAAATTACATACATATCCAATTATTTTCCTTTTCTACATTCTAGATTTATAAAGGTTTTCATCCGGTTATTTACGCTGTAGCTCGCTGAAGCTCCAAAGCACTGATTGCCTCTTGCATTTTTAAACAATTTGTTCTTCTGGCTTTATATTTATCTCCCACACTCTTCCTGTTTTTACTATTTTCCTTCTCATACTTTTTCTATTTAATTTCACCTAGAATTTAGGAAAAGAGACTTCGGTTTCGTACGTGTTCTTTCAATTCATGTGCATCTGGTGTTATCCTTAGAAAGGAGTAAGTAATGGTCCACTCATACAGAACTGCATGTAGATCCAGTGAATAGATACAATGGATTACGAGAGCCAACGATGTCTTTTATTTGTGGCAACTCTTATAGTGAGGCCATCCAGTTGTCGCAAGTGTCTTCCTGGCTGAGACTAGAGAATTGTTAACAACCTCTCACTCTTAATAGGCAGTATTGAGTTTCATCAAGATCACAATAACATAATACTTTGTATATAAAATCAGCTCCCTATGTTCTATGAAGTTGCAAAGTTTTTGGCGTCTTCATATGAAACTACGTGTATGTGAGGCTGGTTTTCCTGCTGAATTTTAGATACCAAGATTTTTACTGCTCTAAACTGCTACCTAATGGTTGCAATACCAATCACTTCCAAAATGTAACAAGGTGATGTCCTTTGCAGTCAGTTTTCATACCTGTTAAGCAATTATTGATAGAAATTTCATTTTTCTGTTCTTTATAGAATTCTTGAGAACTCTTGAATTCTTTAGTTTTTTATTCTTATGGAATGTTACCAGAAAGAAATCAGTACTTGAAAAGAAGATGTCTACTGTTTAATTTGCTGTAAGGTTTGTAGGACCTTAATAACAAAGTATTAGGCAGTATACTACGTTTAACTTTATGCAATGCGTCTCTTAAATTAATATGAAATGCCAGTTATTTGGGTTGAAGACAAGCAATATGATAGTAAACTGCGAGTATTTTGAGTAAATTATTAGATTGACTTAGATTTGTGTAGATATGTAGTATCGTCTTGATGGTTTTAATTCGACATTTGGTCCTGAAGATTTCGCACTATTCGCATACTAAAGGGTGTTGCCCAATATTATTCTAAAGGGTGTTTTGTTAAACTCTGGGTTCTACTCCAAATAGTACACAAAGTGTCATTCTGCACTTCGGGTCTTCTCGCACAGTTTATTAGTTTCGCATAACAGTAACTATGAAGATAATTTCTGAGGTGGGTCTAGGCTTCATTTTTAGGGTCTTCGAGCCGTTTACCATTCCGAGACATACTCGAATTCTCAACACTTGCCAAATGTAAAACCTTATGTATTGCCTCTGTATCTGTATATATGCCTACTCGTATATATTCAAAGTATCTAATGTAATCACAGATGGTGAAATATATCCAGTAGTATGAAATCTAAGTAAAACGTTTATCCCTGAATGTAAAAAAGTCTGAAATTATAGTTTTGGGTACAAGTAAAATTTTGAAGGTAAATAGTAACGAAAATATAACTATTAAAAATGAAAACCAGAACATTGAAAGACCATAAGTTGTTGAAAATTTAGACATTCTGTTGGATGAGAAATGGAGTTTCAATGAACTTCATATCGTCTAAAATCTCCAAGCAAATTAACTTTCTGAAACAATTGAAAAAAATCTGACGACATATGTGAAGTTATTGCTCTTAAAGTCAATAATCATGCAACACTTGGAATATTGTTTCACTCTGTTATTCGGATTGAGCAAAAAAAAACAGCTACAAAAATTGCAGAATAGATCTACCGTAAATTTTAAAATGTGAATATACTTCAGTCGAAAGATGTTAAACTTCTCAGAACTAATGTCAGTTAAACATACTATATGAACATGAATATTTTATGCTACATACATATTTATATTCAAAATTAAAAACAAATTGCTCCCAAGTATAGTAATAAAAAATGTAATATGTGTCAGTGATGTGCAAGCTCATAATACAAGAAATGCTGACAATTTCTACATTTGTCTAAGTTTGTAAGCTTTCTAAATTCAGAAATAGAATATTTTATGAAGGATTCAATGCCTTAATGAATTGCCTATTTCCATAAAAACTATTACGACCTCAAGGTATTTTTGCATAAATAAGTTTTTTGCTAACAAATAATTGTTAATAAAAAATTTTGGAATATCGAATAGTGTTGACGTTTACATGATGTTAATGCTTTATAATTGAATATAAACTAAAATTCAAACACATGAACATTTGATTTACACTTTTATTGATAACATTTCATGACGCGTTTCGTCGTTACAAATGACTTCTTCAAATGCTACTAGAATACTGACTGAGCCAGTATTCTGAGGTACTGAGTACTGATGAGAAAGTATTTTAGTAGCATCTGATGAAGTCATTTGTCACGACGAAACGCGTCATGCTATGTTATCAATAAAACTGTAAATCAAAAGTTCAAGTGTTTGAATTCGATAGCTTGTGATAGCTTTTGCCAAAAAATATTATTATTAAAATAACTCTCAGTGAAGCTTTCTTTCGATATTTTTATTCAATAGCTTCCTTGCTCTTCTGTGCGAAAATTCTTAAGGTTAGTCTCTATCTGAGACAATAAAGTGATAATTTATATCCGAACCTAGATCTCTCTTTCGATGGTCCTCCTATCCCTCAGGGGTCTATCCTATGGACATGACGGAATGAAGAAGATATGAACAAATTTTGTTCATCCGAAACTTTATTGTATTTTGTATTTTTGTGTATTATTGTGTTTTTTATGTAGGTGTGCCTTTTTGTTCTAAATTGTTTCATCAAGTGCACCTTTTTGAATTTTAACACATGGTTGCCTACTCCATTATGGTTAACAAACAAACTGCACATAGTTGAAAAGAAATCATCCGCCGTCGTGCAATAATCGAATTTTGACGTTGAAAAATATTTACGAAAGTGAAAGCGCAAATGGGCTGCAATGTCGAAATCTCGCCGGATCGAAATACCAGCGCATATCACGTGAGGCGCTTACATAAAAGAAATTCATAAACGGTGAGCCGCCAATACGTACCTACGTTATTTCTACTTTCTAAACGTGGAGAAGAGGCCCATTCTCACGAAACCTCTTGACATTATCGACAGAACGCGGAAGATCGGACAGGTCGATTTTATTGATATTGAAATAATTACCATGGATGGTCGTTATGCTCCTTATACGACTCTCTTAAACAACCAGTAATTAATACCTTGCCGGGAAACGTTCTATTCTTGGGATTTATACGCGAGCGTTCCGTATTGAGATAGTTGGACGGTTGTATCTTGTGTCTGCGAACTTCGCCAGTTGTAACTTAAGAATCATTAACACGGAAATTAATATTCCCTGTCCCTCGCGTTAACTTCTTGCTTGTGGGCAAAAGTGCTTGTCAATAATTGGAAATGTGTTTCAAAAAAATAATAAGTTAGCTCTTGAGTCTTTAAACTATTTGTGACTCTAAGAACATTAGAATAATGGGGACCCTATTGCATGTACAGAACCAGGGCCAACTTTACTACAGGCCATGAAGAGCGTAGTCCGGCGGTGTTGCCAAATTCACTCGAGTGGTATACTCTCCAAGGCGGTTGTTACCAAACTTTCAAGTATTATTTCAACTTTTTTTGTATATTGCGAACAAACAAGAAATATTATTAGTATTTATAACATATAGAATATTATATTGGGTATTGTGAGCACATATTTCTGTAACAGAAAAATGTAAAACATTTATTATTGCAAGATAACAACGATGTTTTCGATGAAGCCCCACTGCGTAAAAATACTTCTATTAGTCAGTGGGATTTATTTACATGAAAAGTTGCCTAACCAAATTTATTGAATTATTTGAGAGAATAGGAAACCTTGAAAGAAACGCTGTAGGAAATACTCAAATTGAATTATTTAACCTAAGTATAAAATAAATATTATATTTCTGATTAGCGCAACCAACAAACTACTTTATGAAAGTATTGAGCTTTCTTCGTTTATTTTTTGATTCAGTTTTCTCGTTCGGCTTCATATTTTTTGTGTAGTCATTCAATAAGATATTCGAAAAAATGGAACACAGCATGTGCAGAATATTTTTATTGTGTTCACCACATAAACATCTACAATAAAAATCTTTCAAGGACTCCTCCAAAGACATGCTTAAAATAGTGAGATTACACAAAATTGCTTTCTGGTGTATATTATCCAAAAAGGTCCGAGAGAAATGTCATTAATAATTTTTTCAAATATGGCACACATGTGAAATAAGACATTTTTAATTAAATCTGTAGGTATATTCAGTCCTTCCTCTTGCAAATAATTAAAATATTATAAATAAAATCATAGCTTACAAATATTCTGTTTTGAGGAAAGTTTGGATTTTTACCGAATGTGTTATTTTTAGTTAGATTTGTGAATATCGATCTGTTTATTCGATGGTTATGTGTTATACGTGGGTTAGAAAATATACTTATTAGAAACTCACCTATCCCAAGCTTGAAACTTACTGAATAATCTACGGAATTCCTATCCTCTACACTATATTTCACATAAAAATTATTTGTAAGTAATCCGTACTCAAAACACAACACAAATTCGATTCGATTAAATTGGTACACACAGAACACTTCGTTTTTATAATTTGATGTTATGTTATCCACAAACTATCAACACTAACACCTAAATAATTAGAAAATTGATGAATTAGGGATTAGAACTGAAAGCGTAAAATATTCACCTTCAAACTACGAAAGTCTTAAACAACACAAAATTGATTTCGTTTCACTGAAATTTGTAAACAAACTGAACACTTTGTTTTTAATAGTTTGATGTTGAGATTTCAACAAATTATCAACATCACATGTATTTATTACACTGTAGACAATTGAAAAATATAGAATTTATACCAAAAGCTCAAATTATTCAACTTAAAACTGCGAAAGTTTTGGGAAACGTCCTATTTACATTAGTATACCAGCTCAACTAATAGCGGGATTGTTAGACCACTTAATATTCTATGACAGATATTCATTTCATGGCCTGTACTAAAGTAAGCCTTGACAGAACACTACAGAACACTTATCTATTATTATTCAGACAAGTTGTTATTTTTCCCAGTAATTGAATGTATATCTCTTGGGAATAAATTTATTATATTATTATTATTACAATTATAAATACAACAACCAATCTACTGAATAACGTTTAATAATAATATTGTTTAATTGGAAAGAATTGCTTAAACTGCAAAAACATGTTCATTTCACCCGATTTATATTTCAAGATGGTAACACAGAACTGAATTGAAGCAGGTTACGATCTATCTGTTTAGAATACAGACTTAACCTCTATGTTATATACCTTTGATTCTATGATTAAACTAAACTTAATTTTAGTAAAACGTACCTACTGAACGTTATTTCATTATTTATTTGAATATCTTACTTTGTCGCACACTTTACTTCAATATAACTATTGCATTAAGTCCTATGTTTTTACTTTGTTGAAGAAATCTAATATTTTTTTATTTATATCCATCAAATGATAATATTTGATACAATGATCTTTGATACAATGATTAGCCCATATCTAATAGAAGATATGCTTATTCTCATCGAATTTTTTATATAGACTTTTTGAACCATTCCTTGTTATTTACGTTCATTCTTGGTTGTTTTTAATTGTCTTCCTCTCCTCTGCTTTCTCTCATCGTATACTACATCTACTAATACCATTGATTATCTATCTCTTATCATTTATTATGCCTCTCCACTTAATATCGCTTACTTCTACAATTTTGTTAGTTATTTCATTGCTCTTTGCTATATATCATAGCTTTGTCTATACCTCTAACTCCAAAAGTTTTAGTTCTTGTGTCTGTTATATTCTGACTATTCGTTTGAAGTGTTTCTTTGATAGACTATAATTGGGTAATGGTAAAATACATTATTCTATTTAGTGTCAGAGTATTCTAAGTATTATATTCTGAAATTTCTTCATTTATTTAGTCCTTAACATCTCAGCCTTCAATTCAAGATACATAAATACCTACTACATAAACAATTCAACAGTGGGTTGATGAGTGTTAAATTTATTTGCTCATCTGTATCAGTCATAATCTCCATGTTGTTAATGATATTCATTGTTATTCCTACTAGTTGTGTATTGTTGTTATAACCTATTGTTGCTCATTCTCATCATTATTTATTAGAAGATCATCAGCGAATCGTATATGTTAGCACCTTCTGTGTTTATTCTTCTATTTGCACAATTCGAGAGCAATCACTCGAAAATAACTTCAAGCTCTGTGAGATCGTGTCTTCTTAGCGATTGGTCTTTTTACGTTTACTCTGGAAGAAGTGCATGAATTATTGCTTGCAACTATATGTTTTCTATTAGTTTAAAGTATCAGCTTTCTCTTCCGTATTTTGTCAAAGAGTTTAACGCCGCCCATAATTGAAATGCATCAAAAGCCTTCTTATAATCGTTGAAGACCATATAGAGTTTCATGTTGTATTTATGACACTTGTCTATTGAGTTGATGATTGTATGTAGAAATAAGTGCGGAAGCCAGCATGTTCTCATGGCTGTTGGTATTCTATTTTTCATGTCACTCTCCAAAAAAGCATGTAGGTTTATATTTGGAATAACAAGTTTTTGGAATATACTCGTAGTTTTTAAGACATATATAACGTTTTCAGTGAATTATACATTGAAACTTTGGATTCTATCCAACAGTTGATTTTTTCTAGTAGTATCGGCACTACGTCGCTCAACATTTTAGGTTTTATGCCGTCATATTTTCTGCATTATTGTTGCTCTGAATTTTTATGGGTATTATCGAGTATTCGTTAAGGTAAGGCATTATTTCTTTTTACATCTTCCTTACCAAGTTTGTTTGGTGCTTTAATGTTCTCAGTTATTTCCTCTAGTGTTGTATCTACTGTTTGTTGTCTTGTATATAGATTTATCTACTATTATTTACTAGTTTATGAAAAAATATCTTCTTTAAGATTCTTAATTTTGAGGAATTATCTTCTATTTTGGCCTTTTTCAAAAATTTTTGTCTCTTATTGTACGTTTCTTTATATTATTGAACTAATTCATCTGTAAAGTCATATTATTTTGTTAAGTCTATTTTTTGTTTTATGTTTGAATCTATTTTTCCATTACTGTTCGCAGATGTGTCAGTTATCAAATTTCTCTTGAGTCATCTTGCTTTTGAATTATTTAAATTTCGTTTGGGATTTTTTTAGTCTTTTGCCTCATGTATTAACCAAGAGATCTATCTATCATTTTTCGAGCCACTGAATCCATTGATCCATATAAAAATACGTCCACTAAGTCCAATTATTTTTGATTCAAACTACTGGTTTTTTCAGCCAACTGGTCAGAAATCTTTCACTGCGCAACAAAAAAAATTGGAACGTTTCCTTTACTTCTTGAGTCATTCTTGCTAATGTGGGGTTAAGAAAAACGAATATGACGAAGAAAAAAGTTTATTAGCTGTACATTTTTTGATACGTAAATAATGTAAATTATTGTTTCTAAGAAATTAGTAAATATGAGTTACGTATGCTAACAACATTTAAGGTGTGATTGCACTATCATTAATTATATTTAAATTCATCAAAAAACACTTGCCTATTGTTTAGATCTACGAAGAATCAACTGATTTCTTTCCCTTTCAAAACTAAATCGAATGCGATGTCCTTTGCAAGTTCGAATTGCAATTTATGTGTGGAACCCATGGCTTATTTTGGTTTCCTACCTTCATACCAAAAGAATGTTGATATTCAGTCTTCACAAGAGCCATTGTAAGGCAAACGTTATTTCTCCACAATTGTAACAAAACACTCCAAAACAAAATGAGTTCACGAAATACTATAAATTCCACCGTTACCGCAATAGTATCCCGCTTAGTAATCTTCTGGAAGTCAAATTATAATTTGACAAATTTAAATAAAATTTATGTGTATTTTAACAATTAACAATGTGGCCAATTTCGAAAAACAAATTCTCCGCAATTGAAAAAGAAAAATTTATAAAATATAAAAAAGAACATTGTATCTCTAATACTAGAGATAATCGATTTTTTAATGGTCGTTTTTGCATTTAGTAAAGGAGAAGACATAGTAGGTATAGGACTAATTTTGAGACCGAAACATTTTCATTAGGAATATCAGTAATATATCAATTTATTTACTTTACAAATATTAATAGTTATATCAATTATTAATGATATTTGATGGTAATCTATTATAAACTCTGATGCAGTTTTAGGATGGATGCTTTTCTCTCTAGCTCAACCTGTGTCTTGGATAGTGTTAAATCCAAAGTTCTTGTTGGATACTTATGAGATGTTGTGTGCTCCGACATTCTATTTCTGGTTTTGAAGAGAAACATTAAGCATCAAACAAATAGATTCCTTATACTGTCGAAATCTTATTTTATCTAAATATTCCCCTACACGACTATAGAAATTTCAATCCAAACATCAATCTTACAACTCATTTTTGTATAACAAATACCTACCTACATCATTAACGTTTTAGAAGATAATTCCGTTTCTTAAAAGAGATTCAAAATTTACAAAATACATACACGGTTTTTACCTGACTTAAATAATAATTGAGTGATCTTATTCCTTACCCTATTTTACTCAACCTTTTTGGTAGATCATCTATATTACATGACCATTCAGTGGCGGATTTACAAATTTGCCGCTAGTAGGCCATTCAATTTTTGCCGCCCCTACTGACTTTTGAAATTCAATACGTTAGTTTAATCCCGTTATTAGTATGATTGTGAAATTAATGATATTTCTGTCAGTTACTAGATTATTTTTGCAACCCGCTATGTACTGAAGAGTTTAATGTTGACCTAACAAGTTTATTTGGCAGGCAAAACAAAAAACCCCCGACTTTAAAGCGTAAAACCTCCGTAACTTTTAAACGGCTCAATCGATTTTCATCAAACATGTCTAAGAATACTCGCCCGTAAAACACCTGTAATACAAAAAGAACTAAATTTAAATCGGTTTATTCGTTCGGGTGCTATTATGCCACACACAGACAGACAGACAAACAAGAAATTGAAAAAAAATCTAATTCTACTCAGTTACTCATCTTAAGCCATCCTAGCTAATTTTTTTTTCGAATATCTTTAATGTACAGACTATTTTAGGTTCACGATTTTATTATAGTATAGATTGAGTACACGTATAATTATAAAAAAAAATCTGTAAAAAAAAAATTTGCTAAGTTTGCCGCCCCTCTAAATCTGCCGCCGTAGGCACCGGCCTACTTGGCCTATTGGTAAATCCACCACTGTGACCATTTCAAAAATTCATCAATGTGAATACCCAAAAATTTGGTTGATTCTTCTAATTCGACTTTACTATCATCTAAATTGATAAATTCTTTTTTTTCAAAAGACTTATTCGTCGTGTACATTACAGGTGATGTTTTGTCTTACGAGTCTCTTACTGTCAAACCAGGTTTTAATCTGTTTGTACGATTCTTGTGCATTTTTTTGCTTCTCTTGTAAGTCACTTCCTCCTATGATTATATTTGTGTCATAATATTATGTTATTAACATATCATTAATAAATATGACAAACAGAATCGGACCAAACACGCTGCCTTGAGGCACGCCATAATTAGATTGTAGTATTTCTGATTTCAAATCTTTTCCTGCCTTTGAAATACAAACTTTTTGTTGTCGTTCCATTAGGTATGATTGAAACCATTTACCTGCAATTCCTCGGATATGTTTTTCTGCAACTAATGAAACTCTATCATGAAAACTATCTTGAACTTTTCTCAAATACATAGATGAAATTGAAGTAAAGAAATCTATGGTTTAATATGTCAAAATTTGAAAGCGTGTATATAGTTTTTGTATTTGATAGTGTTGGCGTTTACTTGATGTAAATCCATTATAATTGAATAAAAACTTAAATTCAAACACTAGAACTTATGATTTACACTTTATTGACTACATAACATGACGCGTTTCGTCGTTACAAACGACATCTTCAGATGTCAGACTTCATTATTCTGTAAGCATCTGAAGAAGTCGTTTGTAACGACGAAACGCGTCATGCTATGTAGTCAATAAAGTGTAAATCATAAATTCAAGTGTTTGAATTTAAGTTTATATTCAATTATAGTTTTTGTACTTAGATTCTTTGATACTTCTAGTTGGTTGAGGCATTTTCAAATAATAATTATTTAGGAAACTATAACTTGGACATTGAATATAGAATACATACATTATTATCTTTGCTGAATACTGTGAATACCCTCCTACCACGATTTTAACACAATTCGAAGTTGGTTCAGGCCATTCTGAAGGAATAATTAGTCAGGAAACTATAACTCTTCAAGCACTCTATATATATATTAGAAACGTAAGATTGTAGCGAGTGAAAGAAACGAGGTTCCCACAATTGAATCCCTGATTAAATACCAGCGCACGTTCCGTGCATAAATCATTTCTTCTTCATCTTGGGTCCAGAGATAGCGAGGTAACGAGTTAATCATCGGAAGGCATGCTTTGGTCAGCGCAGTGACGGACTAGCCCATACAGATCAACAATCTGTAAAAATAGGGTTGTTTACACTTATACCAAATTCATGTTTCGTATTAATTTCGTATACTATTCAAGTTTGTGTTAAGAGTTTCGAAAAATTAACGCAAGATTCGAATTTGCCGTCATTTTGTTATTTTCAAAAATTTTCCGAATTTTTCAATACCTAATTGAAAATGACGAATGTGCACAAATTCACTGAAGAGCATACCCATTTCCCCGATAACAATGAACAATTGTTTCAAGAAGAGGGACCATTATTTCACGAAGAATATTCTTATTCTTCAAACATTCACGAAAATTTTCAATTTTTCTTCCTGTGTTAATTTTGGGACACTGTAGAATTTCGAGAATCATATTTCGAATTTTTAATTCATCTTATTGAATGTAATAATATCTATCGATTGTAACTTGGTTATTTATATTATACCACAATGCAATTCAAAAAAAAATGGATAGATGTTCGAAGTTTACTACTATCCGAAATAATTTAAAATAAAATGTTTGAAATGTAACAATTTTCACAAGGATTTCTTTGGAATTATGTCTACATGGTGTTGTTTAAAAGTATATGGTGAGAATCTGCAGTCATGTGGCCTTAGAATTTGTTTAACATCTTTGGATCATTATAATCGAAATTACCTTCAAATTTTGATGTGCTTAGAGATATTTTATTTGTTCTTGAATATTGTATCACATCATGTCCAGTCTGCTTTGTTTGAAATTCATTAAAAATTGTCAAGATATTTGCACTATGAAGAAGTATTGAGAAAATGAAAATACATCGAACAAAAATTCAACTTTAGTTCTATTCGATTTGAAAATGAAATACTTATTGATTACAGTCTTATGAACTCCAGTTTTACTTATATATTAATTATAAAATAGTCAGTTGAATTAAACTCAAAATTTTCCAGGGCATAATTCAGTTTTTGAAGCTCTTTTTGTTTTCCAAATTTCATTTTCTCAGTATTTCGATTTATTTTTTATTAAAAACAGAAAAATACAAATAGTTTATTATGTAGTATTATAGTACATATTCTATTTTTCGCTAACCTTATTGTGATTTAAAACTTGCTTATAAGTTAAACACTAGAGACGTACCTGCATCAAACTTGGTGAAATACTTTTTCTGGTAATACTAATCCAACTCTGTTATACCAATAGAAAGTTGGAATTCTTTCCGAGCTCTCACACTTATTTGTCAACAAAGCTCTAATCTTAAAAGCACTTTATGATTACCAGTTCGAGATCTTTTGGGTGGCCCCTTTTGAGTAACAGTACTATATAGATCTTTGCATGTTGTAACGTGTAACCGATTACAGTTTTACAGTACAACGTGACCTTTTTGTGAATGCCCTCTCATTTCATGATAAATCCCATATCTTAAAACCGATATAAATTCTTCAAGTTTTTAAATTTTCTTTATTTTAATGCCAAATTTGACAATAAACGATTTATCCAATCTCACAGGGCTCTCAATTTAAAGTACTTATTTAAATATCCTTAAACTTGAAATGAAGCGCTTAACACTATATAAACCCCAGAAATTTGGCTAATTTTTCAAGTTCAATATCAATCCATCAATTTCTACATTAGTTTCATTTTCAACGGATCTCTCAGAGTTGTAAATAAATTCTATCTCTGAAAAATTAGCATTAAGAGACTTGGAGAAATATTTGTTTGCAGTTGACTTTTCGTAGCTTTGTCAAAAATTTTGATAAAATCAAAGAGTAATAAATAGTTGTTACCCTAAAGAAACTATATTATTCAACATATTCTTCTAGTTTCTCTATTAGTGTTTTAATGTTTGTTGCCTGTTATATATACTTATCTACTATTATTTACTAGTTTATAAGACTAAATCTTCCATCAAGATTCTCAATTTTGACGAAGTAGGTATCTTCAATTTTGGCGCTTTTTAAAAATTTTTGTCACTTATTGCATATTTCTTTATATTATTGGACTAATTCATCCGTAAAGTCAGATTATTTCGTCATACTCTGTCGTACTACAAGTCAAACTATTCTTCCATTTATGTTCGCAGAAGTAGCCCAGTTATCAAAATTTCCTTTGGTCATCTCGCTTTTCAATTATTTTCATTTTTTCTGTCGTTATACCTATAAATTATTTCATTTGGACTTTTTTAGTCTTGTACATAATCTATTAACTAAGAAATCTATCATATTTCGAACCACTAAGCTCATTAATCCATATAAAAATACTTCCAATAAGTCTAATTATTTGAGATTCCAACCACTTCGTTTTTTGGCCAACCGGTTAGAAATCATTCAATAACACTGCGCAACAACAAAAAATGTACTAATATATAATAAAGTACTTATATAAATCTCCTCAAACTTAAAATAAAACCCTTAAAATAAAAATTATATAGGGTGTTTTTTTTTAGAGGTATAGAACTTTAAATTGCAATAAAACAACGATGGATCATTCGATTGACAAGAATTTTTTTAAAGATAATCTTGTGGCATTACATTTCAAATATGATTTGTGGCATATGACCGCCACGGCTGGCTCGGATGTAGTCCAATCAAACACGGCGAATATTGTCTTCCAAATAGTCAAGCGTTTGTGGCTTATCCGTATAGACCAATGACTTTACATAGCTCCACAGAAAGTAGTCTAGCGGTGTTGAATCACAAGATCTTGGAGGCCAATTCACAGGTCCAAAACGTGAAATTAGGCGGTCACCAAACGTGTCTTTCAATAAATCGATTGTGGCACGAGCTGTGTGACATGTTGCGCCGTCTTGTTGAAACCACAGCTCCTGGACGTCATGGTTGTTCAATTCAGGAATGAAAAAGTTAGTAATCATGGATCTATACCGATCACCATTGACCGTAACGTTCTGGTCATCATCGTTTTTGAAGAAGTACGGACCAATGATTCCACCAGCCCATAAAGCACACCAAACAGTCAGTTTTTCTGGATGTAACGGCTTTTTGACATACACTTGAGATAATCTTCACTCCAAATGCGGCAGTTTTGTTTGTTGACATAGCTATTCCACCAGAAGTGCGCTTCATCGCTAAACAAAATTCGCTTATGAAAATCGGGAACAACTACCATCTCATTTTGGGCCCATTCGACGAATCTACGCCTTGCTTGATGATCGTTTGACTTCAATTCTTGCACGAGTTGGATTTTGTAAGCACGCAAACCGAGGTGCTTCCGCAAAATCTTCCATAAAGTGGATGGACACAGATCCAATTCCTGTGCTCGATGGCGGATGAACTAATTCGGGTCTTCCTCAATTCTACGCTCTACAGTAGCAATAGCTTCTTCTTTACGCACCGTACGGCGTCTCTGGGGATGCGAGTTATCAATAAGAGTAAACGTGGTGCGAAAACGTTCCATGGTTAATCGAATTAACTGCTCTGATGGACGATTTTGTCGACGATAAAATGGACGTAGTGTGCGATATGTATTCCGCACAGAATCATTATTTTCGAAATAAAATTGCACTATCTGCAACCGTTGTTCAGGCGTGAGTCTATTCATGATGAATTGCCAAACCAAACTGAGAATAAATCACTTCTCAGCTGTTAAATCGGTCGCCATCTTCAACAGTAATGCCAACTTAAAGTTCTATAACTCAAAAAAAAACACCCGTTATAAACCCCAGAAATTCAGCTGGTTTTTCAAGTTCAATATCAATCCATCAATTTCTACGTGATTTTTACTATTTTTAACAGATCTTTCACCTAGTGACAAGTAAATTCTCTCTCTGAAACATTCTTAGCATTAACAGACTTGAACATAGCATTAACACAGGGGAAATATTTGTTTGTAGTTGACTTTTCGTAGCTAAGTAATAAATAGTTGTTACTCTAAAGAAACTTTACAATAACACAGATTTACAAAACTATTATTCGTAAGAAGTGAAATATATAACTGCAAATATGTGACAGACGTGTATATTATTCTCTAATGTCTAACAATTCAAAGTTATGTTGTTCTATCCATAAGTTTTTCTTAAATTCAGTACTGTACCAAATCGGTGTTTGTAGCACATTCGGGCAACATTGGCCGCGCATCATCATCGTTAAGGATGCCAAAGAATTGAAGTTATCGCGAAAAAACCTGTCATAAACTATCTAAATTCAGCAACAAACTCGAATAAATCGTATGCTGAAATAAGTTGTAGTTGAAATTCTCTTCAAATCTCTCAACCACTATGCATTTCAAAGAGTTTGGTTATTATACATTCAGAAAGATGTTAAATGTTCCCCAAAGAAATTTTTTTTGGGCCACTTAACCACCGCCAGATGTACAAACACGATACTAATATGGCCTTTCCCACCTACTGAATACAAACAACAGGCAGATGTTTAACACATGGAAAAAATTAGAATCAGATTATCTCGGTTAGTGCTTCCAGTCACTAATAACACACATCAATCATTATTATCATACCTGTTTCCGAAGAAATATTTCAGATTATACAGTAAGATCAAATCCATCTGTCATCATTCAATAAGGATTTAGTATGTCGAAGGAAGAGGCTTTTTCCTTAACATGGTTCATGTCACTTGTAATAGCATGTTACATTAATTTGTATATTACACGCTATATTGTCATCGGTATCGTTTGTTGTTGATTCTTTAATTCCTTCAACAGTTCGAGTGGTAGCTTAGGATTTAATCGGTCACTTCTATGATAAATACACACATAAATCAACTTTAAAAGGACTGCTATTATTTTTACCTCCTGAAATCAGCTACTATAATTTCATATTTGACAGTTATTATGTTGAATCCTAGTTCAAATCAAAATAGTCGGGTAGTTCATTTTCAATCATTTGTAGATACAAATTCACATTTTCAATACTTCACATTTTTAGCTGTAGGTGAAAGATCATGTAGATATTTATGGAATCTATACTTTCATTTATTCAAAATTGATATCAAATGAAAAAATATATTAATGTATAAATATGTAGATATGTATATATTAAAGGCTGTTTTTTGAGAAGTATAGAACTTTGAGTTGCAATAAAACAACGATGGATCATTCAATTGACAAGAATTTTTTTTTATTCGAAAGATAAGCTTATGGCATTTTAAATATGATTTCTGGCATATGACCGCCACGGCTGGCTCGGATGTAGTCCAATCTGGACGTCCAATTTTCGATGACTTTCCAACATTAGTGGCCGTATATCGACAATAACACGGCGAATATTGTCTTCCAAATGGTCAAGCGTTTGTGGCTTATCCGCATAGACGAATGACTTTAATAACCCCACAGAAAGTAGTCTAGCGGTGTTAAATCACAAGATCTTGGAGGCCAATTCACAGGTCCAAAACGTGAAGTTAGGCGGTCACCAAACGTGTCTTTCAATAAATCGATTGTGGCACAGCTGTGTGACATGTTGCGCCGTCTTGTTGAAACCACAGCTCCTGGACTTCATGTTTGTTCAATTCAGGAATGAAAAAGTTAGTAATCATGACTCTATACCGATCATCATTGACTGTAACGTTCTGGCCATCATCGTTTTTGAAGAAGTACGGACTAATGATTCCACCAGCCCATAAAGCGCACCAAACAGTCAGTTTTTCTGGATGTAACTGTGTTTTGACATACACTTGAGGATTATCTTCACTCCAAATGCGGCAGTTTTGTTTGTTGACGTAGCCATTCAACCAGAAGTGCGCTTCATCGCTAAACAAAATTCGCGCGATACGTATTTCGCACAGAATCATTATTTTCGAAATGAAATTGCACTATTTGCAAGCGTTGTTCAAGCGTGAGTCTATTCATGATGAATTGCCAAACCAAACTGAGAATAAATCGCTTCTCAGCTGTTAAATCGGTCGCCATCTTCAACAGTAATGCCAACTTAAAGTTCTATACCTCTAAAAAACACCTATTATTTATATTCATATATATATATATATATATATATATATATATATATATATATATATATATATATATATATATATATATATATATATATATATGTAGTCAGTACTGAGAATCTTAATCGAAATATTTCAAATAAAACTCTCAGGGAGCTGTCTACACAAATGTTGTCAACGAGAACGAACCTAACACTTTCGAGAGTGAATATTAAATGCGATTCGAAAAAACATGGAACTTGTTGAGTAGACAGCTTCCTGAGAGTTTTAATTTAAATATTTCTATTAAGAGCCTCAGTATTTACTAGTATAAACGATTCGTTAGTCTCGAAACTAGCTATCTTTTTGCCCGTCTGGGCATGATCTGGAGCCTATAGACATTGGACCATTCTTACACAATGCAGACAAAGTTCTGTTGTGTTGTAATGAAATGTCTACAAATCCTCTACGTACTCTCATTAATGTTGACATGAGTAATCTAGAATGCTGGGGAGAGTTTATACGTATTTTCTTCGATAGAGGGCGCTCACGTGAATACTTCACGAACTAATATTCTCCTCATTCGGATATAGCACCTGGGGGCGTTTTTAAAGTCATCGATTCTTGATCGATGATTAAATAAGACTGATTATTCATAATAATGATGAAACAATTGTATCTTATTATCATTTAGCCAGTTCGATGCTTTTTCGAAGCGCATTTAATATTCACTGTTGAAAATGCTATGTTACGTACTCGTTGACAACATTTTTGTAGGCAGCTCCTTAAGTTTTATTAGAAATATTTCGATATTTGGATTAAGAGTCTTAATATTTACTACTAAGAGTTTTTTTCCGTTAAAGGGATAGTTTCGTGTAATTTAGGTAGCCTAAATTTTCAGGCATTCGAGGTTAATGCATTTGTCTCAATCCAAACAATGTTTAAATCCAAACATGATTCGAATGTTTCATTTTAATTGTTAAATTTTTACTGTTTCTGTCACTTCTTACAATAATTCCGTTATTTCGACATTTGGAAATGGATACCTCGACAAAATCGAAGTGTCGATATGTTTTGGTCATCCCTACCCGTTGTATAAAGGTTATAGTTCGAGAGAAGGCCGTGCCTCGTCGTTGTGAAAGCTTTCTCGACTTACAGCTCAGGATGCAAATTTATGAAAGTGGCTTACGTCTCCGATTTGGAAAGTGGATCGTTTGTGAAACACACGTCGACCTAACCAGATATGATTTAATGGAGGCCCTTTTACCTCGCTCTGTTAACAGTAAGAGCACAGCTATTTAATGACTCATCAGTAGAAAATGTAGCGTTGAATGAAACTTTGTAATTACTTTAGAATATCATCAGTAATAAGATTTATACTTGACAAGTAGTTTTTAGTAACAGTGATAGTTATTTTAAAGGGGCCAATATTTATTTTCTATTTTTTCTGAATGGCGTCTACATCTAACTGATTTTAAATGGACTATAAGACTTTGAAATGTGAATCTTTTGGCCATGAAAATGTACCTATTACTTATCACAGCGATTCTCAAAATTTACATCAGGAAAATCTTGGTTTCCATTTTGATAAGCTTCACAAAAAAAGGAAGAACATTAGACTAGTAGGGAGTCGTTAAAATGATTATATAACTTTTTTTATTTTCATTAGGTAAAATTAGGTGTTGCGTCACATAAATAAGATATGAAACTTATTTCAACATACAAATTGAACGTGATCGTATATAAGGATTTTATTCCTTTACGTCTTCACTGTAGATACCTACAAAAATTTATATTAGAAAATTTCTATGCATCAAGGTTTTCACAATTTCAAACTTGTGATCAATTTCACTTAACACTTGGTTTGAACTTAACACTTCAACACTTGTGTAGAAGGAATTTAGTTATTCAGGCGTATGAGACCACTTCGGAGTGTTTTGAACATGAAGATAAAATAGTTCTTCAAAGAACTTCCCAGCTTTTCAGTTGATGAAAGCTTAGAGATTATCCAACTTAATTAAGGATCTGGACCTGGAGTGCTTTGAAATGACAGCAAAGAACTCGAAAAATACCTCCTCGCGAAAAACGAACAAAAAATAACTAATAATTCTTTACAAGTCGGGAACATCGACTTGAGATGTTAGTTACCTATATATTTCACAATTCAAAAAAATTATTAGAAAAAAAATATTTTCAATTAAGTTTTTTTTGTCAATCTAACAAAAGTCTAAAACAAATATCTATTTTTGAATTTTTTTGGATTGAGCCGAAATATCCTTCTCTTGTCCTTGTCTATATGTTTCTCATATTTTTTATTTGTAGGTTTCTGCTTATGTAGAATCGGTGTACACAAGCAATATTTCACTTCTCTTCTGTTTATTTTTCATTTTGTTATGTCCTTTGTATTTGTCTAATATGATAAAGTTGAATAATCTATTTTAGGTGTTTAGCTAGTCGGGAAATGAGTGAAACTCCTATAGATTATCTGATAATGCGTTATAATAATAATAATAAGTTATTCATTCTCTTAAATATTTAATAGTGTTGGCGTTTACTTGATGTAAATCCATTATAATTGAATATAAACTTAAATTCAAACTGCATCTGAAGAAGTCGTTTGTAACGACGAAACGCGTCATGCTCTGTAGTCAATAAAGTGTAAATCATAAGTTCAAGTGTTTGAATTCAAGTTTATATTCAATTATTCATTCTCAACAGCTATTACACCCAATTGTAGAAAATAACAACATAATGTTGAATAATAACTAAACAAATAAAATGAAGAAAAATACCACAAAAACTCAATCTAATCTAAAAAAAGTAACCAATAAATAAATAATAAAATTAAATGAAATATTAGAAAGAACTCGATTTAAAACAATTCATTCTAGGTAATTTCACATTACTTTGTTCACCTTGTTCACATAACTCCTAATAATAACACTGCTAAGGAGTCAAAATGAATGTCACAATTATCAGCAACTCTACTGAATGTAGACTCCATAAACCAAATGGGGGATTGTATTCGCGAGTTGATTCTTGGAGTCTTTAGGTGGAATAATTCTGTAGTAGGTACCTACGAGAATTTTGCCTAGGAACACGAAATTTCAGAGCGGACAAGAGAGGAGGACAATTAATAGGTATTGTTGTTTATAAAGATCATTAGTTTTGGTTTTTTCTCTATATTGTTGTAGGACATTTTTTCGTTTGTTCCGATTATAATTCGATTAAATATTGTTATATAAATTATCGCTTTTGGTAAGAGCCAAATTATTTTTTTTTAAACAATTTTCAAGCGATCCATCTCATTCTTTATATTCATTGTGAATTTTTTTACACGTTCATCTCAATTCAATTCATCAAAACCCGAATGTTTCTCAGGAATCCGGCGCCGGTGGTTCAAAAATAATCCTCAGAACCAGTAAACGCCTGCAGAATATATTAAGTTGAACTGAACAATTTTAATGTGGTAATGGTTTGAGTTCACTGTCGGAATTTTTATGTTACAGCACCATATGGCGCCCTAACAAACTCATTACACTTTGTTCATTGTTGATGGTGACCTAGTTGAATTAATAATGTAAAATTCCTTCAGTTTTTAATTATTTACTGAAAGCTCTCATTTCTGTTTTATTCACGAATATTTTATTAGCCGCGTCATACAAAGGGCAGCTTTGTAACATGTTATAATATTTTTTAAAAAATGGGGTGGCAAAATGAAAATATTTCTTAATAACTTGAGGCAATCTCCGACTGATCACTCTGTAAATAATGATTTTTAGATTACAATATTTTCCACTCTTTTAAACTCAGACAGAAGAGCAGTCCTTTACGCGTGAAAAATTTCAGTGAAGAAGTCGAAGAATTAACTCAAGATAATTCAGATAATGAATTAAATGAGACAATGAAAGAATATAAATTATGAACACATTAGATGAATACAATGCAGCTTACCACACTTCAGCAATTAATGATAGATAAAAGTATAGCAACATTTAACAGAAGCAACAAAATGTTAACTTGAACAAAGAAAATAACGTAATAACTTTATTTAGGTAATAATTAGATAGTCTCCAATCACTTTCACCCAATGATAGAGGTGGTTCTAGATATGTAAATATAGAGAGTGTTAAAATAAAGATGGGATCGTCTTCGTAAATCCTTGTTTATGTCTTGAATCTAATTAAATTACTAATCTTATTGAAACAATGTTTACTTTATAATTTTTTAGCATATTTTTTGTATATCCGTAAGATATATAGATTTTGACGAATGTGTAATTTTGTTATCCATGAATGTAATTACTAATTTTTTTCTCAATATTAGAAGTGAAAATTTGTACTGCGAATTTTTTTATTGCCGACATATTACTGTTTTGCAGTAATTTGTACAAAAATTTGAGTGAAGAAGTGTCACTTGTGTCTTATTTTGTGCCCTATTGAAGTCGTTTCTTATAATTATTATTCGGCTAAAAAATACATATTTAGGTATGTCCACGTCTTACCTAAAATTCGAAACCAGATTTATTGGATTGACATTTAGGTACCTACAATTGAGAACGGAAATTGTCCAATATCCAAATGTTAAAAATGTTGTAATGGAACCGATATTTTATGTATTTCGAACGAACATATCTATCTTCAGATATTATACTAGATATGTGATAAGTCAGAGCTATCAAAAGTTACCCTAAGAGAGGTTGTCATTTTTGTTTGACACTTCCAACCCTTCACTAACTCATATTTGAAAATATGCAGTTTTAGATTACTAAAGAGTTATTCAACGAAGTCCAAATTAGTATTAGGTATAATCATTGCTGGAAACTAAGAAAAAAAAACAAATAAAATGACCTACACCTACAGTTAGAAATATTGTGACGTTGTACAATATTTAATATTGGTACCTACCTTAATCGTTGGTACCTACGCAGGTTTTAAGTTCTAACATTTCCGGTACTGAAAGCAAAATAAGGTTATCAATAACCCACAAATAGGTACCTAATGAAAGAATAGAAATCAATTGCGGGACATAGGTACCTACCTATAGGCCTTTTATCTAGGTACGAGAGATATTCTACAGCTTGTTAAAGCGTCAAGTCGTTTTTTTTTTTGGTAGTCGAATCCAATAAATGGTTGATTAACTACCAAAAGTATGTAGTTAATAAGGTATGAATTAATAGATTATTAAATTGAGTAGATAACTCAAACAAAGTTTAAATTTTGGAAAATTCGTAGGTATTAAGTAAATAAGGTACTTAAAGGTTCTATCTTGCTAAAATCTTCCCTTTTGAGAGAATGTCTGAATTAAAGCTCAGGACACACTATAGACAAAAATAATCATCCTCTTTTGTTTCTCTCGGAAATTGTGTCTTTATACCTAGGTATTGGTTTTCTTCTTATTATTAATTCCATTATTAATTTTCTCTCATGACACTCTGAGGAACTTTTATAAATTGCTTTGTTCATAGCTTTTGTCTTCGACCTTCTTATGTTCTTGATATAGTTTTTTTTTTCATATTCTAAAGTAAGTTCGGGAGTGTCTGTGAAAACAGTACAGCTTCTCTTTTTCTCTCGTGTTTGTTACTTAGTTGGCCCTGTTTTTGGAAGTTACTTGGCCCCAATTTTGTCTCAAATGATCCCTTCCAGAAATTTTTTTTTTACATTGTTCTGAATAAACTCGGGAGTATGTCAAAAGAGCTCAACTTCTCTTTTTCCCTCGTGTTTGTTGCTTTGTGGCCCTGTTCGAAAGTCACTTGATCATGGCTCAGTCGACCCCAATTTGATCTCAAATGACCCTTTCCTGGAGTTCCATTTAATATGTTGAATAACTAAAAATTGATTTATTCAAGTGCTCATTTGCAATTACGAGCACAGACAATGATTGGCGCTGAAAAATTATTTTCTCCTCAACTTCCTTTGAAAATTGGCCTAACAAAATTTGGTATTACAAGCTTTCTTCATAAGACTTTTGTAGGTAGGTACCAGAAATAGGTACCAAAATTTTTCATTCTTACAGAAGATGCATTTTTTATTTTGTAGGTTCCTAGGTAAGGATAGGTAGGTACACACATCATTAAAATGGTGGTTCAGGTTCATACGAAAAGTTTTGCCTACTTAATACTTTAACGACCTTAATGTCGTTAAAGTATTAAGTACTGAGGCAAATGGTAGGTACCTATTTAAGTACCTACTTACAGACTTTAATTCTTTTTATTTTAAATAAATGAACTCTTTTGCGGACATATTACAATGTTCAATGAAAGAAAGTATCCACGTTTTTTCTTTCTGAAAGGAAACGGGAAATATTTCTTCATTATATGAATGGTATTTGATTGTCCGAAACGTAGAAGTCGGTCGGCCATTGCAATCTCTTGTCGTTCGTTCAACATGAGACGAGAGAGGGGAGTGCGCTCCTCCCACTCTACCCCGCGTGTCGAGTGAACGTCTGATATACGAGCGCCAGTTCCAATGTCGCTAATCTACTGCTTGATATACATACCGCGTTGCCGTATCTGAGGAAAAGTATTGAACAATAGGTAATTTAATAGGCAATTTTTTAATTCGTCAATTAAGTTAGAAATGTTGTAGTTTATTGTGTGTATGTTAAGCAGGATGTTCACTTATTTGAATTATTTCCTTATTCGAATAGACTTCTGTTGTAATGATGTAATATCTGGGTAATAAACCTGTGTTCTGTGTAATAAACCTTTCCTTTTATAGAAGAAATTTGAAAGATTTATGCGTATTCATGAAAAAACAGCAAAAACAAAAAAAATTGAGAAGAATATGACATCGATATATCAGATGTAATTGATATATCAATATATATACTATATACATATTGATATACTAGGTCTTAATGACACTGTGGAAATTGGATGTTTGATTTGTAGAATATTCGACTGTGATAGAGAAATGTGGTTTCGATGTTGGTTTTGGTGGAGATGGGCACATCAAAAATGTAGAGGTTGGATTAACCCACAAAATTTTTCTTGAGATTTTTGTTTCAAACAATTTATATCTGCATTCTATATAATGCACTCTATATAATAAGGGTTTTCTGTTTTGATTGCCTAATTAAGTATTTCCTTATGTCCTACTCATTGAGTTTATCGAAAATTATCTATGAAATTTAACAATTCTTCAACCAAAGTTTGAAGGTTTTCAACCAAGGCTGTTTCCTAGGTTTAAATATCTGGTCAGTGTAATTGGGAGTACCTACCTACCTACTCATTTTTAAATGGTAGATCGGTGACCTTGTTGAGTCACAAATACGATGTGGAATAATTGTTGGGGAAGCACTTATTGAACTACTCTGAACAAATACAACAGAAGTGGTTGCGCAAAGTAATGTACAAAAAGAATTTGTTTTACCAAACAACATTAGCGTGTACAACAGTTGTGTACACGCTAATGAAATGTACGTACCTGCATTGTTGTATGTAGGTTGTATAAGCGACTCCAAAGAAATGGACTGTTTAAGTCTGACGTCATTATGACTCCAAACAAATGAGTTTATTAGTGAAAAAACCCATAAAAATATATTAATTTAGTGTTTTCTCTCTTACGATAGAATAAGAAATTTAATTTGTGTATTTTGTTTAAATAGCAGGTCTTTTAAGCAAATCATATCCATTCTCAACAAATTTGAATTAATTCTTTTTTTTGTTCGTCAAAAAAATTTTATATATTTATACTAACAATCAAAACTTTAACTATTTTATCATTATCAAGAAATTCATATTTCAGACAACATTGTACAAAATGTTACTTTAAGAAGATCCAGATAGGTACATAGGTACCTACTCGCTTATGCAAATATTGCAATATCATCAATAAATTGAAGGAGGAAAATTATTGATAAAATAAATTATGAGATACATGATTGACATTTAAAAATATATAACAACACACTTTTTTTAATAATGAATTTTAATAATTCAATGAAATGATTTGGCTTGAAAATTTTTCCTTCAAAACACAGGTTCAAAAACAAAATTTATTAAGGACAAGCCTTATTGTATCGCCAAAAATGTAGAAACGTCGAATAAAATTTAAATAAAAAAAATATAATTTTTTTATGGGACTTTATAAACTTTTTTGTTTGGAGCAATGTTTCCCAACGTGAGGCCATGCCCCACAGGGGGCAATTATATTGTTAGGGGGAGGGGCAAATCGAAAATAGACTCGCAACGAGTTTGACCCTTTCTCACTTCTCAATTTTTAGAAGGTCTGAAAATGTGAGAATTTTAGGACGGCTAAGGTGAGGCATGGCGCAAAAAAAGTTGGGAAACACTGGTTTTGAGTTACTTATTGACTCTATCACCTTCTGTGACGTCAGGACTTAGGTAGTAAGTACCTTGCAAATGTGTTGAATACCATATAAAGTCCTTTGGAAGTTTCAAATGTTAAAAAATCAATTGGTTAACGTTCCTCTAGCTTTTTAGGACTGAGAATTTTCAATGAAAGCCTATTTATTTGAAATAAATGGTTAATATCGTAAAAACTAAGAACGATATCAACTGTAATACATCAACTAATGGACGATTAGGTACATACTTGAATGTATCAGATGATTATAGGGGATAGTAATGTACTGTGCAGAAGGCACAAAGTAGTACTTTACTTATAGGTAGAGCTTAGTAGAATTTGGTGAACATAGAAATACAATATTTCGTTACTAGAGGGAATTCTAATTACTTTATTGTTAGAAACTATTTAAAAAAAAATCTAAAAAAAGGTATTATACCTTTGTGAAAAATTATAAAAATTTTTTTATCTTTGTTCATATACAGTTTTATACAACTAAGAGAAACTTGTATTCCTATCTATTATTTGGAAATTTCAGAGATAGTGTAATGTAGGTATTTGAATATGAATATAGATTATTATTATCCCCGATTTCAAGCCTTTCCCTCACAGGGGAGCTTTCACTTATTCCAGATTATATATCAGAGGAATCAAGCTCTGTGAGGACCCTCTCCAAGTTACCAGACCCATGGCGGTGATCTTCACGTCGGCGACCTTCATGGCTGACAGTCCTTGCTGTGGCAAGTAACCCCACTTCTGTAATTCCTTGTAGATATGTTCGCCAAGAGATTTTTAACAGTCCTGACTACGTTCATGTGCCACTGTCTGCACTCCCACTTCAAGTTCTCGATATTTAGAGGTTTTGTCGGAAATTTTCTCAATTAGGATGTTCGCATTTGGATTGTTCACTTCGATAAAAATAGTTTCCCTCGCTCTTTTATCAACCAGTACCAGGTCAGGCCGATTTTGGAAGACTGTTTGATCAGTCAAGATAGTACGGTCCCAGTATTATCTAAACTCGTCATTCTCTAAAATTGGACCCGGAATGTATTTGTAGCAAGGCACCTTTCTTTTCCTTCTGTAGAAGATGTAATTTTAATGTCAGTTCTTGAGGCACAATCTTTGCTACCGAGTCATTCAAGGGGAATATATCTAATACAATTTTTCAAATATTTTATCCGAATTAACGTAATTAACGTAAACATTCGTATGGTGAAGTGGAATTAGCGGTAGTAATGGTTCTAATCTTTCGAATGTCAAAAAACGTATAACTTCCTACCTCTTGAAATATTTATCGAAATCGTTTTACTGAAATGTCTATCGACTATTGAAAACCGCTTCAATAAATATATTGACCAACCATTTTCAGTATTAGGTTTATGAACCTACTGAACGGATCTACAAATCTCGAAGCCATATATCCAATAAGAAGTATCCATGCGAGATCATCTAATCCGCAGTATTTCCAAATCTGAAGCAATAAACGTCAACGCGGAAGTCGATAAACCCTAAATCTCCACACCTCCCGTTTTCAATAACAGACGGCGCTACCGTACAGGGCAATACTTACGTCGGCCCATACGGATCGCGTTATAAACTAGAGCCGGTCTGACCGCCACGCCGGCTATCGTCGGTATGAATTCGCCGCTATTTTATCGGTCCCTATTTGTAAATATGAGGAGGCAAAGTGGGCATATAACATAATGGGGCGCTGATTTATTTGACAGCTAGCTGTCAAACGCGTGCGACGCTGACGTCACGCTTCCGCGGACGTTTATATTTATGGTTGCCGATGGTTGTTGATCGTAAAATAGGTCCGTTCTTGCCTGTTGAGTATTATCTTCGTACGAACGAAGATGTGATGCGAATAAAGTCGCTCAGTTCTTTTTAATATAGGTAGGCGTTGTTTAAAACACGGACAGTGGCGTTCGATGGTGAGAAAAGGTATTCCAAAACTAACGCTCGATTTGAAATGAATGGATAAGGTTATTTATGGAATAACTAATCGGGAAAATGGCCTGTGATTTTAAATAACCCCAAAAAATCTAATAGTGTTAAATCACACGGTCTAGGAGGCCAATTCCGATCACCGAAATTAATGTGCCATGCACTAATTAAAGTTTTTCACGGGCTGTATGGCATGTGGCACCGTCTTGAAAACCACATATTAGCCACATCAATATCATCCAATTTCTGCAAAAAAAGCTGTGTTATCATGTCGCATAAATCTCGGTAAATTTAAATATTGCGTTACTTTTGGGACACCCTCTTTATTTATTTCAATATTCGTAAAAACAATTGAACTTGAGGGCGGCTAGTGTAGTGATACATTTTAACTAAACTTAATTAATGATTTCAATTAACGTGATGAAATCACTACCATCACATAATCATAAAATTGGTGTGAATAACACGCCTTGATTTTATATATTCAGATAATAATTCGAAGGAGAAAAGATTACCGCTCTCACCCAGTCACGAATGTCAATGATGAGACATCATCTCAAACCAAAACAGTGTTTCGTCTACGAATGCTGGCAGCTTCTGTAGCAAATACATATTTTTGTTACTTCACTGCTTTATGTCATGCTTCGTCTATTCGCCTTGAATGTTTTTTTCAAATTTTATATGGATAAATTCATATTCTAATACTCAATATATCGTATTCCAAGAGAAATACAAAAATGCTAGTTCTTGATGCACAGTATTTGATCGTCGTTTATTATTGTTATCTATTTATGCTGACCTTTTTGGTGTTGTATGCACTGCACTCGTTTGGATCGACCCACTCAAGTTTAAGATAGCGGAAGTATGCACACTTTCCGGTGTGATATACATCTTTTTTTTCGATATTGGGACCCGGGAATCAGATTTGTCGAAAGTTATCAGTGTTTATGGCTTCCCATTGTCCTTTCAGTCGATTTTTTTCTCCGAGAACACGTTGCTGAAGGCCGTGCGTATCGCATTCCAAGCCAGAGTGTCGATCCTTGATCTCGAAAAAGATGACGGTTTGTACGTGATTCGACCCGTTTCCGGAAGTAGACCCTGAGATATGCGTCGTCGAATAAAACTCGTCAGTACAGTAGCGCTCTGTTGAAAATGCAACCTGCAAGACGTAAACTAAGTTACGGATGACCTTCGTTCACTGGGATTTCTACATGGGTGTTTATACGTCTTTTTTGCAGGTTATGTCTTTTTTATTTTTAATTCAGTGGACAGTTAAACGTCTACAGTTTAACATTAATTCCAAACAGTCGATAGACTTGTGATCTATATGTTTATATTTATAACGTTTCAATTTGTTTTTGGTGAAAATGGGATTTATGTTCATATTTATAATCTTACAATTTGTTTTTGGTGAAAACGGGACTTTGTATTGTATACCGCATTCAACACGTTTATTGTTCATTATTCACAGAGGTAGATTATTATGAATTAGAAATACGATGCAAAATATGTTTTGTATTTATTTGTTAGATTTATTGTGAAAATTATAGAAAACAATAACATTGTAGGCTAGTGGTTTCCAACCTGTGGGGCGCGAGACTGTTGCAAGGGGACATGCAGCTGTTCCCAAAATATCATTTACGAATACAAACCAAAAAAGTCGAATAGGTGTCAAAAAATTAATTTGAAGATTTTAAGAAAATGAAAGAAGATTTTGCTGATCCTCTTCTTCTTCTCAGTCGTTCACTCTTAACAGAGTGATCGTGGTCGTGTCTCGGTCTTGTGCCACTGCGTCCCACGCAATACGGTGCCACACTGCTCTATGTTTAGCGGATCTAGAGTTTTCATTGATGCTGGAATGCGCCACAGATTTTATCAGATCTGTCCACGTTGTTGGAAAGCGCCCACGCAATCTTTTGCCCTCGACTTTCCCTTGGACCACCAATCGTTCGATAGAGTCTTCGTTTTGGGTTATATGTCCAAAGAATTTAAGGATTCGCAATTTAAGCTTATACCTCTCATTTTCTCTATTTAAGCTTACCTCTCTTTGATGTTCAGCTCCTTCAGAATCGAGACGTTGGTTCGATGTGCAGGCCACTGGATTATGACCAAGCGTCTCCAGCACCACATTTCTAACGCATCAATTTTGCGACGATCTTGCATCCTCAATGTCCATGCTTCAGTTCCGTACAAAAATATTGGAAATACTAGGCATTTCATTAGTCGCACCTTTGTGTTTTTGGTTATTCTGTGGTCCCTCCAAATCCTTGAGGTTTTCCACTGAAGATCTTGCTTTGGCGCAACGCCTCCGGATTTCGTCCTCGCAGCTGCCAGCGTTTGAAATCTTGGAGCCCAGATATACGTAGCTGCTGACTACTTCACATCCCGCAATGTTTTTAACGTTCACCTGGTTCTTATTAGGGCAATTATAGGTAATATTATTAGCAAAATAGGTATACGTAATCCACGGTCTCAAGTCAAAATTGAAAAAAAAGTATCAATTGAAAAAAAATCAAATGTACATGTATAAATAGAGTTTTAAAGATACTGAAATACGGAAAAGTTTTGAAGATACTGAAATACATATTATGAATTATCTATTCAAATGTTACATTCTAAATCAGAAAACAATAAAAATCGTTTTCAAACTGCCAAAATTACTGTTACATCTAATGTTTCAAATTTGTCAAATATGTTTGTGTTTCATCTGGACAGAATCTCTTCAAAACCTGAAGATCATTGTATTTTTCATTTGATATGTTCAAATTTTCAGTGTAGGCATTTGCTGGAAACGAAGTTGATATTCTTGATCTACCCCTATTGTATTTGATGATAAACGAGCTCCAAATACCATTGTAGGTGGTTCGCAGATGAATTGTTTTGGGATGGCGTGATTCAAACTTGATCTCTGCTATTAGGCGAGTTTGGAATCCAGATTTTTTGAACAGCTGATAGTGACATAGAATATTCTCCCACTGTAAATCAATCAGCTGGTTGAACATAGAATGATATTTTCCTGTATATGATTTTTTCCAGCTTTAATAACAGTGACACAGAATGTTCTTTCCCCTTGATGTGTAGACTAGGTTGTAGTACTCGGCCTTAGCTACTAGATAGTGCGAAAACCTCATTTTTGGAAAAAATTGACTTAGAATGTTCTTTGCCTGTGGTCTTCAGTGTTTTTATTTATTAAGTTATCAGTTTTTGGTGGGAATATTCTTTAAACAAAATTATATTCTTCCTCAACCCCAACGTCTTCAAAATCTACTAAATATTGCATCAACATCATCGTTTCAATATCCCTCTGTGATATCAAAATTTATTTTATAACGCCCTCGGATAATTTTATCCATTCAATCAATTTACCCACATTTAGAGGAATAACGGTTCAAAAAGCCCATAAATTCAACGAATTAAACGACCGCGTGTATTGATAAGCCCCTCTCAAAGCCCTAAATGACGCGTCAATACGCTGCGGTTTTATTTATTTATTTTTGCGTTTATTTATTTATTTTTGCAACGAATCCGATTGTATATCCGGTGGGTTTTCGACCTAGCCGCGAGCAATAAATAAACGGCTAACGAACGGGCCACCTGTTGCATACTTATGTATATTTTTAGTGCCATTTTCGGTCGACTGCAATCCAGGGACGGACTGGGTTTAGTTTTGACACTATTCATATCCTTGAGGTACTCTTTGTTATGGATGTAAAGGGATTTTTTGCACTCTGGTGGTACATTGTGAGAAAGTAAAGGGTGTTTTTTAGAGATATAGAACTTTAAATTGCAATAAAACAACGATGGTCCATTCGATTGACAAGAAATTTTTTTATTCGAAAGATAATCTTGTGACATTACATTTTAAATATGATTTCTGGCATATTAACGCCACGGCTGGCTTGGATGTAGTCCAATCTAGACGTCCAATTTTCGATGACTTTTTCCAACTTTTGTGGCCGTATATCGGCAATAACACGGCGAATATTGTCTTCCAAATGGTCAAGCGTTTGTGACTTATCCGTATAGACCAATGACTTTACATAGTCCCACAGAAAGTAGTCAAGCGGTGCTAAATCACAAGATCTTGTAAGCCAATTCACAGGTCCAAAACGTGAAATTAGGCGGTCACCAAACGTGTCTTTCAATAAATCGATTGTGGCACGAGCTGTGTGGCATGTTGCGCCGTCTTGTTGAAACCACAGCTCCTTGACATCATGGTTGTTCAGTTCAGGAATGAAAAAGTTAGTAATCATGGCTCTATACCGATCACCATTGACTGTAATGTTCTGGCCATCATCGTTTTTGAAGAAGTACGGACCAATGATTCCACCAGCCCATAAAGCGCACCAAACAGTCAGTTTTTCTGGATGTAGCGGTGTTTTGACATACACTTGAGGATTATGCTCACTCCAAATGCGGCAGTTTTGTTTATTGACGTATCCATTCAACCAGAAGTGCGCTTCATCGCTAAACAAAATTCGCTTTTGAAAATCGGGAACAACGGCAATCTCGTTTTATGCCCATTCGACGAATCTACTCCTTGCTTGATGATAGTTTGGCTTCAATTCTTGCACGAGTTGGATTTTGTAAGCACACAAACCAAGATCCTTCCGCAAAATCTTCATTGAAGTGGATGGACACAGATCCAATTCCTGTGCTCGTTGGCGGATGGACTCATTCGGGTCTTCCTCAATGCTACGCTCTACAGTAGCAATAACTTCTTCTGTATGCACCGTACGGCGTCTCTGGGGATGCAAGTTATAAATAAGAGTAAACGTGATGCGAAAACGTTCCATGGTTAATCGAATCAACTGCTCTGATGGACGATTTTCTCGACGATAAAATGAACGTAGTGCGCGATACGTATTCCGCACAGAACCATTATTTTCGAAATAAAATTGCACTATTTGCAAGCGTTGTTCAGGCCTGAGTCTATTCATAATGAATTGCCAAAGCAAACTGGGAATAAATCACTTCTCAGCTGTTAAATCGGTCGCCATCTTCAACAGTAATGCCAACTTCTATACTAATGCCAAATTCTATACCTCTAAAAAAAACACCCGTTAGTAGATTCAGGGGTGTATTTAAAGGCCCCCAACCCCCCGAAATCAGACAGTGTAATATAAAATTAACTTTGTGTAAACGATTAGTCCATGATAATATGGAATTTTGATGAATCAACAGAGATGAGTGAGTGGAAAGGAATCTTTATTTTTTTATTTATAACTCGCGAGTTGTTGAAATGCGTAATTTGAAAGATCTAATACATGATCGGACCACCACTAAGCGGTTCGGTTGTTAAAATTCAACGTCGTCTACGGCCTCTTCCTGCGGCAAGAAGGAAGAGGCCGTAGTGCTATTGGATCTCCCGCAAATTGTTAAAGGACTTATAAGATAAGAACATTACCTTGGTCTTGCAATAATTTGTATAATAAACTCAAGAGTGTGCAGTCTTTATCCTCATTTAGAAATGGTTTCAAAAAAAAGTTTTGAGTACAAGCCTTAAGGTATAATATTACGTGAGACATATATAGCTCCTATTGAGCTACGACCTAAGAACACGGTGAGAATCGAACTCACCATAACCAGTAAACCGAATCCTATGTACCTTGTGTCTCAACAAAATTTTATTTATTATTATTATATTTTATTTACGAAGTATTTACATGAAGGTGTGTCCTGTTATATGTAATATCTTGAACAAACTCAATTTATTACAAATTTCTTCAATATTACTCAATGTGTCCCTTGTTACATTATTCACTGATTCTAGTTTCTTCACCTGTTGACTCACTTATTATATCATAGTTGAAATAGTTTGATTGAAGCTGATTAAGTATTTATATTTCTCTAGTATTATGTTATGTAGAGTAAGAAAGCTGAATGACATTTTTGAGCAGATGTTTGTGGCACCTTGAGAATTTGCTATTTACTATTACTATTTATAGCAATCAAATTCAACAGACGCATGTCTATGCTAGGTCTTTATATAATTCTCATATTCTTTTCAGGATACTATCAGCCAGCAGGTCCCTTGATAACAGTGCCTCTTGGTCACGGTCAACCTCCATTGGCTAAAAGTGCCCCCCTGTCGGAGACATCTCCAACAACACCGTCGCCTTTGAGTTCTCATCCTCCGCATCCTGCATCAAGCACAAATGGTGACTCTTCGGATAGTGAGGTAAGAATATTGTACTTGACACAGTGTTCAAATAACACTATTTGAATAAATGGATGAATTGTATTCCATACAATTATTACTTATCTGGGGTACGCCTTGTCGAAAACACCACTCTGTTCTATAATATTTTTATAACGACATTATTATAATTAACGATATTATTAACGACAGCGAAATTCAGTTCCACAAAATTCGACGATTATGTTATTAATAATACCTAATAATAATAATGACAACCTATTCATTTATGATAAATTGCAGCGTAATAATTCTATAATTTTTTTTTTTTAAAATACCAAGGATATAACTCTATAACAGACTATTTCTGCAAGACATCTCCTTCCAAGTATAAAATAAACAATTTCAATAAATTACAGCGAATTAAATAATGGTGTATTGAACAAATCACAAAATGTCTAAGACGCGATTTTTCTTTAACATTTAACATTTAGAAAACAGTGTTTTCTTGCCCATTTTTTTGTTGAAATGATTTCACATCAAGAAACTCCGTTCAAAATTCAAACCTTCAAGAGGACAGCGCACAGTTTACTCAGTTGGAGATGAATAAAATTGGCGGAAGTTAATACAAGATTCTTTCGAAGGTAAATGAGGCCACGCATACTTTATCTGTGTTTATGAATGAACAAAGAAATACAATGCTATTGAATCAACGGAACTGCATTCCGTGCTTTTTACATTTGTACCTGTGCTGCTCACCAGTTTGTTGAATTTTGATTTTTGTAGGTTACATTCCCTAATATGCAGATTTTCTGCTATTATATATAACAAAAAAATATATGTGTACACAATTAAAAATAAGCATGTCTATTAAGAAATTGATATGAAATGTTCAATGAAATACTCTGAAAAATAAAAATCAGTTACAAAAATCAACTGAATTTCAAGATTTTATTATGATGCTCCTGGTAATGTATAATCATGGAATGTTGAAAAAATTGTCATTAAAATTTGTCTTCAAAGTGGTTGCATTCTTTTAAAAACCGCACGTAATTTAAACAGTTCAGTTTTCTTGAAAACACTAAATGCAATGCCTAGACACTTAAAGATTTTATTTTTATATTTTCAAGAAATCGATCTAATTTAATAATTGTTCAGCTTCAAACTATGAATATAATCAGTAGGAAGAATATCGTCTGCACTTATGTCATTTTGGCTCTATGGTTCTAATCAGTTAACCCTGTTATTATCTTGAATCCGGATAACGAAATAGATTAGTTGTCAAACTCTCTTAAATAATTAAACTAAAAACAATAAGTTAAAACACACATGACTCAAGATTGACTAAATATATTAAAAACTCTACATATGTTTCGGGTAGTTAACCCATTATCAAAAGTACCTGGTATGCAATGTTACTGTATAGCTACTCTTGATAATGGTTTAATCACCCGAAACATATGTAGAGTTTTTAATATATTTAGTGAAACTTAAGCCAAGTGTGTTAATTTTAATTTATTGTCTTCAACATAATGTTTCACCAAGAGATAAGCGAAACATTCGTGTCATTTATAATTAAACTATTTTATAAAATCCATTCTATTCAAGAAAATGTGTTTTAGCGATGGGAAACTTGCAGTGGGTCACTCACTACCTACTTAAAAACTTAGAGATTTTTAATACAATGCCGTGAACTCCAAGCCCCTTAAAATAGCTTAAATAATAACTTCTTTTATTAGATTTAATTACTTAGGTATATGGCTTCAATGGTTTTTTTGTTAACCAATATCTCTTTATAATTAAATTAGATCAGGCCCACGCCCCAAGGGGGGGCAATTCGAAGATTTTCAAAGTTTTCGGGTGGACATAAGAGTTTCAGGAACGCTAAGGTGGGGCATGGCGCAAAAAAGGTTGGGAAACACTGATTTAGATGAGTCTTGATCAATTGGTTCTTAAATTTTAATGAATCGCATTTGTTTAAACTGAACAATTATTGTTTCTGTCTATCGGAATACTATCATAATCAACCTTATCTAGTTAGTATCAAAGTGTTATTGTACCTCAACAAAGTAAGTAGATTTTAACTAACATTGATAATATTTGTTCAGTTTCAATTTGTTCGAGTGACCAGTCTGCTCGAATGGTCAAAACATGCACATATTATACCTATCTTTTTTATTTATTTAGTTTTTTTATGGGTCAAGTTTGCCACACGAAGTTTGCCACACGAAGTTTGACAGAGACTCGTACGGCATTCCGGATCTTATATGTGCTTGTCTCTTGTTGTCATCTTGTTATGTATTGGGTACACGCTTCCAGAAGTCTTTTGATAAGATAAATCATGGACTGACTACTCATAGTTAAAACTAGGAAGCGTTTTGGATTTGCGAATAACTTACCACTTCTCATGGAGTCTTATTTGAGTAATCGCAGTCAATTCGTACAAATTGAGAATTGCGAATCGAGGGAATTTCTAGTAACTTCGGTAGTGCCGCAGGGATCCAATCTTGGACCCCTACTGTTTGTCCTGTTTGTTAACGATCTCTTAGAGATGGTGGACTGCATGAAGGTGGCTTATGCGGACGATATTAAAATTTATAAGAGCGTGTCATCTATCCATGATTTCGATTATTATATTTGTTAATGTTTTTCATAAATATAATTATTTTTTAATATTGTTCTTCTATGTTATTACTAATATTTTTAGTCACCATATTTTGTATCTGATTATCCATTATGTATTTTCTTGTAATTGGGTAGTTAGCTACCTTGCTGAAGACATCCTGTGGAATAATTTGTTTAACAATCGTTTTTTGTGTTCAATTCGAAAACATAGTTCTCAATAATATCCCATTATATATATATATATATATATATATATATATATATATATATATATATATATATATATATATATTTGTTTATGTGCCACGGAGGGTGACTCGAAAAAATTAATACACTTGATAATTCTCACTACACCACCTCCCCCTGCGATGTTTCGTGATTTTTTCCGAATACCCTCGAACCTACGTTATTAATGGACGACCCTTTAATGAGATTCAATATAATCTACCTACTGCTAACAACTCATCTGACATTTTAATCTTGATTTTAATCATTCCTCATTTCAGGTGATAATAACATCGGTGACAGCAGGGAAAGATGTGGCTCCACCTCCTCAGGCACACAGTTCGTACCGTTACACCCAGTATCCCCCAAATGTGCCTCCACCAAGTTATAGTTACCCCTATTCCTCTCACTACTACCATCCTACCCCGCCACCTCCCCCAACCTATTCACCGCACGATGTGTGCTATTCTTCCGGGCAATACGTCCACCCCAAATTCACACCCACGGCGTACCGGAGGTATCTGGGGGGACCGCAGTACTATCCTCCCAATCCGCCTCCGCCAACTCAGGATATCTATTCTGTACCACCGACTCATGCGCAACCTAGTCAACAGGTAAGATTCTATTTAGTAAGATCAGTGTAAAAGAGCCGGCATGTAAATCTGAAATCAAATTCTAAATTAATAATCTGAATTCAGAACGCATAGTATTTCCTGGATATTCACAAATTTTCATTTTTATTGAATATCAATTTTGCTGTAGATCTAAGAGAATGATTCTGACGAGTGTTTTAAATTACGAATCAGATAATAATTAACGCTATGAATCCCCAGATCTATACTAGGGGATGATGATGAGAATATTAGGGTCTAACACTCTAGAAGGGAATTGAATAATATTGTGTATGGAATCTGTTATATTTATTTAAAAACCACCTTATTGACCCTTAAACTAAAGGCAGTGAAACAGTGAAAGAACTAACGTTTCTTTCACTGCTGTTACTCGCAGTGGTTAAAAGCTGACCCTCTAGCAATACACCTTTCCATACAATTCTATTGAATTTACTTACCTATATCAACTAATGAAGTTTCACTAAGAAAAAGTATATCCGGTGTTTTCCGGTAATTTTTAATTGTTTGTTTTCAGCTCAAAGTTTATCGTATAGTATATTTTTGGAATTAATTTTTTCGTTGTCCTCTCTAAGTTAGAATTTTATAAAAACTTAAAAAAATTTTTTTCTCTCATTTTCTATAAATTTCTTCAAATGAGTTCTTCCATTTTTAATCTGTTAAAGTTTTTCTAATTTGTATTGTTTCCTTTGCGTTTCAGGTGGTAACAACAACTCCGGTATCCGGATCAGGAACTCCTTACCAACCTTCAATGGGACCACCACCTCCATCAACTCTTATGGAGCCATATCCGCCGACCTTAGTTGAGACATATCCATCACATTATTATCCGGGATATCCACCTGGTCCTGTGTCAACATGTTATTCTCATGCTCCGCCTCCAAGAGCTGTTCCCTTCATAAGTGAGTATGGAATCACTCAATTTTTTTTCATACTTAGCTTAAATTCAAATCAAGAAATTTGATCCAATAAGCTGAACATCTAATCACGCATACAGAATAGTTATGCTTAATAGATTTTATCTTTGGTGAAATTGTTTTTCAATCCTACAACAGTGAGTAAGACTGTTGAAATAATACTCAGCAAATTCTAGTAAAGATTCATCGTAAAATATGCCAATTCTAGAATGTAATTTGGTTGCTGAGCATTTCTCTCATAGTATATTTTTATTATTGCAAAACACCGCTAGTATAGGACAATAGTCTCAAATATCAATTTAGTTCGAACAATCACTGATAACCACCCTTTTACAGATGGAGCGTATCAAAGTTGCCCGTGTCCTATGCAGTCGTGTCCAAAAAACGGACTTACTGGACCTCTTACTGGTGATAGTAAGAGGTCTAACACCTTACCAAAAAACAGCATGCCTCCTCTCCCGCCAGTAGCCTTAGCTCTCCCCAAAGAGCCAACCAGCGACGGACCTCCCAGTCCAGCGAGAGGGTCAGCAGGAATGCCTCCACCTCCTTCGCCAGCTGGTGCTACCTATCAACAGCAACCTACCCCTCCTACTAAGCAGGAAAGCATATCCCCCTCCAACGAAATACCAGTGGAGAAGAGAAGAAAAGCTAGAGTCGGTAAAGCGATGGTTCGAAGCAATATGCAAAATACGATGCTCTTGATGTGTAATCCCATTCCTGCCAACTGTGTTAAACGGGAAATCGAAAGCCCAAAGGAAAAAGAAATCATTACTGTGCCTGAAAAAGAAGAAGTTGCCTTAAATGTTGAAACTAAAGCAACCACTGAGTTCAAAACTGCTATACCTCAACCAGTGGAAGAAGTCGTTGCTCCTCCACCCAAGGAACCCGTTCAACCAGAACCACCAGTGAAGATTGAAGAAAAACCAACAGAAATGATGAAAGAAGAACCAAAATTGGAACCAGTTATCAGTACTGTTGGTGAAAATGTAAAAGTAAAAAATATGAAAAGAAAACTATCGTTGAGTATAGAAGGAAAAGAGGAAATCACCAGTAGTCCGCCGAAAAAACAAAAAACGGAAATTAAATCGAATGGTTCCTACAAAAATTTAATCAAGAAAAACACTAGTAGCATAAGAATAAATAACGGTAGAAGAAAATTGATCCAAGAATCCAGAATACCTCACCAATTACTTTCTAGAGCAACCCTTATAAACCGAAGAAAAGCACAAAATAAACGGAAACTTTGTTCTTCCAAAGAACCAACAAACACCAATAAATCCAAGCAATTAAAAACAACTAACGCAGCCTTATCGATCAACAGTAATAAACAAAATTGCAAGACTATTGAAGTGGAGAATTGCGAATATTTAGCTGATAGTAAGGAGAATATCAAACGTGGAAGTTTCACTCAGCAGAATGTGAAATCCAATCAAAAATTAGCTCCTACTCTACTTGATAATCTAATTGCTAAAAACAGTGTAGACAGAACGATCGAGTGTGTTATAAGTGATGCTATTAGGACAAATGTGCCGAAAAAAGTAGAGAAAGTGAAGCAAGTGAAAGAACCGCTGGTACCAACGTCGATTATTACAAAAACCAGTACAAAGAAAACGTGTAAAAGTGCAACCAACAGAAGAAAGAAAACTAAATGTAATAAAGACTTGGTCAGGTTACATTTGGATGTTCCACAAAAATCTTTACATACCCTCAGATGGTCGAATGGTTGGAGCTGGGAAGGAGAATCCTTTGATGCTAAAGTGTTCTTAAATGTAAGTTTTTGTCCTTCTAAGTAACAAAATAACAATACAATCTCTCAAAGATTCATATCATATTAGTTAACATAAGTTGACATATTTCCAAATAGACTAAAATGTAAATAGTCTACCTCAAAAAATCATAATATAATCATAATACCTCATAATCATAAAAAAGGTATAAAATCATAATACCTCATAAATTTTATATAAATTTGTGAAAATCATTTCAAAATCAAAAACTCAATCAGATAGGTAAATTTATTATATATATATAATTATTTAACATATACCTAGTTTTTTTTATTAGTGGAATATAGAACCTCTGTCGGTATTTATTTGCTTACTACAACTGAGTAATATTGACTTGTTTGACCTATTAAAAAATATATTGAGAGCAAAGGTTGAAAGATCCTATACAAGTGCAAACATTCACCCATCTTAAAAAATCTATATCTTCTAAGTTTTCCAGTCATTACATGATTTTTTAAAAGTATCAAAAACCATAAAACTATATCTAAAGAATCTTCATTTTGACAATTTTGTACTTCTCTAATGTTGCCAGATATAGTAATAAATGTTTTAAGTTTCAAGACCCACAAAATTTTTTCCAAACTCTCCAAACATTCATGAAGATAAATTCTTTGGCAATACAACAATGCGTGAAAATAAAAAAATCATTATTTGCCTAAGTAAAAATGAAAATATCTATATTTTTAACTTAACATGAATATTTGAACATATGACTATAAATTTTCCATAATACTGATTAATATTTGTACATTTTTTCTCTATCATATATTGCTTTGGAATTGAAATGTACTAAATTCCATCCTTTCTTCCATACAACATAACAATTTTTTCCCATAAACACATATACGTAGATATAATGTTAACAAAATTTTCATTACAAAAATTCATTCAACTTGTCTTAGTCTTTGATCTTTTCATTAAAACAACTCCTCAACATTCTACTTCTTTATATGAACTTTCTCTTCAGATATTAATTTTTTCTGGAGATATTTTAGACCCTCAAGGTATTTTCTTTTAGTCTGGCTGTAGTACATATTCAATAAACTTTCAAATAAATGTTGAGAAACATTTTTCATGCTAAAGCCAATAAGGTGTCGTTATCTAATAGGTGCCCCCAAATGTCTAAAATGTAATATACAGATTAACGTCAAATATGTGTGAATATCTCTTTTAGTATTTGGGATAAGATTCAGTTTTTAAGTGAGACAATTTTTAACCTCCCTTACTCTCAAACCATTGAAATTTGATGAATTTTTATTGAATTCTATATTTGATATTTCTTGCAGAGCGACGAAACAACAGTAGTAAGAAAATGTTATCCATCAATGAGGCATCACTCTGGGGATTTAATTGAAGTACGAGATTGTGTACTTTTGAAAGCTGGTGCCAGGCGAAATGAGTTACCTTTTGTGGCTAAGATTGCAGCTCTCTGGGAAAATCCCGAAGATGGTAAGAAAATATTTATAGGCATTTGTAAAGCATAATACAACTCTCGTTTTATTCTTGTGAATCTAATTTCATCTAAATCGTGCAATGTTTTTTCAGGGGAAATGATGATGTCTCTCCTGTGGTACTATAGACCGGAGCATACTGAACAAGGAAGGCTGCCAATTGACCAGCCAGATGAAGTTTTTGCTTCAAGGCATAAAGACTCTAACAGTGTAGCTTGTATCGATGATAAATGTTTTGTACTAACATTTAATGAATATTGCAGGTATGTGGTACTATTAATTTTGTAATTTTATATAAAAATAATTTGTTTTTATGATTCCTCTCTGCATTAATAAAAATCATCATTCATTGAATTTATTGATAAATTTATGTAATTTATTTGTAATAACTTCAACTAGAGTTTTCAATATTGGGATTTATAAACACTTAGCATATAGAATGGGACTATACCAATTTGATAAAATGTAACACAGAATTTTCATGATAGTGGCATTAACAAATATATAATAATAATGACATCAAACACAACCCCTCATTTCCCATTAATTAGTAATGTAGAATATTTATAGGAAACGATTTCAAACACTTTTTCAAAATAATTTCGAAACTATAATAGTTACGTAGTTCTCATGTTACAAAGAAAAGACATAATAATATAAAATAAATTATGCAAGTACTCTTATCTCACCAAAACGTGTAACAAATGAATTCCTTAATCAAGAGAGTGAGATAATAATAATAATTTCAGTTGTTCACCCATATTATAATATTTCATGCTAAATGTTATATAATAAACAAACACTCTTTGGTAACTAAAAAGTATAAACAAAAAACTTATTAACAAATAAAATTTAGATATAAAAAAAGATGTAAGAAATAACAAAGGATTTCACTTTACCAATTCTTATTATACGACGTTGGGGAAAGCCTCTCTTTAATAGTAAACTGCATAGTTAATGTATTACTATAATTAGCACTAAAATGTAATCGCCGTCTATCAAGTACTAATAGGGCAATAAATTCAATTTTTAGATGAATAAAATATTAATACATAATATACTTTATAGATATCGAAGACACCTGCGACGATTAGAAGAAGGTATAGAAGAGGAAACCTCGCCTTGTATTCCGTTGCCTGAACCATACCCAAGATCTCAGAGGCAACCACCTGAAGAAATGAAGATCTCTCCTGAAATGGTGTTCTTCTGTCGACGAGTCTACGATTTCAGACAAAAGAGAATGTTCAAAAATCCCACCTAACTTATTTTTCCACTAGATAAGGTGAATGTTATTTCTGTTAATATTTGTTATGTTATTTTATATATAATATTTATATTATACACTGTATAAATTTATGTAGAAGCTTTGTCCATTTTGGAAGGATTATCATCATATTTTCAGAGTTGAAACTTTATTGAATGCGCGTTATTTACATTTTTAAAGGTTGGCATTTTATAAATGCTTGCAGATAATGTATTTTAAACTCATTAATTATAGCAATTCGCTGTTTCCGAGAAAAAACAAGGATCTTTGTATTCGTTTTACATAGTGATTTTAATGATTATTTTTATCAAACGTCTGGTAGGTCTTTCTGCTGAAATAAATATTTAATGGATTTTTCTATTAAAAATAGCTGAAGTCATAGGTAAAATCTGATTGGATCAAAGAAAAATAAAACACTCTGGTTTTGTTGGTTGATTACACACAAATTTGCAGCGAATCATGCTAAAATTAATTAATATAAGTAAATTTTAATAGTACAATTGAAATGCTATTGCTTTCTTTGGATTTATCATTGTTGTTTGAATCCTAATATATGAGAAATTGTTCCAATTAGTATTCCAAAATTTAATTTATATTGGGAAGAAGCAAATTGCATTATTTGAAAACTGTGAGAAGGTAAACCAGTTTGCATAGAAGAGTTTTTTGCTATTTTCTTCTGTATTTAAATAACACAAATAGTTTATAGTTTATATTCTTCAACAAAATAACCAATCAGATTTGAATGCGTAAGTAACTATGTAAAGTTGCCTGTAGAAGTTTACATACAAGCTCTAAATTATTGTTCTTCTCATTCATCTCTACAGAGTTATTAAATATAAATTCATGACGGTAGTCCAACTCAAAAGAGACTATTTAGAAACCAATAAGATCTTCTAAATACACCTTAAGTTCAACTAGTTTCGGGTATTATATATGTTTGCAACCAACTTTAATAATTGATGTCAAAAGAAGATAAGTCTTTCAAAGGATTAAAAATGCAAAAACACTTTGATACGTATACATATTGTTGAATAAAAGAATGGGAACATTGTAAAAAACTAATTATCAATAATGTTGTATAGAGTATAGAAGAGATTATATATTTAAACAAAGAATCATTATTCGTATTTATAAATAGCCTTTTAGAGCAGGTGTAAATGGAGTGTGCTTCATAGATATTAGAAGTGTTTGTCAGTGTTGTCTTCAACAATTTTGTAATTCTTTAGCTCACTATTCAAATGTAAACTACAAGCTGGTAAATGATTTACTTACAAGTTTTTTGGAATTCTTACTTGGAATTGAATAATTTTTGTTTTTCAAATTCATTTTAAACAAAATGTGATATATTTTATGAACTATTTTACACATATTACTACTTACTTATTCAATAAGTATCATCAATATTTTTCATCAATTATATTATTAAACAGAAAAACTTTGTTTCTCTCACCTGATATACAAAGAAGAATTCCAGAAAATATGTAGTCTACATAAATCAGCTGACATAATACAATCAACTAAAATGAAAATAATTTGCCAGTTTGAAGTTGTTATGTTGATTTGTCTTTGTTATCAGCAAGTTATAATCAAAATGTGAGTGTAATTAGAAGTATTTTATTTATATTCTATGAGAATCAAGTATTTCAAATGTTGTAATTTGTGCAACTAAATATCATTTTAATACAACATTTTTTTTTAAATCAAATATCTGTCTGTATCAAGTGATATTTCATTATTACAAACTGTAAATGGAAACAGAGGGCATGCATTTTAACTTATCATATTCTGTTTTTAATGAATTGATTTTTTTATAATCTGATTAGTATTTTATTGTAAACATTATTCGTTTCTGATGTATACCTATATATTTCAATGCTTAAGTGTCTGACTCTTTTTCAGTCATTGAATTGTTCCCAGAAAATATGTGTATAAAAAGTTTGACAAGTAAATTAAGCATTAATTATTTTTAATTAATGATGAATTTCATTACGGCATATAACATTAATTTTATATTTTAGTTTAAAATTTTCAGAATAAGAACTTTGAAGAATTACAAAATTATTGCAAATGTTGATACAAAAATACATTTGAGGGTCAATTCATTGAATATATGTTTCAGTTGGAAACACTGAATTGAACTTGATGAACATTGCTTTTCCTTTGACATGGAATTTTGATTTGATTGTTATTAAATTTTTATTATCTTTTATACTACTCTATACAGATTGAAGTTGTAACTTCGATTTAATTAATACTATTTCTTTATTATGGTACAATTTACTTTAATATTTTTATCCAGATATACAGTGGAAAATATCAATACATTTCTCTTCACTCAATGCATTAAACATCTTTATGTCTATTGCAGTGATGCTGCATTTTAAAGAGTAGCACTTTGATTTTAAGTCATTTGTATTAGGATAGAAAATAATTTTTTAATTTTTTATTTGTTCTATAGTATTTTAAAAATTGGAGGTCATTTGTATTGATATTTCTTTTATTCTTTATTCTTTTTTCTATACCTAATTTTGGCATCCAAAAACTAGACTTTATTTATTTGAATTACTTTTATTTTATTTAAATAAAATAGAAATATTAAAATCATGTCACAACAAATCATAAATTTTTCAGATGATTTAAATCAGCACTCAACTTTTTCATATGTATTATTAGAAAGAAAAAAAGTCGTATTAATTTAAAAATTTGAGTTGATAATGTGCAAGTTTGCGTGTCTTATGAAATACACCCATGTGGACATTGAAATAAACTTAACAATCCAAAAATCGTCAAATTGTTAATTGCTTATATCAAATGAAATTCAAAAGTACAAAATCGACTGAAAAAGTCAGATCGCTTTTATTGTATGTATATGCATGTCCTTATGAAATTGAATACTTTTATTCTTACTAAGGTAATTTAGCGATCAAGAATTGCCCATTGCAATTTTATTGATAAGTTCTAAAGTTGATTGTGAACACTCAATCCAGCATTTTTAAACACAATCATTTTAGTATTTTAATTTAATGATTTTATTATTGATTTATAAATTGATGAACTAAGTCGTAAATTTGTATTTTTGTTATGTATTTGGTAGAATCAATAGATTATGTATCTAGTTATTTTTCTTGATCATATTTTATAAATTTAATATATTTGTACTGCTCTTGGAGCCCTATAAGTATTTAGTTAATTTTTAGCCAAAGTTAATCTTATTACTTTTATTTATATTTATTGTGTTTTAATATTAATATATTTGTATTTGTAATATAGATAATACTTTTATTTTAATGAAATATCCTTTTCCTGAACATCTTTTCATTTACACGTATCACTAATTTATCATTAATCAAGAAAGAATATTGATAGACTCAAATCAATTATCACATCATAAATATGTGGCAATGTTATATATGATCAATACCACAACTATCGTGTATAGTTTTATGTGCTTATGACTGAGATTGAATTCTCGCTTAACTCTTGATGAAACATAATTAAATATTAAATTAAACTCTTGGCTTAATGTTTCACGATTATATTTAACAACATGAATTTGTCAACATGTTTCGAGCGTGAGCTCATTTTCAAGACTGAAAAGTCATTTTCAGCAAGGTTTGACAAATAACCCCATGGCAATGGCACTTTTACTCTTAGAGTCATACTTGATCACAAGAAACTTGAAACAGTTGAAACACTTGTCTCAAAATGAAATTAATATTTTGGTTACTTCTTCATAGTTCTCTCCCGTTTGAAAAATTAATGAAACGTATTGTTATTAATTAATGGTACGATAATTATAATATTGAAATTTGTAATGAAAAATCATACATCAGTATTATTAATTATAACTAATGATACATGATTGCGCTGGAGAACCTTGAGTTATAAAATATTTGCGTTTTATTAAAACAAACTTATTATTATACTTCTTTCACTATCACAAGTTTGAGGTCACTTAAATTTCGTACTATCAGGAATATCAAAACAATATTATTACTCAATATGCACGATTTGATTAATTCCGCCAAAAATTAATAAATATTTAGAAATTATATTTGACATAAACTTGAATTGTATACCTATAAAATACCTATACGTAGGTATTTTATATAAGAGAGTCATTCCAAGCAAGAGATTTGGGTTCGAATCCCTATTCGAATATAGACCTTTGTGTATATCTTTGCGTTCAGTTATATATAAATATATTGATATTAATGTCTTGTTTATGTTATGACCGTTCGGAAACGGTGTTAGATGTTATCGAATAGTAGAAAAACCAAATCAAAAATTTTATTTAGAATTACTCGGAACGCTGTGGAGTTCGACTGGTTGAGGAGATGGACTTGAAATTCTACTGGACATACTTGAAATGCAACCAGCACAGGTTCGAATCCTGTCCTCAGCGTCAAATTGATTTAGAGCCTCAGTAACTGAACAGTATAGTGACGCTTTACTGATGCTGGTGGGTTCGATTCCCAATATGCTCTTGGATCGATCAGAATCGGTGTTGAACTGTTGGTCCAATCGGAGCTATATAGGTCTCTGACCTCCGCTTTTAGAACAATAGTAATAATAATCATAATAAGTAACCAAATCATATACATAAATTATACATATACTCTTATAATTGCATTATTGCTTTTGTCAGTACAATTACCTGAAAATTTTCTGTAATATTTTCAACAGAACAGTGAGAAAAATCATTCATAGTCTGAAAATTCATCATGACATTGTATCTAAATATATAGAACCTCCTATGGAATTTATGAGAGAAATGCGAAATTAAGCTAATTAAAATGAAATCATCGAATAATTTCAATGAAATTAAATTTTTTAAAGAATATGGATATAATTTGAATAATTTTTTGAAAATAAAAAAAAAATAACATATTTAAATAAAATGTGTGGGTATCTATCATTAAACACTATTAAAATGGTGGATACGCTTTATATTATTCTGAATTAAGTCATCCTTGAATGATAAATCGTAAAAATTCTATATAATCTTTTGTTTTTGACTAAAAAATAGTTCAATCTACAAATGATGATAAGATTACACATTATTTATATAAAAATTTTCAAGACATTAATTGTATGATATATCAATCACTGAAGTATTAAAGAAATTACTTTCACTATCAATACATATTCTCTTGATTGGTAGGTAGGTACAGATTGCAGGTAAATATACAACATTTTCAATTGAGGAATATTACAATATGCTGAATAAATCCGCTTCAGAGATACATTTATGTATTTATATGCCTAGCAATATCAGAATCAATTTGCACAATTGTCATGAATTCTATAACTAGACATGATATATAAAAAAGTAATGCATTCATTCATTCAGTTTTCATTTATAATAATAATATTTATTTAGCTGAAGCTATACAAAAATCTGCATATTTTGAACTGTCAATTATAATAATTACCAAAACTGTAGTTTGTAAATGTCAATCATGATGTATTAAAAACAATACATTCTCCCCTCATACCCGTCTGTCATGCGTCATTACACTTATGGATTAAATTGCATTTTCAATGTTTAATTAGTAAAAGAAGTCGAAGTACAATAATTGCTTCAAGAAATACCTAGCCCTTTCTTGTAATGTTTGAAATTGGCGCGCAAAGTTAGAATCAGGTGATTCAATACTGAGTTGCTAAGCCGGACTAGAGATGACGCAGTAGGTTCTCAGATATGATCGAATGTAGTGTTCGGAAATCTCCGTCAAAATCAGCTGCCAAATGATTGGTTCCGACGATACCCGAATGGGTCAATGTCTATAGAATATTGAGAGAATTCACGAAGCCCCTTGCAATTGAAAAATGGTTTAAACTCTGCGTTGATAATCAAATATGAGGTGTTTTTGTGTATTATAAGTGTTTATGAACTAGGGTGCGCGATCGCTGGACTATTTTATATTTTAAATGTTAATTTAATCGAAGAACAAGCAAATTGTGGACGCAAGAAGGGTGTCATCAAGAAATGTGATAGGTCTACGAAGTTTTTTCGATTAAAGAATCAAAATTATGAGTGGACGCCCTAGAACAACGTCTTTCGCCGAGGGCAACAAGCAACCCTTAAATCCACCCATAGGCGGAATGAAAATAAGCAGTATAAGTAGTAAGTGTTAATCTAGCAACCTATTGTGTGACGTTGCAGAGATGGAACATTGTATGACATTCAACATGGCTGCTCCAGCTCTCGAAATCGTCAGGCATAATATGCATGATTATTTTATTCACCTTTACATCCAGTACCTAAACTTATTTCTTTGGCTTTGAATTACTTGAAAACGGTTAATTAAATTTATATATTAATCTTTTTTCTTCTGAGGTTTAACATGATTTGTGGGATCATTGCACTTGTTTCAGGGTCGACTGCGTTAAAATTTTACTTTAATTGCATCTCCTTGCCTTTTTGTTTTTTAAATGTGGGAAACTGGACTGACATTTTGAAAGTTTCTTTCATATTATTCGATAATCGAGCGCCTGTAGAAAGTTCTATTTATATCTGACAGTAACGGGAACACCCCCGCCTGTTTGTTAAAAAATCGGCCGTATCTTGATCGTTATTATGGTTTGCGCCGTTTATATGATGTAATATATTTTGTATTCTTCTTAAAAAATTACTGCTTACAAAGTACTTTTTACGTCACGTATATATGCCTTGATTTTTAAAATTTTCCAATTGACAAATGACCCATAAATTGGATTTATTACCACGCAGTTTTAAATTATATTACTGTTATTAACTTAATTCGGAACTATCGTTTAGATATGTATTTACCTATATTGTACCTACCTATATTGATTTTTGAAGGAATTGTAGAAATGACTTTCTTTGTTAACATTGTTATTAATAGAAGTATGTAGGTACATACTATACGTTCTTTATGAAAGGTAACAAATATTTGTAAAATGTACCTGTTTAGTATTTCAACATATGTCTGGGAACCTAAATTCTACGAGTACAATATACTCTATTCATCACTGATTCTCAATGTCTGATGTTGCTTTAAATATTGATTTTTGTCTGAAATTCGAAATTGTATTATCGTCCTAGTAACTGCTGTTTGATATTCTAATTTAAAAAGTTCAATTTAATAAATTATGACTAATATTTATAATAATACTATGAATAATAATATAATATTCAATAATCAATGAATGAATGGAAAAATAGGTCCTCAGACCTAAAATTTTGAAATTCGTATCAAAAGTATGGTTTTCTGTTAATAAATGGAGAGCATAATTCGAATTGCTTTTGTTATGCGCGAAACTATATTTTATGGAAAAAAATTTACGTAATATACAGAAAAGTAGTCATTTAGATTTTTGGGAAATGGTGGAAATAAATCGGCATAAAAATTCTAGAAATTGCTCAATGAACAGGTAGAATTAAACAATTCACCCTTGTTAAACCTTTCCAGGTAATAAAAATTGGATTTCAGAATGGAATATCTTAGGTAAAACCCAAATTCATAAAATCTCAAATTTATTCTGTTAGCATCTGAAGAAGTCGTTTGTAACGACGAAACGCGTCATAATATGTAGTCAATAAAGTCTAAATCATAAGTTCAAGTGTTTCAATTCAAGTTTATATTCAATTATAATGGATTTACATCAAGCAAATGTCAAGACTATTAAATAAATATATATATATATATATATATATATATATATATAGGAAATGAAATTTTTTGTGCTTATGGCACTGAATGAAATATTTAAGAAAATGAATAAATAATTTCAATTTTTCAAATGAATGTTCTAGTGTTCATTTTCTTAAATATATATATATATATATATATATATATATATATATATATATATATATATATATATATATATATATATATATATATATTATCGAATGGAGTTCTTGGGAAAGGAAGAAATCATAAATTGAATATATATATATATATATATATATATATATATATATATATATATATATATATATATATATATATATATAGTCGTTCTTTCCACAAAGAAGTCGTCAATATAGAAACCGATCTCGCAAATAAGTTTTGTGCTTCAAAATGGAAATTTTTGAACTGTGTATAACTTTGAAAACACATTCAATATAATTTAAATTAGTAGAAAACTTTGTTATCGACGTACATGTCACTGTCACGATATCAATTTTACAATTTATGAATAAGTAGGTATTTCATCTTCGCTGAGAAATACCAATCAGATTAAGATTTGTTAATTAAGTATATTGAAATATATGAAAATCTAGGTTCAGAATTTACTTATTTATCCAATTAGAATCACTGTATTCTGTGTAAGATTCTCACGAGTTTTTATTATCTTATTCAGGTATAGGTGTTAATGAAGATTATTTATCAAAGACTTTATCAGAAGAGATTATTTATCGAAACTTAGGAATTTCAATACGTGCATCGAAATGGAAAAATGTTCAATTCAACTTCAATATGTACCCCTATTCTATTTGTTCTTGACCTGCAGGTTCTCTGGGTCTTTACATAATGAAATTTTTGCACCTGTCATGTAGATATTTTCTGTATTTACTGCAGATGGTTAGAAGGATTTATGTATGCCATATAACAAACCCGAACTTCACTGGTAGGTATATCTATATTCAAATCCACCATTAGATTATTGTGAGGTGTGACTTATCTGTATAAAGGTTTAAAAAAAACTTTTGAAGATTCACACACAAAAAGCCATATTAATACACAAAACTAGTCTCATTAATGACGTAAGTTCTTTCTATGCACATTTTGAAATATACACAAAATTTGTATAGATTAGTATAGATGGATTTGTATAGATATTTTATATAATAATATTAAATTAAATTAAACTCTTGGCTTAATGTATCACGATTTATTTAACAATATGAAATAGTCAACATGTTTCGAGCGTTAGTTCATTTTCAAGACTCGAAACATGTTGACTATTCATATTGTTAAATAAATCGCGAAACATTAAGCCAAGAGTTTAATTCAATTTAATATTCTGTTATGTTTCACCAAGAGTTAAGCGAGAATTCAATCTCAGTCAATAATAATAATGCTTTATTTTAGCCTTTCAGCTACAATCTTACAACAAATAAGGTATATATAGGTATTTAGCATCTTTAATTCTTTTCATTATTCATACTCGATGAAAAGAAATTGAAATAGAGCTCAGTTGCAGTTGATTAAGTGATACATTCGGTTATTTCCAAGTTAATAAAGATTTAAGAATTTTTTCAAGAATTGTTGTAATATGTCGAAAATGTGTAGTGAATTATCCTGAATGAAGTACGTTTATTTGATCAGGTAGAATTCAAGAAAGTAATTTACTAATTATCAACGCTTTAACAGTTAAAAATATTTTCCAACAATTTCATCAAGAACTACTAGGTATGTTTAACTAGTGAGTAAATAAAAAAAATTAAATCATTTGTATGCAAACATTTACCTACAATAGCTGGAAAAAGACCCTGTAACCTTAACTTTTTAAACAAGCCACTATTGTTCTTTTCTGAAAGATAATCATGACTAATCATAACTATTTGAAACCAAATGTGTTTTCCAGTTTTAACTTTCGTCCATTGTCAAACCCAGAGACCTAGTCATCTTATTTAACCTCTCAAAGTTTCATCCCAAGATTTCATTTCAAGATGAGATGAAGGTTGTTCCTCCGAACCAGCGCAAACGATTTAGTCCATTCAAATTCCATTTGTTCTCCATTTTAGCGTAGCCAGAAATCGTGAGAACTGCATTATCTCCTTATAATGAACCATGTACATCTAATTCCACACAGTTCGTGTTGTCATTGGTAAATAATATTTTTTCGTTAAAAAAAAGTCCGAATATTGACCCCTGAGGAGCATCAATATTTACGAGCAAGAGTTTTGAACTCTCAGCACTTATCATTGTAACATATTGCCTTCTGTCACTGAGAAAAGATCAATTTGGACAACAAAATTTCATGATTAACGAAATGGAATGCTTTACTGGAAGAAGTGGAGCCAGCTTCTGTTCTATGACCAAATCATGAAACATTGTATCGCATTGATAGTTGACTTCAGTTTTCTGAAGAGTTTTGAAGATTTTCGATAAAAATATGTTTTGACTTCATACTTCTATGCTTCTAGTCGTGATAGAAAACAATGCCTGTTGTTTTTTGTCAATTATGGGCATGCAACAATTTTTCGAACTGTCAGTCAAGTGAACTTCTTTTGAAATATATAATTCTTTTTACTCTGTAGCCCGTGCAAATTGAAATCTACAATTCTGTAATTGATTTCAAATATTTACATGATATTTTCAAGATATTCCCGAATTTTTGTGGATAAATGAAGGCCGCCCAACATTAAATTGCAGAATGAACATTTCAGATTAAGTTTCCATTTTCCTCGATTCGTTTCCATCTTCTTGAGGGTTGTCACGGCTTAGCGATAATTCGTTCGTCTCTCCGATTACGAAATTCTCCAATTCAATCGTAGCTTTTGAATTTCGCTACAAGGAATCCTTAAGACATCGATTCGAATTAATTTCGAGCTGTATAAACGGTTTCCGAATATTATTTTGGTCCGTTAAATATGAAAACGTCCGTTTGATCTATTCCTTTCCGTTGTGCGTCTCCTTTTAAATGTGAGGCTACAAATACCCCGTATGTTTGGTGATTATTAATAGAAACACGTGCTATCTTAAACTTGCACTTGGGTTCTTCCTATGCACAGGGTTTCCTGTGGGAGGGTAACGCTACACGTGAATCTTTGGTCTGTAAAGGTGCATCTTTGCTCCTCGGCGTGTTGAAATTTGATGAACAATCCTCTTGAGAACGTACTAAAATTATGAAGCAAATAGAATAGAAATTGGGTAACTGCATGATTTTGTGGGTATTGACAAAATTGAAATCAAGTTTTGGAGTTCTTACAATTTTTCAACGAAGTGGAAGCAGGGTCTACCGAATCGTTTGTGAAAGGCACAGGTGGGAATACAGTCCTGGATATTCAACACAAATAGTTGGAATGATCTGAAAATCTTTCATAAAAAAAGATATCAGGTATCCTGCTGACTTTTGTGAACAAGCTGAAGTATTGGATATACGTCAGCTGTTTTTTATATCGCTGCTAAACTATACAAAAAAAAACATACAGTTGCTAATGTATTGAACTTAGAATGAATGCCAGATGGAACAACATCAAGACAACATACTTGGTGAAACAACGTCAAGAGAGATATTGACCAGGACAACCTGACTGTTCAGACCACTCAGAACGAGTTCTCTGGCGATAATATATAGGGAGACTTTACTCCAGATAAAATGGGAACATGGGTTGGATAAAGAAGGAGAGTATGAATACCTGATATCGATAGATCATTCATCAACTCGTGTGAATAGTTATTAGGAACTTAACGTAGATACATTCTTTTCCATAATTTTTATATTCACGATTTCATATTGATTAACCCTTTTTTTCCTTTAATTATATTGAAAATATAAAGTAGGAATGTATGTGGTTATGTATGTAAATATTGCATTATACAAGTTCCCAGTTAGGCATTCTTCATACTTACCACCGACGATAAAGTCTTTTTTAGAAAATGTTTTTATCTTCATCTTAGGCAGAAAAATGAAGAAGGTGAATCCTTAAATTAGGGTACTATTGTATGAACCAAGTTATTGTTTCACAAGAACCTTAAATAAGTTGATATTAGCAATATATATTTAGCCTGCTCGTTGCCAAACACTTCAAGTCCTACATCCTACACTGCACTGATTTTCAAGTCAAGTTTTTTGGTGCGAAATACAATCTTATGTAGATAAACCAGCAGCATGACGGGCTTCCAAATTGGCCACTGACTTTTGCTTATAGTTCTTGCAGATAATTTGGAGGAAAAACTGCCGTGATTTTTCGGCTTTTCAAAGTGCTAGGAACAAGAAAACTCTGTAGCTGTTGCAGTCCTGCATCTTTCTAAACCAGCTTATCGAATGAGCAGACCTGTCTCTTCATAATGTTGCAAACTCGGCGATTAACACTTAGTTTCTTGCAATTTCGCGCTGCCCTTGACCTTCTTGAGTCACCACAGTTTGTTCTGCAACCATACGAACAACATTATCCGAAAATAGAAGAAATTTCTCAAATTATTGTAATGAACAATGGACAAATTTCATTCTTCTTGGTGACTTCTCTAAGGAAATATACTTTTTTTCAATGTTTTCTACGGCAGCATTGAATTATATATTGGTATTCTTGTGAATTTGTTATAATCCGATAGATTAAATGAAAATAGTTTACAAAACATCCTTGACTGAAGAAATATGTGGTTAATGGATAAATAAATTCTCACTAAGAATTCGTAATATCTATATGTATGTTAGTTGTCAATCAATTACCTAATACGCTTTATAAATAAAACATGATAAATAATTGCGTTCTTGAACCATAACTCTAATCGTCAATGAAATTCATGAATTTCTTATTCGATATATTAGAAATGTTGTAAAATGAACACAATTTAATAAAAATATTTTATGGGTAGAGATTAACAATATTTCTTGTTAATTAAAAGAAAAATAAAGTACAATAACAACTGTCAAATAATAAGTAAACTTACTTCTATTACATAGTTATTTCAACTCGCTAGTCCGGATTAAAGTGATGTGAATTTGAAAATTTTCATTTAATTCAATATAAAGTTTCTGCTGGTAAAATACTAATTCATTGATTCAAATTTGTAATTAAAATAAGTAATGATAACTTTGTTAATGAAAAAAACTGAGTGCAAGTTCCAAAATAAATAATTCATTCTATTTTACACTTATTTATCGAAGGATAAATTCTTGAAAACGAGAGTGTTTTTATTATCGAAAATATTTTTATAACGTGAATTTTTATAGAACTAAATGTAGAACACCTTTTAAAACCTCGCAGATGTGGAGACATTTCATAAATATTTATTTGGGTAGCGGAGTGAAAATTCTGTGTTATTATTCACAATCGACTCTATATTTCAAGGTACGTCAAAATTCGTCACGGTATAAACAAAGATATAAATGAAACGTAAATGTACGGGGCGTGTCCAACATGAATATGAATTGAGCTGTGTGATGTTAAGAAGACAAACATGGTTATTCAATTTTGAAATCTGTCTTAATAAGTATAACACAATTCAAAACAATTGCTATATTCAACAGAAGTTGTTTATTGTACACGGCGTATGTTTTGGGCAACGCAACCATTGTCAATAATTTGATAAGCCCAAACAAAATGTTTTATCAAATGTTGTCAGTAACTCAATTTACATTACCGAACATTTTGTTCCTCTTTTCAATGATGCACAAAATTTCAAAATTGAACTATGAACGATCAAAATAATGTCATAGAGAAATTGACGTAGGGAAGGATGTGATGAATGTGCCTACCATTCTTCAAGGAATAATGTTAAAGGTTACTGAAATCGATGCCACTCTTGATGGTAACAAAATACAGATTGTTTAATTAAACAAAAATCTCATCAGTTGAGTCACGTCCGTCGCCAAGTGAGGCAACGGGTTTAACCTCCAATAACCGTAAGTCTCCGAAATGAAATTGCCAAGTAATTAATACATGACAAATCGATCTATAGGAGTCCATAGAGAAGCCTCAAATAATAGAAACACCCGTCATGCACCCAATATTCATACGTTCATACCCTTAGATATCTACTTAGTGTAATTTCAATTTTGACATGTATTGCCATATGGTGTTTTTACATGCTAATATTTGTTGTAGTTGATAAATCTTCGTTAATATTCGCCCATGTGTGGCAATCACGTCTCGTATATTAAAAATGTCGATCGTGTTATATTATTTTTGAATGCCCCCTGTACAAAATCGTTTCGAGATGGTAGAAAACATGTTTTGTTTCGACGTGTGCGTGTGTGTGAGGCTCCTCAGTGTGAATCAAACCGTCCTCGATAAAGTGACAAGTTTTCACAAAAGTCGGTATGTGCTGTTTGTTCGAACGTTTCGGTAATAAACCCCGATGATATTTCGCGGTCGAATTCGATGTTGATTGTTTTCGATCGGCGTACGAATCGCGTTGTTGTTGAAGGTGAAGTAATCTAATGACGAAACGTGAAATTTTATAATTATAACGACCAGATAATTATTTTTATACTTACCTATATAAGTGCGTATAAAAATAAAGCCATCTGAATTGAGGCCACAGTAATCAAATATTTTTAAGACTGTCGCCATGAAAATTCCTCTATTGAGTCGATGAAGGTTACTTGATGCAGTGTTGCCAACTGTATAACCTGTATATGCTTTGGTCAATGTTTTTCATTTGCTTCTTTAAGTTTTGACATATTTCAAAATCAATCGAAAATGAAATTTAGAACAATTTTTAAGAGCAGGGAAATTTCAGTCTTCAATTTTATGCCATAAATATGTATTATGTGAAAAAATTTAGTACCTCTATATTTTATATTACTAATATAAAAAATTTAAAATGAGAGACAAAAAATTTTAAATTTTTTGTCTCTCCATTAGTGTATATTGCCATTCAGTTTTATTCAGAATTACTTTCTATAAAAACATTTTACTGCTTGAATATTATGGCCATTTCTAAAAAAGTAACACCCGATTTTGCAATCCGTCCAAATTCTGCACTGAAGTAGCGTACAGAATGACTTCAGAGATCCCCAAATGAAATAATCCATAGGATTTAAGTCTGGGTACCGCGCAGGCACCCCACACATCACAGGTCTCACCACACATTTGATATACTGTTGAAAAATCACAAGCAGCAAAACTGAAATATAGTGGTACACTTGGGTATTTAGTTTGTTTGCTCGTCTTTTTTCTTTGCCATACTTCAACCCTATAAAAATTATTGTAAACATCATACAAAGCTAAAAAGTGTTAAATGTTACATAAGATTGTACAGGCTAAACCACACTTTGTAATATACAAGTACATATTCAAATGTAGATGTTTTTTTCGTTGCACCCTCATTTACATATGTCAGTTTTAGTCTATTATTGGCATTTGCTCCAAGTAATTTTTAATGTCATCGTCTTGTCTCAAGTTTGTCTTCTCTACTTTCACTCATATTTATTGTATTATTTTTAGGATTATTCATTATCGTTTCTTCAAGCTTCCTGTCTGTTGTCTCCTAGATCTCCTTCATTGGAGTTATTTATAGTCTAGTTGTTTAATAAGATATTTCACTCTATGAACCTCTCCATATATGTGTAGGTTATACAACCTACATGTTTTCCTTACATAAATGTTTTCAGTTCCAAGGTTTTCATCATATCATTGTAGAAAAATTTAGTCCTTCACTTTACTTTAATGACTAAAGGATCCTAAAGGTCTTTAGTCCTTTAGAATATCAGATATGCTAAGTTTTAGATCAAAAATCTACCCCATCCAGGTACAATGAATTTTGGGGGGGAGCAGAACAGTGGGAGCCCCTGGCTACGAAACTGCTATTAGTAAGAAATCGGAAGCCTGTTTACCAAAAACACGTAAAATTTTTCACAATCTTGAATAATTGACAACTTAAATTGTAAATAAAAATCAAATATTGGAACATCATTCGGTCAAGTCTAAATAAGTTTATATAACATGACAAGAAGGAAGAATTCAACAGATGTATAAAATTTTCCGCTTCTAAGGCCAGCTTACTCCAAAAAACGTAATTTTTTTCAATATATTTTATTTATAGTACTAAACATGTTGAGTAATCAATTTATTTACATATGAAAGCACATATATGAAATTACTTGAAAAACATTTTTTTTTGTTCAAAATGGGGGTCCTGAAAATGGCCGCTGAAACTCATCTGAATCAATGACATCATTTCTTGGAAAAGAATTATCTGAAAGCAAAAAACAAAACGGTTTCATGTTCTGAATCGAATTGGCTATCACCTCAAGCAGAATGAAACATTTTCAATGGAAAAAAAAACAAAATGGCGGACTTTTGAATTTTTTTTACCCTTTTTTTCACTTTTAATTGTTCATAACATTTTTAAATAATGATTAAATAATTCTGGTTCTGCTTGAGGCCATAGCCAGACATCTGAAGAGTAAAATGCCGTTTGGTTCATATCGATAAATGCAATAGTTTTGAAATGAGAATGTAATTCATGTGAAAAATCTTTAAAAAAATGAATTTTATTCACATATCTATTCCAGCTTCATACACAACTCCTTCCTGGTCTTCGTAAGCATCATTCTGAAGAATTCTTGCATTTCTGAAAGCAGTTCAATAGAATAACAAGACAATAACAATAAAACAAAGAACAAAACAATAAGACGACCCGAAGGCATGCAGCAGCTGCCGCACCGAAGGCGGTCGAGCGGCCGGATTTACTGCAACGCTCCCTAATCTTTTATACCTGCTGCTTCTCGGTCTTGCCGACCTTAGGGACTAATTTTATACTATTTCTACTAGTATATAGTAGCAATTTATGAAAAAAAATATATTTAAATTTTTTCAAAATTGTTTGGAGTAATGCTGACCTTAATCGAAAAATTTTGACATAGAAATTGACAATTATAAACAAATACAGTTTAGATAATTTTTCTAAATAAACATTTTTAGTATATCTTGGTCGACCTTTTGTATTAAGAATATCTTTATCTTATTTACATTGCAAAATTGAATTGGAAAGTGTGATTCGAAAAACCGTTCAAATCAGGAAATCTTAAACGTTCACTTTAATCAAGACACGTTCACTCTTCGTTCTAAGTATACATATATTAAAAATTCGTGCATAATTTGAATAAGTCGTCTCCCAAGATAATCAAAACTTTTAATAACAAATGCGTCTTACTTTCTCTAATCGCCAACATTTACGACGTTTTTCTTTCATTAGTCGAGTCTTAATTTAAAGAATATTAATGGTACGTCATTTAAGTGATGAATACAACCTTCAACTACATTAATTATAATGACAACGTGCCTCTTTGTGCTTTCACCTATTCAATTTTATATGGGAAGCTTTAAGAATTGTTATATTTTTTCCACATTTAAAATAGTTTTCCTCGTTTTGAAATGGTTCGACGAATTATTTGAGTTAAAGGTAAAGCTCATTTAATCTTTATACAGTAAAGTATTTTATGCCATTTCTTGTTTGTATAATGTACTTAAACTCCATACAACAAAATACCTGAAATATTTAAATGATAGGTTTATACAACTGAGCACATTGATCATTTCTAAAGTCAAAATATGTATAAAAAATTGTACTAATAACAAAAAAAAAAGAAGTTATACTTTTATTTTGCAACTCTCTTCTCTCAAATACTCATCACTATTCAGAAGGATACATATACAGGGTGTCTCCGAAGTAATGTGAATTAAAAGGAACGATTCAACATATAATTTTAAGACGTAAAGTTCTTTTCAAGATATTTGGTTTTGTGGTTAATGAGAAATAATTCATTCAATATTTTGATTATTTTAATAAAATTAATAACATGATATAGTAAAGAAACATTTAATACATCAAACCCGATGTTCAAAATATACTTGCACCTCTATCAAAAATAAAGAGTGTTTTTAAAGAGGTATAGAACTTTAAATTGCAATAAAACAACGATGGATCATTCGATTGACAAGAATTTTTTTTTATTCGAAAGATATTCTTGTGGCATTACATTTTAAATATGATTTCTGGCATATGACCGCCACGGCTTACTCGGATGTAGTCCAATCTGGACGTCCAATTTTCGATGACTTTCCAACATTTTTGACCGTATATCGGCAATAACACGGCGAATATTGTCTTCCAAATGGTCAAGCGTTTGTGACTTATCCTCATAGACCAATGACTTTAAATAGCCCCACAGAAAGTAGTCTAGCGGTGTTAAATCACAAGATCTTGGAGGCCAATTCACAAGTCCAAAACGTGAAATTAGGCGGTCACCAAACGTGTCTTTCAATAAATTGATTGTGACACGAGCTGTGTGACATGTTGCGCCGTCTTGTTGAAACCACAGCTCCTGGGCATCATGGTTGTTCAATTCAGGAATGAAAAAAATAGTAATCAGGGCTCTATACCGATCATCATTGACTGTAACGTTCTGGCCATCATCGTTTATGAAGAAGTCGGACCAATGATTCCACCAGCCCATAAAGCGCACCAAACAGTCAGTTTTTCTGGATGTAACGGTGTTTTGACATACACTTGAGGATTATCTTCACTCCAAATGCGGCAGTTTTGTTTGTTGACGTAGCCATTCAACCAGAACGATGGACGATTTTGTCGACGATGAAATGAAGGTAGTGCGCGATACGTATTCCGCACAGAACCATTATTTTCTAAATAAAATTGCACTATTTGCAAGCGTTGTTCAGGCGTGAGTCTATTCATGATGAATTGACAAACCAAACTGAGAATAAATCACTTCTTAGCTGTTGAATCGGTCGCCATCTTCAACAGTAATGCCAACATAAAGTTCTATACCTCTAAAAAAAACACCCGATACAAGCGCATCCGGAAAATTACGTTCAGGTATCTTCGGTGACCACGATTGATGTGGTCCTTATCGGACCCAAGAATGCCAACATTCTGAACCACTATCTCCTATTTATGAAAGGATAAATAAGTACCTCATATTTATGAGGGGCTAAGTACATCTTCGAAAAGAACTAGAAATTAATTTTGTAGGAAATGAAGGACGGTCAAAAGATAAGGACGGAAAATCTTGGGACACGCCTGGTATGCAGCTTTACATGAGCCTGTCCATCTGGGTTATAAGAAAATTTACCATGCAACAAGTTAACTGAACTTGAATTTAAAAAAACTTCAAAAAAACGTAAAAACTTTTCGTCTTGAAAATCAAATACAAATTGTTTCAAGTTTCTTTAGAATCACCTTGTATATATTTTGTGGATTTTCCAATGCTCATGTTTACAAAGTGCTCGTTATAATTGTTGACGATGTGTACAGACTAGTAAATAAAAGAACATGCAAATAATTCCATAATATTAGATGGATCATGTGATACACAAGAATAAATACTTCGTTTGAATATAACCTTGAAATAAATCAACGTTGTTCACTAATAATAATCGTTACGTAATTCACTTATAATCGATCGAAGCTCTCTTGAGTTAGTGCCTCGTATGTTCCATTCATATTTTAATTTCCCATCAGGTAACCCATGGGCAGATCTAAAGGTTATATGACACAATCGTTCCGAACAATGCCGATAATTATTTATTTTAATGGAATTTCGAACGAACTTCGTTAGTTCTTCAGAGTCGATTGTAATTGGAGCATTAATAGACCGTATAATAATAACCGTAAAAGAATTACAATGAGAAAATATGTTATCAACGTCAATTTTCTATTGCAGAGTGCTATTGTGTTTTCGAAATTTATATATAAATGTGTATAATCTACAAATTACTAGCTCAAGATCTTGAAGGTTGATAATTAGACTATTGGATCTTAATTATCATTTCGAGTAACAATTACAATGTTTTGAGATTTTCACTTTTTCACATACTGCCTGGATATTATCTTTAACTATATCTTAAATTTTTACTGTAAAAACATGGACTCAATATAAAATTGGAAATGTTCAGGGGTCAGTATTTGGTCCTATACAATTAGTACCATTATTTTTCAATTAGGATGTATTGCCGTATTATTAACAATGAAATAATTGACCACTCTGCAAAATAATTCGATAGTTTGCTGTCTTTGGGCAACTGGCTAAATTTTGCTTATTTCTTACACCGTGATTGTCCTCTCTATTCTCTTTCACCTCTCTGTTTTGAGCCTTAGCCTACCTTGCGACAACAATAATATCTTTTTGAAACATTATTGCAAAAAACATATGTTCTGTGGAATATACCTTAAGTAATAATTTAACTCTTAGCCAAGAGTTTGATTTAAATTTTTATTTAATCATGTTTCACCAAGAAGTTAGCCAGAATTCCATCTCAGTTAATGATTGATTTTATGACAATACCGTTCTTTTTTGAATTGATTTGTTTCAAGACTTTTAAATTTTGTTCTGAATACAATAACAATATTATTGATAACATGTTTGCGTTTGAACCATTTGATAATCAACTTTGTATTATATTTTCAAAAATACATAATTTTTTATTGAATTGCAATCCTTCATGTTTTTAAATTTTTTTTGTAAAACGTGACATCTGTCAATTTAAATCAACCTAACAAATTTGACAGTTGCAAAATTCAATTCTTATTTGGATATACTTGTCACATTTACTTTTGTTTTTCTGTGACTATTCGTTAGTAGATAAAAACCCACTATTTTGTAAGATTCAAATTGACGTATTTGAACTCTGTAAACTCAATGTATTCAGTCTGGAATTATTAATTTCGAAAATATTTGAATTAAATTCGTTCGCATTTACTTCAAAATAAAGATTTATATATACCATAAATTTATATATTATAAATAACTAGCTGACCCGGCCAACGTTGTTTTGCCATATATAAAAAAAGTTATTGTGGGTTATCCATAAGAGATAGACATATACCATCACGGACTTTTCTGTAGACCTTTTCAATGTGTACAATACTTAGTACATTATTTTGATAAAACTCGTAGGGTTCAGCCTGCGTTTGCAATGTAAGCGGAAAAAATGTAATTATTTACGACATCACATTAGAAACCTCAAAAATAACAGTACTTCTCCACTATTTAGTGTATGTTATTATACATATAAACCTTCCTCTTGAATCACTATATCTATTAAAAAAACCGCATCAAAATCCGTTGCTTAGTTTCAAAGATTAAAGCGTACAAAGGGACAGAAAAAGCGACTTTGCTTTATACTATGTAGTGATAACCATTAAAACACAAAAAATGTCTCGAGGGTAATCCCTTGAATTTTTGAGGCATAAATTGTGTACTTATTTCAACTTTTTTCCGTTGTTTATGACATCTATTCAATGAATATTGTTTTTTATTATGTTTTGTCCGTTACAAGGATAATGAGTCAATAAAATTAGATGAATTGTGTCCATTTATCTGGCCCACTTTCTCTTTCAATATTTATTTACTTCAAACTGCTTAGTGTTCTATCGATTAAAAATCACTCATTCAACCGATCTAGCTCCTTTTGACAAAAAGGATTCACTACTCATATCTGAAAATTTGCCCCAGGTTATGTCGGAGATCATTTTTACCACTTATTAGTGAATTGCTATTCAGATTTTCGTATAATTTTCAATCAACACTGGGGTTCAATGGAGAATACTCATGGCACGTGAGGTCAGTGTCATGCGTTAGTGTTTTAACCTTCATTGTCCTCAATTATATTTATTTTGAATTGAGCCGATTGTTGTATTCAGTGTCAATTATTTACTTCAATAAACGCTATATTGCTCGATGGATCTCAAACAAGAATAAATTTTTCTGTTTATGATCAATTAAAACAACTCTCTTGTCATTCAGACGGTAAACTCCAATCTGCATCGAGGCACCTTACGGACTTACTTCGCAGTGTGTGGTCGCCCTTATCGCTTAATTAGCCTTGAGTATGAGAAACCATTCTAAAGCGAATTGAATAGGAGTGAGGAAAGTGAGCCGACGGAAAATGATACGTTGAATTTATTACAGTCCGTTTGAACGGTCTGCAAAAAGCGCGATGGCTCCCAGGCCTAATTTAAGAGAAACGGCGTGCGTTAGTTCAATATCGAACAGGCGAAGCGTGAATTTGGACGTCGCACCGTCCGAAGGCTGCAAGTGCGCGGATCAAAATTCGGAACCGGCGGCCAGAAGAAACTCGAAGGACAGAAGATTTAAGTCGTGCTCCGTTTACGATCTGAGAGGCCAAACTGGCTTGGATTCGATACCGGAGAAAACGCAGCGACCGACCAGCTTGTATTTCGACGAGATCGAAAGGGCCGACGCTGAAATTGAAAGTTTCAACTTGCTGAAATATCTGAAGAAATTGAAGAACAAACTGTTTCACAAAAGTAAGTTCGAATGTTTCTGTGTCGGGTTTGGCGTTGCGATTTGAAAAATTCTTTGTGAGTTACGCCAGATAGATTTATTGAAACTTTCAAAAAAGTGTTGAGTACTTAGTTCTATTTTTTGAAGATTGAATCTTGAATTATTTGATGAATGATACGGAAGTTTAGCATTATGTTAAAAACTATACAATTAAAAATTCAAATCCGTCCGTCCATTCGGGATGCATCGGTAACTCTTGTATGGTATGTGGCTGTTCATAACTCCAGATGCGACAGTTTTGTTTATTTACATATCCGTTAAGCCAGAAATGAGCCTCATCGCCGAACACAATTTTTCGATAAAGCAGCGGATTTTAAAAACGTAACTCTCAAAAAATCACCCGTTATTTATATATCATCTTGTGTCATTGTAATATTTATCGTTTCTTGATTACCATCTGAACATGGCTCATTGATTCTGAACACCCAGTAGATACACAAAATATCTTCTTTGTAGATACTTACCTACAACTGAAAGTGGTTTTAGAATTTTTATAATGAGTTGTAATTTTTGCCAAGTATCGTACTATTCGAACAATAATCATAATAACATTCATTAATAGAGATGTGCGGATTCTATTTATAGACAAAAACTATTCCCCAATTTAAGTAGCAATAAATCATTTATAACGAGTGTTCATTTTCGTCTACCAAGTCTGGAATCTGAGTATTTTGTATATTAATAGAAAGTTCGTCAGTCGTTTGAATATATGCAGTTATAATCGCATTATAAGATGTGGATTTTCGAAATTTTCTCTTTCGTAACAAGAATGTGGAAGTTTGTGCAATAGAATTCCGGAAATATTGATAAGAACAGGATATCTCCTAAACGTGAACGCACAGTGGTTGCATTTTTCATTTGTGACTTTAGCTACGCTATGTGACGTTCCTTTGGAAAATTTTTTCAATTTTTGACAAAAACAATAGGCAACATTTGTTTACATTTGAATAGTAAACTGGAAACGTATCTTTGTTGTAACACGTGACTATTGCAGAAGAAATTCCAATTAACAATTACAAGAGGAGGGATTCTCAAAATATCCAAAATTAATTCGTTTAATTTTTATAATTAATCGTTTTTTCTTCTTCGATCGAATCATCGATTGCAGCGTTTTTCAATTCTATTCAAATATTTTCAATACATCTATGAATTTATAATTCTTAAGTGAATCTAAGACTTTGTGTTCCTTTGAAAAATTCGCGAAATTTAACATAGTTAAAATTTATATGGAGAAAAAGTGCATATGACCAATTTTTTAAATAAAATTAGAAAAACAGAATTTACGCAGAATTGCTCTCAATACTGCGTAAATGACACACAACATACATAACATTTATGGTCAAACTGTAGATGGGCTTCCATTCATATCCAATATTTGCTCTCCTTGGTCTTTTTGTTTTCATTTATGTAGTTTATACAATTTGTGAAATAAAACTTTTTCGAAGGAAATTATAAAAGGAGTGTAATCTAATTAGAAAATATTCTGAAGTTCAAACTCAAAAATTGAACGAATTATTAAATCAATGTTTATTGATTATTTTCTGTTTGTCTCTGAAATATCAATGGACTCAGGACAAACTAATTCTAAGAATATGTAGATATTACTTTTAGATAATACTCTAAATTACTATGTAGATAATACTCAAAAACGAAAATCATAGAAATTGTAATATGTGTCCCAAAATTAACGCAAGAGTTAGATTTGCCGCCATTTATGCGAAAGAATTACACATTTCTTTTAGCCTAAATTGGATGATATTGCTGTGGTCAATATGTCGTTCCAACAAGATGGTGCCACATACTATTTATACAGCCCGTGAAACACTTCAATTACTGCATAAGGCACTTTAGATGATCTGAGTTGGCCTCCTAGATCTAGTGATTTAACACCATTAGATTTTTTATCCAGTTATTTGAAATCACAAGCCTATGTCAACAACCCATAACCGCGCATGTTTTGAAGGAGAAGATTTAACGTTACATCAACGAAATTCAGCCATTTATGGAGAATGGTCATGTAAAATTTCGACAAACGACTGCATATGTGTGTGCAGGCCGTTTGCCCAATGTGTTATTCCGTAATTAACCTCATCCTATGTACCTAAGTTCAATTAAAAAATTTCAATCAAAAGACTGAAGAACGTATTTTCTATTTTTAAAATCGTGCGTCAGTTTTGGAACAACTTTATAGAGAACAACATATTAAAATACCCCACCTTTAAAATATGATGTGTACATATATAAAAAAAAATAAAATAAAAATAAAGAGATAAAATAATTTTTTTTTATACATGTTCACGTCATATTTCAAAGGTGCGGATGTGGCCGACTCATCTTTAGGTGCCATTCTGACATTCGACAGCCGTAGCTTTACGCACTAAAATTTGATGTGAATATATAAAATGACATAGGTATATAAAAAAAAATTATTTTTTAAATAATATAATTAAGTAGCACAGGGTTGAAGAATTTCATTTTATTTTACATTTTTGCAATTAGAAATAACAATGAATTTTAATGTAAACAAAAATCTCGATAAAACGTCTTTTCATTCTTCATTGATTAAACGTTATGTTTTAATAAAATTGTATTAATGAGGAGCAAAGTTGACTATTCACCTGACCTTCAACCTGGTATAACAAATACTGTGTCAAAGAGAAAAAACCACAAAAATTACAGTTTATTCCAATTGAAATTGAGAATTTATATGTCTTATCAGTTTTGGAGGGTTTAAAATCAAACCAAAGGAGTAGCACATATTTGTGCTATTATTTGTTATCGTTATAATTAATATGAGTTTACTCTTGCTTATTTGTAAGTTCAATGTTATCAAATGAAAATATAGTTACGAAACTTGAGTATATTTTTTAAAGGTCTTACAAACTCAAAAAATTAAATAATTATGTTCGATTATTTCTAACATTGTGTGATAACTAATAGTATTATTTAAAAATATTTGATGAAATGAGAAAGTTTTCATAATAACTTCGTATAATGACGTATAGCTATCGGCACCTAAATTATTATTAAAGCAGTAAACAGATCATAAAGTAAATATTTAAAAAAGTTTTTGGATATGAAAACTACCTAGCGAGCTTTGTATGCGTGAGGCGATTGAAATTGAGTCAAAATTTTGTTGTTTCCTTAAAATGTGTTATGATCAAAGACATGCATAACAAAGAGCCTTCACGGTTCAGAGTGTTCATGAAATATGTAACGAGCAACAAGTTGACCCAGTCTTTGCTACCACTTCGCTTGTCTGTTATTGAGTATCTCTAAAGGAGTAGCTGTTATTTTAGAAACCGAAAGTTTAAAATATCGACAACGTATTGGAGCTACGCCTTGACTGTTGAGCGATGCGCAAAATGTTGAACTTCGATCAAGTTGTTCGATTCTTGAATTGTAGTCTCGTTCTACGATGATAGAAAGTTAAACTATTTGTTCATCGATCCTAAAATACTCTAGTCGATAAGTGCTGTCTCTTAAAATATGAATGAGAGGTCATTCGATTCGAAACAGCCCCCGGATAAGTTTTTAAAAAATTCAGGAACCACTTGCAAAAATTATAAACAACTAACTGAGAAAAAGGATTTAGTTCTGTAAAATATCTATCAAATATATCGAAAATTATTTTACATTCGAAAAAAGATTAAAGATAGGTCATTCGACTCGAAAAAGCGAGCGGATGTGTTTTTGAAAAATTCAGGACCACTTGCAAAAATTATAAACAACTAACTGAGAAAAAACAATTTGGTTTTGTACAAATATCTTAAAAATTATTTTACATTTGAAAAAAGATTCAAGAGAGGTCATTCGATTCGAAACAGCGTGCGGGTGATTTTTTAAAAATTCAGAAACCACTTGCAAAAATTATAAACAACTAGCTTAGAAAAAGGAATTTGGTTTTGTACAAATATCTCAAAAATTATTTCATATTTGAAATAAATTCAAAAGTAGCAGAGAATCTCCCGAAAATCTACCTCCCGAAGGATAATTTCGCCAGGGGGATGAAAATGGAGCCGAAAATTGAGACTCGGACTTGCGCAAGCCCTTTTTTTGGAACCTTTAATGAATAAGTATTATATAAACTTCTTAAACATGAAATTCTATGATTGAATTCAAGCATAAACTAGATAGAAGAATGAACGATAATCCATAAAAATTCTTATCGCAATTTTTCTATTAATTATTTATGCATTAGTGCGATAATTGTTAAATACGAATTCTGTCAGTTTTTACTTTTTTTTAGTTCTCAGAGGAGATTCCTTGAAAATTAAAAAATTTTTTCATTTATTTTTTATCATTTCATTTTTTTATTTTATCCAGTATTGTGTTTAATTGTGATTTTCAAATAATTTAATATATTTCTAACGCATTTTATATTTAAAAAAGGTCTTATGCACTTCTCCATATAAATTTCAACTGTGTCAAGGTTATAGTTGATATGTTCACGCAATTTTTTTATTAAATGGGGTACAAAGCTTGCGCTTACCGTTTAGATAAATGCTTATAATAATCAGTTTAGTTGTTAAAGTATTAAATTTCAAAACTCTAAAGTGAAGTTGTATCAAATGTTATCATTCTTGGAACAAAAACTGGTTACTTTAGTTAGCGGTTAAGATCAAAGGAAAAAGTTTGTTTTTACTGGTTAAATTTCAAAAGAACGCTCATTAATCTATTTAACCTTCCGATCAACCAAATGATAATAGTTCCGTTTTCTAGGAATCGTTGGAAATTAATAGAGTATTCTAGGAATACCTCACTGAAATCACAATAGGAAAATTTTTATCTCTTACCTCATTTCATACCGCAATTATAGTGTTGGTCAAAATCAGGACTGTCCAAAGACATAAGAAATTCACAAATTATTTAATAAGTTAGTAGTTTCTATAAACAAACATTTTAAACATACGAAGAAAACATGAAAATATTGAGTGTAGTTTGTTATAACTATTTTGTGTATGTCCTTCATTCATTTATTTTTTCTGTTTTAATCAATGTTCCATTATTAGTTGTAGTTGATGATTTGTTTGCCAGTTGTTAGGTACCCGTCTATAAACCAAGATTATTTTAATTCAGCAAAACGCTTGTGAAGAATCTTAAATTTTATGTAATTTTCTGATTTGTCTTCTTAAAAGGTGAATATAAACTTAAATTCAAACACTTGAACTTATGATTTACACTTTATTGACTACATAGCATGACGCGTTTCGTCATTACAAACGACTTCTTCAGATGCTAACAGAATAATCTTATTAATATTATTCTGTTAGCATCTGAAGAAGTCGTTTGTAACGACGAAACACGTCATGCTATGTAGTCAATTTAATGATAATAGAATTTTAGTTTATATTCAATTATAATGGATTTACATCAAGTAAACGCCAACACTATTAAATATTTTTAAAAGGTAATTTAAATTCTAATTGGCAATCAGTTCTTAAGTTTCCAATTTTTCAGTTTTATTTAAGGAATAAGAAAAAAATTAAATATGATTCTAAAATCTATAAATTAAAACATGAAGCGAAAACTCTGACCACTTTTCAAGAAAATGACGCTGAAAAATTAACGTGAAACTTGACACATTCACAAAAACATCAAATTTTTCGAAATAAATATGACTCGATCTACTCTAAAGACAAACTGTGAGAGAATTTTTGTTTGTTTTAATGTATAATATATATTGCAGTGTTTCAAAAAATCATTGAAAGAATGCTTGCTAGGTTGCTGAGTTCTTTTTGCTATTCAAGCCTACTATTTGTAATTCTGATGTTTTTATTATACTAATTTTCTGTTATAATTTCAAATTCCTAATTATTCCTTTTAGTACAGATATTTCAATTATAATATGGTAATTTCCAATTTCTATTTGCAACTTCGATTTTATTGGAGTGTAGTAATAGCTAGATTTTAATATTGAATTTCTGAATTTTGATTTTAATATTGAATTGAATATTTCGAACTCGTTAAAGTAAATCAGGATTTTAAAAATGAGTACCTTCATTATTATTATTATCATTCTTATTATGTCATATTAAATGTCTTTTAAAAAAAGAAATGGAACCTTGAAAATGTTTTTTTTGTATGGTTATTTATAATTTGTGAAAAGCAACTTAGATGGACATGTGCGACATGGGGAAAGATTGCAAAATAGTGCAAATAGTGCAATTTTATTTCGAAAATAATGGTTCTGTGCAGAATACGTATCGCGCACTACGTCCATTTTATCGACGTAACACTTCTGGTTGAATGGCTACGTCAACAAACAAAACTGCCGCATTTGGAGTGAAGATAATCCTCAAGTGTATGTCAAAACACTGTTACATCCAGTAAATCTGACTGTTTGGTGCGCTTTATGGGCTGGTGGAATCATTGGTCCGTACTTCTTCAAAAACAATGATGTCTAGAACGTTACAGTCAATGGTGATCGGTATAGAGCCAAATTTACTAACTTTTTCATTCCTGAATTGAACAACCATGATGTCCAGGAGCTGTGGTTTCAACAAGACGTCGCAACATGTCACACAGCTCGTGCCACAATCGATTTATTCAAAGACACGTTTGGTGACCGCCTAATTTCACGTTTTGGACCTGTGAATTGGCCTGCAAGATCTTGTGATTTAACACCGCTTGACTAATTTCTGTGTGGCTATGTAAAGTCATTGGTCTATGCGGATAATCCACAAACGCTTAACCATTTGAAAGACATTATTCGCCGTGTTATTGCCGATATACGGCCATGTTGGAAAAAGTCATCGAAAATTGGACGTCTAGATTGGACTACATCCGAGCCAGCCGTGGCGGTCATATGCCAGAAATCATATTTAAAATGTAATGCCACAAGATTATCTTTCGAATAAAAAAAATTATTTTCAAACGAATGATCCATCGTTGTTTTACTGCAATTTACAGTTCTATTCCTCTAAAAAAACACCCTATATATGTGCAGTTTAGAGTTCAAACTTGAAATTGAAAAATTATGGTCGAGTTTTGGCCACGGTGCGACCATTAGTTCTTGAAATTTTATAGAAACCCAATAATAACATAGACACGGTCAACTTTGAACTTTTTCAGTTTAGAGTAGGCCGTGACAGTGCAGTTCAAGTAAAAATGTCAATAAAGGTAAATTCAATCAAATTAATCAACTGAAAGAGATGATAATGTAATTTATCTCCCCAGGAATGAATGGTTTATTAATTAATCCTGTAAAAATGAAATCAAAAACACATCTCGCACCGTACTTTTGGACACTCCTAATTTAAATAATATAAATTTCAGGGAACATCCTTCTTTCTATCGTGATAACTCCCACTTTTCAGGATTGTCAATTTGCTAGGCGCTTAGATTTAAACAGGTTTATCGGTTATGTGAATCGATCGTGTATTGATAATGCTTATCGCTTTGTGGTAATCTATTTATATATCTAATTGATAAATCACTGTTACAGTGCCGGAGTATTCGAAACTGATTTCATGTTGAAATTGACCGTCTTGAATTTAAATATGATGGTAATGTTTGTCCGGAAGCTCAAATTTCTGAAAATTAATGAATTATTTATTTTATTCAAATTTTGGGTCTTTTATAATCTTCACCACTTTTTTCAATGGATTCTGTTTTTTATCGATTCATAAGTAGCAGTTATAATTCTAGAAATAGGAAAATAGACTTAGGAATCACGTCCAGATGTCATCAGAAATAAGCACAGCAAAAATACTGATCTAAAAAGGTTATTGAATCTCGAATCCAGAATATAACGAGAATTAACTCAAGAATCGCAGGCACCGGTTACTCTGTAACGGGTTACTCGTGAAAATCACAGTAACGTTGACCATAGAAAATCATGACCATCAATAACGTTGATATTACTCGAGTAGTCCATGATGCAACCTGTCAAAAGTTTGAACGTTTTTTAACCTATCTATCCGTGAGGTCGATTTTTTATGGATTCGGATAGATTTACGTTCCACGAGATGAAGTTTTAAGCGGTTTACTAATCCCGTGTATCTACAACAATATTAAGTGATATTCAAATGACAAGCTGAATCGCTATGGCCAAGACGAAAGATTTACAAGCGTCAGATACCTTGGACGATGATAACTCTCATATCATTTTGTCACCATCGAAAGTACAAGCAGGTATTCACGATATTTCATTTATTTACGCAGTTTTGTACATTACATTCAGATAAATCAACAAGAATATGAAAACAATATATATTACGTTTTCTTTCGATAACGAAATACGTATTTTTTGACATTTCTCTATGTCAGCTGTGATTATTTTAGAGAAAACTTGAACGTTTAAGTTTAACGTTGATTTTGATCAATTGAAAATATTCAATCGAATAGTGCATTGACAAAGTTACGTTAATTTGCATCGCTGAAAATATTGCCAGCTGTATGCGACAATAGAATGTCATTTGATGTCTCACCGTATGTCATCTTCTGGTAAGATGTTTATTTTGGTTTTGAGATTGTGATACGTATTTTTTTTTCTGTTCATTTGGTATTCTAGTACATTTTTGTGAATTTATCTAATTTTTAATAAGATGTCTTACTACTAGATCGTACATGAGTGATAATATGTATTTGTTGATCCTTTTCGGATGCCCCTGGGGTCCCAAAATGTCCTTAAGCAGTAGCGAGATATGGAAAGAATGAAAAAAAATCAGTTCTTTCCTGTAACTTATTATTAAGAAAAGAATACATGAATCCATGCGTTGTACAATATTTTTTTAATTTTCACGAGTTTTTCATTTTATTAGTGAGAAATTCATCTTGGAGATGATCTGGAATGATTTTTTGTAAAACATAAAACTGCATTTTTCAGCCTGAAGCGATATTTCTATTTTGTTTTTAAATGCACCATTAAGGACAATAATATTGTTCACATTTGTAACATGACAAAATGTTTCAATGCTGTTGTGTGACAGTATTGGCCATTTATTTAGAATATTTCTCAAAATTTGTCCATGCTAGCGTTGTTGAAACTTTGTTTCACTTTTTTTAGATCTTTTTTTAAATTCGTGCTTGTAATAAGTACAATACTAGAGTTTGAGGAAAATCGGAAGATGACAGTCTATTAACCACTGCAACTTTTTAAAATCAGTTAAGTGAAATGTACTTAATGCTGTCTGTTATAATTATAAAATTAGAGTGACAAAAAATAATCTTCTTTTATATTACCAGTTTTATTTTTACCAAGTAAAATTTGTGGTGGAAAAAACCTTGAATGGATGACGCGATACCTAAAGGGTTCAGAACCCCTTGTTTCAATCAATTTGGTATTATATTATTAACATTAGAGTAGTTTTGGTTATTCTCATATAGTACAATATGTACGTGTGAGTGCCTTGTAAAATCGCGGACACCAAATTTTAAATTTTTTATATTCTTCGTAAGAAGTTAACTTGGAAATAACCCCCCACGTGTTTTGTTGATAACACCCATTTCAATTTTTTAAATAATACGTCTTGTCATTACGGATTATATTTTGTTGTTAAAGCAAAAAAACCAGAAATATTCAGTTTATCTTCGTTCTCGATACAGTGGACCCCCGATAATCTGGCGCCCCCTATAATTCTACATGCATGTACCTATGTAAGAAAACAAACATTATTTCGACAAATGCTTCTGTTGCAACTTACATTTACTTTTGAGTAGACTGAGGAACAAAGTTTTGGACTTGAGTTTCGACAACGAAACGAAAAACTGTGAAAAAATAACGAATATTTTCTTCGTTCATATCTTGATTTTCATTTATAATTTTTGATCACATATTTTCATATGTATTTTTCCTTGTACACATTTTTTTTTTCTATAATAAGATGTAATCTATCGTGTACCATCTTTCAGCTTTACTTATTCTGCCTTTTATATGTCTTAATAACCGTCTCCTTTAGTCCGTTGCAGTGACATCATTTGGCTATGCCCCCCATTTATTTCACTCTTTGCGCATAAAATTTTTTAACTGTTTATCGATATAGACATCTAAGAGTAATTGGCTTGCGAAGTATCCACGAATGACCTACATTCGTTGACGTATCCGCCGTATTTTTAGGACGCAAAGACGATTTATCGATAAAGATATTTTAATGTTGTCTACGGTTCCTTGAGACGCGCCCGAAAATTTCCTCCATTTTCTACGTGAAAAATTGCCAGAGGGTGAAGTTACGTTATTCGCAAATGCAAACGTATTATACATACGTATGTAAGCTTTAAAGATTTACGACATAAACGTTTAAACCTATTATATAAATTGGGTTTCCGCGCTAACATAATAACCGCAATTATCGGATTTATGCAGATAGTTCATGTGATAAAGTCAACATGTCAGACTGTGTGCAGTCTAATGCAATTACCATCGTTCGTAACACCGATCACGTGTGTGTCTTCCTATTTCAAATTTCTCTGACGTCTGAGACGTACTTCAATACTTTCTTCAGTTATATGATAATATTCTTTCTGAGAAGAAAGGAATCGTCCATTAATCGTGTGTGGATAGTAAAAGGGGATGGACAAAACACGAAATATTACAAGGCAAATATAATGGGATATCAGGTATATTTATTTTTCGTTGAGTACCTGATTAAACCGACATTGATCTATCATATCTAACACACTGCAAACAGGTGACTTTCGAGATGCTTATCCACTGTTAGGTTTTAAGAAAGTCCCATTTATCAGTGGTCCGAGAACAAAGTGCATTAAGTGTATTCATTAATAAACATTCCTTTTACACCCTCCTTTATATAATAATAATAAAATTTATTGAGAAACATTCCTTACATTGTAAAATTACATTCATTCAATTGATACAATAATTTCAACTAAGAAGAATGCTCACAAAAGGACTGAATTCAGTTTTGAGTCTGATCTTCCATTCAGACCTCGAACAAAATATTGGTTCTAGTTTACGTTTATAATCACATACAACTATAATTGAGAAAAAAATTACCTTAGAAATGTTAAACTTTTGAGACAACTTCACATGATGAGGGACATTCGTGGTAAAAAAATAAACTAACATATATGATACAAAAAATTGATTCATACATTATTGCCTACATTCGAATCATCGAAATACCCTGCCACACTATAGTATGCCTGACATTTAGTTTGTTAACATCAATGACATTACTCTCTTTTTAAACAAATGTGTTTTCAGTAATTTCAAATTTAACGGTAAATGGTATTTTAATACTCTGATAATATAGAGTGAGTTCTCAAATTTAGCTGTTTTATGCTTGGGAATTATCACATCACTGTTCCTTGTTGAAGAATACTCATGAATACTATTCAATTTTATAAACCTATCTTCATTTTCTTTAACATATATAAACATCTATAAATATATCAACAAGTTAGGTTGAGTATGTAATTATTAATGAAGATAGATTTACAAGATGATAGATGATGAATATTGAATATTAATCAAAGTATTCGCTTTATAGATGACTGTATACAAGACTTTAATACACATTCATAACACAGTTTCTAAGTATAATGTTCTTAATTCTACAGATTGCAAAAAATGAGTTACTCAAATTTTTATATTAAACATCAATGTGTATTGTCCATCTCAAATATATGTCTACATATATTCCAAGAAACTTAGTTGTTTGGGATGATATAATGTTGTCTCTCCATATTTAACATTGAAGGTACTGATTCCATTGCCCTTCAGACAAAAATACATACGGTTTTGTCAACGTTCACCATCAGATTGTTTATTCGGCACCAGTTTACAAACTCCTTCACAATGCATTACTATTTTCGTACCAGTCGAAAACAACCTGCAAACTTAATATTTTGTGGACATTTTTGTCACGCTTAATTTCTCAAAATCTTATCAGAATATACCTGGATTTAGTGAAAATATTCTGAAACTTTCAATATGCTTTATGCTAAAAAATACACTCGAATTTGTGTTTGGGGAAGGTGGGGTTCAGTCTAAAACCTCATCACAGATTGCCAAGAAGGGAAGAAGGTTAAAAGAATAGTCCCTCAAATACTCAGTATTGCTTCATTTGCTTATAACACTTAGCCTAACTTTCCTAAACTGTCTGTTTGTAGCTCTAAAATCTTCAATATTTCAACAAGATAACCATTCAAAACGTAGCATTAGACGATAATTTCAGAGAATATGTACCTTGTAATCTTTTTGCACTGTCTGGAAATAATCAACCTATCGTCATGGTCATCAATTAATTAATAATATAACATCCAGTAATTTCGTCTAATAAAAAATATTTTTTATAATTGACGTAATCGACTAACATATTCGTGGATATCCTGTGAACATATTTTTATCGGTTTAATCAATTTTTTTATGATTTGGGTTTAATTTCCATTAGGGCCCCCTAATAAGCTTGTCATATTAATAATAATAACAATATTTAATCAGAACCTGCTATTACAATGATTTATATTTGTTGAAACTGATTGAATTATCTATTAACATTCATTATCATCCAATTTGCGTTTAGATACTTCAAGACCACTTACAGTTTTTATATAGCTAAGAAGTTTATGGATCATTCTACATAGAAACAATTTATTACAATTTTAAATATAAATATAAGCGTTAGCTAAAGTATTCCTTGTTCAACCGGTATCATTGCTATTTAGTTCAACATGCTTGCGATTAAAATACATATCGTATTAGATGAACATATTATTATGTACAAAATTTTATTGCTACAATTTTCGTAGCTGTTGAGTTTTTCCTTTGCTCAAACCAAATAACGGAGTAAAAATATTTAAAATGTAGCATTATCATTTACATTGAAATAATATGACAAAAGGTGGAATATACAATTGCAACTTGGAATTAGGGAGGATATGAGTTGAGGAAAACTTAGTGTAGCTTATCCAACTCGCATAAGTTTTTTTTTTTTTTAATTGTATCTATTAATACATTTTCATATCATGGTAGCTCTATATTAGTTACAATTTGTGTATCTTTACCGGGTTGATTGACTATACAACCTATACGGGAAACTTTCGTTTTCTCAGGCTAACGACCCGACAGAAACTACGTTAGAATCAAAAGTGAATTTTCTAGACAAAGGCGGCATTGTGCGCCGCGGTACAATAAACGAATCGCAGTTCCCTGTACTTAATATCGGGCAGTTTCTATTTCGAGACCCGTGCCTTTTATCTGATGCGCAAAAAGTTGATTGTATGATGTGCCTGCTTGTATATTGTTGTCTTGACATCGACCTGTGCGTACACGTTTCTTATTCTAAATGATTATTTATACGTATGTGCTTTATTGTACTTTTGGGAAAATCGGGAAAATAGTCAACTTGTTGCTGTTGGAATTTGGTACAGGTAAATACATTTGGACTTGTTGATTCGTCTTTTTAGTGGTGTGTTTTAATGATTTTTGATGCTACTAACTCTTTTGTTTTCTCTAAACTGCTATTTTGTCGTGTTAGTATGAACAAAAGGAAAATTTACGTGATTGGTAGTGAAAAACTGTGCCCTTTGGTTTAAAAATGCATTGTATATTTTATGTAGTCTTGCTTTAGTTAGTTCTATGCACTTTGTTTTGCACTTTGTCTCCAATACAACTTAAGCAAAAAGTATCCATAAGCTTCTGTTGCTACATCTTCATTTGGCCATTTTTTCTGTGAAATATTTCATTAAATTTGAGGAGGGATGTTTTAGCAAATTATAATGCAAATCTCCCAATTTGTCTGATGTTAAGGTGCCTATTTGGGTTGCATTTTTTCTATGTAAGAGGGCTTCCAATGAATTTTTATATAGGTATTCCAGATCAAAAAAAGGAAACTAAACATCGTTATTTCACCATACCTTTTCACATTTCAAACTTCTATCGCTAAACTACTCTCGGCCTTTTTGAAGACCTTTAAAGTTGTCTGATTTTTTGTTGCAACATTTTTAAATACTTGGCTTAGTTCCACATAATTATATTTGGTTGACATTGCTTAAAAAATGTTCAAAATATTAACATATAACTCCCCAATTATCAAGCAATCAATTTGATTATGTGAAACAAATCCAAGTGTTTTATATTCAATTTATAGTGTTGTTTATCCTTGATCATTCATCGGGGTTGCGATTGCCCTTCCTGCACGTTAATCAACTCCAAGAGTTGAAAATGAAACAGAAATTACCTGATAACTTTGAATTTACACCATTGTCTAAACCGTCTAAACCACTACTATTTTAGCTAAGCATATTCCGATTTATTCGTTTTAATCTACCACACACGATACGTTTACTGCAAATAGTCTTATAAACAATTTTTACGTCACAACTATACCAAAAATTCATAGTGACGCCATCTTTGTTTGTAAGACAATACTTTTCGAATAACCCTCGTACATCTATCGCTTATCAGGTACCGATGTCTGGCAAGAAATTATGCGGCATAAATCAACGTGTCGTTGACTTTAGTTATTCTCAACTTATTTCTTTGTTATTTTATTCAGTATTAACCTTATTTCACTTCTAGACGTAAATAGAAAGGAAAAGCTACATTCTCAGAGTAAACGATAATACGAAAAGTTGTTTTTTAAATTATAACACCTATTTCGGACCAGTTATATAAGTTATTACCTCGATACTGGTAGGTTTTTTTCCTCTTCGATCTACCAACGTTATCGACTGTCATATCGACAACTTGTCTAGTCTAGACTAGACAAGAATCGTAGACAAACAGTTCCGTTAGAATTTATAAAACACAAATGCGACCTCATTAGTTGATTGACTTCTTTCATATCTAATCCGTCGTTATTAATTCAAAATCGTAAGATCAGTGTCGAGAATTAATTTCAAATGATGGAGCGGCGCGTTATTATTGATCGATTATCATGGAGTTTAATGAATGCATGCAAGTTTCAACCTGATACTTTGCTGTAAGCTTTTTTCTATTTGACGTTCCCTTTAATGCAATATAATTTGATGAATAAAGATTTAAAAAACGACTACGTAGAAATCTATTTCACAATAATATATTCCACCTTATAAACTCGTATCTGAATGCGATCCGATCAATGAACTCTCATGATCTGGGTGTCGTAGGACGCGTTTTCGAACGTATTCCCTCAGAAAGAGCGATCAAAAATATATATTATGCGTTTATTTATAGCCGAATTACTGTTGCATGTATAATTTGATGTTTATTTTATGAAGAATATAAAATTTGGAAAATTAGGTACGTCACACGAATTTCATGATTTTTTGAGACACAGTTTTGAAGACAATTGAAGTAATAGTGGAGCGAATTTACCTTCGATGTCATCCTTTTCTGTTGTTACATACCCGTTTGACATCTGTTTAATTAAAACAGGTGGTGGCAAAAACTCCTCTCCTAGTAGTCGCCGAAGGCTAGATCGTTGCACACCACAGCACGAGACAACTTCACATTTTACTATTTGGAGTAAATATTGTGATTCCCGTACATGATTTGCGTACCAAATCGCATCACGTTTCAATACCTTAGCCTGTTCAACATCCAGTCTAGTTTCTGTGGACATAATATATTTGGCAACCACAGGATATCCATCAATGACCAATTGGCTCCAAATATTACTCAGCACTGTGCCTGCACTCTCAAAGTTTCGTTTTTCTAGGTCCAGGTCAATAGTTGACTGGAATCGAGATGTGAACCGAAATTATCGTGTTTTAATACAACACCACTAAATTCACGACTAATTCGCCGTTCTACTCTATTAAAAGCATTTCTTCCTGGGGCATTTGTAGCAATGTAAACAGCATTCAAATCGAGTAGAGGACGAATGCTTTCCACTGCGAATTGCTATGTAGGCCCGGAATGTGTAAATAGCTTCAGGTTTTCCTTCTCCATCTTTGTTCACTATAATACCTGCATAAATAGAGGGAATAAGTTTATGTTTTTCCGCGACCACGAAATCATGATCCGGTAATTTTTCACGATAATCAAGGTGCATTAATATTGCTGCTTGAGCGTTTGCTGCTGTAATACCTAATGGCACGCGTTCTTTGTCATCCTCTGTATCGGCTCGTCTTTGCAAAAGTCTCAAATATAACCCTGATCAACTGAAAGTATATCTCAGTTTACAAAGTTCGGCTTGTAAGTCGTCCAATATTTTACAGCACCTTATAGTTTCAGTGCGACGTCGATTATCAGCTGCGCCACCAAAAACTGCAAGGTCATTTATGACTTCAAGTAAACCGGATTGATATTGTCACTACTTTTCAAAATTTTCCATATGGTATTAATTTCTTCCTGTATATGCTGTTTTTTTTTATCAGCGTAAGTTGCACTGTAAGTTTCGTATAGTCTACGGTAAAGATAACCTAAATCTATCTTTTTGTTCATTTTGAACTTGTTTTATTAAAATATCTTTATATTCACAAAATAGCACAACTAAAAAAAAGACGTACACTCAGCGAAAGTTTATTGTCGAATGAAATAGAAACAATAAAATCACGCGAGGTGCGGTGCGTTTGGCGGCATTAGTCGAAGGGCTCGTTAGGCGATCGGCGCGCGTGTAAACCGTATTATTGTCATAATGATGAGTTATGAGGGAAATATTTTTTAGTTTAATTAATATTTCAAAGTACGGGATTCAATATCTCTTAGATATATTAGATTTTGAAATGTGATGTCACAAAACTTAGGACCCCTTGTCACACCATGTCACACTTTGTCGACACCTCCCCCCCCCCATTTACGTGTGACGTACTTTATGGATGACCCCTTATATGCAAAGTGCCACAAGGTAACAATTTATTTAATTTATCTGCATTACGCGCAGAATCATCTGTGAAATAAATTGGAATATTTTTTTAAAAAATCTCGATTTTGCTATTCATAGCTGTTTTTCCTGAAGGGCCCAGTACAATTACGAGGGTGCCTATGTTCTTTATCCCTTCGTCATAACGCTAATTATGATATGAGCTAACCAAAAAAATAATCTTGCATATCAATTTATACTATCTGGAGTTTTATTTTTTGGTTTATGTATTTTTTCAAATGCGTTTTTTTGTATACGAAATTAGATTTTTATCCTTTGAATTTAAAATTTGATCAACTGTTAACACATTTATAGATTACCTTGTTGATATTTGTATAAATTTTAAATAAATAAATACGTATTGGCCATGCTAAGTCCGTAGCGTTATTGATATAGCAAATATAAACGAGGTAGAGCATATAAAGCGTTAAAAGTTTAATTATATTCTTTAGATTCTCATAAAAAGTATGAAATAAAATCATAATCACTTTTCACAACACTCAATAGTTAATATTAATGTCAATTCAATGCTTCTTAGTTATAATTAAGGCTTCTAATCGTATTTAAATTTTGGGGAAGTAAATTAATAATTATTTTTCCAGGTTTAAAGATTATCTTTGAATCTATTTTATTTTTTCAAACGCTTGCAATGTATTTCATTTTCTTTATGTCAATAGGCATTTTGTGTCCTATATATAACCAAAGGTTACTTAATTCTAGTTAGATTATCGTATACTTACAATCAAAGTTTCATGCATTTGTAGATGTATTTAATTCGTGATTCTGTGACGCAGTTGTGCTGGGTTCGAATCCCATGTTAGGAGTTCTATAAGTTCAGTGGTTTAAAAAAATTACAGTTATCTGATGGGCATTGTAGACAATTTCCAAGTCCAAATAAACGAAAATAAATTACACTGGGGAAAAGCAATTTTAAAGTTTTTGACTAAATCAATTTTTCTCTATCGCATCTAGTTTTTAAACTACAGGATATTTTCTCTTTGCCCTAAAAGTCATACCAAATGGGCATACAGGGGAAAATAAAGTGGGTACTAACCAAATATATTGTAATATTTTTTTCATACAAAGATTATTATAATATTAATATTAAAAGTTAACATTAGATTAAATTAAACTCTTGGCTTAATGTTTTACGATTTATTTAACAATATGAGTAGTCAACATGTTTCGGGCGTTAGCTCATTTTCAAGACTGAAAAGTCTTAAATAAATCGGGAAACATTAAGCCAAGAGTTTAGTTTAATTTAATATTCAATTATGTTTCACCGAGAGTTAAGGGAGAATTCATCTCGCTCACCCTGTTCATCACTAACAGCGGCAAGAGTTTCTGGAAAGTTAGCAAGATGGCTATGTAAGAAATGCAGTTTGATACTCATGTTACAGCCAAGCTTTTTAAAGCTTTCTAAGAGTTGTTGAACAATTTCGACGAAATTCTGGGCTCGTCTGTTTCCAGGAAAGTCCTTGACAATACTTTTGAATACCAACAAATCATTCTTTTCAAGTCCGGTCATTGTTTCAATGAAACGTTCATCTTTAATAAGTTGCCGAATCTGTGGCCCATCAAGGACACCAGCCTTTATCTTCTCATATGACAATCGTCATATTTATCGTCAGCTTTAAAATCCTTGTAGCTGGGGTCACTTCGATCCTCGCTCAACTAATCTTCTTGTATTTCGTTAATTCTTGAAAAACTGGCACTGGGATTTCAGCTGAATGCGGCACAGAGCGTATATCTGACGGTAAACTAGGATAATCTGTTTTATATTTGTTTTTTTGTTATATCCTGCAGTTTTTTACTATACAAAAGTAACAATCATTGGAGTAGTCTTTGGGTTCTCGCCAAATCATTGGTATACCCAACGGAAGTTCAAGCACGTGTTCCTTTTGTTCACATTCTCAAATAATAAATACTCCAGTATAGTATGCGCAACAACTGTAAAAAAAAACTTTACGTGATAGAAAAAACCGATTAAAGTTTTGGAATCAGCATGTCAATTTACCTCTAAGACAGCCTTAAAATCGTAACAGCATAAAAGTCAACAGACACGATGTTACAAATTGTTCCCCAGTGTTATTATAACTATTTAAGTATAGCAGTATATTTAGAGAACTTAAAAATTGGGAAGACGCTATGAGTTTTTATATTGCATAAATATTAATTCTTCAAAACGATTCGACTACTAATGTTCTGTTGACAACAATACGGCCTTATTAATTATAGCGACGAGTTATGCGCTAACGCGTTGCTGCTATAAAATTGTTAATTTATTGTTGCCGTATATTACGGAAACCGGCCATTTTCGATAAGTTCTCCGATCGTCGTTCTGAAGACTTTTCGAAGATAAGATACGATTTGTTTTATTAGAAACTCGCGGTTACCCGAATCGATTAGATAATAAACAATTATTTATTTGTTTGACGCGAAACGGGAACGTACTCGGCTCATTCGTATTCGGACAAATGTACTTAACTCTCGCGACGAGTGTGTTGGCGCGGTGTTTCGACCGTTTTAGGCGTTTTTTGACAAGATGGGACAATGCTTTGGTGGATTTCCGAACGAGCGAAGTAGCATAAAGTGTCAGTGAGTCTGAATATTTTCGTGTATGCTCTAAGACAGTCTTCCTCGAGGTAGACGACAGGCGCCCTCTTCTAGGCGTTACGGGTTTTCTTGGGGGCGATATTGAACCAATAGATAATTCTTACTGTTCTCTAGTGTTGATTTTGAAATGTAATTTGAAATTGTTACACTTTTAAAGCAGTTTTTACATGTATCAATGTCCAAATAGAAAATTCTTATTGTCCTTTAGTATTGATGTTGGAATATAATTCGAATCTGCTGCACTTTGAAAACAGTTTTCGAATGTATCATGTAATTGAGAATTACTAGACTAAATTCAATGAAATTTTTCGTCAAATGTATCGGACTATCAAGTCAATTATCAATGTTTAAGTTACCGTGGTGTCTTTTAAAAGAATTGAATAAAATTAATTACGAACTTTAATTACTTTCTCAACGTGTAAGCGTTTCTTAAGCTGCTGGTTTCCTTTTAAATAGACCGTACAAATAAAGTAAATGTTAAGAATAAATATATATCGTAATAAATGACACGGAGGTTTCGCTTATCTTTTGGTGAAACATTATATTAAAAACAATAAATTAAAATTAACACACTTGGCTTAAGTTTCACTTAATATATATAATCATATGTTTCGGGTGGTTAACCCATTATCAAGAATACAATGTTACTCAAACATTACTGTAACATTGTATACTCTTGATAATGGATTAACCACCCGAAACATATGTAGAGTTTTTAATATAGTTAGTGAAACTTACGCAAAGTGCGTTAATTTTAATTTATCGTTTTTAAATATATCTATATCGTTTCAATTCGAACATTTGGTGTAATACGTCGCAATTTAGAACATCCAAATAAAAAAGATTTTGTGCATATTTTGCTACATTCATGGAATATGGTGTCACAAGTGAATCTAGAACGAGAAGAGGTTTAGGAAAGGTTTGGAAGGCTTTACGATGCTGGTCTTAGAGTGAACTACTCAACAACAAAAAGTTCAACTAAAAAAAGTTGTGTCTTTATCCTGGAATTACTACATTCTGGCGTAGCCGAGACTTAGTAGCAATTTCAACTACTAAGCCTAAAATTATTACAGCAAGTGATGAAGTGAGGAGTCAAGTAAGCTTGTTTGGTTGAAAAGATTCTTCGAAGAAACGATTCAGTTAAAAGATATTCCCGAATTCTAACTTGACAATCAAGATACTCTTCAATAAGCAGACATTTCAGAAAGTCTTCGTAGGATTTGACATGATACAAACAAGATTTTTATGTACTAAAAAGTAACAAATAAGTTGCGACAAGCTGATAAAAAGTCATTAAACCTTTTCTTTAATTTTGTTGAATTAATTTAAAAGCCTCAAGTAATTTTTATAATAGAAAAAATAGAAATAAAATATAATATAAAGTCAGCTTGCATAAAACTCTTAATGCAGTGGTATCCAACCTTTTTCTACCTGCGCCTCCCTTAAAAAAAATGGTGTAAACCCTTGATTTTTCTAACAAATCTTATGCCATAAATACTCAGCTTATATTATAATTTATTTAATGGGCTACAAAATAATATACAATATTATGTTAAAATATACATACAGAAATAATTACTTATTATAAGAAATAATAATTTTAAATGTAATAAAAACAAATCTTACAATAATACAAAAAAGAATATATAATTAATACAACATTGTAAAAATTTAATGCAATGGTTGAGCTTGTTTTTCAGAACAAATTTTCTCAAACCGTGGTATCATTGAAGAAATCGCGGCTCTCAATCACTAAGCGAGATCGGTTTGTAGAAAAACCAGTTTCACATAGGTAAGATGTTACAAATGGTAATAAAATTTCTAAAGCTTTGATTATTAAAGTAGAAAAATCGTCCTTTATTCGAAGCCAAAACGTAACAATATTATTTTCGTCTTGAAACTGCTTTAATGAGCTATCACTAAATAATTCAATTTCATCATCATATTTTTCAATCACAAATGGGTACCTAATCCATTCATATTTGGACATGTCAAGATCTTTAAAGTAAAACGAGAATTGCTTCCATATAGTGTTGCCCAAAGCAAGACCAAGACGAGACTTAGGCAGTCTTGGTCTTGCGTGAGCAACCATAGTCTTGGTCTTGCGTGAGCAACCATAGTCTGGGTCTTGCGTGAGCAACCATAGTCTTGGTCTTGCACAGTGAGTTGTTCTGGCTGCAAGAGTCTTGCAGTCTTGCAACTACCTGATAGATTGTACTTTTATTCAAAATTTCAATTTAACTATAATCTATTACAAAGTCACACTTAGTCAACAGAAGTTAATGAAACGTAGTTGAAGAAATCAACGAAAATAAAATTAAAATCAATTGCAATAGTAATATGAAGTCACCAAATGAAACAAAACTTTAAATTAAAATATTACAAAGTTATATGAAAAAGCTCAAATATGAGTCTTATTGAACTGCAAGACCGTAAGAGTCTTGCAGTAAGTCCTTGTTCTTGTGTAAGTCTTGGTCTTGGTCTTGCAAAAATGCAAGACCAAGACTGCGAGACTTTTTAGGCAACACTCATAGAGTGGTTCAAAAATTCGCGGCGAGGATTGTGTCATTTTTTTGACAGCTATTCAACTTTTTTGGTTTTTATTCGAAAATGATATTTTGGAAACAGCTGCATGCTGCCCTTGCAATAGTCTCGCGCCCCACAGGTTGGAAACCACTGTCTTAATGTGTAATCCGACACAAATGTTGAGTATATTAAAGAATTTTTCAGTCAACAAACTTTTTTCCAATTATACGAAACATTCTTCACTGTTCGTGTACTGATTGTTATTAACAAACTTTTTCTTAAGTATTACCTAATGTATAAATTGCATTGTACTTCTCGCATTAATATTTGAAAAAGGTGAAGAGAAAGGTTACTTTTTGAACCTTCTCTTCAATGCAATTTTAAAATCGGTACATGAAAAAGATTTCTTGGATTTTTACGACGTAAACTTCTATATCGAACAATATTAAATAAAATGCAGTATCCGAAAACATCAACGAAAAGCTGATAGTTTCCTGTGTAAACTTGATATGTGCTCGTGTCATTGTGATTTCTATGATTTGAGGTTATCTATTTCCAGTGTAAACTTCCACTGAGCAAACATCTTGACTATTTTTTGATAAATTATATCGCAGTGATTTCCGATACTTCATATGCTTATATCATTGACTACGGCTTATACCGAATTGATTCCAATTATTCGTCCTGATTAAAACGTTATTCTATTTTTAAAACATTAGATATAAGTCGTAACGTCCCCTCTTCCAGAGATCAGATTACTCTGGAGAGTTCATTGAAGTTTACTTAAATGTCGACTAGCTCTTAAAATGGTTCTTATAATTGAGGTTTTCTTAATAATTCAATATTAAGTTATTATTTTGGTCCATAAGACTAAACAGGGAATGCTCTACAGATATTCTCAATGAAAACAAAATTAATATGAAAAATTCTATAGACACTTTGATCTTATAACTTGGCAAATTTCTCTTTATCAGCCGCTTGAGGTATACTCCACTTCAAGGTTATGGTGTTTGTCCTTGAACTGGGTGAATCGGTGGAGGAGCTGAATGTTCTTTCGAGTTGTTCTATTTCTTTATCAAGGTCGAAACTTTGAACAGCACGTAGTTGGTAGCGAAAATCCAGTCAGTACGTAGCGGAACCCAAAACCCAAATATTTCACCATATAGGGCAGAGATACCACTTATAGCCACCCCACTCTAATTGATGAAATAATGAGTATGAGTTCTTTATTTCGATAAATAATAAGTGTCAACATTTCCAATCATCATTCGATTGACCAAACCTAAGGAAAATGCATGACCAAAAGTGGGGAATTTTGAAGTTCGTGACAAAAAAAATTCTGTAATAATTTCATGAAATCTGTATTAACACTAGATTTTTTGAAGAGGTCCACCTTGAAAACATAAATCAGCACAAATGTCTTCTCCAAATCCTAAATTTTTTTATTTCAGAAGAAATATATTTTGAAAAAACCTTCAAGTGGTGCCTTTGCCCTACGGGAAGCTAAATTCTTTCAATTGTTTCAATAATCGCGTCGGTGGACATCAGAACGAATTGTTCCTAGAACGCCGTTTTGCGGATAACCAACAAGTACTAGAGTATTAGTATTACCCACAAGTACATTACATTATTAGTATTATTACAAGTACAAGTATTAGAGTACCCCGCAGTTAAGATATCCACTGTTTCATACACGTTTATGATAGTAGTGTGTAAAGAGCTCAAAAAACTTCTACAAAGTATATATTTTCATATTCGAAAATTCAAATTCAAACACTGAAAAAATCATTTATTTCTTAAATATGCGGGTTCAAAGGTAGATCTGGTTTGTCGTTGGTAACTTCTAAACCTGAGCCATCGCAAACTTGCTTTTCCTAACCTGGATTTCCCTTTTAATAAACACCTTCCCGTTTGGTATTCCATGCCTCTCATACGCTACCTTACGTAGATGACTAGGCAGCTTAATCAATAACTACGATTCTTCAACTATCGTACAAAATCTCAATGTTTCTTTTCGTTTTTCAGGTAAAGACGGTAACAAAGTGACGACAGTAGTGGCAACTCCTGGACAGGGCCCCGACAGACCACAGGAAGTTTCCTATACAGATACCAAAGTTATTGGTAATGGCAGCTTCGGCGTCGTGTACCAAGCCAAATTATGTGAGACCAACGAATTGGTCGCTATTAAAAAAGTACTCCAAGATAAAAGGTTCAAGGTGAGTGAGTGTACTTGATTTGCAATCGCTTCCGACAGAATTAATACAAAATATGCGACTGTGTTTCCCGGAAAAAACTTTATAAGTTGAATATATTATATAGAATAAAAAGAAGTTAGCCTGGTTTCACAAAAATTATATAAATTTCTTGACAATTTTTACCTCATTTTCAAAAACTAAAATCAACGAGTAATAGCTGACACAGCAGTTCTTAATGAAGAAGGATGACTTCTTTTACTACAGAAAAAGGAGTCTTCGAACTTCGCGCCATGGATATTTGTTTTTATATAGGGCAGAGGCACCAGTCTAATTGATGAAATAATGAGTATCAGTTCTCTATTTCGATAGATATTAAAAATAAGTATCAATATTTCACTAGGCAATCATTATTTGAACGACCAAACTTAAGGAAAATGTGTGATTAAAAGTAGCATAAAATCGCCAAAAGTACAAAATTTTGAGGTCCGTGACAAAAAAGTTCTGTAGTTAAACACTTTATTTTATATGGAATATGTATTAACACTAGATTTTCTGAAAGGGTCTTGAAACATCAATGACATTCAGCACAAATGTCTTCTCAAATCCTGCATTTTTACATCAGAAGAAAGATTGAAAAAACCTTAAAGTAGCCATAAGTGGTGCCTGTGTGCTATAAAAAATATTTAAGTATTATTTTACTATGATTTATTAATTTTCTGCAACGATCCTCCTCATCAATTATTAATTTTTTATTACGCTATAACACGAAACACGTATTTGGTATTTCTTCATCGTATTCGTGTTTTGTAAAGCTTGCAAATTTCCATTTATGACGTCTAGTTCTACAAATGAAAGATTCTTTTTTGGTCGAAGGAACGTGCTAATGCTCAGGGGTTCCCAACCTGTAGGGTCCGCCTCACTTGGTGGCATAGGAGGATCCAAAAGGGATCGCATTCAAGGGCCATGAGTGCAGTGGGTTGGGTATTTATTAAAATCCATAATATCGCGCGCGGCTCGAATGATCTGCTTTGCGCACTGACCAATATGACCTAAAGAATTCAACAATTGGTGAATAAAGTGCAGACACAATGTTCTCACTAATAAAAACAATAAATTAAAATTAACACACTTGGCTTACTTTTCACTAAATAAGTTTTACTTATATTTAGTGAAACTTAAGCTAAGTGTGTTGATTAAATTTATAGTTTTTAACACAATGTTTCACTAATCATTAATAGTATGTTGTTATTTGATTATATGCGCACTTATGATTGGTAAAATTCATTAAAGTTTTCATCGTTTGTCTTACGTAAATCGTAGTTTAGTTGGGACAAGTATTGGAGTGTAAACTTGAGGGGGACGCATAGAATAATAGGTTTGGAACCCCTGTTCTAAAGTAGTGTTCGTATTTTGTATCGTGTAACATTATATATACATAATTCTAAACGCGTAAGGCCATTGCCACCTAAACTATATTTTATACAAAAATGTGTTTTGTAGGTGGTAATGGTAAGGTTACTACTTCGGTTTATAGCGCTTGTGCTAGGATATTGTAATGAATGAAATATTGAACGACACTAGCAGGTTTACGATTTATCTTTATGGTTATTGACAAAGAGCGAACTATTGAACACAGTGGTTGTTATTGTTGTTACACTATGGAAGCGAGAGAGACAGATTGTTGAGCATAGAAATGACTGTGAGAGTACAGCTCTGAGAGAAGAGAGAAATTGTATTGTTACAGATTTGCCCTGAACTTCCTCTGTGGTTTATGGACGTTTCGAGAACTGATGAGACTGTTGAGAACCGTCGTAGGCACGACCAGAGAGCTCTTCTCGTAGCATCTTCTTCATTTCGATGTTCAGGGGATCTGTCACTGCCTCTGTGATTCTCGCTTCTGTCTTAGGGATGATCGATGTTAGAAAAACATCGATGTTGACATGGATGTCATAATCGAAAGTCCAACATCGATGTTCGATATTTATCCGAACATCGATGTTCTTGCTTTCAACGTCGATAATCATCGATTTTCGATGATCATCGAGCATCTCTATTGGTCGTGCGTGAGGCTGTAAGTTCAAATCGATGTTAAAACATCGATATTTTTGCTTTCAACATCGATGTTTATCGACCATCCCTATTCTGTCTTCGTTAGAAAAAACCAATAACAACCACGTGTCGAATAGTTCGTTCTTTGCTTAATAAGGATAAATATAAGTCAAAATACTAGTGTCGTTGAATATTTACACTCATAGAATCATATATGACAACCGTTATACTGTTAATAAATTATTTTGGGAGTATTGGCATTATCAAATTACTTGGAAGTACCCATAAATTCGTAACAGTATGTTGGTAGCCCGTTTATAATGTTGACAGTTGATAGTGGGGCGTTCCAATGTGATCACAGAATACTGATACTATTCTGTGATATACCTTCTTCCATCGAATGACAAAATGATAATTTTCCTACAAGTTGTAGAACCCGTAACCGAGCGATACTAGTGTTGGTTGGGAGTACGGATGATCGATATTAGAAATACATCGATGTCATAATCGAAAGCCCAACATCGATGTTCGATATTTATCGAATACCGAACGATGTTCTTGCTTTCAACATCGATGAGCATCCCCATTGGTCGTGCGTAAGGGCCATGAGTTAACATAGATAGCGATTCCTTTAACATCGATATTACGATATTTTTACCAATACCAATTTTTACCAATAAAAATTAATTAAAATTTAAAAACATCGATATTCTTGCTGTCAACATCGATTATCATCGAGCATCCCTATAGGTCGTGCTTAAGGCCGTGAGTTAACATCGATATCGATTCCTTTAACATCGATGTTACGATATTTTTCCAATACCAACATCGATATTCTTAAATTCAATGGAGGATGAATCAACTATGTGATAGTTCATATTTAAATGAGAGGTAATAATAAATACTTGTCTAAAAATCACTGACTGAACAATTCTTTATTCGACTAGTTTCGCCTTTTACGGCATTATCAAGAATGCCGTAAATCGATATTCTTGCTTTAAACATCGATTATCATCGAGCATCCCTAGTTAGAGCTTCGAGTTTCACACCTTGGTAGATGCGGACGCTGTAACTTCTTGCAATTGATACTTCCTATAAGAAAAATACTCATTCTTCACAATTGTAATTTATTAAGATACTATTTCTTTAAATCAGGATTTAATGCAGATCTGGCCGAAATATGTGAGTTATCCGTTACTAGTCTCTCTATCTAATTGGTAAAATTTCGTTTATAAACATCTGGATAACATTGGCCGAGATTTCGAAGATTGGGTCAGGCTCTAAATTTATGCCAACTCGTGTTGACGTTGGAAAACGCTTCTACTACAAACTACACAATGTGTATTATTTACGAGCCGGCGGAAATTTGAAGCTTGGCGCATTTCGCAAATTTCGCGAACAATACACATTAATTTAATGGTCAAAGGTCGTCGTGCAAGAAAATTTTCCGTCGTGCATAAGTAGCTTAGAAACGAATAAGACGAAATACAATGAAGTAACGCAGTGTTTAACAATCAATCGCTTATATGTATGCAATTTGTATTTCTCTATTCAAATCTTATACTTACGAGCTAAAACTCTCTTTGTAAAACGTCTGTGTTTCATGCTTCTCCATAAAGAGCGATAACATACGATTAAAAGAGATTTCTATATTGAGGTATCATTTTCATAGAGGACGCTTTTCAGGATATAATGAAGTACAACTCTAAAATATAGTTCCTACTTACCTAAATTAGCACAAAACGTTATGAATTATTCAAGAATAATCAATTACGTGAGAATTGAGTGAAATTAAATTAAAATCAGTAAAATTTATGAAGATGATTTAGTGATGTTCGATTCGGGAAAAACCACGAAACATCGCAAGTTGGAAAGGATGTAGTAAGAATAATCACATGTATTTATTTTTTCGTGTCACAAGCCGTGGCTTATGATTTTTTTTTAATTTTTACTGAAAAATACATTAATTAGATATAAGGGAGGAGGGTTTTTTACCAAACCTTACCACGTATCCCCAGTAACGAAGAGGGCTTAATTAATTGCTTGGAAACATCACGTGATTAATGGACTTGAATACCGATTTGAATGAGTATTGGTAACTTACATTGTTCCTGATCACAATTTTAACAAATTACGTTTTTATTTGCTGGTTTATATTCAACATGAAAAAAAAGATATTAAAATTGTACATTTTTCAGTTGCATCATCAAAAAATAAAGATATCAGTATTTTATTTTGTATTTTTAGTTTGGATGCTGCACCTGCTTTTTTGAAAAATGTATTTTAACTGAAGGAACTAGTTTTGTAAATGAGACGTTCATTGGTAACATTTTCAGTTGTAATATTTTCATAAAATTCATTGCATCATCATTTTTATATTCCGGAATAATCTTATGACCTTGAAATTTTTTTTTGGAAAATTGTTTCTGAATTTTGCAACAATTCGCATTTTCAAAATCTCGAAAACTATTCGGAATTTCATCTGAAATGCAGACCTCAGGAAACGATATTATAATATAAGGTTCCATTCAATGTATTGATGCTTTCGGTCGAAAATTCGTTAATCCGTTCAACTATTTCGTCGACCCCCATTCTATGGTATATTAATTTCCGAGCTGCTCTTAAATTCCCCCACAGGAAACGTAAATTCACAAATTGTGGACGTCGTAGTCGTCGGATTTATGAAGTCACGTTGAATGCAAACGAAACGTTCCGCAGCGTGGACAGTCCCACGTAGCGCTAATTACAAAGTCCGTAACCGGTCCGTTTCTTCGTTATTGAGCTGTAGATTCTGGTCGCGTCGAGGATCCGATATATTGTGTGTTATTGCAGCGACCTTGATCGGGCTCGGATGCGTTCGCACGTCAACGTCGTTAGCGCTCTTCCACGAGAAACGCTGTAGAGGTGAGCTATCGTTAAGTGACGACAGATGGCGCCATCTGCCGGGCGCGTTTACGTCATTCTGAGAACAATGTGTTTTCGAAATGACAATTTGACAAAGATTGAATCGTCATTTTTGTCTCTTTTAAAGACTCGAATTATATGCAACTTATTTCAATGATTCAAAATTTTAATGTATCGCCTCCGATGGAGATATGAAAACCACTTTTGCGCATTTTGTTCAATACAAATATATGTTCATAGAATAATTTTTGATATTTATACTTCATGCGATAAATAATAAGAAATAGATTTCGGCTAATAATTTTCTTATTAATTCTACGAAAATTTGGAAAAAAAGAATCGTAGTCAATTAAATAGTAATCAATCGTTCGATAGTTTTAGGCAATTTTTTAGTTTTAATACCCCTCCAAATATTTATTTTGTGCTTCTTTCGTGCTTTTCATATTTTCATTGTTTCTTATTGCAATCTTGTTTTTCAAGTTCAACTCATTTCCTGAAAAATACAACATAAAGAATAGTTAAATATTGGTCCCATGTTTGATTAATATAAATATACGTGTGCTATGATATTTGCAATTTTAATTTTTTTTTGTTTCAGAATCGAGAGCTACAGATAATGCGAAAATTAGAACATTGTAATATAGTAAAACTTAAATATTTCTTTTACTCCAGTGGTGATAAGGTAAGGAATTTTTCATTGTATTTTCTTCAATCAATTGATGTTCGCATTCTATTTGTTAGATTGACGACGATTCGTAATAAACAGGGCAATAAAACAAAATTGCATAACAGACATCAAAATGTCCTTTTTAGACATGGATTCATTTCAAAATTTCTTGTCGACCGATTCGTTCGTAGGTATATCGTATGAGATATAGTCGATGATCGTAGTATGAATTTTTTTTGTTTTAACGTAAAACCACTGAAAGAATGCTCCGAACGTCACCAGATTTGTTGATGAAAAAACTTTTGAAATATTCGGATCTTCATTTTGGATTGTTCTTAATTCTTTTCTATGTGTAGCGAGCCGAAATACCATGCAACATGTCTATATTCATGGCCACAAGCGAGCAGGTACGATCCTGCCTTTATAAGTAACATTTAAAGGGAGTGTTATCCGAAAATCGGAATCGCTGTAAGGTGCGACGGCAGTGAAGAAAACTAATAAACTGTAAAAATCTTTATATGTTTATGTGATTCTCGCTAGATGGCAGTTCGTATGTGATTCTGAGTATTGTTACATGAATTGTAATTTTTCATGAAGCAGATACCAAGTTAACACGAATCTATACAGATAATTATATTAAAAAAAAAAACCAGAATATTAATCGATTTCTAACAATTTATCTCCAGTTGTCATTTTGTTTTTTCACTATTTTTGTTTCAAAATAGTACATGATCAGTTCTATGGAAAAATATCGTATAAATTTTAAATAAATCGGATATTAAATCATTTTAGCCCTCATTCAACGAACATTATTGAATAATTGTGGTATTAGTTTGTATTAATTAACGTGACTTAACGTAGAATACTAAATTGGCATGGAAATATACATGTTTCAAACAACTTGGCATATGTGCCATACAGGTATAATACTTGAAAATGCATAGAATGTACTGAGTAAATATTATTACATTACGCTATTAGTATTCGGAATACAGAGTTGTAAAAATTACGCATTAGAAAAAAAGGCATTACTTATGTAGTTTCGAAATAATAATTGAAAATATGTATACAGAAGTATTTTCACTTGATGAAGTTTTTCTTAAATGTCTTCTCATTCCTTAGTGAGTACTATTTACAAACGAATGTCTCAAAAAGACTCCTTCTCTGTCTCAAACTTCCCACCACAACCTTCATTTCTTTATTTGTATATGCAACTGTACCATATTCTTCGGCTAAAGGAGTTGCTCCCAAAGACTAAAGTTTTCCGCGGTTTTCACACCAGAGAACAGGATGAGAAATGTTCCCTTTCCCTTTGCATTCAGAAATTTAATATCAAGTAATAGTCTCCATCTTGCGTTACTTAAATAAATTCGTGAAGTCAGTTAAGTTATTGAGATATTCACTATGAAAATAACAAAATTGCTAATCTATGGTTAACCATATTCCGATTTGGATAGCACTCCCTTTAAGTAGAATTGTTAAGTTTTTCGAACTCCCCTGGCTGAACAAAACCGAGCGCATTACCAATTTTGCCAACAAAAAATAAACATTTTCCGAAGCTTTTCTTCTTTGACGAGAGTCGAAGTTTCACTAATTGTCAACTCAATATTTCCCCTCATTCCTTCACTGTAGAAACAAGGCAGTACACAGTCGATAAAACTTTTTTACATGGCAAAACGGTTTTCTAGAATTTTGGTGCCGTGACTCTAATTTTTTGTTTTGTTTTTTGATTATTTTATGTTTGTAGGCTAGGTAGTCTTTTTCGATATATAAAAATGTTGACTTTCTCAAAAAGCCCAACTCAATCATCTACTTACTGTGAAATATTTCTTTTGTTAGTGTGTACAAATTGTTATTCAAGCTTATTCGTTTTTTTCTTGTAAATTTTGAGAATGTCAATTAATTCAGAGAAAAAACTAATTATCAATTTATAACCTTAACTTTTTTCTTCAGAAAGATGAAGTGTACCTGAATTTGGTATTGGAGTTTATTCCAGAAACAGTTTATAAGGTAGCGAGGCATTACAGTAAATCCAAGCAGACCATCCCCATCAGCTTTATAAAGGTTAGAATGAATATTTTGAATAATTTAGCAATAACAAGCATTTCACAAGCACAAATTTGTAAGATTTGCATCTACATGTAATGAATCCCTAAAGTATAATCATAAATTCTAAGCTGAGCTTCCTGATTTTTCACCAATATTTAAAAAGTCTTCAACGTCAAATAATTAATACTGTGAAATCAAAATATAACATTCTAACAATAGCTAGTGATTTTACTTAAAAATTAACTTGTGACAAATTTGAAGTTTTCCAGTTTAAATGCGGAGTTAGATAAATGATTTAATATAATTAAGAATGTATTAATTCAAAATCAAACTACATACCTAAATGTTTAGATAATTTCAAGTAGTATAAATACTCTTAAACACAGTTTCTTAAACATTTTTATAGTAGTAAATTGTCTTTACTGCAAAAAAAAAGAGATAGAGGCGAATTTATAGCTGAAAGCTTCTCCATCCTCAACCTTTAAGTTGAAAATAAATAATGTATGAAATGACAGAAAGAAAATTAGAGAAATGTATTTTGTTGGTTTAAATGAATTGTAAATATATTTTATTTCAAAATTAAACAAATTCGAGGCAATAATTTCCATTTTCTGTGTCTGTGTATGTATTTAAAATAATTGTCTTTTTTTTTCAGTTATACATGTATCAGTTGTTCAGGTCGTTGGCTTACATCCACTCTTTAGGTATTTGTCACCGGGACATTAAACCTCAGAATCTGCTGTTGGACCCCGAAACTGGGGTATTGAAACTCTGTGATTTTGGCAGTGCGAAGCATCTGGTTAGAGGGGAGCCGAACGTGTCCTACATTTGTAGCCGTTACTACAGGTACTAAAATAAATTTTATATGAATTTGTTGCTCTGTAACTACGAAAAGACATAACACTACTAAGTTTTTACTTATTAGCTTAATATGTAGTTGATGAACATAAGAACAACAGCATATCAACTTTTCACTTCTCTCTCAATGTAAGATACCAGACCACAAAGTCAACATTTATTAATGAAATGTTTTCAAAAGAAATGTAGTACCAGATGATCTTAGCTAATCAGTCCAAAAAAGTTCTATATTTGATCAAATTTAGGCGTTAGGTTTCATGTGATATCAATTTATAATAAAGTTTTGATTATAAAGCAACCATCATATATTTGCCTTAAATTGTGGTGTTATTTTCCCCAATTTATACAACTATTCAATTGAGGTCCTTCACCAGCTTAGTGCAGACATTCCATGTCAGTTGACTTCTTGCCTGACACTTGAACAGAGTCGAAAAATATAATAGTGCAATCTAAACACTTGGGTAAAAAGTTATTTATTAATTCAACATATATTTTGAACTGCTAAACCCATTAGCAAAAGTTGGATTCAATCAATTCTTGAAGATGGATGTAGCATCCCAAAACATATTAAGTAAATAAATTTTTAGTGGAATCTTAACAAAGTTTTACTAAGATGCTTATGATTATTTGTTTTTGAATTTATATCCTATGGTAAATAGCAGATTCAATAAAATTTGTGTCTCAATTAAATTCATAACATAGAATTCATGAAGTTCGTTGAAAATTTAACATTTTTCGTCGACCCTATTGTTTTCTAATTCGTTCTGTAAGAAATTCTTGTCTTATTGTTATGAAGATATACACACTGCAGTTTTAATGTTATTGAAATATCACCAATTCATTAATACAATATTTGTTGGATTATTGTTAACTGAGGAACATCAAGATGCTTATAAATGCATCATATCTTTATAATGGTAAGATTATAGTATGTCTTGTTGAATTAAGTGAATTGTCTAAAATTCACCAGAGTGTTATGAAACAAATGCTTTAATTCAGGATGGTTATTTTCAAATTTGAATTATATTTTCTGATCAGTTTGTCAATAAAAATTATAGGGAATTTTTTTTATATCAATTCATTTTGTATTAATTTATGAAAATAATTGAAATTAATATCGTAAAAATTAATTTTTTTCCTCAACAGATTTTGGTTCAATAAGTTATTTCAGAATAATTCTAAAATACTTGCTCAGTTCTACAAAAAGTACTATACAATATTCACTTACGCCATTTTTCATGCTCTTTATCTATTGTCAAATATATTTTAAAAATACAACAATATAGTTATATCACTGCTTCAATGAGGGGAGAATACTAAAAAACTAACACAAAGAATAGAATTGACCAAATTGTTTGATATTTTAATGACAAACTGATGTACTAACTATTGAACTTCGAAGTGACATTTTGCTAAATTTTTAATGATCTGGTTTGAAGGGCCCCAGAGCTGATATTTGGCGCTATCGATTACACAACCAAGATTGACGTCTGGAGTGCGGGCTGCGTACTCGCCGAATTGTTACTGGGGCAGCCTATTTTTCCCGGAGATTCGGGCGTTGACCAGCTAGTCGAGATCATCAAAGTGCTTGGCACTCCCACCAAAGAGCAGATCAAGGAAATGAACCCTAACTATACGGAATTCAAGTTCCCTCAAATTAAATCACATCCTTGGCAACAGGTACATACAAAATTCCTTAAAGTTTTCAATAAGTTGCTTATTTTCTTTTCCTAAACGTCGAATGGGTTCTAGAACGAAAGCATCTGTAAGGGCTTAAACAGAAAAAGGGATGCTTTCTAATCAATTTTTTTTAGTAATACACCCATTCCATCATCTTCTAAAAGAACTGATACGACTTGTTATTTCACTGAGACTGGTGCTTTCTCAGAATAATATCCCATTATGAATTGCTTGTCGCTCTAGATTGTTTGCAATCAAGACTGCCTACCTCATAAACATTCGAACGCGAGTTTAGCAAATTTTGATGAAAATTATTGAATTAATTCAACCTTAATCAAATATAAATATCTCAACAACAATAAGCGGACTGCGGTTTGAAAAATACAAAAAATGTATCATGTTGATAACAATTGTTTGGAATGCATTACAGACAACTCAATAATGCAACTTTAACACACTTTGTGGTTCAATGTTTCCAAAATTTTTATTTTTATATACATACATACATAAATAACAGCATTATAGGAAAAGTTAATAAATTATGAAAAAATCATCTAAGTTATATGCTTGAAATGATATCTTATGTCCCTGAGGAGCATCTTCCTTATACTCGTAATAACCACAATTCCATGAAATTATGAAACCCAAGATTTATTTTTAAAAATTCAGAACATTTTTTATATTTTCATGAATGAATGTTTTATTTATAACTGTTTAACTTTTTTCATAAAATAAAATAAAGTTCCAGAACATGATTCCCTGTAGAATTTTTCTAAGGATCAATAATTTGTGAAAGTATTGATATTGAAAGTCACATTTTTCTTTTTGCCTAAATATTTTATTGAAGTTTGTAAAAAGGCATCCAATCTCAATTTTCTTCATCCTAAGTCATTAATGTAATTGAAAATAAATGAGAGGTAATAATAAAAACTTGTCTAAAAATCACTGACTGAACAATTCTTTATTCGACTAGTTTCGCCTTTTACAGCATTATCAAGAATGTGCTTTCTTGATAATGCTGTAAAAGGCGAAACTAGTCGAATAAAGAACTGTTCAGTCAGTGATTTTTAGACAAGTTTTTATTATTACCTCTCATTTAAATATGAACTATCACAAAGTAGATTCATCGTCCATTGAATTTATTAATTGAAAATATCCTAAATATCCATTTTCGCAGTTTTTTAAACCCATTTTCAATAGTTTACACAATTATAAAAAAATTAAGTTTCAATTGATATTTTTCTTTTCACAAAAACACTAACATTCTATACATTTCACTAACTCTAACAGCTGTTTTTCATTGTACAAATTCAACATTGGTTCTCATGTTTTGTAATGCTTATATCCTAAAAACTTTTTAAAAAATTTTAATTTTCGTTTTTTTTTTTTTTGACAGCTACATCTAATGTTGAATTTGGGAACATGTAGCTCAATAAATATAGCATTCAGCATACCTAGAGTTTATTAATTTTTTTTTAGATTCATAACATCCTTCACTCATTCCCTAGTCGGATGTCATTACTTGAACAATCTTTCGCAATAAAACCAACTAAGGTAATCACTTTCTTTCATATTACATACTTAATAGAATAATCGTATCGTCTCGAAATTGACGCTTTATGTTAGCTGGTTCAAGTACTGGTGTCCAAGAAACATTTGGCATTAAAACAATGAACTGTTTGTGCTTTTATTAAGGTTGTTTTCAAATGAGAACTTTTTTCTTAAAAGTTACTCGGTAATATGTTTTTTTTCTCTTACAATGAGCTAATTCCACTATTTATATAATCGTAGTACAGTTTTCCACTTAATTTCTTTAATTGATAACGAGAGGAAGAATTTGTGTTTAATTATTGTAATAGTTTCTAGAAATTTGAAAAAAATTGTATTCTTTTTTGTTTTTGTTTTTTTTCTCATTGATAATTACTGAGTAATGTTATTCGTTAATTTATATTCACGTACAGGAGATGTAATAAATTATTTATATAAATTTCAGAGGCAACTTCAACAAATACATAATTTGTTGATTGGATAATTGTTATTTTTACTTTCTTTCATTTATTCAACTAAAGCAGCGCTATATATTGTATTTTGTTTTTGCTATAATATTTATTGGAAAAGATATATAGTTAGTATTAGCACAAAACAAAATTATCATAACTGATATTGTGAGCACCCAATCATAGGATGATTCTATTGATTAGAACAAACAAGCGTAAGCCCTCCTATGTTACTTTTTTGTTCATAATTAATTCTTGGCCGTCAGTTATCTTGAGCTTGCTTCAAACTTTTTTTTTGTCGTCTGAAATAGACACTGGGTACCTGTTATATTTATTGAGCCTAACTTTCCGTCAGTAAGTCCTACAAACCAGACGTTCCACGAGGAATGTGACGTTAAATATTCACTTTGTGCTAAGCCCCTTTTATTTTATTTCCACGTAACCAACTAACTAACCGTGTGCGTTCCAATGCAATGAAACTGATAGAATTTTCTCCTTTTGGACGTCTGTTTTGCAGTTTTTGCTGTCAAAAATGTACATGCCTTGCTCTAGTACCAGTCAACAAAAATTACGTGTAAGTTGAATCCATGCGGGTGGTCATTTCGTGCGATATTTTCATTAACTAGTGATTTTGTTTAGTTTTTCGTGTTGTTTATTTTCGCTTAACTAAGCCTAACACGGCGGTGTGCGCACTGAGGCTTGCGTTGTGTGAATGACATGATCAGTCTTATCGTAAACGCGAAAAACATCAGATTACACTGTGCAAGTTTTGTCACTTGCACAGTGTTTTGCTCACTTAATAGATAATGTGTTTCTTATTTTATTTCAACAGATATTTGTTTATTATTATTTGTTATATTTGTATTTTGAAGTATATGGTATTATATGTTGCAAAAACATATTTCATATACTAACATCAGCCTAATTGATCTTGTTTCCTATTTCAAAATACACATAGATTATATAAACCAATCATCATTAATTTTTTATTCGTTAGAAATTTGAAATGGAAAGCATTAAGTAACTTCGACAAAACTGATTGTGGTCTATTCTTTGTGCCGTCGAACTTACGCAACATCGACTGCTGTCACTCATCAATATCACGCGATCTTTTTCAGGTGTTCCGCGTAAGAACCCCTCCCGAAGCCATCGAGTTGGTCTCCAGGCTTCTGGAATACACTCCCTCGTCGAGGATCAGTCCGCTGCAAGCCTGCGCTCATCCGTTCTTCAATGAGCTGCGCGAACCGAACACTCGTCTGCCCAATAACAACGAGCTGCCACCTCTGTTCAATTTCACGGAACACGGTAGGTTGAAAACGAATTTATTCAAGTGTTTAAAGGTCGACGAGGACTTGTCAAGATAAGATTAGTACTGAAATGGCTAATAGTTTACGTTGAAATAAAAAAATTCTCCCTTTTCTGCAGTTAAATATAATAATAGACACTTTATTTCCATATGACTGAATAGATTTCTGTAAATAATAATCATTGATATATGGCCATTCTTAATTAGTGAGACGCCAGAGATGAAAAAATTTCGAATTTTGTGTTCCTAAACAAATCATCTTTGTTTGAAAAAGAATATTTTTTATTTAACAGTCATTATTCAGTGAAATATCCTGAAAATTTACATCACACTCCTAAGAGATTTTTGTGGCCAAACAAAACAATGCCTGCAATTTATAATGCTTTCCATATCGATGATCGCTTAAATTTCATATAAATTCTCTTTCCATATAAATTTTCAAAGCAAAATGTCATTACAAAACATAAAATATGAATGTACGGTCACATTTATGTATGTTTCTAATTGCACATTATGTAGAGAAGTAGTTTTTTGTTTATATAAATACCTTAATTTATTTAAGACCAATAGAGTTTCGAAAGTTCTTTAAAGGATACTGGAAGGCTACAAATCATTATGTTTTTGAGAGATAAACGTATGCTATAGTTTAGTTTAGTTTATTAGTGTCCTATCTATGTTCTCAAATCAAAAAAAGAAAAAAAAAGTTAGAGCGTATATTTCGAAAAGTCTTCTTTTCGAATCTCTATAAAACCATAATTCAAATTTTCTATGAAACCTTCTTTAATTGTGGTGTAAACTTATTGACATATAGATTTATCTCCATAGGAATACTTTTGATACTGTCAACTCAAAGGTAATGTTATGTAAACTGGAAAAAAAAGTATTCACAGGAAAGTTTAACAAATTGATTGAGGAATACTTGAAGGATAGAACACATTACACAATGGCCAATAACTCTACAACTGATGTGCGGAATGTTAATATAGGAGTACCACAAGGCTCAGTATGGGAACCATTTTTTGTATCTATTATATGTACACAGTCTAAAATTCTTGAAGATGAACTGTAAATATTTTAAGTTCGCAGATGATACAGTTCTTGTGTGTTTTCTACTTCTGACCTTACAGATTCCCAGTATACTATGTTTTGTAATTTGAAAAAATTTCCTGACTGGCTTAGCTTTAATAAAATTACTATTAACACCGAGAAAACAGTATGTATGACAACAGAAGACAAAAAAAGTTGTGATATTGTTTTAAATTTAAATGACATCAGACTGAAAAATGTAGATGAATACACATTTTTTTACACAATACAGGAACATAATGAATAAAATATCACCAATGGTTGGTGCCATTAAAAGATGCTTCAGACAGCTGAAATATTTGACTAGGAAATTACTTCATAATCGTTTTATTAAACCACATTTTACATATTTAATAAACACCTTCCAGTTATATTATGCACAGATTTCAGAATAGATCTATAAAAATTACATTTCAAATGAAGTACCTTACATCAACAGTCGATGTATATAAAGAAACGAAGCTGCTGAAAATTGAAATCAGATTATTCGAAACAGGCTAAACTAATTTTATAGCATTAAAAAGAGATAATTGTTTAAATCAAAAGAGAGCATTGTTAAACTCAAATTTGTATTAGAGGAAAATTAACAGTACCATAACTATAAAACTATTTAAACTATTTCTCAGCAAACTAGTTTACTGAGAAACTACTATGCTAGAATAACTAAAGCCTAAAATTATCCCATTTATATGTAAATAAGTATATGTGCATATAACTTTCCTGAATATGTACTGAAAGTAACCAAATAAACAATATTGTGCCACCATCTCAACTTGTTTTTAAATTAATAGTCAGATTCACTACTCAAGCCTTCAGTATAAATTCTATTTTTTATATATGTTTTTTATATACTTTATATATTGCTTATGTGCTTAATTATTATTGAGTGATATAGATTAACACTTTGAAGGCAATGGTTTTGTTTTGTAAACTGTTTTATGGTGAGAAATCTAGATTCATTTATTATAATTATACATTACCAAATGCATAACCTGAAAAATCATATTAAATGTAAAATTTTCAAATATGTCGAATCCTATTTATGAATACATTCTGAGTTAATCACTACGACTTCTTTATTTACAGAGCTAAGCATCCAACCAAGCCTGAATGCGATTTTGTTGCCCAGGGGACAGGGTGGTACCGAATCGACAAACAGTCCCCAGGACGGTCCTTCGAGCGTAGCCACCGAAGGTAGTGACAGTCCCGTCGTGGCTGCGGCCACGGCCTCCGGTATGGCTTAGATTGATAATTTATTCCTGTAAAAACAAGTAAGAGATGAATGGCAGACGGTTGGGCGCCCAACACGACATGGGTCCCATTCTAGGCGTACAAACATATTCACACACATTCACATCCACACTCACACACACACACTAGCACGCCGGTTTACATCGTATAGATATATACACACATCTATTTATAAATATATATATATATATATATATATATATATATATATATATATATATATATATATATATAAATGTATGTATGTGTATGAATGCGTGCCTCTCTCAGCTGACCCACTTCAATATGTTACATCTACTAGATCTGTGTGTCCGTTATCACTTAGACGGCTGTACCATATTTAGAGTATATAAAAAATTTAATATACATTCATTGTACAGAATTATTGTCTTATTGTTTGCTCCGTCTCCGGATTGACGGTTAATTTGTGCTGTCGTCGAGCGTGCTCGTTGAAATTCCACTGGATCCCTCCGCCAGAGATATTCTACGGGGGCGCTTTGCGATTGTCGACTGACGAAGGCCAATCTAGCTCGAATTGCGCAAATATTGTCATTTCATTACTTTTCGGAGCAAACTCGCCTTCTATGCCATTCTATTCAACACATTAAATGGAAGCTAAGGGATAATTACCGCAAAGAATTATCCTTAAATCGAATCCTGAACTCTTGAATTTGGAGAACAAATTCATATGTTGGCTTAATCTTTGAAACTGTTAATAAACTTCTTAGATAATGGCAATTTTGTTGCCGACTTTCAGTTCTTAACAATGATTTGCGATTTCGAAAACTATCTCTTGAATACGTCCTATTTCAGTGAATTGTGTGTTATTTAATTCAAAATTGGTGTTTAAACACACGCAGAACAACTTTGCATCCTAACAAATATTTGCTTGGAATGTGATTTGAATATAGGAACAGTTCTCAGTGATATATTAAAAGATGATTAAATCGAATGTGAAAATGATAAATTTAAGTATTAATTACGTTCAAATGCATAACTAAACCTGTTTGTAAAACAACACATAAAATTAGCAATCTTCTATGTGCAATAGCTTTCTATTAATTTATATAGAACGCATTTGCGGGATCCAAAGAAATTTCAACGAGTATATTTTACCCTCTCCTCATTCACGTTATCCCAATCGTTAATTTAATTGGTGTTAATATCAGTTTATTCTTTTTTAATTTCGATCATTGATCACATTGGAGATGCTTCTCGTATTTATTGAAATTCTATTTATGTAGTAATAATGCGAAGGTTTTTCTTTGAAATCTGATCATTTATGTAAGCATGACATTTTGAAGAGACGTCTTGGCTTGATTTTTAAGAAAAGTGTTTTATCCAAGTATTAATTTGTATAGTTTACTACTATTTGTGTATTGTTTTAATTGTAATTATATCCAATTTAATTCAGTTTTCTTTTATGAATACTATATTTTCTTCATCTTTGATTTGTGAATTCTCCTCCCCCGTTGAATTTTTGTTGTGATAATAAAGTGTATCTGATGAAATTATTGTAGCAATTAAAATGCTTGATAATATTTGTATCGCCTTATCCACTTTCGTAATAGGGTCCACAAAATTTAAAGACTTTAAAGTGTTCTTCATAATTGTTCGCTCCATGAGCTCCATAGTTTGCTTAATACAATCTTAATGATGAAAAAATTGTCTATGTGTTTTGAATTTTGTGGGATATACTACAGGAATGATTTTATTCTTAGCAATTTATATTTATCGCCTCCGTCATCCTATTTAAGTCGCATTCTAACATGTGATTCATTTCTGTCTCTTTTGATGATGATGCTCAGCTTTAAGTAGGTTCAGATTTTAGAATAGAATGAATGAATACTCGTCATTGTTTCTTGATGTAGAGTCCTTCCATAAATCAATTGAGGATATTGTTCATTTAAAACATTTTTCTTAAATTGAAAGTCTTAATTTAAAATAAAGAAATTTGGAGAACGAATTTTATTTATTTGTGGAACTACTTAGATAAACAGTGTAAATATATTGAAAAATCACAAATAATATAACAAAAACAACAGCAAAACGACTTTTATTGTTTATGCCCTATCCACATGTCAAAGAATTTAAGGTGTTACAATTCTCTCAAAACTAATTAGTGATTTTTCAAGATTACTGAGCTATTTGTTTTATTTGAAAGTGAAAATAGTGTCTTGTTAACCTCTGTATTAAACTAGTTGATATTTGTTCTAGTTATTCTTTGTTAATAGTTTTATAATCTGAACAAATGTTAAACATTTGTTTATTGGTCTGATTCAATATATAGGTGGCCTATTTTATGTACTGTTCAGAAATGGATAAAAGTCATAATGCTTTTTCTGCTTCCATGTCATTATGGACAAATAAGTTTTTGAACTTGAAAACAACTTCAATGAGTATATTTATGATATAACATGAACATAATGTAATTTGTGTAGCTCTAGCAAAGATCATATGCAGACATACTTTAATGCACAACTATTTCATTTGAAGTTGTTATTTTCCAAGAACATATTGATTGCTTTGGTTACATTTTGGGTGAATAATATTTAATAGATGTAATTCCAGTAATGTTAAATCTGTATCTTACCTGAAAGGGAAGTACAAGTATCCATTTCAGAACTGTAACAAAGGTCGTTATGTTATGTGGGACACCATGTATATATTTAGTGGATCAACATGATTTGATTTCATAGAAATTGATGTTGATTACTTGTAACTAATTGAAGTAAGTATGTATGTGTGAAATTGGAAAGGTAATAAAAATAGAGCGCACTAGAAAAAAATTATCCTTTAATGAACTAATGCATTGAATGTGCAAATATTCGATTTAAGAAACATTTACTCCAAATTATATAGATTCTGCTTTAGAGGAAAAACGGATGAAAAATATATATTTGTAGAATATCTTTGTTTAGCTTGACGAACAATGCGATTTTAACGCTACAATTCCAAATAAGTTGATAAATGTAATCATATATGCACCGAATTTGAGGGTATACTTATTTGAAATCTTCAGTTTTAATTAGAATTCAGATGCTATGTTATTGGAACACTATTATAAATTAAATGTTGTCTATCCTTTAATATTTTTCACATAGTCTATCGCTGCACGCCCGTCATATGTAACTGTATTCATTTTAATATTTATTTCAACTTCATTTTTTAACATTTGGCCTTGCCATAGACGTAAAATACATAGATTGGAAAGACATTTATAGATCTATTATAAATTGAGTGATCGGATACAAAATTGCTTAGTAGTATTGGTACATTTTGAAATGATTATCGATAAAAAAAAGATGAATTTACTGACATTTTAAATATTGAAGTCGTCACAAAATAATTCATCTTTCAATAACGACATTAAATGTGAATTTGTTATAAGTTCACTTATATTTCCATATGTATATAACAATTATTTGAAATTGAATTTTCTTCAGATTTTATGTTGTTAGTGACCATATTTCAATTATAAATATCTGTCTTTTTTGTTTGTATTTATTTTTTTAAAGTTACCAAGTTAAATCCCTTACAGGGGTTCAAAGCAGTCAGCAAAAGAAGAGTTTTTTCAGAGACTGATTTGTATTATTAGACTGCAAGAGTTTTTCTTATTTAATTAACAAAAATTATATTAATGTTCTCTTATTTTATTAAGTAAGCTATCAGTGAAAACCAATTTAGTAATATTGAATGTTTAAATAGATATGTATTACAAATCTATGGCATGGTATATCAGTAATTTTTCTTGAAAGATAGAGTCAAGACTGTATTGAATAAAAGTTAATTGATTGTTTCTTGAAATTTTTAGATACTGAGGGATAGAAGGGCTTGCAGGACTGTACACCTCAACATTTTTTCTTATAATATCAAGATCTTCGTAAATTTAAAACTATGGATCATCACAAATGTAAGAAAATTTGTAATATAGATCAGTTTTGTTATTCCCTTTCTTTATACGTTTGATATTTCGTGCATATTGAAGCATCACAAATAAATATTGGAACTGTTATTATACATATCATTAATTTTTGTTCATTAAAAGTATTGAACTCACCCTTTCAATTTGAGAATTTTTGTTTTGATTCATGAACTTTACTATCGCTGTGGTACTACTCTCAGTTGTAATTACATAAAACTTTTGAATGTCTCCTAAAAATTCGCCGAAACTTTCAATATAATGCTGTTGAAATCAAGCAACATTTTTAAAAGAAATTTGTGATTTATTAAAATTACAGAAAATTTATTATCAAATAAAAAACTTGTTATTGTTTTCATAAAGCTGTTTTGCCATCCATATATATGTTATAAATTTTTAGAACGTATTGTTGAAAAATACAATACACAATCGAAAGGGAAAAAATATTTTTAGGAAAACAATTTCTAATTGGTTAGCTATCAAAATGATATTGATTTGTCAATTTCGTTTTGAATATGGATTATTCTTTTATAATTGATTTTTCTTCAATGATCTCGGAATATTTTTGATAGGGTTGTTTGCAAATAGTTTTTCGATAATTCAGTACTGTACAAATTGAAGTGGTATCTATTTATTTCTAGATAATTTGTGTCTTGGCGTATAAATTAAATCATCTTGGGCAATCCTCTGTAATTTTCAAATCTGCAGAATGGCAGTACCAAATTGAAGCAAACTGTCCATTTTATCAGTCATAATTTTGGTATATACACAAAGCAAATTGTTTATATTAATTTCCTTTCACTTTATAATCTCCATTCAAATCTATAAATACTTAAAAATCAGTCTTTAGTTTTTAATATTTATTCTTTGATGTCCTCAAACTTTTAACATACAGAATACATTACCCATTTAAAGTTTATATTATTGCCCTCAATAATCATATGGGTAGTGAATTCTCAAAATTGATATACATTGGACATCTTACATACCTTATACATTGACCCTAGATCACAAGAGAAGGTACTTTCCTAAATGAAAAAGATTGCAATACATTTGATTTTTGTTTTGTATTTAAGTTAGTTGCTTTTTTTTTTTTGCTCTCGTGTATGATTTTAAGGAAATTTAAAAACAAATATGTAATTGAATTTTGATAGCCTTTTATATTTATTGTTATAATTATGTGACATTTTGAACATGAACGATGGAATATTTTTCTTGATGCATTCTATGAATGCTTCTTTTCGAGCTAATTTATACAGGTTGATCTATCGGAGCGAGTCTAAAAATTGTCAAACTGACCAAATATTGTGTCTATATTTTGTTTTTCGTTCATTATGATGAACGAGTGTTAGTTTTAATAAGACATTCTGTATATATATATTTTTGATTTTACTACACCTTGTCAGCATTTGCATTCAAATTGTGCGCTCCGTAGAAAAAATAAAATAGAAAAACGAGCTATTTGTACATAATACTTTAATATAGATTTGTGCAAGCGGTAATTGAAGCTCTGTATTATAATTAGTAAAAAATAAATTGTAAAATTAATAAGTTGTTTTATTTTTAGGACTCAATATTTATTTATTGAAAACCATTACAAAATACAACACAGTTGTGTGTTGAATCTACTTGAGACAAAACTATTGGTTTTATTAATCATAATAATTGTTAATTAAAAACATTACTATACCTTTTATATGTAGAAAGTCTATCCAAAGCTGATCTTCCGGCCAAATATTATATGTTTGCTGATGAACACGGTTATCATGTTAAAGGACAAAAATCTAGAATGGCTCCAAAAAAAAGTAATTGAAGTTCTGAAGATATTTTCAAAATGGCTTAATCAAAATAAATTAATTTTAAATGAGGATAAAACAGTGTTCATGTTGTTTTCCCCAAGTGTCGTGATAATATCAATAAAAACCTTAATATAAACAATAAAATTATTGATAAAGTCCAGTATCACACACACACACCCTAGTCTTACGATAGATGAGAAATTGAACTGGGGACATCACATAGACAGAATATTCAACAGACTATGTGAAACAAATGTATTTTTTCATGATAAAACCAAACTTATGTTCTATAACGCACAAATAAACAGTGTTTTCAGATATCTAATTGCACTTTAGGGAAAACGCAGTACAATATCGAATGAAACAAACACCGATACACACTGAATGACAGCATAAAATCAGTTTTTGGAAGGGAACATCCCAGTTATAATGGAACCTTCATGTACAATAACTTACCAAAAAAAAATTCGTTCTCAGACTTTTTCTATATTCAGGAAGAGTATTAAGTCACATACATATTTTCAAATGTTAAAATTTTGTTGTTAACTATTTAATTTAAAAAATGTTAAGAGATACTCTGTGATAACAATTTTGTGTTGATTTACAGTTTTAATAAAGATCTATCTATTTATTTGGAGTCCTATGTACTCCACAATGAAGACTAAGTTTTTGATGAACACATGCTTAATATAATTAATTATTTTAGTGTAATGAATTAGTCACAAATATATATTTCTTTATTGATTACAGTTTTATTTTACAATAAATTCCTATCGGCTACGCTCTAAATTGTGCGTTATTTGGTGATGATCACATTAGGTATATTAGTCTCACTGAACTGTAGTTTTATCCAAGTAAAACTTTCTTCATCATATAGCTCCTTGATGGCTCTGGCACTTCTTCCTTTGTTGTTTTTCTACACTTGACAGAACATAAATAGTGCAGTAAAGGCAATCTATATTTACCGCAAAAGTCTACAAATTTTATGTGCTCAACCCTGTTATCGAAGTAGACACCTAAAACAAGATTAGTGGATGATTAGAAGATATGCAATAAAAAAAGATGATGTATAAAGGAAAGTAGTATACCCTAAATTCAACTAACTTGGTGCTAAAAGGTGTTGGGAAAATGTGTATTAAAACTACAAATTCCAAAATATTCTGTGTTATTTAAATATAAATAGTATTCATAACTTTTCGTTTACCTCCGTCTTTTCACACCACATAAATATAAAAATAAAAAATCTTACCCTTGCATTTTGGGTTGACACAGTGATTGGCCGTTTCTAAATATTTGTGTAATGTTCTTGGCAAATCGCCATCTGCAACAGGTATATCGTATAATTTCACCACTCTTGCTGCTAATTCTAGTAACGAAGGTGGATTATTGGACATTTCGCTAATGAATTGGACCACCAGAGGATTTTCACGTAGACTCAACTAGAAAAAATTCATATAGGCAATGAGGAAATATTTCACTATAATTCACGTATTTACTTCTTTATGTATAGATTTTCTATATAACTATTTATATATCCAGTCCTCCACGATGAAGCTTGAGATATATAAAGTTATAGAAAACGTTTAAATCAAACATGCAATTTTATAAAGAAAAATTGTTAGCCACATCCAACGTGTGGTTTTATATTTATAAATTTCATGTTATAAACAAGAATACATCCATTGAAGTGGATTCAAAGTGCAATCAAGAATTCTTAAGTAATTCCAATAAGATCAATTATTCTCTACAAAACATCATACAATTTTCGAAATGCAATAAAATCTAACTTCATGCGAAACAGTAAATAAGTAAGAATACTCATATACTCATCGCTATTTATAGAATGTCAAAACTAACAATAATATCAAAATTTTGTGGACCTCAAGGCAATGTGGGTTGGAAAGTAACGAAGAAATCAATCAGATAGCTAAAAGATATACATGGAATGTATAATTGGTCCACAAAATGGATAAGAAACAATTAAGAAGGCGGCAGGGTGAGAGCAAGATTAGAACAAAGAGAACCAGATAATTGCTACCAAATGGAAATTAATAAATTAGTAAACCATTAAAAATAAGAAATGGTTAATCTTGGTAGAACTCAAATTTTCATCATAAAAGGTCTCTTGTTACATATAATGCCCATTTTATAAAACAAACAGCACTGCTAGGTTGAGGAGTATTTCACAAAAATAGGATGATAGAATAAACCCGGAAGGATACCATTCCTGGAGTCAATGAGCAAAGGAGAAATTGAAACAACATTCACAAAAGGAAGCTTATTCACTTGAAATCTAAATTAGTGATTACCAAAGTGTTCTTTATAGATCCTAAGTAGTTCATCTAAGTCGCAGGGTATTCATTTGAGCACAAAAAGATATGGAGTCCTAAAATATCAAAAAATTTATGAATAGGGTAATATTTGAAGGCAGTATTAATGGTAGCAGTATTACTTCTGCTTTATTGTAGCAGTTACAGATTGATTTTTCAGAGCAAACATCATCCATCTTGGGAATTTATATTCCTTGCACTTTGTAGTATTACTTGTATTTGTAGTAAACTGATCTATTTTCAGTTTATTGAAGGCTTACTTCGTAAACACCTTGTTCACTCTAAGCATCAACAGTGTTTCTTGTTATTTTTGTAATATTTAGAAAATATGATTTGTTTCTCTCTGCAACCAAATATTTTTTTATAATTTTCAATAAACCTATTTCAGCTTTTAAAGTTATTCTCATGTTTGAAAGGAATTGACATTTACAAATATTAACACTACACATGAAAGGGGTCTATGAAATCCAAATTAATTCAAAAGAGCTCCAAGGGATGAATTTTGGGAACGTCTGTTCCAAAGAAAGCAAGCAGAAAAAGGAATGAGGAAGAATGTGAGTCAAGGATTCATAAAAAGTGCATGAGACAGGCAGTCTAGAATAAAAAACTAACTTGTCTATTTGTCGCCTGAAAAAAGTTCTACAAAGGAATATTTTTTTATTTTGACGCAGGGTCGCGATTTATCCGGACGCAATAGCAATTTAAGGATCAAGGAAAGGATTTTTTGTACAAAGATTTCAAAATCGGAACGTTTACGATAATCACAATGTCTAGAGTAAAAAGAACTGGGAATTAAACTATATTTATAAATTACTTGTAATCTCGTTTTCAGGAAACATATCTGCGAAATAAATAACGATTAAGTAACTTCTTTTTACCTCTGATAAATTCTTCAAAGCCACAATTTCGGGTGGGAGGACTCTTAAGCGGTTCTTGTGCAGTTGCAAAGACTTCAGCCCGTGAAGGTCCGCAATGTTGAATGGTAATGTTTCAATTTTGTTCTCGCATAACGCTAATGCTTGCAATGTTTTCAATTGTCCTAGAACTGGCGGTACTTCAACTATCTCATTACCTCCTAAATAAAGTACTTGAATACTGCAACAATAAAATATTTTATGTTAATCTTAAAGATTTGAATTAGTTACGAAAACTTCATAGGGTAATACATAAATTAAATGACGCGTTTCGTCGTTACAAACGACTTCTTCAGATGCTTACAGAATAATAACTCTTCTTCAGATGCTTACAGAAGTTATTATTCTGTAAGCATCTTAAGAAGTCGTTTGTAACGACGAAACGCGTCATGCTATGTAGTCAATAAAGTGTAAATCATAAGTTCAAGTGTTTGAATTTAAGTTTATATTCAATTATAATGGATTTACATCAAGTAAACGCCAACATAAATTAAACCATATTTTTATATACCAGTTTTGTCTGCCTTGGATAGAATTGAAAAAGAAAATTCTGCTTTAATCAATATCAGAATATTGATTAAACCATTAATATCAGAGTATTGATTAAACCATTTACACCGTAAACGTATTATTATTATTAAACGTATTTTACATCGATTTGTTTACCTAGTTTATCATTGTATAAATTAGAGCAGTAATATCCACATTGTGGACTATCTGTGGTCGATTTCGATTTAAAGGGGATCCAGATATCAGAAAAACAATGAAGTTCAACGAAATTTACATTGAAGTTCATGTTACATGAACTATTTCTAAGTACATAATACCAGATTCTACATAATAAATAACATATATTCTCCGAAAGAGTATTTTTAATTACCTAGCTTAATTGTTTTTTTCTTAACATTTTGAAGAAAAAAGGAAATTGAAAGAGACATAGAACTTCGAAATTGTAACTACAGTTAGTCAATTTTGATTTACTCCTCAGAAATCCTATTAAATCATCTAGTTCCCCATCAAAGGACTATTTTTTCAATTAAATGTAACAGTAAGTATATAACTACTTTTTAAATTCGAATTTATATCTCTAAGCAAATCATCAACTTAATTTCGTTTAGTTTTTTAGTTTTATGAATTAATTTGCTCTTAGCGTTTTCCAATAAGGTGATTAAATAACAAACATCCAAAAATCATCTAAACTTTCACATATATAATGTTATTAATGTGTTTAACAAGACGAATATCAAATTTATCGATACCTAAGGTACCCTGTAGTATTAAAGAGCAAAAAATAAAACAAATTGTAAGAGTATCTTTTCCAATACACTTTATGGATCTACTGCAGAATTAGAGATGAAGCTTTCTTCCTAATTTTAGAGAAATTGAGCAAGATTGTCATGAAATCGATACACAAATATTTTCTATAATAATAAGCACTCTACCAAAAAGAAAATAATCATTGAAAATTTTGAAGGCGACATTAAATAAAATTATTGATTGAATGTGCTCATTCAGAATTCCACATTTTTTTTGAATGTATGCTTTACATTTCTAGTTAGTGTTTCAATGTATTCATTTCATACTTTGTTTGCTTAACTTATCAACAGATTGAGCAAACTGAAAGATAAGGTTGTCTGATCTGGCGGTATCAAAAATAAGTAGGTAAATAGTACAATAAGTAATGAATTATCTATTTCAATATATATGTATCAATTATATATTATATATATATATATATATATATATATATATATATATATATATATATATATATATATATATATATATATATTACATATATTTTACCTAAATATATACTTATAGTATATACGTATATAGTACCTAATATATACTTAATATTAAGTAAATTCAATGGACAATGAATCAACTCTGTGATAGTTCATATTTAAATGAGAGGTAATAATAAATACTTGTCTAAAAATCACTGACTTGAGTCAGCAAGTATTTATTATTACCTCTCATTTTAATATTAAGTATTAAAAAATGTATGAATAATTGAAATTAATCGAACAAACCGACCAGGGAGCAGTTTCTGATTGAGTATCGTCAACAATATTTTCCCCTAACACTCCAAAAAAATTTTCAAGGATAATCATAAGGAAACCACACCTGATGAAAGCAGTAGGTAGGTTCTTTCAAGAGGCTCCTCAGTAGTGTTCGTCCTTCGACCAAGCATATTAATAACCAAGATTTATCTCAATTACCTCATCCACATTGTAAAGAATAAAATGTCATCTTTCGTACGATACAGAAATCAACAACCCTTGAGAATACAGAGCACATACGTCGAGGAATAACCGTACTTATACAAGTGTTAATCTGCAAGCTTCGATCCCTTATTATATTTCTATTTCTTATAACTATTATTACATTATTTTTACAATTTCAAACTGAATTTCATACTGAAAATTTCATAATATTATATGACGACAGACATTCCAATTTTATTTATTTGTATAGATATGTAATAACAGTGGTTTTATTGTAAGCGTAAATTATTTGTAGCTCCCCATTTGAATGGCACCCCGGTTTATAATCACTGTTCCAATGTTGAATTGCCAATGAACTCCCAACTGTTGAAACGCCACTGAATGAAAAAGGATAAAGGCAATTTGGCTAACCGATTTGGAGAGCAGAAATTTTATTAATTTATTTTCTTTCAACTGGGGCTATCACCACTTACATTATGATAAGTGACGATCGTCACATTGATTAGCTCAATGAAATAAACACTCTATCATCATTTGGGTGCATGTTTAGTAGATAATATACACTTGATGAAAAGATTCAACAAAAAATTTAATTCAATTATAAAATTCAATACATACTTTGATTGATATGTTCTTTCGACCTAATTCCGGTTGTATATTTTACGTATACAAAGATTATTTCTAAAAATTATAGAAGTAATAATTTTTATTATAACGCTAAAACAAGATTTTAAATGTATCGTATAACTCAGAACAATTGACGTGACGCCACAAAGATTGTTGAATAACTCGACTTATGTTTCTACTAAAATATTATCAAGAGTTTAATACAATTGATAAACCGTTAGTAGACCCAAAAAAAAACAGACAAAGGAAAGAAAACCAAGACTTTTTTACAACGAAAGCTGTACGTAGAGACACTATTGAAAAAGTAGGGGTAATATACACGATGTTCAAAAGCGATTTTGATACACTCGAAAAATTGACAAAATATAACATAATATATATTATATTTTATATAAAATATTTAATATATTAAAATATAAAAATATAATATATAATATTTTATATATTATATTTATATAAAATTGACCAAAGGTAATTAAAATACTAGACGTATAACTGATTATAATTAGTTATTAATTAATTAAAGTCTTGATAATGGGTTAGTAGCTCGAAACATGTGTCAAGAGTATTTAACAATATTTATGGAATTTAGCAGTGTTTTGAATTATAGTTAGTTACTACACATTTTAATAATATTTCACGATGTATTATGCGAAAAGTCAATTGATATTATCAATAACAGCAATTTTTCATCGTTGATACAATCAGACAGTAAAAACTATGGTTCAATGTTTTGAATGAATAATTATCAAGATGCGTTCGAATATAAGGACAATGAGGACATTACAAAATAGAAATAACTAGTTCTGATCTAAATCTCTATAAAAATATCAGATAATAATAAAGTATTAATAAATAAATAAAGTAGAAAAATTTTCAATTTAATACTTACTTCGTTAATTTATAAATATTTCTAGAAATAGTAGACATTTTGTTTCCTCCTAAATACAAGTATCTTAAATTGACTAAATCACATATTTGCTCAGGAAATTCCGTCAACTGATTTCCACTTAGATTCAATTCTTTCAGTGTATTCTTCCGGGCAAAACTCTTGGGTAATGAATCATTAGTTAAAAAATTATGTTTCACTATTAATGTAACCAATGGACAAAACTGCAAAATATCTGGCAGTGTTTTGAGCATATTATTGCTCAAATCTAAGGTTTTCAAATTGGAAAATCTCGATACATTTTCGGGTATCGAAGATAACCGATTATGTCGCAGCATAATACTTTCGATTTCAATGAATCGCTTTTTGTTGTCAAAATATTGATCCAAATGTTGATCGATGGCGGTGACATCAAGTAAACGATATGCAAGATCCACAACTCTACCACTATGATCACTATCACTGCTATCTGATGTGTATGTATCCATACTGTACTCCTCGTCCGCGGGATCTTGCAATGAGACTGATCCGTTCATTGTACCACGTTTCGTTTGAAATGACACAATAAAACAATCACCTTATGATAGCAAATATCGCATTCGTTTATCTCGCTTTGCCCTGTCGTGAACTGTGAATGACTAGTATATTTTGTATTTACTCAAACAAAAATCACTTCAGACAGCACTACACTACACACACTGATAAAATAAATTCCGTCTTTACCACTTTATTATTAGTCTATGCGGATCTTCTAGAAGTTTTTTTAAATATTAAAGCACGAAACGACTAATATTCTCACATGTATGTTAAACGAAAACCAAGGTGAGATATTTTACACTAAACGTACTTCACGTTAAAAATGAAATATTATTTCTCGAAGAAAGTAATTTTAACTCAATATCATAAAGAAATAAAGATTTGCTGTTATTCATCCACAAAGCTAGATAAAATGGACGATACAGAAACTCATTTCTACATTTATATGCCATATTTTGTTACTTATTATTCAGACAACATAAAATGAAAACATTTTCATTATTCGTCCGACCTTCGTACAATACCAACCAACCAACCAACCAACTGGGTGTAATAGGAATATATCTTCGTACACCGTACACAAAGAAATGAAGGATAGTAGCAGGGTCGGATTTAGTAATCTTATAAAATAAAATAAATATTTCTGACACTTGAATTGTTTAAAACAAAACAATGAATAAACAATATTTTAGTTTTCTAACTTTCTGCTATATACGAGGAAAATACTGCCTTGGAACTCACTCTAAAAGTATATTTATCCTCTTACTATAAGAAAACCTCTTAAAGATTCATAGTTAGCCAGTTAATATATCGATGTAATTTCACTCTGTTCCGTGTTATAAAGTGTAAAATAATTTTACACTTTACACTCCGATTTCATTTAAAAAAATGAAATCGGAGGATTTATTTGTCATACATAATATATCAAGTCAGTTTAATATGAGAGAAGGGATAGAAAGAATCCACTTATAAGATATTATGTAAATAGTTGAATTATGCTGCTTATTAATTCTGTTACTAACCCAAAAGATAAAGAGAATGTATAGGTAAATGTTATTTACATACCTTTATTAATTTAGATAGATAATAAGAATTAACTAAAAAATAGATAGTAAAATTTTTCTTAAAGAAGTATCTTTCAGATTTCTATTTACAATAATATATGGAAATCCTCAATCCAATCCTGGACAGTACTTATACGTAGACGTAACGATACGTAATTCATAACTGGAAAATACTAGTGCGTGGGGAGCACAGTTTGTAAATTGCCAACAGTATTGCCAGAATTCACTATATTTACAAGATTTTGATTTCAATTTCTTTGATTTTCTTGGCTTCAGTTATTTGAACGTGTAACTTTTATTAAGTTACAAGTTTCAGGTTAAGGTTCATCAAAGTGCTTGTAATTCGACGGTAGGGGATCGCGATGAGTAATACGTAATGGTTGCTGTTTAAATTGCTTAAACTTGAGTCAGAATTGAAGATTAAGTTGTCAAAAATTATTCCAAAAATTTACCGAATTTGTGACAAGGAAAAAGCATTTTCGTCACAATAATACAGCGTTGTATTTTTTACCATTTATCGGAATTAAATTCTTTATTTTCTTCAATTCTGCGCATAAAAATCTATTCAAACTTTTCTGGAATAGGTTAGAAAATGTACATACACAATTTTGAACTATACTACGATGGCGCGAAGAAATAATTCTTCAGTTGATCCTAGAACCGGATCACAAGCTATGGATCACTTTTGCACTTGTCCGAGCGTCACCGCGAACACGGAATATTTTGTCAGATTTCAAGATTATTATTTCCACGAACGCCTTATGGCTTATATTGCTTGATCAGTTATACTGTAACAGTGTAACTGGTAATGAGCCATCTCCTCAAACCTAATTTGACATTATTATCTTTATTGAATATGTATAAAGTATATTACATATTAGCCATATATCTCAATGAACAATACACAAAGTGAATTCTCAGTGAATAATACACACTGATAATTGTGACACTGAAGGTGTCCGAAGTGATTAGGCTTTACCAGTTAGGCCTCCGGATAATAGTAAAATATGAATACAATTCGACTTCTAATCAGTTGGATTAATAAGTCCGGGTCTTCTAGAAGCACCAATCTGGACCTCTTGTGTTTTCATCTGACATCTTCTTCATAGTCTCCTAGGGTGGCTCCCAGGGAGTCAGGTGCACGACTTGGAGCTCCTCAATGTAACTATTGACTGCATAGCCACAAACTGTTGAGGCATAAGTCATGTTTGGAAGGATGATCGTCTTGTACACACGCATGTTCGTGGCCGCACTGAGTTTGCTTCGCCTCTTGATAAACTAGCAAACTAGCTCTGTGATTCTTTAGCTCTGCTAGTGCATTAGAAAATATGGGATTAACATGTTAGACTTCGGTCTATCATGACTCCCAGATATTTCGCCTTATATTAAATAATACCCCAAACCTTAAGGTTTAAAAAAATCTCAGGTTTAATTTTTAATTTTTTTAAATTCGATGTTGCATTCTCGCTTACCTCTTGGTGAAACATGATTAAATAATAAATTAAATCAAACTCTTGGCTAAGAGTTTGATTTAAATTATTACTTAAGGTATGTTCCACAGAACAAATGTTTTTGCATTACATATTTAATTCAGTTATGATCTGTGGCCGACGACAGTGGCAACAGATATAAACCCCATAAATGACAAGATTAGTATCATTAGGTTAAGTTATTGTTTGGTTTGCAAAAAATGCTTGTTTAGATAAATAATAATATACTTATACTTAGAAACAAATTGAAATAAAAACTTTTACTACCCATGAAAGTAGAAATGGAAGATTTGGATGATTTTACAATTTGTGATTCTGTGGTAATTTATTGGTTATTTTAATATAAGCTTATATTAATCCGCATACTTCGTAGAATTCCCTTGTAGAAGGATGCAAACTACCAGTTCATATGAGGGGCACAGATGACTGGCGTAAGTTACAAAAGAATTACAGGAGCAACCTAATAATAACATATTATGTATCACTCAAATAATTGTTTTATTTAATTTTAGCTTTAGCTGAGTTGATAAGTATAAAGGAAGTTAGGGGAACAAAATGTTTTTATGTGCATTATGTTGACTGTAAGTATTTTGTATGCAGTAACAAATATTGGATTCTCCAATATATAATTTTCAGTCAACAAAAGGTTAGATGAATGGGTAACGGAAGAATTATTAGATACAAGAAAAGTCCATTTCCCTCGTAGAGATGGGACAAGCAATACTGGTGTATCTACTCCTAAAAAACTGCAATATAGTGAAGTTAATTCTAGGTAGTAGTGAAACTACTTCTATTATTTAAAATTTAAAGTGTACTGTGATCTTTATTTGTTTATTTATCTTAGACCATCAAGTCCAACAATAACTTCTGAAATTTTGAATGGAAGTGCAGTGTTAGCAGCAGCTTTACAGAAGAAAATCAATAGAAAAAGAAAGGGTCCTATACTGGAAAATGAGGATTCGCAAGATGGCCCTGTGCCTCCCACACCAGGACCAAGACAGTCAGGTAGTATGGTATCGCACCACGATGATATTGTGACAAGAATGAAAAATATTGATCTAATAGAATTAGGAAAACATAGAATAAAACCTTGGTATTTTGCACCTTATCCACAGGTAAATGAATATGTTTTATTATACTACTAATTAATATGGTTGCTTTATATTATTATTCAAGGAAATTCATATTGTATCAATAAATATTGGTTATTAGGGCTTGTTCAATTGGTTTCAGGAGATGGTTAACCTACCTTGCATTTACATATGTGAATTTTGTTTGAAGTACAAGAAGAGTAGGAAGTGCTTAGAAAGACACTTGATGAAATGCAACTTGAAACACCCACCTGGCAACGAGATTTACCGCAAAGACTATGTTTCATTTTTTGAAATTGATGGAAGAAAGAATAAACAGTATGCACAAAACTTATGTCTATTGGCAAAACTTTTTCTAGACCACAAAACTTTATACTACGATACAGATCCATTTCTTTTTTATGTAATGACAGTCTTTGATAACAGAGGATTTCATATTGTGGGATATTTTTCCAAAGAAAAGGAGTCTACAGAAGATTATAATGTTGCTTGTATTCTTACGATGCCACCATATCAGAGAAAAGGATATGGAAAACTACTTATAGAATTTAGTGAGTATACAGAGCCTAACTATTGATATTTTAGTTAATGCTTGTTGTCTTTTATAAACATGTTGAGCTCATGCCTTCTTTACTTCAAACTGTGAACTTTTTTTATTGTTTTATCTTTCAAAAATCGACAACCATCTAGTAAAACTAATCATATGTATTTAGACATAAATATGTCAGAGCTTTCGTTAACCCAAAAGGGACTTGGTACGTCCTTCAACATGCTCGAAGCTTGACATGAAATAACGTGAGGATAATGATTTATTCATAATTAAACCTAATTTTAATTTTTCTGTTGGGTTTGTTATTAAAGCATGTATTTTTAACCTATAATTTATATTTCCTTCAGTAGTTTGTTTTTCTGAAAAAAATTAGACTTTAATTCGTTTTCCATACGAAAATCTATTTCATTGGCACACTGCAAGATTGAAGTGTATATATAAGATTGTCAAAATATTTTGCATTTAGAAATTTTATGTACATTTAATAATAAAACAAAAATTTGTACAGTATACTGTTATTGATTATAAAACAAGTTGTCCATTCATATTCATTTGTTTGTAACGCTATAAACAATATTTTATAGGTTATGAATTGTCTAAGTTTGAAGGAAAAACCGGTTCACCAGAAAAACCATTATCAGACCTTGGCTTATTATCATATAGAAGTTACTGGGCTCAAACCATTCTGGAAATACTCATAGCTATGAAGCCCGTAGGTGATAATGAGAAACCTCAAATAACAATCAAGTAAATCAATCTGACAATGAAAAGGTTGCAAAATTTTTTAATATAATATTTTTTAGCGAAATATGTGAAATGACCAGTATTAAGAAGGAGGATGTGATCTCTACTTTACAAAATTTAAATTTAATAAATTACTACAAGGGGCAATACATTGTTACCTTAAATAAAGAAATAATTGAAAGTCATAGAAAAGCAATGGAAACTCGAACAATTAGGATAGATCCAAAATGTTTGCATTGGACTCCCAAAGATTGGGGAAAGCGAGCAAAGTGGTGAATTGTGACTACTTCGTAATCAATAAATATATTTGTCAAATTTTAATATTACATTCTTGAACTCCTCTGTAAAATTTTTACTTACCTGAATTCAATCAAGCTGTCTGTTTCATAAAAAGTATAGAATAGCAGTTTGGGTATAATAGTAGTAACCTTGTATCAAAGGATGAGAATATATCCTTGATTTGCTTTCAGTTAATCAAGGATAATTAAGTGTACTTAGTGTACAAATATTTAATATACATTGAAGTATACACAAATTAATGTAACTTTTTCATCTGAAAGATACCAGAAATGAAGTAAAATACTTATTTATACTAGAACAGCTTTATTCTCTGCAGAGTCTGTTACAGTCTGTAAAAGTAGTGTTTCTTTGATGTTTTACAAGAAGAAATCGTTGCAAGAGAAATCTGAAATGTTTCAGTATTTCAAAATACATTTAGATTGAAAGCACAAAATTAAAAAAATACTTTTATTAACTCAAGGAGCCTCTTTCAATCATTAAACAATTTTCGTTTTTGTAAAGTACTTATATATATATATATATATATATATATATATATATATATATATATATATATATATATATATATATATATATGAATAATGAATTTGGCAGAATTCATATGGATGAATTCTGTCAAATTCATTGTGTATTATAAAGGGTTGTTATGATACTGGAATAAATTCTTGCAGCATAGCATAGTGGATATTTTATAGAAGTCTCACATAACTATACAATTATCTAATTCATCCCATTGTTGCCTTATCAGTCTTAAGTTTCACTCTTATGATGCATACAAAAAAGATCTCAGGATCAGATATCTGAAAGTTAAAGAGTATTTGTTAATTTACTGCATAATTACAATATGGAATATAATTTCTTTATATTTATAAATATCAGTAATCTTAGGCCATCATAAGAATACAGTTCTTTTGGTGGAAACCGCAAAAGAATTTTGAATTCATCATGATTAACATTAAATGATTAGTTTAAAACCACTTTATAATTTTACGGAGTCATTCAAATAGTGATTTATTATTATTTAGGAGTTGTAATAATAACACTGACATTTCAAGATCGTACTCTTGATTCCTCTAATTATGGTATTTTTTATTATTTAAATGTTACAATTAAGAAACTAACAATCAGCTCATTGATATCGCTGTAATTGCTATTGTAGCATAGGAGTGTTGAATAATTGAAAATAAAAAAAAAAACTGAGTTTATAAAGTTATTATGTACTTTATAAGATTACAAAACACTTACCTTTTTAATTAGATTTGTGCCTGGAGAAGAATCAAAACAAACTTCTTTGTCTTATCATCTGAAACTAAAAATGTTGAATTAGCCCATGTTATAAAATACAATTTTATTTTTATTTGATTTTGATGAGTCAGTAGCTTTAAGCCGTCATTGAAACATAGTTTCTATGGTGGAAACCGCAAAAGAAAAAGTTATTAATCACTATAGGTTGATGCTATACATAAAATATCATCAATAATAATATACCTAATGTGTTATTTCTGTTGATATTTTGTTTTGTGTTTTTTTAAAATTATATTTGACTCTCAAGTAATCAGTGATGAAACAAGTATTCTTTAAAAAATGTTTATTCTTCAACTTTAGATACTTCAAAACAAATGTGAAAAAGTTATTTCAATCAGATTAGAATATACTTACTTATTAGTCTTGTATCTGAAGAAGAGCCATCACAAAATTTCTTCCACTTTTCACCTGAAAAAAAGAATTCAATTAACTATGTTATCAAACAAAATGATTTAATTTCGTTTGATTTCAATTGGTCAGTAGTTCTAGGCCGTCATTGAAACATAGTTTCTTTGGTGGAAACCGCAAAAGAAAAAATTATTCATCATGATAGATATATGATATACATAAAATTCAAAATTTAATTATATTTGATACTCTGTGATCAAACAAGTAATCGATAAAAAAATCGATAATAATTCTTCAGTTTTAGATACTTGAATACAAAAAAGAAAAAGTTATTTCAATCAGATTACAATATACTTACTTATTAGTCTTGTATCTGAAGAAGAGCCATCACAAAATTTCTTCCACTTTTCACCTGAAAAAAAGAATTCAATTAACTATGTTATCAAACAAAATGATTTAATTTCGTTTGATTTCAATTGGTCAGTAGTTCTAGGCCGTCATTGAAACATAGTTTCTTTGGTGGAAACCGCAAAAGAAAAAATTATTCATCATGATAGATATATGATATACATAAAATTCAAAATTTAATTATATTTGATACTCTGTGATCAAACAAGTATTCGATAAAAAATCGATAATAATTCTTCAGTTTTAGATAATACTTGAATACAAAAAAGAAAAAGTTATTTCAATCAGATTACAATATACTTACTTATTAGTCTTGTATCTGAAGAAGAGCCATCACAAAATTTCTTCCACTTTTCACCTGAAAAAAAAAATTCAATTAACTATGTTATCAAATAAAATGATTTAATTTCATTTGATTTTAATTGGTCAGTAGTTCTAGGCCGTCATTGAAACGTAGTTTCTTCGGTGGAAACCGCAAAAGAAAAAATTATTCATCATGATAGATTTATGATATACATAAAATTCAAAATTTAATTATATGCGATACTCGGTGATCAAACAAGTATTCGTTGAAAAAATCGATAATAATTCTTCAGTTTTAGATAATACTTGAATACAAAAAAAAAAGTTATTTCAATCAGATTACAATATACTTACTTATTAGTCGTATCTGAAGAAGAGTAATCACAAAATTTCTTCCACTTTTCACCTGAAAAAAAAATTCAATTAACTATGTTATCAAATAGAATGATTTAATTTTATTTGATTTTAATTGGTCAGTAGTTCTAGGCCGTCATTGAAACATAGTTTCTTTGGTGGAAACCGCAAAAGAAAAAATTATTCATCATAATAGATTCATGATATACATAAAATAAAAAATTTTATGATGCTAGCTGGATATTTCTTGTAAACTAATCATAGCATAATATTTGCACTTTTTCATTTCTTGTGAAAGATCTTACTGTAAGTTAACTATAAATTGTAGTGCAAAGTTGAATAAATTGACAAATGAAAACTTTAGAATACATTTTATTTTAAAACAGTCACATCACAGTCGAAACATATACACAAATTATTGAAAAATTGTCCTACCTTCATTAAACAAGAACCATCAGTGTTTGGCAAGATGACTGGAACATTAACAGCAAAATGATTACATAACTCAACAAAATCTTTATTTAACCTGAAACAAATTAAGATTCAATCAAAAGGAATGAAAGACCATGATCAAGAAAAGAAAATTTTTTCAAATATCAGAATTTAGAAACCATCATCGGAACAAAGTTCCTTTGGTGGAAACCGCAAAAGTAATAACAATTCATCATAAAGTTACTAGATTCATAAAATAAAGTGATTGAAAAATGTATAGAAAAAATTCTAGACAAAAATAATTTTAATCAATTACCTATTTAATGTTGCAGTACTCTGGCAATTTGGTCAGCATCACAATTGGCAATGATTACTATAGACTTTCACCACTGATCATCAACAGAAAGAAATACTTCAAAGTTAATAATATATGAGGACCTAAAATTAAAGGGAAAACAAAATTATTTTAGAAGCAACACCATTATTTGATATAAATATGCTTGAAAATATTATCAAGAATAGAGTTCAAATCACAATGTCTGATACTTTAGTGTAATTTGAAATATATTATTAAAGCTAAATTAAAAGTGATATTTGAATGAGATAAAACCACTCACCATCTCTCCAACACAGCAATAAAATATTTTAAAATCAAAGGTTAAAATGCAATAAACCATTAATGGAAGTCTCAAAACTTTGGTTTGTCACTGGAAAAGGTTCTTATAGCATATTTTGTAGTATTATAGAAAGATTTCTAAAAACAGCAACCTTCAATAACAATATATTACCTAACCTAGATTTCAATTCAGCAAATGCCAAATTATTCCATATTTTTTTCCCTCAACTCACACTGAAAATTTAGTTAACAGAGCAGGTGAAATATTCAACATAATCATCAAAGAAAATGTTGACTAATAAAAAGAAACTATCTGTTTTAATTTATATTTTTATAATATAAATTAAAAGTACAAAAATCACAGAATGTTAGTTATCTGCTGCGTGGGCTCCAGCTATAAGCTTATGATTTTTTGCCAAGTAGTCTGCAAATTCTTGGTAAGGAGTCTTTCCAAGTGGTTGTGGATCCCAAAGATCAGGAGTCAAGTAAGCATAGGTCTTAGCAATAGCCGCATAGGTTGCCTTAGCAAAGTTACCCAAAGTGCCAGTGGAACCTCTAGCAGATGTATAACAATCCTCAATACCAGCCATCTGCAATAGCTTTTTCGGTACAGGGGCAGAAACAATGCCTGTACCACGAGGTGCTGGAATCAACCTTACAGTAACTGAACCACATTTACCAGTCACCTGAAAATGATTTAACAATGATGAAACTGTAATTTACATGTGGTAGAGAATTTGAACTATAAGAAATCAGTAATTTTAGGCCTTCATTGGAACAATAAAGTCCCTTTAGTGGAAACCGCAAAAGAAAAAGTACTTCATCATGATTTATTTGATCCCATTTGCTTGAATTTTCTTGATTTATATATTCAAATTCTTTAAATTTTACTTTATACTTGGTTAATATTTTTCAAATTTCATTAACCTGATAAACTCAGTAACATAATCATAAGTTTCGACAATTACAATAATTACCTTGCATGGTACTGTATGAGGTTTACCAATTTTATTTCCCCAGTAACCTCTGCGTACAGGAACAACAGAAAGTTTAGCTAGAATGATCGCACCACGAATGGCAGTAGCAACTTCTTTACTGCACTTAACTCCCAATCCAATATGGCCATTACTGTCACCGATAGCAACAAATGCCTTGAAACGTGTTCGCTGTCCTGCACGTGTTTGTTTTTGTACAGGCATAATCTTGAGAACCTTAAAATCAAAAATAAATTTATTGTAGAACTAATGTAACATTATTTAATGTAATCGTGAGAAGAATATAAAATATCAGAATTTTTAAACCCTCATCGGAACAAAATTCCTCTGGTGGAAACCGCAAAAGTAATTAGTTAATCATCATATGAACTCAATAAATATAAAACAAAAAAGGTAAACCCAAAATAATGAATGTTACTAGCTACTACTCTCAGAATGAAGAACACTGATTTGCATTTCATAAATCCAGTTCAGAAATAGCAATAATTACCTCATCTTTCAAAGTGCTTCCCAAAAAGAAATCAATTATTTCAAATTCCTTGATGGGCAAGGAAAACAGATAAATTTGCTCCAGGTTCGATATTTTACCGTCCTTCACGAGACGTCCAAGTTTAGTTACAGGAATCCACTCCTTTTGGTCATCCTTACCACGTCCACGGCCTCTGCCGCGACCACGACCTCTACCTCTTGGGCCACCTCGACCTCCTGATCCACCACGTGAACCACCAAAGCCTCCTCGAAACCCACCACGTCCACCGGCTGGAGCTGCGTCCGCCATTCTGATATTAAAAATGAAACGGTCAATTCGTATAAAAATTATATTCTATACCAAAAACATTTTCTCAAAACACTTTAACACTCAACTCTGTTAAACAAACTTTGGAAAATATCGAATATGGCCGACAACAAAATGCATACCATATTAAATAATTTTTTCGCGAACAATTTTATCACAACGAAAATTTACACAATTCTAAAGTTGAAAGTGATTAAAAAATGTTATTGATTAATTGTACATATTACAAACGCCTATTTTAAATTTTAAAAAAATCATTAAAATAATATACGGAGTAGACTTACGTCTTATTCTTCCTTTGACGAAAACGGAAATGAGGGTAATTCAAGATGGATGGCCGTTATATACGATCCATCAACAAATGTGACTACAGAATATTCAATTAGTTTATTCTGTGGATTTGGCGTATCCCGACAACCAAATTCTGACGTCACACTGACTTCAAACTAGTAAGTTTATTAGTGTAAAATGCCATGAAAATATAATAATTTAGTGTTTTCTCGTTCTTGGTGAAAGAGTAGGAACTTTCATTTGAGTATTTTGTTTAAAGAGCCTGGCTTTTAAACAAATCATATCCGTTTGATCCGTTTCCAAGTTAATTTAATTGAAATATATATAGGAAAATATATGTAGCAGTCAGTGCAGACCATTACCTTAGAAAAATAAGAATTCTGCAATCATTTTTTAAATATTTCATATTTGAATTTGAACTAACCTTGCATAAAAAGCAATACCTAAATAAAACATTTTACTATTAATACACAAGTTATTATTAGTATCGGCTTTATTAGTGGCGATTACGAATGTCTATCCAAGAACATGATGAAAACTTCATAAAAAAATTGAAAATTCACGATATTATTATTATTTAACATTTCATTGTGAAAGTTTTGTCCATAGATCTGTATTTTTTTGGTATATATAGCATAATTCAAACATTTAAATTTGATATACACTGTTATTGTCATAAACGACGAAACAGGTCGTGTAATGATAATAAAAGTGTAATTTAGATTCGATTCGAGTGTCTGAATTATCCTATAGTTATTTTAGTGGATTTGTATTAAGTAAATGCCAATATATTTTTCAATGTATTTTTTTGGTTTTTTAATGTGTTCCTTATTTCGATAGCATAATTTAAATAATCATCGTTATCAAATGGACATGATACTTCTTTCATGTCAACTACTATATCGTGCAGCATTGTTATAGAAGGTATAACTTAGCGGAACCTAGAGTCATAACCTTAAGTAAGAAATCATCTTTTCCAAAATCCAAGAAGCATTTCCAGATATATCTAAATCGTAACACTTTCAAAATATAGGGCAAAAACAAGACATGATAGAGTAGTCAGAAGTTTGAAGCTGCTAAATCAACATTTATTACCAACATAATAGTACGAGATCCGACTGCAGAATTAGTGCACTCATCGAGTGTTTGCTAAAAAACAAATTTTTAGACATTATTTATGATTAGGAAAATATATATCTACCAAGTTGCCTATCAAAATGTGGCCGCTAATATTTTTAATTAAATTATTGCAAATCGATTTTTCGGAAAAAATTTCATTCGCTTGTTTTTTAAATAAAATATCGTCCACTTTACGGCAATATACATAAAGACTGTGAAAAATCACGGTTGCCATTGCGCACGTGGCCGCACCTCTTCGCAGCCAGGAGTAAACAGGTATAATTTTGATACGTTTATACGTTTATAACGTACGTTTATTATTTATACATCAAATTAAAGCTAATATTTTTCTGCTTATGATGATATACGGTTGCTTAATTAAATCTGTCCGCAAATAAGGGTTGCTGCCTGTTAAAGATGGTAAATATTTAAGATAGAGTGAAAGAGAGCTTTCGCGTAACGTCATTAGTCAGACGAGGATAGTGATTGCCAGCTGTGCGACACTTTAAAGCCACTGCGCACGCGTCGAATGCTAGTGTTCTCAACCACCGGCTCAAACAGCAGTAGGGACTACTTAATAAATACTCCAAAAGAAATATTTTAATTTTTTTCAAAATGTCAATTATAAAAATTGCATCAAAAATTTTTTATTGGTGAAAAATTAAACCAAGGTCCCTTTGTAAAAGTAAATTTTTTTGTGCAAGTACAGTTTGAAAAAATATGTTTCATTCAAATATTCAACACATGCATACATATTAATTAAATATTTAAGGAAATTAAAAATTTTAAAAATGTATTTTATAATTCCGTGACTCTTATTTAGAAATCTGAATCATCGGAGCTTTCACTTATACTATTATCGCTGCTATCACTTTCATCGCTACAAATATCAGAATCGTCGTCATTATTGGAAGATTTGTTCACCGAGTCACATAGCACACTCTCAACTTGCGCTGGAGTTGAGTCTCCCTGGAACCATGTTGGTCTTAGAAAACCATCTAACAGCAGCCAACCATTATTTTGGGCGCTGAACTTGATGCAATCCGACTCAGTGGCATTTAACCACATCGAATTAACAAAGATTGTCCGCAATTATTTCTGTTTCAACGATTTCCAGCACGGTGGAATGTGCGTTGAGTCGAAACCTTTAACTCTTTTCATAAATTTTTCAGTATTTAGTTTTGAAGCGTACATTTTGTTAAATAAAAAAAATTTCGCAGCATTTACACTTTGGCACTTTGGGACTCCATATATAAGGCACGTAAACTCTTGGATTGCATCAATTTTTGTTTCATCAAAGATGTCATTGGGATCTGTCAAAGACGCAAAAACGAGTTGAATCTGTGGGTGCTTAATAAAAACATTCAAGGGCCGAACTTTTCCTTTGCTGAAGAATGCAGCCGTGTAGTCGCACCCCGTGTATGCGTGGAAAGCGGGAAGAGCATGGCATAAAGTTGCGCCTAATTTTATTGATAAGTCCGTACAGTTTATGTAAACTTCGTCCTTATTATTAATTTTTTTTGAAGTACTGTTCAGTTGAGAACACTAGCATTCGACGCGTGCGCAATGGCTTCAAAGTGTCGCACAGCTGGCAATCACTATCCTCGTCTGACTAATGACGTTACGCGCTAGCTCTCTTTCACTCTATCTTAAATATTTACCATCTTTAATAGGCAGCAACCCTTATTTGCGGCCAGATTTAATTAAGCAACCGTATATCATCATAAGCAGAAAAAAAATTAGCTTTAATTTGATGTATAAATAATAAATGTACGTTATGAACGTATAAACGTAACAAAATTATACCTGTTTACACCTGGCTGCGAAGAGGTGCGGCCACGTGCGCAATGGCAACCGTGATTTTTCACAGTCTTTATGTATATTGCCGTAAAGTGGACGATATTTTATTTAAAAAACAAGCGAATGAAATTTTTTCCGAAAAATCGATTTGCAATAATTTAATTAAAAATATTAGCGGCCACATTTTGATAGGCAACTTGGTAGATATATATTTTCCTAATCATAAATATGCCTAAAAATTTGTTTTTTAGCAAACACTGTATGAGTGCACTAATTTTGCAGTCGGATTTTAGACTATAATAATTGCGGCAAATAGGAAGGTATTTTACACATTTTAAAAACGTTAAAAGAAATTATATCGTCATATAACGATAAAAGAGTGGCTTTCAAAATAAAATATTATATACTTTTGGAAAATATGGGCATTGAACACTGTCATTAAAGGTAACTGTTAGTTTTGTATAATGTACCATATATTCAACACTTGAAAAGCAAAAATTGAAAAGCAAGACAGAAAAGACGTAATGATAAAAATAATAATAATAATAATGATGAGTCTTTATTTTCCTACAGGTACATACACACAGTTACAGGAAATATTCATAAAAATATATACAGTATTAACACCTAATGATATAATGCAAATGTTTAAAAAATGATTATCAATAAATAAAGTAATTATAATTAATAATGGACAATAAGAATATGGGTTATTTCAGAGTTCACTATATATGAAAAGAGTCCAAGTAATGAAAGACCAATGAAAGCAAATGAGTCACTATTGATATTGCATTTGTCAGACACATCCTCGAATAGCGAACACATATATCTAATGGGCGATTGTACGAGAGAATTAGTTTTCGGAGTACTCAATGAAATAAATTGACTTGAATGCGAACATTGTCTAGAAACATGAAATTCAGAAGAGCCAATTAGGGTAGGACAGTATTTACAACGATGTAAGAGGTTATATAGAAACTACAGAGACAACAAGTCCCTGCCAACTTCGAGTGATTTACTTCCAAACCTGTTTAACAGATCAGTTTGGCTATATCCTCTGGCCGGATAAAAGTGATCTTCCCTCCAAATTAGATATTTGAGAAATTTTCGTTGTATCGACTCTAAATGATTTTTATGATAATTGTAATTGGGACGCCAAATCATACATCCTTACGCAGTCCTCATATGTTTCGATTTTGCGATCCCGAAATGGCTGTATATACATATTACTTATGACCCTCAAATTGTACAAACTGTGTTCGATTATTAAATAAATAACACTGAATTAGGGAAACTAGATCTTTGGAGAAACTTGACTTGGCTTTCAGTTTGTACAACATAACTTTATGATTCATTTGATTAAATGCTTTCAATAAATCGGTATATGCAACATCTACCTGACTCCTTTCATCAAGATTCTTTAACACAAATTGTGAGAACGTTACAAGGTTAGTCATGCAAGATCTATCGGACATGAATCCGTGTTGCTCAATCTTCATTTAGTTTCTTACTTTGGGATAAATATTATTAAATACTATTATCTCAATTAATTTTGAAAAGTTGTAAACAATACATATAGGTCTATAATTGCTGATAACCCTTGCAATACGAAGTTCATAGAAAAAATTAAGACTGTATTGGAGAATTAGAATAAGACTTACCAAAGAAATGATTCAAGAATGAGAAACAAATCTTGAATATATATATATATATATATATATATATATATATATATATATATATATATATATATATATATATATATATATATATAACGGGAAGTATAACGAAGATGCTTTGGTCACAATGGGACTCATTAGTTGTCCAAAATGGACCGCTAAAGCACAAAAGAAACCTTCATTCAGATAGATCCTCTAGGAAATGCAAGTGGAATCACACCGCATTTAAAAAAGAAAAAAACCATTGTGAAAAGTAGAGATAGATTATTGAATCTCTTGTCATGATATTGTGGAATTTTGGTGCAGAAAATGTTGGTGGAGTCGAACAAGAAAATAATGGCAAGAAACCCTGCAATATAGAACCATCATTAGAAAAGAAGAAATACTTCTTCTGGGATCCAATCCAGATGAATTGTAGACAAGATCTGATTTGCTCGTACAATTTCCAGCAAAACGATAAAGAAGCGCCAAGCTCAAACGTATATCGAGATAGAGTTCATATAAGTAGTAAAAATAAATAGATTTTGTTGTCCACAGGATCCAAAATAATGATGGAACCCACCTCAAACTGATCCCTTTGAACGAATTAAAGAACTGCCACTCTGTAAGTATATCTGAAGTATATATGTATATTTATATATATGTATATATATATATATATATATATATATATATATATATATATATATATATATATACTATATATTCTTATAATAGAAGGAAGTATATCTGATTGAGACTGAATTTAGGTGGGGGCAGTACTACGAAAGCTGGTAATTCAGAGGTGGTATTTTCTTCAATTGGTTATATTTTAAAAGCCCTATGGTTTGAGCAATACAATCATTTAGAAATGGATCATTCTAAAGTAATTAAGTATGTAGGAAGAAGTTTGAAGGTACAAGTATGTAGTGTAGCAGTCGCAGAATATATCGTAAGATGACGAAGAATGTTCTGTAGTAGCCGTTATGAGTTCAGTTCACTTTCACTATATTCAGTGTAAGAGTATATACTGGATATATAATATACCCTTCCAAGTAAAGATCGACCAGTTCTGGTCTGGCTCATGCGCAATGAGTGTTCATGCAAAGTAGGACTGTTAGTAAAGTGTGGTTATTGGCGTACCCATACTTTGACTCTATTCTGTATCGGCGAACAAGTATCGATACTCGGTATCGATTGAAAAGGAAAATATCGATAACTACTCGTATCGAATCAGTTTTGGAAAATTTAGAGTAGAAATCGTAACAAGTAGTGGTATTCTTTATTGATGAGTACAAAATTTTAATTATTTATGGAAAAATATTTTATAGAGTTCAAGACAATTGGATAATCGTAAAACGCTGTCTGATAATTTTTACAAAAACTCAAATTCAAGAGGTTTGTTCCAACCCCATTAGAAAATGTTCACTAAAATATTTCGCTGTTGTAAAAATGTGAACCAACAGACAATTTACGAATTGTAACAAAACTACTGGTTGGTGTTCCAGGTACATCATTCTAGGGGTGATCGTACAATCATTTCTAGGGGTGAAATAACACACCTTTGAGGTATCGATACTTTTACTGATACATGGTATCAATTTTTTAAAAATGGTTCAAATGGGAAAGTGACATAGGCAGACTGATCTGGGTGCTTTTGGCCGATACCAATCCGATACTCAATTTCAAAGAACCTATACTAAAAGTACTTGGAATTAGAGAAGAGTTTTGCTACAAGTTTAGCGTTCGGCGGGTGAATTCCAATAGCAAAATTTACAAACCAACAACCAATTCTTAAACACCACTTTTCTGTGAATATGTCTATATCAATATTGTAATTCTACAAATACAAAGGACGAATTTAATCGCATGGCCTCATCAAAATTATTTCTAAATATTTCATAAATCACTAACATGGATTCATTCATTCCCATCACAATTTTTTACCTAATATTAATATAATTTAAGGTCAAAACCAAATAACATGAAGAAGAATGACCAAAACAAAAGAGCTAAAATGGATATTGACGTTTGATAGATTGATTCTAGATAAAGTACATCTACAGTTGTTCTAGAATAAGTTATCAGTTAAGTTTATATTTGTAAGTTTGAAAATATTACCAAATTTGTTTTGTATGGTATTCGTTTAGTATTCTAAAAGTTATGAATGACGATGAATACGATGAAAACGATTCAAATTCAAAATATTCACATGAGCAGAAAATAGTTGCTGCAGTATGGGTTCACGAGAAGGAATATAACAACCAAACCTGGAAAGATATTCACAAAAACTTTATGATAAGGTTCAATACAAAACCACCTAATAGATCTACCCTATTAAATTGGGAGAAAAAGCTTTTTCAGTTAGGTAATGTAGATGACAAAGAGAAATCAGGTAGGCCTTTGTCAAGGTTGATGCATGTTCCTTACGTTAAAGCCTCATTAGAGGAATCACCAAGGTTATCACTTCGAGAACGATCCAAAATTCTGGGTCTACCTCGCACAACATTATTAAAAATTATAAGAGAAGACTTGAAAATGGAATTTGAACCTGAGCAAGATGAAGATGAACAACCTTCATTTAATAAGAAGCATGCTCCATATACTGCTGGACAATGGAAGAAAAGAGAAGAAACAGTTGTTAAAGAAGATGAAGAAGGACCTAATGACATTATGAGAACATTAGAACATAATCACGGGTATATTCCTATTGTAGAAACTTTTTCTTCATAATATAAAATAAATTTGTCATTGAATTTCCTTCATTAAGTGCAAAAGTAGAAGATTAAAGTGAACGAATAAACAAGTGCCATCTACTTCTATCCAAATTTTTTATGGGTAGATAAACGATTGGTGTATTTTTATATTTCAGATTTATAAATAAGGTATATTTTTTATTGAATTCAATTGTGCATGAATTTTATTTTTATTCATCTACATAAGGCAGATATTATTATTGTTGAATTTGTTATATTATTATTTATTATCACAAATATGTAAATATTCAGATTGGTGAATTAAAACCAATAATATATTCAATAATATATATTAAATTAAATTTGGGTCCATTTTTCCATAATACATATCACCAAGAAATAAAAATATCTAGATTCATGTCTAACAGGAATTACATAATGGTACTTATACAATATATTTACTTACTGAAGGTCACTTGCATACGATAAATAAATTAAATGAAGCACTTCTGCACACAAAAAATAGATCAAAGCATCTGACCTGAGCTTTAACATTTTGATTCACACTATTATTGCTTTGAGTAAACCTGGTATTGTTAAAATAGAATATATATAAATTGGAGCAAACCTGCCAACATTATTGAACGACAATGAAGGCTATAGCTAATTGATTTAATTATTTTGGAGGGTAGCAAATACCAATTTTGTGCTAACTCAAAACTAACAGTCATTATCAAATCTTGGAGAACAGTCACAAAAGTTTACAAAGATTGATGAAGCTGAGAAATTAAAGACTTCTTTTAAAATTACTATGAATTTAAATATCAAAATGAATATAAATGTATAAAGTTGCGTTACTATAGCTTCGAATTAAACTTTCATCGTTAGGAGTTTATGTAAGACTAAAACTAATATCTTTATATTTTGACTATAAAGCTGTAGTATCAAACAATAAGGACTGGGTACACCTAGAATCGTATAACTATAACGCCCCTAGAACATGGTGGGAATTTGACCCTGCACCACCAGAAAGCATTATAAGGTCGCTATACCGTTCGTCTACTGAGTCTCCAAGTTACTTTTTAGAATTACCTTATAAAATCCGTTATTACAAAAAAAATTAAAAAGTAACAGATCAGCCTGTTCCTTCGATATATTCATGTTTTCATATTGAAAGGCTAATATAATTTCTAAATTAAAAGTGAATTTCTAGGAATTCTGAATAGTTTGAAGTTTTGCTTTTTTGAATCGTGTTTAATTCTTACAACAAAATAGCAAAAACGAATGATTCAAAGTCATATCTATCTGTATCTATCTTCAAATTGCTTTGAATGGGAATGTTAATTATGTGAATGGATTTAAGGTTATTAAAAACCTTAAATATTTTGATTTATTGTTTATTAAAAGTATTTGAATCTTACTACTTTCTAGTTGAAACATAATCATCTTAGTTTCAGTCTTAGAGAAGCGTCTCAGGATGAAAGTGTAGTTTGAAACTGTAATGACGCAACTCACTACGTTTGTATTCATTTTGATAGCTAAATACATAGACATGTAAAAACAGTATTTCGTTATGTTAAACTAAGAAAAAATAATAACCTATACAGTTCAAGTTTCGAAAGGTAAGATTTTATAAATAAAAATTGTTACATGTTTTTCATTGCTGGCTAATTTAATGTATAAAAAATTTACACAAAATCGAAAGAGTGTATGCTTTTATATAATCATTTTTTCGGGGCCGATAGGTCGTGGTCGACTGAAAATACTTTTTATGTCCCTCATCTTCATTTGCTAGAGACATCCTCGTTGATATCGTTCAAGCGGCTACTGATTTGACGCATTAGTATATAAGGCATAATATACTTAATACAAGGCATACACACGTACGGTAATGGACGATACAAAATTATTTTGCAAGATTAGTTTGTTTTCAGTTGACCATGGCCAATGAGCCCAGTAAGAAAGAGTCTCAACGAGTTTCAACTTTAAATCTATGAGATTTAATCTATGTTGATTTTCACTCATTTTTCAATGTATGAATTATCCATTAATTCGATAGTTTTTGATAGAATGACTGTCAAATTTTGAGATTTCAAATATGGATATAACCGAAAAGATTTCAAAATATTTTTGGTTCTTTTCTTTGATGCAATTTAGAGAATAAAAAATCATTATCATTCTAAAAAAATTAACGTAGAATTACTATCCGTGGTATTGCTGAATAAAACTTTGCTTATTATACACTCATTGATCACATGATAATCAAATGCCTAACTGAAAAGACAACATATTTGAGTTTTGATAATGTAAGATAACAATTTAACATATAAAGTAAATTTTTATACTCCTCGAGTATAAACATATTTTGAACGAAATGTTCAAGTTGAGACACAAATTTCAAGAGCATAAAAAAACAAAAACTAAGTAATGCTTGCATATAAACAAGCATCTAAAGAAAAGTTCTGTAATTTAACTTAAACCACACGTGCGATATTTGGTCAAAGCTAATTTGATTTCCATAGTAACATTTTCTATATTCATATTCCCAAAACAAAGATTAAGATATACACATAAGATATAAAATTTGTTCATAATTTTTCCGCAATGAGTGCATTAATTATGAAATCAAAGCGAACGACCTTAAAACAATATGCATTGTAGGTTCCAATTATGCAGAAGAAATTAAAGAGGTCCGTAGCCGCGGTCCACTCTTTCATATTGCTGTCGTGATCACATCATATTGTGTATATTTTTATAAATTCTCTAACATTCATCTCTTGAAGGATAATGGAGGCATCACATTGTACATAGCCAGTTCTGCTATATTTTGATTAATTTGTGAACAAATTTATCTATATTGACAAATTTAGACTATATTGACTTGGATTTTATTCATTAAAATTAAATAAAAAATATTTCACTAATCGATTAGGCCGATACTTAATAAAAATTTAACCACATAATTTGAAAAACTAAGTAATTTGTAATTTTCACTTTAATTCAAACTGTAATGTGAAAGGAAGTTGCAAAATCCTTCTTTAAACATTCAGTAGGATATTGCAACATATTTATTATAACAGCTAGATATAAGTATTCAAAACAATAATTAGGAAAGACAATTTAACGCAATTCTGCACATCGGCAGAATTGCATTTATTGCAGAATTGCATTAATAGCATAATTTCAATTCCAACAAAGCATTATTAGAGATGACATACATTCATTCTATGTTCAACGACAGATCGAACATGATGTAAAATTACAGCAATGTGACAACTGGCTTTTTCTTAACCCGTCATCGGGAGATGACATTACATGGCGATCCTGCCAGTGCCTTTGGGGCCATGATATCAAGGTGTACCTGAGCTGATGTAATAATGGGCAATAGCCAACATAAGCAGGAAGAGATAATAGTGGAAGCTGCAGGCTCGGGAAACAACCAAGCGGTAGAGTCAGCTACACAAAGGATAGATAGGACGGAATGGTTAGTGATGGTACACGTTTGTATCATCGCTATAATTGTGGCTGTTATGGGATGGAGGAAAATAAAAGCAGCCCTACGAAGTGTGACTAGACAAGAAGTCCGTAGCAGCGAAATGGGAAGATCAAGACAACAGCTGGACGACCGAGTCGACGTCTGGGAGACAACAAAGGGATGTGTGCAGTTGAAGTGCGTGAAGTGAAAAACAAGGGGTGCGAAATGAAATATCTTCAGGAGAAATCTATCAGAAACTCAACAACGACTTAACGACATTTAGAGACAACTTAAGAAAAGACAATACAGCAAGACGGACCGATGAAGAAGTAATTAATCGTAAGTTTAAGGATTAAGAGACACGGGCGACTGATCATAAAATAATGACTGAACAATTTAATTTCAGAACGGCATCTAGTTTGCTTCCCAAACTAGATGGAAAAATTGAAACGATTCATCATTTAATTGAGGGCATAGAATTATATGAATCTGCATTAGATCAAATTAATAAGCCATTATTAGTAAATTACGTTTTGAAAGCATGCATTGGACATGTGGAAAAAATTAGATTGAAGCAGTCATACAATAGCGTAGATGAATTAATTGCCGATATCAAAACTCATTTTCTTACGAAACAATCTGCATCAGCACTTGCGGCACGATTGCAAGCCTGTCAGCAAGGCAGCACGGATATAGAGGAATACGGCAGATCAATTGAAATACTTATGTCAGAACTAACAATTGCTCAGGCAGGTAATGATGCCCGAGCGCTAGAAATTTTCAAAGGCGCCAACGAAAAAATAGCAGTAGATGTTTTTGCAAGAGGAATCAAAAATTTCGAAACAAGAACAATTATAAAGTCGCGAAATTTCAATAAATTAAGCGATGCAATAAACGCCGCGAAGGAAGAAGCGGTGTTGCATCAGCAAAACGCGTCAGTTCTACATTTTAAAGATCAGTACCGTGGCCAAGGGGACCAAAAGGAAATTATCCTTCTCGTAGATACGGGGGCGTCAGTTAGTGTTCTATTCAAAACTTGTGTCAATCAAAATGAAAAGGTGAACAAAGAAAATACTATAAAAATAAATGGTATCTCAGGGTCAACGGCAGCGAGCGGCACGGTTAATATTTCATTGCAAGTTGGCAAAAATGATATAAAACATACATTTGTAATTATAGAACCATTTAACTATGCTATCGACGGTATATTGGGTTCAGATTTTTTTGAAAAGTATTATGCATCAATTGATTATAACAAATATGAACTGTCTTTTTATTTCAAAAATTTGCATATATGTGTTCCAATGGAAACAAAAGATAGCCGGGTCATCAATGTACCACCGCGATGCGAAATCATTGCGTACCTTAAAACAGAGCCCCCAGGAGACCAAATCATTTTACCGGAAGAAATTCAAAAGGGAGTTTTCATAGCAGGCGTACTAGCGCGTCCATGCGAAGGAAACTTTCCCGTTCGAATTTTGAATACAAATATAGAACCAGTAACAATCAGAAATTTTAAACCACAAACCATAAACGCAAACGAATTTCAGATTTTATCTTTTCAAACTGAGGATCAAACGGTGGAACGCATTGACACAGTACTTAAATTAATTAGTAATAAGCATTTAAATACAGAAGAATATAAATCGTTGGAGCACATATGCGCAAAATTTGCTGACGTTTTTCATTTGCCATCTGACCCACTGACCGTGACTAGTGTCTATAAACACGACCTTCAATTAGAAAATGCCGTAACACCAGCGTATATTAAGCCATATCGGCTACCTCAAACACAAAAAGCAGAAATCCAATCTCAAATCGGAAAAATGCTGAATGACGGTATTATAGAACCAGCAAGATCAGCATGGTCGGCACCATTGTTAATTGTTCCTAAAAAACCAGACAATAACGGTGTTCGGAAATGGAGGGTTGTCATTGATTATAGGATGTTAAATAAAAAGATAAAAGATGACAAGTTTCCATTGCCAAATATTACCGAAATACTAGACTCATTGTCAGGAGCAATTTATTTTTCACATCTTGACCTGTCACAAGGTTATTATCAAATCGAATTAGATCATAAAAGTCGACCTTGTACTGCTTTCACGACAAACACAGGTCAATACCAGATGACAAGGTTACCAATGGGCTTGAAAATAAGTCCTAGCGTTTTCTCGAGGGCTATGACAATAGCAATGTCGGGATTAAATTACGAAAGCTGTTTTGTTTATTTAGACGATCTCATTGTGTTCGGGAAAAATTTGAAAGACCACAATACAAATTTGGTAAAAGTTCTGCACAGATTACGAAAAGTAAATTTAAAATTGAATCCAAATAAGTGTGAATTTTTGAAAAAAGAGATTTTATATTTAGGTCATATAATATCAGCTAATGGCGTTTCTCCAGATCCAAGTAAAATAGAAGCAATCAAAAAATTTCCGGTACCACTCGATGCACAGTCAACTAAAAGATTCGTCGCTTTCGCAAATTACTATCGAAATTTTATTCCAAATTTTGCTAAAATTGCGACGCCACTAAACTACTTAAGTAGAAAAAATGTAGAATTTCAATGGACACCCGAATGTCAAAACGCTTTTGAAACAATAAAGGAAAAATTAATCAAACCACCGGTTCTACAATACCCAAATTTTGAACCAAGTAATACATTTGTTTTAAAAACAGACGCTTCAGGCTTTGCCATAGGCGCAGTTCTGTGTAATGAGAACGATAGACCCATTGCGTATGCCAGCCGAACTTTGAATAAGGCGGAAATAAATTATTGTACAATCGAGAAGGAATTGTTAGGAATCGTTTGGGCAGTGAAACATTTTAGGCCCTATCTTTACGGACGAAAATTCATAATACAAACGGATCATAGACCTTTAGTTTATCTTTTTGGAATGACGAACCCCTCAAGCCGTCTAACAAAATTTAGATTAACGCTAGAAGAGTACGATTTCGTAATACAGTACATTAAAGGAAAAACAAATGTAACAGCAGACGCGTTATCGAGAATCGAAATTCCTAAAGAGGAATTACGTAAATTATCAGTTACAGTTGTGGAAAATGTGAATATAGTAACGAGAGCACTCACAAAATTAAAAATCGGTGAAAACGTGACTAGGGCTGATCACCCCGGAATCGTAGAAATACTAAGAAAACCGAAAAATTCGACAGAATTAAAAGCTCTGGACGCAGAGACTTTTGATGAATTGAAAAACAATAAGCAATTTAAATTTAGTAATGAAAATTTTATGTTTGATGCAACGTTGCCAATTATTTATTGCAAATGGAGTAATTCTCGTCCAGCGTCGGATCTTCGAGCGATGTTGGGGGATCTTCAAAATATTTGCAATCAGTTCAATATTTATGAACTCATTATTACTAAAGAAAATGAATGCGCATTCGAATTAGTTAAAGAAATTGCTAAAATGTCGAAATCCTTCAAAGGAGCAAATATAAAGATTTCAATTTTAAATAAAGTGAGAACTATAAACGAGCTAGAAACGAGACAACTAATATTAAACGATTTTCACATTTTGCCAACCGGCGGTCATTCGGGCATAAACAGAATGTTCAACAATATTAAAAAACGGTATTACTGGAGAGGACTTCGTGAAGATGTGGTATCTTTTGTACATCGGTGTGACGAATGTCAACGGTATAAGCATTCACAGCCTCATACCGAAAATTTAAGAATTACATCTACGGCAACGGAAGCATTTCAAAAGGTTTTCTTAGATTTAGTAGGTCCTATTGAAATGGATAGCGAAGGTAATAAATATATTTTGACAATACAATGTGACTTATCAAAATTTGTTGAAGCTTATCCTTTACCTAATAAAGAGACTATTACGGTAGCTAAATCATTTGTTGAAAATTTTGTTTTAAGATATGGAGTACCGAAAGAGATTGTTACGGATCAAGGAACGGAGTTTATGTCTACACTTTTTAAAGAAAGTTGCAAAATTTTGAATATTAAGCAATTGAATTCTACAGCATATCACCACCAGACATTGGGTGCATTAGAAAACTCGCACAAACATCTAGGCGCTTATTTAAGAATTCAAACAGCGCAGTACCAAAATGCTTGGAGTAGTTGGTTACCCTTTTGGTGTTTTTCTTATAACACAACGGTGCACACAGAAACCAAATATGCTCCATATGAGCTAGTATTCGGTCGTGTACCGACACTTCCATCAAATCTAAGTGAAACAATTGATCCGCTCTATACTTTCGACGATTATCCTCTAGAACTAAAATATCGAGTGCAACAAGCAAATGCTGACGCGAGGGAAAAATTGATAACTTCGAAAGAAAAACGAAAAGAAAAATATGATCAGTCTCGTAGTACTCCTTCAATTAGTTATAAGCAAGGTGATTTAGTGTTAATAAAGAACGAACCGCAAAATAAGTTGCAAGAACTCTATAAAGGACCTTATAGTGTAATAGAAGAAAAGACTCCAAACTTAGTAATAAGGGTAGGTAAAAACCAAGTGATTGTTCATAAAAACAGAGTGAAACATTATTACAGATAAGTTGAAAGACTGAAACAGTGTAGATTTTAGAAATTATCTGTAAGTTAGGTAAGCAGAATACTTATATCGAAAAAAAAAAAAAATTATACCTTCAGACATAGCTAATTGTTAATAGTATAGTTTCGAAAATTTTTTTTTTTTCAACCACCGGGGGAGGTGTAATGTGAAAGGAAGTTGCAAAATCCTTCTTTAAACATTCAGTAGGATATTGCAACATATTTATTATAACAGCTAGATATAAGTATTCAAAACAATAATTAGGAAAGACAATTTAACGCAATTCTGCACATCGGCAGAATTGCATTTATTGCAGAATTGCATTAATAGCATAATTTCAATTCCAACAAAGCATTATTAGAGATGACATACATTCATTCTATGTTCAACGACAGATCGAACATGATGTAAAATTACAGCAATGTGACAACTGGCTTTTTCTTAACCCGTCATCGGGAGATGACATTACAAAACATAACAATATTGTTTCGCCAACACAATGGAGTCATCAGATGTAGATGATAAACTGATGAAGCCACCACTGTGTTGGAGAAACAATATTGCCATGTTTGACTGAATTAAAGTGAAAATCACCAGCTACTTAGTTTTATTCAAATTATGGAAAATATTTCTTGTGACAAAAATAGCCATTCAGTTGATAACGTAGCTTTCACATCCACTATCACCTTATATCAAAAGTTTAACTTGTTTGAACTTGTACAAATAGACGAATTCCATTGTTGAAGAAACTACCTTTTCTTTTTAAGGATTTAGAGTATATTAGCTACCACCATCAGGTTTTTTGAACATATCAATAGGTGTATTTACGACATAATAACAAATTCATTATTACACTTTAAATTTTCCAGATTCGACATTAAAACGCTCTTGAAATTTGCTTAATCATTAATAGAATAGCATGCACTTCTCATGAAAAGAAAAATTTAATTATATATTCCGAAATTAATAATTTTTATTCACTTTTAACTCAAAGTGAGTAGTGTATACATCTTTTGGACCCTACAAATAAACACAATATATACTCCATTCAGTTTCATTTTGAATGCAAGTACGCCTCACAAATCACCTATACAACTGAAACAAATTATCATTTCCTCATTAATAAATTTTCATTTATATTTGCAATATATTGATAAATATTTATTCATCGATTGTCAAATTTTGAGTTAAATGCCAAGGATACCATTTATTGCTCAAGTTTTAAATAATCAAAAATATTTTTCTATGAACTGAGCCTACCAGCCTCCAAGACATTTAAAAAAAAATGAATGGAATACCATTTATTGCTCAAGTTTTAACTAATCAAAAATATTTTTCTATGAATTTAGCCTACCAGCGTCCAAGACATTTTTAAAAAAATGAATGGAATATCAATGGAATTCAGTGAAATTTTTCTTCCATAAAAAAAATTGGTTCTTTCATTATAGAAATAATATAGAGAAAGATGCACAAATTATGAACTTTCTGAGATGGTCCATAGATTCAAAAAGAAAATAAGTATATACTAAAAATACTTTATCAGAAAATTAGTCAAGAGATTTATCATTGATCCATGTAACAAAAACAGAAGTTTGGTTACAATCTGTGATAAAAGGTAAGTACCCAATAAAAACGAATATTATAAAATAAATTAATATATTTCAAACAAAAACGAACATCATTTTGTCAGTCCAAATTCCATATATAAGTATGTATATTATATATTGTGTGAGTTAAGTATTCCTCTTGAATGAACATACTTCCACAATTGCCTTTGAAAAAATTTAAATAAAAAGTAATTTTCTGATGAATTGACTATTCATTTGCCTTCTACTGAAAAAAATATTCCAAGAGAGCATAGTTGAAATATTTTATTATTTGAAAGACCAGCATATTTCATTAAAAACATTTCAAAAAGTATAAAAATAAGAGTAGTTGAGGAGAATAATGTATCTTTCAGTAAATAAATTCAATATGATCGTTATTGTAAAATATTGGACAAAAAATTGAGGTCAGATTATTAAATAAATTGTAAAAATGCGAATAAAAGCATAGAAAATGTGAATAAGAACCAAAAATACATACATCCGAAATGTAAGCTTGTAATTTGGAAAAACTTTGTATCTCAGATTCATAAAACTTTTCACTGTATAATTTAATTTTGTGGACATTTTCTTTTTTCTAATCAATGATTTACTTAGATTCTAATTGAATTTTCACCAAACACAAAATACTATAGAAATAAAATTATCAACAAGTTGAAATGAAACAAATTAAAAATGTGAACAGTAAAAATTTAATTTTATTTGGTCCCTAAATTTTGCTCAAAATTTGATTCTTCATTGAGAAAGGCAAAATAATGTTTTTCACAGAATAAGTCACAAGATAGCACCAAAAATTAAATGCATTCAGCATAGTTTGTAACCAAACTTTTGTTTTGCACATTTAAGCAAAATTTTACTATTCGTAAATAATGAAGCATTTGATATAATTCTGAAACATTTGCCAATGTTTTGATAATTGTGTGAAAAAAGAATAGAAGTATAGGTACTTAAATGCAAGAAAAATAAATGCTACTGTGCATTATTGATTCAAAAGTCTTGATGAAGTTATCTAATAAAATATAGAAAAAGAATTGAGCATAACACATGTGATGTTCTTTTGAGTCTTGCTATTTGACTAGATGTTGGTAATTTATTTCTTGAAAATGTAGAGTATGCTCTATTATCAGAAAATGATATGTCTCTTGGTGATATAAATTTTGATTTGAAGTAAAACTTTTGATTTTCAATATTGCAAATTGTCTAAAATTTCATTACAACAGGTAGAATGATGACTGCAATAAATTGCAAGTTTATGGAAAGTAATTAGTAAAATTTTACTTAATAATAAGGTGCTATAATATATTTATAATTCATTTAATTGGCATGTCTCAATAATTTTCCAAAATACTTAACAAAAATAATAAAAACAAGTAATACACAAATATTGTGAGTTGCCCTTAAAACTTCTTTCAGATAAGATAAACTGTCTAGCAATGATTCATTTTGAAAAAATTTATTTTCAGAAGTGATGGTTTTTTTGAATTACACTCTGGTTTCAATTAGTTTCTCAATTATTTCAGTAAAAATTAGACGTTATTTTGTAATCAAAATGACTGATTGTCGCAAATGTACTATATAAAATTGTAGCTCTTATATCAAGAAGTTTATATCACACTGAAGAAGTAATTTGTGACGACTCAAAGTAACAAATAAGATCGATTGGCGCGATAATATTAATTACAGATGCCTAATGTCAAAAACAACAAAATATGGTATGAAAATTCATATCATATAGAGTGAAATGGCCTGAATAAGGAAACACTTAAGTTAAAAATTCAATAATTTAAAATTTATAAAATATACAAGATATACATAGATATACACACAACTAGAATATATATGCAAAAATAACAATGACTTTTTGTAATAATATATCCATCCACAACCGATGTGAGATGTGTAAATAGGTTTATTCACTAGGCCACTATTTAGCGTTGTACAAATATAGCAATTGTATATATTTTATTATATATAATTTTTAGAATACACTATTTACAAAAAAATTTACATTATATACGTACAATTACCTAACTTTGTAAAAATATTACTTGAAATACTAAATTCTAGATTTCTACAAGAAAATAACACCTAGGGAAGTTTTCAGCCACATAGTCTTGCATTATGATGATCTTCCTTCGTAGTTTAGAAATTTCTGGACTATTTTGATAGAGTAAAATTTTGAATCCCAATTAACCCAACAGAAGAGTATTTTGGCTACTCTATCTGATTTGATTAAAATGGGCAACTGCACTTTTAACTTTCTCTCTTTAGTTTATCAATACCCTTTCTGATGTAAGTTACTAAGTCTGTCAGAGAACTATGAACTGTTAAAGGTTTGCATAACCTGTCCAATTCGTTGAAGAATTCTGAAAAAGAGGAATCGAGAATTAGAAATGAGAAACTACGAGAAATTACATCAATTAGTGCAGCAAGTTATCTAATATGGAAGAATCTTTTCAAATAAAATTTCAATGAGTATTGACATGAACATACTATATTTTGAATTTCAGTTTCAGATGTTTAAAATTATTTATATAGAAATTACACCGATTTAGAAAATGTACAAAAAGATGAACTTCTTATGAATTAAATTACAAAAAAAAATTTATTTTGAATATACTGATATGAATGTGAATTTCTGTATTGATTAGATGATTAAGATGATTACTAACCTGTGTGGTCCCCTTCTTCCACCATATCGTCAGCAAGCTCCCACAGATCCATATATGAGAGAAGGTACATGTAAGTCTGATTTTGTGTCATCATTGCTGAATATACTGACACTGGAACCCACATACAAGGGCCTAAATTGTGAGGATGCGAAGCAGCTGCCATTTGATTATTACTCCTTGCTGCAAGCTCGCCACTGCTATATCCAGAAGACTGACTACCCACAGAGCCTACAGAACCAGCAGGAGATGGCGTAGGAGAGAGGGGTGATGGAGTACCCTGACCACGATTTTGTTGACCTCCAGCTGGAGCCTGATTTAGCTGGTCTTGAGGTATTGCTGCATTCTGAAATTAAAAATCAAATTATTGTTGCTGAATTTCAACAGTTATGTTTCTACAGTTACATAAAAAATATACTAATTCAAAAAAGACTAGTGTTATATTCATCTGAACATAAAAAAATTGTGTACTATATTATTTTGAACTTTAGAAAAAATATTCAAAATATACCAATTTTGGCATTAGGAAAAACAGATTTAAGATTTACTTGAATTTATCATTCTATTATATGAATCCTATTATATTTATGCTATTATGAATTTATTATTCGTGTAATTATATTCTTATTTCTATGTTTCAAGTCATTGATGTTAATATTATAATATGATGGAGAAATATGCACTTCCAAACAGCAGTCGCAAATTGTAATACAGAAACTGTATATAACAGAAGAATCTATCTAACGTGAATGTTAATGTTATATTGATATAACTTCTACTCCAAAATATAACAATAATAAGCCTTTGTGAATGTTTACACTAAATTAACGTAAACATTCATAAAGGTTTATTATTGTTATATTTTGGAGTAAAATTTGTATTAACATAACATTCACATTGGATAGATTCTTCTGTTGCTTTGTAATAATGCAAATTCTTATAGAGAACTATACATTTTGTTTTTTATCATTATAATTAATATTTTGCGACTGCACTTTAGCAGTTTCGAAACTGCAGTCGGAAAATATAATTACAAAAAAGAAATTATATATTTCTCTATAAGGATTTGCATTATTACAAAGTAACAGAAGAATCTATCCAATGTGAATGTTATGTTAATACAAATTGTACTCCAAAATATAACAATAAAAAGCCTTTATGAATGTTTACGTTAAAGCTAAATACAGACTAATCTCGATCATTGATAGAGAAAATAATCATGATTATATCCTACATCAAAATGCGTTCCTACCAAAATAATGAAAATGGGACTTACCTGATATTGTATATATAATTCGTAATTACGTACCTTTGTGCAAAATTCGGTAATTATTTTTTGGATGTCTTTAGCCTCATGTCTTCTCATTTTGAGGAGTTTGTAGTACAGTGAAGCCTGACATCGATAACTGAAAATAAATAATACGTTAATCTAGGATTCAAAAAATAAGAAAAACAAAAACTTACTTCAATATAGCTAACTTCATATGAGTTGGTGAAGATTTGGAATAAGGCCGAAATTTTGCAGAAATATATCTGAAAAAAATATATAATCAATATCTGCAGAGATCACTTCAAATTAATTTCATACTTACATTATTAGTGATAGAGTATCTTTGTACATGGTGAAGGCAGCATTCTCTGTGACAGTTTCATGTTCCATAGCATTTCCAGTGAGCAGGAAATACAAGACCGCTTCCAGGTACAACAAACATTGTTTTCTAGGGTCAGTCTCTGCATCTGCCAAATGCTTAAGTCGTTTGGCTTCGCTTAAGTGCCTACTTTGATCGCTGAAAAATAATGAAACAAATCAATACTATGCTTCATTAAATTGTAAAAATTAGAAAATTATACTCATTGTTGTCTGTTATTGAAATTTACAACGAATTTATGGAACAGGACGCTTACCTTTCGTCGTAGTCTGCCGGAACTCTCCTTCCAGAATAGGATTGGTATTGTATGCCAGATGTTGTAGCTTCACTCCTTTCATGGTTGGTTGGCGGAACATTTGACAGATTGAGATTTTCTGAATGAGATCTAGACGATTCGCCATCCTTCTTCCTTTTTTTAGAACTGTGATGGTCACTAGAGGAACTCTTTTTACTATTATGTGATATGTCGCTTACAGTGGAGCGTGATGAAATTGAGCTCGAACTGTGATGGCGTTTTCTCTTTTTTGATTTATGTTTAAAGTCTTTATCGTCCCTATGCTTTTCTCCAGAGCTGCTCTTTTTTGACCTTTTCTCCTGTTCCTTGGATTTTTTATCCTCGCTCTTGGATTTTCTTTCCGATTCTTTTTTTTTATCCTCCATAATTGACTTACTTCTATCTTCATTTGTTTTTTTAGTAGTCTGGTGACCCAAACTACTTTGTTCACTTTTTTTCATCGTTTGCAACCATGGATGCTTCTTCAGTTCCAGATGCCTCTTTAAAGCAGGAATATTATTTATATTTATACGATGAAGCTCAATCTTTACAATGCAAGTGATGTTCACTCTTTTTTTAGGAAGAATTTTTTTATCAGTCTTATTTTTATTGGTAATTGAGAAGGAAACCGGTCGTTTTTGGCCATGTGTTTCAGGCTTCAGATTTGCTGAAGGAAGAGGTGAAGAGAGGTTTGCAGCATAAGGAACTGTTTCATTCTCAAGTGATGAACTGCTCCTTTCATAGACTCCATCTTTAACAATTATGTTGACACCACCTTTTCCTGCAAAAATGAACATATATTATACTCATTCTTTTATTTATTTTTTTTTGTGCTAAAATGGCATTCTCACACATATTACTTACCGAATCAAAAGTTTTTATATATATATATATATATATATATATATATATATATATATATATATATATATATATATATATATCTTGAAATTGATTTATTGCCTGTTTGAGGTATTTATTTTGAAAGTTTTTAGCATTAACAGGCTTTTTTAATATGAAATATTTTATAACAGAAATAAACTTTTTCATATTAAAAAAGCCTGTTAATGCTAAAACTTTCAAAATATATATATATATATATATATATATATATATATATATATATATATATATATATATATAAAACTAACATGGGCTCACTATAACAAAAAGAGCATTTCGAGAGGCGCCAAATTGAGGCATTATAACACAACGATTCTTCCAGAAGCAATCTACGCATCTGAAACATTGGTTATTGACAGTCATTCAAGAATTAGAGAAATAGAAAAACAAGAACGAAAAATTCTCAGAAAGATTTATGGGCCAATCAATAGAAACGGCATTTGGATGAAAAGACCTCACAGTGAACTGTATCAAAAGACAAATACGATAACGGAAGAAATCAGAAAACGACGAAATAAATAATAATAATAATAATAACTTTTGGGTTTATTTTGTGTTCCCAAACATCCCATAATTTCATCTGTGAGAATCTACGTATTAACATATTAATAACCAAAAGCAGAAATTTTAAATAAATAAAAGAGGCTAACGTGAAGTTGCATGGTTGCAAGTAAAATGCATAAAAAAAACTGTAATTGAAAATTCATATTTTCAAGTTGAGCAACTTGTACATATATCAAGAAAAATACATATGTACATATAAAGTACAAGTTGTTCACCACAAAAATTTCACATAAGATTACAAAATGTTTGACCTGGATATTTCTAAAAAAAAAGTAGGTATAAAAAATTTCAGATTTTGTGTCCAACACACAAATCTGATATGTGAAAAGATTAAACTTTGAGCAACAACAAAAATTAATGAGTTTAAATATTTATGGGAAAATATTGAAGAAAACTGTGGATTATCAACTAGCAATTAAATTGATATTTACCTTTTCCTCCCTTTCCTCCTTTGCCACCTCCTTTTCCACCACCTTTGCCACCTTCTGAATCTCTTTTGGGAGTAAATAATTTTCTTAAAGTATCACTCTTTTTCTTGTCCTGTATTCTATCCTTGTCTCTTTCTTCCATTTTGTGTGTAGAGGATGATCCTCTTTTGACTGTTGTTTCACTATTACTAAGCACCTTATCACTACATACACTATTTGAACTAACGGATCGTCCTCTAACTGGCACGTTTGGTCTCGTCTTTTTATCATCAGAATCACTATCACTAGAAGAGGTAGTGAGCACAAATTCACTACTTTTTATATTATGGGGCGAATTTTTTTTATTGGTAGATTTCCGCCTAAATGGAGCCGCTGTTTCCTTTTTCTTCGGCGCTTCCTTGGACTGATGTTTAGAATGATGTTTAGATTCCTTCTTAACACCACTCGATAACGTCAATCTATCCCTACTAGGAGAGTTATCCTCCGATGATAGTGAAAGGTCCCGCATTAAAGTCTTACCATTTTTAGACTCATTGTCCAAACTGCAAGGAGGTGTTTTTTTCTTTTTTGGCCTACCGCGCTTTTTCACGGACACCTCTACATCAGAAGCGCTAGACGATCTCTGAGTGCTTTGATGGTTATTTTTTGGCAACTTAGGTCTTCCCCTCTTATTCGCTTTTACTTCAACACCATCCGAACCTTCTACTTTTATTTTGCGTGGTCTACCTCTATTACTTTTGGGTTTTGCCGATTCTGCAGAAATTGAATTTTTAGATTCAGCAGATGATAATTTCTCCTTTTTTGGATTATAATCCGAATCAGAGTCACTACTATTTTTATGAACCGGCTTCGTTTTAGGCCGATCCTGTGCTGGAGGTTTCATCTGCGTCTTTGATTTTTTGACACTGTCACTTTCACTATCAGTGTGTCTGGTAACTATTTGATTGGTGTGTTTTTTTGTTCTTGAAACATCACCATCCGAACTGGCATCTGAATCCGACAAACTGGACAATAAAGAGGCTGGTTTTGTGACTAATGCTTGAGATAATACCATGTCGATGTCTCTGGTGGAGTCGCTAGTATCAGACTCTTCCACGGCGTCTTTCCTATAATCGGTCGATTTCTTGGTTTCTGACGGTTTCTTAGGGGATGATAAAGGCGACAGGGGCAACTTGGCCGAAGATACCGGATCCGTTTTTGGTATATAGCTCCCCAAGTTCCATCTCTGTTTGTTTTCCTCCTCAGGTTTAGCCTCGGTTTCGGTCGGTGGAGGTGGAGGCGGAGTTTCCACTTCTGGAGGCTGCGGTTCTGGCACATTCCCATTTTCCGAGTCCTCACTGCTAGAATCGCTATCCGAACCGGAATCGGATCCGCTTTCACTAGAAGAACTAGCGTCCTCGAACTGATTGGGCATGGGGTCAGGAGATCGATCTAATTTGGAAGAGCACCGATTTGCTGCTGGAGTTGCTGCAATGGGCGAAAGCATTCTGAAACAAAAACATATACATTCTAGATGTGTTCAGAGTTAAAACTGACTATTTTGAACGTTTAGTAGAAATTAAGATGCGATACGACGCAAAACACACAATTTTTATGTTGTTTTTTCAAGTTTCGTAGAAATAATTTGCATATTTCAAAATTTTCACAAAATATATTACTGTACTAAAAGTTTATCGTTAAAGGTATGGAAATTCTCAACCATGAATTGGCTATTACATCTGTTCATTGGTTGTTACAGATTTAATAGTTAAAAAAAATAAATATTCTGATGACTCACCTTTCTACAGTCGGTATTTTAGAGGGTGGTTTCTCATCGTCGCTGTCTGATATAGCCAAATCCTCTCTAAGATCTCTGCAAATACAAAAAATTGTTAGTTCAGAAACTCAACGTGTTAAATTTCGAATATGAAAACGGAATGTCAAAATAATATCCTTATAGAAAGAAAAGCTTTTCATTGATAACGCCTATTTCTATTAATATGATTCTCTCTTAAACGATATAAATAAAAAAGTTGTGATTTTGATCATGTAATTGGGTACAAAATTTTTGAGAATCGGAGAAAAACCATCCGGTTTTCTTTCGAACACAGGTAATATTAATTGGTAATTATTAATTCGTAATATTAAAATGGCGTTTGTGGACGGAATTCGAGACGATGAAGTGCATCCCTTCCTTTCTTTCCTATTGCTTTCGACCGATCCCGCTTATCTCTGGTTATTTGCCTGTGTACAAAACCCATGTGTCGCCTTTCCTTGCGCGTCTCATTGAAAAGCGTCAGCGATGCCTTTTCCGCCACCAAATATCGATTATTGGAAACTTGAAAAAGGATTCGGACGAAAGAAATCAGAGAAAATTGGATAGGAATTCGAGATTAACATTTTTATCGCGCGAGAGGGAGAACTCGCGAGCTGCTTCTATTCATTTCCAAGAGGCCATTCGTCACTATATCACAAAGTGATATAGCTTTCAGTATACTATTTTTAATTGTAGAACAAAACTGTAAATTTATAATCTCGACTTATTTCAAACGATGATACTGAATATATATATATATATATATATATATATATATATATATATATATATATATATATATATATATATATGTGTGTGTGTGTGTGTGTGTCTTACACATATCTGGGACAGATTGTCACGGGAAACGAGGATATTACATCATGCAAAGACCCAGAACAGCTACAGCTGGGGTACGGTTGGCCGACTGAAACACATCTTCAAATCAGACATGCCACTCTCTTTAAAGAGCAAAGTGTTTGACCAATGCATATTACCAACGATGACCTACGCCAGCGAAACTTGGACCCTAAAATCTGCTCACATCCAGAAGCTTCGAACAACCCAGCGGAGTATAGAAAGATACATGATGTGCCTAACCATACGAAATAGAATACGCTGTAGCTGGATAAGAGGTCAAACAAAGGTAAAGGATGTCGTGGAGTGTGTAAAAAGGTCAAAGTGGAAATGGGCAGGCCATCTAGAACGAACAAGATATGAACGTTGGTCAGCTGTGGTTGGTGATTGGGAGCCCAAAGACAGGGTAAGACCAAGAAAGCACCCTCACGATCGATTGGGTGAGGAGCTTGTGGATTGGCTGGGCATTGCCTGGAAGAGAAAGACTGCCGGTAGGAGACTTGCCTCCTCCCTGTCTTGGCAAAGACAGGGGAGGCCTTCGTTCTGCAGTGAACAGATAGAGGTTGATAATGATGATGACGATGATCCTTCACGCCATTTTATAACATGCATTAAACCATAATATCAACATTCCTATTTCACTTAAAATACACTGAATTTGTTTACAATTTGAAAAGAAATAAATCAAAAATACTTACAATGATGCCCTTGAGATGTGGTTCCGGTCTCGTTCTGCAAGAACAAAAAAAAAGGAGAGGTTAGAATCAAATTATAAGAGTAAATGACTAAAAACTACTGATTATTTGTCTCTGTTCGTATAGGTAGACAAGCGTTTCTTTGGAATTGATAATTCGTCGAACAAAGGAAATTAATATTCAAGCGAAGGAATAGCTTTTAGATCTTCGATTAACATTAAAATTATACGTGACACAAAGTTTGAATAGAACAGGCACGCTTTACACAGAACGTTTAACTTGATTCACTCACTACTGACATAATATTCGAGTAAATATAGGAATAATCCTCGGTCATTTCACAGAATCAGACTAATTTTCCGTTCAATTGAATCTTATCATTTACCTAAGATTTTAATTCCTATATATTGAAATTAGATTTTAAGGGTTGTTAAACAGAACCCATAAATGAGGTATACGGTATTTTCTGTGTAACAAAATTATATTTCAATGGAATTTCCTTCAACACGGTTATTATTGTTTCGAAATATAATCCACAAAACGAACTAATCGGATGGATACGATAACACTCGATAGATAGTATTTATCGAATTTGTGTATTATATATATATATATATATATATATATATATATATATATATATATATATATATATATATATATATATATATATATATATATATATATATATATATATATATATATATATATATATGGGGCGATCGAAGAAAACTGCTCCACCAAGAAGTTTTTTCGTGATCGAATAGAAAAAAAATTTTTACTTATGTTTTCTGCACGAGATGTTCAACTTCCAAACTGCGATGGATAAATTCTTAAATGAGTACTTCAAAATTGAACACGTTTTCGCTACTTTCTAACACAATAACTTTCTAGGTCGAACATGGTTATAAAATAAAAAGACTAATGGATAATATCCCTACTTCCTTATTGAAACAACTATTCATGTTCGACTTCCGATACGTTTTAAACGATGACATGTTTAACATCGACTAGGAACACCTTCGATTATTATCATTAACAATAAAATGGATATTCCGAAGCTCTCCGGTTTATCAGGTTATATGAGACTCATTACGCATTTTCCAAGGTGAAAAGTAACATTATAATAACACATATACAGATGAGCCACTAAATTTCTCACACTTCACAATACCGAATATTTCTCTGATCGTTTAATTCATTACCAGGAGACTTGAATTATAACCTTTTAGTGCTTGGCGATGAAAAACATGTCCGCAAATAGAACTCCAGGTCCACGTTTAGCTTCATATGAATATTGGAGAAAGCCCGTATCATTTATGCGCCTATAATAATGAAACTTTAATTAATTCTTGAATAATTGAATGTTTATTTCAATGCGTTCTTGTGAAATACTTTCGAGTATTCGATAACGCAAATGAATGCATTATATAAAATCATTCCCCTATGTTCTCGAAATTTGTATAAAGGTCTTTTAATTAATTATTAGATAGATATTTACAGAGAGTAAGTACCTATACGCAAATTTTCATTGGAGTAGATATCTAAAACGTTTCTATTCTCTTAATTCTTCATTAATTTATTCGGTCTAGCTTGAAATGAATATTTCGTAATGTTCGACTCGTTTAACAAGCCAACTTTGTCGGACAAACACACGGCTCGGGTAAAATCAAGAGCTCGTGGACGAGCCATCTGTCATGGTGGTTGCACCTGTAGGCAGGTGAGTGAAGAGTGAGGTGATATCAGTCACAGCTAACAGTCCGAAAAAAAATGAAAAGTTCCGACTACGTAATCGTCGGATTAATGCTAAGCAAGGCGCCAAACTGCGGATAAACTACCATACGAGATAAGTTTTACATGAAGATAAGCCTTTACAATCTTCACCACCTTCACATATCTACACTAAATATTACTTAATGTTCATAGTTTCCTAAATTCTTATCGACTTCCCTAACGAAACACAAATTTTCCTTATAGATAGTCCCATTTAAGATGATCAATATCGCAATTTACCAAATAGTTCACAAAATTGACGGAAGTATTTATTTCAATTAATATTAATATTTCCTGAAGAAATTTGCAATTGACAAAAATCATCATTCGAAATCATATAAAAATATCAACTCCATGTAAGATTTGGAATAAAAAAAATTACGAGAAGAAAATACTCAAATTTTACTATACATATTCTTTCTTGTACGGGAGCTTCTTCCGAAGTTTTCGCTTTCGATCTCAAGTTAAAAAACGAGACGATTTTTCCCAAGGCAACCTGAGATACAACGTATGGGAAAAATTCGTGCTCAACGTTAAAAAACTTGCGCCGAGACAAAAACTAGCCGTTTAGTCTTCAATTGAAGATACAGATTAAACCCGCCTACTTCCCACACTCACGAATTTAGAACAATGACTATTTCATTAGCATAATGATACAGAACGAAACGAGGCATTAATATCGAAGCATCATCATTGGACTGGGTGTGTCCGTATCGTCAATGACACAACCGGACAAAAATGAAGATCGCACTTGAAAAAAGAATGATAGATACAACAAATGGTATTAACGAAATTGTTTTGATCTACGTAGAAAATTTCGTTCCATCGTAAATGCATCGTGTGCGCTCGATTTACGCGAAAATCTCAAGGTCCTCGATCAGAATCTCGCAGTTTCCGTGTAAATTTTGAACCTTGGAATCGGGAACTCATCTAGAATGAAAAGTACCGCATGCATGTGTGACAGCGCGTTGGGACGATTGATATATAGCAATTTACTACGTGCAATAACGACGAGCACCGCCAAATACGGCGTACAAGGTAAGTCGGGATGAATTCGAATAATGTGGGAAAGTTTGTGTACACGACAAACAATTGCTAATCTAATTACCTCGTTTGCGGAATTTATCGAGGCACTTCAATCGGAAAAATTTTTCGAAAAAAGAATCCAATCAATCTATTGTAATTATTTTTGAAATCACGATTTCTTTCCAATGAACTACAAAATCTAAGCGATAACAGGGAGTAACTTTTCTAATGAAAGACTCTCTCATAAAATCTAGACGTATTAATTAAATTAACTCAAGTACGTTTCCAAAGGACGTTCAAAACGTTAAGAGCACAGAGTTGTATGAAAAATAATATCTGAATGCATCGACAATGAACATTCTGAAATAGAATTTTTTCTTAGGAAAATTTGACGTTTCCAAATGACGTTCAAGATGTCAAGAGCACAGAGGTGTATGAAAAATAATATCTGAATGCATCGACAATGAACATTCTGAAATAGAATTTTTTCTTAGGAAAATTTGACGTTTCCAAATGACGTTCAAGATGTCAAGAGCACAGAGGTGTATGAAAAATAATATCTGAATGCATCGACAATGAACATTCTGAAATAGAATTTTTTCTTAGGAAAATTTGACGTTTCCAAATTTCTTTCAAGACGTCAAGAGCACAGAGCTGTATGAAAAATAATATCTGAACGCATCAAAAATGAACATTTTGAAATTGAATTTTTTTAAAGGGAAATTTGACGTTTCCAATAAGACGTTCAAAACGTCAAGAGCAGAGAGTTGTGTGAAAAATCTAAACGAAATAACAGAGAGTAACTATATTTCTAATGAAAGACTCTCATATAAAATCTAGACGTATTAATTAAATCAACTCAAGTACTTTCCAAACGTTTCAGTTATCGATAAGAGTTGGCGTATTTCTGTGTGGCTCAGTTCCGGTCGATTATAGCTTATAACGTCATCTCACTGACCCTCTTCGTCCTGTTGCCGATGACAAGTAGGTATTATATTAGTTGGTCGAGCGAGTAAACACCTGTCGTCGACATTCAAACAAAGGACGAAGAATTTTAGCTGGATAATCTAGACAGGACAAACGGGGCGATTATGTACAAATTGATTACGATGGGTAAAAGTTCGACATTCAGATGTAACCGATACAACACTTTTCTATTATACAACAATTTCAAAATCATATTTGAAAGATCTACATGAATGAAAACTATACACGAATGAAATGAAAGATTGAAGAATTTTTGTAAACTATACAATTATATAAACTGTTTCCAAAACACAAACTACAACTATACGAAACCGCAATGTTTGAGAAACGATTGATGATTATTAGTATTATTGTTCTCTCTCGCAACCAGTTATTCTGACGACATTGATATCTCATTTAATTCGGCCATTAAGGTCCCGATAGCGCGGAGGTTCAATGACATCCAATAGTTTAAATCGCGCCCGTAACATATGGGATCTATCCAGAATATCCGGAGTGTGCGTTGCGATACGGAAAAAGACTAATTAGGCAGTTGGTAATTAGGGCGTCTAATGGCAATTAACCGTCACTTTCACTTTGAGATAATGCGATTCAAATCATATCGCTTCTCGTCGAGCTCTATCCGATAAAAATGTTCTCCTTTCTCTGAACCGACATTCACATAAAAATTAAATTTCAGAAGTTGTCATTACCTCAATGTATATAAAAAACATTTGACGATATTTTCAAAAACAAGGGAAAATAGAATTGACGTTAAATCGGAAAATTTCCTTCATTATCTCAAGATTGAGGATAAGATTCATATCCCACTTCTGATGTAGCACGAATAAACAAAAAATCGAGTCGACATTGCGAGAATGTCATAAACGGTTTACTAGTGATTTATTTACTTTAAATCGATTCGGATTTCTTCAAAATATTTTTAAAATGTTTATAGTTAGTGAATTTTCGTATAGGTATCAAACTATTATGAACACACAGATTACCGAGAATAATCATTGACTAGTATGTAATGACTAGTAATCGATTGACTAGTAATATATTTACTTTAAATCGATTAGGATTTCACCAAAATATTTTTAAAATGTTTACAGTGAATTTTCCTGTTAGGTATCGAAATATTATGAACGCACGTCAATGATTATAGAGAATAATCATTGACTAGTATGTAATGACTAGTAATCGATTGACTAGTAATTTATTTACTTTAAATCGATTAGGATCTCTCCAAAATATTTTTAAAATGTTTATAGTGAATTTTCCTGTTAGGTATCGAAATATTATGAACGCACAGTCAATGATTATCGGGATTAATCATTGACTAGTAATTCATTTACTTTAAATCGATTAAGATTTCTCCAAAATATTTTTAAAATGTTTATAGTGAATTTTCCTGTTAGGAATCGAAATATTATGAACGCACAGTCAATGATTATCGAGAATAAAACAAACATTTATGTGTAATACAATTCAACGATATAGTACATAAAATTGAAAAAGAATTACATGAATGAAATATTCTTTTATTCCCTATGAAACCTAGTGTTCATAAATGAAAATGCGATGGAAATGTCGTAATTGAATTCCCTTTCGTTGGAAATTTCATCGCGTCAATATTGATTTTGAGTTGAAAACGAATGTACGAGCGGCACAATAAATATCGCCATTGTAATTTATCCCTAAAGAGGATTAGGAAACTTTAGCTCAAGTATTTTCGAAATCAATTTGAAACGAGCGCCAAGTTCCTGTCAAAATCTTAATTGAGAAGGTACATTTTCAAGTTGAACGACTGCTCCAAAGCAATCAGCGATTATAGAGGAGAAATGAATTAACAATTTAACGTAAATCGATTCCGTAAGTGCTTGCGAAATTTTGTATTGCAAGTATTTCAAACTTTTTTCACAGAATGGCTTAACCGCTCTCGATGGCAGGTTGTTTTATCTGAACTGGAAAGTGTGTCCCTATGCAGTTTCGTCCAGAGTACAGTAGAGTTGTATAAAGATCCACAAGAGCGGATAACAATCGATTTCTGGGTTAGACGGCTCACTTCCACGAGGAAGCCAATCTGAGGTTTTTCCTGCTTTTAATCCCATTAGAGGGGGCACAGCCGGGCGACCTCAATGCACCGCGACCCGTGCATATGATAGTTGTTGTCGGATCGTTAGACGCGGGAAAGGAGAACAGATAATGACCCGTCTTACGGCACGGATAATCGTATACGTCTTGCGTAATTTTCGTAACAAAGAGCGGTGTAACAACGCCGCTAAATTAATATCGGTAAACGCGCAATTAGTTCAGGTATACAGGCGGCGATCGGCGTGCAGATCCACTCGAAGTTGCCCGACAATGCGACGGACGAAACGTCGAGGGAGGGGTAGGCGGGCGGCACGCGGCGGTTTCGACATGTGTCAACAACCCGCGGTGGAACAGAAGAGAATCGCGATCTCGGCCCTACAACGACGGAAACAAAGAAATCCCGATCTGTTCGTAATAGGAAGGCGGTAGAACTATGGGGCGGTCATTTAAAGATTGACCGATCGTCCGGTACGAGAGGCGGGCTAGTTGTCCGCTACTGGATATCATCCTCCGCGCTCATTATTGCTCCGTAATTAACTAGCGCCGAGAGTGGAGTGCCTACGATACGCGCATGTCGATAATAAAGATTTAAAGCCGATTAATTTGACAGGAAAGGTCATGTTACAGTCGACATGCGCACTAGATACAAAATAAAAAAATGAGGAAGATAATCGTTTTAAATGGCCTTCAAATACTATAATAAACAATGAACATTAACATGTTTATGATATTCGTCACAATTAAAGTCGACCTACTCAAAGAAATCATTGAAATTTGAATTATATTTCACGAAAATAAACAATCTCAACATTCTCAACAACTAACTGACGACTTCATCGACGAAATAAAAAATCCCGAAATGTTCTCTTTGATGTAATTACTTGAGAATAATGCAGTGAAACATAATCGAATAAATAACGAGTTATATTTAGGTTATGACATAGAACTGATACTTTCAAATTCTTAAAATAAAGTCAATTTATGAAATCGTTCTATCGGAACATTTCACCTATCTTCAAAACATTCAATATCCTGATAGACAACCGATATTGAATAAATAACAGCATACGAGGATGTCCTGGCGTAATAATGAGAGAAACAAAAACATCATACATGAATTCACGAATTCCGATAACTTGTTGCACTTTCTCGGCGATTTCTCATTCCGCACCTGGAACAAATCCAAGAAAAGACCAATAAAATAGCCCATTACAGGTTATGCGCTCGATAACAGTGCAACCCGCCCTGCAACTTCGCATCCGCTCTGTCCGTTCTTTTGATCCCTTCGATACTTTTCAAACGTTTCTAGAGCGAAACCGATGATAACTTACAGTCAGTCGAGCAAATCTATCTGCGCATACGAAATCTGCGCCACCATGTGTCGGTGCGACGCTCCGATATCCAAACAGAAACAACAACACAAAGAGCGTTTCACAAAAGCGATATTATAGGCGAATATCAACATGCCACTAAAGACGGTTTCAAAACAATGCCACCGCTCTTTAATCACTCCCTTTTACATAATACGTCACACACGTACAACGATCGACGATTATCGTCTATGATTCCTCGCGAATGTCTTCACGGTTTAATCAAATTAGATCATAGATCACTAAGTTGGTGCGTTCACACGGTCATTACATAAGCTGGAAGGCGCGTTCAGTTCATCGCGAAGAGCACGAGTGCACTGGCACGGTACTTTTGTGTGTTGACTGCTCCGAGTCGTTTTAATCGCAGAAGGCATACTACTGCACGGCCGTCCCTCCGCGTTCCCCCCGCGCCCTGCGGAACCTATTCAACCCTAAGGTAGGTTACTATTAAACGGCGGGAATCGGTCTTTTGCCTCTATTGCTACCGCGTTTGTTCGCTATTCTATTGGGCCGTAGAAGACAGACCGCGCGCCGTTTATTGTGTGCGTACAACGTGTGAAGAGATCTAATAAAATTAATGCGATAATGCGTTTCCCTCCAGGAATGACTCACGAAAATGTTTATTATGACGATTTGTGACAAGGAAGTGTCCTATTTATTTATCTTACAGAATTGTGATGAAATCTTTTTGACAATAAATATAAAATTACGGATTCAATTAAATCGTAATAAAAATCGAAATTGAATGAAGAGAAATATAATCTATGGAATTGTTGAATTAAAAAAAATTGATTAACGCGAAATTTAATCTAACAAATTTCAAAAAACGCTTGTGTTCCATAAGAGCTGAAAAAAAGGAAAGCAGTTCTAAATAATAAAAAAGGGGAAATGGAAAATTGTACTTACTTTTAGACGGCACAGGTGGCGGTGCTGGCGTTCTCTCCGTGAGCTGAAACAAATACATTATTATTAGACAAGTCACGCAAAGACAATTCCGCGGAGGATTGCGGGACCAGTGCCGTTAAAAAGACGATCGCCCGATCAATATTGTACATTATCTGGTTTCTGTATGGCCGCCTGCTTAGTTATTGTAAACAGGGATTTCATGTATAATGGAAATCTGAAAGAGGCACGAACCGGCTATTGTTGATATTTATATCGAATATTAAACTAGTTCTTCGATATTAAACAAATTTCGCAAAAGGGAAATTTGACTTTTCCAATATGACGTTCAAAACGCCAAGAGCATAGAGTTGTGTGAAAAATAATATCTGAAGGCGTCTACAATTAACATTCTGAAATTGAATTTTTGCAAAGGGTAATTTGACGTTTCCAAATGACGTTCAAAACGTCAAGGCACAGAGTTCTGTGGAAAATAATATCTGAATGCATCGACCAATATGACGTTCAAAACGTCAAGAGCATAGAGTTGTATAAAAAATAATCTCTGAATGCGTCTACAATGAAGATTCTGAAATTGAATTTCTGCAAATGGTAATTTGACGTTTCCAAATGACGTTCAAAACGTCAAGGCACAGAGTTCTGTAAAAAATAATATCTGAATGCATCGACCATGAACATTGTGAAATTGAATTTTTTCAAAGGGAAATTTGACGTTTCCAATATGACGTTCTAAACGTCAAGAGCATAGAGTTATGTGAATAATAATATCTGAATGCGTCTACAATGAACATTCTGAAATTGAATTTTTGCAAAGAGTAATTTGACGTTTCCAAATGACGTTCAAAACGTCAAGACACAGAGTTCTGCGAAAAATAATATCTGAATGCATCGACCATGAACATTCTGAAATTGAATTTTTTCAAAGCGAAATTTGACGTTTCCAATATGACGTTCAAAACGTCGAAAGTATAGAGTTGCCTGAAAAATAATATCTGAATGCGTCTACAATGAACATCCTGAAATTGAATTTTTTCAAAGGGAAATTTGACGTTTTCAATATGACGTTCAAAACGTCAAGGCACAGAGTTCTGTGAAAAATAATATCTGAATGCATCGATAATGAACATTCTGAAATTGAATTTTTTCAAAGGGAAATTTGACGTTTCCAAATGACGTTCAAAACGTCAAGGCAAGGAGTTCTGTGAAAAATAATATCGGCCATGAACATTCTGAATTTGAAATTTGACGTTTCCAATATGATGTTCAAAACGTCAAGGCACAGAGTTCTGTGAAAAATAATATCTGAATGCATCGACCATGAACATTCTGAAATTGAATTTTTTTAAACTGAAAGTCATAAAAGCAAGCAGCCACCAAGAAACATTTTTTCGCCGAAAATCAATTTTATATTTCAATACACAAATATATCCCACATTTGATGATTGATGAGGCCGATACTTGGAGAAAATTAATATCCATAATGAAAACAATATTTAGAATTTTCTCATAATTTTAATATAAATATGCATGACGACGTTTCGAAGTACTACTTCTTTATCAAATGCTGGATTGATACTAGATACAATTTTACAAAATTCACTACTTATAGCTATTTTCACAGAACATTCCAGGTATGTATTATGACCAACTTGGAATGAGGACAATAGAACAACTGATACATAACAAAAGGGTCTTATACCTGGAAATGAACAACGAAAATCACTTTCTTAATTACGGTATGCCTACTAAAGATATAAATAATATCCGGTAAGATTTCTAAGAAACCAATAAAGGAAAGTTAAAACTTTTTTGAACATGAAACCGAAAATTTTTTACAAGTAATTAACTAAACCTACGTAATCAATCTGATCTGCTAACATTCTTATTGAACATATTAAGTAAAGGGCTAGTGTTAACATCTAACTGGCTATTACGTAAAGTCCCGAATTTTTGAATTTATTAATCTGTAATGATTCTAAAAGATTTAGTTTGGAACCTTTATTCTCTCTATATAATATTTCAAACTCTGAACTAAATTTATGATTTTCATCTGTTAAATGGTTGGCATAATGAGAATCTGTTTTCTTTTTCTCAAAACTACGTTTATGTTCCGATAATTACCGGATATTATTTATATCTTTAGTAGGCATACCGTAATTAAGAAAGTGATTTTCGTTGTTCATTTCCAGGTATAAGACCCTTTTGTTATGTATCAGTTGTTCTATTGTCCTCATTCCAAGTTGGTCATAATACATACCTGGAATGTTCTGTGAAAATAGCTATAAGTAGTGAATTTTGTAAAATTGTATCTAGTATCAATCCAGCATTTGATAAAGAAGTAGTACTTCGAAACGTCGTCATGCATATTTATATTAAAATTATGAGAAAATTCTAAATATTGTTTTCATTATATCCCACATTTATTGAGTTAAATGTCAATAACAGTGTCATAACATACAGTTCACACGCTAAATAAATCCTACCATAATATACCAAGCTATAAAGAATGTTAATATTTTTTTACTGGCATTTAAAGCGATACCAATCAGATGAATATTCATATCAACCAAAATCTAATGTGAAAATGCCTTTCGTTTATCCACAAAGGTCGATTGTTGTCGAGATCCTTTTCAACCTCTCGGCTTATACAAATACAAATTGAGTTTCTTTTGTGACATTATTCGATGTAGGTTTATGGTTTTGTGATGTTAAAGAAGACGCGGTACGTGATTCGATTTATCCCAATATTTATTTCAATATTCCTCCCATCGTCTTGGTAGCATTCGAATCCACCGGTTCGATAAACCTTGTTTTTTTTTTGACTCAAATTTTTCCAACAATAACGGAAAAACATAGAGATTAAATACGAAGAAATAATTTTTTAAATGCGACCGATTTCGTTGACTAAATTGGTCATATTAATATAACGCGATTCAATGAATTAACGAGTTTCACGAATTCATTTCAATTCATTGGAAGCGTATCTTCCTGAGTCAACACTTCTTCAAACTGTTTAACGTAACAACAATTCGATGACAATAATAAAATTGATGTTTCAACAGTTAACGACACGTTAATGAATGCATTGAACCAGCACAAAAGAAACTTATACCAACACATGCTAAATGCAAAACAAATTCCACTACTTCGAATACAACGAGAAAAATTAAATTCAAAATGTTTCGATTCTCAAGTTGATAAAATAAAATGAAAAAAACGAACAATAACTAGTAGCTTTCGTTAAATGAAAAGTATTTAATTATGTGAAATAAGTGTTAAATCAGAAGGAGAAACGGGATTTATCACTTTCAATTTTCGGTAAGCGATGCAGTTTTCCTCGTAAAGGAAAACTCGTCGAACGAAATCATACTCGTTTTTCCGTCCCTTTCGATCTTGATTACGTCCGTTGCGATTTCGTGATTGGATAATTCTGACGGAATTGCCAAAGTTCACGAAAAGGACGAATTACGATGAAGAGACAGTTCCCTAATTGTATTTGCGAGGGTCCTTTTCGGGGACTGGATATCGTTGACAATTTTCCGTGAAGTTTGGCAATGTGTTATTTTTGGCGTTCGTGCCGCGATACGAAACAAGGGGGAGATGGCCGAGACGTTCCTATTATTTTAACCAGCAGAAAGAACGAAGAACTCCTTTACAACGAGCAAGTCAAATTGAAATCGACATTTCTGATAGTAAAACTCTTAATAGTAAAATAGCAAAAGTGAAAAACAAAATTAATGACAAAAATATGAAAAAGTTTCAATAGTAAACTGAAAAAAAATTTCAAATAACTCGATGTTCTTTTATTTTGAAAACGAACTTTAATGAAAAGCTGAAATCTATCTAAATTTTAAAATTATAAAAAATACAATGAAATTATTTTTTTTTTCGTTTTTTCTAATTTTATTTTCGTTAGTATCAACTCGATATTTATAAAAAGCGAGAACTTTCGAAAGAACTGTATATTATTAACATTGTTCGAAAAAGAGAATATAAAAATTTAAATATTTACCTTCGCCAGAGCTGGATTGAACACGAATTTATTATTATCCATCTCTGTCCTTGGAGTTGCTTCGATAGCAGTTAGCGGAGATTGCCGTACGATCATTTCCTGAAATAATAAAAAAAAGAATCAATATTAAAAAAAAATTATTTCTAAAGAAATAAATAAAAAGAAAGAAATTATTAGATTATATTTTAGTAGATTATTATAGACAACAGAATTATAGTCTATGATCTACTACTTAGACAATAAATCTAATCTAACATCTAAGACATAGACAATAGTATTATTGTCTATAATCATCGAGGAAATACTTTTCAACTTTGTGGATATCGAGTAAAATTTCAATGGAAATTCAAGACAGAATTAATTTTGAATATTTTACGTTCATTTTATAATAAACAGGAAAACTTTGGGCGGTTATTACTGTTTCCTTAATCTGATCGACATCTTGACAATAAAATTGATAATACTCTAATTATTTTTATCTATTAAACATTTCAAGGCGAAACAAACCTTTTTCGTACACTTGAATATAAAATCAACAATCGAAATTAATTAAAAAAAAAACAAGAAACTAGTGTCATTTGTAACCAAAATAAACAGCAACAATTAAAAATTTAAAGTCTTACGAAATACGACAATAAAGTTCAATCGAGAATTCGACAAACACCACACTAATATAATTAAATCAATTTGATAAATTTTATCTCTTTGCGTGATGATCTTAGTTGATCAGTGTTTGCACAAATTAAATAACAAGTAAATATGTATATGTACATAAAGATAAAAATTGTAAACTTTCAACTGGACTATGCAAATAGACTTTCAAAAGGGAATGATGCAACTGAAAATTTACATTTTTCGCGTTTTCAAATCGCGAAATTCGCGGACATCATAAACTATACCTAAAGTTCAGCTATGAAAAGTAGGTATTGATAATAAAAATACTTACATTAAATATATTCTCCATATCTGCACTTGCTGGAGTTTGAGAAGGCGAAGGTTCGCTGGTATTTGATGTATTAGATTCACGTTTCTGAAAATAAAAAAAAAATGAGTTAATATGGTTTCAAACTTTTGATCATTTACAAGTTTACCTAATTGAATATAAACTTAAATTCAAATACTTGAACTCATGATTTACACTTTATTGACTACATAGCATGACGCGTTTCGTCGTTACAAACGACTTCTTCAGATGCTTGCAGAATAATAATAACATTTTGAAAAACACAGGTATATATATCAGGGAATTTTGGTATTCTATGGTTTTGGTTTTACCTAAGATATTCCATTCTGAGAAATAATTTATATTACCTGAAAAGGTTTAACAAGGGTGAATTGTTTAATTCTATCTTTTCATTGAGCAAGTTTCCAGAATTTTTAAGTCGATTTATTTCCACTACTTCCCAATAATCTAATTGACTACTTCTCCCTATATTGTGTAGAATTTTGAAATTCGTTTCAAAAGTAAGGTTTTCTGTTAATAAATGGTTAGCATAATTCGAAAACTTTAATCAAAATTCGAATTACTTTTATTATGGGCGAAGCTATATTTATGTTCCTGTATTCTAGTACCGAAATTTCTACTAGTTTTACCTATATATATATATATATACCGGGACATGTTCCACAATTCAATTGGTAAACACCTGACTTGTCTTCTCTTTTAATTTTGTTTTTTGTTCTTAATGTGTCTCGATAAATTATTGTTCGTTTTAAATGAAATATTAAAATTATGTTTACTTGAAAAGGTTTTGACTTTTTGACTGACGTTTCCAAAGTATGTTAAACTGTTATATTTACGATTTCTATCCGACTGATTAGGAAATACTAATCGTAGAGCTTTCCGATAGAGTTTTTTGTCAAGCATTTTTGACACTAGTTCGATTTCATAATTATTATTAACCGCAATCTGTTTAATGATGTTCAGTTCTTTATTGAAGTTTTCTTCTGATAAAGGTATATTAGTTAATCTGTGTATCATACTTTGAAACGCTGCCATTTTATGTGGATATGGGTGGCATGAGGAGTTATGGACTATGGTATCCGTATGGGAAGGCTTATGAAATATGGAAAAATCAAAATTTCAAATTTATTATTTAATCTTGTGATTGTCAAGTCTAAAAAATTAATGGAGTTATCAGATTCTATTTCGGTTGTAAATTTTATATTAGGATGAACCGCATTAATGAAATTCTCAAAATTTTTTAATGGCTGGTACAGATCGTTCATGAAAGTGTTTGAATTTAAGTTTATATTCAATTATAATGGATTTACATCAAGTAAACGCCAACACTATTAAAAAGTTTACCTAAGTTAATTCTTCTACGATCTATACATTTTGATAGGTAATTTCATCACCGCAATCGAAACCGCAAGTTTCAATTAATTCGTTCACAGAACTATAACTTGTACGCTCTATGGTGCGACCTTAAATGACAGAAAACATGACGTAACCATAAAATAACATCATATTTTGCTCTTTGCTTCTACCTCTAATAATAACTCAATCAAAATTAGCGTAGATAAGTCTCAAGGCATGATTCAATTGATATCATTCAATTGAAGGTGGCGATCAAAAAGTTACGCCAATATTCAATTTCTAGCATAGACGATAAGACATCAACTGTTCGCTTATCCTGCTGTAGAACACAACAGTCATTCAGGCACTCATCATCACTTGTCAACAAACCACAAATTAGCTACTGGCAGATGCGCAACAGTTTAGGATTGAGTGCTCGGTTTGAAGTGGCGCTGTAGGGTAAATATTTAGACATAAATTACTTCAGTCTGATTGTAATAGTAGATGAGGGTTTGAACGTGCCCTTTGACTATCCGGTGAAGGAAAACCTAGAATAGTAATAGATAAACGTATGGAGTGGAGGAAACATCCAATATTACGTATATCCTAGTTGAAATTTTCAGTGAATGTTTTCGTTTATTGATAATATGAATTGCCTTTTTAGTGATACTTCTACATTTTTTCAAAGGAACAATTTTTTCCGAACAGTATCTTGAATTAGGCACAAATAAAATAAGCTGTCTTTCAATATGTTTTTCTAGAAACAAGATAATACAATATACAAATTTGCATCGTAGAATGATCTAAATTGAAAAGAATAACTTCGAATAGCAACTAAGAAGGGTTGAAATTTGAGAAGTTCTAGATCTAGAACACTTCCCCCATCGATTTAGAATGCATAGAATGCACTTTCTGCACTTCCACCGCCTTGCGCAACACCTAGAAAATTGGCAGCCGTAATAACGAACAAATAATGCCTGTTGAATGGTTCTCACTGGCTTTACAACCTTCTCGAGTTATGTTATTGACCAAACAAAGTTCCTCTCAATTTTATCGAAACGCATAGCCGTTCTTCGTTCGAGTAGAGACAATGAACAACACACATCAGGCTGATCAAATTGTAATAAATATTGTAGACCGGAGTTAATAAACGTTTACAGAGCGGAGCGAAGAGGTTTCGCCCGCTTTTACGATATGAAAGGTCCTAAACACAGGTTAATGTTTACTTTGAATTTCCGATGTGGCGGCGCTCGTTGCCTTTCTCAGTTCTCGGTCGTTCCCTCTTCCTACCTCTTCCGTCGGCGGATTTATGGGTTTATGGGAACAGTTGCGACGATTTATCGGACCGGACAATGGCCCTCCCAAATTGGTTGCTCGCATTCCCCCAATTTGCAGTTCAATAAAATAGAATATCGTCGCGCGAACCGTGATCAATTTCGTACGTAGATATCGGTGAACATAGACCGTGACGCTCGTTTATTTGTACGCGTTTAGTCGATCTGCCATTCTTTTTCGACCACTAAAAAATTGCCAAATAGATACGGATATCTTCTTGGATTTTTAAGCGTTCACTTTGTTGAATACGTATTTTATTCGCAATGTTTATGGTAGATGTTAGAATAAACATTACCACATCACGATCCAGAAGTTCCAAATTATTCTTCCAATGAGCGAAAAGTTACAACTTATGAAACTTCGTGCTCCTTCCAAGTGATCGAAAAGTTCGTAAAAGAATTAAATATATATGCATTACGTGAAAATTATCAAACATTCTGGTACCAATAAAACTTGAAGAAATACTGCAATCAATCTGAAAGATTATAGCCGCAATATAAAAGCTTACAGACCGTTCAGTAAATTAAGCCACCCAATAAACCTTTTCAAAATTGAAGACGAACAAGTATTCTAAAAAGGTGTCGTAAATAGTTTGAAAACCGAGTGTCAACCGGCAGTTAGTTTGGTCGCAAAGACATCAATCTGCAACTGGATATTATTACGATGCAACTGTTTGCCGTCTTCGTGAAACGAAGTCGCCATTAAAACATCTGCCCAGAGCCTACTTCTAGGAAACTATCGACATAAATCATATTCTTTACGCGTGATTTCATTTTCACTAGGAGACATTTTTAGCTTTTTAAAAGGACATCAATAAATCGTTATATTGCTGTCACAAAATTGACAACGTCGCAAAATTTCAAATATTGAACAATTTGAAAAAAAAAACATTCCAGCAATTTTACTTCAAACTTTAAATATGCATACGAACAGCTGATTCAAATTAACACCGACAGAGTTACACGCTACGAGAAATGGAGACAATTCCATTGAACACTGTTGCCACACTGTAAATATCAAAATGATTACTATGAAAACAAAAACGAATGGTTAAAGTTCTGTCAACGTTTGAATTTTCATTATGACGTTACCTATAAAAATAACTACATTATAAGGGAAATATGCTTACCTGATCGTAAGGAATGTGTGCAGGTCGAGGCACTGTTGACCCGTGGTGGACTTGGCGGTTGGACGAGGAGTTAAAATTAGGTACCGCCGTGGAAGATTGACATTGTTGGGGAGGTCCCGATGGTGGTCCTTTGGCAGGTAATACAACACCGTTGGATCTGTGGTTGGTGTTGTTGGAGATTGCGTGCTTACCCGGCTGACCGGGATAACCACCCCTACCCTCATATGGAGGTTTACCATCGACAGGTTTGACGTAACCACCCCTTTCTCTTTGATGATTGTGAGCAGGATGATGATGAGGTTTTTTAAACTCCGAACGGGCTTCCGAGCTGGTTGCAACCTGGAAAAAGAAATAAGTTGTACATCATAAGAAAAACCAAAAATTTTCGGGGGTATTTTTATCTATTTGGGGCCATTCAAGTATTACGTCAGCAGATTTATTACAATTATTTGACCCCCCATCCCCCTGTCAACAAAAGTAAGAAAACCTCTTACCCCCTCCCCCCACAATTACGTGAACATTTTTTAATTTATGTATATTTTTTGAAATTCATGAACAGAAGTTATAATTCTAGAAATAGTGAAATAGTTTTAGGATAGAAATTCTATTTTACTGATACGGTAATCAACATAGACTAACGTACAAAAATATTATAATATTGAGTAATATTACGAAAATAAAAACGTACTTAAATTTTTTTACACACATTCATTCGAATTAACAGTTCTGAGACCACGATACAAAGTTTTCGATGACATTGGATGTTTGCTGCTCAGGGTTGTGAGTCTGCTCACTTTCATCCAATTTCGGAATGTCTATGTCATTTTCATCGAGTCATTCAACATTATCGTACTCTAAATTTTGAATAATGCACATCATTTCATTAGCACGACGACCAGCGACTTTTATAGGTCTAACTTTCTTATCAGTGTGCGTGTTCACTCTTTACTCGCGGTAATTAAAACATATGAATTATTTTAGGGAATCCCAGATAATTCGTTTAGTTTTCAAGCAAAGACAACGCGAGGGTTGCCATATGTGTAAAACAGTAAATAACTACTGATGACGTAATCATCATCTAGACCCCCTTACACCCATGTCATCCAAAATAAGCAATGCAAAGACCGCCCCGTCCCCCTATAGTGCTTACGTAATACTTGAACGACCCCTTTGGAATATTTTTGTTGAAAAAAACCTTATGAACAAACAAACGCATTACTAGTTTCCGTTCTTGTCGGCTTACCCTCGTACATAAATTCTACGACATTATTATGGATTAGTTGAAAGAACGAAGTGATTGATGGAGCTGTAACGAATTGTTTTGGAAATCGAATTAATACACTTTTATCGTAGTTCGGTAAGATTACAAGTCCGTAAGATAAACAATGGATCAATAGCGTGAAAAGATAACCAATTTGATATCGAGAAATATCACAATAAAAAGCCAGTATAAATTCAAAGTAGGTATGTATAATCACCTTTCGGTTACTGCAAATTATGATTATCTTTCACGCCCAGCTCGACGTGAACCATGTGAATTTCGCGATAAGCGACCTTGATGTCGAAATTCGCGAAGAATTCATGTATACGACGGACAGATGTCGCTCGGAACTGGCTCGATAAGCGGAATTTCCTTCAACGGCGGAATATTTACAGTCGGAACGACTACGAAATATGAACTGTATTATTACCAAATATCGCCGTGTTTAGAAGTCAAGTTGATTCACATAGACAAAAATTTCTGTTGATATTACTCCCGTTTTGTATGACTAATATATTTGGCCCAAAATAATGACAATGACCCGCGCATTGTGGAATTTACTTTCTATATTTCCCAGTAAGGTCGTCCTTGTCCCGATCAATTTTTCAGTTCGAATATTTATTTGGTGCATTCTTCGTATTTGAAAAAGAACGATTTATCTTCAACATTTTTTTAAAATTAACGAAGCTAACTTCTATAATTGACAATAGATTGAACTTATTTTCTCGATTTCGTGTTAGACCAATACCGGAAGTATGTAAAACCTTGAAAAGCACGATGAAATAATCGATGAGAGGGACGAAGACATATCTCACCACTCGAAATTCGTGAAACTCACGATAGATGATACAACGTTAAAATGTCTACCGAAAACAGTAAACAAATGTCATGTTTAACAGATTTGACGATATGGTTGGAAAAACAATCTACCATTTGCAATGATTGTTTATTCTAAATACTTCGATAAGCAAAGTTAAGTATATTTTAATGAATTAGCCGAAGTAAAGCAAATTTTAATGAATTTGTGAGTGAATCACGCAGATAAGTATCCTAGATAAGACTGACGGTTAGTTATGTCAATAAAAAATTGTGAAATTATCGAGCAGAAAACTAGGAATGATTAAATTGCCAGGATTAGGTTGTAAATTTTCATTTTGTTAGGTGACGACTCGTGCTTTTTTGCCAGTAGAATCGGTAATCGGATATTGAAGAGATAAAAACTGAAGAAATTTGCAATCATCTGGAAAATTAAATAATATCGTAGGCGTTTTTCATATGCGATGCATAACAATGGGTCAACCTCAAAATCGACGGAAGCACAATTTGTAACCGATCCGAAATGAGATGAAACCATTAAAATGTGTTGTTTGTTGTTACATTGTTATTTGTATGTGGATATTAACAATATCGAATGAAGTATTAGCCTTTAGTAATAGTGTTGCAGCGATCGCAGCAACCCGAGGAATTACGAGGGTAAGCGGATAAGAAACTGTTCAACTAACTAAATTATATAAACGAAATTTGAACGAAGCCTGACGTAACCTTATTAGGTGCATTAATTATCCAACTGCCTCCGTATGTGGTCATCCGTCTGAACCGAACGTGGGTATATTGTTTTAACGGTAGCTACCCCATATACTTAAATTAATGGCCCTTCCGTCCCTGAATGGTTCAGGAATCATAACAGTAATTTTAGCGAATTTCCATGGAATGGTTATGTAAATTGTTCGATGATTGAAATATTAACACAGGAAATGAATCTCCATTTGTGAAATGATTTCGCAAAGTCAATTACGAGATCTCGCTCGATTAACTACTATAGAAAAACTCTGAAAAGTAGACAGACAGACTCTAAAAGTAGACTCTGGAAAAGGACCACAAGTATTACGTTACAAACTGAAAACTATAAAACTGGTAATATCAGAAGAAATTAGTTTAATTTTAGGATTTGCTAGGTACTTAATTCACACCTTTAGAAGTAAATTTGACTGTATTAAAAATGAAAGTAAGAAAGTACGAACTTACCTGCTCGATGGATTTGTCGTATTTGGAATCGTCGAATGATGCCTAGGTTGTTGATGAGGATGAGATGACTGAGGATGAGAGGGCTGATGAGGAGGTTGAGGATGAGAGGACTGATGAGGAGGGTGAGGATGAGAGGATGCGGAAGGATGAGGATGAGAACTGCTTGGCTTATTTTGATAAGGATGATCGACCCCTATGAAGGGAGTCTTGACGTCTATCAGGTGTCTGATTTTGGCGAAATCACCAAGCTTATTCTGTATATATTTTGTTTCCGGATCGTTTGCAGCAGGAGCAACCTGAAAAAAACATTGGAGTATTATTTTTAAATTTCAAAATACTACTACTGCAATAATATAAATTATATCTTGTGAATTTTCTATTGAAATTATTTTGAAGGTGTAGTAATACCGCACCTTTTCATCCTATGTTGATTACAAAGGCACGAATGCGTCGGTGTCGATCTATATCATCATAGTCATTACTCAATTTTCGCGAAAACGTCGCGTTCTAGTTCAGACACCTACTCGATTTTTTTTTATTCCAACAGTAAAACGAATCTCAAATTCGCCGGTCAAGGACGACGGAGATATTCTTGTCGAGAATTTCCTCGGCGCTTCTCCGGATACGGATGTCATTCAATTCCCGTAGTAACCCGGACGCACCGTCATCCGAGAATGGAGACGATATTGTCGACGGTATATCAACTTTCATCGCCCAATCAATTTTTCAATCGGGCACGTAATTTTCCGATTAAATCTACGTCGAAAGGCGAAACCGATCGATCTTTCAGTTATTAACGAAAAGGAAATCGACGCAAATTTTGCCGTCGTAGTCGCAGCTCCTAATTTAGCCGGTTAATTCGATATTTCGTCGAGTTGACGAGTTGGCGCTGCCCCGAAACCATTATTAAAAATGAAAAGGGATGCAATGAGAGCCGACGATTGACCGTAATTGATTTTGCAAAACAATAAAGACAGAGGAGGTATTTGTGTGGTTCAGTTGAATAATATAATAAATATGAGAAAACGAAAGTTTCGATATTAAATTAAAAGGAATTATTAATTTCGATGGTTATGGAATTTTAAAATCATGATACTATCAATTTGGCACACTTAAATATCGAAAACGTGTATTTTAAACAAACACGTAACTAATCAAGAGTACTAATCGAAAAGGTATGAAATGTCATCGGTCAACTGAGGTCGCATCAAAACCAACCTAAACAACAATGATACACTCCGATTTATCAATATCTAAAGTGGAATATGACTGATCGAATGAAATGGCACACAACTTTCATTAGTTACTGATACATCGATATTTGATGTAGATCGGGGAACTAGATGCATTTTCGCTTTCCACTAATTTAAAAATGAAAGATTAAGCGAAATTAATCAAATGATACGGTTTCTCATGTAAATCGTTAGGAAAAAACGTATTTTTTAAATTTTCTGACAGAAATCAACTAATTCAAAATGACTAAGAATAAAAATACATGGGAAGAAATCTTAGGAAAAGTAATCTCAAACGATTTGAAACACGATTGACATAACATAGGAAACTTTTGAAACAAGAGAAAGAATCTATGCATATAATTTGAAACTTACTTGTGCATAGCTTTTCCGAAAAGAAAAACGAAAAAATATATTTGCGTGGAAAACGTAAGTAATTTATAAACCGTCTAATTTCGCTTGGCGGTCGTCTGGAACGGTGCCCAATATAACATTCATAATAAATACACGTATGTTATTTTATTCGCGAAAAAAATTGGTAAACATACCATTAAAGTTTTTTCCCGATGAATAAATTTGAATATTTACAACGTGAGCGCATCATCGTATAATGATATGTCCGATGTAGTTGAACCACATTTTAACCAGTCTTCAAACTTTGGTAGGTGGTATCCCGATCTTGGTACACCAGGTAGAAATAATATTTATTTCTTACGATGTAACTGAGGACTTCCAAAAACAACGATACGTTATGATTATAAGCACCTGTATGCAAATGAATTCACATAATTTCCCTGGTGGTCATAAAAGGCTTATTTAACGACTACATGAAAGGAGTAAATATTTAACTAAAAAGTTTAACCAATAAACGATTAACATGTGCGAAAATTATACAACTAAAAAAGAAAAATTACGTATAAGGTCGTGGTTAGTTGGTAAGCGTTTTCCTCCACTACGTAATATATTCGTGCTTCCCTCCCACCACCACGAAACAATAGACATTGGCGGGAGTAAAACAGGAAATACCTCACAACCTTCATTCCGACATCCAATAAAGCGGGAACAAGAAATCAGGCAAGTCACGAATTGGCGGGACATGGTAATGAGGTCGGCAAATGGAATAAATCCGAGGCAACATTCATTATATCGGTAGAAGAGGAGCGACTTTTAAACGGAATAGAAGAGCAATTTTGAGTGGAAACGGGGAAAAAGGCAAGACGTACGGTTCGCGAACATTCCGGAAAAATTATTATGTCTGGCTTTCATACGAAGAATAAAGACGAAACTAATGCAGCAATGCACAATCCACATGCGATGGCTCCGAACTACAAGGTCGAACAATTAGAGGTCGCCGCCGCGCACCTTCGAAGGTGTAATTCTGATCCAAATTCGACATTCCGCAGAGAAATGCGACAAGAACACACGTTTGTCGATCAGTAAGCCGAGTAGACTTACTGGTTTTTTTCGGATCACCCCCGTACGCAATTAAAATCTAGTCCACTGCGCGCCAGTGCCAAATCATTTTAATGGGGAAACAGTTCGTCACCTCTATATTGCCCTTGTTGCGCTTCGATTAATTTTAGTACGAAAACGATTGGGTTCTGTTGCATTAGTCATACGGAATCTATTTTTGAAGGCAGGATGGGTACCGCTGTGGCAACCGAAAACAAGATTATCTATCGACTCTACGGGTCGATTTTAACGATGAACTGGGGGAATGGTACTCGGGTAACCAAATTTTGAATATTTCACGCTAGATTCCAACGTGTATGAATTTGAAAGAATAGCAACTAAACCATGATTAATGTCCTAACTGGTCAAAAACATCATCACGTAATTAACGAATGGGGCATGAAGTCAACGTCTTTTTTTAAATTACAGCAACAAAACTTACCAATATAAAAATAAATAAGTGAAAGCAGTCGCGACTGCGTCGGAATTTGAACTGTTTGTGAACCGCTGTTATTCGGTAATGTCTTCATACCAAAACATCGAGCCGTGTGTGGTCATTATGATCACGTTTTGATAATTTAGGGTCGAACGTTTCGGAACTTAACCTTCTCCTTTAATCCCGACCTGTACCGCGGAATCACACGGATTTTTATTTTCATTCAAACAAAGAAGCACTGTTATGCGACTAACGAAATTGATGCGATGGCGGCATATTCGGTGAGAAACGTTGCCGATTCCGCAAATTTATGGACAAAAATTTTCCAATTGAATTTATTTTCAAGCTAGAAACATCGGGATATATACCATTTAAATGACTTGAAGAGATCGCCCAACAATCACTGACAAAACCATCGTAACTATTTGAATTCACTGAAAACACATCGTACAAGATAATTATCAAAATAATCTTTAAAAAATACTAGTTTATTGTGAATTACAGAGCATACGAGAAGATAAGACCACAGGCGACATTAATGGAGTATTCCAAGTTGAATTCCATGAAATTAAACTCGAATCCTATAAAATACACCCTAAGAGTAAAGAGAAAACTTTTCCGGGAAAGTCGAGATAAACTTCAGCCTGGCCAGATATTTATTATGACATTTAGGACGTATTATTTTCGACGATTGCGGCCATTGAAATTCGTTCCGCGAATTTAATATAGTCGGTGGAAATATCGATAGTTGGGGACATGTCGGTCGATGAAATATATCTTCTCGGAAGACCCAGCTAGCATACATCCATTTATATTAATCGCAAAAAGGAACGGCGGGTCTGTTTTTCATTCGACAGTCGTATATCAATTCTTTGAACCCGCCAAATAGCCATCGAGTTATTTATAATTTCGTCAAATTAACGCCGTAAAGTGTTTTAATAACTTTGTCGGAAAATCCGTTCGCGATAAACAAGCGGGCAAAACAAAACACCCGCAGTAGTTTTGTGGAAGGTAAATATTTTCGTTGGGAATAATCGAGACCAATGTTATCGATTTCGATTATCAACGATGACATTCAAATGTATCTCGTATCGCTTGCAGTAAATACATTATAATTAGATCATTATTTCATAAACACGACCTAAACTTACAACAATAAATATAAATCTGAATAATTTGAACACGAAATTAGTACCTAATTGAGAGATCTATCCCAAAGCGGATTTCAAGTCAATAAATTATTTTATTCTATACGAAAATATTGAAATAATTTCTAGTCGAATCTTTTTCAAAACTGTGAAGGTTATACTTAAATCATTAACATTAATGAGAGTTGCATGATATCGACGATTATCTATTTACTTTATAAAACGTTAAACACACAGTTGAAACTGAAGTTGCCGCACACTGTTAATTTTTTATTGAATCCGATATCTTGTAAGAAAACAAGATTTATGCATGAGATAATGAGATTTGTGCATGATTTATACGGTCTTATGAGTCGTTTAATTTGAATTTTCATTTAGATTTTCTGTCGAACAGTTATACGTTTGCGCAATTAAATGTAGTTAATATCGAGTTTTGATCAATATAAATTCTCAAAGACTTTTCATTAATGCACAACGTACAATTTTATCTCAATAAGTAATTCGGAGATTTTCTAATTAAATAGACGCTAAGGATAAAACATACACATCGCAGAAAGAAGTCGAGAGACAATTACAAATGTTAGTAAACAGTTAGGAATAATTCAAGGAAACAAGGAAAGTTTTCACACTTCCAGGAAAAGAACGAACCCACGTCGCGTAAATTGGAGAAATAAATTTTCCCGGAAAGAAAACGATTTCTACATTACGCCTCCCCTCATCAATTCCACTGCGATGTTTATCGCTTCTAATAAGTAAAATAAAAATGCGAATCATCAAGGGCTTTCGGTTTTACGAGGGAAAATTTCACTATTTCCGGAAAAACATCGTCCGGCATCGGGATATCGTGACCTAGATCGTTTACGGGAAAGAAATAGACTGGACCTCATCCTTTGTTGCGGTTCATAATGACCTTGTACCCAAATAATAAACCATCAAAACGTTTCAATAACAAAAATGTATAAATAAGATTTTAAAAAAAGGAAATCACCGATGAAGGAAGATTGTGTCTGTTGATTCAATGTCCAATGCAATGTGGAAAAACGTTGAGGAAAATCCGACAAGAGCTAGAATTTTCCTGAAATATATCTAAAACTGTGACTCCGTTCTCGAGAACGTGACCTAGACAATTTCTGGGAAGGAAATGAGCTCTAGAACGTCCAGTAGAGTCCGTAAAACCGCCGATAATTAAAGCGCTATTGTTAATTCGAGAGTACCACACTGTAGCTAACAAACGTAATAAAAACGTTATATTATTAAGTGTTAGTAGTTGTAAGCGCGACGCGGATGATTAATGTTTGACGTATTATCGCGTCTAATTTGCATGCAAATTATAATTAGAAATTCAGAGCCAATTGCGACGGCGGCGACGCGACCAATCGAAAACGAACGACGATTAGGTTCGTGCGAAATCGGGAATTCAGTTCTGGTTTCGCTCGTAACGACGTGGGGAAAGAAAGAGACGGAGAGAGAATTATATATTGAGAGTTATAAAGGGGAGATTCCTCGAAACAAGGTTTTTGAAGGAAACTCTACGCGCGGAAATTCGACGAAGAAAATTACTCGTCGGTTGAGGTCCTTGGGGAGGCCGCGAAGTTGCTGAAGTAGGGCACAAGTGTCCGCAGCTTCCTTTTGTTTCACATCATCCGTATTCGACGAAATTACAAGCAATGGTTCGTTGGAAATTAATCTTTTATGTTCATGTTTTGTCTTCGATTTTAATATAAATTGGTAAAATGTTTAAGAGAACTTTTGTTAATACAGCTTTTCGTACATAAATAACAATGAATTTATCAAGTCAAAAGAGCTCAAATAAAGACAATAAATCAGAAAACATTTCTTAAATACCTCGAACGAAATCGTCACGATTAAATATCGCCTACTGCGAAAATTCCGACGATATGGCAAAACGAATATCCAGGTTGGCTCGCTGATTAATCCAGATCCTGAATTATAAAGTTAAAAGCTTCCCGCGATAATCTAGGCATCTGCGAATTATAAAGTCGACGATGACCCCACCGCGATAGAGAGAGAAAGAGTGAAACGACAGTTTCGCGTACCGTTTCCAAGTCTTTGTCTAACTCGCAAGTAAACGACGAACGTGCCGACGGTGGGAGTAAATGAGGTGTGCATCCGTAACAAAGGAAAAACAAACAACGTTGCGCGCATAGAGAATTATAGAATACGAAACGAGGATGATGAACCAACCGTTGCCCACATTAACATCTTTCGATTTCGATAGAAAACTGATAAAAATAATCGCTTCGGTGATTTATCACCAAATGAAATACATCGAAATTTCACCACTTAGGTAGCCAGTTGAAATTGTCATTAAAAGTTAGAATCGTCTCATATAATTACAACATTACGTAGATCGATCATGAAGTCATCCGAAACAATTGAATCATATTCGTCTAAGCACACTACGATACTTATCGTCGCAGAGCACAAGATTTCCCGCGAATAATAGGTAGTTTATATTTAGACGGTGTTACTAGCGGCGATTACTGAGCGACGATAATGAAATCATAACCTTTCCAACTATTTATCGTTACGGAAAGCAATGGAAAATTACAGTTTGTTAGCGCGTTTTTTATTTCAATTTGTATTCAATTTCGGGATCGAAAACGCGAACGCGACTTCGTTCTTGCTTTCAAGGAATTCTACTGTCGACGTCGATAAGCCAGATTAGACTACTTTGACGCTCGAAATACGGTTCGTGTTATGAAAACATTAGGTTTTCATTGCAATCTTAATTCAAATTTATTCATTTTTATTTATAATTGATAATTTCCTTAACGGTTTTAATTCTTAAAATTGGGATTATCTACCATGATTAAGGTAAATATCCTATACAATGCTCGAGAATCTCGAACGACTATCGAATTTCGAGGCGGGTTGCGACGACATCTCAATTTGTTCAGTGAAAGTGAAGAGATTGAACGAGCGCACCAAATGAGGTATATACCGAGAGTCAAACGGTCGAGTTAGATACACTTGAGAATGTCAATAACGACGTTTCACATAAGAAATGGCTCATTTGGGAAGTCGTTAAAATCGCATACCTGTACGAGTCGCTTTTTCGACTTTAGGATCGGATGCATCTATTCTTTGCGACATTCTCGAGAGGAAATGCGACACAAAGCCCGGAAAATTCCGCAAGAAAATTCTCGACGTAAACGCATCGCGTTAGCGGCGGACGAAGAAAGCGGTTAGTCACTTTGATGTCATATTTTATATTCTTAGAAACTGCGAGCGATGAGACGGATTGACGATACTTGAACGTTCGTTAAAATAACGAAATACGGCACAAATAAAAGACATTCAATTAGATTTACTTCTCAGAATCAGTATTATTGACATTGACTTAAATAATTCCGATTTCTTTTCGAAAATAATAGTATTTTAATGAATTACAATTACATTTATACATAACGTTAACAACATCGAAATCTCAACTTATAATGAAAATTTCAACCACTTAATACAAAAAACGAAAATTATTAACTAAATATGAAAATGAAAAAAAATAAAAAAATTAAAAATTTTTTCCAATGAATAAAACGTCGTTCCGTCAATGATATAAGTGTGCATAACGTTAGGCATACTACAACATCGAAATAAAAATGTCCTCAACTTATTATAAATATTTCAACCACTTAATACAAAAAACGAAAATTATTAACTAAATATAAAAATGAAAAAAAATAAAAAAATAAAAAATGTTTTCCAATGAATAAAACGTCGTTCCGTCAATGATATAAGTGTGCATAACGTTAGGCATACTACAACATCGAAATAAAAATGTCCTCAACTTATTATAAATATTTCAACCACTTAATACAAAAAACGAAAATTATTAACTAAATATAAAAATGAAAAAAAATAAAAAAAAATAAAAAAATTTTTCCAATGAATAAAACGTCGTTCCGTCAATGATATAAGTTTGCATAACGTTAGGCATACTACAACATCGAAATAAAAATGTCCTCAACTTATTATAAATATTTCAACCACTTAATACAAAAAACGAAAATTATCAACCGAATAAAAAAAATGAAGAAAAAAAAATAAAAAAAACAATTTTTTCGAACGACTAAATGACGTTCCGATAATGAGATGAATGTAATCTGTTAAATGACATATTGAAATGAACCGTTCCCGGTTCGATAACAATATTTCTGGAATCCATAAAATGGAAAATATCCCGCAAATTTAACGAGATCGGGCGGTGAGCCAGTGAATGGAAGTGAAAAGTTTTATGAAGACCGAGAGAGAGAAGTGGCGGATTTACTACCTGAGCGAGCCCCTATGAGATTCCCGTTTCAAATTGGCCTTTGAAGGTGCCGTTTTAAAAATAACACAATAACACGTGTTCTAAAGTGGCGACCAAGGTGTTCCACTCTCTTGTTTACGATCTTCTTCTCTCATCCAGAACAATTACGAACGACAATTTTTTTTTCGGCATGCGTAATTGAAACGCCCCGAAAATTGAAAGGAACTAAAAGTCATTAGCTTTCGACAAATTGATGAATACTAGTCTGTCTAATGCCGAAACGAGGGGAAAACTTCATAATGATTCTATATTTTTGAATGAAATGATTAGACGTTATTTTAATACGCTACCTTGAGAAATCTGGAGTGAGATTAATTAACAAAATTTCAAGTACATTCCAAAAATATTCAATGATTACTTCAAGGTCACTTAACCTTCAGAAGATACTAAGTGTAACAATACAAATATTTTCTCATTTAAATCGCATTTATTGGTAATGAACGGAGATAAAGTAATAATTTCATATATCATGAACGAAGAATGCTACTTACGTACATAAAAATCCTATTGAAAGTTACATATCTAAATAATTGACAAAATGTTCAGTTACTCATTAAACCTCTAAATAAATTCTTGATTACAAACAAGACGATATGATTGACCTTGAATCATACTAGTTAAAAATCGACAAAACGCAATTAGAATTATAAATAATTCATAACATGAAAAAGTTTTCATTGATTCGATACATTATCGTATTTTCCTACTTTTCATAATTCATTAACGGTTGGCGTTAAAAAATTGAAAACCTCATCAGTTTTTATATCCGGTCAGCAAATATTATGAAACGCGTTTAAAAATCAGACGACAAAGCTACTGTGCAAAAATACATATAAAATAGTTACTTGCTGTCAGATTAAAATCGAAAACTCATACATGACTAACGTTCAATGAATTACCCTTGAAAACTTATCTTGTTATTCAATTTGGCAAATAAAGAATTAAATTCTAGGTTATGAAAATATAATAAAAGGAAAAGTGTCCCTTTAAATTGGAACGCTTGTACAAACAATGAATTATCTACAATATTAGAATTTGAGTATTGTGGTATCAATCGGAAAATGATAACGTCTTATATTGCATCAGGTCACGACCTTTTTTTATCAAATAATGTCAATAGTCCGTTGCGATACGTTCAATCAACAGTTCTGGGTTATCAAAAATGAAACAAGCAAACTTCTGGACATCATTATGCAGTAACTAAATAAAGATACTTGCAAATCATTGAAATCATGTAAGAATCTTCATTTCAGCAAAAAATATTCAAAAACAATAAACAAAATCAGAGTTACATCGATAAAAACGATACAATGTATCGACAGTTCGGAGAATGGACAGTGACGTAAGTAATTGACGTTAATCTGACAGCGCGCAACGTAATTCATAAACAAAACAATTCGGTACTCACCTTGCGGAGGTCTCCGAAGAGCGGTATTCCCGACGGAGATCCTTCCTGTTCGGCGGCTACCTGCAACATCTGGGCCCTGGCCTGCCTGTCCCTCTCACGCAGGCGATCCCTTTCGACGCTGCAACAAAAACAAACTCAACAAGTGCATCATCGCGAACACATCATTCACATAAAACTCAAGAGCCGCGCTCGGAAAAAAACCAATAGGCGCGAAATTCAGAACGAACAAGGATCACAGATTAAATAAGAGCGCGCGTTAGACAAAGTAATTATCTATGGAAACGATGGGGTGCGTTCGGAAACCGATCACTTGAATAATTGCGATGTAGTAACTTTTCACCTTGAATTGATGAACATCACCTGGTGCGCACTGCAAGTCTGAGGGACACTTAACGACGAATTGGGAAGCGTCACGGCGCGATGCGAAAGACGTCATTAACCCTTAAACGTGGAAATATTTGGAAGAGATAACGAAACCGGCTCTTATGTTGAGACATACTTGTACTCGACTGGAAGCACGGACACACGACAAGGTTCCGATTACAACTTTCTGCACGTTGCTGCTGTGCTCAGAGCTGTGATGTAGGAGCATTACAACGTTGCCGATGCAACTATCGCATTCGTTTCTACATTGCATTTCGTTGGCAATAACATAGCGGATCATTAAATTTGATTCATATTATCGGCTATCGATATTTTTTATTTAATTTACTGTTTATTGAATCAGTATCAACTATTAATTCTAATAAAATTTTTTGAAATTTTAAATGACGTTTGAATTTCAAATTTCATAAACATTCACATTTTCTTACACAACTGCAACTATTTTTATTAGAAAAGGTTATAATGAATTCAAGAATTGCATTTTGTATTTTCAGTCAATTATTCATAGTCAAATTTATGTTAATGCTGTGTTGATAAAGGATAACATTTGTTCTCGAAAAAAAATTCGATTTTAAGATGTAAAAAAGCGTTCGAAAGACCACAATCCTCAACTTTTTTTAGTAAATTCTAATGATTAAAAAAATTGTAAAGTCTTGAAAATTTTGAAAAACATAATCAATGGGAAGTCACTACTTTAATCGACCTTCGGGACAGCCGTATATATAAGGAGTTCACAAACAATTTGGCAACGCCGGCGGCGATCCACTTGGGGTTTGTGACGTTCGAGATACCTACGATATACGTCATTTTCTCATTATTCGGTGCGAGAGAGAATGTTTGAATGCGCGACTGCGACGGAAGAATCAGGTCGAACGCGACAGCGGTCCCCAAACCTGCGGAAATCGAGTGGAAAAATGAATCACTTGAATTGCTTCCGGGCGGGTGGGTGCATTTATGAATTTTATTTGTATCTGAATTGAATGAGATGTTAGAATTATTATACTTTGAAATTCAACGAAAAATTTAGATTGAATGATAAAAAACTGATCTGCAAATATTATATCATTTTAGTGTTTTCTAGTTATAGATTTGTTAATCATAAACTATTATTTGAAATTTATTGCGAAGTAAAGAAAAATGGACTTTTATATTGAACGAAAAATAAGTAAAACAGAAAAAAAAATTTTGAATGTTCTGTAGTTTGAAGTATTCTCTAACTTTTGATAAACTGGTTTATCCATAAATTATTTATTAGAAAACAATAGAAATTGGAATTATTAAACTACTTTTTATATTTGCGCATGCGTAGGTACCTGCAATGTCAAATTTTAATACAATGATAAGAAACAAATTATGTTATTGTTGAATATTTATGAATAAATTATCTGCAAATATATCATTTTAGTGTTTGCTTTTAAAAAAAATTGTATGAACATAAAAAAAAAATTATTCATAAATAGTTGAAATGACGAGAAATAGAAGAAGAAACAATTTCTATGGATCCGGTATCTACCTGTTGATTCATTATTACAGTTATGAAAAATTGTAAAAGTTATAGAAAAAATAACGACGGAAGCAAAATAATACTTTGCGCATGCGTAGGTACCTGCGATCAAGTGTCAAATTTTAATACAATGATAAGAAACATATTATGTTATTGATGAATATTTATGAATAAATTATCTGTAAACATATCATTTAAGTGTTTGCTTTTAAAAAAATTGTATGAACAACATAAAAAAAATTATTCATAAATAGTTGAAATGCCGAAAAATAGAAGAAGAAACAATTTCTATGGATCCCGTATCTACCTGTTGATTTATTATTACAGTTATGAAAAATTGTAAAAGTTATAGAAAAAATAACGACGGAAGTCAAAATAATACTTTGCGCATGCGTAGGTACCTGCGATCAAGTGTCAAATTTTAATACAATGATAAGAAACATATTATGTTATTGATGAATATTTATGAATAAATTATCTGTAAACATATCATTTAAGTGTTTGCTTTTAAAAAAAATTGTATGAACAACATAAAAAAAATTATTCATAAATAGTTGAAATGCCGAAAAATAGAAGAAGAAACAATTTCTATGGATCCCGTATCTACCTGTTGATTTATTATTACAGTTATGAAAAATTGTAAAAGTTATAGAAAAAATAACGACGGAAGTCAAAATAATACTTTACGCATGCGCATGTACCTGCGATCAAATGTCAAATTTTAATACAATGATAAGAAACATATTATGTTATTGATGAATATTTATGAACAAATTATCTGCAGATTTTTACATTTTAGTGTTTGCTTTTAAAAAAAATTGTTTAAAAAAAACAACAAAAAAAATTATTCATAAATAATTGAAATGCCGAGAAATAGAAGAAACAATTTCTATGGATCCCGTATCTACCTGTTGATTCATTATTACAGTTATGAAAAATTGTAAAAGTTATAGAAAAAATAAGGATGGAAGTCAAAATAATACTTTGCGCATGTACCAGCGATCAAATGTCAAATTTTAATACAATGATAAGAAACATATTATGTTATTGATGAATATTTATGAATAAATTATCTGCAAATAATTCATTTTAGTGTATGCTTTTAAAAAAAATTGTATGAACATAAGAAAAATTATTCATAAATAGTTGAAATGCCGAGAAATAGAAGAAGAAACAATTTCTATGGATCCGGTATCTACCTGTTGATTCATTATTACAGTTATGAAAAATTGTAAAAGTTATAGACAAAATAAGGATGGAAGTCAAAACAATACTTTGGGCAATATTATTTTTTACCCAAAAAAAAATAATATTACCAAATAAAAACATAGAACAGTATATAGCATGATTAAAAACATTTGCTTGAATCACACTTTGAACCACATGTTTGTTCAGGGCTACTGAACCATTAGCAAAAGTTCAACATAATTGCTAATTGATAATGAGCTATTAACAATTGCTAATATATTAAACTCTTGATAATGAGTTATTATAAGCCTAGGACATACGTCAATTGATTGTAACGCAAATTAGTGTGAATTAGAGAATTGTTTTGTATTATAAGATAAATTTCGAAATGTTCCATCAACTAGACAAAGTAAAATTTCTACAGAGAACATAAAAAAAAGTTATTATTGTTAATTTTTTTCGCCGAAAGAATTTTTATATAAAATAAACTGTACTTACGGAGTAGACCTAGGGAAAACATAACTTGAAAACTTTGAAGTTATCAAGTGTTATTACACTTTAAATATTCAAGAAAATCAAGTTGTATGAAAATTAGAACACGATTGAATTGATTATTAAATTTAAGAACCAATTTGGGGGGTAAACACCCAAATTGAAAAAAAAAGAAAAAAATTGTGAATATGGCATCTACTTGAAGGAAATACATTATTTAAAACATACAACATAAAAAAATAGTTGAAAGGCCGAGATAAAGAAGAAGAAGAAGAACAGCCACTTTCTATGGATCTGGTATCTACCTGTTGATTTATTATTACGGTTATGAAAATTGGATGGATGGAAGTCAAAATAATAATTTGGACATACTTCCATTGATTATTAAGTACATTTGTACAAAGTATGCAATTGTTTTTTATCATAAGAAAAATTTCAGAATGTTCCACAAACTAGACAAAGTAAAAATTCTACACAGAACATAAAAAAGTTATAATTGTCAAATTTAACTTAATAATAATAACTTAGTAATAATATACTAAAAATTGAAAAGAATATAAAATAAATGTACTTACACATTAGACGAAGGGAAAACAAAACCGAGAAGAGCACGCCACATAACTTTGAAGTTTTATCTTATTATTATTACACTTTAAATATTTTAGAAATTCAAGAACGTTCGCAAAGTAAGAAACTTATTACGCAAATGATTATGTGGAGAAACGAAAAAGCAATTTTGAGATAAACCCCCCACCACATTGACAAGAGCACCCCTTTCGCTATTGGTCATAGAAAAAATAGGTAGAAGATTGGTAATGTGAATTACTGTTATCGAAATTTCGAGAAAACCCCATTTATAAAACACCAAATTGACAAAAAAATGATGAATATGGCATATACTTGAAGGAAATACATTATTTATAACATACAATAACATCAAAAAAATTCATAAATAGTTAAAATGCCGAGATTAATAAGAAGAAACAATTTCTATGGATCTGGTATCTACCTGTTAATTTATTATTAGAGTTTTTTTTTTGGACATACTTCCATTGATTATTAAGTACATTTGTACAAAGTATGCAATTGTTTTTTATCATAAGATAAATTTCAAAATGTTCCACAATCTAGACAAAGTGAAAATTCTACACAGAATATAAAAAACTTATAATTGTAAAATTTTTTGTCGAAAGAAATTTTATATAAAATAAATGTACTTACACATTAGACGAAGGGAAAACAAAACCGAGAAGACGCCACATAACTTTGAAGTTTTCAATCTTATTATTATTACACTTTAAATATTTTAGACATTCATGAACGTTCGCAAAGTAAGAAACTTATTACGCAAATGATTATGTGGTGAAACGAAAAAGCAATTTTGAGATAAACCCCCCACCACATTGACAAGAGCATCCCTTGCGCTATTGGTCATAGAAAAAATAGGTAAGAGAATATTGGTAATGTGAATTACTGTTATCGAAATTTCGAGAAAACCCCATTTATAAAACACCAAATTGACAAAAAAAAATGATGAATATGGCATATACTTGAAGGAAATACATTATTTATAACATACAACAACATAAAAAAAAATCATAAATAGTTAAAATGCCGAGATTAATAAGAAGAAACAGTTTCTATGGATCTGGTATCTACCTGTTGATTTATTATTAGTTTTTTTTGGACATACTTCCATTGATTACTAAGTACATTTGTACAAAGTATGCAATTGTTTTTTATCATAAGATAAATTTCAAAATGTTCCACAAACTAGACAAAGTGAAAATTCTACACAGAACATAAAAAACTTATAATTGTCAAATTTTTTGTCGAAAGAATTTTTATATAAAATAAATGTACTTACACATTAGACCAAGGGAAAACAATACCGAGAAGACGCCACATAACTTTGAGGTTATCAATCTTATTATTATTACACTTTAAATATTTTAGACATTCATGAACGTTCGCAAAGTAAGAAACTTATTACGCAAATGATTATGTGGTGAAACGAAAAAGCAATTTTGAGATAAACCCCCCACCACTTTGACAAGAGCATCCCTTGCGCTATTGGTCATAGAAAAAATAGGTAGGAGAATATTGGTAATGTGAATTCCTGTTATCGAAATTTCGATAAAACCATTTGATAATCACCAAATTGACAAAAAAGAGAAAAATTATGAATATGGCATATACTTGAAGGAAATACATTATTTATAACATACAATAACATAAAAAATTCATAAATAGTTAAAATGCCGAGATGAAGAAGAAGAAACACTTTATATGGAAAGTGAAAATTTTTTTTTCTATGAAAACAACAAAGTTTTTTTTTCTATGAAAAAAAAACCTGTTTGAACGTAAATGATTATGAGGTGAAACGAAAAACCAATTTTGAGATAAACGCCCCACCACATTGACAAGAGCACCCCTTTCGCTATTGGTAAAAGAGAATGTTAGTAATACGATTTACTGTATTCGAAATTTCCAGAAAAATATTTATAAACCATCAAACTGACAACACAAAGAAAATCAACTCGAAATAAATACATTATTTATAAGAAATTGTATGAATTATCGCCATCAAAATGATAAATGCCGAAATTGTACTTACTTTTGAAAATTTTTTTAACCAAAAAATTATCAATACTGAATATTATTACATAAAACAATATTTAGTAAAATTAAACACGCTTGGCAAAATTCCTTAAAATTCAATACAATCAATGTTGCAAGTAGAATTTTTATCAATACCACATATAACAACTTTAAAAAAATTATCACAGGTATGAAAAACTAAATTTTTTTGACAAATTAAGGATAAAAGTCAAAATAATATTTTGGGCATTATTTGTTCAGCCTAAAAAAGTTCAAATATAACATCAAAATATAAAAAAATCTGTAGAATAACACTTGCCTATATCCCAGAAAATTCTCCAATATACCCAACATTTGTTCAGTTTTAAACTGAAAATTGTATTAAACAATTGATAATGAGCTATTATCCCAGGACATACTTCAATTGATTATTAAGCAAATTTGTGAGAAATAGAAATTGTTTTATTGTAAAATGAATTTCAAAATGTTCCACCAACTAGTACAGAATAGTACTATAGAGTACGGTCCTGTATTTCTAGATAACCTAATCAAAGTCAATTTTCATCCTAAGATGAAAGCAATTTGTGTAGATTTTGCCCAGTTTCATCCTTTATACATTGAACTCGACAAAATCAGACAGATCGCTAGGAATAATGGTTATAACAACCAAAATATAAATTATTGAATACAAAAACCACAATCAAATAACATCCAACCAAATAGACAGAAATACAAACACTTGCATATATGGCATTAAACAATATTAGACCAATTTCCAATAAAATCGGTATATTATTTTACAAAAATACGATCAAGGTAGCATTCACACCTTCACAAAAATTTAATAAACCTTCACAAAACATTTTAATACTGTGATAATGGAGAGAGTGCTCAAATTTAGCTGTTTTATGCATAGGAATAAGTAGTAGATCACTGATCCTTGTTGAATACCCATGATTACTATTCAATTCAATAAACCTTTCTTCATTTTCTTTAACATATAACAATAATCTAAAAATATATAAACACGGTTAGGCGAGTTTGTAATCATTAACGAAGTTCGTTGATGAATATTGAATATTAATCGAAGTATTCGTTTCTTTGTAATAAGGACCCTATTTATTTCTGTAAAGCAGCCTCACAGCAAAATATTATAATTTAGATGACTATATACACGAGTGTAATGCACATTCATAACACAGTTTCTAGGTACGATGTTAATTTTTTTAATCACAGGCGAGCATTACGCCCAATCTGGCCTTGACTGGTATTGTCATTAGCCACCACCTAATCATGTATAACCAAATTTACTAAATAGTTAATCAAACAGTTGTAACAATAAATAATTCAAATCTTTGAATACAAGCAAAACCGAAAACAATTTGAGCTAATAACTTATAACACATAGGAAGTTACAGGATAGTACGCCAAGGGGCTCATCGAGGCGAATTTTTCTTCTTACACAAATTGACATGAGCCACGGAAAGAAAGGTTTAAACACTGGGAGAAACATAGGAAATGCAACGTTGCCTATTCTAAATTTTAAGACCTAGCGACTGAATATATTCGAAGACCAACTCGTATACCTCCAGATTATTCAAAGATAATATGAAATTCAGACTGTAGGGTTGATAAAATTTGATTATTCTATTGATATTTGAAATCAATTCGATGCGTTGATGACTGAACTTACTACAGGCTAATAAAAGATGGTCAATTGTTCCCAATTCACCACATTCACACTCTGGATTATCCTTTAAACCAATCTTATACATATATTGTGGACATATTGCATGACCGCTTCGGAGACGACATAAAATACGGACAAACTCTCTGCGATTACCGATGCTATTATACCAGGTAACGGCCAACGGTACAGGATTAATGCACTTGTAAAATGCCCCCTTTGCTTCTTCTTGAAATTCTTGACGCCATTTTCCCCAAACTAATGAATTTATATCTATCGAGATGTCAGAAGGTACACATTTTTTATCCGCAACTTCATTTTTTGAGGCTAGTTTAGCAGCTTTGTCTACTAATTCGTTCGGAGGAATACCCACGTGAGCTTTAACCCATAAAAACTTGACATATATATCTTGTTGTCCTAAATTTAATAAGGAGATGAAGATATCCTTATGAATGTACGAAAAACTTGAATCGAATTTCACATTTTTCAATGACATAAGGGCGCTCTGACTGTCTGAAATAATAATAAATCGTGTAGACTTATTGACATGAGGAAGCTCCTGGATGTAGTTCAATGCCATAGAAATGGAGGCCAGTTCTGCAAAGAATATAGAAAATTGTCTGTGAAACGCTGAATGGACATATGAATCTCTGAAGGGATCATAGACTGCAGCTCCAACTGGAGAGAGGGGTGATTTCGAAGCATCTGTAAATATTTGATAGTAATCAGCGAAAGAACTTGAAATTATGCTCAGAAATTCTTCTTTAGTTGATATATTACTGTATGATGGAATGTGAACATCTGGAGAGATGCTAAAACATTTATAATCCATAGTGAAAATAGGCAATTTATTGTCAATTTTCAGAATTTCCGAATAAGATTGAGCCGTGTAGTAACAGGAAGAAATTAATGGATCTGCTCTTACGATCCAAAACTTGTGAGTTAAGGTATTGATAAACAATTCATGAATTTTCGTAATTGCACTACTGGAAGTGGATATTTTTTTGATAATAAATTTACCTGTTAAGAATTCCCTACGTTTTTTAAGGGAATTTCCCCCGATTCGGAACAGACAACATCATTCGGAGTACTTCCCAAGAATCCAATACATTTTTTAATAGATTTTCTCTGTAAAGAGTCTAACGGTTTTAAAACACTATTAGAGGCCGATCCGAAGAAACAACTTCCATAGTCCATTACTGATCTTATGTAGCTACGATAAAAGAGAAGGGCCATGTTTTGATCTGCTCCCCAATTATTATGACAAGTATATCTCAAAATTTGGTAGCGATTTTCCACATTACGTTTTATATATCCAATATGCTCCTTCCATAGTAACTTTCTATCGAGTAACATTCCTAGAAATTTAACGACACTCTTATGCTGGAATGTGAAGTTCCCTATTTTAAATTGAGATGGAAAATTAATACGCTTGAGAGAAAATGAACACATAACAGATTTAGTACTAGACAGGCACTGTCCATGATTAAATAGAAAAGAAGAGAAACCTATCATAGCATCTTGTAGATCCTGTTTACATGCTGCTATATTTTTATTGATACTATAAATAACAATATCGTCTGCGTATTGTAACAATTTAATATTAGGGTTATTAATTTTTTTCTCCAACTTGTGATAATAAATAATATATAAAAGTGGGGAGAGGATTCCTCCTTGTGGTAAACCATGACTTGTGACCCGAGGACTTCCAACTTCTTGATCTATTCTTAAAAATAATTGCCTATTGATATAAAGATTAAATATCAAATCTGCAAAATGGGGACTCAAACCAATCTCTATCACTTCTTGTCGGAGTACTTCTAAAACAACATTGTTGTAAGCACCAACTATATCCGCAAACAGAGCTGTTAAAATCTTTTTATGAGTAAAAGTAAAATAAATATCACTAACTAAATGACAAATGCTGTCATAAGTCCCATGATTTTTACGAAAACCAAATTGAGTTTTAGGAAATTTTCCATGGAATTCAAGCCACCAATCTAATCTGAATTTAAGAATTCGTTCGAATGTTTTCATTATACACGAACCTAGAGATATTGGTCTATATGAATCTTCTATATCAGGATTTTTGTTTGATTTTAAAATAGGAATTATTATAAATTTCTTCCAATCAATCGGGCATATCCCTGATTTCAAGATATCATTGAAAATTTCCAACAACATATGTTTTGCATTGGGTGGAAGATTATACAACATAATATATTGAACATTGTCAATGCCTGGAGCAGTGTTCGATTTACTTTTTAATGCTCTTTCTAATTCCCAGATCTCGAATGGACTGCACATAAAATCTGTGTTCTCACCATACGATAATTTTTCTCTTTCTCAAAACAACCTAAAGGAGTCAAATTATGAAAAAACTTTTCAGTCCAGTTACCTGTTACCACAGGGTGATAAACCGAGGAGAGATTTTTAATTTTTTTAACTGATTTCCAAACGTCGCTGATTGGGGAGTTTTTGTTAAGGGATGAACAGAATTGTCTCCAATTTTCTCGTTTGCTTTGTTTGACAACCCTCTTAACTAATGCTTCCTTGTTTTTAAAAATCAAAAAATTCTCCAATGTCGAGTGTTGTTTGTAATTATTGTAAGCCATCTTTTTATCATTCATCGCTCTTCGACAATCATAATTCCACCAGGATTTATTGAATTTATTATTACCTATTATATGACTATTATACAAGGGAATGCTAGCCTCAACTGCACTAAGAAGATTCTGTTTGAATACATCATATGTGATACTGTTATTTCTAAATGAAACTTCAGTATTGTATTCCATTATCTCATAGAATTTGTTCCAGTTAGCTCTCTTTGTATTGTACAATCTCGAGCGATAGTTAAAATTTGCTTTTGATACATTGATGTTTACGTCGAACCTTATCACGAAATGATCTGAGCCTAGTGTTACCTGATCTATAAACCAATGAACAAATGGACAAATTCCTTGGGATGTCACTGTAATATCAACCGCTGATTTATTTTGATTAGGCGGGGTTAATCTTGTTGGAGAACCGTCATTCATAACAAAAAAATTATTGTCTTCAATTGCCGATAAAAATAAAACACCGGACTGACCATCCATTACAGAACCCCATGCAGAATGATGGAAATTGAAATCCCCACCAACCACTGAATAAGGACCAATTGATGTGAAAAATATATCCCACTGAGCTTTATCGATCATAGTATTAGGTGGAACATAAATTGAGTAAATGGAAAGTATCGATTGATCCCTCAATCTTATACCAACCGCTACTCCCTCAACACCCTGAATGGAAGGGAAGTTGATATTAACACATGCTATAGATTTCTTGAAAATTATAGCTGTACCGCCTTTCCCATCGATTCTATCCTTACGAAAGATATTGTAGCCAGTGAAGTTGATGTTTATATGAGGCTTTAACCACGTTTCAGAAATCATACATAGATCTATATCATTTTCAAAAATGTAATGTTCAAAATTGCCCTTGTTTGAATTTAATGATCGTGAATTCCATTGCATTATTTTCAATTTACTTTCCATTCAATAGTTCTATTACCTTTGATTTTATTAATGTTTCATTAGCAACTTCTTCTATATTCTGAACTGAACCACTAAGATCTTTTAAAAGGGATATAAGAATATTATAAATAATATTGGTGAGAGCTGATGTATTAACCGAATCAATTTGGGAGGGATAGATTGAATGATGAGGAACCGAGATAGAACTAGTATCTCCGCCACCCAAACATACACCATTACCAGAGGAAGATGGAATATCCTTTATAATCTCTGCGTGCTTTTTTTTTAACTCAATTGAGGAATGACCGTTAACTATACGTCTTTTGATATTTTTGATAGGTGGGAAATTTATGTGATTTCTAGATGGAGAAATATAAACGTTTTCGGTATCACTAGTATTAGCAGTTATGGCTGCCAAACTATTATTTATATGTTGAGAGGCTTCCCTGTACGAAATATTTTCTACCGCCATTTTTTCCTTAATTTTTTTTTGTTTTGCGAACTCCGGGCAATTTTTATTGTCAATAGCGATGTGATTTCCTTTGCAATTTATACAGATCGACATTTCAGCTGAACAATCTTTGAAAGAGTGTCCACCGCCACACTTTGGACACCGAAGTTGGCTACGGCAATTGTCGTTGATATGACCAAATCGGAGACAAGATTTACACTGAACAACTTTTTGTATAAATGGGTGAACCTCTCGAATACAACTGAATATTGATACTTTATTCGGAAGTGCTTGACCTTTAAATGTGACCAAGACACTTGTTGATGGAACAATCTCAGACCCAGCATCACTAAGATTCATTTTCCTCGTCAATCTCTTGACCTCTAAAATTTTAAAAGTATTTCCAAAAACTGGCTCGATACATTCTTTCAATTCGTGATCAGTTATATCTAAATCAACCGACCTAATCACTCCCTGTCTACGAATTAAATATTGCGGTATATATGCATCTAAATTATTGGCAGACAAGAAATTTGACGTAAGAAAATTATTAGCGCTAAGATGAGTCCTAAAGTTAATTTTTATTCTATTCTTTCCGTTTTTCTCAATGCCTATTATATTACTTGATAATGACGGTTCATTACGGTAAATCATTTTTCCTATAGACATTGCATGTAGATTCCCTATATTTTTATCAATACTTTCAACGTAGATAATAAATGGACCCACATCTGTGAGATCATATTTACTTGAGATTTTTATTTTGTTTACTGACAAGTTTTTTTGTTCATCGACGGATTTTGCTCTACATGACTATGCATTAACTTTTCACTCTGATTTTCAGATAATTTTACATTGTTAACTTCAACAAATTTCACAGAATCTCTTTTATGGAACGAACTCACCGGAATATCTTGAATTTGTGAAATATCTGTGTCCATATCACTTTCCACAAATTCGTCATTTAATACACTAAACGCTCGAGAAAGAATTCCTGAAGCCAAAGGACCCCCCTTTATCAGGGGGTTCGTTATTAAAAGACATCGGATAAATTTACTTTGTATTAATAATTACGAGAAATGAATTAAAATATTTTACGATATCACTTGAATATTTTACGATATCGCTTATTGAACACAGGTGTGACCGATACGAAATGCAGCCGACAACTGATTTCGCTCCGCAGCAATCCACAAACTGAACACTTAATACGGCGAAGCCGTAAAAAACTGCCGGCCCGATGATCGCCCTACGTTGCGATTCATTTGCCCAGACCGAGTAGGGGTTACCGATTACCGATTACGAACAGATATCGGCTGCAATTTGCGGTAGTTATCCGAACCAGGTGAATGATCCTTTTGTTTTTAATTTATCGATCGACAAGTGATAAGCAGTCGAGACCGCCTAATGGGGAAAATTGACGATATGTGACATTTTGCGAAATATGGGATCTATTCCAGCATACTTAAAAATTCTAATGAATTTTTTTGGTGCAAATAACGTCACGGCTTGATTATAGGTCTCGTTTATTTTGCTATTTGTTCATTATGTGACGCAACAAAGGGCTTCAGATTACCACAAGTAATTTATAATAAATATAATAACAATATTAATGAAATCTATATCAAAATGAAATAATGCATCCGTGAATGTAAATATAAATAAGTCTAAATTCATAGTTTTGGATACGAGTAAAATTCTGTTAAGGTAAATATTAACGAAAATATAACTCTTAAAATTGAAAACCAGAACATTGAAAGGGCAAAGGTTGTTAAACATTTAGGCATTATTTTGGATGAGAAATTGAGTTTCATGGATCACTTCGACTTCAAATCGTTTAAAATCTCCAATAAAATCAACTTTCTGGGAAGAATTGGGGAAAATCTGACGATATAGTTGAATATATTTATATATCTTTAAGTCATTAATAATGCCACCAGTTTGAATATTGTTCCACTCTGTTATTCGGATTGAGCAAAGATAAACTCTGCAGCTACAAAAATTATTGAAAAGTATAATAAATTGTTAAAACTATATTAAATTTCTTAGAACTAAAATCAGTTAAACAGAGAATAGTTTATGCTGCATATATATTCATATTCAAAATTAAAAAGAAATTGTTCCCTGTAGAGTAACTGTAATGTGCCAAAGATGTGCACGCTTATAATACAAATTATAACATTTCTACATGCAAGTTTGTAAGTTTTCTAAATCCGAAAATAGCATATTTTATGAAGGATTCAATGCATTTAATTAATTTCCTAGCTCCATAAAAACAATTAGTGACCTCAAAGTACATTACGTTGGGTGAGAAATTGAGTTTCAATGATCACGTCGTCTTCATATCGTCTGAAATCTCAAAGAAAATCAACTTTCTGAGAATACTTGGGGAAAACCTGAGGACATATGTTAAGTTGTTGCTCTTTAAGACAATAATGCCTGCCAGACATTAAATATTGGTTCACTTAATTATGCGGACAGAGCAAAGAAAAAAGCCAGCATCTACTAAAATTACAGAATAGAGATATGCGAACACTTTTGTCAAGTAATATCCTCCAGTCGAAAGCATGTTAAATTGCTTAGAACTAATGCCAGTTTAACAGGGAATAGTTTATGTTACAAAAATATTTTCATTTAAAATTAAAAATAACTTGTTCCCATATAGAGCAATAAAAATCGTAACATGTGTCAGTGATGTACACGCTTACAATACAAAAAATGCCGACAGTTCCTACATGCAAGTTTGTAAGCTTTCCAAATCTGAAAATAGCATATTTTATGAAGGATTCAATTCATTTAATTAATTTCCTAGCTCCATAAAAACAATTAGTGACCTCAAAGTACCTATTCAAGCGTAAATTAGCTAAGTTCGTTTTAAACAAATAATTGTTAATAATTTTGAAATCAAATGTATATATGAATTTTTTAATTACTAAATAATTATTATTATTAGGAAATCTTTACATAATAGATATTAAAGAAAATCTACTTCATAATAAACACAGAAGGCATAGAATAATCTTTAAAATCATTTATTACCAAACAAATTGTTTTTAAAGGTTTAAAGTGGAATGAAGATGAGACGAAGTCTTACCGAAAAATTCAGAATGAAAAAAGTCCTTGAAATCTATTTTTACGAAAAAAACATTATTGCTACACATCTACTGGATGACGTCGACGATCGTCATCTATTATCGTTCTATAAATGTCAAGATTCATTTGTACATACCTATCAGTGCATTCATTTGTTTGAAAATACGTTGGAATGAAAAATGGGAGCGACTTTGACGTGAAAATTGTAACAAATCAACCGATTACATGTTGAGAATTTAGTAGGAATACATCAGAAAAGTCCGACTAAAATTAATAACTCAAGATATATACGCATGAATTTGTGTTTTTAAAAGAGATATAGAAGTTTAGCAATCACGTAGTTCACTACAAAATATTCATTCATTAACAACACCCCTGGATTGATAATTCATGTAAATTCATTTATCGTATATGATAAAAACACTAAAACATTTAATCTATATAAGAATAATTTAGCGCAGCATCAAAAAAAAAAAAAAAACTGAAAAATAGTTTAAACTGATTAAATGAAGCAAAACAACATTTTTTGGAAATAACGGGCATAGAGTGGTAGTACACCATAAAAATACTTGCAGTAAAATATAATATATGTAAAATATTATATGTATTTCGTATTATTATATTTATTATATGTAATACATATAAACTAATAATTTCGGAACTTGCTTTTCTATTCAATATTTTACGGAGTTCTTTGTTATCCCTTGTTAATATTTTATTTAGTGACAAATTCCAGTCGTTGAACTAGTGTTGTCCTGGTTCGGATCTAAGGGCCGTCGTCGGTTGGAATTTCTTCCTAACGTTTCGCCAGCACGAGTGGCGAGCTTCTTCAGAGGTCGAGAAGAAATTCCAACCGACGACGGCCTTTAGACCCGAACCAGGTCAACACTAGTTCATTTTATTTAGTTCTGAGTTTGAAATATGGAATAGTGATAACAAAAGATTAATATACCCAACATTATAGAAAATTTAGGTAGAAATCAATAATTCAAAAATTTTGTACCTCCAATAAATACTTAATACTAAACCTATACTTAATATTTGAATAATATAATTGCAATAGTATGCAATAGTAACTTCCAGTAAATACTCAATTACTTTACCTTTACTTAATATTTGAATAATTTATTCCAAAGGGATTTGAAAAAAAGGTCGAAAGGATTACCTACCTAGTGGACTACCTGTCATTTACGATTAATACTTTGATGATAATTTAAAATTAATACTCAATATTCTAGGAATTCAGGTAAAAATCAATGAATTCAAAAATTTTGAACTTCCAGTAAGTACTCAATACTAAGCCTATAATTAATATTTTAATAATATAATTGCAATAGCATGTCGAAAGGATTACCCAGTGGACTACCTGTCATTTACTGTTTTCTTATCTGATTTTAATTGTTATATCTGCCCTGTAGGTGTTACCCAATTTCTTAACCCGCAATTTTAATGTTGAGATTCTTTTCTTTTTCATTGTCATTTTAAGTTCTGGCACATATATCTGTTTTTTAAACTTGTATCTCTGTTAGTTTAGCATCTCAATATATGAGAAAATTCAAATTAGTGTTCATTATAAAAATAAATATATCGTATAATGGTCACAAATAAATATTTCGAAGTATTGTATAAAATAGCTAACTCAGGTAGTTAAGTACTCGATACTCACGAAGAAGAATTACCGCAATTAACTAGTAGCAAGTTTAACTTGGGATCACCTAATACAGGGTAGCACAAAACATAAATCATTTAAAAAAATTTTTACGTCGTAAGTGATGCGTTATGAAAATGTAAATAAATTCGAATTTTTCATGAATTTCAAAAACCTCTTACATTTGAATTTCGTGTCGTTATATATCTCTGAATCAACAATTGAGAAAAAACGAAATATAAATTACACCTTCGACGAATTTAATTCGTTAATTAAAAATAGAATCACCGAAGAAGAAAACAGAAAATTTTCGAAAGAATTAAATGAAATATATCACGTGACGCAGAATCCGCCTTCGAATAAATTCTGCGGCGAAACCGACGCTCCATTTTAGTTAATTCATTCTTGTCCAAATCTCTAGACAACGAATTTTTTCCTTTGCTTTTCTCCACGCGACGGATTTATTTCCAGTTAACTTTTTAATGAGGGAAAAAGTTACCGTCCCTACTACTGCTCCCAATTTCTCAGATTAGTCCAACTTAATCGAATGCGAGTGCACTTCAAACGCCGAAAATTCGAACAATGTCGTTACTAAAACGCGGGCGGAGGTTCATTCCAACGCTTCTATTCAAAAACACCCACATATTTCGCGTTGGCACTCCGCGTGGAAATAGTCGAAAGCGCGGACATTATTTCCTGATGAAAATTAAAGGTACTAGATTTGTTATTCAAGGGTCTCGTCTTCATTTGCGATAATTAATGGTTACAGCAATTAAGGTAACGAGAACATTCGTACGAAGGCTCAATTTTCTTTTCCATTCATCCACAAACCTCCAAATTTAAATTTTTGACAAACGTCAAGTTTTCACGCTGAAGCGTACAATATTTTACTGAACACAAGTAACGCAGACAAAATCGATGGTATTTAAACTTTGTTCGACATATTGTTTCATTTGAATATCCTTTATTCATTAATACAAAACTATTATTCCACGTAAGTTCAAAAGTTATAGTTTTGGGCACAAGTAAAATTTACTTGTTTATGTTGAAGGTGAATAGTAACGAAAATATAATTATTAAAATTGGAAACCAGAACATTGTAAGGGCAAATTTCCGATAATTAATAGTTACAGCAATTAAGGTAACGATAACATTCGTACGAAGACTCAATATTCTTTTTCATTCAACCACAAACCTCCAAATTTCAATTTTTGACAAACGTCAAGTTTTATCGCTGAAGCGTACAATATTTTAGTGAAAACAAGTAACGCCGACGGCTTAATAGGACAAAATCGATGGTATTTGAACTTTTTTCGACATATTGTTTCATTTAAATATCCATTATTCATTAATACATAACTATTATTCCACGTAAGTTTTGGTCATAAGTAAAATTCTGAAGCTAAATAGTAACGAAAATATAACTATTAAAATTAGAAACCAAAACATTGAAAGGCCAATTTCTGATAATTAATGGTTACAGCAATTAAGGTAACGAGAACATTCCTAGGAAGGCTTAATTTTCTTTTCCATTCAACCAAAAACCTCCAAATTTAAATTTTTGACAAACGTCAAGTTTTCTCGCGGAAGCGTACAATATTTTACTAAAAACAAGTAACCCCGACTGTTTATTCCGAGAAAATCAATGAAATTTGAACTTTTTTCGACACGTTGTTTCATTGAAATATCCTTTATTCATTAATACATATTATTACATATCTATTATTCCACATTATTTCAAAAGCTATTGTTTTGGGCACAAGTAAAATTCTGACGGTGAATAAAAGCGAACATATAACTATTAAAATTGGAAACCAGAACATTGAAAGGGCAAAAGATGTTAAAATTTAGGCATAATGTTATAGATGAGAAATTGAGTTCCTCATTTCCATACTCTCCATAATTATTATAAAAATTGGTAAAAATCTGACGACATATGTAAAGTTATTAATCTTTAAGACAATAATGCCACAAATTAAATATTGGTTCCTTTTTTATTCGGACAGAGCAAAGAAAAAACTCACTAGCTAAAAAAATTACAGAATAGAGCTATGCGAACACTTTTGAAAAGTAATATACTCCAATCATAAGCATGTTAAATTGCCTAGAATTTATGTCAGTTTATCAGGGAATAATTTATGTTAAATATATATTTCCATTTAAAATTAAAAACAACTTGTTCCCATATAGAGTAATAAATAATGTAACATGTGTCAGTGATGTACGCGCTTACAATACAAGAAAGCTTTTTGAATAAAAAATTGTATATTTTATGAAGGATTCAATGTATTTAATTAATTGCCTAGATCCGAAAGAACAATCAGGGACCTTAAGGTATTCAAGCGTAAATTAGATACGTTCGTTTTAAACAAACAATTGTTAATAATAAATTATTTTCCGAATAAATATTTTCAAATTCAGATTAATTTTGTTTATTTTTACATAACCTGCAAATTTTATTGTATTATCCCAGTCTAAAATTTTCTGAAGCTGTTGTGTGATGTAGTTTAAATAAGTTAATAATTTAAATCTTAATTTAATCGTATCGAACTAACTTATTCAGTTTACAAAATTGAATACGCCATATTAAACTGAATATACGCAAATATAATTGGAAGATACTTCGGACCTAGACAGAAAAAAGCGAATTGATCAACAAATTAAATATCAGAATCAATTAAGTTAGGGAGACTATAAAATTTCAGACTTCAACTCTAAAACATATTTTAACAAATTTGAAAATTTCTCTCAAAAAAACTCTTACAAAAATCTAAAACAAAAGAGCAGGAATCAACGAAACAGAATGGGTCATATTCAACTGACCTAATAACGTATTCAGTTTACTAGTGCTGGTGGGTTCGATTCCCAGCGTCTTCTTGACCCGTTCCGAATCGACGATAAACTGTAAGTCCAACATTCACACAAGCACAGGGTGCTTTTGAAAGAGTAAGTAGCATTCATAAGAATGAAACTAAAAATTAATGGAAAATCTATGTCCACTATACAGAGGCGTTTTAACGAATCCAGGGGGTTTCATCGATTAATATTTTCATGAATTATATGAATTTTCGAAAATTTAAATCTTATTTATTGAATTTAAATACGAAAAAAAGTGTAATGAACCTGCTAAATTTTTAAATCTTCAAAAATGTTAGGAATAGGTATAGAAATTGAATAATATTGAGATTCAAAACTCATAGAGAAAAGAAAAAAAAATTGAGGAAAGCGAACGAAATAGCACAGAATAAAGCGAAAAAAAATATATAGGTACATGAAATGTCAAGAATATAATTGAATATTGAACTCGAGAAAATATTTGTCAATACGTCCAGATGTAGGTAAGTAGCTAACTACCCGCTACCTGCACCCTTAGTGCTAATGACTCCTAAACCGCCCTTGGCAAAACCCAATGGACATTGACAATAAATACAAAATTGAGAAAGAAAATAAATTATCAAGATCGAAAAATCGACGGTAAACTGTAGGTCCAACATTTGCACAAGCACAGGGTGCTTCTGAAAGAGTACCTAACTTTCATAAGAATGAAACTAAAAATTAATGGAAAATATATGCCCATTATATAGAGGTGTTTTAAAGAATAATATTTTTATGAATTATAATGTTTCGTTAAGTTTTGAACCTGGAATCAATTGATTCTAAAACCTTCTAGTTAACCTTCTACAAAAATATTCAAATTCGCTAATTAAGTTTAAATCTACCTACCGTTCAATTTTTTTTTTATTCAGGGGACCTATAGCTTAACGCCGGTCCCGAACGGCCATTGGGTTTGTAATCAATGTACATTACATTACAAGAAATTTATGCAGTTTTCGTACGAATTACCTGGCACATATCATTATTTCAACTTCTCAATTCATGGAAAAACACAAACACCCATTCCTTGATCGGGACTCGAACCTGAGTTGTACCTCACCATAGTCGGGTGTTCTGCCGACTAAGCTACAGAGGCCGTCAAGATTTCAACTAATTTCTTTTTTCGATATCATGAAGAATTATTAAACTTGTATATTGTAAGCGTGACATTAGTTATTGGCATGGAATCTATCTGGTTGTATATGGATGTTTTTCAAACTTTCTATATGGTATTGATGTTGAACATACATAAAAAAAACTTCAACAGAAATATATGAATGTAAAATATACAAAGAACAAAATTAAACAATTTTGATTTTTTTTTGTTAATATATAATTTCCATTGAATTTTGTTGTTAATTAATTTCCATAAATTGTAAACATTCTAATTTAATTCTACATTTTATCGATTTTGTCCATTTGTAGTTACTGAATTTTTCATTTCACGAATAAACATCAATCTATCAATCATTATCTAAAAGTATTAGTCATTAAGAGATATCAAATTATCATCAACACTTGTTCTACGTTTCATGAAAAGTCTCCTACGATATTGTACTGTTGTCGAAAAAAAATAGGTGTGAAAATAGTCATAAACAGATAGAATTCAACCCGTAAGAGCTTCTTCCTCATATTTCAATACTAGAATTACTTTAATCTTGAAAGCAAAAACACGTTAGACATATCGAAATAATATCGCTTTTCAACAAGTCTCAAATAGTTAAAAATAAGCTCCCCCAAAGTCTAAATATGGTAAAACTATGTCCATAAATAAAACAGATAGAGGGATTGGGGTGTCAATACCCCGCAAAAGTTCTACAAACAATTTCAAGACGAAAGGACTGGAGAATAGGGGCATCATAAGAACTTTGTTCAAGTGCGCCGCATTTTTCACCCCCTAGCAAGCGCATTTAGAAATCTGACGACTATGGATCTACGTGGGGCACACTTAAGCCAGGTGCAACTTCGGGTGTCTCGAAGAGCATCAAAAGCGGAAACGGGTGATTTATCAGAAGCCTTGAATGTAATGTGCATTTAAAAGGGTTAAACTTGATATTGTTATCTCTTGACATGAAGAATTCCAAAGAAATTTATGCAGTTTTCGTACGAATAAATTGAATTTATTAACGAAAAATTAGAACATTTGAAATTTTTTTGTTTTCAATAGTATATAATGAATATATTGAATCATAATTATATTTTCTTTAGTTGAAAAATCTATTAACGATTTGTGTTTACATATCATCAAATGATAAAAAGATTTATTCATAATCTTTTCTAATAATAATCAGTTCTAATCTAGACCGATAAGATACTTATCTTAGTAGTTTTGTACAATGTTGTGTGAAATAAAAATTTATTACTTTATATAAAATGATAGAATTATTGAATCAGTAATGAATTTTAAAATAATAACGAAATAATGAAGCAACCATGAAAGTGATAACTTGCCCCTTTTATGTGTTGAAAATGAGTATGAAAATTTGTAAATATTTTTTTGTTAAAAAATAGGGGGCTAAAACTGAATATTTGTAAATATTTTTTCGCCTTAGATTAACTGAAATTATAAATTCATTCAGCATTTACACTGCACAAAAAATCTGTAGTAAATCTGTAAAATTTTTAATCTTTTTAAAAATGTTAGGAATATAGAAATTGAATAATATCTCAATTCAAAACGCAAAGAGAAAAGAAAAAATAAATTAAGGAAAGCGAACGAAATAGCATAGAATAAGGCAAGATGGAAAAAATCATTTTAAAATAAAATAAATATTAAACATTACTGAAAGACATCGATGTTAAAAGCTACCTCGTCCCATCGCTCATAAACCTAAATGGATTTATTTAGTGAAATAACAATTTCCAGGAAAACAAAACAATATAGGTACATAAAATGTGAAGAATCAAATTTTATTTTAAACTCATGAAAATATTTGCAATAATGCACCTGGACCAGTGCTACCTGGACCCTTAGTGTTAATGACGGCCCCAAACTGCCCTTGGAAAAACCCAATGAACATAGAAAATAAATACAAACTAGAGAAACAAAATAAAAGAAACAGAATATCAAGGTCGACTAATATGATCATATCTGCTTAAAATTAAGATTTATTTATTCATTTAGTTAATCAAGTTTATTTGAATTATATCTTATAAACTGAAAAAAATTTTGAAATTATTTCAAAAAATTTCAAAGTAGTTACAACATACGATTAACAAAAAACTATTCCAACCTAATCGAAAAAGCAAAAAGTTAGACGAGACTTGATGTTTGTTTAACTATACGCTGTTGTATCATATTTTATGACTTTTGTACCACTATATCTAGTGAAAATTTCAGTTTAGTCCAATATCACAGTTATAAATATTACATACATTCTCATTTATAAGCAAGAGCAATAGAATATTTAATACATTTAAAATTATACAACAATTTCTTTCTACTGTTAAGAATGCTTAAAAGTAGTGAATGATTAAATCGGTTTGGCCAATTGAAAATTTTCCCAAATTTTTATGGCGATTTATTTCGTTTCATTTTTTAACTCCATCTTTACCCTTTTCTTTTTATATGTAATATTTCAAAAACAATAAATAAAAATTAACACACTTGACTTAAGTTTCACTGAATGTATTAAAAACTACATATGTTTCGGGTGGTTAACCCATTATCAAGAGCATACAATGTTACTGTAACGTAATTGTGTTAAACGTATTGTATACTCTTGATAATGGGTTAACCACCCGAAACATATGTAGAATTTTCAATATATTTAGTGAAACCTAAGGCAAGAGTGTTAATTTTAATTTATTGTTTTTAACATAATGTTTCACCAAGAGATACCAAAATATTGAAAAAATTAAAAATACGAGTTTGGTAATGAAAATTGTTTTGAGAGTAAAAAAAACAACTTATTCCAATAACGTTTTGTCGATATCTTTAAGGCGAAACGAAATATTTAGAATTATCTCTATTAGTCAATTTGTAGTAGGCCGAGTTTTGAATTCAGCATTCGGTTTAGGTATTGAACATTATAACCAATTGACGTCATATTTTTTAAGTTATCTAAAAGAAATTAACGAAAATACATTTCAATTTGTTTTCCTTCGAATAATAACTGAAATATAGGGAGGGGGTTGTGTTCATCTAACACGAATTCGCTTAGAATCGGGTAGGTAAGAAGAAAAAAACTGTCGTTTCACAGAAACTCAGTGCGCTGATTTATGTAAGAATAATTAAGTAAAATTGATAGTGAACTCATTTTAGATAAAATATACAATTCATTTATACATAAATATGTGACAAACATAATTTAGTATTTGGGACTCATTACATCTTTCTATTCTTTGTGCTACTAATACAAAGAATAACGAAAATTACGTTTCTGTACTGAGCGTGACGTTAATAGCGTGACCCAGACGTCCCAATCAGACGAATTTCATAACCTGCGCCTTCATAAAACAATTTTCACTTCAAAAACTAATAAAAAAAAGATAAAATATCAAGGTAAAAATGTGCAATTGGAGAAAGAAAATGAAGAAGTCACCCATACATATTTTCGCAATTCTAATTGTATACCAAAATCCTCTTCGTTGAGTTGAAAATTAAAGAAACCAATATAGAAAAAGCGAAGAAACACTTATAGCTTCAAAATATAAATCAATGACACAGGGGTTTCGCTTATCTCTTGGTGAAATCTCTATGTTAAAAACAATAAATTAAAATTAACACACATGGCTTAAGTTTCACTAAATATATTAAAAACTACATGTTTCGCGTGGTTAACCCATTATCAAGAGTATGCAATGTTACTGTAACATTGTATACTCTTCCTTAATCGATTAGGCCGATACCTGTTGAAAATCTAAATGCATAATTCAAATAAAACTAAGTAGTTTTCTGATTTTCACTATACTATAATAAATTTAAACCATAAGAATATTGTTTCGCCAACACAGTGGCTTCATCAGATGTTGATGATAAACTGTTTAGTAGTTCAATAGTTGGCGAAACAATATTTCTTATGTTTTAAATTTATTATAGTGAAAATAAGAAAACTACTTAGTTTTATTTAAATTTTGTACACTCTTGATAATGGGTTAACCACCCGAAACATATGTGGAGTTTTTAATATAATATATAAAAATATATACGGGTGATTTTTTAAGTTGGCGGCACTGGTTGGTAATGGCATCCAAACGTCATCTGTCAAAGTGAAAAGTTTTCAGTATACTCTGCCATTTTATCATGGAAAGACTTACAAACGAGCAACGATCGCAAATTGTTGAAATTTACTATCAAAATTCGTGCTCTGTGAAAAATGTGTATCGTTTGTTACGACCATATTTTGGTCGTCATAATCGATGAGGCTCATTTCTGAACGGATATGTAAATAAACAAAACTGCCGGATCTGGAGTGATGAACAACCACATGCCATACAAGAATTACCGATGCATCCCGAAAAAACGAGTTTTTGGTGTGGTTTATGGGCTGGTGGCATCATCGGTCCATTTTTCTTCTAAGACGACCGTGGAAGAAACGTTACCGTCAACGGCGAACGATATCGAGCCATGATACGCAATTTTTTTTGCTCCAGTTAGCCGAGTTGAACTTGGTTGGCATGTGGTTTCATCAAGACGGTGTCACATGCCACAAGGCTCGTAAAACAATGGACATGTTGAAGGATGAATTTGGTGAGCAGCTTATCTCTTGAATTGGCAGCCAAGATCATGCGATTTGACGCCTCTGGATTATCTCTTGAGGGGTTATGTAAAGTCGTTAGTGTATGTGGACAAGCCGAACACGATTGAAGCCTTACAGGATAACATAACGCGCGTAATTCGTGGGATAGAGGCCGAAATGCTAGAAAAAGTGACACAAAATTAGACCTTCCGAATGGACCATTTGATACGGAACCGCGGACAACATTTACATAAAGTTATCTTTAAAATGTAAATGGCAAAGGCCAAGATATCAATAAAAATTTTGAATATATGATGCAAATTGAGTGTTTTATTCGATTTAAAAAAAAAACTAGGCTTAAAAAATCACCCATATTATTTAGTGAATTTTAAGTCGAGTGTGTTAATTTTAATTTAATGTTTTCAAAATATAAATAGTATTGACTGTTTTCAATGAGTTCAAATCGACAGTAAACAGTAAACTCCATTTAGTTTATTGCGCAAACAAACATTTATAAACACAAAGCTAATCAATTCAATTATCGATGGACATCATCTCTTGTAAACATCAACCCTGACGGTATGTCTTCTCGAGTTTCACCGATTTTAATTACATTCAGACTGGCATTGCTTTCCAATGAACATGTCGAAAAATTCAAAATTTCCTTCGACCAAATTCAGTAAATAATTCCGTTAAATTTCCGAATAAGCTTCGTAATTTATATTCCACGTAAAATTGATGCGAGGTCTCGTCGGTGACGTAGTTACATTAGCTGACAATGATTGCGTTATGATTCGCCGCTGCAATTCCAATTCGTCGATAGACTTGTGGAAACCTTGTCCCAGAAACGAAGGCTTTCCTCTATCTGTCGTCCGCGTGTGTCTATATCCGATTTAGTAGTAGTATTTAGAAGTTTACTCCAACTTCGCACTTTATTTTCGGTCGAGAACGAAAAAGGGAGAAACGAAACGGCGAAGTTGATAGAGACGGGCGTCTTTATTATCGGAAGACGTACAACTTTCAACGTTACACGCGAATTGAAAAGCGACGTAAGCTCTTAAATGAGTCACGTGGCGCGGTCACAAAGAAAAGCCACATCGATGAGGTATAATCGTTCCAGTGATTAGAACATGAGATTGTCACATTGGACCCCGGGGGACAGATATGGATGATTGTATATGACTCTCAAACTTAATGGTTATGATAACAGAGTTACCAATATGATTAAATAGTTCAAGCTCTCATTAAGGATCCCTATTATAATGGAACTTTCTAGTGGAAACCCCTAAACCATCGGAAGGAAAAAACATATAATCTCCAACAGCGAAAATGAAGACATCGAATCTTTTTTTTAAATAAATCACTACAACACAATTTCTCACTTTCTATTCTTCACAATTTCAAAGCACAACATAGAGAAGTATTTCCCAACTTTAAAGAATCCATTGAATTTTTCAAGCACCCTTTCATGATTTTTTTTGGCTTCTAGAAATATTCAGTTTTTGTTGCAAGGTAATTCATTAATTTTTAATGCCATAATGACATATTTTCATAAACTCATTGTTGAAAGTTATTACTAAAACTTAATATATAAGATTAATTTTGAACAAAAAACGTAGAAAACATAGAAAAATATAGAAGAATAGAAGAAAAACAGAAAATATTTCAAGATATAAAATAATATTTCAAGATATAAATAAATCAAGTATATTCTGATACTTTGGTTTTCATTATGATAAATTATGAAGTATTAATAATAATTATAATAAACGTATTTATTGTGTAAATTTAAACACTTGAATGCACAAAGGAATAAGGGTTCGTCGAAGCATTCTTCACACTTCTACCAATTAGAACACCTACCTATATGACATCAGATCAAAATCAATTCAAAAAGATAAACAGGAGAGAAAAAGGAGATGAAACAAAAAATCTAAAACATGCTTAGTGTGCTCAACCTTCTTCTTGAAGAGTCGGAAATCGGTCAACATCCGGTTCATCAGGTATGACCCAAGATAAGAAAAACTACTCTTCTAATTACGATGCTCTCTTGGTTCTTATATTTAACTTATTAATTTTCAACTGCATGACAATCTAACAATATACGTATTCAGAGCCTTACATTTAAAAAGCTTGTATGGATACATTAGAAACATGTAATCAAGTGTAAATCCCATTTTGTGGAAATATGGACCACATTGAAGAATTCAAAAATAAAGCTCATTGCAACCCTCTGTAGTTTTGCAGCCTATATTTCTCATACTGGTTCAGAAACCCACAAAAGACAGAGGTGCAGTAGTTAACAGTGAGTAAACAAAGCTGTGAAATCATTTAAGATTTATAGCTAAGTGGAAAATGTGTTCCCACAGAGTAAAAAGCGTTTTGTTTGAAGAAACAGGTCCAAAGAATCTTCTTTGCCTGTTCCTGAAAATTGAATTGGTCGTCTATGAATATTCCAAAGGTTTTAATGTTTTCAACATACTCCAAAATATCATTATTAATTTTCGCATGATGTTTACGAATCGAGCATCAGCACAACTCCTCAATTTCTAAGTTATATTTTGGACTTTCTGCACTTTATACGAAGACCATTTTTGCTGCACCATTCTAAAACAGATCTTCAGTCGTCATAGATCTTTGAAATTGTAGTGAAGACTACTTCGCCTGTTCTACAATATAAAGTAGAGTCATCTGCATACAGATAACACTTGCAGTTTCGGATTATGGTTGAAAAATTAATAGAATACTCGTATATTGAGAAAAAGATGGGACCTAGTATACTACCCTGCGGAACTTCAACCGTGACCAGGTGTTTATGCGAGTGTTTGATGGGTTCGACGCCTTTGAGTTGCAGTGAATACTACGCTTGGCTATTGCTACATTTCCAAAACATTTACAATTCTTGTTTTGTTGGGGAAAACTTTAAAAAATGGGAAAAAATTTAGGGTGTAGATTTAGATTTTTTCAAATATTTTCATCTCTTATAAGTCAAATTCACCCCCAATGTTTTTATTGGGCGAAAACCATCGCACTTTGAGAGTCGATATCGCTCAGTTTGGGATCTAGAGGATCCGAAAATATACAAATTCGAACTTTATTAATATCAAATCGTGAACGTTGGATACCTAAACAAAATTGATAACGCTCAGTGCTAGTTTCCTTGTTTTATTACTAATTTATCAGACGTCAATAGTATTAGATTGGAGCAAAATATGGGCGTAGATTGGCAAATGAATGACGTATTTTATTTCTCTTCTTATGATAATAATTAATGATTTAATACCGGATTTATATGCAGTTCACCTCCGCGGTAAAGAAGGTAAGTAAGTAGCACTAGTATGTGAATAAAGTGCTCGAGCTGCCGTTTTTCTTCAAGGGAGTCTTTAAATGGATGTCAAAGGACTGACAAAGAGGTCAGGAAACCAATTTTTTGGCGGCAGAAGTTGGATATTATTGAATGATTGTGCAGTATAAGTAAATATAAGTTTATATGTGCAAAAAGCTATCACTGTTTTAGACAACAAAAACTCGTATTTTATTTTGTTATGAATAGACAGAATTGCGATAAAGATATGGTGTCATTTTGTGGTAATCCCATCACAGAGAAACTGATTAAATGTATAGATTGTGTTTCTAGTACATATTCCTGTAGAAGTCTATTTGAAAGATTGGCAATATTTAATTCTGCCATGCTTATTTGTTCTTGAAGTGTGTATATATTTTTATATTAATAGTGGTAATTAATAGCGATTGGCGTTATTTTCAGGAACTGTTACACAGAACCGTTATTCTGAAGTCACGGATCCGTCGGAACGAAAACCATAACGTTGCAAGGAATAAATGTTCCTTCGATGGTAATAAAATGTATTATATGTATATGGACATATGGGAATATGGCTCAGCTTTTATATTTTTTTAAATGGAATTCTTTTGTGCTCATAAATATTTCAAAAAATAAACATATTTTTGTTGTATTTTCACTTCGAATATGAAGATTCATATTGAATCGCATTTGACTTTCATTCAATGGATGTTTCCATTAAATTTGCCTTTGAATATCCGCTCATTGAATAACATCACAAATGTCTATTATTTTATTAATTTTTACTTCCATTTCACCAATTAGTTTCTCTAATAAATTTGCCTGTTACTATATTGACATTCAATAACATCGACATCGTAAATATCATTTATTTATATAATTTTACTCTATAACACAGTGCACTGGCAAATTAATTTTTCAAATTCTGTATAGTATAAACGTTCCTAGAATAACCGTTTCCCGGAACAGCTATTTTCAGTCAAGGAACCGTTCCGTTACGCTTTTCAAAAAATCCGTTACTGTCGATTTACTGTACACGACTTATAAGCAACTACTACAGAAGACAAATGTAAAATATAATCAAAAGCGCCATCTACTCGACAGTCATGGAATCACAACTGCATAAAAAATAGAAAATATACGTCTACTATCGACTCAATATTCCAATGTTTAATTCAGAATTTAGTTAGCCTACTAATTTAGAAGCCTACATCTAGTCCAGAAGTCCAGCGTCTAAACATATTTGTATTTGATGTCTCCCACGCTGAAGACCTTTGTTACACTTAGCTTTTTTAATCGCATAATTCAAATAGATAAATAGCTATAATTGTTCGCGTTGAAATTTTAAATTTATCGAAAAAGCGTCTGAACGAACTAGCTACATCTTGACTTTCGACAAGAATATATGCACACGAATAATAGCAGAACACTAGAAAGGTCTGTTTCGTTCATCCAGAAGCATCTCCAAACAGTGTTTCCATTGTGAAAATCGTCATTAAATCATTTGCACATATTTTGTTTCCTCCTTTCCGATAAGATTTTAGAGCATTTGAGAGAAAGAATGTAAACCAACACAAATACTAAAAATCCGATAATTGTACAAAAAAATACTTAAAACAGAAATTTTGGAACTACGAAGAAAAATGCCAATAGTAAAAAAACACGAAGAGAAGCAACACGGACTATGAAAATAATAAGAATAGGTAACATAAAACCGAGAAGACATAATATCAAAGTCGTAGACCATTCGACCAAAAAATTATGACTCCTAATAAAATTAAAAATGGAAAAAGGCCTATCAACATTTCACACGCAAATACACAAAGATAAGGATTGAAAATGACTAAAGAACAGCACCCAACAGAACAAAACAAAATTGAATGAATGCAATTTAAATATCTGTACCACTATATTTCACTTGTTCAAGTGAAAATTCATTATGAAATGATGAATCTCATAAAAATAGAGTTATATTAAGAATTTTATTATGAAAGCTAAGCTGAAAACAATGAAATATTGATATTTTTGTATGAAAGCGCCATCTACTGACAAAAATTATTATTAAAAACAAGGAATTATAAGTACATAGAATACGGTTATTTATGGAATAACCAATCTTGCAAATGGCGTCCACGGCTTTGCATACAATAACGCTTTCGTTTTTCAAAATTTTCTATGACCATTCTACATAAATGTGGCTGAATTTCTTTGATCCAACATTGAATCTCCGCATTTAAAGTACGTGGTTGTGGGCTTGTTGACAAAGACCTGCGATTTTACATAATCCCATAAAAAAACTAATGGTGTCAAATCACACTATCTAGGGGGCCAATTTTGATGTTTCACGGGCTGTATGGCATGTGACACCGTCTTGTTGAAACTACATATAGACCACATCAATATCATCCAATTTCGGCAAAAAGAACTATCATCTCGCCTAAATGTTGGCAAATTTAAATCATGCGTTAATTTTGGGACACCTTTAACTTCTAAACACGTTTCGCTAGCACTACAAGTTTTTCAAATGATGGATACAAATTGCAGCAAACAAAGTAAACAAACAATTACATCGCAGTAATGTTAATATTAGTGGAAATTATACTATTGTCTTTTATAATTATAACTGAAATGAAATATTGTAATGTAAACGCTTGATGACGCCTAAAACATCCTTCCTTTCCAACGTGAGAAATATGGATTTCGCCCCACGCATTTTCGAGTGGGAAACTCGCACTTTCATTTCGTTCCGCAATTTATCCAATGTTTTTGACGCGTTCATTTATAAAAAAGTAGACAGTGTCAGAAAAATACCGAAAATTCCAGCCTAACAAAGCTGACGTTAACATCTTCACATACTTATTCAAAAGGACTAATTTTAGATGATAAGTCACCGGAGAGAATTGTTTGATTGATTCGAAATGATCTACAAATAATAAGCATCGTCTAACTTCGATGAGATTTTTTGCAATTTTCATGCTAATAAGTGATTATCGCATAATGCGAAAATTAATTTTCGGCACCGTAAATAACCTATTATACTAGATAATGATTTTGCCTAACTCTCAACTCATTAGTTTTAAATGTTGTTTTCAAATAAAACCGTCCGGAAAATGGCCAGAACACTATAAATCTAAACTTCCATAAGTGTACGAAAGTTATAAAAATTCGAACGTAGATAAAGACTTTTACGGCCGTTATATTTTACTACTTTCGACTACAATTACGATGAGAGGCTACGGAATAATAGTATTTCAATTTACGACAGAAACATATAACTATTCAAAACCGATTCATCCGACAGGTCGCGGTATATATACGGCGGGATATAAACCGGCATTGTGAACCAGTACTTCATATCGAAGCTTCCGCCAAATTGGACGGTAAATTGTTGCGAAATTTCTTGAGCAACCCTCTCACCAGCATTTCACTGTCGCTTAAACACTGATTTGATTTTTGACAGGAAGTCCTAGGGTAGTTTGTTCCACCTTCGTTTATAGATCAATTGAAAACAACAATTTTGGATTGGATTGAAGTAGTTGTCGGAGATGTAACGGGTGTTTTTTTAGAGGTATAGAACTTTAAGTTGGCATTACTGTTGAAGATGGCGACCGATTTAACAGCTGAGAAGTGATTTATTCTCAGTATGGTTTGGCAATTCATCATGAATAGACTCACGCCTGAACAATGCTTGCAAATAGTGCAATTTCATTTCGAAAATAATGGTTCTGTGCGAAATACGTATCGCGCACTACGTCCATTTGATCGACGTAGCACTTCTGGTTGAATGGCAACGTCAACAAACAAAACTGCCGCATTTGGAGTGAAGATAATCCTCAAGTGTATGTCAAAACACCGCTACATCCAGAAAAACTGACTGTTTGGTGCGCTTTATGGGCTGGTGGAATCATTGGTCCGTACTTCTTCAAAAACGATGATGGCCAGAACGTTACAGTCAATGGTGATCGGTATAAAGCCATGATTACTAACTTTTTCATTCCTGAATTGAACAACCATGATGTCCAGGAGCTGTGGTTTCAACAAGACGGCGCAACATGTCACACAGCTCGTGCCACAATCGATTTATTGAAAGACACGTTTGGTGACCGCCTAATTTCACGTTTTGGACCTATGAATTGGCCTACAAGATCTTGTGATTTAACACCGCTAGACTACTTTCTGTGGGGCTATGTAAAGTCATTGGTCTATGCGGATAAGCCACAAACGCTTGACTATTTGGAAGACAATATTCGCCGTGTTATTGCCGATATACGGCCACAAATGTTGGAAAAAGTCATCGAAAATTGGACGTCCAGATTGGACTACATCCGAGCCAGCTGTGGCGGTCATATGCCAGAAATCATATTTAAAATGTAATGCCACAAGATTATCTTTCGAATAAAAAAAAATTCTTGTCAATCGAATGATCCATCGTTGTTTTATTGCGTTGTTTTAAAGTTCTATACATCTAAAAAAACACACTATACATTTGCTAAGCATTTCAATGCTATTCGATATTGTAATTTGTAAATACTAAAGATAGTTTACAGAACATAAGTCTTACAATAGAAAATCGTATAATACTAATAATAATTTATTTTGCTTTTCTACAAAACAATTGCTCGAAAAAATCGTGTAGTAAATATAAACCTTCACTAATAAATTTTTCATTTTAGACCTAAATATCTTCAGACACGGAGACTTAGTGACATGTTTCGGCAGTTTGTTGAAAAAATATTTCTGTAATGAAGCACTTATTGTAAAGAATATACTACTTATTTTTCTGACATATTTTATTACTCTACATTTGTCTTTTACTAAATTCAAAATTACCATTAGTATGAACAGATATAGGTATATATTTCAAAAACAGACAACTTGGAAGAGTTAATATTCCAAATTGAAACTGGAATGTGTACTAGAATGATGAAGATGTTCATCTAATAGTCTCTTCTGTGAAAGGAATAGTTACCATGAAGATGACTAACCCAAGAAAATGAACCACATCTTAATCGTGATCTGCCTCATGATAATGAAGTGATACCAGTTGTTTTCGTGTAAAGTATACAGGTATTGAACATATATACTACACTATTCAATTTCCTCGAAACATAATTCACAAAATTTTTTAAACTGAGACCTTCATCCGAATACATTCCCAAAAAGTTCACATTAATACTCCGTTCAAGCAGATTTTTCCCTTATAGAAATTCACTTCAGAACATTTTCTCTGGTAGTTATGCTGTTAAAAAATAAGAAGTAAGTACCAAACCATAAGTTCGCTGTATGTACTACTTCATTACATTTTTGTTCAAAACTACAACCTAATTTTTAGGACACTACAAAAGATGTACCTATCATATATATGGAAACTCAATGGACGTCATCATTCAAATATAAATAACAAACACAATCGGGCCCAATACGGAGCCATGTGGAACACCCATATTTACATTTACATAGGTTGAATCGATCTGATGTCCTTTTTTCCATAGCTATAGAAAATGCTTACAAATTGCCTTCTGTTTTTTAGGGAAATCTTTGTTCAGTAAAGCAAAATCATTTATTCCGTATACATATGGATAATTTAGAGAATAAAACCGTGTGATAGGTTGCAATTGCAATATATACCACAAAGGTATATATTTTGCCTTTTTACATCAACCAAGATCTGAAATAAGAAATGAAACTGTTGAAAATTGTTTGAAAGATCCAAACAAGTAGACTAACTAAACTGTAACTTTACATTGACTATCATCAGGAACAGAGATTTGGCCCTCCAACAAAAATAATAAACCTGAAGTGATAATGGCGACAATTTCCAGTATTAGTTACATAAGTTTAGGAACATACACAATTTCGCATAAAGCTGGTATGCGATTTTTATTCATTTTTTCTCAATATACCTCAACACAAGATGATCATATCTTATATGCTAAGAGTTGGCATGTTGCCAGGTTCAATAACCTGTCAAAAATCCCATCACCTGAGTAATTTGTCTCCTACTTTAGATCTTCTAGATTTAGGATATCGTTGAACACCGAGTCTGGAGATGTTTTAACCATCCTATTATAATGTTGAATAAGAGAATATTTTGTTTCACACCCACCCAGATAACAATTATGTACGTGCAGTTTATTGACACAGTATAAATTGATTATCTAGATCGCTTTTTGTAACAGTACCTATCTGTATATTTTTACTCTCCATTTTCTCATGGCCTGAGTGCAAACTCTTGCAGCCAAATAGAAACCACAAACAGATACTCAAACTATGCGTAGTACATCTTGGTACTAGAATCGAGGTTCAATTAATTTCAAAAACTCCATTGAGTGCACAAATGTAAGGAGTAGAAAATTACCAGTACTAGAATCAAGGAAATACCAGGGCCAAATCTAGAAATTCACACACAAATACATCGAAGTGGTGATCAAGAGAAACATTCATTTGGCAATAACAACCACATTACACCCACAAATACAGCAAATATTTTACACAAATAATACACAAATAAATCTAAATGTCTGCTGTTTATATATGGTGTGTTCTTTATCAATAAGCAGTTCACAGCGGCAATTAAACACAGTTAAAAACTCTTCAAACTGCCTCCAGGAAACAAAACAAAACATGGTCTGTATTCAAATATAGGATAAATGTATCATATGCAACCCCCAATTTCACAGGAGAAAACAAACCCGAGATGAATTACACAAATTGGAAGGGAATAAAACTTAGATCAAAAGTTAAATATCTTTGAAGCAAGTTGACTGTCGTTACTGGACTCTTGTGGAATAAAATACTAATTGAAGTTCCAATAGAGAGAAAAATTGTGAGATTAGATTCATGACAAAAACAAAAAAAACTAAAGCCAAAGAAGAATAAAAATATTTACAAGTATTTTACAGTTTCTCATAATGCATAAACTCTTTAGAATCCAAATCGGTTAAACCAGTATTTCCAAACCTTTTTTGTGCGATGCCCTACATTAGCCTTTCTAAAATTTCTTATAAAACCCTTTCCCGAAAAGGGTTAACTCGTGCCCACGAGTCCTTCTTCAAATTTCCCCTTAACAATCAAATTGTCCCCTTGTGGGGCGTAGTCCCACAGGGGGTAGTTTAACTCAGTGTTGGGAAACACTGACTTAAACTGTAAGAGCGTTACTTTAATTAGAAACACGTAGGTAATTCAGTGCAACAACTAACGTAGACAACTTTTTGTTGAATTTCATTAAAATTAATTTTGTAGTCAATCTGCAAATTACTGGGAAACAAACTTAATAATACCTACATATCTAGAAATATTATTACATAATCAAGTATTACATGAATGCAAATAAGATTGTTGAATGTTGTTGAGTACTACTCTTTTTTCAAAATAATTTTACAGTTTACGAATAAGACGAAATTGGCACTGAAATATTAAAATTAATAAAGTTTCGACAGTTCCCACACTAAGTATGAAATGTAATTCTATGCGATTATTTCTATAGAGATATACCTAATTACGTATCATTCGTTTTTCTACAACTTTATGAACAGGTTCAAATCCTTTTAGTCCAATAGTATTTATTTCAACCGAAGCTCTTTTAACGATAATACTTTCAAGTTAACCACGTGGCGGCAATACCTCCATCAGGTATTGACTAAAAACGATAATGGGCGATCTGCTGCACTTCGTCTATACCATCTTTAAAATGACTCATGCATAAGAAATTGACAATTTCTCCACAGAAAAACTAATTGACAATAAATGTCATTTACACTATTTAAATACTTTCTTGTCTGTTCTATTTAGAATCAAAACGTCATGAATTTCACATTATAAGGGTTGAACTGAAGTTCGGTCTCTGTTTACATCATTAAGAAATGTTTGGACTGGAAGTTGTCACGTGGAGAATTAGAAGACACCCTATATCAATAGCGTAAAACCTCTGAATTAGAAATTGTTTCGAATCAAACGATATTCAACTTTCTTTCAATGAGACAATTTTTTCTTCATTCGAAATGTTAATGTTATATACCGACTATCTTTATTTAATGAATAAAGATAACCTCAAATGAAACGAGACTTATTTTAAAGTAATTTAAAGTTTTATCATCCCCTGAATAGAAAAAGTAAAGTTTCTAAACAGATATTTCAAACACTTAAATAAGGCACTTTGAGACAGTTCAAAAGTCTATGGTTTTAAAAGTGAAAGCTTGAAAAGAAAAGTATTGGATTCACTATTTAAGTGGATGTCATATGTAAAATCATTGAAACATTGAGAAAAAGTTATTTTAACTTATTGGATAGATAGAAAAAGGAATTCTAATCGAGCTGATATTTGAGCGATATCTAATGGTAACTAAGTTATGAAGCACCAATGTGTTCTTTATAACCTCAATTTTATGTAGGTGGTTAAATAGCAATAGTTACATCTAAATTAGTTACTTTTACAGACATAAATAATGTTAGTAATAGTGTCTGTGAAACTACATTTAGATTGAATTCAGCGATTGGGCTATTGGACATACCTATTTATCACGGTGTCCTTCTGACATCTTGATAATGTTATAACATACTTTTAACAATAGAGAAGAATATTGTGCAGATAACCACCTTGAAAAAACATTTAGTGAGGATTACCACGTCGGATGACTTACCGAGGTGGTTTCTTCATTGTAAAATCAGATGTTTCCACTTTCAACTAAATTCTATAGAGAATTTTCCACACAATTGACAGGCCATTTCACAAATATTCCTTCATTCATAGCACAGTTTTTGATTTTTATTGAATAGTCAACCACTTGTTGTGAAAACGATAAAATAAATCACAAAATCATTAAACGGCCACCATTACTGTAAACATATAATCTGACATTTTATCAAAATACGATAGAATGCGTAATACAGCATTGGTAGATCGGCGCAAGAAACACACTTTTGGTTTATTAAAGATTTCACTTCGCAGGCGTCTTCCCCTTGAAAGTGGACTTAACCATATGTCGTTCGGAATTGTAAGTTTGACGGCGCCACTAGTCGGTAGTCGGTAGTACAGGTTTCTCTGTCATCGTTGGTAATTGCTTGGCGCATCGCTGCTGCCTCTCGCCAATTCAATCCGTTAGCGCTCAACCTAAACTGACAGAGACCGGAAGCCGATGCAAAAAATCAGCTGATCTGTTATTCAAACGTAAATTTAAATTTCGATTATTATTGAATAATATCTTGCATACTTAATTATGTTCCAATGACAAATATAATATGACAATTCAACCCATTCGTTCTGAATATGTATGTATATCTTATATATGGTACGAATAACTGATATATAATGACGAAAAACTAGTAAAGAGAATTCTCAATTGAATGAGAGTCAGGATATGTATGTTCATAATGTTTAAGAAAGGATAAAACATATGGAGAAAAAATGTTGACTATTACGAAAATGAAAATTCAAAATACTTCTATGAAACGTATAATACGAATTTTTGGTAATAAAAATATAGATGTATACAAATATAATAATTTCATTATCAATCGAATATATACATTTTATCAATTTTGAATAATTTGGAATATTTTCTTACAATGAACGTAGATGAAAATGAGGCTATAATTTACGCCAATGATTAGGTTTATAAAAACATCATTCAATATTTGTAACTTTTGGAATAAAAGTTCAATATAAATAAAAATAGTATTTGAGATATTCTAATGTATTCTACTATGATATAATACGAACAAAGCGACCAAACGACAGACGATAAGAGCATCCTTGAACTTTTCGAAAAAATGCATAGAAAAAAATGTGAGACTTTAACGAAAACTATTACAATATGTGTTATATAATTTTTCCAGAGAAAAATACTAATATTTAAAATGAATATTTTCTGTTATTATTCGTCTAAACTTTTATCACATGACATTATATAGAAAATATACGTTAAAATTTTCAATATAAATCTCTTACCGCTCCTACACGCCCTGGTCGTTTTGCTTGTGACATCTTCAGTGTCAAAATTACCACAATTGTGTTACTGTTGACATTAAAGATGTCCTTAAAAAACACAGCAAAAAACTAAGCAAGTTGATGAGTTAAAGTGAAAGAATTTTGTGATACTCGTATTACTGGAAAATTTTCGTGAAAATAGTATTTTCTCCAAGGGGTTCTTTCTTATTGTGCTATTATTAAGAAAACAGTTGTGTTATATCTGTATAGATATGTTACTTGTGGAGGGAGAAAGAGAATAACGAGGAAAATACGCTATATCTCCATTTTAAGCAATATTTTCCTACAGGTGGATCCAATATAGTCGCGAAAAGAGAACAAAAGGAGCGAACAAGTTTAATAACACTTGACACAATTGTGATATTGAAGATGATAAAGACCATGCATCATTAATTTTCTGAAAAACTACTGAAAATAAGCTGTTTTATTTGCATAGATTGGAAGGAATGACATTCATCATGTCTTAGTAGCGTAACTAGACTTTCCAAATGGGGTGTTAATCGGAGATTTAGGGACCCAATTCGTTGATTTGGAACACTCAGAGCCACAGAGAATCAAGAGAAATTGTTAATGTTTTTGTAAATAAACATTTAACTCTGTTCTTTTACTAACAATTTTTTTTCACGTATAATGTTTTACTCTCGGTGCAGTAAACGATATATTTCTTTCCGAAGCCTCGTTCTCACTCTCAAGGAGAGTTGCAACCCGGAAAACCACCCTCATGTCTTCGCTACTGCCTTGTTTAGACAATATTTGAGAAGGAATCTTACAGAAATCGTATTTTTTTAATTCAATAGCTTCCTCATTAATTAAACTAGAATAGTACAGAAATAAAGATTGTAACACAACTCATTTTCCGGAAAAATAAATCAAATAAGTGTAATAATTTCTCTAAATTAGCAGGCCTTAACAAAGCGACAATCATTTCTCCCATAAATTATATGACGAACGACGATGTAAGTAACTAAACACAAATCACCGAGTATTTTCGAGATCAACCCATTAATAATTAATATAATGCTGAGGCTCAGATTTCATCAGAGTAATTACCGGTTCAATTCAAACAGTTCAAAGCATAACGCTGGGTAAACTTTATCAGCGAGCTCGATTAAGTCCCCGTGGGGTTGTTTCGCCGAATTTGAAGATGGAATCAAACGAAGAGATTAATATTGAATTGACGACGCCGCCGGAGACAAATAGCTTACGGAATTTCTAATTCGAGAAACGAAAACTCTCATCCCACGAATTTGTTAAGAACAGTGCTTTCGAGGGTGGGGTTACGACCCCCTAGGGAGTCAAATGAGTCGTGGGACGTCACGTAAATTTTCAAAATTGAAAGAAACATGGAGAAATTTTATAACTAAGGTAATAGAAATGAAATTAGTTTTCCAGCAGAAGATAAAAGAACGATTCATATTTTTTTCAATTTTCTTTATTCACTTTAAATAGTCACAATGTCGATTGTAAGCATGCCCGACAGGTAACGAAGTAATTTAGTCTACAAAAAAGTATGAAGCATATAAAATTTAAGATATTTGAATACGAATGAAAAAAATACACTAGATAAACTTAACATTATTTGTTTGACAAAATAGAAGACAGAATTACCAACAATCCTTGATTGAAATGAGTATGTTTGAAAATAAATCCAAATTCGAATCCAATCAACTTAAATTTAATCTCCAAATAAATAAAATGTGCAGCAATAACAAAACGAAAAGCTAAAAAAGTTTCACATCACGAGAAATATATCGTACTCTCAGTTGGGTATTATTTATTTTAACAAATTTGTTAATTATCTTTGTAATTATGCAGTGAAAATGCCTACGAAATAGGATTATTGGACCCATACTTAGACCTCACATTATATTAACATTATCATACGAATAAATAAGCAACATAAATTAAAATATTTCAACTTAACACAAGAACCAATATTTTAAATCAATAGTACAGAACTGAAAATATTATTACAATTCAAGTTGAAATTTCATTTCAAAAAATTCATGAAAAGCATTCAGTTTTTTATTAGAACTTGTATATTTGAAGAGAAAGTAGTTGTCAAAATTATTTTGAGAAAAATTTAAAAAACAATGTGATCATGAGTTAATTAACCTCTCTTTTTTTGGTTACCTGATGAATCTGCAAAAATCGATTGATGATGATCTTGGTGAACTCTTTCGATCAGAAGCTTTCGTTCATTCCACACATCACCCAACTTATTTCATTTGCCTCGAAAGTATATGGATTCGTTATAAGTAATGGCAAATATTTCAATAATATCTGAACACATTAATTGGATTATTTAATGCCCTAATCCGTAGCAAGTTGGAGTATGGCAGCATGATCTGGCATCCATTTACACTTGCCATCAACGCCATCTTGAGGCCATTCAGAGAAGGTTCTTGAAATTCTTAGTTTGGAGGGAGGATAAAGTCTATCCACAGAGAGGATACAATCATAACGAATTATTGAGTTGATTTAGTTTAATCTCATTGCAGAGCAGGAGAGAAACTTTATCACTCAAATATTTGTACAAAATACTGCACAACAGTATTGATTGCCCTCCTCTCTAGTCCGCTTTGAAATTTCGAGTTCCTAGACAAAATTCTCGTTCAACAGAATTATTCCACCTAGAGACTCCAATGACCAACTCGCTAATACAATCCCCCATTTGGTTTATGGAGTCTATTCACCTTGACTCCATAGAAGTTATTATTAGGAGTTATGTGAACAAAGGAGATGAATTGATTTAGATTGATTTCTTTGTAATATTTCATTAAATTCTATTATTCAGTTATTAGTTACTATTTTAGTTTTTTTAGATTAGCTCTTTGTTATATCTCTTTCATTTTTTTTATTTATTTATTCAACATCATGTTATTATTTTCTATAACTGGGTATTGTACCTGTTGAGAATAAAGAACTTATTATTATTATCATTATTATTCCTAATGTTATCTGCAGTTCTATCTTTTGCAATCTATAGATTTTTTGCATTATTTCCAAAAAACCACAACAACAAAAAAGATCTGAGTTACTGATTACCGTGCAATGTTACTATAGCAACAACAATAAATCTACTATATCAACCAACAGTTTTTCCTTGAGAAATCATCTCTAGATTGCAAATATATGAGACATTGAAAGTAAATTACATATTTTTTTCCATAATTGATGCAAGATTTCTTCATGAATATATGCAGTGTTTTGATAAAATGTTCTTGATAGTTACGAACGGTAGGATATCATGAATATCACAATAGCTTGGGAAATTTCCACTATCTACAGATCTCCTACGACCAATCAGCTTTGAAATTAATGACATGAGATAATAAATGAAACGTATAATTGGAAACACATGGCGGAATTCCACAAAATGATTCGATACTTTCGACATATGCTAGGGGCTACTAACCAATTTTATCAAAAGATCAATACAACTGACAATTGAATTCAGTTCACAATGTCTGAGAAATCGATTGACATTATGAAGATACGAGTATAATAAATTCTATAACATATTTGTAATATATAGACGTTCTAAGAAGATCATGCAGAAAATCAAGAATACCGACAATAACAAATAGAAGAATCAAAGAAATGATAGAAAGTATAAGCATATTACATGGCTTTCAAAAAAGAAATTAATTGGTACAGTTAAGAGAAGACAATCGCTAGATTGTTGAAAATTTCTTTCACAAAACAACCATGAGAAGAATCAAAAAAGGCCACAAAAGAACTAAATGTCACAGACATCAAAGAGCAATGAGAAAGGAGTTTCAAAGCAGGAATGGACCAATAACCCAAATGTACAAACTAAAGTACTATAAATTATTAAAAGCACAAAACACGTACCATAACCTATTTCTATTGGCTTTGTATAATCACACATTTCAATAAAATATAACCTTCGTCCTTAAGAGAGAATATGTTGAAAGACATAAAATGTTTGCCATATTATTTGAAATAAACAGATAGATAGCAATTTCTGATGCAATCAAAATTGTTACATTTTTAGCACAGGTCATTCCTAAGAAAATATTAAATACTATGTAAAGTCAAAGAAATAAAATAGAATCTAAAGTTAAGCAACAAAAAAGTTGAAATTAGAAAAAACCAAGGAAATAAAAGGCTGATAATGATCTGTTAAAAATACATCAAATGAGTACATATAGCTCTTTAGCAATGAAAAAACCTTTAATTGGCCTCTTAAATTTGGCTTTCCCAATATGAAATTATAACTTGTCACAAAATTTTAAACAATGGAATTTGTTACCATTTTGATATTTGCCCAGTCAACACCAAAAAATTCTATATACCTAATCATTAGAATAGATATTACAATATTACTTCTCAAAGTAAATATATGTGCTACCGTTTTGTCTGTATTTGACGTTATTTTTTTTGCAGAGAGTCATTCAGCCACACAATCTATTTTTTTACCGAATTCTGCCAAGCAAGCCAGCTCATTAGTCGACACAGATAAAGTCGTTTTATCATCACAAAGTTGAACCGAGTCATCGGGAGGTAATCGGGAGATCGGCAATGAAGACCAGGAACGCTGAAGGGCCAGTACTGAACCCTGTGGAACCCCGAATATTCCCGTCCACTGCCACTGAGAAAAATCTGTCTGCTAGATACGACTCAAATAACCCAGATACAACCTCAAACTGATACAGTCAAACGAAACTTCCCCAGGTTGCTCAACAAAATCTAATGCAGTCAAAATTCTTCGTCCAATCTAAAAACAATGACTTCAAATGCAAACCCCTCTCAAAACAGTCCAGCATTATCTCTACCAACTTAAGAATTACATCTCTTGTACTTCTACCCTTTTTATATCCAAATAAGTAGGTTATATCTTTCAAAATCAGAAAATTCGTGGAGTTAAATGTGTAATTTTGCCTATTTTTCATTTATATCGTATAAAAACTTTTTGTTCTCTCATTGTATTTTTTTTCTTTGAGAAACTAAAAACAGAAGACATTTTTATGATGATATCGATTTGAATTCAAAGACAAACTCACATACAATCTTCGTCTAGTTCGTCTAGTTCTTCCAATCAACTCCCGATAAAAGAAAACAAAATAAAAGTGCATGATTGAAAACAGACTGGCACCTATCATTATACTACTTTGAAGTAGAATATCTCTACAAACTAATCAAACGTTCGACTCCATTTTATGTCTTCATAAACTTCAACTGTCTGATGCAAAATGACATGCGTTTAATGGAGAAAGGTGCCAAAAAAATTTGATTTCATCTGTTGTTTTACGGCTTCTGTCCTATATCCACCGATGTGAATTTACTACCGTACTAATAAAGTAATTAAATAGTTGTAAATTAAGCGAATGAATTCGATAAAGCTCAAGGTGTGAAATATCATGTTATTAAAAAAGGAAAGATTATAAAATGTATGTTGAACAACTTTATTTGGAAATTTGAAAAAGTGCAGTCCTGTTTTAACAATCGAATTGAAAAAATATAGAGCTAGTGGATAGAAAGTAAAACTATTCAGTGTTTCAATTATTTTTATATCAAGTTCACGAAACAAGTGTTTTTTCAAATGCGCATGAGTGTGTGAAGTGTTTTCTCGAATACACCCATAAACAGTTTTTACGCAAAATACGGACATTTGATGAACACCTTTGTTTTATAGGATTTAAATCAAAATGCTGGAATATTATACATATTTGTATTCGTAACATCTGACTGTCTGCGCGCTTTCCGTTTCTATGAAGACAAAACGAAATATTGAATGTCAAAGCGATGTCAAATCGTCAAAACCACATTCTTTGGTGTTTTGCTCTCGAATATCTTCGTAATGATAAGTTTTGAGAGCGACGTGTAACGCAGAAAAAAATAAATAAAACGATAAATAATTTTTGTTATATATTCTTTTGCCGGTTAAACTTAAAACTCAATACCTACAGGAAGTGTAGGTATTGTGTTCCGTTTTGAAAACGGAAACAACGTTTCAGAGTGCGCGTTCTTATGTTTTTTGAAAAAAAATCATAAACATTCAGTATATCATTCAAGTACTTAAATTCTATTACAAATATTATAATTAAAACCTAATGAATTTGCTCTTGCTTTGTTGACAGCTTCCATCTAGGGATGCTAATCGTTGAAAGCAAAAACATCGATGTTCGCAATTGGATAAATATCGAACATCGATGTTAACGAAATGGATATCGATGTTAACTCACGATAACTCTACTTACAAGCCATGTTTGGCACTCACGGCCCCATTTTAAATCATTAGGAGTCAGTTTATTTTCATTGATAAAAACATTTACATGCATATATGAATATACTAAAATCTGATTAATAATTTGTATACTGTTTATTTGTGTAACATTCAGTTACGTTGGATGGAAAAACTAGAGTGTAAAAAAAATGCTGTTAGTTTCAAAAGTTTTTATATTCCACGATTTACATATTAAAATCTTTATTTATAATTGGATGTTAAATCAACAAAATTACAAATTGAATCTGAGTTTTCAAAGGCTTCATTCAATTTCTCACAACGTTCCTTCAATGCTGGTTCTTTCAGCTGGATATTCTCTTTGAGAGTGTACTGTTTTTGATAAGTAGGGGTAAATAAAGAAAAATAATTGGCACTGCATTTAAATTGAGTTTAACTTTATCCATCTAGCCTTCTGTTGATTAATCTAGCAAACGATGAATATCTTCTTTAGTGAGTGCTCCCTCTGGAAAATGTTTGGCACAAACTACAGAATATTTTGTGGGGGTCCATAATGCCCTAGGAATATTTTTAGCCATTGATTCATTAGATTTCCATCATATGGAAAACGAAATACAGAAACTGGTGGTTCACCGGCCTCAAGGTAACTTTTGTGTTCGACTTGCATCCAAGCACACAGCAATGACTTGGCATGTTAATTTTTGTGCTAATATCAAGAACAAGACCTATAAGAGATTAGTTCTAAATAACTACTAAATCTAACAAAGGGTAAGTAACTCTACTAATTACAAAAAAGGAACAATTCTAGCAAATAACGCTTTTGTTAATGTCTGAACTACTCAGTCAAAACATCAGTAATCGGTAGCTATTTACATACAAATTTCAAAGGTATTCCTTAGTCTGTAGCTGAAAAAAACACACTAGCACTTTCTACACGCTATACATCACATAATAGCACAACAACTAAAACGCGGATTTTTGTTTTTACACAATTATGAGATGATAAAAGTTAGGTATTATTTCTACCTCTCCAGGTATAAGTTTTTATAAGACATTTGCGGGAAATTTATTTTGCTTGTTCTTCACAACTTCAAACAATAGCACTTTTCACAACTTATTTTTAGATTTGAATATTATTTCCCTCGTTAAATAGCGATTTATTCAGCAGCAGTAACCAGAAGCCATTACAACGCCATTACAGCATCTCTTTTTGTGGGTCTAGCTTGGATGTTGCCAGATTTCCTAGTTCATGGCTTGTAAGTAGAGTTAGGCTGTGTCACGGCCTCACGCACGACCAATAGGGATGTCCGATGATCATCGATGTTAAAAGCAAGAACATCGATGTTCGGTATTCGATAAATATCGAACATCAATGTTGGCTTTCGAACATCGATGTTTTTTCGATCATCCCTACTTCCATCCGAAATTCCTTCGAGAATTCTCAAGAAACAGTCATAAATTCAACTTCGTTCTATTCAAAAATCACGTAAGGTTTCACAATATGCGTTGCAGTAATAACAGCCCTTCGGACGTCGTCGTTGCATTTACACGGTCATTACTTCAAAAGAATACCGCAAGCATCACTTTCTTCGTAGATCTATGCTCTTTGGTTATTGTTCAACCTTTTTAAACTTCACGTCAAGGAAGTGGCTAGGATAACGTTTTAGTTCCGAAAGCGGAGCATTATACTTTTTATAAATAAATTATTTCAAAATATATGATTTTTATTAATTATGATAAAAATTTATAGTTTATGCAGGCACTTGGATTGTTAAATTTCTTCATTTCGCATCAGGCAAGTTTTTAAACAAACAGATCGAATATCAGTTTAAATTCAAACACATTACAAGCTTCATATTGTAAAAAATTTCTCAAGTTGTTTAATTTTTTTTAGTTGGAACATTATATTAATAAATCATAGTTTGCTTTCAGATAATCAAATATCAAATTGGGTATTACGAAAAAAATACCCACAGTCCATACTTTTTTTTCAACTTCTTTTTTCTTCAATCGAGTAGTTTTTTTTTAATTGCTTTCACAATTCCTGCTTTCCTGAAAATAAAAAGCTTCTGCGAGGTTAAGTAATATAAAGCTTAGTATGTTCATGAGAATTGAATGAATTTAAAAAGAATTTTTAATATTTAGTGAAAGTTTTTACGAACTAGAGTACTTTGAATCTGATTCGAGATGGTTGAAAATTTAATTATATCATCTGTTCTCGTATTATAAACTACGTTGTCATATTTGTCATGCCAGACAATGAAAGGGTAAAATATTTCTCACACTCACTTTCTGCCTGCAGTTCAAATAATTTTGGATAGCCCGTGTACATTGTGGCAAAAAAATTCAACAAGTAAAATTGTAACTATCAGTGCATTTGTACTGGGTTCTGTGAGTATTTTAGTAGAAAACATGGACAAATTAATTAACTACAGCTTTTTTAAAAGGCATAAATATTGTTTGAAATATATGCTGTAAGTGGGAAATAAAATTCGTCATAAATTGAGAATGAAGTTCGATATGTTTCTCTGGCACTCAGTGGTGAAAATCATTTATGAATAACAATTACATAATTAACCTTTACAATTTAATTTTTACGGCCAAATATTTTTAGACAACCCTTGTATATAATAATAATTAATTTCAATGAATACCTAAACTATATCTATGAGCGGACGGTATTAGTTGCCCTGAAAAAAAACCCTATCCAAGAATTAATTTCAATTGAATTCACAAAATATTCATGAAAGCGAAAATTGAGTTAAGAAAAATTTCATTATTCAATTAGTTTTCGTCCCGTTTAGTCCATTTGTATGCCCCAGAATAAGCGAAGAGAAGAGTTTAATTGCATCTCCATTCAGATGAGTAAGTTTCAACAAAGTTATGTTCAAAAATTCCCGACCGTCCTTGAAAACCTGATTCTTTTAAAAAACCGGAAATTGGCTGCTGCAATGATATTAACTTTGCCGACGAATGCTACTATAATTGTTATTGTTAACCGTATAACGTTTGAAATTATGCGATACTTTCGTAGATATTGATCCATGAATATCGGGGTAATTAACCAACGGAGACGTGGCGAGAAATTGCGTCAAGGTGCGCATCTTTTGATCTAGCGAGATCTAGGAAAGGGAAAACGTACTTTGGGAAGTTCTCCACGAAGCGCGTTACTCCATAGAGTATGGAGTTTACACCTATTTATTTTAACAAGCAATATGCGCTTGGTGTAAGCTATGTTCACAGTAGCACAGATTCAATCTGACAGGTGTGAAATCGCTCATTCATAGAGATGAAAGGAAGTATAACTGAACTATCGTTTAATCACCATGAACCAAATAATCGATGCCCTTACGAGATACCCAACCGGTTGAAAATTATCGATACTATGTTCCAAAGTAACGATACAGAAGTTACTTGATACTGGAAAGTATCGAATGAATACTTCTATTTACTCCAAGTGATTAATTCAAACAATAACTTCATTCACTCCAAGAAATTCAGTTATGGCAAATGAAATATGGTAAAGTAAGAGTAAATAAAAGTTCATATAGCCAAAGCATGGTTCGAAAAGAATTTCCACTGAAGTATACTTTCATATGTCTTTTGTAGAGTTGCATAAGTCATTCATATTGATATAACTCTATGAACCGCCCTCAATATTACGACAGTGTCAAATAATGGTAGAAACACGTTCTATGTTGTCAGATTTAGTTAAAATCAGAACCATCTAAGTAGTTTCGCATAGGTACGACATATTTTGCAAAATATTTTCTTTAATAAACATAGACCAATCATGGACTGCTCCTAAATCACCGTTGTTATCTCTGTGTGTTGCCTGAATAGTAAATCTTATAGTTTATTTACATTATACTTTTATTATTCCTAATAATAATAAACCAAGAATTGACCAGATAAATCAACCAATATTTATTGAATGGCGATATATATATTTGTTGCATGATAACATTTATGCATCTCTAAGCTTAATATGTGCTTCTGTGAATAGGACACTGTTAACTACGTGTTGGCACTTAAAACTACACTCTGGCATTTAAAATAAAAATAAAATAAATGAATATAAATAAAACGTTATTATTGTAGATGTATCGATTACTGTGCACTATTTGTTTGGACACACAAAGGAAGTTAAAGCACGTTCTTCGAGATTATAATAGTATGGAAATAACCTATTCAGTTGCCTGACCTGAATACAATGAAGTACAGCAGGATGTTTAAGGAATATCTAATGAATCGTAAAATGACCTACTCCTGGAATCTCCTCATTATTACCCCTACCAACTCAATAAACTGATAATTAACAAGGTTTCGACTGTTTCGTTTATCATTAATTCATTAATTTATCGTAGAGGATAATAATATCTCTATTTCTCCAAAAACATTAAATTTATATGTTTATTTGGTCTGACCAAGAAAAACGGTGTTTCAAAATTTTTTTTTGCTTTATTTTTCAACATAATCTCCACCAGCATTGATACATTTCTCACTGCAGTGTTTTATATTATTTATACCAGTTTTTTAAACGTAGATTAGTCGAGCTCCTCAAAATACTGATTTAAAGAATGAAACAATAACATGTTTAAGAGATGGATCATTTTGATGCCTATTTCAATAGAATATGATATAGATAGAATATATATGAATAGATAGAATATGTTCAAAACCATAGATTTTGAAGAATGATTTTGCACATCTCAAATTTAGATCAAGGTACAGCTTAAAACAACATATTTTTAAGCAATAATTTGTAAATGAAAAACGAGCTACTTCTGTGAATTATATGGCATTATATATTCATTCAATGTGATTTAAGAATCTATTCCCCAAAATTGCTAGAACTCATATGCTTTAAAGATAGCATTGCTAATACCAAATTGAGTTTTGAATGGAATTTGTTATTTAAACATGTTTTTGTATTTTTATTTAAATTTTGTCCTCAAGTCAGAAGAGTTATCAATTCAACGAACATTTGCAATTTTACTGCATTTTAGGTTACGATAAGGTCCTATGACGAATAGCAGTAAAGTACATGCTCGAAATCTCTTTTTGTAGTCATTGTGCAGTGTTTACTTGATTCATTACCACTTGGCTTGGTACCAGATGCTATTAATTTTGAAGCGTGTGAATGAGAATAAATCGAAAGCCAGGATACAATCTAAGGCTTCCTAGTTGTATTATGCTCTTCACCAGCCATCTTTACAATGAAATCAACGAGAATTACATGAATAAAACTTTAATGAAATGCGATTTCAATTCTTCAAAAATTATTAAATAATACATAATATAGGCATAGATAAAGATTCATTTAAAGATAAATGAATAGAGCTGGCAACACTGATAAATCATGGAGTTTAGCATCTTATCTTTTTTTATTGCAGCTGTTCGTCCACTTCTCATTATCGGAAGTTGAAGCGACAGCCATGTTATTGGTTAGGTAATTCCATTGCATTGAAATGAGAAGGCAAAATCGTGAGAAAGATAAGTATAAAAGAATTAACATTTGTCATGGTTGGAATTGATATATTATAAACGTTACAGCAAATATCGTTTTATGAAGTAGATATTGCGGCTAAATTGTTGGATGGATCATAGAAGTAGAATTATGATCATAAAATAGCAAATTTTCAACAGTGACTTGGATTATGAATGCTAAATATAAATAAGTGTATTCTGTTGTTTTATTTAGTAACTATAGAAGTATAATATTGTTAAGTCTAACATTGACATTACTCATAATGAAACAATATTTAAAATTTTCTCATAATTTTAATACAAAGGCTAGTGTTAATATCTAACTGGCTATTAAGTAAAAGCACCGAATTTTTGAATTTATTAATCTGTAATGATATTAGAAGATTTAGCTTAGAACCTTCATTCTCTCTATTCAATATTTCAAACTCTGAACAAATCTATGACTTTCCTCTACTAAATGGTTAGCATAATGAGAATCTGTTTTATTTTTCTCAAAACTACGTTTATGTTCCGATAATCTAATTTGGAAATTTCTGAAAGTTGTTCCTATATAAAATTTTTCACAACTACCACATTTAATTTTGTATACCTACCCCACACATTTGATTTTTATTCATTTTTGATTTATTATTTTTAATTAGGATACCAATATTATTATTTATTATTATTATATAATAATATTAGTGATCCGAAAAGAAATATTAATCTTATAGCTTGCTAAAAGTGATTTTAAATTTGAGCTAGGTGTCCCCATATATGTTAAAAAACTAAATATTGACTTTTCTTTAATGAGAGGATAAACTTCTGAAGCTGCTCTTTTGTAAAGTTTTTTGTTTATTAAATTGTTTATTATTTAATTAATAAACATGTTCATTTATTATATATATTTATATATTTTCTCCAAGTATCGGCCTCATCAATCGACATTATTTTCAACTTAATCAACATGTCATAATGTCAAAGACATTATGACATTCTTGAACATGCCATTTTTATTATTAGCATTTTTAGTATTTGGTAATTTTACAGAGATTTTTCTTCTTATTTTGATTGTAAACTGTGTATATCCCCATCCGATTATATATTTTATTAATAACAACTAAACTCAGAGCGATTAAACGTTCACACCTAACCCGGATTCGATCCCAGCATATCCGTTTTACAAAACATAAGTTAATACTATTCTGGATTCACTGTGTAAATATACCGAAGAAATAAATTTTCAACCTAAAAAGTGTAACTTCATTCAGTTAGAACCTAACCATTTTGGAAAGGAGATTCAAAGTCGAAATTTTTTACAGATAACCAAAAAAGTACCTCCAGGTATTTCATAATCTTCGAACCACTTTGACAAGTAGATATGTATATTTCTCATAATTCATAAATCTCAAGTAGAAGCTATGGGTAAAATTATATTAACGAGTATGTTGACTTGCACGTGCTCCAATTTTTCCTTTCAATCTTTATTGTCTTGCCACGAATGGTTAATGACCCAACTCAAGGATAATTGACTGAAAATAAACATACTCGTACGTATGAAAAAGCATTTATTGTCCACCATGTCATCAATTAAATACTCATATTTTACAATAGCATCCATGGAATATTAAAACTGCAGTCAATTCATTCAAAAAATTATCAAGTCATCAATTCACAATATTTAATAAATTTGATAAGCCACTATACGAAATTCAGGAAAAAGATGTTTTTCACGAAATAATTCCCAAGTTTATCTTTAATTATTTTCTGAACATCAATGTTTGAGATTACGAAATTATTCCCGCAATTAATGCTCTGGGGCTTTTCACGCATCTATGTTGATGAAATAATTATATTACCATTTTTTAATATATCAACATGTATATAACTTCAAACGAAACCAATTGCAACGTAAAACCGAATTAATCACACTCAATATTTGTTTACGTAGTATTCTCTTTGTCTCCATCATAGTTGCATAGAATTTGACCTCTCTCATTTTACGCAGTCGGACAAGTGTCGCTACCTTGCGGATATCGCTCGAAGTTCAAAATACTAGATTGAGCGTAGGAGGCGTTGTACTACATCACGTAGGCATTCTTTCACTATTTTCATCCTGTCGTTGCTATTTTGATACAGTAAGTTGTGTACTTATGAATGATGATTTAATTCGAAATTTATATATAAAGATGGCCTTTTATAAGTATTTGAAATGTTTAAATCTCTACCTTATATTATATTTGCATCGATTTGGATTAATAAATTCTGTACAGTAATAAATAACTGTTTTCTAGAGGAAGCCATAAGGAATGAAGCCATTTCCTTCACAAATAAATTCTAAAACATTGTTTGTTACGTTAATATTGTTTTTGCACAAACATAAATATAAAAGTGTGGTATGGTTTTAATTTATTCTCTCACAACATAATTTAAATGAATTTGGAGTACACTGTAAAATTTGAAGAAATTAATCCAAACAGTTTGAAAAAACATTCATAACGTCTAGTTACTGTGCTGATATTTCTGGTTAGTTCCAGATTGGAAGATCCAATTTTTCATTTGGGAGTTGTGATCTTTATTTCGATGTGTAAGCGTTTTTTATGTTTCATACTTTCACTAAATTAAGAAACTCCCAATTCGGAGAGTGTCAGGCGGAAGCCGTACAACGGCGCTTGTCCTTTACAGTCGAAACACCGTTGTGGTGAGAGTCAATACGCTCGAAACAATTATCAAGGACAAATATATACAAACTATACCAAATGATATAAAAATAAGAAAACACATACAATATGAAATTTTGATTTACAATGTAATAGTTTGTATTTCAACTAGTATAGGTAAAACCTGCGTATGCTAAATGTGTAACAAAACAAAATATTTCATCACAAGAAAAACAATTTTAAAAAAAGTAATAAAACCACAACTACACCGTCCACTAACAAGATGAAACCAAGCTCATTATTCTTTTTTATATGGTACTATTACGTATTAGTTACGTAGTTCTAACTTCTTTAATAACTGAAGTCTGTATCGACCAATAAAAGTTTTTTCAATAAAGAACATTGATTTCATAAAGGTTTCTTATCTTTGTGTATTGAATATTATTTATTCGAATATTTTCCATGACTTGATATAGGTAATTTAATAATAATGAGCCAGGAACAATTACGTGTTGTATTTTGTAAGTTTGTTTTTACTTATATTTAAGTAAAGTTTTTTCTTGTTTTGTTCTACTAATAAAATGTATTTACTTATCATGGAGTTCGCAGCTTTTAATTTGGGTTTTACAGAAAATGTTTCTAATTGTTAATTATTTGAAAGGATAGTCGAAAAGAACAAAACACGTCGGTTTCCTGTGAAACTTTATAAAAGACTAACTATGTTGAAGTGAAGACAGAGAGAAGCATACTGTATGCTGCATACTGTAAAGTACGCTTGTCAAGAAGTACAAGAAAATGTCAACAGATGATGCATTCACATATACTTTTAGATAAAATGATTTTAACAATTATGTGATATAAAAAGTCTAGATAAACAGTTATTTCAATGAATGATTCAAATCATCCAAAAAACAGCAGTCGATTCTCTCTTTTTAAAATGGATTCAATGGGGACACACCTACTTTAGTATACATTATGAGGGAGTCACATCTTAAATCCCGTGTAGTAACAACAGTAATAACTACATACATCCTACTCCGTTATAAATTCAACGTATAACATAATAGCATAATATTGTGGAGGTAGAAGGATCAGCAATGGCAATCACTACGTCACAGCTACGTCATAACACAGGAAGCTGACGTCAGAGAGATGTCTTCGTACAGAAAACATTAGGGATCTATCAGTGGCGTATCAAGATAATGGTAAAATATTCTATAAGATGCTAGTTTATGGAAACAATATAAGAAAGTAGATAAATTTAGTTGAAATGTTTTCTTATTATACTCGTATAAGTACAAGACTTCACCTAATTGGAAGAAATATGAATTGAAAACTATAAATTAAAATTAACACACTTGGCTTAAGTTTCACTAAATATATTAAAAACTCTACATATGTTTCGCGTGGTAAACCCATTATCAAGAGTTCGAAATGTTACTCAAAAGTCAACTCAACACTCAATACAATCGAGTAATATTGTATACTCTTGATAATGGGTTAACCAAACGAAACAAATGTAGAGTTTTGATATATTTAGTATAACTTAGCCAAATTTGTTAATTTTAGATTATTGTTTTAAACATAATGTTTCACCAAGAGATAAACGAAACCTCCGTGTAATTTATTGAAATATGAATTGTTTTTATATACATTTTTCATAAAAATTTTTGAATTGTATAGTAAACGTTTTAAACTACAGTGTTGTTAAACTATGTCTACCTTTAATTATGTTGAACATCAGGTGAAATTAGATAACGAGCAGTTTTCATAAATCAGTCATTTGAGTAGGTATATTGAATTATAGAAGTTGATAAAAAATTTGCTAATTTTAGCAATAAAATGAATATTGTCATTTTTTGATAAAAATAATCTTGAAATTTATCTGGCATTGAATTATACAACTGTGAATACCTTAAAACAATAGCGATAAATCGCTATTGGAATGTATAATACTCATGAGGTAATATTGGAAGTTTTGATGGAAAACGGAAATGAAGAAAGTATGAGGAAATCCTTTGGCAACATGGCATTTCACTTATTTTTAACATCTGTTACCTATTCATGAATGAATGATGTATATCGTATTTCTCAAGGAATTTCACGACAGCTAAGCTTCCACTGGAAAAGCGTGGAAATTGTACGATGCGTGGGCTGATTTCCCTTTCAAGCGCACCGTACTCGAAATACGAGAGTTGTATTTTATCAAAAAAGCTTAAAAAGGTGCTCGAATACTGAAATATGAATTGGATTTATATAAACAACCATAAGGAACCATTTCAAAGAAATAAAACATCGATTGTCATATGGAAACAGAAAAATCTTCTATACATATAATGAAATTGAAACAAACCGATATTTACATATTATAAATTCTGTAAATCTAACGTGGAAAGTAGTTATTAGAACAACTTAATGTAAAACAACAATTTTATAAATTTTTGTCGACCTGTGTGTTTGTACACGAATAACTCAAAAACCACAACTTAAAATTGAGATCAGTTTTCCCCTTTACATTAATAGAGATCTAACTTAAAATATAGGTTTCATTGTTCAACAAAAACTCAAGTTCAACAAAATAAGAAGAATGATATGTTTGTATTAATTATTCCGAAGAATTTCGTTGTGTAGGACACACTTTTAATGAAATAATTGTTTAATTTCGTGACATCTAGTACTTTGTTAGGATATAATAAAGCCATAAATTACTTGAATTCCATAATTCTATGAACTTAGGCAAACGGTAGATTATGTTAAATGAAGTCAGCTACATTTTCAAGAAGAGAGGTCCGGATTATTTACAACCCTAAATAATTTCTACGAAAAAAATTAGCCTTATATTTAAATTTTTGATTTTATGATATGATTATTACAATGTAAAGGACTACCAGTCTTGACGTCTCAGAAAGAATGAACGCCAGGAAAAAAAAGCTTAAACGGTATAAATGTTTTATAAACGGTATTTTTACTTTTAAAACTTCAAACTTTTATAACGGTAAACCTCATAAGAAATATTTTATTCAGTGTTTTCTCATTTTTGGCGATACAATCAGACTTCTCCTTTATATATTTTGTTTTGGAATCAGTGTTTTAAAGTTTTCAAGCTGAATCATTTAATTCAATCTTGGACCCCTACTATTTGTCCTGTTTGTTAACGATCTCTTAGAGATGGTGTACTGCATGAAGGTGGCTTATACGAACGATATTAAAATTTATAAGAGCGTCTCATCTATGCACGATTGTTTGAGGCTACAAAGTGACCTGAATAACATCAGCCTGTGGTGTAAAATAATTGTTTACACTTGAATGTCATGAAATGTAATGTGGTGAGTTTTACTACAAAGAGAAATGTGATATCTTTTGATTACAACATTGAAGGTGTTAATCTGACTCCACTTCTGGAGGTTAAGGATCTCGGCCTAGTATTTGATCAAAAATTCTCATTCATATATCATATCAACCAATTAATTTTATCATGTAGGAAAGTTTATGGTTTCATCGTCCACAATGTTAGATTGTCTTCAAGATCCTCAACACTGGTCCATTTATTTAATGTCCTAGTGATAAGCAAACTTGAGTATGGCTGTCTTGTTTGGCGACCAATATATAATTGTCACATAAACCGCCTGGAGGCACTGCAGAGGAAGTTCTTGAAATGAGTCTCATTTCGAGAGGATGGTGTATATCCACCTAGGGGTTGTGATCACGCTTGTTTGCTATCGAGGTTTGACACTAGAAGCCAACACCAGGAGAAGTTTGAATGCATTGAAATTTTTATACAATTTGCTCAACAATAATCTCGACTGTCCTGAGCTTCTGCGCAAACTTAATTTCTTCGTTCCTCCGAGGTGTACTAGAATAAGCCAGACATTTTACTCAAAAACCCACAGAACCAATCTTCTCTCGCAATCGCCGCTTAGCTTTGCATGTTCTATTGCAAACCAGGTATCAAGCTGCTGTCATTTGCACTGGGACTCACTTGTTTCTATCATAAATGTGTATTTAAATCTTAACAATGAGGTATCTTGATTTCTTCCGAATTGAGTTCTGAGTGATTTGTTTTCTTGATTATTATTATGATTGAACATTTAGATATTGACATTATAGATTTAGATTATTATATTTGATTATTTCTCAATATTGTATATCCATGTTGTTAATGATATTTTTAGTAACCATATTTATTCATTATGTATTTTACTGTAATTGGGTAGTTACCTGTTGGAAATATGTGCTTATTATTATTACTATTGTTTAACTAAATTAACTCACTTGGGTAAAAATGGATATGATTTGCTTAAAAGACAACCCTAATCCAAAATCTCGAAGTTTTTATCTGATAGAAATTTAACGATAACTTACAAAACCCAGAATACTGTGGTAGACACATCAGAAATGCGAAAGATAAAATTTCGCCTGATGATAAATCGGGTATTTATGAGTTGAGTTGCGGTACTTGTCCCAAAGTATATGTTGGCTAAACTGGCAGGAATTTCAAACTTAGAATATCTGAACACCAAAGATGCTTTGAAAAAAATAAAACCGATTCTACGTATGCAACACATCTTTTAGAAGAGAACCATGTCTTCGACAACAACTTTAAAATATTGCATACATAGCGAAAAGGTTATAAACTAACCCTGTCAGAAGCCATGGAAATCAATAAGAGGAAGAAATCGAACAGTTTATTAAATGATCAAGTTTTAATCAATAATTCTCGGTTATTAAATTTATTCGAGTAAAAATGCAATCGAAGAAAAGTATTCTATGGTCATCCCCAACAATTCAGAAGAAATATGTTCTATAGTCATCCTCCAGTAAAGGAAGAATAGTGTTCTATGGTCATTCCCACCCCACGCACTTCAGGATAAATATACGCAGTCCACAATGTATTAGCTCAGTTTATCATCAATATCTGATGAAGCCACTGTGTTGGCGAAACGGTATTGTCATGTTTTGAATTAATTATAGTGAAAATCGAAAAAAAACCTACTTAGTTTTATTTAAATTAAAAGACAGTCTCCCTGAACAAACTACACAAATTGAAGTCTTACTTTATCACCAAAAACGAGAAAACACTAAATAAACTTATTTTCATGTGATTTTATACTAATAAACTTATGTGTTTGGAGTCAGTATGACGTCAGATTTAGGCAGTTTATACACCTGGTTTTTACGTTTGTGCGAATAGTACTTTTAGTAGAATAATTGAAATATATATGAAAAGTTATTAAACATCTGCTCGGAAATTCAGATCATATCAAACCGATATCTTTCTTTATGAACATAAATCCTAAAGTTAATTTGTTTCATAGTTTCAAACTCAGTTGGAAAATGTTCTAGACTCCTTCGAATATCCACTGAATGGTTGCACAATAGAGTTCGCAAAATGCCATCGAAATTCGAAATTTCGTTTTATACCCGGAAAGTAAAAATGACATATTATATCAGCTATCGAAAGCTTCCCTATTGGCGTGCCAAATCCACGCCAAACAAGTCCGAGCTAGTGCCGGAGAAACGAACTCGTCTCACCCGTCGTCCGGCGGAGAGCGGCGGAACGGCGGCATTAGAGGGAAGATGAAAAGATTTATTGCCTCTCCGAACTCGGAAACTGGAAACCTGGAAAGTTTCCATATACCTACGCTGAAGTTGAAGTTTATAATTGGATCGGGATATTACCTGCCTAATTGAATGCTCAACCGGTAATTCGATTTCCTACTAGATTCATAATAATACTTCCTGAAAAATGCACAACGTACAGATAAATGAATAATTCACGCTTTGTTCGAATTATTGACATTTCCTTTGTTTTTATCTACCAGAATTGAAATCAGGTCTAAACGCGATTTTCTTGCGAACGATTCGAGCAATCGAATTGTAAAATATAAAAATGGCAAAAGCCGCCATGAGAACTTCAAACAGTGAAGTAAAGGTTGTTTTTTTCAGAGGTATAGAACTTTAAATTGCAATAAACCAACGATGGATCATTCGATTGACAAGAATTTTTTTTTATTCGAAAGATAAACTTGTTGCATTACATTTTAAATATGATTTCTGGCATATGACTGCCACGGCTGGCTCGGATGTAGTCCAATCTGGACGTCAAATTTTCTATGACTTTTTCCAACATTCGTGGCCGTATATCGGCAATAACACGGCGAATATTGTCTTCCAAATGGTCAAGCGTTTGTGGCTTATCCGCATAGACCAATGACTTTACATAGGTCCACAGAAAGTAGTCTAGCGGTGTTAAATCACAAGATCTTAGAGGCCAATTCACAGGTCCAAACCGTGAAATTAGGCTGTCACCAAACGTGTCTTTCAATAAATCGATTGTTCGATCAACTAGTGTGTTTTTGACAACTGAAAACTGAAAAGGCAAGTCACGTTTTGTGTGTTTTGATTTCTTACTTTTGAAAAAAATATCAGAGAATCTGTATTAAATTTTGCCTTAAAAATGGAATAATGTGCTCCAACGCACTTAAAATGTTGACTGTGGCATTCGACGAGTTTACTTTGTCTCAAAAAGTGTTTATAAGTGGTACGACCGCTTCACAGAAAGGCTGAGAAGATGTTGATGACGCTGAGCGTTCTAGAGTTGAAACCACGCCAAAACATCGAAACAGTGAAGAAAATGTTATCGGAAAATCACTATTAGGGAGGTTGTAGAGGATGTTGGGACATCGGCTTATGCCATGCAATTTTTTCGGATGTTTTGGGCATGAAATGTATGGTAGCGAAGTTTGTTCCGAAATTGCTAAATTTTGAGCAAAAGCATTAGTATCACTCAGAAAATGTTGAATGACTTCAAAGACGATCCAGATTTGCTCAAAAAGGTCATAACTGGTGACGAAACGTGGGTACTGGCCAGAAGAGCCAAGACCGAAAAACGCGCACCAAGTTTGATCAAATGTGAAGGTTTTGCTCACTGTTTTCTTCGATTACAACGTCGTGGTGCACCATGAGTTGTTGCCAACAGGTCGTACGGTAAAAAAGGAACACTACAAAGAAGTTATGTAACGTTTACGTGAAGCAATACGGCTCAAATGATCGGAATTGTGGAAAAGAAATTATGAATTCTGCATCACGATAATGCACCAACTCACATATCAATGCTTGTTCGTGATTTTTTGGTCAACAACAACGTAATTATGCCTCAATTACCGTATTCACCAGATTTGGCTCTCTGCAACTTTTTCCTATTTCCAAAACTGAAGAGACCAATGAAGGGAAAGCGTTCTGCCACAATTGATGATATAAAGTCGAAATCGAAGAACGAGCAGATGGCCATACGAAAAGCGCATTTCAGAATTGCTTCGAGGATTGGTGGAAACGCTGGCAGAAGTGCATTATATCCGAAGGGGGTTACTTTGAAGAGGACAAAATGGATATTGATGAATAAATAAATACTTTCCGAAAATATTCTAATTACATCTTTTCTTTTGAACAAACGTCCCATGTAGTATCTAAAACTAGCTTAATCTGAAACATATTTCATTTAACACTATATTTTTCATTTATTCTAGTTCCTACCTGTTGGTTTTACTAAAAATATAATTTGTTACCTTTCCACACAGCAGAGGAAAAAAATAATAACAAGAGCAAAACATTTCACAAGTCTCAGTATTTTTTCTGAAGCACTTCTAGGGCTTACTTACTCTGTACAACACGGAAGCAGAGTACGTCATGGTTGGTCTTATTACTGTCAGGTATAGTAGTCTTTTACTATATTTACAAAGCTAACTCTTCTTGGGTAACTAACTCAAAATGGGTAATGAGTTTTTCATAAGTCCGTATGCTCTTCGAATTGTGTTTTTTTATGTTACTTGTAATTGAGTCTACTTATCAGTTCAACTCCTAGATATTTCGCCGATTGTAAAGGTGAAATGTTGTGAACGTCTACAGACAGAGATGTTAATATTTTGTTATTAGTGACTTTGTGTATGAAAATTGTTTGTTCGGTTTTTGTTTTGTTCATCTTAATTTTCTATTTATTGAAATACTTTGAGATATTACCGATATGATATTTTATCAGACAGTTTGACGATTGAGCAGAGTGAGGTAACTCTGAAGAACATTACATTAGACCAGTGTTTCCCAACCTTTTTGTGCCATGCTCCCCTTAGCCTTTCTCTAAGTCTTATGCCACCCGAAAATATGGAAAAGCTAAGGGTTAAGCGCGTGATGAATCCATTTTCGTATTGCCCCCCTTGACAATCAAATTGCCCACCCAAGGGGCATGGGACCCACTTTGGGAAACGCTGCATTAGACGAAGTTACTTTCAGTTTATAATTTTCGTTGATTCAAGTAAAGTAATAATCATAATTCAGAATAATAGAATTTCTTAACAAATTTGTTGAATTTAAAGATTTCTCATTTAAAGCTGATTTCGTTCTTGCTAAGAAATACTTGAAGGAGAGCAAAATTTTCGCAGAAACGTTATAAGATTATACCAGAACTACATGTGTTAATAAATGCCATGAAAATATAGAAGGATGATTTATTTTTAACGAGATTGTTGCTCGAGTGACCCAAACTCAGTTATCTTAACCCCAACGCAGGGCTAACGGCCCACCGACTCGGGTAGCAGACTGCCCGAGGCGCCGCCCAACGATGTCACAGACACCGTACATTTCAATAACGGCCGCTCCACTCCGCCGCGACGACGGCGTCGTTCTCTATTATGTGTTCGGCTCACCTTCTTCGTTTTGTTTTGCAGATGAGCGAGGCGACTCAACAGATTTGAAAAGCGAAATATGTTTGACGAAGGTTTTTTCACGCTTCGACTACCCCGCTATGCTGGCATGGCACATTGACAGTAAATGGGCACAATCTTTCAATTAGTCTTCTCTTTGTTATAGAAATATTCTTTATCAGGAACCATCACTATTGTAGTTTTTTCCGTTTCAGATACGCTTTTGTTGATAGCGATCTCGTTAGGTAATGATTTTATATGAATAGTTAGTCAATACTGACATTTTTAATCGAAATATTTCAAATAAAACCCTCAGGAACTCTCCACACAAACGGAAACACAACCTATCACTTTGGAGAGTGAATATTAAGTGCGTTTCGAAAACTATCAAACTCATTAAAAGGAAATACCATGTAGTTGTTCCATCTTATTGGGAATCTTCAGATACTTGCTTCCAAACAACCAGGTTTCGATTTTTTTTCCAAATGAACCCAGGTCCTATATTCAAAATGAAGCGAATATTCATTAGTGAACTCACCATGTGGGCTCCTTCTGTTGAAGAGACGAGATCAACTCTCTCGAGCATTGCAAATTGCTTTATCGTGACAATAAAGATAATATATATATAGTATCTTTACGTAACAAAAAGAGATCTCTAAAAATTGAATATTTGAGCAATCTCATTCAAATTCATAATATTGTTTCTTGTTTCAGTATTTTTTCAGTTAATGTAAAATTCAAATTCATTCAATACATATTTGATGTTTACTTGATACTTAATCAATAATATCATGTCATTTTTGCACATCCGTACCCGAAGGAATATGTCACTGGGTTTAACAAGTATTTGGTGCTTTAAGTGTCCATGCCTGAGAGATATTTTTGTTGATTACTGTGGATGAAATTGTGAAGTATTTATTACTTCACACTTCTTCACTTTGGAGTCATGAGAAGGTGACTGGAGATTGAAGTTTGGATGAACTTGGCAAAACTGATGAGTTTCTTGTGGTCTGTCTGGTACTTCGAAGTGGGGCATCGATTTCCATATTCTCTAACATTTATCACTTGAAGGATGATGGAAACATCATTTGTACATGTTTAGTATAACTCGAATTAATTTAAATATTTCGAATAGAAGACTTAGTATTTTTATTAATACTTAATCACTCAAAACTATTGTTTTAGCAAAAAAGAAGAGTAAAAACTGAAAAAAATCATTCGTTTTTAATGGTTTTCTACAAATTGTAGCTTTATTTTCATTATTGAAAAATCACTGCCATTGCGATTTCGTCGGTCGGACATTTTCGGAAAAATTGAGGTGAAAGTTGTGTAAGTATAAAAAAATTCTGTTCTTTTCCTTTGACGCTCTTTTGATACCACTGCACCAAAATGTATTTTTTCAAAAATACAGACTCTATCAGTCTTCTTTATTTTTATTCATCTTTGCACTAATCGATATCCTCTGACGTTCATTCATTGGGAACAAAACTCCAATTAAGTAGACATTGGAAAAATCTCCCACGTCGTCATAAAGCACATATCATCATAAAGCCTCCCACACTGTTGTTCGTGTATACCAATATATGAATATTAAGGTCAACACCCTTCGGCAACCACCGAATTCAATAATTCACAAATGGACCATCCGTCAGTCACATTCTGTTCAATAACAGCAAGGGGAGGCTTCTTTCTATTCATCTCATTTATTCGTTTGGGGTTGACATTTCAGTATACGGTTCCTCAACAGGTCTACCAAACCCTGAAGCATTCCAACTTTATCCGACCGAAAAAATATGCTCGAAGAGAAATACATCAAAGCAAAATAATTCAATTTGCAGCATTCTTTCGACAGGTCTCCAATATTGGTTATTGCTGTAGTCAACTTCAGTGTTTCTGAACTATAACACTGCTCGAAAATCGGATTTGCTCCAAATTGAACACAAATGAATATCTGTATAATATATTACTTTATATCCAAAGTTTTCAGTAGCCTTTCTTCAATTTGAAACGCATTTATTTCAACTTTTTTTTCTACTCTACAGTGCAAAACTTATGTTTTATTTAAAATACTTTCAGTTTTACAATCGACTACTCAAAATAGTATTAAATTCTGTTCAGCAGTTTTGAAGATCAGGGCAGTAGTTTCTACAGATCGTGAGATCCTGCGATTAAATTTGAAACACAGGGAAAAAGATATTTTTCTGGGCAAAATCGAACATATAGCAGGTGTTTTTTTTTAGAGGTATGGAACTTTAAATTCGCATTACTGTTGAAGATGCCGACCGATTTAACAGCTGAGAAGTGATTTATTCTCAGTTTGGTTTGGCAATTCATCATGAATAGACTCACGCCTGAACAACGCTTTCAATTAGTGCAATTTTATTTCGAAAATAATGGTTATGTGCGGAATATGTATCGCGCACTACGTCCATTTTATCGTCGACAAAATCGTCCATCAGAGCAGTTAATTCGATTAACCATGGAATGTTTTCGCACCACGTTTACTCTTATTGATAACTCGCATCCCCAAAGACGCCGTACGGTGCGTACAGAAGATGCTATTGCTACTGTATAGCGTAGCATTGAGGAAGACCCGAATGAGTTTATCCGCCATCGAGCACAGGAATTGGATCTGTGTCCATCCACTTTATGGAAGATTTTGTGGAATGGTCTTGGTTTGCGTGCTTACAAAATCCAACTTGTGCAAGAATTGAAGCCAAACGATCATCAAGCAAGGCGAATGGGAAATTCGTCGAATGGGTCCAAAACGAGATTGCCGTTGTTCCCGATTTTCATAAGCGAATTTTGTTTAGCGATGAAGCGCACTTCTGGTTGAATGGCTACGTCAACAAACAAAACGAGTGAAGATAATCCTCAAGTGTATGTCAAAACACCGTTACATCCAGAAAAACTGTTTGTTGCGCTTTATGGGCTGCTGGAATCATTGGTCCATACTTCTTCAAAAACGATGATGGCCAGAACGTTACAGTCAATGGTGATCGGTATAGAGCCATGAATACTAACTTTTTCTTTCCTGAATTGAACAACCATGATGTCCAGGAGCTGTGGTTTCAACAAGACGGCGCAACATGTCACACAGCTCGTGCCACAATCGATTTATTGGAAGACACGTTTGGTGACCGCCTAATTTCACGTTTGGCCTCCAAGATCTTGTGATTTAGCACCGCTAGACTACTTTCTGTGGGGCTATGTAAAGTTGTTGGTCTATGGCAGTCATAGGCAAAGTACGGCCCGCGGGCCAAGTGCGGCCCTCGGGCTAGTCTGATCCGGCCCGCGACACGATTTTGATTAACCCCTAAAATTAATTGCACATAGGAAGTGATAACTTTTTTTGTGCAGGTATAATAATAAACGGGAGTCTTAGGTATGGTATTATCGCATCTAACATTAACTGAGTTTGCACCACGTGTTTTCTTTCCGTACAAAATGTATGTATATCGGTAGTATGGCGATTTAGTGCGATGCGTGTGGCCTGTCCTGTAGATCGTTCGGTACTCAAGAAAGACTTCACTCATTTTCCAAGGTTAAAATCCATTGCAGTTACAGAAGACAAAGTTAAGAGCTATGAATGCTCTTACGAAAGAAGAGCTCTCTTCTTTCTAAGCTTACGAAAAACGTAAAATGCCTTCATGAAGAATATGAACGAAGATTCCAAGACTTCAAAGTTATCGAACAGGACCTGGAGATTTACCTTTTAGAATCTCAGTCACAGTTTCATCTGTCTCATACGCCTTCATGCTCTTCTAAAGAGTAATCATTTTTTGTGACTTGTTTGGAAGTTTCTACCATTTTAGTATATAAGTTGTGTATGATGTAAAATTAAACAATAAAAAGGTTTAGGCCTATAACTTGTATTTTTTTTTGTTTTTTTGGCCCGCCTGTAAATTTATGAACTTGATCTGGCCCTTCTTTTAAAAAGTTTGCCCATCACTGGTCTATGGGGATAAGCCACAAACGCTTGACCATTTGGAAGACAATATTCGCCGTGTTATTGCCGATATACGACCACAAATGTTGGAAAAAGTCATCGAAAATTGGACGTCCAGATTTATCATATTAAATATGATAAATCAATATAAATCATATTTAAAATATAATGCCACAAGATTATCTTTCGAATAAAAAAAAATTCTTGTCAATCGAATGATCCATCGTTGTTTTATTGCAATTTAAAGTTCTATACCTCTAAAAAAACACCCATCTTGAGTCAAACATTTACCCTACATCGGTGAAAACTGCATTCAATTTCATAAAGCAGTGTTTGCAATAGCTTTTCTTCAATACTATAATGTACAAGCTACGACCTGATAAAGTTCTGAGTGAGATAATACTCAACAGAAGTCCTTTTTTACTATATGAGAGTCAAAGTCTTCATTAGTTATGAGCTATTAAATATGTTATAATCATTTTATGTGGCAAGTTGAACATTTTGTCCAACTCACAAGTTGGACTAAATGTGTGCCCGTAATCATATACGCCAGGTTAATATCAGTTCGGATCGTAATATGGATCCCATCACTTTGTACCCCGACGTTTAATTGCCCCTTAGCTGGGGTGGATCAGTCGAGGTCCCTAACCAGAACCCTCCTTAGGGACGGATAATTCACACATCGCTGACTTATAGAGTGGATTATCTGATTTCAAGGTGTGAGCATCAGGTTGAAGTCTGCTCAAGGGGGGTCTAGTTTTTATTTACGCAAAACTTTTGGACCTATTTGTAGGATTTGATTTTCTAGAACATCAACTCCATTTCTTTTGGAAGATATATTGGTCATAAATACAAGTCGTATGTGTTTCATTCATGTTGGCTCCTCTACATTTTGTAATAATTGTAAGTGCGTTTTTAAATGAGATTTTTTTAAATCGTGAATCGAAGGAAATTGTCAACATTCGTGTCCTCCAATAATAATAATAATAATAATAATAATAATAATAATAATAATAATAATAAGTTATTTATATATATAATGTTGAATTATAACATAATGTTAATTGAATAATAACTAAATAATTAAATAAATTAAATGAAGAGAAATATAACAAAGAGCTCAATCTAATCTGAAAAAACTAAAAAAGTAACTAATAACTAAATAATAAAATTAAATGAAATATTACAAAGGAATCAATCAAATTCAATTCATTTATATACATGTATATTTGAGTGAAATGAAAATTGTTCTCTATTCCAGAATTTTTTTAGTACGGTACTGAAGAATAGCAAGAGTTGATGCTGCGGGAAAAATCTAGGGTCAAAGTTCACACGACTAGACGGATTACTGAACTCCACAAATATTTTTGAACTTCACAATTTTCGAGGATTTTCTTGCTTATCGTTTCGCCCTTTATTCCAGAAGAACAAAAAATAATTGGGAGAATATTGAAGGAACAGATTCTGATGGACGTTGGTTCTCCTACAGAAGCGGATTAGCCAGATTTGCGAGAAGTATAAAAAATAAATAACATGATTATGACATCAAAAATCATCTGCTATTTAGGTCAGAATATTTATTAATTTTCGAATATTTGTAATTATTCCTTTTTCACTGTTCACTCGACATAAAGTACAGTAATTATTCTTGAAGATTTTAAACCACTTCAATTTGTAGCCAAATTTTATGATTATTTCTTAACTTCTGAAGCATGTTATATCTAAAAATTGAGATAAATAATTAAGTATAATTTTTAGACCTTAATTACGAATAACAAGTTAATTATAATCAATAACACTTTTATTCTTCAATATTACTCACTAACTAATTACTTGTTAGTAAAAATAAAAAGAACACTGCGAATAAAAGAACAAAAACATTAAAAGAAGCTAAAAACAAAAAGTAAAGTATTTTGAAATTATGAAATGATATAGTTTAATTTCCTGCCTTATGCTGTTCAAGATTCCCCATTTCAAAAACTCAATCTTCAAGAGCTTTATAAGCGACGTCTTGTTTAGGATCCACTTTTTTCACACATCTATTTCAGTTCTACAAGTACAAATACAAGAAACAATTGAGTGACTTCTCCTGTTTCTCAAAGAAAAGCGAGAGAAAAAAAGCCATTCAAATAACGGAGCTCTGATGGTAAATCGTTGTTGTCTTTTTCAGTGGAGTTATGACAGTCGGTTCTTAAAGGTCTTGACAAGTCCATCACAACATTGGATACAGCTAACTCAGTTTAGTATACGAGTTTACTCAGTTCAGTATACTCGTATGTAAATTTATCGTAACGCAAGTAGTACCGCATTAATGTTAATGAATGTTAACACTTAACCCAGAATTATAGAACATTTTAGCACATAATCAGAAACTGTTTCAGATGATTTTTAGAAACATTTGGTTTGGTTAGAATCAACAGAGATACGCATAGTTAGATCTAGAACAGACCTCACACTGTATTTAAGTGAAAGAAATCAGGAAATTAATGGGTTTAGGGCGTTGATGACCCAACAAGACGAAGTAGTGGAGGAAACAAGTGGATATAACGACCAACGACATAACGGGTGTTTTTTTAGAGGTTTAGAACTTTAAATTGCAATCAAACAACGATGGATCATTCGATTGACGATAATTTTTTTCATTCGAAAGATAATCTTGTGGCATTACATTTTAATATGATTTCTGGCATATGACCGCCACGGCTAACTCAGATGTAGTCCAATCTGGACGTCCAATTTTCGATGACTTTTTCCAACATTTGTGGCCGTATATCGGCAATAACACGGCGAATATTGTCTTCCAAATGGTCAAGCGTTTATGGCTTATCCGCATAGAACAATGAATGCTCTATGAATGATGAACAGTTTTGTTTGTTGACGTAGCCATTCAACCAGAAGTGCACTTTATCGCTAAACAAAATTGTGCGTGATACGTATTCCGCACAGAACCATTATTTTCAAAATAAAATTGCACTATTTGCAAGCGTTGTTCAGGCGTGAGTCTATTCATGATGAATTGCCAAACCAAACTGAGAATAAATCACTTCTCGGCTGTTAAATCGGTCACCATTTTCAAAAGTAATGCCAACTTAAAGTTCTATACCTCTAAAAAAAACACCCTTTACTACTCGAAATAACAAAAATTGATAAACCTGTCAATGCGAAACTTCCAGCAAGATTACCAGGAAAGAACTGGTATAAAAGGTGGATTTATGGCGAACAAGCAAAAGGAATAATGTAGAAAAATCAGGACTCAGCCCTATATGTACAATATAGAGAATATCATATACTATATATATACATATAATATTGAAAGTAACCTATACTATAACCATCTTTCTATAATTTTTTGACGAATTATTCAATAGAAAATTATAGATGAATATAAATTTGTTTGTTGGACGTTACGTAACTGAAGAGAGCTTGGTAGCACGAAACAATACTGTCTTACGTTTCCAATAAATATGGGCACCGATTTCAATATTCTCTAACATTTATCCCTTGAAGGATAATGGAGACATTTCATTGTTCATGTTTCACATAGGCAGCTCTGCTTCAATTATTTTTTGAATAATTAGTTAAAAAAATATCGAAAAAAGTTATAGTATACTTTAAGTATTGAATATTCACAAGTGCTATGAGATGAGCACGATAATTACAGAATTTTTTTTTGTAGACGATTTCTTTATGCTTCAAGTAGGCACTTCAGGAAACTTTGATAAATGATCAGCGAGCGTTTATACAACCGCAACCTAGATGGCATTAGTTCATCAAATTAGATGAGATTGTTCAAAAACTAGAGTTGTTAAATGTAGTATGTTAATTGATAAGAACGTGTGAAACTTTCAATGTTAGATGTATTCATGTGTTTCTATTGGTTATTAAGTTTTGAGATATATAGTAATCTATGCATTATATATGCATAAGATTTTATAGTACATGTCTGTCTTATGATCCATAAGAGGATATTTGAGAATTGTAGTCAATGCCTTTCGTTTGTTGGACGTTACGTAACTGAAGAGAGCATTGTAGTTCAACACAGTAACTGTATTACGTTTCCAATAAATGTGGGCATCGATTACAATATTCTCTAATATTTATCCCTTGAAGGATAATGGAGACATAACATTGTTCATGTTTCATATAGAATGAAACATTGCTCTGCTATAATTGTATTTTGAACAATTCGTCAAAAAATTATTTAGAGAAAGTTATAGTATATTTTCAATATTGTTATATATATATTCTATCTAGTTATTATAATGTATACCATTATTTGAAGGAATATCTTTATGGTCATTATCTATTCTAGCATGATTTTATTTTTTCAATATATGAAAACCTGCTTCTGGATGATATCTTAATGACTCTGGAATCGATCAATTTTTCAAACGGTCTTAATGAGTTTGTTGATAATGACAACTAATGATTGATGGAATATAAATGTCATCAAATACACATTTTCTAGAGCTTCAAATACTATCGTTATTTTTATCATTTAGTGATAAATCATTTTCAATTCAGAGTATTAATAAAAAATAAAATTATTTTACAGAAATCAAACACTTTTCAATGACACTTCATTGAAGTTAGTTATTCTACACCGCATAAATAGCCTAAATTAAAATTTGCGAACTGGTATCGTTACCCTGTTTATTTCAATCAATACCTAAATGAAAATGTATATTTTTGTTTCAAAATTTTATGTAATAGCAACGAACCTAAATGAATCGTCTTGGTTAATTGTGCTCATTAATACAAATCAAAACGATTTCAAAATACGCAGAAAACCGTATTAATCGCCGTTCACAATTTAGAAATAACTGGCTAAAAATATATCAGACTATTGTAACCTGACAACATAAATTATATAATTTGAATTTCAAAGGATTCGCAACATGAACATTTAACAGTTATAAAAACATTTGACCGTGAATAAACGAAACAGGCGAGCCTACAAATTCTGTTTGAATATTCTTAAAAGTCAAGCAAGGAAATTGATTAAAGATTACTTTGAGTTGGATGTACGAGTGGCCCAAGATTCCACTACGAAGGGATGGTAAATTTGGCAGAACAGCAATGCGAACAAGACTCAGATTACCATTTCAGGGTCGTAGTGCAGACAATTCTCAACAACGAAAGTTATTTGGTACCTACACCGAAATCAATTAATTTGTTTATATGTTTGTAAGTTCATTACCTTGTCTATAATTCGCCAAAAGTTTTGTTTTCTCATCAAATATAGATACTTGCTCGAACTTGCGTCAATAACCGTGTCTAAATACGGTGTCTTTGGATTATAATACAAGTTTTTTAGGTTAGGTAAGGTTGAATAAGGTTAGGCGGTTGTGAACTTGTAGGGATATTGTCATTGTCATTGGATGGAAGAAGACATATCACAGAATAGTAGATGATGAAGAATTACAGACACTCATTGAAAACCCTGTCTCTTTATCCCTAAATCTCAAAAAAATTTACATTCCTGATATATCTGTCCAATGTTTTTGTGACAACAATAAATGATTCAGAATGATTGTTCCCAACACTCTTCGGAAGCATATCTTCAATCAATTTCACTGACCAAAATACTTTATCGACAAACTCAGAAAGGAAATGTAGTCATTCAGTCCAGCACCTTCCAGAGATCATCAACGTAAAGTGTTTGTGCCTCAAGAATTGGTCTCCTGCAGTCAGCAACCGTTACATCAACCCTACGATGGGCCATTGAAAATCATCGGCAAAAGTGATAAGTTCTTCAGAGTAGTTTTTCAGTTCGCAGCAAAACAGTTAACCTTTTTCAAAGACAGTCTTAAACCAGCATGTATTCTCAGTGACTACGTAGTTTCGCACAACCATAACTATGCCTATCAGGAGAACTCTAGAGCTATATCGTGTTAACTTTTCCAAATTAGTCTTAATAATTATATGTAATTCTTTGTATATATTATATATAATGTGATATATTGTATATATCACATTAGCACGCCCCACCAGTAACAGTCAACATATAAATGGGATGCCAACATACAATCTCTCTCTTCTCTCAGAGCTCTTTTCTGACTGTCATTTCTATGCACAACAATCTGTCTCTCTCGCTTCCAGTGTGTAACAACAATAACAACCACGTGTTCAATAGTTCGCTCTTTGTAAATAATCATAAATATAAATTCTCAACACTACTGTCGTTTAATATTTCCACTCATAGAATATTATAGCACAAGCGCTATAAACTTTTAGGTTAGGTTAGGTCATATTAAATGTTGGTGAACTTGAATAAGTTAATAACAATATAAGTACATACTAGTGAAGTTTTTTAGGTTTTTTTTAGTCAACCTTCACTCACACTCCTGAAGGTTGCCATTATAAATGCATGTATGTTTTTTCTCACAAAACGAATGAATAATTTCTTGTTAATTAAGTGCTTCAATAATTTATACATATGTAACTACTTGAGAAAATAAATCTAATATCGAATAATGTCAATTGAGTATCTTCCAACATTTGTTCCACCTCAAATTGTTCAGAAAATATCTGCAGATGCTCAAAATAGTATTGCCTTTTTGAGTTACCAATCTGTTTATTAATTATCCCGTGCAACTATTTAAATGCAGTTTATACAGTATTTGTTTTATTAGCCAACTCAATAAACGAGTAAATATGTAATAAAGTCAGTATTTCTAATCCGTTTTTAGGTTTGAATTTGGCGTCAATTCGTATCCTCAAACGTTTACCTACATTCTATTTTCAATTTTACTTGTGGAATGAGCAGTTATTAATGAATGCTAGTTATTCTTTCAAATACACGATGTGCTTGTACAGAAGATGGACCTACACCACCACCAATTTCCACTGGCCGAAAAACACGGTGGGAATAGAAGCCACCAGCATCAGTAAGCCGAAAGCGTTTTATGGTAACAGTTTACTGTTAGACTACTGAGCCGCTCAATATGACTTATTAGCTTTTCTTGATTCCTGATTTTTATTTTTTTTTCGATTTATCCAACCAATAAAAAGTAAATCTCCGTTTAGAATTGAGGCATAAATATAACAGTGATGTAAATGTGTCCAAGGTTACCTTTTTTTCGAAGTCATTAGCCTCCGTCGCCATTTTCTCTTAGGCTTAGTATGGATTTAGTTATATCAGGTATCAAATTCATTTATGAGTTATTCAAATTAGTGGTAATTCAACTATTTCTATTGATAGCAGATTATGGATGTACAAAACCATTGGAATCTCTAAGCCAAATTCTCTACGCTGGGATTGTAATCATATCAGGTGTTTCAAATTAAAAAATAAAATTGGAACTTGAAATCATTTGAGAAAAAGATATATCGGACTATAACAATGAATCTAAGATATATCAAAAATGGAGAACCAGGAAAATATGTGAAAATTATATTTTGGCAAGTCGCAACTATTTCTTTACCTGAGATTATTTAATGGCATGCTGAATGAATGAGAAATATGAATACAACAAAGCAATATTCTTCGCTGATTGTAGACCAGGCAACGATAATAACAGACCAGGTTCTTCAGAAAATACGTAATTATTAATGATTTTTATTCTGTTCCAAGGGAATGATAAACCGTTTATTAATTATGTATAGAGGTCGATCGACTCATCCATATTAACAATAGCCGGAATCTGTGTTTGATGTTGTCACTTATACTCATTTTCGAAACCGAAGGTTAGGTCTCATTTTAATGCTAATTGAGATTAAAAGTTGACAAATGTTACAGAATATGACAGCAACCTTCTGAACTTGTAATTTGACAGAAAAAAGGCAGAGATCAAATTTACCTTGAGGTATTATATTTAGTTAGTATGTACATCTACATCTTAGTTTTGTTTTAGAGATACAAAAAGATTGGCAAAGCTCTTTTGAGGTATATTCTTCACTTTACACATTTTTGTGGTTAAACATAAGAATTATCGAGACTATTACTATTCTTGTAAGAAAAATTGTTGCATGGTCGAGTACTTCCCCTTAAATCGTGTTACGTAATAACACACAACATTCTGATTTTGATTAGAATTGAAGAAATTGTGCAATTCAAAAATGACATTGTTTCATAATACTCGGTGATAACTATTGTCGAACTATCGATTCTGATATAAACCTTAGCTTTATGACTTTGCAGTGGATCAATGCTTATTAATGGCAATTTTGGAGATATTTTCGAAAATTATTTCAAAAAATGTTATAATTGCTCACATGTTTACTCCTCCTTTGTTACGCCACTGACGCCCTTATATCTACAGAGGCTCGAAGGTAATTACGCATGAGAGAAGTTTGCTTTGACGAGCCTCAGCGGTCCGCATCCATTACTAAAATAAGTTCTAGATTGAATCGGTAATTAATATTCGGAAAGCGAGACGGAGCTATTATTTCGCCGACGAGAAGCCAGAATTTGCTTGTGTACAAATTGAAGTGCAAGGTTGCCACACCTCCGTATGCATATGTTTATCATTTAATGTAATTTTTTCAATTCGTCAGAGGTAAGTCCAAATCATGCCGTAAGAGTTTTCATTCTTCATTATAATAGTGATTTATTATATTGATAAATATATTCCAATTAAGTATTAATTAAAATATATTCAATTAAAAGTACGTATAATTGCAATTGTTCATTAAATATAATTTAAATCATAGAGTAGTACAGATTTCTACAGTTTTCTATAGAGAGGTTCCCTCAGTACTTATTCTGTGATATATAGTAAGGGGCCGTTCAAGTAATACGTAAGCGGATTTATTACAATCATTTACCCGTCCCTTTTGTCAGCAAAAGTTAGCAAAGCTCTTAAACTTATGTAAACATTGGTATCTACATATTTCTTTTGAAATGCAGATGCCATTAGTTTTTTAACGATGGCAAAAATAGGCAGAAAAGATACCCCGCCCCCTATAGGGCTTACAAGCAGTGATAATAAATATGAGTGGAAGCAATGTATTAATGAGAAATAACAATAATTTGAAGAAATTTGAATAATTGCCAAAAAATTCAGGAATATTAGTAAATAAATTTCTTGCTTGTTGATTTTTTTCTGATATTTTGAAAAAATGACCCACTATTTTCTCATAATATATTGAAGATGTATGGTGGAATAATAAATAAACATTGTCGTTCTTAAAAAGTGTCATATAACATCTCATTATCCTCATTATAACCTCATTTTAAACGCAACACCTCTAATGTTATTTATTGCTTTGGATCTTTCGAAGATTCTATACTTCATGTACATTTTCCTATAACAACCTCCAGCTGTTTTTGGATATATTAAGTAGTTTAGGTGGTACATACATAAGATAAAAATAATTCATTTATTTCATGGCAGAAATTCCATTTAACACTCAAATAGTTTCTGTCTATTTTGTTTTAATCTAATAAAGCAAAACAAAGAACATTACTTTCTATGTAAATGTTCAAAACGATCTTCACTAACGTGTTGGCAACATTGAAGCGAAGATTTCTCGTTACAATATAACTGATCCAGATAATAATATCAAAAATCAAAAACTAGTCAAAGCACAGTATGAAACACAGTTCTGATTATAAATATAAAATAAAGAATGTTTAGAGTGGTTGAACTCTTTTAGAACTTTTTGGGTAAGATTTATGAATTACACAAATGAAACGAAATACAATACAAATCATTGGACATTTGATAAAACCACTACATCATATAATTAATTCACTTAGATATTTCTTAACAAAACAATCCAAAAATTCATAAACATCCTGACAATATTTCAATTCTGGCAACGTAGCACATATTTGATCTGTGTGCGAAGTCGATGCGTGTGATGTTCAACTTTCACACATTGGCTTTTATTGTGATTTGCCAAGATTCGCTTCATATCTTGAGAATATGAGAAAATAACAAATAAGAGAAGGAAGTTGTAAGGCGAATAGTTTCACTATCAATATAGTTACTCAGGATATGCCAATTAATAAAAACAATAAGATACACGTAATTTTGACAGACTTGCTTGAAACAATCAATGTTGTATTGGTTGCTTCCTGCGAACGTCGATTCTTTTTTATAATAAACGAGGTTTTTCTAGTGTGGTCATTATGAAGAGAAAGTGTTGAATTAACAGCAGTCCGTCCACTCAAATAGCAAAATGACTTCAATCGTTATAATAGTACTGGAACTAATAATAATAGAGATTAAAACTAAGGAAGTCATAACTTTGAAACACTAATCATGCAAGTTAATTTCAAGAAATATATGTAGAAGGTCAGAGAGGACATTTAAATGAAGTTCCTTAACGTAGTTTTTCTTAGAACACTTATTATTAAAAATATTTTTGGATAGATATGAATATTATGCTGAATAATAATGATTATTATAATGCCAAAAATCGTGGAATGCCAAAAATCGGAGACAATCTCTCACATAAGGGGAGATTTCAAATATTAGCACCAGTGGAACCACAAGCAGAGACATGACTCCGTACAATCTTTTGCCGTAGCAAAGATTGTGCGTCAAGAATTACCATTAAAATTATATTTTTTAGAGAAGGAAAAGGGTCCCTACTAGAATTAAATTCCTGAGTCAATTTGGGAGCCACAATAGGCTTATCCTTGTCCTGGCTGATAAAAGAACCAGAGAATCTACTTCTATCGAGGTAGCCATTCCAAACACATGAGAAAAATGCCGATAAAATTTATACATATCGAGAACTTACAAGTGCGAAAGTAGAAACAGTAGCACATGAATGCGGTCAAGGCTGTTCCTATTATCTCAGGGTCCGTCCACTGATGCATACCTAGAAAATCTCCTGCGAAAGATCAGATAACTAGGATTCGGCGAACATCTATATGAAGAATTGCAGAAATCAGTGCTACTTGCTACATCAAGGACTGTCGGGAAGTTTTTGGGATATAACGGAAATTAACGCCACGAAGACCGCCGTGAAAATCGCCGCCATCGGGACTGCTGATGATTTTGAGAGTTGCGGCCCTCATGGAACTTAATCCCTTTGATACATAATATCTGGGATAATTGAAAGAGTGAGAGTTGTGTGAAAGTCTTAAGGTTTGAAATCGGGATGTTAGGGGCTAAGTGAGCCCCTTCGCACCATTAAAGGAACCATGGATCCTTAGGAGTCAAAGAGTGTCTACCTATAGGTTCCCATGGACTCAATAAAAGATGGATGCTGGGCCTCTCTCTGGGAAAAATTTCTAATAGCCAACTACAGAGGATGACGATAATATTCGGGATAAGTGAAAATTGCCCTGTGAGGGCGTGGAAGAGCCGTAAGACTCGAAATTGGGATGTTATGGTTTTTGTGAGCTCCTTTGTACCATTAACCGAACCATGGGCCTTTAGGGGTCCATGGACTCAATTTGAGAAACCCTTCCATCTGCCTTTACATATTCATTCACTCTCAATTCGAAATCTGTGAATAAAATACGCATTGCATAAAAAGGAATGGAAAGATCGATGCTGTGCCTCTCTGGGAAAAATTATTTCTAATAGCCAACTACAGGAGATGACAAATGTTACTGATGCAATTGCAAGAATAACAAGTCAAAAATAGAATTGGGAGGCGCCTCGCAGGCCACGTGCCTAAGTTTACAGATGGTTGCTAGACAAAAAATTTAGTAGTAGCGGCCTCGATTATATGCATATCGCAATAGCTGATGCCCTTCGAAAACATGGTCCGATGACATTAAAAAAAAGTACAAACTAGATGAATGTCATATGGAATCAATAGAGATGAAATGGTTTATGGGAGATCTTTATCCAACAGTGGACTTAAATGGGTTGAATGACGATCAAGATATGTCCGTTTTTATTATAATGATTATATTTTGCTACTCTAGATATAAAAGTCTATTTCTAATCTTATTAGTAATATAAGCCTCAGGAACAAATTTGAATTTATTATTGAACATTTTAATTTATTATCCATTATTTATGTGTAATAGTTAGCAACTGAAAGTTTTCCAAAGATACTGAACAGACTTTGATCTGATTTCTGACCTATACTTGTTTTTCTATAAAAAATTTGAATAGGCAAGTATTATTTAAATTGTACTATCGTAGTTGAAAGAAAATCGTAATAAACTTCAGATTTGAAGATGTTCTACCACCACACAAGTTTTCCAATTCAGAAAATGTATATGAATTTTCATCCCATTTAGCAATATTCACAAGGAAATTGAACCAAAGGAGAGTTTTGAAGTATTCAGCAACAGCTAACTTATTCTAGTATTCAAGAAGCTTTTATAATGGAGGCTACTCTGGCAATTAGCCCTAACAAAATAGCCCCAAAAGGATTTTTAATCTGACAATTGTTCTGGCTACGTATCACAAGTTTCATTGCAATGACAAGTGATCCAGAATAAAATGTGTTAAAATATCTGCTTGTCATCTACTGTACCTTGAATTGTTATAACTAAGACAAATTTAATCTGTTTCGTCTTGAAAGGTGCTTAACCTTTCAACTTATTCCGCTGACAAGTCTATATGTGATGTTTTGAGATCAATAAGAAATCACAGACAAGAAGCCAGACAGCTGTTGATCTTTTAAATCTCAAAACGCAAGTATATTAATGGTTGATTTTTTAATAGTTAAGTTTTTCAGGTTGGCGGCACCGTTTGGTAATATCATCCAAACGTCATCTGTCAAACTGAAATGTTTTCAGTATACTCTGCCATTTCATCATGGAAAGACTTATAAGAAACGATTGCAAATTGTTGAAATTAACTATCAAAATTCGTGTTCTGTGGAAAATGTGTATCGTTTGTTATGACCATATTATAGTCGTCATAATCGACCTGGTGAATCAACAATTCGTGCTGTTATCACCAAATTTCGCACGAAGTTTACTTTGTGGGACATTGTCTCGCATGTGTACAGTGCGTACTGAAGGGAATATTGCAGCCGTAGCGTACAGTGTTAATGAGGATCGTGCAATTCGAATGCTGTTCTCAGCAATTGGGCATGTGTTACTCAACCACATGGAATATTTTACGTGTTGATTTGGGTTTGAAAGCCTATAAAATTCAACCTCTGCAAGAATTGAAGCCGAATGATCTACCACAACGTCTAATTTTTGGCGAATGGGCCTTAGAACAGTTTAATGAAAATCCGCTGTTTTATCGAAAAATTGTGTTTAGCGATGACGCTCTTTTCCGGCTTAATGGGTATGTAAATAAACAAAACTGTCGCACCTGGAGTGATGAACAGCCACATGCCATACAAGAATTACCGATGAATCCCGAAAAAAACGACAGTTTGGTGTGGTTTATGGGCTGCATCATCGGTCCATTTTTCTTCAAAGATGACCGTGATAGAAACGTTACCGTCAACGGCGAACGATATCGAGCCATGATACGCAACTTTTTTTTGCCCCAGTTGGCCGAGTTCAACTTGGTTGACATGTGGTTTCATCAAGACGGTGCCACATGCCAGACAGCTCGTGAAACAATGGATATGTTGAAGGATGAATTTGGTGAGCAGCTTATCTCTCGAAATGGCCCTGTGAATTGACCGCCAAGATCATGCGATTTGACGTCTCTGGATTATTTCTTGTGGGGTTATGTAAAGTCGTTAGTGTATGTGGACAAGCCGAACACGATTGAAGCCTTACAGGATAATATAACACGCGTAATTCGTGGGATACAGGCCGATTCTCAATAAGTTAGCAATAATCGAAGAGTAATTTACTTTGTAAATTATGAAGTAAACTTACTTTGTAAAGGTACAATTACTTAGTACTTCATACTTTGTTTTCTTGTAAACTCTGCACATAAACGCTTCTGTATATATTATAGTAAGTTTTTGGACAAATTACCAAATAAATAAAGTACACCTAAGGTATATTGAAAATAAGAGAACCTACTGGTGGTCCTAGCTTAACCCAAAACAAGGTAAATAATCAATTAGAATGAATCGCAAATTAGAAAATACCCCATTATTTAGTCTTAAGAAACACATTAGCATGAAATGTAGATACAACTGAGAGGCTTAACTCTAAGTACGGTAAAAAAGGTGAATCAAAAAACGTTTAAATTTACGAAGAGAAAGTTTTGATGAAATACTTATGTTGACTCTAACCAAATGGATCTTTCTATAAGAACGTGCAATTTCATTGAAATATCTGGATGAGTCTACGACTCCAGTTCGAGAAAAGGGAAAAATCGAAAATTAGGGCCTGCATTCCTATTGCTAAGGCGGGACTGAGTCGGGAATTGCTATGAGTCCATAATAAACAGCGAATTGCCAAGCGGAAATGCAGAAATTGCTAGGGCTTAATCCGGCATCTCGAAAGGCGGAACTGAGTTGAAGATGAAATGCAAACCAAGCTTCGTAATATATCAATCTTTATTTGATACAAAGTTGCCAAGGGCGATATTCGTTATAGAAATATTCAGTTTTAGATAAACAAATCAGATCGTCAATTTCGTTCAGAAATGCATTTGTATATAATTTAAATGTCGTTAAGTACTCATACATTTTTGATAGTGCTTAAGATATGATAAAGTTAGAGACTGAACATGTAACTTTGCTATGAAAAAAAATTAAATTGGCAAATCTTATTGCTTCCATGTCTATTCAAATATCAGTGGTTGCTATTAACATTTTTGATATGTGTTTATGTCGAAAAGGTTCCCAGGCATATTACAGGTATAAAACAGATTTTTAATAATACTTCTGTTTTTTTAACTGCTTGATCTTTGTTGTTTCTGTTCTATATGCAAGTTTTAATGGGTAGTAAATTTATATAAGTCGTGACATGATCACTTTGACGTGTTAACGCTAACACTATAATACCAAGTTCTTTATTCTCAACAGGTATAATACCCAATTACAGAAAATAATAACATATTGAACACTATCTAAATAATTAAAATGAAAGAGATATAACAAAAAGCTCATTCTAATCTAAAAAAAATCAAGATAGTAACTGTAACTAAATAATAGCATTTAATGAAATATTACAAAGAACTCAATCTGAATCAATTCATTTTAGTCAAATCCCTTTGTTCACATAACTCCTAATAATAACTTCTATGGAGTCAAAGTGAATGTCACAATTATTGGCAACTCTATTGAATGTACACTCCATAAACCAAATGGGGGATTGTATCAGAGAGTTGGTCCTCGGAGTCTCTAGATGGAGTAATTCTGTATCATGAGAATTTTGTCTAGGAACACGAAATTTCAAAGCGGACAAGAGAGGAGGACAATCAATACCATTGTGCAGTAATTTGTACAAAAATCGACTCTGTACAAAAATAATTCGTTATGATTGACTCCTCTCTGTAGATAAACTTCCTCCAAACTAAAAATTTTAAGAACCTTCTGTGAATAGGCTCTCTTACTCAAGATGGCGTTGATGGTAAGTGTAAATAGGATGCCAGATCATGCTGCCATACTCCAACTTGCTACGGATTAGGGAATTAAATAGTCCTATGAATGTTGAGGGATAATTAAAATATTCGGTCTCTTTTCCTTGTGAAAGGGACAACATTACATTTTGACACATTCAAACTCATATAATTGTACTCACACCAACTAGCAACATGGTCCAGCGCGAGATGAAGTTGTCCTGTGATCTAATTTATATATTTGTACTTATAAGTATAATTTATTGCGCATAGCCAGCTTTGTTTTTATTAATTTTTATTTCAAATGTTTAGTATATAACTGTGCACTGTGCAGTAAAAAGTGAGTATAAAATATATTAATATTTGCATAAGGATATATGGTTTAAACAACAAAGAAAACAAAATCTCTGTAGCAATATAACCAAAAAATTAAGCATCTCATCATTTATTTTTTTACCTATAACTATCATTCTATGTATTTTTAATTTTAATTTAGGAGTTATTTTACTACCTGATAAGACAAATTTGCAATGTTTACAATGTATTGATAATATTTTTCTGCAAATGTTATTTTTTACAATCTTGAGCAGCCTTTGTATTCTGGTAAGGAATTGAACTTGTAGAAATAAATATAACTGTTGCTCATAGTGCCCATAGATGTCAAAACCAGATAAATTTGAATCGTTTTGTTTTTAAAATTTTAATTTGAAATCAAACAAATAGTTTGAACATACAAAAATGAACGTTTGTTCATATCTTTGTTCATCTTCAATCTTCTATATGAATGAGGGCATTACTGCCATCTACGTAGAACTAGAGACGTTATGAGAACTGATATTGAAATGTGCACCTCAACTTTTTTAGTATTCGCTTGAACCACATTCAAAATATTGATGAGAATCTTCTACAATCATGTCGATTATGTAGACCAGCCATAGGTAAGATGGATAAGTTTGCCCCACAGGGGATGATTATAACTACCTTTTTGACGATTTTAACCCAATGAAAATTTGGAAAATACTTGTTTCTAACAAAGCAAGCAGTTGTGGAATTTTTCTTAGAGTGTTTGTTGAAAAACGAGATTTCGAATATTTTAGATATGTTGCATATGTTGACATATCTAATAGATAGTCTCACAACAAAAATTAAAATGCAAAGTTTAGGAGGACGATGGCACAAAATGTGGAGAATAAGGTGAAGAAAACTCAAAGTTGGGAAAACGCTAATTTATACGAACACATCTTATATTTCACTAATTTTGTCCTCCAAATTGATCACAGGATTCACTCACAATAAATTGAAAAATTTTTTCGGTAACTGTTCGAATAAGAAAAAGTTTGGTTAACGTTAAGGTCCTTGAATAATGAAAATTTTCAAGGACTCTTCCGAAAATTTTTGGAAGCTGAAGATTACATAAGTATGAGAAATCCAGCAGTTCAGCTACTGAAAATGATCAAAGTTACTAAAGAATTGTTGGAGATGAAGCAAACATTTGTATTTATATTTATTTCAATTTTTTACGTCATTAAATAAATCCAACTTTGATGGAACCAAGTAAAGTGTTTCAACTTCAGTTAGATTTATATTTCAATAAAAATGTTCCACCAAGCGTTAAATGAGCAATTAATTGACAAGTTTAAATATATTTCATTTAAAATACTTGATAAGTATCCTGGAGGAGAAAGTTGAAGCACGAGAGGTGGAGTTGAATGTTTTGCAAATCGTATTGAATATAACATTCATGGTTCCCTTTAAAACGATTTTTGAATTCCTGTCTGTTCATTTGTCAGACAAATATTGTAGGTTATTTTGAAATATGTATGAAGTAGAACATTTCCATATAAAGATTTATAAGTAGGTCAATGTTAGTAACGAATTCTAGATCGGTTTATACCAGTGTTTCCCAACCTTTTTGTGCTATGCCCAACCTAAAATGCCCTCTAAAATTCTTGAATTGCCCCCTTAACATCCAAATTGCTCCCCTGGGTCCTGGACCCCACATTTGGAAACACTGAGTTGAACAGAATATCATTAATTAAGCCATACTTGCTGATATATTTGAATCTATTTTATTTTGTTCGAAAATTAAAACAAAACAAACATTTTGAATATTTTTTCTAATTGACTCTGAAAATGTAAGTTATATATATATATATATATATATATATTCAATAATCTGGAAGTAAGAAATGACAGTGCAAATAAAATCATAGGAAATCACAGCTCAAAGTCGAATCTATGTTCTGGGTCAAGTCAAATGTCATATGTCATTAATGTCACTTCAATTTTCATTGTGTCCTTGATAGTCACGCTTCTTCCATCATTCACTTCCATAATTCAATAGTGTCCTCAAAATCCAAGAAACATTCCAGAAATATAAATTACTTTAACAGAGTTTTTTTATTAAGTATGGTTTATTATCCATTCTAGAGTCTTTATACAGCGGCGATTCAGACATGGAACATGTTGAAAAGTTGATAAAGAAAATTGAAGGTTTACAAAAAAATTTGAGGTTTTATATATATATATATATATATATATATATATATATATATATATATATATGTGATTTTTGTATCACCCGGAGTTATGTATTATACGGAAAATTATGCGAAAACGATATTATAGATTTTAAAGCAACATTCAATATATATCTGGCAATGAATGTACAAATATAATACTGATATTTGATGGATGTAATCATACATATATACATTTCTCAGGATACATATGTATGAAAGAATCTTTGACACAATACATTGCACTAAATATATATATATATATATATATATATATATATATATATATATATATATATATATATATATTGAAAATTGCATTCATTTCATAAGAATGTGTATGTGATTTCTTTATTGAAATCATAGTGTGAACCAGAAAGGACTGCACTAATTCATAAAAATATTGAAGAAACATCCCAAAAACCTAAATTATAACGTATTTCTTCACGAACAACTTTTTTGTATATCAAAGGAGAATAGTCCCTTACTGTTGTAATGTAACTTCATTGAAAATAAAAAGAAATTAGAGACATTTTGAGGTAAAAAATCCAATAAAATATCAATTAGAATGGAAACATTTTGGTATGACAGTGGATTATACTCTTTATTCCTCAATTTAGTTTTGTAGAAAGGAGTAGAGGTACCTTTGGTTTTTTTAAATTCATGAACTCTTGAAATCTATCTCTTAAAATACTATGGGATGACATTCATCTTCTATATAAATAAAAATGTATCGCAGGATTTATATAATTCTATTTTTTGAGCTTGTTATTGTAAAGCATGAGTGAATATGGTAAAAGACGGATAAATCTCCAATATATAGACAAAAATTCGAGAAAATAGCGTCCGTGCTTGATAACTCCAAGAATATTAAGAGTATCGATAGATTGACGTTATTTCTTATTCAATTACGGTCTATTTTTGGAAATGGAAAAACCGTAATTCTTTGTTTTGATGTGGTTTTAGAAGTTTTTCGTCGTATAATTTATGGTTGTTGATGTGAAAATATCACCGATGAAGTGTCAAAATATTGTAAGCGTCAGGTATTGTATTATGAAGACGAAAAACCAATTTTTCGTTTTTCCGAATACAATTTTCAATATAGAAAGATATTTCGATTTTCAACGAAGACAATAAAAAGAAATTGTTACTAATATATAGGCCTCCAGTTAAACTATACAATTCAAAGATTTATCACTTTCCATATATCAAACGTATTAATACAAGGAACTTTCGATAATTCGATTGACTTGTATTTACCAGAAGTGTTACATTTACTTAAATCACGAGGAAATTAGTAATTTCAAACTGAATAGATGTGAGAAATAATTTGAGAATTAAATTTCATTTAAATTAATTTTAAAATATATAACACAATTTATTAAAATTTACAAATATAAATATTAGTGAAAAAAAAACTAGTATTGAAAGTGAAATAAGTGTTTCAGAATTTTAAAAAATATTCCTGGAATACACAAATATTCATGAATTGAATTGAAGTGACAGTAAGTTGTTCATATAAAAAAAACTATTGCCTTATTGTACGAGTAGATGTTTATAATTATTTTCTCTACATTCACTCGCATCAATGTTTATATACTTCTAAATTATCTCCACATCAATTTTTACAACATAAGACGGTTGATTTCGTTTAATTATCAAGTTTGGTGGGAAAAAGAATTCCTTTAGAACAAAAGATAGAAGATGAATGAGCTCGTCGGCTTTTCAGCTTGGCACATTTCAATATAATAAGATTTAGATAACAGTGAAAAATGGCGATAAAAATCTGGTTCTATGTTCTACAGAATTTTTCAAACAAAATGACGCGTTTCATAAATTAACTTTTGAAACTGATGATGAACAATTCATCATTTGTAATTAAAGATATTTCATTATGAAATTTTAATTATTGCTAATGCTAGTTTTAGGATCATATTCATATTTAATACTACTCACCAACATCTTTGGATTGTATTGAAAGTCTCGTACCTGAAAAAAAAAGAAATTGGAAAATTAAAAAATTCAACAGTGGAAAATTGCAATATTAAACGTCATCAGGTATCAAATATTTAATTAACAATATTGAATCAGGGTGAAAAATTAAACATCAAGAAAAACATATATTATAAATGATAATTTTTATTTGTGAAATTATGAATACATCACGTTTTGTAGTTGTTTTCGACCTTAAAATAAAACAGGATGCGTTCATAAACTTGGTGGAGTTGCCCTAGATTCACTGTAATATCAGAATAGTAATGAGTAATTTAAATAAATTGGAGATAATGTGCTTCATTTAGGCATCATTCACGGAATCAGTTCGAAAATTGTACCATTTCCAAAAGAATTTATTCAATTGTCTAAACATTAGTGTAAACACGATAAATGAACCTAGGCCTGTTAAAAATGATTCATGTATGTTAACACACTTTTTTCTACAAAATTATAAATGGCCCTAACGATGGGTTCATATATTGATACCATTTTTCTACAAAATCATAAGTTACCGCAGTCATCGATTCCTTATATGTTAACACCTTTTTTTCTAATAAAAAATGGCCACAGTCATAAGTTCATATGCAACATTTTTTTAATGTTATAATTGGCCTCCAAATCATTTATAACCTTATATATGATTCATGGGATCATATAACCATATTAACACCATTTTTTAAAGCTATGAGTGATTCATGTTTGTTAACTTAATTTTTTTTTACAAAATAATCAACGGTAGCAGGTATACGAGGGTGAGGTGAAAAGTTTCCGGCCTGACCAAGAGATGTCGCCACTAGGTCTACAGTACCATTCCTACTGAGCTTGTATGTAAGTTTTAGCTCAATTTCTACGTTAGTTCGCTTTCGTTGTTTTCGTGGAAATGGAAAAATTGGAGAAACGATCATCAAATACTTCTATATGAAAAGTTTTACACCAAAAGAAATAAAAGGGATGGATTCAACACTAGGAGAATCCTTCCTATCATATTCAACTATTAAGCAGTGGGTTTCTGAATTAAAAATGGATCGTGTGAGCACCTGTGAGGAGCCTCGCTCAGGACTGCACGTTGAGGTCTCAACTTCAGTAATGATGGAGAATATCCATCAAATAGTATTGGAAGAGCGCAGATTGAAAGTGCAGGAGATAGCTGAGACCTGTAGGATGTCAGCTGAACGTGTGCGAAATATTTTGCACAACCATCTGAGCATTGAAAATCTGTGTGCAAGATTAGGTGTTAGCAAAGCGTCGTTTGCTAACGCTCGACCAAAAACTGATGCGAAAAAACATTTCTAATGCCGAAAAGTTGGCGCTGTATAGGCGTAATCCAAACGAATTTTTCCGACGATTCATAACTGTTGATGAGACTTGGGTTCACCACTACAATCCTGAAAATGAAGAACAAAACAGTCGATTGGAAAGAGGGAACCAACTCCAAAGAAGGCAAAAACAATTTTATCGGCAAGGAAGGTTATGGTTACTGCTTTTTGGGGGGCGAGAGGAATTATATACCTTGATTATCTTGAAAAGGGCAAGACTATCACTGGTCAATTCTACGCAGACTTATTGCAACGTTTGAAGGACAAGGCGAAAATTAAACGACCTTATTTGTCGAATAAAAATATTTTGTTTCATCACGATAACGCACCAGCGCATTCGTCGATTGTTGTCATGTCCAAATCCACGAATTAAAGTTTGAATTGATGCCGCATCCTCCCTCATCTCTAGATTTTGCCCTCAGCGACTATAACCTGTTTCCTAACCTCAAAAAATGTATTGGCGGTAAAAGATTTGAGAGCAACGAAGAAGTTATCGAAACGATAAATCAGTATTTGAGGAGCTTGACGAATCTTCGTTTGAAACTGGATTAACTCCATTAGAACTCCGTATTTAGGCTTGAATATTGATATTTGTTTCCGTTTCAAAGAGGAATGTGTTAGAGTGGGTAATGATTGATATTACAGTGTTACTTCTTTTACTGACTGAATAATTATTAATAACTCAATCAGAAGTTAGTCAGATTATGAATAATCTGATTAATTATCTATTTGACTAACCAAGCAGGATTTGAATTTTTGATTAGCAACAAACTTCTACCGGTTTCCAATTAAAGATGGGGAAAAAAATGAAATTTCGTTTAAGTTTGATCATTTTTTTGAAGAGGGGAATTGTTGATGAGTAGAAATGTATATATATATATATATATATATATATATATATATATATATATATATATATATGTTACGAAGGTACTTAATGAGTTATTGCCACTACCATGTTAACTGTCAGTTTGAACGAAAAAGCTTCATTGCTTATTTGATAAAATATTTGAACAAACATATGGTCTGAAGTGCAATTCGAAAATGAACTCTGTGAATATCATCCCGATTAATAGTTCAAAATGCGTGTAGAAATAAATCATTATTCACTGCAGTGTTCAAATTCAAACCACGTCAAATCGACGGACCATGTAATTTAACAATGAGATTCAAACGTTATCAATAACGCTAATAAAGTCATAATAGGCGAGATACAGGTTTTTAGAATAATGGCAATTTTGCGAATCAGTTGATGGTGTGGTATTTGAACAGATGAAGGTTATCATGTTTTAGTGAGCTTCTTCCATGCAACTTACACGATATATTATATTGTCTGCTACCACCGTCAATATTGCTATAACCCACAGTCAATATGATTATTAGTAATTTCAATTGAGTTCTAACAAAACCCTTGGCTAAATTCGATAAAAATTGTATAATTGACGATACATATATGTTTAGAGCTGCTATCTCTTGTTAAGAATTGATACTAGGTATGATCGATATAAAAAAGCCATGATGTTGACATCGATTTGAAAGTATGGATGTATGAGAAACGTATCGATCGATAGAAAAACATCGATATGTACATGAAACCTAGAAAATGAAAGAATCATATTATTAATACCTTAACAGTAACATTATCGATAACTCTAATGTTGTTGAAACTCGAAATGCAAAAGAATTCGAGTTAATGAGTTCTGTCTTAACCAGGAACTTCCAGAAACATTTCACGAATTTCTATGTGTATTTTTCTATTGGCAGAGTAAAATTTAAATACCAATTCAACATAAATTTATAGTATGTGCATATTTTATTTTTATTGTCTTTGTGAACTCTCTATGATACATAAAGCCATCATCTAATTTCATGTCAATTCCTTATGCTGATGACAGCAATTTCTTGGTTAAATCAAGGAATATCTCATCCTGTATCCAGGCAGGTAGAGAGTAGAGACACGGTTTCGGCTGTAGATAAGTGGTGTAGATGTGACGACAATGGACTCATTTGAAATCATAGAAAGACTCAGGGTATCTCCTTCTGTGGCAGCAGGTGGAAGACTATCTTACTTTTTTGTGCATTGGGAGCAGTTCGGTCGCCTTTGAGGACTCTGTTAATTTCTTGTGTGTTACTTTGGACAAACACCTACGCTGGCATCATCAGCTGGCTAAATTGAGGAAGACTCTGAACTCTGCTGCTTACATGCTTATCATGATCAGAAGCAAGGTGGAGGTGAAGTAATGAGAACTCTCTACTTTGCCAGTTTCCAATCTGTACTAACGTATAGAATGATCTTTTGGGGCAGCTTGTCTAGTGCCGACGCAATTTTTCTGCTTCAAAAAAGGGCCTTGAGAATAATGTGCAGATTGGGTTTTCGAGAATCCTGCCGCGGAGTTTGTAGATTCAACAGAATACAAAATACAGAGTGCTTGGTCTATATATTTATCGTCTTTTTGTCTTCCTCAAGTTGCAAAGAAGTTATTTGCTACCATATGTCAATAAAAATAATACTCGGCAAGTGCATCCCTTCCTCTTTCCTATTTATATTACCAGTAGATTTGAAAGGGGGCTACTCTATATGGCCATGCGTTTATTCAATTTGCTTTTCATTTAAAAGTTATTGAAGATATGATGTTATTTAGAAAGCGCACATACAGCTTCATCTTGATCTGCGAACCTTATTCATTAAATGAATTTATTGTCTTTCGTGAAAAATAGGTTCTTTCCTCTTGACGTATCTCTATTTTATTCAGTGCAATATTATTATGTAATGTGAATAATTGCTGAGATCAATAAATATTATAATTAATATTATTTTTACATACTAAAAAAAATAATTACATTTTAGTGAAGAAAAATGTATACTAAAAAATTCCTTACCTCCTTTCGATTTAAACAACTTGCAGACTTTTTTAAATAATTTTTCAAGCTTGAACAATGAACCGAATACATGATCCTCGATTTTAAAACATCTTGCTACATATAAGTTGATACAACTGAATGTTCTTGCTGACAATGGACAGACAAATTGAGTTGACTAGTGGAAGTTTGAAGCAATTTTCGAGTGAATTAAACAATATTTGTGAAATTTACAGAAGTGTTTTCAATTATAGTACCTACTTTTTATATGTATAGATGTTTGGGGAACTCGATAAAAGTGTTGCCTGTTCAAAAAACCCCGTAATTTGTCTTTTGTTTTACACTTTTATGCGAAACTTTTCAATTTTTACCCTATTGAATAGGGCAGCTTCAAAAACTACCGCTACTATTTTTAGCAAAAGCTGAAACATAGTGGCATCATCGTCTTCATTTTCGTTCTTTTTTTATTCACTTTTGTCTTTAACAGAGCCTTTATCATCTAATTTCTTTATTAAAAAGTTCAGATACCTACATCTAGATATTTTTATTGGATATATAAAATGTTAACTTATAACAGCTTAAATACCAAAACATTTTACCATACATATTCTTTGTTGAAAAGATAGCATTGTGGAAAAATAATGACAATTATTCGGAAATCATTCACCGAAGTTGAGAATTACCTAGAAATATAACGGAAGATCAATCACTAAACTAGTGCCTGATATTTAACATAAATTACAAATTTCGTCAAAATATACAATGAAGCAGGTTAAGAAAATCTTGAATTTCATTACAATTTATGTGGTTTTTAACAATTAAAACTTTTTACTGAAAATAATATTTTTTGGGTAAACTGAAAATAAAAATGCTTTTCATCTTGGACACGTTATATGCGAATCTGTTGATCCAGAATCAAATTTCACTACTGGTTGGTGTTGTAGTTGGTTCACCCTCGTATAATCAGCATCGTATTATTTGGAATTTCCAATACTGATTATTAAACTGACACGTTTGAGTAATCACGTAAACTGAACGATTTTAAATGCAATAAAATCTAATGAAGTGTAATCGATAGTTACCGTTACAACAATTTACATGCATAACATAGATAATGTTATCAAAAAGTCTCCTGTAATTGTACTAAAAATCAAATCATTATAGGTGTACTTAAAATTTCAAACATCTCGAAGAAAATTACTCTGGCGAAATATCTCAAATTCTTTTATGACGTACTTTCGATCGAATTTTCGAAACAAGATTGCGGTTTAGTTTGGAGTTTCGTTTTCTCTCTTAGTCGACATGGTAACGGTTCGATGGTAAGTTATGTTCCTTGTGAAAGTTCGGAATACCAAGCAACCAGATACGCCTAACATTGTTATTATAACCATACTATACAATGAACGCTGTTCTATTATAGATGTTATACAACTCATATTATTCCTATTTCCAATACACTATCTGTTTTTGTATGAGATGAAACGATTCTATTACCGATATTCTTCTTTGGAACTGCCACAATATCTTGGGGGTTCTAGCTAACAGAATAATATACGAAATTCATTGAGTTTCTATACCTAAATTTTTCAACGGTTTGAATAAGATCTAGCAATCAAAATTATGAAAGTAAAGCTGACTTTTCGAGTCCCAAAATTATTAAACAAGGATATTGTAATTTTTTCTCTGTAATTGGATGTATATCTGTTGGGAATAAATGTCTTATTATTATTATTATTATATAGAGGTGGCTGTATCAGTAATTCCTCAATGATGACGTTCAAACTGTCAAGTGCAACTTTAAAAAATCTATCAGGGGGATAAAGGGCCTATCTGATTGGCACTAGATATTAGATGTGAAAAATTCTATCTTCACTAACTCCTAAGAGTGTTGATATGTAATTATACTCAAAACTGTCGATACCTTACGTAGCTGTCAAGTTATCTTCTTAAATAAGTGATTTGGACGAAAGAATTTTTTTGTTATGACGGTTTCATAATCTCCTATTACTTTCTTTCCTCATAATACCGATAAATTCGATATTTTGCTTCTTTTGTTTTTATATTCTACGAAAGTAGAATATAGAAACACCTCCAACGCATGCCTGAAGAAGTTTTAATTTCAGAAAAGGCTTCTGTGATTTTAAAGCATCGATAAAATGATTTTAAATTTGAAATAATATATACAAAATTATTGACATAAACATAATCTAAAATGTGGTAAGCTATTTGTTTTCGAGCAATAAAAAGGATACTGAGATTAAAACACAATTCGCTGGGATTTAGGAGATTCAAAATCTTAAGAACCAAAATGCATTCTGTTAGCATCTGAAGAAGTCGTTTGTAACGACGAAATAAATAAATAAAGTGTAAATCAAAAGCTCAAGTATTTGAATTTCAGTTTATTTTCAATCAAAATTCATTGTTCCACAGAACTAAAGCTTTGTTTTAGAAAAAAAAGATTTGGTGGTAAATTTTGTCTTGAATGTCCTAAAGGGTCTGTTGGTATTTCATGAAACGGGTACGAATTTCACAAACTTATTGAGATATCGATAAGCTTCGAAAGATGAGTACGTACTTCATTTTTTCGGTAACAATCAAACACGTGGGAATATGAAATGAATGTTTGGCACTATTCAATCGAGTGTTGGCTATAACTCGTAACTGTTGATGAAATTTGGATTAATCACAGCACAATAGACACCAACGGACATTCTGAATAGTGAACTAACGCTCCTTTAACTGTAAACAATGCCTCTGACGTAGTTTTCGGATTTGTTCGGCATAACTAGTATCAATTACCTTGAAAAAACTTGAAAGGATTAATGGAGAGTAAGTAAATCGTTGCTTAATGGACAATTTCAAACATATTGTGAAATAAAAAACTACATTTGGAGATGAAAACATCCTCTTTCATCCGGAAACAATCTTTCATTAATCGAAAACACTTTATATTGAAAGAATCAAGACCTCATAGCAAAATTATATGAGTTCGTCTTGAACTTTATCTTCCATATTTGCATATTAAGCACCTTATTTACTACCTGTTTCCAAACATATCAAATTATTAAGCACAAAAATTGAATGTAATAAAAAAATTATTGTTGAAAAGGTTTTAATTTATTCTGGACATTCTAAACCTAAAAAAATTTTGAATTACGAGGCGATGATAAAACGAGAATATTTTGAAAAATAAAATGCATTTAACAATTTTTCCACTCGTCGAAGACAAGTACTTAACATACAGCCCTCGTAAGTCAAAAAATGTGATCCAACTGAGCAGAAGAAAAACGAACACCAATCGATAGTGTCAGAAATAAATAGGGTTCGTTACATTTTCGAGGGGTGAATCCCAAATCTCGTGTTTCACTTACAGAAAATTACAGATATGATGGATGAATTTTATTGAGAAGTGTGTTAGTTATATTGATTTCCCGAGCGTAACAGTTTTCCGATTTATATTTGTTTTCATTCATGCGATTTTTTTTGTCAACTAATTTTCATTAAGATTCTAAATTAACTCATAAGATACTAAAATTAAGTACATATTTGGAGCAGACAGCTTATGTATTACATTATTCATTATAAATAATAAATATAGAGGAATACATAAGTTATTTTCAATGTTTTCAGTACAACAGGCAACAATACATGGTTGTCGTGTCACTCGATGGAAATTAGAATGACAGATTGTTGAACACAGAAGTGACTGTCAGTGAAGACCTCTGACAGGGAAGGTGGATTGGATGTTGGTAGCCCTTTTTAAATGCTGACAGATGAAGTTGGGGCCTTATAATGTGATCACAGAATAGTGTTACTTCTCTGTGATATGTTTTCTTCCATCTAATGACAATGACACTTCCCTACATATATTTTCAATGATGTGGCAACATACACGACTCATATAGTTTTAATGATCTGGCTACATGGCCGACTTAGACGGTTTTGTGGATCTATATTTCATATGAATTAATTTTTATTATTGATCTACCCGCACTAGTAAGATACTAATTGAGCTGGTAATTGTGACTCCGATTTAATTTAAAATCGAATACTGTAAGTTTGTAACTGAATTCACTCGAATTAAGGCATGCAATTTTCTTTCAATCTTAACTTTTATCAATTCTGTCAGTTTAGAACAGGTTTTGAGAACTGTCTGATATTTAACAAATATATTTATTTGAAACTTTTTGAAAAAATAAGTTTATGAATCAAAAATTTACTAATATTAATTTTGTTCAAGTGAATGCTGATATAATTTCTAATTTCTTTGATTTTGAAGTACAACTCTCGAAACTTGTTGACAAATCCGACTATACATACTTTGTATGAATAAAATGAAATTACGACTTTCGTTTTTCAAACTAAACATAGAAGAAATTGCGGTAATATTTACGTAGCTCGAATTCTGTATTTATTAAGACGAATTTCATTCATGCTTCCATTATTCGCTTTTCGAAATGCTGAATGGTGGCCTGCTTGATCTGTCGACAGAATAATTTCATTAACGCGTTCGTAACAAACAATGGAATTTACTTCCAATTGCGACGGTAAACTGATAACGAATTATGTACGAGTACAGTAAAGCAAATGCGAACTAACTGATAGGTACATGCGAATTTGTTAATTAATATTCTCTCTAAATTGATGTCGAATTTCCGTTCGATGTGATCAGGTCAGCGATGAATGTAGTGAGAGGCATATCTGTGTATCATGATCGATAAAATCTAATTTAACATGATAAATAATCTATATATCACATAATCTGCGAATATAAGGGATTTATAACAAATTATATCCTACTAGATGTGGTTCTAACTTTCAGGAGACGTTTGATGCCCTTTTGTCACTTTTTGGTATTTAAGTACCTGTCTGAAAATACACTATATAATAATATAATAATAAAATAAATTTATTGAGAAACATTCTTTACATTGTAGAATTACATTCATTTCAATTGATACAATAATTACAACTAGAAAGAATGCTCTCAAAAGGACTGAATTCAATTTTGAGTCTGATCTTCCATTCAGCCCTCGAGCAAAAATATTGGTTCAAACAAAAATATTGGTTGAATTTATATTTACAATAATATACAACTTCATTTGAAAAAAAAAGTAAAAAATTACCTCAGAAATATCAAACATTTGAGACAATTTCACATGGTGAAGAACATTTGTGTTAAAAAAAATATAAAAACATATGATACAAAAAATTGATTCATACATTATTGCCTACATTCGAATCATCGAAATACTCTGCCACACTATAGTATGCCTTTGTTAAGAGCAGAGATTTAACTCTCCTCTTAAACAAAAGAGCTTTCAGTACTTTCAAATTCGATGGTAAATGGTTGAAAATTTTAATACTCTGACAATAGAATGCATAGGAATAAGTAGCACATCCCTGTTCCTTGTTGAATACTCATGATTACTATTCAATTTAATAAACCTTTCTTCATTTTCTTTAACATATAACAAACATCTATACATATATAAACACGGTAAGGTGAGTATGTAATTATTAATGAAGACAAAGATAAAATATAAGAAAAGTATACGACACTATAAACCTGGAAAACACTATAATAATAGTGTTAAATGTAATATCGGAAAATATTTGAAAGTAGACAATGAAACGATAAAAATTATATATAAAAAAATAACAACAATTTAGAACATGAAATTTGAATAGGCGAAAATGATAACAGGCAAACTTTTCTGACAAATAGCTTCAGGTTGGAGAGCTTATAGAAATATGAGTATCGGAGTGACTTCAACCAATATATTGTTGACGTAAACTTGCGTACACTCCTATGTACACTTACGTACACTCCCCCTTCAAACATACGAGGCTGAACCATCAAAATAAAAAGTATGAACACCAAGAGTAACACAACGCAGAAGGAAGATTGTCTTGAGTTTTTTGAAAAACTGAAACCTAAATGAAGAAATAAAAGAAAAACGGATGAGAAAGATATAATTAGGGGTATTGAAAAGCAAAAATGGAAGTGAGCAGGAGATGTGGTCAAACTGAAAGATGTCAGTACGATGAACGAAGAAAGTTTTGGAATGGAGAAATAAATCGTATAAACGCAACAAGATATATATATATATATATATATATATATATATATATATATATATATATATATATATATATATATATATATATATATATACTACCAATCAGGACAGGCTACCTTGAAAGAATATCATCAGATTGGATTTTACATAGGTACTCAAAATTGAGAAAAATTGAAATGTCTTGAGGAGGTCTATGTTGACGTGATAAAAAAAGGGCTACATAATGATGATTTAAAAAAAGGTTTTCAGTGAGCTTCAGATCCTACGGAGCAATTACAACTTATCATTCACAAAGACGTCCTGGTGAACGCATAATACACTCAAAACTTGAAACCAATCGCTAAAGCTATCCTTCTGATAAAAAAAACAGTTTCAATCATTTCAAACCGACATTTGAAAATTAGCAGATTATTTATATGCCAATGTAAATCTATATCTGTAACCTCAAATATTAATAATTTAAATATTATAAGTAAAAATAATTTGTTATCTTCCAATCATTGGTGGAAATGAGATAAATAGCATAATATTTAGCAGATTTGGACTGAAGAAACACTGAAAGCCCAGTCATTAATATATCTAAAGTATATTACGAGTATAGGCTGATTAACAAACTTGAAATTGGATTAAGTATACCTAAACGTTTTAAAAATTAGTTATTACAGTTTTCAGCACCCCCTGGTATTTTTGCCAGGAGGTGTTAGAAAACTCTAATAACTAATTTTATAGTTTTTAACATAATGTTTCACCAAGAGATAAGCGAAACCTCCGAGTAATTTTTAACACGTTTATATTCAATCCAATTTCAAATATCCAAATTTCATATAAACCAAATAAAGATATTTTACTACACGATTACTAAACGAAAACTTCTAACGACCAATTTTGCCTTTTTCGAATTCGATTCGAAAAATTATCCACACGCAGTTATAAAATTTGTCGACAATATTTTTACCGTCATTATATACCCAATGAATTTTTCATTGCCTCACAAGAAAAAATTGAGAATTGACAGCATTTCGAGCTGGAGTTTAAATTTGGTTGTCCAGATCAAAAGGCCAGTCCGTCCCTTTAAGAGTTCATTGATATAATAAATGAAGCCGTTGTATGCGGATAATATAATTTGTGCCCCAGTACGCGACTGGTTCTGGTTCCACAGGTTCTGCACACCAATCCAGCGCAGTTAGTAGTCGGGTAGTTGTAGGATAATACCCTGCCAATTACTATTTTACAATTTGAATTATAGAGACCGTATAAATTGCAATCAGCGCTGTGATATGACAAATATGGTTGTTTTGCGACTACAACGTTGTTGACTGTCGACGGTTATTGTGTCAGTGTCAGATCTGCCGGAAACCAACAGCGTCGATAAAACTTCACAAACCGTTAATTAGATTTGTATTTATACAAGGACGTATTTCACTTTAAAAATATTAGAAATATTAGCTTCACTGAATACTAAAGTATATCTGGAAAATTCTGGAATATAACCAGTGACATTCCCATATAACCAGTGACTCCGGCTTATGAAAAATATGGGGGCCAACCGCTGGTGTTGTCTCAGAAAATTTTCTAAATTTTAGATGGGAAAAAGTGGATTTTGAAGTTCGTTTCAATCATTTTAGTTTTATATGATTAACATTAGAATCCCGAAAACTTGACTCTCCATAAGCTGATACTCCGGAAAACTTGACGAGCCTTATTCAATTTTCTTTTCCATACAAATTCTCAATGCTGCTTTAAACACCATTATTAGGACAAGAATGTCTTTTGTCCTAATAATGGTGTCTATAGAAAGGTGCAAGGGTTGTCAGGCTGATTGGATGATGTTCATTCAAAACATCTCGCTGGGTATGAAAAACAGCCTAGTTTTCAATCGCTTCTGTTCCATTGTTCATCGGAGCAGACTACAGACGCCTTAGGGTGCTAAATGACCATTCTGGTGTTACTGTCGTGATGGAACTACTTGAAGCTTAATGCTTACTACTTTACATAACACTTCTTCAACTACTGGCTCTTGTACTGTAATGTACCTTCTGACGTCACGCATGTTTTTCAAGACAAGTGGTATCGGCTAACGTATTCAAGTGAAAGACCAGATTTTTGAGTTATTTTGAAAAGCTCAGTTAATTTTCGAAATGTATTCTCTGTTCATTAGAAGCTAAAACTCTTGTACAACCTCAATGACTTGTGTGAGTCCAGTTGATGGAGGAAATCGCTCATTAATGCAAAATTTCCCGTTTCAAAAATTTCAATATAGGTTTGTAGTATTCCTATGAGGTTTTAAGTGCGTATAGTTCTTTGGTATACATCGCTTCCGAGGAAGTGAAGGATCATCAAATTGGAAAGGTTTTTCTTTCGAACAGAATTCCCAAAAAGTATCACGCCTTCCATTGCAGATATAAATCAAGCCTTCACATATTTTCTCCAGATCAGCAACATTCCGATGAAGGCATTGAATTTTGTCATTGTCATCGTCTACTGGGTTCATTGTATGGCAATAAAAAAGTAAAAAGAAATCTTAAATTGTAACATTCACTCAAGTAGTCTGCACATTTTAGCCTGCCTCTGTTTGGTTCTCTGCAGAAAATGTTTCGGAAAACTGTCTTCCCTTTGACATTTGAAGCACATTTTCTGCAATATTCTAAAGATACTAGAAGGTTGCATTGCTCACTTGGGCAAAAAAGCCGCACACCAGATTTTACAAAGCATAATATAATTAATAATTTCCTCAAATTATTGAGGAAGAGATTGATAATTTAAACACTCAGGTGTTTAAATTATCCTATAGTTATAGGTATAAATATTATTGAGCAAGTGATAAAAGGATAATTATACATAATACCCGAGCGTTATGAAAAGTTACCAATAAGAGATAATTGAGAGATATTGTCCAGGCATTTATACATAGTGTATATCACTTATGGGGCTGCGTAATAAAAAACATGTATCATTATTATTATTTTTATATTCGACTTAAACCTGAAAGCGATAACACAAATAACATAAACTTAATAAAACTCAAACTGAAAAAAATAAAGCAAACCAAAATTTCACAGTATTTCTTCAATTAATATACATTAAGCTTGAAACAATTCAAGTGTACGAGTGGTAGGTACTCGTACACTTCCAATTATTGTCACCAAGATTAGGAAATATCCTAAAATTTTCGAATGTTCATCGGTTACTTGTTTAAAATCCATTAAAAAATTTGAATGGTATTGAAAAACACTCTTTTTCATATTAACAAAATTTTATTGTACTGGGTTTCTTCAGATAATCCGAATCAAATTGTTATCAAATTGTCCAATAATCACGTAGCAATATTTATAACGACCAGTCAATGTGATAAATCAAGAAGTTCAGATAATAATTAACCACTTGGTCTTTGTTTTGAATAATACATTTGTGTGTTTCGGTATGAAACATTGATAAATTTTGATTAATGTTTTACTTTTCTTTCATTTATAAATTTTTAATTCATCTCATCTCTTTTTGTAGCAAGCAGCTGTGGATAATATTCGATATCAAAAAATATCGCCGTTTTCAAATTATATTTCAGAAAACCGATACTGATTTCCGATATTTTATACCAAATATATTGATTAGTACATTTCTCAATAAAAATATTCATTTATATTAAGAAATGTAGTTATATATAGTTATAATTATCATAAAAAATCATTTATCCAAATTATGAAAATTACTTCTGACGATAATGGTCATCCTGAATCATCAAGACGTAAGTGTAAATTTCATTTTAGATGCTATTGTAGAATTTTCTACTGATCGGTATTTTAAAAACGATTAAGCTTTATATTCCTTGCGTTCTTAAAATCTGTTTCTTCCATTTATAACGTTATAAACACCCTGAGTAGTAGAAGTAATTAAAATAATGACTTAATATATTTCTGGTGTTATTGTGATGAGACTCGATTCTTTTATGCAGTACAGACATTTGTGAAAACCAGTGTTTTCAGGGGGTTATTATAAACAAATTATATTTAAATCAAGAAGATGTTCCTGAAATTCTTCTAATTAATTTTAATAAGTATGAATAATCTTGTTTGTATTGTATTTAAGTAGTATTTTCACCCTCAATAGCTGCTTTTGAAAATTTGAATTTAAAAAATTCAGAAAAATGTTGATAAAGATTAGTTACATTAAATTGAAAATATAAATTAATAGGCTTCCTTCGTGTTAACATTAGATGTTAATGTTTCAATATATTAAGATAATTGGAAATTTACTGTTTTCAACTGTCGTTAAAAATGTTATTTCAATCTGTTTTTTAGGTTATTTTGTTGTGTTTCTTGTTATTTCCCGTTTGGTTTGTGAGTATTCATCACATGATTTGAAGTAGGCTATTTTGTGTCAATTTTCAGTATATAAGTTCTCAAACCCTATGAGTCTGTTTATTTTATCATTGAGTTTTCTTCTCTGGTGATGTACAACAGATAAAATTTCAGTTACTAATTCGATGGTTAAGATGTTTACCGTTTTGAGCAATGATAAGTGTTTTATATTGATTCTGCTTTTCAGGAATTGTGTGTTTTGTCCTACATATTTCATATCACAATTTCCACTAGGAATTTTGATATTATATTAGATTCTTCTGTTTGTTTTGTCCTTCAACTTTGTGTATACTATTGACGTAACCTCATAACCTTATGTGTGTTTGTGTGTTTTCACATATGACATTGCTATTATGAAAGACACTGAAGACACACATATATATATATATATATATATATATATATATATATATATATATATATATATATATATATATATATATATGTTTGTATTCATAATCTAGAGTTCTGAATATTCATGAATGTTTACATATAATTTGTGTGAAATGTAAAGTTTTTGAAGTGTTAGCATTTCTGACTGTGTTATCTCTATAATTGTCACATTAGTGAATTCAGAAGATGTTGATAACCATGAGTAAAAATAAGGTTATTCAAACTATTCAAGATATACTTTTAAAATAATATATACTTGGTCAATAAGTTTTGGGTATTATTATTCCAATATTATTAAATTATTCCATATATTTCCATATTATATGGAATCAAGTAGCTCATGAAATCTAATACTAAGATCAGAACAATTCCGTGTTGTTCCTAATTTGAGGTAATACACATCGCAGAAGTTTACTTGCGGATCAAGAAATTAAATAGTTAATTTCAAACGTTTTAAAACGAGAGTTCTTTTCAAACTCGTAGCTGCTGTTACCAACGTCGCGTCGTATTGAAGACATCCAGTTATTGCAAAGAAGAAACCGTTACCATGAAAAAACCACATAATCATTGAGAAGTTACTTCTTTATTTCAGTGTAATTAATTCACTAGAGAAATTCAACCAACTTTCACCTTCTTTCAGAAGACTTTACGAATATAAACAAAACTGTGGTCGAAGTATTTCTGTAAATTTCATTGTGATTATCATTGTGTGTTCCGTAATATTCACCAGTGTACTGGTCGGTGCTCATGACGTCAGAAATAGACGCCATTTTGTACTGGTATACTACGCCATATTGTTCTGGTAAAACTAGCATGGCAGTGTACATGTCTTCATCGAGTGTTTGTGCAGGAAATATATTTATTTATTGTTCATGAAAAAGGTGTAATGTCGTCTGAAAAAGACTTACTGGTGACTTACGCACTACTGATCTTATCACGCACTGGCCACTGTATTTCGGAACGATTCACCAGTATGGCGTCTATTTCTGACGTCATTAGTTACTGGACACTACACTGGTGAATATTACGGAACACATCCCATATAAAACGATATTCAGCAAAGAATATTAATGACTATTAATTTTTGTAAATTGTACATTTCAACAATATTTTTTGAGATGGAGGGACTGATATAAGAATTTTGATTAAGAACCAGTACTTATGAAAAGTTTATCCTTATCTTTTTCCCGATAAAAATGTTTTATTGTTATTAAAGTCTTCATTAAAGGAACTTTTAACATAATTAATCAGTTTGAAACTGTATTCAATGTCTAAATTTAATGAACCTTGATGATTTTTATGATGAAAAAGAAAATAGCCATTAGTACAGACCAATATTTTCTTGATATAAATCATATCTTTCGATCGTTGAAAATGATTGATATAGGTACGAAACATGGAAGTCCTATATGCATTCAATTTGATTGAGAATTGAAATAATACGATAGCTACTCAATAAACTCTCGATTTGACTAGAATTGTTGTAAACAGTAGTTGAGTTCTTGATAAGATAAGAAAAATATTACTAAAGGACTTTAGGAAAAAATTGGATTTTGTTGTTTGTTTCATAAAATAATTTAATAGGGTGCATTCTAAACAATTTAGTGAATTTTTGAACTTTACGCTTCAACCTTATATTCAGATTCCAAGATTAAAAGTGAACTGGTAAGCCTAAATACTCATAATGGGTGTTTTTTTAGAGGTATAAAACTTTAAGTTGGCATTACTGTTGAAGATGGCGAGAGATTCAACAGCTGAAAAGTGATTTATTGTCAGTTTGGTTTGGCAATTCATTATGAATAGACTCACGCCTGAACAACGCTTGCAGATAGTGCAATTTTATTTCGAAAATAATTTCCGATTTTCATAAGCGAATTTTGTTTAGCGATGAAGCGCACTTCTGGTTGAATGGCTACGTCAGCAAACAAAACTGCCGCATTTGGATTGAAGATAATCCTCAAGTGTATGTCAAAACACCGTTACATCCAGAAAAACTGACTGTTTGGTGCGCTTTATGGGATGGTGGAATCATTGGTCCGTACTTCTTCAAAAACGATGATGGCCAGAACGTTACAGTCAATGGTGATCGGTATAGAGCCATGATTACTAACTTTTTCATTCCTGAATTGAACAACCATGAGCTGTGGTTTCAACAACACGGTGCAACATGTCACACAGCTCGTGCCACAATCGATTTATTGAAAGATACGTTTGTTGACCGCCTAATTTCACGTTTTGGACCTGTGAATTGGCCTCCAAGATCTTGTGATTTAACACCGCTAGACTACTTTCTGTGGGGCTATGTAAAGTCATTGGTCTATGCGGATAAGCCATAAACGCTTGACCATTTGGAAGACAATATTCGCCGTGTTATTGCCGATATACGGCCACAAATGTTGGAGAAAGTCATCGAAAATTGGACGTCCAGATTGGACTACATCCGAGCAAGTCGTGGCGGTTATATGCCAGAAATCATATTTAAAATGTAATGCCATAAGATTATCTTTCGAATAAAAAAAATTCTTGTCAATCGAATGATCCATCGTTGTTTTATTGCCATTCAAAGTTTTATACCTCTAAAAAAAACACCCTCTACATGACCCGGTTGGAAGATTTCAAATGCCTTAAACTAAGTTGTTAACCTCGTTTAACTCGCTTTCCTTGGTATTTGGTTGAGTAAAAGTTTTACAATTATATGACATTCGAAATGTCAGATGCACCTATATAGATAAATTTTGATTAACAGAGCAAGCACCAAGAAACCCCAAAATTCATTCAATATTTAAGTATTTTGTTCATTTCGATAGTCAGTAACTTAGTAAAGAAAATAATATAGGTACCTACTGATAATGTGAGAAAGAAAAATATTTGTGTTTCAGTGAAAGAAGTTGATACACTTATGATGATCATAAACAATATATTGTTTTTGGTATTGGCACCATTACATGAGGCAGTAGAATGTTATAGGATATCTGAGTCCTCACTAAGTGTAACAATATAATTAAGACCATGATTTATTTTATAGTGTATTGAATAGTGGTTACGATCTAACCAACTCAGGTTCAATCCTGTTTCTTGGCGAAATTTGATTACCTATTTATAGCTCCACTGGTAGTTTTGCTTCCCTGAATCAATGACAACTATGAACTATGACAACAAAAATTGATTAATCTTCTCACATTAGTTTTTTCATCTGTCTTTTGGCTTTTGCTGCCTTCTTTAAGCTAATGTAGATATTTTTTGTGGTTTTGAGTATTTTTTAATACATAGCTATGTTTAGTTCCCAACAATTCATAGATATTACTTCTTAACATGGATCCAAGGACAGAATCTAAGTTGAAAATTGATACTTCTCGATGCCTATTGATTTGTTGCGGATTCTGTAGTTTGGTTTTGATATCATAATTCGCATAACTTAATTTACGAGGGTGAGGTGAAAAGTTCCCGCCTGACCAAGAGATGGCGACACTAGGTATACTTTTGGAGAGGCATCCTACAGTACCATTCCTATTGAGCTTGTATGTAAAGTTTCAACCCAATCGCTACGTTAGTTTGCGTTTGAGAGCACATTGTGTGGGACACTTCCGCTATTTTCGTGAAAATGGAAAAATTGGAGAAACGTGCTGTCATCAAATACTTCTATTTGAAAAGTTTTACACCAAAACAAATAAAAGAAGAGATGGGTTCAACAAAAGGACACTCCAGCCCATCATATTCAACTATTAAGCAGTGGGTTTCTGAATTCAAAATGGGTCGTTCGAGCACCTTAGACGAGCCTCGCTCAGGACAACCCGTTGAGGTCACAACTTCAGAAATGATTGAGAAAATCATCAAATAGTATTGGAAGACCGCAGATTGAAAGTGCATGAGATAGCTGAGACCTGTAGGATGCCAGCTGAACGTGTGCGAAATATTTTGCACAACCAGTTGACCATGAAAAAGCTGTGTCCAAGATGGGTGCCGCGTTTGCTAACGCTCGACCAAAAACTGATTCGAAAAAACATCTCTACCGAAAATTTGGCGCTGTATAGGTGAAATCCAAACGAATTTTTGCGACGATTCATAACTGTTGATCAGACTTTGGTTCACCACCCACAACACTCCTGAAAATAAAGAACAGTCAAAACAATGGGTTGGAAAGGGGGAACCAACTCCAAAGAAGGCAAAAACAATTTTATCGGCAAACAAGGTTATGGCTACTATTTTTTGGGATGCGAGAGGAATTATATACATTGATTATCTTATAAAGGGTAAGACTATCACTGGTCAATACTACGCAGACTTATTGCAACGTTTGGAGGACGAGGTGCAAATCAAACGACCTCATTTGGCGAAAAAACAATTTTTGTTTCATCACGATAACGCACCAGCGCATTCGTCGATTGTTGTCATGTCCAAAATCCACGAATTGAAGTTTGAATTGATGCCGCATCCTCCCTACTCTCAAGACTCAGTCCCCAGCGACCATTACCTGTTTCCTAACCTCAAAAAATGGCTTGGCGGTAAAAGATTTGAGAGCAACGAAGAAGTTATCGAAACTATAAATCAGTATTTTGAGGAGCTCGACGAATCTTCGTTTAAAACTAGTATAAATAAATTAGAAGACCGTTATGAGAAATGTATCAGTGTTGATGGAGATTATGTCGAAAAATAAAGCAAAAAACAAAATTTTAAAACATCGTTTTTAAAATAGAAACTTAAAAATAGAAAAATAAAAATTTAGCCGGAAACTTTTTACCCCACCCTCGTATACTATTATACTCTTAGTATGTATCTGATATTATTTTTGTGTTTTATTAACGATTATATTGTCGTTAAGATTCTATGGTAAATCTTCAAACTAATAATCTAACTACATACGATTTCGTCTTGTAAAACTGAAAGTTTTAAAGTGAAAGTCGGGGTGTTAAATTCCATGGATTTCCCTCCGAAAAATTTTTACATCAAGTTACAAGTAGGTACTAAACTTCTTCAAAAATTACATATTCAATAATTATCTAAGCTTCTGAAAAACTAAATTATGAGCTACCATTGCAAGGGAGTGTAAATAATCCAAAACAAAGCATATTCTTCGGCAGAGTAAATAAATATTAAAGCCATGAAAACGCCTTTCCTTTCGAATCAACATTCTGTGTTTGTCAATTTAATTCCTAATTATAACGTTTTCTTTTCGACGAATGATACTTCTTGTGAATCCAAATGAAAAAGATCAATCACTACTGAAGATCTTTTATGGTGACATCATGCCCCGACTTCATTCCTAACTATATTGGGGAGGTTGAGACGTTTCACCCTTGAAGATAAAACGTTCAAAATGTAAAACCCTCACAATCTACGTGTGAAGCTGTCGGAAGAGAATGGCTGAAATCGTCCGTTGCCTCTCTCGGCATGCTAGATTAGAAATCCTGTTTCTCGGTGAAAGTGTTTAGCCAACGAGAGAACACTGTTGCCAATTCAATCTCGTTAAAAGCAACTTGCTCAACTTATTTGCCGTTTTTGAAGTTATACCGTTATGGAATTTTCATGCATCACTCGGAATCATACGGCAGACGCCGGTTTAGAAGAGAATTAAGGTACTACATCTGTTCAAGATGTGGCATCTTCTTTTAGAAAATTCCAATTCCGGTAAATTCCTGCTAGCAAGTTACTTCAATTAAATAAGAGGAAATAAGGAGTTACAGAGTGCTTTCTGTCATAAACCTAAAACAAACGAGGTGGCAGAAGTAGTAAGAAGGTATTTTATATGAAAGGATGTCGTGAATCTGAAGGAAGTACCTAGGGGGACTTTGTATAAAAAGGTTGACAACCTATCTTGCAAAAAGTATTGCTTCGATACGATGGTATTCAGTCTACTGACATTCTTTTACTGATTTTTTTTTTAGAAAAATCAGACTGTTTAATTAATAACCCTTGTTACATTAACACAAAGACCCCTTAACACTTCCAAAGAAATGTTAGTACTACTAGTAATAGTGGATATTAATATTTTCCTATAAACTTTACTAGTGCAATTTGATGTATAGCGAAAATTATATAAAAATTTCAAAAATAGGTATATAAAGAAATAAATTAGAAACACTCAAGAGTAACAGTTTTCCAGTATGAAAAATGAAACTGATTTATTTATTGAATACATGGAAGAAGAATATGAAATGAGAAACACAAATCGTTTGTACATCTTTCATTAAAAAAGATATCAACATTTAGACGTGAAATATTATTTTTTCTCAATATCATTGTCAGGTTTCCATCGTTTGAACAAAGTTTACATTCACTGTACTTATTATATTTATAGTAACAGATCGTTGGTCTAGCAGTTTGGTTCTAAAAGCTGATTGAACTTGATTCACCCCAACATTCAATTGCATTACCTATATAAAATTCAAAAGAAGAAACGGCAGTTTGAGAAAAAAAATTCCATACTACCCAAAATTGATTAATCAATTTTCTCATTTAAAAGTTACTATCAAATTCAAATACGACAAAAAGTTCACAATTGACAAGTCTCATATTTTGTTAAACACTTCGGCGCAGTATATAGGTCGTTCTGTTTGACCTGATTCTGAATAAAACAAAACATTTCCCGAGGTCGTGGGTTGAAAAGAGAATCGACCACCAGATCGACAATAAACATCCCCGTTTAGTTTACTCCTAACCACACCGTACATCCCTCCAGCTATCACTCTGTTGGGAAAAGCCCATATTTTTCGAAGAATTCAATTATTAAAATGCTCATTGCGCATTTAGAAGGAGCGTGTTGATTTGAAACCTCTTGTTTCAATTTAAATACATTGAATTTCTTTAATATAACACAAAATTGCCTTTAATATATAATTACATAACATATAATACCATTGATTCAACAAATTTATTTTTGATTAACTTCATTGACTTTCGTTCAATAATAATCTAATGATTACTATTAATAATAACGTTATATAATAATGTTATTCGTACTTAGGCTACAATGAGCATGTACATCTCATATGAATATAATAATAATCAATTAAATATATGGATACATTACACTCACACAAAAAGATGACTAGTATCAAAATTCACCTATGTTGAATAGAACTCCTGAATCGTATAAAATGCTCTACAAAATAATAATTTTTATTCTTTTTTGAACTTCTTCAGAGTACTGATGTTAGTAATATATGCTGGTAATTTATTGTAAATGGCCACAGGTACATACTTGGTACTCTTCTCATATAAGGCACTTTTGTTCTTAGGAAAAAGTAACTTGTTTCCAATTCTAGTGCTATATGTGATACCCTCAATTTAATAAAATAGTCAGAATTTTGCCTCACATACATAGATGCTTTGAGGATAAATATAGAGGGCAGAGTTAGTATTTTATTTTCTATAAAGTATTTCTTACAGAATTCAGTGGGTTGGAGACGATACAATAGCTTTATTATCCTCTTTTGCGCAATGAAAACTCTCTTCCAAGCAGTTGAAATTCCCCATTATGAGTATTAGAGGATAGATGTGTATGTATCATTGAATAGTATACACCCATACCATCATTTTCCCCAATACTAGTCCTCAACTGGCGGCTCAACAGTAGCCTCTACTGAGTTTTCTGCAAACATGGTCCACATGAGACTCCCATCTCAACTCCGAGTCAAGAAAACATCCCAAATATTGGATTTCATGGTTATTGGTATTCATCAACATATTACTAGGTAGCCTAGTATTATCAAACTGTAGCGGCACCGTTTTACTCTCATGGGGAATCAATCGATTGCACTGACACCATGCCTCTACATTGTCTCATACTATTTCTCAATTTTTACCTCAACTTCTTCAGGCAAGGACCCCCAGAGCACAACCGATATATCATCCGCATACATAAAAGCAACACCCTCACGAATATATTCTGGCAAGTCCTTCATAAATAAAACATACAATATTGACCCAAGTATCGACCCCTGCGGGACACCCAACGCAGCCACACATTCCTCAGACATACACCCATCAACGCGTACTCTTATACTTCTTCCTTTGAAATAAGACATCAACCAATCACAATAAATACCACGCAGGCCGAGATTCTAAAACTTCTTAATAGCAATATTCGAACACATAAGGTCGAATGCCTTACTCAATTCGGAAAAATAACGCAAGAACTATTTTTCTTTCGTCTGATTTTTCATAAATTCTGTTGAACATCTCGATAGTTGTAGTTTCCGTTGATTTGCCTTTAACTGAATTATTATAATCATAGTAATTAATATTATTTGAGATTATAATTGATCTCAAATAAGATTACATCAGTTTGAACGGTACAGGTCGATAAGATTAATCATACCAAAATCCCTATTTGTAATACGGCCTCAGAAGAAGAAACAACCACTTCCCTCACTATTTGAGTTGTATTCCAGGAGATTCCAGGAGGAGGACCTCAGTCTTGGAAAGCCATATCTAACGAAACTTGTGAGTTCGAATTTGTGTTCTTATTAGAACACAAATGGAATGGAAGGAACAATTGAGGACAGAAATAATGATAGACGAAATTGATGAGCAATTATCAAAGTCTAATTTACCGATCACTACCACAGTGAAGAATCAAGTTAGCACTTGAAGAAACAATTACGCAACGCTGGAAGTTTCTTAGTCTTAAGAAACTTGGGAATATTCTGGGAATTTTCTAGGCAGCAAACAAGAAAAAATTGATAAATATTCTGAACCCCCAAGAAAAGCAATGAACAGAAGCAATTCAATAACTTGAATCCTTGAAAACAACCAAAGAAACCAAAATTTCAATAATAAATGATCAAGAAATCGAAAAAAGCATAAAATACAATGCAAAAAAAAGATTTATTTTTTAAGGTAACGTTTGATATCTAATATTAGATAAATAATTTATCCTTCAATATCAGTCATCTTTCGAAACAAATATCCCCTTTAGGTTTATTGGCGTCACCAAGAATATATCTTTATATAAAAAGTTTCACCATATAAAGTCATAAAAGTTCTTAGCGTGTGAAATTTTTCATACGATCTTTGTTTCAGATATACCATATCAGGATATATGTATCAGGATAACCTCATATTGGCCCTCCCTCGTACATTGTTTCCAGAAATACTGTATCAATACATGTTCACAAAGCTCTCAATAGATGGCGAACAAGTAGAAGAACAGTTGGTCGGAAGGAGATCGATGTTGAATAGGCTTCCATCACGAATGGGATGTTTTAGGAACTCAATGAGGCTCATTACAATAAATGAATTGAAATGATAAATGGCTTACAGTCACTAACTATTGTACAACGTGAATGCCATCTTGTAACGTGAATTATTATACGTCGTTTCACTCTAGTGAGATTGCGTCACCGGTCGACTTCCGCTGACAGTTTTGATTCAATAATTACGTTCAATATCCCGGTTACTACGCGCAAACAAGACAAATTACTGAACTGATAGTAAAATGGTAGTATTCTTCAGGGTTATAAACGCAGAATTACACGATTGTGTTCACATTATTGTTTGCTGTGTATTTGGTATGGTTGAATTACGCGAAAATGACATCGAAATTAATTTACTTTGAAAATATTGTTTTATAACTGGTATACTTGAAATGTTATGTCGAACAACGCCTGCTGCAACAATGTTCGAAACTATAATGTACTGAGTTGAGTCTTTGCCTTAATTTCACAAAAAATATTTTCATTGAACAATACAAAAATAATATACCTATTGATAAAATTTAATAGTACTATACTAATAAAAATCCGATAGTAAAATATTAATAAAATGATTAAAAATAGGAAAAAAAGGAACATGTTTTTGCCATTCTTTCTAAATATATTTGCCCTATTTTGACCCCCTAGGGGAGGGGCGTCCCACGGATCGAAAATCATGCTGCAGATAATTGTGGACAATAAAGTTTAAACATAAACTTTTAATTTTTTTACACAGGGGAGTGTAATTATTTATAACTTTGAACACTTTCAAAAATTTTCGAGAACTTTGGAACCAAATGAGATAATGTGTAATTTACTACAATAAAATTCAAAAAATAAACCAATTTATCGCCATCTTCAGAATGTTTAGTGATTGTAATAACTTGAATTCGATATAAAGATTAATAAACGGAACATATAAATTTTATAAGATTCTTTGTTGGTAAGAAAACTTAATATCTTATTAATAACTGTAATATATTGAATATTGTATGGATTTGTGTTAATACATTTGAACTATATATAGAAACAAACTACTTTATTGTGAAGCAATGCTTTTTATGGGACTTTTGTGGCTACTTTTGTGGCTACTTAAAAAATGCGGAATAAAAGTTAATTTGAACGACTTCAAATTATGTCTCGGTGCAAAATACACCGTAATAATAACTGTAAGTCAATGTCGACCATTTTTCAAAATCTGGAGTAGCATGGTAAATGAATAAAAACTGTTCTATTAACTTGTCAAATGTCCCAAGAACTTCATTATAATTGATCACTGGAAAATATTATTTTTTGATTAAGTTTTTAAATCAATTTAAAGTTGATGAAATTAGCCAAAAATGTTTTCAATTTCTAAGTGTATAAAAATGAATGGTTATGTGACAATAGCTTATAATGTGCAAAAATCTAACTTCATAGTTTTGGGTACAAGTAAAACCCTTAAAATTAATAAAAATGAGGATATAAATGAGGATATAACTATGAGGATATAACTAATTAATGAACAAAAAATTAGAAGAGTAGAAACAGTAAAATATTTAGTCATTATGTTTTTATGACGAAAAATGGAGTTTCAATGATCATGTTCAAGTTCATAACTAAAGACAACCAAGAAGTAACAATTTGCACAGACTCCCTATCCGCGATCAAATCCATTCAAAACATTTATAGACCTCATCCTCTTGTACAAGCGATACATGAAAGTTGCTAAAACCTTTATTCCAAAAGAGTGAGGGTAACTCTCCTCTGGGTACCGTCGCATGTTGGCATTGTCTGGAACGAAATCGCAGATCGTACATCAAAAGAGGCATCATCATCTAGTCTCCCCAGAAAATCTACAACTCTATGATGATTTAAGAAGTTTCTTTAAACACAGGACCTACTCTTCATGGCAGCAACATTGGAATAGAATCCCCTCAAAATTACATGAGGTTCGACACTCCTTTAAGCAGGTCCACCTCCCTTCGTTACCTAGGAAGAATAAACTGTTAATATGAAGACTAAGAATTGGACATACAAATATCACACACAAGTTCCTAATAACTTCCGAACTACCACCTGTACGTAATAATTGTAACAGTGCCTTATCTGCATCTTCTCACTGAATGTCAGCAGTTCATAAACCAAAGAAGACAATTCGAACTTTCAAGCACCCTTACGGAAAAAAAAATGATCATGTTCATTTCATATCATATAAAATCCCTAAAAAATCGATTTTTTCGAAAAGAATAGGAAAAAACCTGTCGACTATGTGAAATTATCCATATTATTCAAATTAATAATAATGCCACATTTTGAATATTGCTCCACCTTTTTATTTGGTTTGACTAAAGAAAAAATTCAACAATTACAGAAGTTAGAGAATAGAGCCATGCGAACAATTTGAAAGTGCAAAGTGATACCCCTGTTAAAATTATGCTAAACTCTTTGGAACTAATATATGTTAAACGAAGAGTACTATTTGCTTCGTATAGGTACCTACTAGTGAATTCATATTTAAAATAAAAAATCAGTTGCATCCATGTAATGTAATAAAAAATTTAACATATCAGTGATGTGCATGGGTATAATACTAGAAATACTTACTGATAGTTTTTATATTCAAAGTTGTAAGCTTTCTAAATCTAAAAATAGCATATACTTCGAAGGATTTAAGGCTTTCAATAATTTTATTAACAAGTATATTGAAAACTATTACTAGTATTAAGATATTTAAGCGTGATCTAAGAAAGTATATTTTAAATAATGAGATAGGTGTGTAATTCAAAATTGACAGTCCAAAATATGTCGATTTTTGTATAGCTTTAGCTAAATAAATATTATAATTTTTTTTTTAATAATAATATAAGTTTATTCGCATCAAACAAATTATTGAAACTAAAGAATTAGTACAGAATATACTAATTAATTTTTTCATTCAATATTTTCATATTGAAAATTTTAAATTTAAATACTTGCATTTAATAATATGAAATATGTTTAAAAAATTTTGAATTATAAGAAAATTTGTATATTTGATTACGTAGGTAATTGTTAAGTAGGTATACCAAAAGGTCTTTGTGCAGTATTTATGATGGTCAGCAGGTATAAAAGTAAAAACCTTCTTATTACCAGGACATTTGTACTTAAAAATTAATTGAAAAAGGGTATACTTTTAGGACAGAATTCTAGAAAAAGCAAATAGTTCGAAATAACTTAAACCTCTTTGAGCATTTAACAATTTTGTTGAATAATGAAATTCTCGGAATTTCCTGCTATTTATACTTACTTCAAATCTCCTAAAATAATTTTAAGTTACAGGTAAACTCTTCTTTGGTTTAGTTTGGAATTCCTTAATATGGGTAAATTTTACAATATATTAAATACTAACTATTACAATATATTTACTGTTCATTTACGTTCTCTTTATTCCTGTTTATTCTATCTTTTAAAGGGAGTTCGTTTTTTTACTCTGATAAATTATTCTTTGCCTGGAAATAAATATAAAATATTTTAATAATCTAATACTAATTTATAATGCCAATTGTCTTCTAGCTTATATACTTGATGAAACATTTTTGGAATGTATCAACCAATCAAAATAGTTGGATGACTTTCACAGAAATTGCTTAATAGAATTGAAATGTGTTTCGAGTTACCAACGGATTATCGTTAGTTGAAACCAACTCTTGATGTTGCTTCAAACTCTTGATAACGGTTTAGTAACCCGAAAAATATGTCAAGTGAGAAAAACAATTTTTATGGAATTGAGTTAAATTTTTTGATATTATACAATATCACAGAGATATTTTGAGATTATTCGATACATTTCAATATTCGCTCGAGTATTTTTTCAGGAGGTAGACAAGAATTCATATTGTGTATTTTAGTTTCTTATTTATACTTCAATATCAACTTATGAGATACTATTTGATCATATCTGGAATGTATTAAATCAATTCCATTTACTTTATTATACAGGATAGAACTTTCCTCTGTCTTCAGATTATTCAAAATTAATTTCTTTATCTGTTCACCAATTTAAAATTTCTTATCAGATACAACTATATTAGCGCGAGCATTTCCTGTGATAACAGCGTATGATACTTTATCTATACATTTGTTTATTATTTTCAATGTTTACCAGATACAACTTAGTACTGCTTCTATTGATTCTTACGAAAATTAATGCTGAAAATATTATATTCTTCAATCATTGTTACTTTGTCATTATTGAAAAGCCTTGAGATATGCACTTGGTAATACTTGAAATAAATATACATGTTAGACTGCTATTAGTTGAAAGTTAAATATATTCTGCGCATTTCCATAAAATCTGAACAAAAATTTGATTCATTAATATATAACCGATCTAAGTTACAAAATTAAGGACAAAGTTTTGAAATGGAATTTAATAAATGCATTTTTTCCAATCGTTAACTTCGTTCATGATCATTCTGTATAATGCGCTTAATTCGTTGATACAGCTCAATGTCCTCCTTCAATGCATACATGTAGTGACAGGTCGTTGCATTGACCTGTGATTTCAAATAACTCCATAAAAAGAAATCCAATGGTGTTAAATCACACGATCTAGGGGGCCAATTCTGATGTCTCATGCAGTAATTGGAGTGTTTTACGGGCTGTTTGGTATGTGGCACCGTCTTTTTGAAACTACGTACTGACCACATCAATATCATCCAATTTTGGCAGAAAGAACTGTGTTATCATGTCATGAATGGCAGAAATGAATGTCGCATAAATGACACTCTTTACTTTTGAGATTGAGTTTGGTTCATCTCCAAGATGAAACTTGGAGCGCTGTTGAAGCTCAAAACACGTGTCAACGACTGCTTCCTTACAGCTTTACGATACCTTTTGCATTTCATTATAGAAAATCATATTTCTATTGAATTTCTGGAGATATATTTTGAACTACAATTCAATCGAAAGGTAAATAAACATTGCCTGACATTTTCAGGAAATATTCCACCTTAGATAATCTCTATGTCTCCTACACAACGAAAACTAAACAAAAATAGAATCGCGTGATACGCGCTATTGAGGACCGCAGGAACATCGCGGAGATGTCGTCAAACAGTGTATCATTTAATGTGAAAATCCCACAAGTCGACATCGGCTAGGCCTACAAGCAACAATCAGCGTTTCGTTTATTATTAGCCGGATTCTCCGTCTTGGTATTCGATGACCCACATACCTTGCCATGGAGATGGTGTCGTGTTGTGAATGATCTGCTCGCAAATATATTTTGTTTACTGCTCCGTACGTTCTTTTACTTTACGTCTTCCTCTTTTTATGTTCAATGGCGACGTGTGGAAATGTAAGAAAAAGCATGGGATCGTTAACGTTAAACTCCGCTTTACTTCTTGAGGATTTGATGTTGCCTACCCCACCTAATGCATTTAAATCACATGTTAATAGATGACGACATTTCCTAGGATATTGATTTCATATTTTAATGTTTAGTTGATAGTTTTTCAATGACTTCTGCAAGCTCTAAAAGACTTATATTGGTATCTACAAGATCTAATTTGCTGCTATTCACGATCGTCATGATTTCAGGCTTCCCTAGATGTTGTTAATTTTTGGTGTAACAACGGACTAAAAGTGAATATCAGTAAATATGAAGCTTTATCATTTTTTCGAAAGATGACTCCAATACACCACAGCTATACATTGCAAGGTCATATTGCAAATATATGTTTTGAGTTTGAGGTACAATATAGTTGCGTCCCGAGTTACCCAACCCTAGTTGAAAAAACAGTTTGTGTTTTATAATATACCTTGTATCAAAGCATTTTTATTAGTGATATTTTTAATTAGTTTATAGTTGACTTGAGTTTTCTAGAATTTGTTCGATGTCATGTATATATACATATATGATAATTGATGAGGCCGATGAGGGAGAAAATTAATATCCATAAATATTGTTGTATTATATACATATATCCCACAGAGTCATCGTTCATATGTATTGTTTGTACATTATTGGTATTATTTCTAGTTTTATCCTACATAAGCTGTAAACTATATTGTATATTTCCCACTCAGTAATTGGCTCACGCTGTTGAGTGGTGTATTTGTAAATAAATAAAAATAAACTTAATCCCCCAATTGTTCTATTCACGTACTCGTTCTGCTATTGAGTCTCTTCATTATAATTGTTAATATATGTAGCTAAGTGAGGGGAGCCCAGGACTCACAAACCCACTATAAGTCAATACAAAGGCAAGATACATTCACTATTCCTATATACTTATATATTTTATATAAAACATTGTATATACTTATGAAAATACAATGTTTTTTTTTAATTCAGTGGGAGTATAGTTTAACGCCGGTTCCGTACGGCCATTGAGGTTATAATCAATGTACATTACCCAACAATTATTATCAATAAACTACTCAAATCACAGACAAACACATACACCCATGCCTTCACCGGGACTCGAACCCAATCCACCGCGCCATAGTAGGGTGTTCCCGACTAAGCCATGGAGACTGGCAAAATAATATAATTGGAAAAATAACATTAATTGAATAATAAGAGTCTTTTCACCAAAAAGCTTTGTTATATTCAAAGGGATATATCTAATATGTTATTATTTTGCCAAGAATTTTTCATTTCAACATGGAAATTCTTCCAAAATGAAAATGAAATGTTGTTCACTTTCATAGTTTCAGTTCTTTTCTGATTCTCAATTTTATTCCGATATCTAAGTCAAATTCATTTTGGGGTTTATATAATAGTTAACTAATTATTCTCATTCACAAATAGTAAATATAAACAGAATGTCGAAATATTGCTACAGATATTGGGATAATACAGGATGATAATTTTTGTTTTAATTACTGAAATCTAATAGATAATGTCCTACTCTAATTGAATGACTTACCAGCCATCATATTTATTCGCCATTGTACAAGATGCAGCAAGTGTATATTTTAGTAGAATTTAGAGATGAAATTCACACAGCATCACAGAATCCATATTAGACCACAATTCACAACACTAAGTTCTAGAAGCTGCCACGGCGGTTGCAAAATTCTAACTGAAGTGACAATTACCAAAGATATATTTCTATTACTGCTTTGTAGCAGGTAGTAATATCTATTTCCTCGAAAGCAAAAGTGAGGGTAAAAGGCTTAAGCTCTAGTGTCAACATTTTGACAATTTCAAAATCTATTTATTTAAATCCAAATTTGCCGCATTATGCAAAACACTGAAATCTGATTTATGGGATTCTTATTTCTTATCTCATTTTGACATATGACATGATTTTTATTGGTAGCTTTCGAATTATTGCATTTCCTTCATGATCTCTTGTGAAATTTATTTTTGTTTATTTTGTATATATCTTTAGGTTTCAGCATTTCAGCTCAAATTTGTCGGCTTTTATTGTTTGATTATCGTCGAATGACTCAAAGGGTACCCGATTCTTTGAACATAATCAACATATTAAAGGATTGATACGAGAAAAAGTAAAAACTTTCAATTGATTAATCAATAAATTAAAAAATAATCGATATCAATAAATTGATAAGTTTTGATATTAGATAAATTCATCAATTTATAAATAAAAATTGAATAAGAAAACTGTCACATAAATTAAATAGTGAAACGTCTTACAGGGATTTGAACCCACTTCTCTCCTTTGAGTCAACAATCTTTATTTACAAATTATTTACAAAGGCAATACAAACACATATAAAATATATAAAGGATAATTATACTATTACACATGTTTTTATAAGTTAGTCATTATATTTACAATTCCTGCTTTAAACAAAAGCTTATAATGTAACTTATCTTATGGTGTAGCTCATTAGAGCCTTGCACAAATTGGTCTATTTTCGATTAATGGTTTTGTAACAAATTTACATAATTTACATAGTGTATTTACAGGAATTTATCTCTCCTTTGAGGAATCTTCACACTTCCACTAGACTATAGAAGCGAGACAATTATTTTTACTTATTGTTGATACATCATGTTTTAGAGTTTTACTCGATTTTCAAAATCAATGGGAACCAATGGGAATCTTTTGACAAGACTAACATTACTATATTTGCTATATTTATTTTCTCTAGCATATTTACTTGCTATAGAAAGTACCAATGCAATGTTTTGAGCAATAGAAGATGTAAACTAAAAGAATGTTAATCTGGAGAATAGGTAGGTACATGATCTAGCTTTGGAGAATGGAGCAACATCTCGAAATAATTGTTAAGCAACAATATAATTGTATGAAAATTAACCAGTGTTTTTATCGAAGTGATATTAAACGATGTTTCACTAAGAAATCGACGAAGCAACTTGATTTAGGTTCATCATATATTAGAAATTAATATCATTGAAGCCAAGTTCTCATGTATTACAAATAAATGATAAGGATTATAATTATAAATTTACTCTGATGTTTGAATTCTTTCAAACTAAAACAAATTAGTTAGTCAATATCTCGAATTTGTATATAATTTGGGCGAAGGTGATCTACTATAAAGAGAATGGAAGTGTTATTTCTGTAACAGAGTTTTTACTGATCTACTTGAGCAGTGTTTTATGAAACGTGAAAATTTGGAGTTGATATTCTGTTTCTAAGTATTTATCAGCCGTAATGTTCAATTTTGTAGTTCATTTGATACAATATCACCGTGAACAACAGCGAAAATAAGTCGAATTTTATTTGTTTCGAATAATTCAGAAAAATTCGCCAAATTTCAATGATATATACCAGGCGTTGTGCGAGAATTCTACTACATTACTGAATTCTATAGTTTTTCATTCAAGAGCATTGTTTCAATTCCTTAAAATTTCATATTTCTGTGGATTTGTGACTTCGCCATTTCTCTAGCAACTATAAAAATCTGTTGAAACAACAAAAACCACATATAATAATTTGGCATTTGTTGAGATTAAACGATTTGCAGTCATTTAACAATTTATCAGTTATATTTGTTATCGATATATAGACATCAGACCTCATTAATACTAATTTATGGAAATCAATTCCGAAATATAGATTTCAATGGAACCAATAATTATTGTTTTCCCTCACATCTGGATGATGACCCTGGAATTTCAACACAGACATGTATAACCTATGATAAATTAATTTGAATTAAATTAATTAAAATAACTGCAGATGATTATGATGCCAAATATTGTCTTCGCAGAGGTAATTTTGATTGAACTTTACGATGTTTACTTGATCTTTTTAGCAGCAGTGATATAAATTGTTAATCTCCATTTGAAGAGCGAAATTTCTAAAGAAATATGTGCTACTTATATATTGAATTATAGAAAAGCGGTAGATTTGAACGAAATTTTTTGGTATATATTTTGAAACATATAAGTACCAAACTTTTATTTGAAAAAAATATATTAGCTGAGTTTTTTGTACTCAAATTTTGTAACTCAAATTAAAATTGTTATTATTGTATTATAACATATTAAATTATTATTGTTGTATTTGTTATTATATTTATCGATAATATGTAACTGTTGTCAACTAGGTGGCAATTGACTTCATTAATTTTTTCAATTAACTTACTTTTTCTCATTCAAATATTTCTTTTATTGATATTTTTACTTTAATAACTATTTAATTAATAATTGGTACTATTAAATTCGAGTAGTAAGTGTATCTCCCTTTCTTCTTATGGTATTTTTATATTTGCATATATCTCCAACACTTTATAAGCTCGACAGAAAAAAACAATTTTTATAGCGAATTGGCAGCAGTGGCAGTTTTATGAAATTTTGGCCTACTCATAATGGATAATAAAGATTATCATCATAAATTATCACTAGGCATGTCAAATATTTGCTTCAAAAAAATATATACGACGCTAAACCGAAAATTATACATCAAGTCTTTGTGTTAAAACTAAATGTAAGTGGTCTCTGAAGCTTGCAGGTGGGTGGGAAGGCCAGCTGATTGGGAAATCCAGGGTAAACCATGAGGTTTGTGTTACGACTGTGAGTTTGAATGATTTTAAGAATGCTGCATATGACGAGGAACGTACAAATTTCATAAACCCAAATAAATGAATGAAAAAATTAACAGAATAATATTAACACCTGCCGAAATGAATTTTGAAGACTGAGGACACAAAAATTAATCACATTTTTGTTTGAATTAAACACATAAGTGTGTTTAATTTATAAATAAATTGACATGGAGTTCCCACACGTATTTCCCCCTCAATCTTAAACTATAATAATAACTTCATACTGCACTGGATCCAAATTATATCAAATATGCATTAAAATATTCATATATTATCAACATTTCATCAGTTGAAATAGACCTGATATTGAAGTCGGTTAACTGCCAGAAAAAGAAATACAGTTATAAAAGTGGCTTTTCAAAATGCTCCAGCAACCTGATTTAAGATGAAATCTAAAGAACTCAAGATAATGAGAACCCGGACTTCATTTTTAAGAACAATTTCAAATGAATAACGTCAAGATTGTGCCAAATGTCTTGAAATCCATTTGTACAATTCGAAAGAAGCTACTGAGATACATAAAGGAATTGCGAGTCAATATAAAAAGATATATAAGACGTTATATGAGAAACTACACAGATTATCAGCATTCTCTGATATCTGGACATTAAGAAAATTTCAAATGACAAAACAAAAGAACTCAGCAGAGATTAATTATTTTAATATCTGTCACTGAGGAAAGTAAAACTTCAGTCCTGAGGGAGTGCGAAAGTAGGAAGGCTTCATCAAATCGGGGAGTAATTACTCAATAAACAAAGTTTCAAGAGCGAGTTTTGTGTGAAGAGTGCAGAACTTAACACCCTCTGAAACCAGGTAAAACACCTGCTTACTCTCAATATTAAAGAGTGGAAGTAATAATGAAGCAACATAATTTGTATGCTTCTTTTTTATTATTTCTGATGAAGCCAAAATGTGTTTAACAAGAACGATTGTTTGTGAAAGCATAGGAACACTACACAAAAAGTTTTCGTTATGCACTGGTTGCACTCCATTGTCTATAAATTTAGCTCTACATAAGGTTCGGAAGAAATAAAAGAATCTTGATTTCATACTCAAGAGATCTTGAGATCATGTTTAGAGAAATTATAATGTGAAATAAAACTACCAGTCTTGAAAAATTATGACAAATTCCTCTGAAATACTGTCTATTCATCAGTATAGGTAAGTAGTGAAGATTAATTCAAAATTCAATTAAAAGCACTTCAAGTAAAATTAAAAAAATCAGTGAATGAACTATAAATTTATACATGAAAACGGAGAAACTCTTTGAAAGTAGTACATAACGCGATGATACAAAAATTCCTAGGATTATAGGTCATTTATTTATTTGATTATAAGGACATTTTTCCACCTATTTTCTACCGCAGAGGTGTACATAAAGAAATATAAATTCAACAAGTCCCTCTGATTCGAAAAATGCTCTAAGAGGAAAAATGAATATTGAGAAAAGATCAACAACACAATTGCTCATCGTAATTTTATAAAGGTCCATTATATAAAAAAACAATTATTTGAAGCAATAGTATTATGACAAACTTCTCTCGATTTGAGTGTTATGGGATTAGAATTACTTAAATCTCAATTTGCTCAATGAATATTTGAAATCAATAAAGTTATTCATCAATTTATTGACTACGTTAAAGACTGTTATTTCAAAGTTTTTTCTGTGCAATTCCAAAGATCCCAATACAAAAAAAAAATAAAAGGTAAAATGGACATATCGGTATTTTTTGAGGATATGTGTTACGAAAATTAAGATCAAAATCTCACTGGATACTCATTTACTAGAAACCTAAGTTCAGATAATCGAGACATTTCTGAGCACATATTTATTAGGTACGAGGGCGGTTAGATAAGTCAGTGACTTTTTGAATTTCCCGCGCAGTTATTCCAAATGCAAATGTCACATTTTGAGCAAGCTACGTCATGCAGTTGGTGTTTGATAGCCATTCAAAGCAGACAACCTCGTGAATTTTTACGAAAATGGAAAAAGTGAATTTTGTGTGCTGATTAAGCATTAATTTTTACGTAAAAAAACCATCACTGAAACTAAGGAAAAGCTTGATAAATACTACGGGGACTCAGCACCATCAATTTCAATGGTAAATAAGTGGTTTGCAGAGTTACGTTGTGGTCGTACCAGCACTAGTGATGCCGAATGTTCAGGTCGCCCAAAAGAAGTGATCACGCCGGAAATCGTCGATAAAATCCATGAAATGATATTGGATGATCAAAGAATGAAAGTACGTGAGTTGGCTCATGCTGTAGATATCTTAACTGAACGGGTACATCATATTTTACACGAATATTTGGACATGAGAAAACTCTCCGCGAGATGGGTGCCGCGATTGCTCACACTCGACCATAAGCGCAATCGTGTGACAACTTCAAAAGAGTGTTTAGCGATGTTCAGCCGTAATCCGGACGAATTTTTAAGCCGTTTTGTTACTGTGGACGAAACATGGATCCATCACAACACGCCAGAGACCAAGGAACAATCGAAACAGTGGGTTGTTAGGGGTGAACGTGGACCAAAGAAGGCCAAACAGAGTCTGTCAGCCAACAAGGTCTTGGCCACAGTTTTTTGGGATGCACGCGGTGTCATTCACATTGATTACTTCGAGAAAGGTAAAACAATCACCGGCGAATATTATTCAAAGCTTTTGGACAGATTCGACGTTGACTTGAAGCAAAAACGGCCGTATTTGGCGAAGAAGAAAGTGGTGTTTCATCAAGACAATGCACGTGTGCACACTTGTTTAGTCACGATGGCCAAAATCCGTGAATTGAGATACGAACTGCTACCCCATCCAGCATATTCTCCAGATTTAGCCCCCTGCGACTATTATCTGTTTCCAAACCTAAAGAAATGGATGGGTGGTAAGAGATTTGAGTCTGATGAAGAAGTCATTACCGAAACAAACGTGTATTTTGAGAGCCTTGAGAAAACCTATTATTTGGAGGGTATAAAAAAATTAGAAAAACGCTGGACTAAATGTATCGAGCTGAAAGGTAATTATGCAGAAAAATAAAATGTTTATTTGCCGCAAAAAAAAAATTTATTCAAAAAGTCACGGACTTTTCAAATAAAAATAAATAATCAAACAATAAACAAAAATTTATGAATCAAACCGCCCTCGTACATTAATAATTAAAATTTCAACAAGTAGTGAAGACTTCAATTAGTATATAGAACAAACAATTTCATTTGGGATTTTACAGTTCTCATGTAGTGGTTTGCATTAATAGCTACGTATGTCCAAATAAGATTAAAGTTTCATTTCGATCAGTTCAAATCAGATTCATATTATATTGTAGTTTCGAAATTTAGGTTTATATTGTTCAATATAAAAACCCTTCAGTGTATGAAATAGTTCGAAGGATATTCAAATTGAGAAATGCAACGAGCGTATGAGCAATAACAATCGATACAATAGTATACAGATAAATTAACTAACTGCCGGCTAACCTAACTCATTATGCAGAGGAAGTGGGGTCAGTAAGGCTAGCCTTAAGTAAGAATAACAATAGGGTTCACCTTCAGTTAGCAAAGGTTTGGGAGAACTTAATTCCAATTATGAACGCATAATTGAATAATTGAAAATGTGAAATATCCAATGCCAACTAGATTGAGGAAGTGGTTGAACAACCCAGAGATTGCTGTAGAATGCTTTTTCCGTTTACAACCTGATTATGTGTTCTTATTCACCACTCTTTTACTACATAGTAATAAATAGTAATAAAAATAATAATGAGCATATATTTCCAACAGGTAACTACCCAATTACCGGAAAATATATAATGAATAAATATCGTTACTAAAAATATCAATAACAACATGCTATACAATATTAAAAAATAATTATAATAATAAAAAACGTCAAATATAATAATCTCTAAATCTATAATGTCAATATCTAAATTTTCAATCATAATAATAATCAAGAAAACAAATCACTCAGAACTCAAATCGGCAGAAATCAAGATACCTCACTGTTAAGATTGAAATACACATTTATGATAGAAACCAAGTGAGTCCCAGTGCAAATCACAGCAGCTTGATACCTAGTTTGCAATAGAACATGCAGAGCTAAGCGGCGATTGCTAGAGAAGATTGGTTCTGTGGGTTTTTGAGTAAATTGTCTGGCTTATTCTAGTACACCTCTGAGGAACGAAGAAATTAAGTTTATCCAGAAGCTCAGGACAGTCGAGATTATCATTGAGCAAATTGAATAAAAATGTCAATGCATTCAAACTTCTCCTGGTGTGGAGGCTCCTAGTGTCAAACCTTGACAGCAAACAAGCGTGATCACAACCCCTAGGTGGATATACACCATCCTCTCGAAATGAAAGCCATTTCAAGAACTTCCTCTGCAGTGCATCTTGGTCGCCAAACAAGACAGCCATACTCAAGTTTGCTTCTCACTAGGGCATTAAATAAATGGACCAGTGTTGAGGAATTCGAAGACAATCTAGCATTGCGGACGATGAAACCATAAACTTTGCTACATGATAAAATTAATTGGTTGATATGAGGTATGAATGAGAATTTCTGATCAATAACTAGGCCGAGATTCTTAACCTCCAGAAGTCGAGTCAGATTAACACCTTCAATGTTGTAATCAAAAGTTATCACATTTCTCTTTCTAGTAAAACTCACCACATTACATTTCATGACCTTCAAGTGTAAACAATTATTATTACACCACAGGCTGATATCATTCCGGACACTTTGTAGCCTCAAAGAATCATGAGTAGTGGCGAATATACATAATATTTTGTAGGGGGGGCAAAGACCCGTGAGAACAAAGAAAACCAAGACCAAGAAAACGGCGAAACAAAGTAAATACAAATGAAGAAAAAACAGGTCGAGAAAATTATATATTATAAAGATAATAAAACAATTGTTAAACTGATTTACACGTATATTAAAAATAATACTGCATGACGTACGTTTCGATGAGATTCACCTTTTTCAAATGCTACGTGCAGGTACTAGCTGCTAATAAATGTTAGGCAAGAAAGTCCTATCACAATTTGCGGGAGATCCAATAGCACTACGGCCTCTTCCTTCTTGCCGCAGGAAGAGGACACAGACGATGTTGAATATTACCAAACGAACCACTTACCGCTCACTGGTGAACCGATCATCTATTAGATCTTTTAAATTATGCATTTCAACAACTCATATAAGTTCTGAATGAAAAAATAAAGATACCTTTCCACTCAATCCACATTATCCTAGACACATCGTTTTTACATTTTCAAAAGTTTATTTTGTATTTCGGGGGCCTCGGTCACCTGGACCCTCCCTTATATACCCCCGGCTACATAGTATGTAGAAAGTCTCATTTTCAAGTTAATTTAGGTAATGAACTATCTGTGTATCCAATTTCAGCTAAATATGTTCAGTAGTATTGGCGTAATGGAGAAACAAATTCATTGAGTTCAAACAGAGGTAGTTCCAAAATTAGCTACCGAATAGATAGACACCATGGCGACTTATCATGATCCAGAATTGAATGTGCTGTACCTTATCTTTATATCCTATTGTAATTAAATAAAATTTATTTATCGCTTCAGGAGAATTCAATTGACTTGAAAAAACCATAAGAAAATCTGTTTCGGAGATCCATGCGTGATTAGTTTCAGCAGAAATCCAGATTCTAGCTTTTTGAATTGAAATCAGTTGTATTAAGAAATCTTTTAAGGTAAAATAGAGCCTTTATTTTAAGTTGGACTCCAAGTAATACATTGGTGATAACTGCATTGAAACCTATGTAGAGAATTTAAATGAATCATTTACAAACACACAAACAGAATAAAATTATAAAAATTATTATTTTGGCTTCTTTTGTTCAAAAAAGACTTCTATATTAGTTTCTCTCAATATCTATGAATTATGATGAACAACACATCAGTCAATAACATTTCCCTAACCATAAGCCAAAAACATATATTTACCTCTTCTAGGACTTTTGAAAATACTTATTTGGAAGTAGGGACTAACTTATTCTCGGTCTCACTACAGGTAATATTACTTGGAAACATGATCAGCAGACAGATTATTACTTAGGTGTACTGACCACTTGGTTTGGGTGAAAAAAATGAAAATTTCCTCTTAAGGGTTGCAACAACCCCCCTCCCTCCCCATCATATTTTAAGAGATATTATGAATAGCTTACAAGTGAAAAATATGTGGTCCTGAATATTTAAAAGGAATCTGTCGTAATAAATAATTGGAAAAATTAAACAAAGGACAAAGTAGAATACTAATTTGCTCCTTAATGAATCGAAAAATTTTTTTAGCTTTTGTTTATTAATGAAATTAACTACTTGAAGTTCCCAATTTCATACATTATTAAATATTTTAAATCGAAAAAAATATTTAACCAATACCTATAAATTTTTATGGAGAAATAATTATTTTAATAAATTTATAAGGAAATAGATCTAATCATAATAGGTAAACCTCGGTAGGCTTAGGTGTGTCACAGGATTCAACTCAACCTGATTTAATCGCTCCTCTTATTTGTTATTTTCTATCTTGACTATTTCTCTGTCTTATTTTTAACTTATACTCGCAGTTCGAAGAACTGGAAGCATCTATAGAAAATTGACTTATGCTATTGTATCATTATTTCAAAATTCAAATCTAACCTACTCTTTACTTGTAGAGTTTTGCGCAGCATTAACTTTTATGTGCCTATTAAGATGAATATATGCTGTAATGCTTCATATTTATGACTACAATTCATAATATAATTGAACTGAACCTCATCAGTAATCTATATACTGCATATTTACTTTGCAATGGAAGCTTTCCGAACAAGGTTTATATTTTTTCATGATAAGATAATAGTTTCAGAATTTGTTTTATCGATTTACTAAATGTTGGCCTACTTGATTAATACGCAAATGGTATAGTTTGAAGTTTTGTATACATATCATCAAAAAATTTGAAAAAATCAGGACATTCCAATAACGTTCTTAATATTAAGTACCTACCTCATGATGATTATAAAGAAAATAATGAGAGAATGTATACTGCGAAATAACGTTTGGATTATTAGAAATACAAATAAAGTTAAGCACCGTATAAGTGCCCAATTTTCATATTTGTAATTATAATTTAGTATATTGATATTTTTGTCAATCAATTAATATTCACTGAGAGTCTAACAAGTTATTATTGAAGTTCAACATGATGCTAACAATCGATTGGGCCGATACTTGATGAAAATCTAAATACATAATTTAAATAAAACTAAGTAGTTTTCTGATTTTCGCTAGAATAAATTTAAAACATAACAATATTGTTTCGCCAACACAGTGGCTTCATCAGATGTTGATGATAAACAAATAATTTGTTTGTAGTTTAACATTAACATCTGATGAAGCCACTGTGTTGGCGAAACAATATTGTTATGTTATAAATTTATTATAGTGAAAATCAGAAAACTACTTAGTTTTATTTAAATTATGATGCTAACTCTTTTAGACCTGATAGATATTACCTAGTCAAGTGATGTTTTCCAGACGTTTCGCCTCTATATACCGAATACATTTTCAGATCTAGAGATCTAGACTACCGAGGAAAAAGAGTATCAGAAAATATGAAATATTTCTTTTCTTGTAAAAAGAATTGTGCGATTGAAAGAAATTTGCGTGGAATTGAAGTGAAATATGTTTCATGGCGAAAATAAGGCAAATAATAAAATGAACGTGCAATTGTCTCCATGGTTTATTAATTTTAATAGCATCATTTAAGTATTTATTGTTCAATTTTATCACTGACATTTCGGATAATGATCTGAGTAATCTTAAATACTAGGCTAATTTCTACAAGGTGAAACGAACACAATGATTTAAAAAGCATATTTTATCATTATTTAGAAATATATCTGTACATCACCACTAAAACTGGAAAAAATAAAGATCTGAAGATGGCCCTTTGAGGTACACCTTGAAGATTCAGTAGACTTTCACAAATTGATATTGCTTTAGAAATCACTACCACTTTTTTTAGAGATATAACTAATAATGTTCAGCTAAGTAGATTCAAAAAACACTGAAGGTCTGAGAAAGGCCGTGGAGTTATTCATATAGATCAAGCATGATATTAAAAGACTTTATCATTAAAAGTAGTCTTAAATCTAAGAAATCTGAAAATATTAACGGTATTACTGGAGTGATTCTAAATATTTTCGTAAACCCATCTCAGATATTGTAGAAAACCGAGATTTTTCATTATAGATACAAATTCTTAAATGAGAAAGAGTAGTACCTATATAAAAGTAGAACCAGATTACCGGGTTTCAGTGAAAGTTACGTGTAATCCTTTTGAAAACAACGTGAAAAAATATTTTTTACAAAAGATTAAATATCCGAAAAACTTTTAAAATACTGTAAAACGATATAACATTCGTATAACTTCTTTTTACAAGAAACAAGAAATTATGTCTTATGTCAATGTGTTCAATTGAAAAACTAACTATAGGACTCAATGAACATCAGAAAATTTGTATTAAGAGATCCTCAATCATTGTATGGAATACGACTCAGAATTTTTTTTATCATTTAAAATGTATGAAAAATTCAAATTTCTATAAATAAAATTATCTAAAATGTATGAATAATGATAATTAGATACAAGAGATAACAATTTGATAGCATAATTCGGCATGTTCAAAAGAACACAAAACAAAAACATCAAAAAGAATATAGATACAAAACAGCCCCAAAATTGCGAGGAAAATGTTTATTAATATTAACAAATTCTGTTGGAATGAAATGAGTAGTCAACTAATTGAAGAAACTCAAAGTATAAAACGTCAAAGAAAATTCTGGTGAATTATCATCAACTACCAAAATAAATAGGCGGAAAGATTATTCGAAATATGCCCGTTTTAATTCACATAATTTTGAATATCCGTTGAAACCTCTGCGCTCGGTAATAAATTACAAGAAGAATTCACTCGATGGAAACTATGCAAAACTGGTTTGACTTTCCGGAAAGCATGGCTAACTTATTGAGCGACACGAAAAGGCTTTCAATGCGGAAAATATGAAATTTTCTGCACTTCGAACTCGATCTGTGGCCTCAATTGCTCATATTTATAGCCAGTCATCTGACTTGTGAAGTGAGTATATGTTACGAGGATTTCTTATTCTTATGAAAATTATAGCCTTGTCAGATTTTCAAGATTATCATTATGGATAAAGCATTCTTGAGAGAACATTTTTGTAGTTGTTGATAATGAAATACCAAAAAATTAGAATCATAATTTAACAACAGAAAGTAAAACTTCTCCATTTTCATTTCAGTTTTATTCTGTTACACTTCGAAGCCATTTTAATAATTAACTAAATCTTTGAAACAAATGACCGGTTCGATAAGAATTTGACAACAACAAATCAGTTAAAACTTAATGATACAATTTTGACATAAATGCCAGAATTGTGTTATTGAGTTGCATAACTCTCGTGTGAACTTAAAACAAATATTATATCTGAGAATCAAGGTTAAGATGTGTTTGGAAATATTATTTCCTCATTTGACAAATTTAATTGAGAAATACTCGAATGTTTTCTACACTTAACATTTGGAAATTCCATAAATTTCATGGTCATTTTATAGATGATAATAAAAATACGAAAAACTCATAATATACAAAAGAAGGAGCCACCGACACGTGTTTCGAGCTTGTTGGCTCTCATCAGAACGGCGTAGCCAATTTCGAATTGTACAAGCTTCGACATGAAACGGATAAACAGTATCTTAGCAAAATATAGATGCCAACTTTCGTCTAACGCATGAATATTTTGGATTGCGAGAATTGATTTTCGATCTATTGTTTTTCCTAAATAACCACAGTATCGGTATACTCCGCATTAAAGCAGCCGTTGACACGTGTTAATCAGGTTTCCTGAATACTGGATTTCGGAGTTGGTGAAGAATGGAACAAATATTTATATTCATTTGTCAATAAACCAAGCGCTTAAATTATACAGATTGTATGTATACAGCCTAAACATCAAGTATGCGAAATATTGCTTGGTTCTTGCTGAAATAAATGTAATGATTGTAAATGCTCGAGTGAATGACTGTCCTGTTTATAAGGCATAAACAATTTTCATTTTAATGCGCTTTTTAAACGTATTAAAACCACAATTGAATTATTTAATTTACACAAGACTAATATGATCTGGCAAAAGACAATACACTAATATTTTTTTGACACCATGGCACAAAGACCTAATTGGGAAAAATATAATACAATATATCAGGAATATCCAAATCGCATCTCGACAGCAATCTGTATCGAAACATAAACAAGAAAAAAATGTCTTTGTTTTTGTATTCTGTTAATTGCTATGTGTTTTCTGCAGATTTTGTATAAACATTTGTTAGGTAGTGAACATATTTAGAATTATGAAAATTATAAAATTTTTGCACTAAACAGAAAATAGTTGAGTAGGATCGACTTACTGAGCTTTAGTAATGGCGTAAGGAAAATTGTATTTTTTTTTAGAGAATAATTTTTATCTCGGAGAAGAGTCATCGGCTGACTGTATGGTCGACACATTTAGCCTCCCGATTTCCAACACAACTTCCGAAAATGTCGCTACTTGAGTGTGCAGAAAATGTAGTCACAATTCTAAGCAGAGATTTTCGAAAAAGTCTTCGAAATATTTTGGCATTTGCCGAAACTTATAAAATAATTTTTAAAGGCTGAAACATTTCTTTCTCTAAAGCATCAACGCAAGCTACTTTGTTCTATTGTAGCTCAGCAGTTTGTAATACGCTGTATCTGGAAAATCACGAAGCACTTTCAAATCTTGCACTGGAATATTGTAGATTTAGAAACATTAGTATATTTTTACTATGATGCGTTCGAAGTCATCAGAAAGACAATTAGCAGCAGTTTTGACCGCTTCATAGACTATACGGGCTCCACATCCATTTCCAGAAAGCTGTCTGCCGAGTAATTCGTTCAAAATGTTATTTTAAATGAAATTGAATCTAGGAAAAATACATTTCAAGTTATCATTTTTGTTTTGGTCTGCTTGCAAAAGCGGGAGGATGTTGACCTCGCTGGGGACACCGGGTTAGACTGACCGAAAGCGGGACGTATGGTCCCGTTAACTACAAATAACCAATGATAAAAACATACTGAAATAATAATAAAAAATAAAGTGTTCAATTTTAAATACACTTTTCAATATCATTTAGATAATAATATCCAATACTCTAATAATAACCAATCTGGATTTCTCGAAGATCCCTCCTAGGAGTCTGTGGTTGTTAGTATTGCTAATGATTTTTTAGCTATTGAAAACAGCCTTTGAAACAGTAGATATTGAAATCTTTCTGAAAAGGTTAGAGAATATAGGCATTCGGAATAAAGTATTGAAACGGTTTAGGTCATATATGTCTAACAAAGTACAGAGAGTACTGTATGAAAATTGTGTGTCTGAGATATTAAGTGTAAGCCAAGGTGTACCACAAGGGACAGCTTTGAGTCCGTTACTGTTTCTGATATATCAATGACATAGTGCTAAAATAACTTTTTCTTTTTTTGCTGATGATACAATGATGTATATAACCAATGAGGGAAGATTTACATCAAATGGTTTCGGAAATGAATAATGAAAAGAACAATTTATTTACGTGACTGTGTGATAATAGCTTGAATGCAGGAAAATCAAAATTTTCTATATTCGCCAAGAAATCACGAATGATAAATGTGCATGTGTATAATATATATATGAAGACCACAAGCAAAGAACATTCTAAGTTACTTTTTCTTACTTTTGAGTAAATTGAAATTTGTCTTTGAAACGTCATATGAAAATTGAGAATTGATATTTATTGAACAATAAATTTTTTTTGAACTGATCAAATAATTTTGAATTCGAAATAAAACTGTTAAATCTCCAATTTTGGTTATAATAATTCAAACATAATGTCATAAAAAACAGTCCAAGTCAGTTGAAACATGGAAATAACACTCTATGTTCATACATAGGTTATTGGGATTTTAAATGTCACAGTATATAAGTAAATATTTATTATTATAAAAGAGTAAGTGAATCTTTAAGATTATTAAATACAAATTTTCATTAGTGTGTGCAACGAATTGTCATTTTAATCAATTGAAAAAAATCAAATGTCCATGTATGGAGAGAGTTTTAAGGATACTGAAATACGAAAAAGTTTTAAAGATACTGAAATACATATTATGAATTATATATTCAAATGTAATATTCTAAAACAGAAAACAATAAAAATCGTTTTCAAACTGCCAAAATTACTGTTACAAGCTATTGTTTCAAATTTGTTATGTGTTTCATCTCGATAAAATCTCTTTAAAACCTGAAGATCATTGTATTTTTCGTTTGATACGTTCAAATTTTCAGAGTAGGCATTTGCTGGAAATGAAGTTGATATTCTTGATCTACCCCTATTGTCTTTGATGATAAACGAGCTCCAAATACCATTGTAGGTGGTTCGCAGATGAATTATTTTGGGATGGCGTGATTCAAACTTGATTTCTGCTATTGGACGAGTTAGGAATCCTGATTTTTTTCTATATCCAAATTAAGAAAGAAACAATCCCCATTTCTTCCACTGTAAATCAATCAGCTGGTTGAACATAGAATGATATTTCCCTGTATATGATTTTTTCCAGCTTTAATAACAGTGACACAGAATGTTCTTTCCCCTTGATGAGTAGACTAGGTTGTAGTACTCGGCCCTAGCTACTAGAGAGCGCGAAAACATCATTTTTGAAAAAAATTTACTTAGAATGTCCTTTGTGCCTATATATATCTTCATATATATATATATATATATATATATATATATATATATATATATATATATATATATATTACGTCATTTATATACTTCACTTTTCATTATTTTTAATTAACTTCTTATTATTAAATATTGTATTATGATGTAGCAATTATGCTAAATGAATACAAAAAAAAAATATTATCTTCTTCAACAATTTTTTAATTACAGTATGTACTTAGAGTTAGTTCAATTTGAGAGTTATTTTGTTGAGGGATGGCGCCATAAAGTATTCAACGATTGAAACGCAGCAATAGCAATAAATACAGTGTGGAACGATACAACATCACGAATGCAGAATACGAAATTCATTTATTTAGGTTAGCTCGTCGTTCAAGTAAAACGGCTGTACAGTTGGATTCTTGAAATTATTACTCCTATTGCATTAGTGTTTTGCTAGACAATCTAATCTGTCTTTGTTTCGATGGCCTTGGTCAACAAAGCGTTGTATTAATCGCTTTCTATGGAAAGTCGAACTGAGCATACGATTGCCAATAGAATTATTTGATGTGTGAGACTCTTATATCGTCTGTTCTTCACAAATGAGTACCGATGATTTTATGATTTTGACAGTTTTGGGAATTACTCAAAATGATGAAATTACTATTTAGGTCACCGGTTTCCAACTCATTTTATGGCCAGCACTGTCATTAATCTAGAATGAAGATTTGAAAACATATTTTTTGTTTAAAAAATGTTTCTCCCTTGTTTAAAAGTACTTTGCAACATATAAAAACTAGCCTACAACTCCACCTTCGACGAGTATTATTTTTTATTCCACAGGAAGTGTTAATTCTTCCGGGATCATTGTAGCCTATGTGTTATTCCAGACTAAAGTTCCTAAAACTTTTGAGCTTCAGAATTGATGGAATATATCCAGCTATAGGCATACAACATGAAACACTTACAAGTTGATATAATGTGGACACACTCAGTGAGCGAAGGAAATGCCATGCAATAATCTTTTTGCATAAAATAATTAACAGTAAAGTGAAATGTATGGTGGATATTTTCAACTGTTCTGTTACTGATATTAAGGCAAGTTTCCTTGATATGTATAATCTCTGCTAGAACAGTCATTTATGTGTATCCGCGTACATAATTCATATTCACACTTGTATGTGTGTAAAAGTGTTAATAAGTGAATGTACAGTATGTATGTGTGTGTTTATCATCATATGTATGTATAAGTTTAGTCAGCATTTAAGTTTTTTTTCCTATAATAATATTGCATTTTATCAGTTGTGATTTCATATGCTGAACTCTTTTTTTTTAAATTGAACTCAAAATTTGAAAGTATAAAATTTAAATTTTTGAACTTTTGTACTACCAATTTTGTTTTTAGTACCTGTCTTCCTTTCTGTTTTGTAATTAGGACCTGTCCTGTAAAACAGTGTCTACAGTCTATATTTGTACCAAATTTAGTTTATAACTGTTATGACCTGATTAATTAAGAAACACACGTCCAGATTTACAAACTCTCACATATATACTAACTTTTTTTAACTTTTTCTATGTTTGTTTTGACAAAATTTGGCAATTATTTTATCTAGTAACGACAGAGTCATCAATTACATTGAAAAATATTTAAATTTGAACGCAAACTCTAGTATATAATAGTAGTTCAATAAAAGAATAATAAACCACAACTATGTTTGTGGTATAATTGTATAATAATATACAATTTATCAATATTAAAATAATCATCTTGTAGCATTGACCGTCAGGGCCTGACGGTAGGACTTAAACCTCATTCTTAGATAAATAAACCATTGGATAGTATTGGTAAGAATTCCATTACCTCAATTCCTTGTCCTTTCAATTGTTTCTAGTCAAATTCAAATCCACTTATCCTGGAGCAACTTCTGCTCAACAGTGAGGTTATCAAATAATCATCAAGAAAGGATGGCCTTAAAAATAAGCCGCAAGGTAATGATTTATTGATGTGTAGTGCCCTAACATAAAAATATTTACTCATCATTTCAGTGTTTATGATCATTTTCCTTAGGTATAATAAAAATTACCATAATGCAAATCCTAACTACTTTTGGAGCTACCGTTCTCATCTCAGGTATACAGGAACATGTTCTTCGGCTTCCACCGGCTGGCAACTAACAACCCCAAATAAATAAAATAAATTGACAATTGTTAGAGGTTATAGAAATCACAATGGGCTGGGAGATCAACTAAAGTATTTTAGTATTATAATTGATAGATATATAGATGGAATTTCCTTATAAGTGGTATCTGGCTTGAGAGCACTGTTGCAAAATTTTATATTTCTTGGACGTGTTCTAGACCCTAAAAAATTTAAAGTAGTTTTTTATGCTCTGCTACGAAAAGATTCATCAAAACTAGAGAGAATCCAAAAATGATACTGAAATTAATGCTTGGTAGGGCTAAACAGTATGCATCGGATGAATTATATAAGTAGGATGATGTTTTATATGGGAGACAACTCTTTTTTCTGAAAAGTGTAACGTATATCGAATAAATAACACTTGGCTAGGTTTCACAAAAATTTTATAAATTATTGCTAGACAATTGTTTAGGGCTGTTATTACGCCTAACATCTTTTCATATTTTTCATCTATACCTGCTATAGACACCTGGTGGGCGAGAAAAGAAGGAGGGTTCAAACTGAGAAATTGAGGACGAAGAAAAATATGATGGCGACAAACTATTGATCATTCATGATCAGCTTTTTTTCGGCGTGAATCAGAAATTGAAATTGTTCTAGAACAGTGTATTCCAACGTGGGGCCCACGCCCCACAGTTGGACAATTTGATTGTACATGGGGGCAATTTGAAAATGCATTCATACGCGTTTAACTCTTTCGCACTTCTTAATTTCAACTTTTTCATCTTTTCATGGGGAATAAGACTTTTAGAATGGCTAAAGTGGGACATGGTACAAAAATGTTGGGAAGCATTGTTCTAGAAGGTCCAGAGTTTTTCCTTTCAATAACAGATGAATGCAACATAAGTTTAATTATGTAAGTCGACAATCTCTTGAATATCTGGGAAATAGGTTCTACCAATCCATGTGCAATGAAAAATCGAAAAACGAAAAGAAAATAAAAAAGGGAGAGATCATTTCAACAGTTTCTTCATGGAGTGAGTGGGATTGGGTCTTTCTGTCTGCGATGCTGTCATTTGGTTGATGTTATGAAGATAGAAGTGCAATTATGCTTCCAATTTTTATTATTTTCGGTTAAAAAATAATACCCACTATCTGGTTTAGAGGGTACGAACTACGAAAATTCAGCTAGTACGGACTAGCTGAATTTTCGTACTATCTGAATTTGTGTGTGAAGTGCATATCACAAGTTTGTACCATTTGGATTCGTTTTGTTGCTGATAATATAGGACCTTTTTGAACTTCCAACATTAAACTGTATATATTGATACAGAAATAGAATGGATTTGGTATCTGTAAAATATCATTTTGTATATCTATGTACAAAGAAATGTTGACGGGTTTAACTAGAAAAATGTGGAATTCAGTACTAAAATGTGTAAGAAATTTTTCAGAAAGAAATTAACATTTTTCCTTGTGAGATTCTTGCCTCAAAAGGCTTTATACTCAATTTTTTAGTTTTTTTTCTCAATACCTTGAACATCTTCATATGTTATATTTGAGTACTCATTTAAACGTAGAAATTTATTTGTGTTTTTAGAATTTTGAATTTTTTTCCAGTTGCTCAAAAAATAAGTTATATCAATTCATGCCCCCTTGGGGGTTTCATGTAGATTTCATTAAATCTTAGCTATTTTTTGCACGAAAAAATATTTTTAATTTAATTATACATATGAAGCTATGATTGGAGAAACAGAAATTCATCTTCTACGGAAGGAGAATTTGATTCGAAATTAAATCTAACCACATTTTATGTCCTATATGAGATTTATAATGTTTCATTATTAACAGTTGACTTCATGGAGGTATTTCGTGGTACATTCATAATTACTGTGTTTACAAGGATATTCTAAAACTTTTATATTTATCAATATGCGAATGAAACCTTGGTACCAGAAATGGGGTCACCCAAAAAATAAACAGAATTATTAGTCATCATAACTTTCATTCAATGCAATTGCTCCAACAGTTGTATCAAGGTATCGTTTGTTGCTACCAGGTTATACTTCGAATTCCATCCCACTATGAGTTATTCAATTTATGCACCAGTAAAATGAATGAGAAAGGAAGCTTAAGTAGGGAAAAGTTATGAAATTTTATTGCTTATAATTCTTTAAATTTTTTCACGTGTGATTCATAAGTATCGTAGAGGGACATCTTATGAGTGTATATTTCATCTTATATAAGTAAATATTTGCATCTTGAAGCACGATGGTATTCAGGATAGTTTGAAGCAATGTTTAAATTTAGGAGAAATTTCGTTAGTGTAGTTTAAGAATTTTAAGTTGACAAATTATAGAGTACAATATTTTCATGGTTAAATTGAGGTCATGAAAATGAAATAAAATTTGACTTGATGGATATTCTACTGAACTAACATATTTTCAAACAAAAAGGTTATTTTCCTTTGGTTCTAAGTGAGGTTGAATATAAACTTAAATTCAAACACTTGAACTTATGATTTACACTTAATTCACTACATAGCATGACGCGTTTTGTCGTTAGAAACGATTTCTTCAGATGCTTACAGAATAATATTCGGTTATCATTATTCTGTAAGCATCTGAAGAAGTCGTTTGTAACGACGAAACGCGCCATGCTATGTACTGAATAAAGTGTAAACCATAAGTTCAAGTGTTTGAATTTAAGTTTTTATTGAACTAGTTGCTGACAAGTATTTCCAGGTATTTAGCTCTATTCAGACTGGTGTACCTAAGTATTCAAACCCGGAGATGAAACACACATATGCTATCGAAGAAGAACCAGATGGTGGTTCCACTCCAACCTTCAAATACCTGTCTTAACTTTCTTTTAACTTTTCCATTATTTTGCATGCAAATGATGCAAAAATAACACGCTTGTTTTCGTTTTGGAATTTCATATTTTCGTTTAATATCCGAATTTAAGTTAACTATGCCGTTCTGATGAGATCAAAATAGGTCGAAACCAGGATCAACTGCTGCTTCTTTATGTGAACATTTATATTTGATTCAATGATCTTTTCCAAGATGAAGCCACGGTTTTACATAAAGAAAAATCGCCCATGGAAAGCACATTTACTGCACAAAACAGAAATATTTTTATGATTCTGCAGGGTTGGAATTAGGAAATTCCGACAATGTGTAACAACAGCTATATATCACAATTATTAATGAATGGAATAAGTAAGTGTAATAATATATCATGTTTCTTACTTTCGATTTCGGTCAAGTTCGGTATTTTTTACCATTAAGATTTCGAGTATAATTTTATTTGTGGACTTCGAAATACATGTATATATTATTCTTTCTCAGAATTTTCTTATCTGTTGATAATTTGAAACGTAATAACAACTTAATTCATATTCTTAACAAATGACAGTAAATGGAAATGAAAATATTAATTTTTTGTCCACTAATCGTTAAAAATTTTAGCTTTCTTAAAACCTTAACTTTCTTAAAAAATTAAAAAAATAATCGAATAAATTTCCAAATAAATATGTAACCTTCAAAGGGCCTACAAGCTAACATGGGCGTACTATAACGAAAAGTGCATTTCGAGAGGCGGCAAATTGAGGCATTATAACACTACGTTTCTCCAGAAGCAATCTACGCATCTGAAACAATGATTATTGACGGTCATTCAAGAATAAGAAAGAAAGAGAAATAGAAAAACAAGGACGGAAAATTCACAGGACGATTTACGGGCCAATTAATAGAAACGGCATTTGGATGAAAAGACCTCAGAATGAACTTTATCAAAACACAATACGATAACTGAATCGGAAAACGACGAGCAAAGTTCCATGCATATGTTTACAGAATAAAACAGTCCAGAATACCGAAGAAACTACTCGATATAATTCTGAAGAGTAAACGCGGAACCGAATGGCTACTAAAGGTCCAAAAAGATCTACAACAGATCAATATGAAAAATCTCGAAGATCGCACTCGAGTGTCGCTATAAAATCGCACATGTGAAGTTTGAGCAACAATCAAATCGCCAGCCTGGAATAAAATGGACAGATGAACGGAAGAAAGAGCCACGACCACCTTTACTAAATATATTATATGAATATATACTAATAATAGTAAAGGTGGTCGTGAAAGAGCATTCAGAGAGGATGAGGCGTTTTTGTGAGGCGAAAAGGATGACGCAAAAGTCCTAAGAATTGCGAATTCAAGTTCAATCGCTCTTCTCATGGGGAACAATTGTAATAATATATATATATATATATATATATATATATATATATATATATATATATATATATATATATATATATATATATATATATTAAATTATATATATATATATATATACATCCTTGTATTTATTTTGCGTCCTTCCAAAAACGGGTGTATTATGCGTCCCCGAGAAATACCCCGAATTATATTATTATGATTGTGTATACTGGTTCTTTTAGACATGACGAATCTGAATTGGCGTTTTTATCTCCAATTTTCCAATTTTTTTTTCGTGTATACTTTTTTTCCATTTAGAGTTGTATTTTGCGTCATTACACTTTCGTAATTAAGTTGCGCCCTATGTATATAAAAACCATCTGTAGCTTGATTATGCTTCCGAAAATATATATTTTTCAATATCTGTATGTATTGTACGTCATGGTTGTTGCCAAATCTATTTAAATTCGTTAATATGTAGTAAGCAGTGTAATTTGCGATATTAGTATAATATATTGGTGGAATTTGCTTTTAGATATCAGTTTATGTAAATTTTTTCAATGATTTCACAAACAAAATTTGAATTAAATCAAAACCTTAATAATATAAATAACTTGAATGATGTTTCATCTTCTTTCGTAAACAGAATCATTATAATTAACTCCACTAGCAAATTGAATATTTTTATACATGAAGTGAATACATGTTCACTTTAAAGAATTCGAGTGCTACTTGAAATCAGTATTCCATATTGAGTCGAGGGCTCAAAGTCCCTCAGAATGAGGCTTCGGTCTTTCCAAGAGATGAGCCTAGTACCTATGAGGAACTAATGAAATGTCAAATCAAATCAAATACGTTTATTTAGTTCTTTGGTTTGGGATACATTGTTTAGTAAATATATATTCAAAGGGCGGGAGGCTATAAGGTTTTGCAACCTTCTTCAACCCGTGATGAAATGTGCGGAATGACAAAAAACAGATGTAACCAAAAAACCACTTCGAATGTGTGAAATATTTATGCAAATGAACAAATATCTTATGAAAAATATTATGAAAATATATTTTGAAAAAAAAATGGGTGGTGTTTCAATAAAATTGTAATTATACACAACAATTTGTGTGTAGTTTTCAAATATACAAAAATCTTAAGCGGTGGTCACAGTTATCGGAAATACTTGTGTGAGAAAATGAAGTGAATCAAATCAAAATTCGACAAAACACAAAGCTAAGGGGCAATTTCATTTCCATTTCTCTATATTCTTATCTATATTTCTGTCGTATATCGTTTTTAAACAGTAACTATTACACTCGAAGTACAAAATGTCCCAAGCGGCGTTAAATTGGGCGTTAAACGCCCAACGAAATCACAGAGTTGAAAAAATTAAATTACGGTTAAACAATATTGAACTTCTGTTAGTTACATTTGAAAATATCCACTAAAGGATTGTGAATGTTGATTGTGACATATCGAATGAGGAGACATTGAGCGAGTGCATTATTTAAATTCACATAGAAGCACTCAATCCATGCAGTAAAACAGATGTGATTCATCTAAAAAATCAGAATAATCAAAAAATTAATATAAGGTTGCCTAAAAGACACTAAGTCACATTCGAGAGTTGATACGGCAATTGCCTTGATTTCTATCATTCCTTCAGGAGTAATGAACAGATTTCTGATACACATAAAATGCATTATGTAGGTACTTGAAATCTTTATTGAAAGGTGAAGTTTTTCCGATATTAAGAAGCTTTCGAGAAAAATTACCGCTTGATCTTTGAAAAATCCCTTTCATAATAAAAGAATCAGTACACATTAACGTGATAATGCTTTCGGAGTTGCCGAAATTGTCGAAGAACCTGGAAGGGAATTTAGAAAATTTAAAGGTATAATACTCATTCTCGTGCTTTAAAATCGTTGGGCGAACACGTAGATTCATGGGATACGTTGCTTATTCATACATCCAAGTGAAATAGATTGAATTACGCATACTTCGTGGTAAAGGTCAGTACACTGCCTTATCGTTGTTATTAAGATCCCACAAAACTAATAACAAGTTAAACATTATCATAAAGATAAAATCAAAGAGGAATCCAAATTCCGAACTATTTCAGATGTGATATAGGTAATAGTCCATTGAAATGTTACAATTTTTAGGCCGAACCTTGCATTTATCAGAGGACGCAATTTTATTGTTGGGACATGTGGAGAGGGTTGCTAGAAGCTTATCTCTGAGTTTGTGGGGTTGCAACCCTTGTCCCGCGGCCGCCATATTGGAAAAGGGGTGTAAACGCCTTTTTATCCATATCTCTTAAACTATACATCTCACCAAAAATTTGTGAAGACATAATTTGTATCAAATCGCTTTGTCTACAATTTTGTCTATCTAAATTTTTCCGATAATATTGAAAATAAAAAAGTTATCAACAAAAATATGTGAAATTTTTTCCACAAATTTCCTTTTTTGTGTTATAACTTTTTTTTTCAATTTTATCGGAAAATTACCTCAAACCAATATTGTAGGCAATTCGATAACAAACAATTTGACCTATAATTTTTTTTATTCACATGCATTTGCGAGGGTTTTGGATCGCTCCAAAGCCGACTACTCGCCACAATCTGGTCACAATGGAACGTCAGATTTACTTATACATTATTCTTTTATTTTAGATATCGTTCTTAATATTATTTGCAACATTATTATATTATTATTTAATTCTAACTGACCTTTTTTCTTACCAAAATACTTAAAATATTATTCTTTTTTACAATAATTTCTAATGCGACTGTACATTTACAAGAACTAGAAGCAGGTAGAAAAGGTCCAAGTTACCGTTTGGGGACAAGTTAACATTTGCCTGCTATTTTTTATTATTTGCGTTTCAAGGTTCAGCTGTTTTCTCCTCTATTTATATATATTTCTTTTTTCAGTTGTGCTACGTTTCTCGCCACGTGTAGACGTATTAAAAATTGTGAACACTATTTTCAATTAAGCAGATATAATTCAGAGTTTTGCGTGCAGAATTTTTCATTTAGTGATAAGCTTGTGGCTTTCTTTGATAAAACAATCATGAGTGATTGTTTTATTTGTAAAAAGCCTCTCGGGGATGACAAAATAAGAACTGTGAAAGCTAGAGGAGTAAAAACGTTGCTTGATCGAGCAAAAGCCAAAAACGATGTAGAAAATGAACAATTTTTATAAACTGTTTCGGAAATAACTGTGCATACGTAAAAATCATCTTCAGTTTCAGAAATTGTAGAGACAGATTTTGATTTTTCGCTTAATTGCTTCATTTGTGCAGAAACATTTGCAGATCAGAGTCATTTGCGTCAAAGCCGGCAGAGGACAATCTGTCAGGTACGAAATGAAGGTACAAAAAAAAACATTCTGGACCTTGTTCTCAGACGATCTGACGACGAGGCAAAGGCGTATGCACAGTTACTTCCGAAACAGTTTGTAAAAATTATTCATTCTCTACATCGTTTTTGGCTTTTGCTCGATCAAGCAACGTTTTTACTCCTCTAGCTTACACAGTTCTTATTTTGTCATCCCCGAGTGGCTTTTTACAAATAAAACAATCACTCATGATGAACTATTAAAGAAAGCCACAAGCTTATCACTAAATGAAAAATTCTGCACGCAAAACTCTGAATTATATCTACTTAATTGAAAATAGTGTTCACAATTTTTAATACGTCTACACGTGGCGAGATACGTAGCACAACTGAAAAAAGAAATAGAGGAGAAAACAGCTAAACCTTGAAAGGCAAATAATAAAAAAATAGCAGGCAAATGTTAACTTGTCCCCAAACGGTAACTTGGACCTTTTCTACCTGCTTCTAGTTCTTGTAAATGTACAGTCGCATTAGAAATTATTGTAAAAAAGAATAATATTCTAAGTATTATGTAAGAAAAAAGGTCAGTTAGAATTAAATAATAATATAATAATGTTGCAAATAATATTAAGAACGATATCTAAAATAAAAGAACAATGTATAAGTAAATCTGACGTTCCATTGTGACCAGATTGTTGCGAGTAGTCGGCTTTGGAGCGCTCCAAAACCCTCGCAAATGCATGTAAATAAAAAAAATTATAGGTCAAATTGTTTGTTATCGAATTGCCTACAATATTGGTTTGAGGTAATTTTCCGATAAAATTGAAAAAAAAAGTTATAACACAAAAAGAAATTTTTGGAAAAAATTTCACATATTTTTGTTAATAACTTTTTTATTTTAAATATTATCGGAAAAAGTTAGATAGCCAAAATTGTAGACAAAGCGATTTGCTACAAATTATGTCTTCACAAATTTTTGGTGAGATGTATAGTTTAAGAGATATGGATAAAAAGGCGTTTACACCCCTTTTCCAATATGGCGGCCGCGGGACAAGGGTTGCAACTCCACAAACTCAGAGTTAAGCTTCTAGCAACCCCCCCACATGTCCCGACAATAAAATTGCGTCCTCTGATAAATGCAAGGTTCAATGTAACATTTCAATGGACTATAAGCAGAAATTGTTCACTAAATTATTTCGACTAAGACAGTAAAAGTTCAAACAATTGGTTCAGTTGATGTGATTATATAGGATATCGAATTTCATCAATATTGTTCTAAAATGAGAATCTGTAACAAAATATTTCCCGTGTATCATTCATAAATTCATGGCAATGGTTCTTTCCGCAATTTCAATGTATATGCTTCTGAAATACAGAAACATAAGCTCGATATCCTTATTGTTTTTCTATTTCGAAATCTTGAATGGGTTAATTCGACACATTCTTTACTATACTTTAACTAGGTACTTCACCTACTGCTTTAACTTCATGATATTCGTGGAGAATAAAAAAATAACACCCATAGAGTAATACACAAGGACTTAATCACAAATATTTATATTGATATCTATGAGACATATAATTACTACTTAAAGTTAATGATAATTCAAATAAAAGTAAGTGTCCAAGCTTTTGCCTTCGTTATGGTCATTCAGTAAGTTTCCTTCTAATGACAGATCAATATCATCCAAAACTTTTCCCTTAAAATGGCCAACATTTCCTCCCTCCATCAGCAAGAGAAGTTTGAAAATCTAAGCTGTTTGGCAGATGTCGTCCGGCCAGCTGAAATATATGAAAAGAATGACAGTATGAGACAACGTAAAACATACGAAGAATCGCCAGCACAAAAAAAATTGCACGTGAAGATAATCATTTTCCTGGTGTATTGTGTAAATGTTCATTAAAAAACTTCACAAGAATAACCTCTATAAAAATGAGCGAAACATTAGAAATTATATAAACAATTTATAGTTGCTCAAAAAAAAAACATTGAAAGTTTGATAATCAGTTAAGGTACAAATCTGAAAAACTTCTCGTTTCCTCAAAAAGTATCAAAATACACTGCTATTGGAAAAATTTGAAAGCTTCCGTTGTTTCATTAGTATTGTTATGTTCGATGCGATAAAATGTGAATCAAACTGAAAATTATCAAAATTCGAGGTTAATATGCCGAAAAATTTTGAAAAGTTTTTTCAACAACACAAATAAGCAGTTGATTTGAAAAATCAGGATATTGTCTCTAAAGTATCTGATCTAGAGAAACATCAAAAATGTTGAACCTAAAGATGTGAGTAAGCGCTAATTTTTATCAATTATAATCTTAGTATTTTAAATAATTTTAGTATTAATTAATAGTAATTACATTTTACATCAATTTTCTTTTATGTTCCTTAAAAAATAAATTAAATAGCTGTACTTACCTTCGTTCTTCAAATCTGAAACTGAATAAATCATCACTTCGCATTAAATTCGTTTATTTTTTGCGCTTAATTCGCGCTCAATTCCCAGAGATTAATTTCAACCAAATTCAATGTTGCCATATTGTATGGGACGCAAAATGAATACACTTGTTGAATAGACATGTATAGAAGTATACATTTCGAGGAGGGCTTTTGCGGCAGATGCTCCAACTAAACGTATACTCTAATTTACATCAGTGTATTTATTTTACTTCCGAAGATTTGAATGAATAATATCGATATCTTTAAAGGCAAAATCAAAGCTTACTCAATATTTTAACAGATGGTGGTAGACGCAAAGAGCTATGCAAGGATATATAGTAATCACAGTAAAATATAAATATATATATATATATATATATATATATATATATATATATATATATATATATATATAAAAATCTTTCAAATACGACTAAGTATTATCTTGAGTAGGTTATAGTAATAGAAGCCTTTTTCAGTTACAATTTGTGGTGAAACGAAAAATAAATATAAATATTTGTTAAACTTGAACAGCCAGCTCTGCTAACACTTGATAAATAACTAAATATATTTAAGTGCTTGTGCCTGTGTGTACTTAGGTGTTAATTATATGGCTTTTAAATTTTATCCATTTTCAGACTGAAATCATATTCGTATAAATCAAAAACTCCTACAAATTTGATATGAAGGGGATAAAATATCGCTATCAGACCTCAACACTTCACAATAATCAGGTTAATATAGTTCACAAAATTTTTAATTATAGTATTCAAAGGTATTTAATGGGTCTTACAAAATTTATCGACCTTGTAAAAACTGAGAAATTGATGAAGCTTACTTGTTACTAATTAGTTAACTTTTTACCGCATACAACAATTACTTACACAGATCTTAAAAATTCACAAACGTAGAGATTGCTATTTTAGACTTCTAGAAAGTTCATAAATAGATCCGGACACGCGTTCAGGCTCCTTAAATATGATGAGTAAAATAGAAGTGTTAATAATATATGCTATTTCAAACTGAAGTGGCAAAAGAATCGTTCGATGTTTCGCACTTCAATTCGAAATAGGTTATTAACATAATGTTAACTATCATTTTATTTGAATTATAATGTTCAGACGCAAATAATTTGATCGTTTCAACAATTTCGATGTTGTAACAATTTTGTAAGAATTTAATATTATTGTTGCTATATAATAAGTTCTTTATTCTCAACAGGTATAATACCCAATTACGGAAAATAATAACATAAATAAAATATAATAATAAATCATATATAAATAATAAAAATATAATAAATATTATTTTTATAAATAATAAAATATAATAATAAATAATAATGTTGAATAATAACTAAATAACTAAAATGAAAGAGATAAAGCAAAGAGCTCAATCTAATCTAAAAAAACTAAAATAGGGGATTGTATTAGCCAGTTGGTCCTTGGAGTCTCTAGGTGGAATAATTGTAGCACGAGAATTTTGCCTAGGAACACGAAATTTCAAACAGAACAAGAAAGGAGGACAATCAATACTATTGTGCAGTAATTTGTACAAAAATTTGAGTGATAAAGTTTCTCTACTGCTCTGCAATGAGATTAAACTAAATCGAGTCAATAATTCGTTGTGATTGACTCTTCTCTGTTGATAAACTTTATCTTCCCTCCAAAATAAGAATTTCAAGAACCTTCTCTGAATGGCCTTAAGATGGCGTTGATGGCAATTGTAAATAGGATGCCAGATCATGATGCCATACTCCAACTTGCTCGGATTAGGGTATTAAATATTCCTATGGATGTTGAGGAATTATTCGACTATTTGCCATTCCGTATAACGAATCCATATATTTTCGAGGCAGATGAAATAAGTTGGGTGATGTGTGGAATGAAGGAAAGCTTCTGATCGAAGACTACACCAAGATCTCTCACCTTATCAGCACGAGAGAGGACCTGACCACCGACGGTATAATCACACTCAATTCGATCTCTTTTCCTTGTGAAAGAGACAACATTACACTTTGACAGGTTTAAACTCAAATAATTGTCCTCACACCAACTTCCAACATGATCCAGCGCGAGCTGAAGTTGAGAACAGTTGTCCTGTGATATAATTTCATGATATAATTTCAAATCGTCTCCGAATATCAAATGTGGAGCGTGAATATTCTCCATCAGATCATTTACGAACAGAATAAATAACAGCGATTAGACCCTTGAGGTATTCCAGAGGTAGGTATGAACTCAGACGACTGTATAACTTCCAGCTGTACGAATTGACGTCGGTCAATCAGGTAAGAATGAAACAGGTTGGTGAGGCTATAAGTGAATCCAAATTTGTTGAGTAATTTCTGTACAAGGAGCTCATGAGCAACTTTATCAAAAGCTTTCTGAAAATCTGTGTAAATCACATCAACTTGACTGGTGGTGTCGAGTACTTCAGAAACATACTGAGAAAACAGGATTAGATTACTTGAACAAGATCTCATTGTCATGAATCCATGTTGCCCAATCTTGATGCTGTTTCTGACGGCTGGACATATAGAATTATAGACTACGATTTCCATATTTTAGGAAAGAGTGGCTTGGCTTATAATGAGATTAAATATACTATATGATATCATTGTATTATTATTATTACAAGATGTACGAGGTGTCGATTTTAATGAGGAGTAGTATTAGGCTGCATACTTTAGAGCCATATTCAGAAGCTACAATAATTTTTGTGACGAAGTTGAGGTTAAATGAGATACAAGAAGACAAATTAATTATCAGAATAAGGCATCAACAGAACCCTTGGCAAGTATAGAAGATATTTCAAGTAGGAAGACAAATTTTGAATAAGCTTGTAAACAGTTTATATCCAAATGAAACAAAAAATTTTGTATCATTAAACACCCACAAAAACTTGGAATCATTATAAGTATATTCAGCAATTTTGGAAATGTTTAACAAGCAAGCTATTGACGATTCCTGATGAATGTAACTATGGGATTTTTTAAAAAGCTTCAACACAAATGTTATTAGATATATTAATAAATAATAATAAAGTGTAAAGGTATCACTTCCGGAAGTTTGTTTTATTAGTACTTTGCGCAGTAGGTTCTATAACCAACGATAGAAGTTCCATCGAGGTCAAGGTAGTTAATAACATTTTATCACGAAAGAAACTAAAAACGCATACTTTAATCTTTCAAATTATTGTTGTTTCAAATTACTGTACTGAATAGATTCATTTTGCAATGAATTCAACCTTCAAACTGCCTTAATATTTGTCGAAATTCATTCGATATTCGATGAAAGTGCTAATAATATAATTTAGAAAGTGTCAAAGTTGCATTGAAAGCGAAATTTACGACACTAACTTGATTCTATCTTATATTCTTCATGTGTATCTCTATTATTAAAGTATCTTTATTGTTATTAACATGATTCTATCAAAATTCAAGTTTTTCGGTGATTGTAATATTGAAATACGAAATTTTAAGTCAAGAGACTTCTACTATTATTATTCATGAAGATAATACTGGGTATCTTATCATTGAATACAATGTTAGAGTGTGTAAAATATAAACTTCCAATGTATTGAGTTCAAATATTATCCATATTTCAACTCATATGTGAATACGTTTTTATGTGAAATTTGTTATCTTTCAGAAACGATGATTTAAGTATATGTTCTATAATTTTGTTATGTCAACAGATCAAAAATATTCAGAGTACTGATTTAAGCGGATTTGTTTTATGACAAATTGCGTATATTTCAGTGACGATAGTTTCAAGTTTATATACCTTGTTAACGTTCCTTTAAGTAACGGGTTTCTGTCGATATATCCTCCTATCATATTTGAGGTAATCCAAAAAACGGAATTGCACAATTAGGTCACGAAAACAATTGGTAACAAGCACATAACACTTTATCCACATATCACACACAACAACAACAATACGATCGAACTCTCACTGTTAAGAAGTAAATCACTACACATCGACGGGATTCGAACCCCCCACGTGTGTCGACTGTCAACGACGCTTGTTCGCGGGTGCGTTTTTGGCGAGACCTGGTGAACGAACACACACTGCTCGGGTATATTCCTCTGCCCTTGATAGGCGGTGAACTGGCTGTGAAAATGTAACCGGACGGCAAGTCGGACTTGTTCACCTAGTTTACGATTTCTTCGTCGAGGGGCCCCCCGTCGCACCAAGTGACTGCCATTTGCCACCGCCGATGATGGTGTCGGTCGAGCGGACTGACGTCCGGAGGTGGGATCGCCAGAGGATTGTTTTGATAAAGTCGTGTACACTAGAGCAGCACGATTACCTTATCCAATAAAAATTAAATCCAATAAAATATCTCCAATCATAAACATAAGTACGTACGTACAAATATGCAGCAGGTACCACATAAATATATAATTAATATATATATATATATATATATATATATATATATATATATATATATTTATCTCTGTATTTATTTTACGTCCATCAACACGCAAAAACGTATTTATTTTGCGTCCGGTGGTAAAATGCGTCCGTATACGGACGCAAAATACAAATGTGCTTAAATCTTGCGTTCTAATGTATTTTATGGCGATTACTATATATCCTTGAATAGCTCTTTGCGCCTACTACCATCTGTTAAAATATTGAGTAAGCTTTGATTTTGCCTTCAAAGATATCGATGTTATTACTTCAAATCTTCGGAAGTAAAATAAATACACTGATGTAAATTAGAGTATACGTTTAGTTTGAGCATCTGCCGCAAAAGCCCTCCTCGAAATGTATACTTCTATACATGTCTATTCAACGAGTGTATTCATTTTGCGTCCTATACAATATGGCAACATTGAATTTGGTTGAAATTAATCTCTGGGAACTGAACGCGAATTAAGCGTAAAATATTAACGAATTTAATGCGGAGTGATGATTTGTTCAGTTTCAGTTTTGAAGAACGAAGGTAAGTACAGCTATTTAAATTATTTTCTAAGGAACATAAAAGCAAATTGATGTAAAATGTAATTACTATTAATTATTACTATAATATAATAATTGTGAAATTAGCGTTTACTCACATCTTTAGGTTCAACAGTTTTCATGTTATTCTAGAACAGATACTTCAAAAACAATATCCTGATTTTTCAAATCAACTACTTATTTGTGTTGTTGAAAATATTTCTCAAAATTTTTTGGCATATAAACCTCGAATTTTAATAATTTTTAGTTTGATTCACATTTCATCTCATTCAACATAACAATACTAATGAAACAACGGAAGCTTTAAAATTTTTCCAATAGCAGTGTATTTTGAACATTTACACAATTCACCCGGAAAATGATTTTCTTCGCGTGCAATTTTTTATTCGTGCTGGCGATTCTAAGAATGTTTTACGTTGTCTCATACTATCATTTTTTTCATATATTTCAGCTTGCCAGATGACATCTGCCAAACAGCTAAGATTTTCAAACTTCTCTTGCTGATGGAGGGAGGAAATGTTGGCCATTTTAGGGGAAAATTTTTGAATGATATTGATTTGTCATTAGAAAGAAACCTCAAGAATGATCATAACGAAGGCAAAAACTTGGACACTAACTTTTATTTGAATTATCGTTCATTTTAAGTAGCAATTATATGTAGTCTCATAGATATAAAAATAAATATTTGAGAATAAGTCCTTGTGAGTATTACCTACTCTATGTGTGTTATTTTTTTATTCTCTACGAATATCATGAAGTTAAAGTAGTAGGTGAAGTAGTTGAAGTATAGTTAATAATGTGTCGAATTAACACCTTCAAGATTTTGAAATCGAAAAACAATGAGGATATCGAGCTTATGCTTCTGTATTTTAGAAACATACACATGAAATTGCGAAAAGAACCATTGCCATGAATTTATGAATGATACACGGGCAATCTTTTGTTACAGATTCTCATTTTAGATTAGAACAATATTGATGAAATTCGATATCCTCTATAATCACATCAACTGAACCAATAGTTTGAACTTTTACTGTCTTCGTCGAAATAATTTAGTGAACAATTTCTGCTTATATCACATCTGAAATAGTTCGGAATTTGGATTCCTCTTTTGATTCTATCTTTATGATTATCTTCAATTTGCTATTAGTTTTATGAGATCAATAACAACGATAAGGTGTATAGTCCATTGAAATGTTACAATTTTTAGGCCGAACCTTGCATTTATCAGAGGACGCAATTTTATTGTTGGGACATGTGGGGGGGAGTTGCTAGAAGCTTAACTCTGAGTTTGTGGGGTTGCAACCCTTGTCCCGCGGCCGCCATATTGGAAAAAGGGGTGTAAACGCCTTTTATCCATATCTCTCAAACTATACATCTCACCAAAAATTTGTGGAGACATAATTTGTAGCAAATCGCTTTTTCTACAATTTTGCTTATTAAAAAAGTTATTAACAAAAATATGTGAAATTTTTTCCAAAAATTTCCTTTTTTGTGTTATAACTTTTTTTTTCAATTTTATCGGAAAATTACCTCAAACCAATATTGTAGGTAATTCGATAACAAACAATTTGACCTATAATTTTTTTTATTTACATGCATTTGCGAGGGTTTTGGAGCGCTCCAAAGCCGACTACTCGCAACAATCTGGTCACAATGGAACGTCAGATTTACTTATATATTATTCTTTTATTTTAGATAACGTTCTTAATATTATTTGCAACATTATTATATTATTATTCAATTCTAACTGACCTTTTTTCTTACCATAATACTTACAATATTATACTTTTTTACAATAATTTCTAATGCGACTGTACATTTACAAGAACTAGAAGCAGGTAGAAAAGGTCCAAGTTACCGTTTGGGGACAAGTTAACATCTGCCTGCTATTTTTTTATTATTTGCCTTTCAAGGTTTAGCTGTTTTCTCCTCCTCTATTTCTATTTTCAGTTGAGCTACGTATCTCGCCACGTGTAGACGTATTAAAAATTGTGAACACTATTTTCAATTAAGTAGATATAATTCAGAGTTTTGCGTGCAGAATTTTTCATTTCGGAAAGCAAAAAAAAGCATTCTGGACCTTGTTCTCAGACGATCTGAGAATTGTTGATCGTATAGCCAATGTACCCAGCTTAGTAGATGTTGGAGCCAAATATCACAAGGATTGTAGCAAGCAATTGTACTCCAAACAATGGTGGCGTGAAAAGCAATGCGATGACCGTAAATGCGATGCCGGCTTTGACGCAAATGACTCTGATCTGCATATGTTTCTTCACAAATGAAGCAATTAAGCGGAAAATCAAAATCTGTCTCTACAATTTCTGAAACTGAAGATGATAAACTGCTACTGCTCAGACGACGAACGACATTATCCGTTCGACTATCATTGTAATAATGGTAACATTGCGTATGCACAGTTACTTCCGAAACAGTTTGTGAAAATTGTTCATTTTCTACATCGTTTTTGGCTTTTGCTCGATCAAGCAACGTTTTTACTCCTCTAGCTTTCACAGTTCTTATTTTGTCATCCCCGAGAGGCTTTTTACAAATAAAACAATCACTCATGATGAACTATTAAAGAAAGCCAGAAGCTTATCACTAAATGAAAAATTCTGCACGCAAAACTCTGAATTATATCTACTTAATTGAAAATAGTGTTCACAATTTTTAATACGTCTACACGTGGCGAGATACGTAGCACAACTGAAAATAGAAATAGAGGAGGATAAAACAGCTAAACCTTGAAAGGCAAATAATAAAAAAATAGCAGGCAGATGTTAACTTGTCCCCAAACGGTAACTCGGACCTTTTCTACCTGCTTCTCGTTCTTGTAAATGTACAGTCGCATTAGAAATTATTGTAAAAAAGAATAATATTGTAAGTATTATGGTAAGAAAAAAGGTCAGTTAGAATTAAATAATAATATAATAATGTTGCAAATAATATTAAGAACGTTATCTAAAATAAAAGAATAATATATAAGTAAATCTGACGTTCCATTGTGACCAGATTGTTGCGAGTAGTCGGCTTTGGAGCGCTCCAAAACCCTCGCAAATGCATGTAAATAAAAAAAATTATAGGTCAAATTGTTTGTTATCAAATTACCTACAATATTGGTTTGAGGTAATTTTCCGATAAAATTGAAAAAAAAAGTTATAACACAAAAAAGGAAATTTTTGGAAAAAATTTCACATATTTTTATCGGAAAAAGTTAGATAAACAAAATTGTAGAAAAAGCGATTTGCTACAAATTATGTTTCCACAAATTTTTGCCGCAGGACAAGGGTTGCAACCCCACAAACTCAGAGTTAAGCTTCTAGCAACCCCCCCACATGTCCCAACAATAAAATTGCGTCCTCTGATAAATGCAAGGTTCAATGTAACATTTCAATGGACTAGTACTGACTTTTACCACGAAGTATGCGTAATTCAATCTATTTTACTTGGATGTATGAATAAGCAACGTATCCCATGAATCTACGTGTTCGCCGAACGATTCTAAATTCCCTTCCAGGTTCTTTGACAATTTCCGGCAACTCCGAAAGCATTTTCACGTTATTGTGTACTGATTCTTTTATTATGAAAGCGATTTTTTAAAGTTCAAGCGGTAATTATCCTCGAAAGCTTCTTACTATCGAAAAATTCACCTTTCAATAAAGATTTCAAGTAGGTACCTACGTAATGCATTATATGTGTATCAGAAATCTGTTCATTACTATCCACCTGAAGGAATGATAGAAATCAAGGCAATTGCCGTATCAACTCTCGAATGTGACTTAGGTACTCTCTTTTAGGCAACCTTATATTTATTTTTTGATTATTCCGATTTTTCAGATGAATCACATCTGCTTTACTGAATGGATTGAGTGCTTCTATGTGAATTTAAATAATGCACTCGCTCAATGTCTCGTCATTCGATATTTCACAATCAACATTCACAATCCGTTAATGGATGTTTTCAAATGTATCTAACAGAAGTCCAATATTGTTTAACCGTAATTTAATTTTTTCAACTTTGTGATTTCGTTGGGCGTTTGGATATTTAACGCATATTGTTAGTTTTATTTTGAAAACCCTGCATTTTCATTGAATTTAACGCCGCTTGGGACATTTTGTACTTCAAGTGTAATAGTTAGTGTTAAAAAACCATATACGACAGAATCTCAAAGAAAATAGAGAAATGGGAATGAAATTGAATTGAAATTAGCTTTGTGTTGTGTCGAATTTTGCTGTGATTTGCTTCATTTTCTCACACAAGTATTTCCGATAACTGTGACCACCTCTTAAGATACTTGTATATTTGAAAACTACACACAAATTGTCGTGTATAATTACGATTTTATTCGAAAACCACTCATTTTTTTTCATAATATATTTTCTTAATATTTTTCATAACATCTTTGTTCATTTGCATAAATATTTCACACATTCGAAGTGGTTTTTCGGTTACATCTGTTTTTTGTCACTCCGCACATTTCATTAGTTCCCCATCAGGTACTAGGTTCATCTCTTGGAAAGACCGAAGCCTCATTAGGCTTCGAGCCATCGACTCAATACTGATTTCAAGTAAAACTCGAGTTCTTTAAAGTGAACATGTATTCACTTCATGTATAAAAATATTCAATTTGCTGGTGGAGTTAATTGAAATGATTCCGTTTACGAAAGAAGATGAAACATCATTCACCAAGTTATTTATATTATTAAGGTTTTGATTTGATTCAAATTTTGTTTGTGAAATCATTGAAAAAAAATTACATAAACTGATATCTAAAAGCAAATTCCACCAATATATTATACTAATATCGCAAATTACACTCCTTACTACATATTAATGATTTTAAATAGACTTGGCAACAACCATGACGTACAATACATACAGATATTGAAAAATATATATTTTCGGAAGCAAAATCACTCTACAGATGGTTTTTAAATACATTGGGCGCAACTTACTTACAAACGTGTAATGACGCAAAATACAACTCTAAATGGAAAAAAAGTATACACGAAAAAAAAATCGGAAAATTGGAGATAAAAACGCCAATTCGGATTCCTCATGCCTTATATATATATATATATATATATATATACATTTTTTTCAATGTTTTTAGCAATTATTAGTAAATTAAAAAAATTAAAACAAAAATTGACAAAATTGTGATATACAACGAAACGTCAACGAAAATAAAGTTTTCAACATTAAAATAAGCCTGTTATTGCTAAAAACATTGAAAATAAAGTATCTTAAACAGGCAATGAATCATTTCATGCAATCATTAGTTTCATCTTGGTTCAATTTTGTATCTTATCTAGGTACTATTTTTGTATTATTATCTAATGTTTGTTCATTGTATTTGTGGAGGAGTGGAAGAATGATTCGTCAAACTCCTACCATTTGTAAGAAATTTCTTTTCTCTACAATAAAGATATTCTATTCTATTCTATATATATATATATATATATATATATATATATATATATATATATATATATATATATATATATATATATATATATATATATATATATATATATATATATATATATATATATATGATTTATTGCCTGTTTAAGATAGTTCATTTTTAATGTTTTTAGCAATAACAGGCTTATTTTAATGTGAAAAACTTTATTTTCGTTGTATATCACAATTTTCTCAAAACTGATGAATAATTGAATTTTATGAATTACTATAGATATCAAAATGTCAAAGTTATTTTTTAAAAAATCGAATTAGTTTTTTTGTATTTTTACATATTGATTTTTAGTATCAGAGGAATATTTCTGGCTTAGCATTCGCTTCGGAAGTTTTAGTCTTCTTCAGAATTTTTATTTCAGAAGTTTTAGTCTTATAAGAATCACCTGGCTTACCATGAGTTTTTCAGATGTTTCCTCATGGTGAAGTAGACTAAAACTTTGATACTAAAAATCAATATGTAAAAATACAGAAAAAATAATTTGATTTTTTTAAAAAATAAGTTTGACATTTTTATATTTATAGTAATTCATAAAATTCAATTATTAATTACTTTTGACAAAGTTGTGATATACAACAAAACGTCAACGAAAATAAAGTTTTTCACATTGAAGCCTGTTATTGCTAAAAACATTGAAATATATATATATATATATATATATATATATATATATATATATATATATATATATATATATATATTATATTTTTTTTTCAATGTTTTTAGCAATAACAGGCTTATTTTAATGGTAAAAACTTTATTTTCGTTGACGTTTTGTTGTATATCATAACTTTGTCAAAACTAATTAGTTTATTAAAAAAATTAAAACTAATAATTAAAAATTATTTGTTTTGACAAACTTGTGATATACAACGAAACGTCAACGAAAATAAAGTTTTCAACATTAAAATAAGCCTGTTATTGCTAAAAATATTGAAAAAAAAAATCTTAAATAGGCAATAAATCAATTTAAATATATATATAAATATATATATATATATATATATATATATATATATATATATATATATATATATATATATATATATATATATATATATATATAAAGTAAAATATCTGGGTTGAAAATCTCGAACGGTTTGATTTTGACGTCAATCATTTATGCTAATTTTTTAAATCGTTTAATTTAAGTTTAATTGGAAGGATACGATTAGAAAAACAACGGGGGTCCATTGCATAAAAATCTGTGCGATATTTTAGAGAAAAATTTGAATTTATTACCTGTGTTATGAATTAAAATTTATTTGGAATATTTTTCCGCTGCGATCAGATCTGACGTTTAGAATAAATTTCCGTATTTGACTTAATTCAGCATTTGTTTTCAATTTGAATATTCATTTGAAATTCAAATTCACACTTTTGTAGACCATTTCGAAAGATAATCGGAATGAGACGTATATAAATGATTTGTATTGAGGAGATTGAAGATATTGAGTCACTCAGGTCAATAAATAATGATAACCTTAAAATTGTCTGCATTTTTGGGTTTCGTGCTAATCGGTTTCGATACGGGGGCACAGCGAAAAGTTTAGAGTTTGATCAAATGAAAATGGCGATACTTCATCATTATATTCTGGACTAAAATATTCAAGTGTTTCAATGAATTAGTCCTATTTCATAAGAGAGATATGAACTTTAAAACACAACTACTTCTTATATGTAATATATTTTTCAATGATTTTAAATCATAATAACTAATTGAAATTTATTTTTCAAAATGTGTTTACAACAAAAAAAGTGAATTTATGTATATTTTTCTTTCTAGTGGCCAAATAGAGGAGTTGACTCAAATTTTTTTCCAAATTCTGATTGAACTGAATGCAAATAACATACACTCTGTTTTATATGTAATACGTTTTCGAAATTAGCCAATCAGGTATAAGAATTAGGAGAAGGATTAGATATTTTCAACAGAAACTTAGAGTATTTAAATTTCTTGACAGAAATACATTCATGTTTCAAAAATTGAAATTAGGGGATCTCTCAATTCTTCAAAATATTTTGAAAATTATTCGAAGCAATATTTTGTGAAATATTCCTATAAACATTCTACATTACCAAAAATGTCTTTTTTGCCAGAACTTCCTCAAAAGATCTAGCAAATTCTTCTCATTAGTAGCTAAAGAAGGAAGAAAAATAAATAAATCATCTTTTGTTTTTCATATATTTGTAAGTTTTATGTACTTATTTTTCGATTTAGAATTCTTGTCTATGATACAAAAAGGTTTTGTATATTTATATCTCGTTTTATACAGTCATTGGTTATTTATTTCAGGACTTTTTAGGGCATTATAAAGGATATTGTGTATTGAATTTGACATTCTTTATTGTATCTAAATATTTATACCTATCTTCTGTTTCATGGATTACAGTTGTTTCTTTTAGAGTATTATATGGGACATTCTGTTTTTATTTTTGTCATACGTATTCTTAACTACAGAAATATTACAGTTATGTGATAAATATATTGTTTTCTTTGCAACGGGAAAAATGAGAGATCACTGAGGTAGTTTACAGGGACGTCTCACCTTAGGGATAACAAGGGCGGTACGTTAGGAGGGGCCACCTTAGGGTCAGGCTCAGGCTAAACATATAACTTATTCTGATTTATGACAATGACAAAATGACAAAAATTTTATTGTTCCTAGATTATTCAAATGATTTTAAGTCTTATTGGCACCGGTATAATTTTATTTATTGCTTTCAACCTTACGTTTTAGAGGAAGTAGGGTTTGTCGGCGTTAACAAATACGTTTTCGAAGTGAATTTCTCTTATGAAAACAGGTTTTCGAATTAACGAAACTGGTTTAAACAATTCAGATGGTAAGTGCAATTAGTAAATCTTTTACTGTATTTGCAAACCCCTTGTTTCAAAGAAATCTGATTTACTTTCTGTAGTTTCTGAACCTTACATTCTTGAGTTATCTGAGGAGATTTTGTCTGAAATATTTCCAAACTTGTATGCGGAAACCGATTTATAGAAATGCATTTTGAAAGTACTCAAAATCATGTTTTTACATAAAGAGCCATAAAAATTAATTCATAATTTTTTATGGCATCAGGTTTTTGAAAAACCTGAAAAAAACTAAAAAATACCAAGATATCAAGAGCTCATTAATTAATTCATTACTAATAATCATTAATTCTTATTACTTGTTAATACTATTCAGAATGATATAAATATTATTTGGGATATTTGGTTTCTTAATTTTTTGTAAGTGATATGTATATGTAATCGTTAATGTTTTCACTTTGACTGTGATATTAGTTTTCGTTGATTTCGTTCATTTCATTTGGATATTATATTCTTTTGCATTAGATATATAGATGTTTAGAAATTATTTGAGATAGTTGAAATATCCAGAAATGAAGTCACTAAGACTAATAATGTTTCTGTTCATCTAACAATAACTTTTTCATTTGCGTTCTAAAATTCCATAATTACATCATTTTGTATTCGTTATTCATTTGGTTTAAATAGTTAGAGACCAAGTACGAAAATGATGCCTAAAACTTAACGGTATTATTGTTTATTTATCGGCATTTTCTCACTTTTTTGAGAATGTAATTTATTTCTAAAAACAATTTTGTTTGCCAGATTCTTGAGGCAAGATGTTGATAAAATTTCATATATAAAGACATAAAATTGTGACTGAAACCTGAAGTCTATTTTTAGAATTTCATCAGAATTATATATAAGACTTATATGATCAAAACTTCTTATATTGTAGCAAAAACGTATGCAAGTATTTTGTAAAAGTTGTAATTCGGTTTGAGTTGTACAGCGTACTATGCTTCACTATAGTATGTCTTTGTTAACAGCAAATACAAAACATTTTTCCTAAACAACCCATTTTTCTTTGCCCTCAAATTCAATGGTAAATGATTGAAAATTTTCCTGCTCTTAAATAAAGTGAGTACCCATATTTATGTGTTTAATGCTTGGGAATGATTAATGTAACTTCAGGTGTTTTTAACAAGTAAAGTAGCAAATTTGTAATGTGACAACAAATAACCACACTCCAGTTATAAGATGAAGTTCACTTCCTGAAAGAAACCGCATTTTCCGTTCATTCTTTTAGACATATTCGTTTGCTCATGGTCTTATAATGAATGTCCGACAATCATATGACGCTTTATTGAGTATATCTATCAATTAGCGGTTAATTAATACGGTTACGTAGATTGATTACGGACAACAGATGATTGATTAAGTTTAGATAATTGAGAACAGAATGAGATATAATTTGAAGCCAAAGATAGAAACGGCCATAGTAGTGCAGTTAGTTGAAGCACGTAACATTGGTATAATAATTTGTTGCATATTATTAGATCAGATGTCTGGACTATACGAGTATGTGTACCCATACATATAGATTAGTATTGTTATGAAATTTCCCCTTGTGAAATTAATTTTAGATGAAACGTCCACACAGGGTGTGTTTTAGCCAATTGTCAACATATTGCACCCTTTAAAATGAAATTGAGATCTATTTTACTTGAATAAATTGAAAAATATTTCGTTGTATTAGTTTTAGTTCTTCTTTGTTTCTCAATTGTTGATTTTATTAAATGCACAATTTTTCAAAAAGCCGTATTTTTTGTATTTTTAGTTCATATAGACTAAGTACTTATTCCAATTAATATATCTTTTTATGAAAAATGAACACAAATTTTGGACACAATTGTTGAAAAAATAAGTCGTAAGGATATCCTTTTTGACTACCGCTATATGGCAACCTTTTCGAAATGTTACGATGTTCCATTTACACATATTTTCAAGACTTAAGATTTTTTCATTTTTGAAAAAACCGAAAATTGGCAGTTCAAAAAAACGATAGAAGTAAAAACTTAGAATTGAAATTTGAAATGTCATAATGTTCGAATTGAAATTGTCAAATCAATCTGCTTTTACATCTATTGACATTCCGAGCAACAATAAGATGCAGGTTTATATGGTTTTTTATTATTCAAATATTTTATGCACTATACAAGATCATGACATAGATACAATTATATTGAAATATCAACGAATATACCATCATATTATTATTTATGGATAGTATTTGTATTTAAATAAATTTCAATGTACTTGATTTTTAGCATTATTTGCATTTTTGGAAGCATTTTTAGGATTTGCGAATAATTTATCACTTCCCATGGAGTCTTACTTGAGTAATCGCAGTCAATTCATACAAATTGAGAATTGCAAACCGAGAGAATTTCTAGTAACTTCGGGAGTGCCGCAGAGACCCAATCTTGGATCCCCACTATCTGTTAACGATCTCTTAGAGATGGTGAACTGCATGAAAGTGGCCTATGCGGACGATATTAAAATTTATAAGAGCGCGTCATCCTACATGAATGTTTGAGGCTACAAAGTGAGTTGAATGATATCATCTTGTGGTGTAATCATTGTTTACAGTTGAATGTCATGAAATGTAATGTGGTGAGTTTTACTAGAAAGAGAAATGTGATAATTTTTGATTACAACATCAAAGGTGTTAATCTGACTCGACTTCTGGAGGTTGAGGATCTCGGGTCTAGTATTTGATCAGAAATTCTCATTCATACATCATGTCAACTAATTAATTTTGTCATGTAGCAAAGTTTATGGTTTCATCGTCCGCAATGCAAGACTGTCTCGAATTCCTCAACACTGGTCCATTTATTTAATGCTCCTAGTGAGAAGCAAGCTTGATAATATAGTCTTGTTTGGCGACAAATATATATCTTATTGTCAGGTAAATCGCCTGGAGGCACTGCAGAGGAAGTTCTTGAAATGGCTTTCATTTCGGATGGTTTATATCCACCTAGGGGTTGTGATCACGCTTTGATGCTGTCAAGGTTTGACACTAAGAGCCTCCACACCAGGAGAAGTTTGAATGCATTGAAATTTTTATTCAATTTGCTCAATGATAATCTCGACTGTCCAGGGCTTTTGGTGCTCCTGAGGTTTTGGAACAAATTTATTTGTTCCTTAGAGTTGTACTAGAATTAGAAAGACATTTTACTCAAAGAAATACAGAATCAATTTTCTCTCGCAATCGCCGCTTAGCTTTGTATGTTCTACTGCAAATCAGGTATTAAGCTGCTGTGATTTGCACTGGGACTCACTCGTTTCTATCACAAATGTGTATTTAAATCTTAACCAGTGCGGTATCTTGATTTCTTCCGATTTGAATTCTGAGTGATTTCTTATCTTGTTTAGTTATTACTCATTATTTAGAATTTCAGTTTAACAATTGAATATTTAGATATTGATATTATAGAATTTGATTATTACATTTGGTAATGTTTTATATTATTATTATTATTCTTTAATATTGTATATCAATATTATTATTGATATTTTTTGTCAACAAATTTTGTATTTCATTATTCATTATGTATTTTCCTGTAATTGGGTAGTTACCTGTTGGAAATATATGCTTATTATTATTATTATTATTATATTCATTGTTTGCATAACTTTCATCATCAATTTCATCAATTTGTTGACTTTTTATACTTTCAATCATTTAATTGTGTTCTAAAAAAGTTACTAAATTAAGAAATTAAAGTTTTGTTTGGAATATATCTAAGTACAATACATCAGCTGTCTAGTTACAGATATATGCAGCTTTATAAGCATGTCGGTGAGGCAAAATAATAAGATTTTCTCCTAGCAAAAAGTGCCCAACTCTGCTAAAGAAATTTTCATTTAAACACAACGTATAACAAAAATCTAAAAACGGAAAATTGCGACCAGACATAAAGAAAAGATTCATTTCATACTTCACTTTATTTCATTTACATACTTCAACTTAATTTCTTGGTGTAGATAGACACATATCCATTATTGCTAACTAATTAATAGTAATAGTTTTAATAATCACTGAAATATACATCAAGCTATTATTATCTAATTAACAAGTTTCTTGTCGCAGTAAACTGGCTTTGTCTTTACAAGTTAAAAATTTTGTTCATTTCTGCTAATGAGCATCGTCCCACACGTGTCCCACATTAATGGAAAGTTATTTGTAAACATTTTTAAAAAGTCAAGAAATGAGTTCAACGTTTAAGTGAAGTCAAATGTCAGATGATATTAATAGATTCCTCGCTCAACACTTGCTGAAATATTTTGAAATCGAGTGTTTGAACACTTTCATTGAAATCTTGTTAATGAGTTGTTAGCCCGAAACATGAGTGACATATCGGATGATGAGAATAAATTCAAAAAAATATAATGATAATGATAATAATAATAAGCATATATTTTCAACAAGTAACTACCGAATTACAGGAAAATACATAATGAATATAATGAAATACAAAATATGGTTACTAAATTCAATACATTCAATAATAACATAGATATACAATATTAAAAAAAATAATTATAATAATAAAAAACATTATCAAATATAATAATCTAAATCTGTAAATCAATATCTAAATATTCAATTATTTAACTGAATCTGTAAACAATGAGTAATAACTAGACAAGAAAGCAAATCACTCAGAACAAAACCGGAAGATATCTAGATACCTCAATGGTTTAGATTTAAATACACATTATTGATGGAAGCAAATGAGTCCCAGTGCAAATAACAGCAGCTTGATATCTGGTTTGCAATAGAACATGCAAAGCTAAACGGCGATAGCGAGAGAAGATTGGTTCTGTGGGTTTTTGAATAAAATAAATATCTGGTTTATTTTAGTACACCTCTGAGAAACAAATAAATCAAGTTTACCCAGAAGCTCATTGCAGTCGAGATAATTATTGAGCAAATGGAATAAAAATTTAAATGCATTCAAACTTCTCCTGATGTGGAGGCTCCTAGTGTCAAGCCTCGACAGCAAACAAGCGTGATCACAACCCCTTAAATGAATTCAAAAAGTTATGTTTATTTCATCATAACTGATGAAATCTAGTATTTACGTAATTCTCATTTTCACATAATGTAATTTCCATCGATGATATGAATTTCCATGCTCCCCCCTTACTCGCATTTTTATAGCATCTTTCCTTCATCTGTCAAGGTGCAACAAAGAGGCGAATTTACTTAATATTTTGAGGGGGGGCACGATCAAGGTTAAGATATGTAATTTGGATAATAAAGTAGTCATGTATACTCAATGTTTTGCGTTTAGTGTTTAACACCAATTTCAGAGGGTAAATTACAACTGGATTATTTCAATATTGTTTTAATACGGTAAACAAAGTGAATACTTATTTATATACGCCCCTGGTGCAACATGCTAGCTAGAATTGCCGATCATGGTGAAACTTCTTCAAGTCGCTCAAACAAACACATATATAAATTTCAAATTTACTGAATAAAATTTATTTTAATTGATATACTACACCCTTTCGGTTCACCTGGCAGGTACTTGTGCACATGGAAAACGCCTGTCAATTTTTTTTTGAACTTCTCGACGAATGAACAAAACCGTATAGAAATTTCAAGCTTATAGCAATAAGTTTTTTCGGCGTTCATCTACACTTTCAAAAATAGAGGGGTTGATCACGTAGGGGGCTAACATACCGTTACTCGGAGGGTTCACTACCTCTCCTAGTACAATTTATGACTAGAAAAATTTTATTTTTTGTCAAAAAATACCAATTAATCCCTGAATTCAGTATATTTATTAATTTTATTACTATTCAAATTATAATCAAAAGAAACTAAATTCTCTTCAGCAAAATATATTATGTTGCAGTCAAAAATATACCAGAAGATTTCTTTCGCACCATCAATTCAAATTTAAAATACCTTCTTGAAGAATGTAGCAATCACTTGCTGTTGAAATTTTGCCAGATTTCTTACTCGTCCGGATGAAGGAGATCGTCACGTAACGAAATGCGTTAGCTCCCCACTTCTATCTTTATTTATGTCAAATTATCTGTATATGTAACTTTATATAAATTTTTTGTGAAAAATTAAAGGAATATTGTTCCCGGAAGAGCTCAGTCATATCGTCTAGAAGACAGAGTAATCGCTACTTTTAACCTCAAACACAATTAACATGGTGAAGAGCAGGTAAGCAGATGCGGAGAAGAATCAACACGGGAGATTAACACGCCATATAATAGAGACGACAATTTGATGGTGGTATGAACAACCGAGGCTTCCTAACTGAGTTTCATTATTGCGTTATTCCAGTCTACGTTTACACCGTACTTTCTTTCACAATCTGGATTTAGCAACAGATTTATTTTTCTAGAGTTTTTCATCCAAGCCACATAATGGGCGGAGAATTTATTAGGCACTTCCCTTTATTAAAGATTAATTTCAACATTTTTAGGTTCTACTTATAAGATTACCTTAACAATTGGATACTTTTAAGTAATTTTTCTTTCCATGTGAATAAAATAACCGAGATTGAGTCCTCGCTTAGCTCTTGGTGAATCGTGATTGAATAATTGAACTTTTCAATCATAAACATTAATTAAACAATTGAAGTAATATTAAATTATTTACTCCATATTTTTTAGTTATCATCGTTAAGGTTGATGTTTTTTGATTAATTAATGGATAGACTATACATTGTTAAACACTTAGAAAAAAGGACCTGTTAAAAGCACGTTTTCAATTAGTATTTGTATTGAATTTATACTTTTCGTGCTGAAAAACTGTTTCTCAAAGTAAATTTGTCTAATTTGGAAATCGGCTTTAACATGTAGAAAACTGATTCGAAGAATTCAGTGGAAAAGTCCAAGAATTGTCATACATTCTTCTGTATTTGTAAAATGCATCAATTATATTGTCTGCAATATATCCAAACTCTATGTTTGATAATGTGGAAACCGATACTGCTGAAGAACAAATCAGAGAAACTCTATTATAAGAGTAACACTTTTTTGAAAGGAGCCATGAAAAATCAATTCATAATTTTCTTGAAGATCTTGAAGAAAATCCCACAAATCCAAATGAACTGTAAGCTAAGTTTTCATTATTTTTGTTAACGAATTTAAGAACCAAAAACTTAATTTTGGTATTTGTTTATTCGAAAACTATAAAATCAAGCTGGATAACTACTTTTTCATATACATATATCATTCTTAATTAGCTATAATATATAATTTAAACCTATAAACTGATATGTTGGTGTATTTATATATACACAGTGGTGAGCTGAAATGAACATCTTTTGATGTTATGTCTCTCGTCTGATGAATAGGATGTCCTTGCTAAATTTTTGTATGTGTAAATCTTAAGTCTATTGGTTACAGCCTGTCATTTAGCATCTTCTAATTGGCACTAAGTTATTATGATGGATTATTGATTCCAGTGATAGATTTGTTTGATTTTCCGGTTTTCTACAGTGTTTGTTTATTCTTTCTGGTTCAGGTCTGTATGTAATGTTAAATTAAATGAGGGCCTTTCTTGTAGTACATAAAATTTTTGATTTCACTCTCTGATAACAGGTATATGCAATTTTGCAGCCCAACCCTAGACTTCTATTGCTTAAATCCATGGTAACCTATCATAAGACCTATGTCTTATTATATTTACATATCACAACAGTTTATTTTCTATGGATAATTTAGATTTTCGTCTATTGGCAAACTTATGTTCCTGGTTTTCAGGTCTATTTGTTTCTTCTTTTTTGTTATGTGTTCTTTCCAGATTAACTGTCTAAATGCATTCCAAGATATTTATTATATTCAACTTGTGGTTTCTCTTCTTGATTTAGTTCTAATGGTGCGCAGTTTTCTTTTTTAAGTGTTAATGTTTTATGGGCAGATTTGGATGTTCTCATATCTACTTTCATTCTCAATATTTTCACTGTTCTAGTTTTCACTTGGGACTAAAATTAATTTCATTCAGTGGTCATTTCTATTTTGACTTTGATATTGATTTTCGATAATTTAATTAATTTTTTTCTCTTTCATTTATTTTGGGAATAATCCATATCTAAGCTATAACAATTCTTTTGGGGATATTGATTTCGAAAACCGTTTTTCTGAAACATACGTTTTTGTGTGAGCTTTAACACTTATCTCGATCAGAAGTAAGCCCAAGATTATATGCCATTCCAAGTCAATGTTGCTATAAGACTATAAGATATTTACGACGAAAACAAATCCGAGTCTCTCACAGTGTTTATTGCTAGAATGAGCAATTACATAAACTCTCAGTCTCCTTACTCAACCACACTCTGACCTTTCCCGCGATTTTCAAGAGCTGAAACTAATTCAATTGCAATTATCTTTGCAATTACTTCATTCTGTTCCTCTGACATTTTCTTTGTGCTTTTCTCTAACGATTCGTCGTACTCGAACGTATTGCCGTTATGTAATACGCTTTGAATACAACCGAACAAAAATAATGAGTTTATTAGGAATATTAGGAATGAAAGGAAATATACGACAATTATAATTCAAACTGTTTCAACTCTATTAGGTTAGGAGTTAGGTTTTAATTGATAATTATATATTTTTTAAAGATTGCCATTAGACTGTAATCTATATCATTAATTATTATCATTTAATTCTATAGACAAGCAGCAGCATATACATTGCATCATTTTTTGAGAAGATTGGAGGTATCACTAAGGTGGATTCATAAAAATTATATATAGAAATCTATAGAGATTTCCATCTGAAGAACTATTTCAGGTATAGGGATCTTAGACAGCTGTTCTGCGTGATCTTTCAGCTCCATCAAACAAAAAATTGCCATTGTGTGAATTCTATAACAATATTCATGAAACAAAATATAGAAGTCAACTGATATGGCACAAAAAGCCTTAACCGCTGTGAAAAATCATGAAATCATAGATACTCTTCTATGTAGATATATCTACTCATAATCTTCTCAAGACGGTTTCGAAAAAATGTTGTATATAGAAGATGATTTCTTTCTATAATTGTGAGTTAAGTTTCTTAGAAAGACAACCTCGAAGCTTGTTTAGCCAAGTCATGAACAACTTCTGATGGATCTAAATATAAAAAAATTGACTGTAGCATCAACCCTCAAACAAGGAGATTATTTATCTTCACACTAGCATGTGTTTTTGATCTATTTTGAAGTATATTTCCATTGACTTATTTTTGTCACTTATTTATTTATTAGTTAGGTCACGTAGATCCAAGGTTCTTGTAATTTATTCAATTTATCAAGCACGTATTATTCTTTTTTTAAATAAAGACTAATAATAAAAATAAAACCTAACGGCTAATACCAAACGAAAAAGATTTTCCAACGATTATTCAAAAATACATTCAAAAAAACGAGGCAGGTCATAACCATCTTCAATACTTTACAAGTTATGTACAATATATATTATATATTATTTAATATTGTATATATTATATACTGTAGGTGGTAATAGTTGCTAAGTCGTTGGGACTATTGACGATGGACGTGGCACAACTGATGAGTTCCTTGTAAAACGAACCAGTCTGTCTTGTGTTTCATCAAGTGTTGGCATGGATTTCAATATTCCTTAACATTTATCTTTTGAAGGATAAAGATGGCATCAAATCGTACATTTTTACATAGCCATCTCAGTTATGGCAATATTTTGATTAATTCAAAATGTGTTTCGAATGCATTTTCTCTCATATATTTATTATATATATTTATTTTGTAAGTCTCTTCAACAAATTGCTGAGATATTAATTATACTATTAAATCGAAGTTCTTACCACAAGATATTTTTTTGGTTTATATGTTATTTTGTTTTGTTTGAGTTATGTTTTTTTGTATCCACAGTTTGCATCTAGAATTATTTCTTGAAGCCAAAATATATTTTCAATATAAATATTAAATAGTTATACAATTACATAAGCTATGAATAAGTTTAATGTACAGTAAAGTAATATAAATTAACGTTGAATTTTAGATTAATTTATTTTTTTCAAGTAATAAGCGGTTTTATAGAATTGAATAAAAACACTGAATACTTTAGGAATTTAAGGGACTATTGGTGATATTACTGTTACATTGTATCCAGTAGAGCAGTGTTTCCCAACCTTTTTTGTAGCATGTCCCACTTTGCCTTTCTAAAATTCTTATACCCCCCGAAAATGGCAAAAAAGTTCAAATTTAGAAGGGCGAAAGGGATGAACTCGTAATGAATTACTCTCCTCAAATTTCCCCCTGTGGGGAGTGAGCCCCACGTTGGGAAACGATGCAGTAGAGTGATAATTTAAAAATGTTCAATGAAATATACAGTATTTTGTGATTTAAATGTTGTACATTAATTGAATAGAATGTTTTGTTGACAGAACACCGCAATACAATAGATTTTTATAAACCTTTTTATGAAATTACGATTAATAAATGTTTACATTTGTATGTAAACCTTCTCGAGCTTGATATTCAAAACCTGATTTCAAAAATTACTGCTGCGCTTCAAGGTTATGCCTCCTAGAAAATTTGAAACCAATAATGAGCTGATACTGGAGTTATCATATCAAACGTGTGAATTATACAGCTGTTCCTTTAGTAATTGCATGAAGAGGAGTTTTTCCTCATCACGTCAAAAATCTTCAAGATCATCTAGTAACACTGTTAGTACCGTTTTGGCTTGATTAAATATTACGAAACATAAGTGAAGTGTAAACTAAAAGTCGATATTTATTGTTTGCCATAAGTAGATAATGTTTTGAGGTAACTATTCTTCAAGCAATACTGGGGGTTAACTGAATGCTTTGAAGGATTATCATGAAACTTGCTACATGATGACGTATTTATACAGCATCCGGATTGTATATGATGATCAGTCGACTAGCCGATTTATGAGCCGGGAATACCCGAAGCAAATTATTCTAATATGAATATTCTAAGCAATGAATAATGGATAATAATCCTTTACAATTTAATATTTTTATTTAATTCTTTTACAAGGACCTCTTCCGGTATTTTTACTAGAATTACATGAACGGCCAGCAGTCGACACAAGGTATTATAACCTTGATTTTATTGCACGACAATTGATGCGGTTTTCCCAAGAAATTTAGGAAATTTGCAAAGTTGAATTTGTGTTTCTCATTTCAGTTACCACCTATATTTCATATTCAAAATGTCATTCTAGATGAATTGATCAGTTTATTATGTATCATGTTGAAAAAATTAAACTTGTTGAAAAAACTGAATAAAATTGGTTTTGAGGGTTTAATAAACAAATGATTCAATTTTTATTTACATTCGCGATCTCAAAAAGTTAAGTTCAATGGTGTTCTTTCAGACAGATTTGTAGTTGATTTTGGTGTACCTCAGGTTACGGTCTTAGGTCCACTGCTATTCTCCTTATATATCAATGATATTGTTTTGCATGTAAAAAAAATACTCTATACGATTGTTCGCAGATGATACAATGATGTATGTTAGTGGTAAAAATATCAGACAGTGACAGAATGGATCGATATAGACTTAGCAGCAATAAATGAATGGTTAAGCGATAACAGTTTATCGCTGAATGTAACAAAGTCTAAATGTATAGTTTTTGGTACAAGTAAAATTCTTAAGGTAAATAGAATCGAAAATATAAGTCTTGAAATTGAAGACCAGAACATTGAAAGGGTAAAACTTGTTAAATAGTTAGGCGTTATGTTAGATGAGAAATTGAGTTTCACTGATCATGTCGATTTCATATCGTTTAAAAATCAACTTTCTCAAAAGAATTTTAAAAAATCTGACGACATATAGGTATGAAGTTATTGCTCTTTAAGTCAATAATAATGCCACACTTTGAATATTGTTTCACTCTGTTATTGGGATTGAGTAAAGAAAAAACTCTACAAAAACAGCTACAAAAGTTACAGAATAGAGCTATGCGAACAATTTTGCAAGGTTATAGATGTACTCCAATCCAAAGGATGCTAAATTATTTAGAACTAATGCCAGTTGAAGTGAGAAACAAATTGTTCCCATATAGAGTAATAAAAAATGTAACATGTTTCAGTGATGTGCACAGTTATAATACAACAAATGCTGAAAATTTCTACATGCAAGTTTGTAAGCTTTCTAAACGTGGGAATAGTACATTTTATGAAAGATTAAGGTATTCAAGCGTAAATTAGCTAAGTTCGTTTTAAATATATAATTGTAAATACCTAATATATTTTAAACCTAATAGTATATATGATTTTGTAATAGCTATTGCTAAATAAATATTATTATTATTATGTATTATGTTTATTATGTATTTTCTATCAATTTGAGTTTTCAGTCTTTATAAAACATACTTATTTTTAACTCAAACGTCATCTGTTGAAATATCAAAAAAGTTTTACTTCAACTGCTTGTAAATCTTACACATTTTTTACACGTGGGAATTTTCAACTGAAAAATCACAATTCGGCTTTGATTTTCATAGTATTGTAATATAGTCGTGATTTTTATACTACTCTTATACTGTAAAAGTATAGTATCGAATGAAGTACTGAAGGAAAAAATAAGATAAAAATAAAATAATAACAGAACGTAATACAATTTATATTTCTAATTTCAATTGAATAATAACGGTTTTCAAAATTCAATATACATACATTGAGAATTTCGAAAATGAAAATATGCTCAAATATATACTCAATGCATACAAAATAATATATTATATATATTATAGTATATATATATATATATATATATATATATATATATATATATATATATATATATATATATATATATATATATATATATATATATATATATATATATATATATATATATATATGTGTGTGTGTGTGTGATATGTAATGTATAATTATAATATACATGAAATGTATACTTAAAAATAAAAAATAAATCTAACAGTTGTTTTTTGTCGCCAACACTATTTTATCGAACCAAGAAATTCTATTATATAAATTACACATTTCCTCTTCAAAAATATTACATAAGATTGACTTCTACCTCTTTCTTCGAGATAAAGGTGTGTAGAGATTTTGAAAACCCCCTCTGGATCCTTACGTCATTGATAAATGGCCCTTAGTTAATTCCACAAACTCAAAAATTAGGTTCCTTCAAAGCATAAAAATTCCAACCTTTATTTGCGAAAACTAATATAATTGATATGCTCAATAATTTCCAAGATGATCGCATTTCAGAAATCGGGGACCTAATTCTTAATTAATTTACAGCAGGCAGACATTATGAAATATGATTAAGAGTTCGGATTGTTTGTATAAGTTTTCAAATATTCTTGTTTATCAAGCAACACGTTAATAAACATGGAAATTTTAATGATAATAAATATCAACCGTTACTAGAATTTTATAAAAGAATAATCATCATTTCTCGGTGTTTAACTTCTCGTTAACAGGCCATAAACTTCCAATAGACATTATTTCAAAATAGAAGCATCGTAGTCTATAAAACCAGGAATTTTAACACGCTAAAATTTTTTGTGACGTCTGCCTACTTCGTTAATATATCACATAATTGAATAAAAATAGTACAATCAAAAGCACTTGATTATATTTTACAAATATTAACTGATAATATATCATTCGGGCCACTTACTATTATTAAGATTTTATTAGAGTTTATTTTGAAAAGTTACTATATATATTAACTTCAATTTTATGAGATATGACTATAAGACATATTTCTTCTGAATTGTGGGGGATGACCATAGAATACTTTCTCTGTTCATCCATCACAATTTAGAAGAAATATGTTCTATAGTCATTCCCCTACAAAAGAACTTCAGTGTTTTATGGTCATTTCCACACGCTTCAGGATAAATACAAGCAGTCCACAATGTAATAGCTCAATTTATCATCAACATCTGATGAAGCCACTGTGTTGGCGAAACGATATTGTCATGTTTTTGAATGAATTGTAGTGAAAATCAAAAAACTACTTAGTTTTATTTAAATTAAGTCAGGTGTGTTAATTTAATTTATTTTTTTAATATAATATTTCACCAAGAGATGACCTCCGTGTCATTTTTTAATCTTTATAGTTATATCCTCTTTCTTATTAATTTTAAGGGTAATAGGGTAATTTTTTAAGGGTAACATCCAGTATTCTTAATGCCTGTAGTTAATATGTCTCATAAAATTATAATAATATATGAATTTATGTTTCAGAAATATAGAACCACTTTCCAATGAACTATAAGGAAAAAATGTACAAAACGAGAAATAAATAGAAAATATAAATAATAACCTAGATATTGCTTCATAGTATCTTTCGTTATATATAAAACCGCAGTGCAATTGATTACTCAGATATATCATAAAAAGTGAATTTTAATGAATGCAAGGGAAGTTATTTCTAGTTGTATTAATATTCAGACTAGGAGAAACTAACAGAAAATAAAACCATCTGGTCATTGCCTTTGCGTTTCAATCAATATGTATTCAATAAATTAATCTGTTGAAACAACATAACACAATTATTGATAGAAAATTACAAACAAATATTCTGCATATAATGAAAAACAGCTTCCTTTTCTCATTATTTCTACAAAATCTTATATTGATATTTCACCTAGTACTTTACAATATTCAACAGACGGACAAATATTTTTTCGTTTTGTTAGATATCATTGATATTTTTACTCCTAATATCAAATAATTAACATACGTCATATTATCTTTCACCCAGCTGAAAATCACCCTGGGACTGATGAAGTTTGGTATCTACTTTGCTCACTTAGTTGTGTTTTCTTTATCAACTGTTATCACTTAAACTTTCTAGAGTATAGATTTGACCTTGTTTGAGTTTTGTTCATATATCTATTATCTAACTTCTTTATCATTACGTATTATGTGTTTATAATGATATAAAACAGGGGTTCAAATAGATCACCTCATTTTAAAATACTGAAGTATGTAACCGTACCAAGATGTATCAAATTAATTTGTTACTGGTCTAATGAACTGAAAATTTCTGAAGACTAAAGAACATTATGAGTAGAAATATGAGAATATTATGAGTAAAATGTATCCAAAACGCCCATTTTGTTAAAACTACATAATGAAATCGGTCATCAGTTCATAGATTGTAAAATCTCTCAAACAGAATAATCTCATTAGTGATAATCAATACGGCTTTAGACGTTGACGTTAACGAGGTAATTTGTTCAGTTACGCCACAAATCTTTTGGTCAAACGATATCAGGTGCCTCAGGGGCGTATATAAAGGGGCTCAAACCCCAGTCCCCCACTCGGTAACTGCAATATTTATCTATGAATAAAAATAAATTTTACTTTCAAAATTTTGTCAGCACTTCTTGTGATGAACTTTGTTTAATTGCTTTAGTCTGTTTAGTGGTCGAGGACGGATAGTTTACCTATGGTCCCACTGAGTGAGAGCAGATAATCTAGAAAATTTATTGTTTCTGCTCGAATGCAAAAAAAAAATACCGAAAAATTCTAAAAAAAAAAGCTCTCATTATTTTGGCAAGCCATCCTTCTGTTTGTGCGCTTAAAAAACGTTCCTCTCTTCCGAAAAGTTTGAAGACATATTCTCGAAATGAAGCGGGAGATGAGAGAACCCTGATCTTGCGCTGATATCTAGTGTTGGTAGATATCAACGGATATTATCTATAAAATATTCGTTGATATCTACCTTATAATTCAACATAAGCTAATATTAATCTACCGATATAATCTAATACAGATTATTTGCTATACGAGGGTATGTTGAAAAGTTTACCGTCTGACCAAGAGATGGCGCCACTGGGTCAACTTTTGGAGCGGCGTCCTACAGTACCATTCCTACTGAACTTGTATGTAAAGTTTCAGCCCAATCGCTACGTTAGTTTGAGCTTGATTCACTCAGAGCACTTTGCGCGAGACGCTTCCGTTGTTTTCGTGAAAATGGAAAAATTGTGAAAACGTGTTGTCATCAAATACTTCTATTTGAAAGGTTTTATACCAAAACAAATGAAAGAAGAGATGGACTCAATAATAGGAGACTCCTCCCCATCATATTCAACTATTAAGCAGTGGGTTTCTGAATTCAAAATGGGTCGTGTGGGCACCTCTGACGAGCCTCTCTCAGGACGGCTCGTTGAATTCACAACTTCAGAAATAATTGGGAAAATCCATCAAATAGTATTGGAAGACCGCAGATTGAAAGTGCATGACATAGCTGAAACCTGTAGGATGTCAGCTGAACGTGTGCGAAATATTTTGCACAACCATTTGAGCATGGAAAAGTTGTGTGCAAGATGGGTGCCGCGTTTGCTAACGCCCGACCAAAAACTGATTCGAAAAAACATTTATACCGAAAATTTGGCGCTGTATAGGCGCAACGAATTTTTGCGTCGATTCATAACTGCTGATGAGACTTGGGTTCACCACTACACTCCTGAAAATGAAGAACACTCACAACAGTGGGTTGGAAAGGGGGAACCAACTCCAGAGAAGGCAAAAACAATTTTATCGGCAAACAAGGTTATGGCTACTGTTTTTTGGGATTCGAGAGGAATTATATACATTGATTATCTTGGGTAGACTATCACTGGTAAATACTACACAGACTTATTGCAACGTTTGGAGGATTAGGTGGAAATTAAACGACCTCATTTGACGAAGGAAAAATTTTTGTTTCATCACGATTACCCACCAGCGCATTCGTCGATTGTTGCCATGTCCAAAATCCACGAATTGAAGTTTGAATTGATGCCACATCCTCTCTATTCTCAATACTTAGCCCCAGCGACTATTACCTGTGTCCTAACCTCAAAATATGGCTTGGCGGTAAAAGATTTGAGAGCAACGAAGAAGTTATCCAAACTATAAATCAGTATTTTGAGGAGTTTGACGAATCTACGTTTAAAACTGGTATAACTAAATTAGAACACCGTTATGAGAAATGTATCAGTGTTGAAGGAGATTATGTTGAAAAATGAAGCAAAAAAAAATTTTAAATATAATTTTTCTTGGTCAGGCCGGAAACTTTTGGAATAAATGTTATAAAACCACCATAGATTCGTTTCATGTTAGTTGTTAAGTTAGGAAGATAGTAACACTCAATACCCTTGATTTATCGCTTTAAACCACCCCCGTTTCATGATCAAGCTATAGTTACGCCTCTGAGTGTTATGGAGAATCATCAGTTGTTGCTTAATTATCTCTAAAGACTCTATAAGGTATGACACAAAGCACTGATTTTGAAGTTTGCATTTCACGATGTTTTCCAAGAACTAATATGGCTGGGTAGAAAGGTTGGTAAATACGGTTTCGGTGGAGTTGCAGCATCTGACAAACATGTGGACGATTCTTTAGAGGACGATTCTTTGACCAAACTTTTCCTTTTGTGTACAAAATTACAAAATATGCATGGTTTTGGGTTTGAATGATGTCAGTTCAAATCATTGATCGATTGGACCGATACTTGATGAAAATCTAAATATATAATTTAAAAAATACTTAGTTTTATTTAAATTAATGTCAGTTCATATTAGTATTTTTTTGGAACAATTTTGAATCCCAATAAAGGAGTCAAGCAATAGCTTTAAATTTTGAATTTAGAGTTCATTGATTTCTACATAAGTAAATTCATTTGTAGTTTGTAGTCTTTTATTTGTAGTTATATTTCTAATAATAAGTTCTTTATTCTCAACAGGCATAATACCCAATTACAGAAAATATTAACATAATGTTGAATAATAATTAAATAATTAAAATGAAAGAGCTCAATCTAAACTAAAAAAACTAAAATAGTGACTAATAACTAAATAATAGCATTTAACGAAATATTACAAAGAACTCAATCTAAATCAATTCATTTTAGTCGATTTCCTTTGTTCACATAACTCCTAATAATAACTTCTATGGAGTCACAATTATTGGCAACTCTATTGAATGTAGACTCCATAAACCAAATGGGGAACTGTATTAGCGAGTTGGTCCTTGGATTCTAGGTGGAATAATTCTGTATTACGAGAATTTTGCCTAGAAACACGAAATTTCAAAGCGGACAAGAGAGGAGGACAATCAATACTGTTGTGCAGTAATTTGTACAAAAATTTGAGTGATAAAGTTTCTCTACTGCTCTGCAATGGGATTAAACTAAATCGACTCAATAATTCGTTATGATTGACTCCTCTCTGTGGATAAACTTTATGCTCTCTCCAAACTCAAAACTTCAAGAACCTTCTCTAAATGACCTCAAGATGGGGTTGATGGCAAGTGTAAATAGAATGCCAGATCATGCTACCATACTCCAACTTGCTACGGATTAGGGCATTAAATATTCCTATGAATATTGAGGAATTATAGAAATATTTACCATTGCGTATAACGAATCCATATATTTTCGAAGCAGATGAACTAAGTTGGGTGATGTGTGAAATGAAGGAAAGCTCCTCATCGAAGACTACACCAAGATCTCTCACCTTATCAGAACCAGAAAGAACCTGAATACTGACGCTATAATCACACTCAATTCGATCTCTTTAATCGTATGTAATTGTTGTATATTTGTAATCAACTAACACAAAATTCTGTCTATTACGACATCAGAAGCTTATTTTGAACGCCATACAAGATTGTAAATCATGCATTCAAATTCTTTCAAAAGAATTCTATCAAAAAGGTAACAGGATGTAAGAGTAACTCAGAAGTTTGAGAGTTTTAATAATTTATATTCAAGAGACTTCAACTGGATGCATAATTATTACCGCTCACACTGCTTTCATTATGTATAGAAAGAAGAAGAATTATAGGTAAAACTACGATATCTTGAGCAGAGATAATAAAAAAATAAGTAAAAATGAGAAATGTAGACGTGTTAGCTCTTGGTAGTTGCTGAAGTAATTCCCTACAAATTTTACTATTTCTTTTTTGTGAGACATATTTTACAATATTTAACGATTGCTGTGTTTCTTACCTATCAAAAAGAAAATGCCCTGCTGTGTCCATTATGTCCTCTGCAGCTCTTTTATCTGCTCAAGTCATGAATCTGAAACTAGAAAAAAATAACGAGAAATATAGGCAGTAACTTTTTATATCTGGTTTTGGAGACAAATTGAAATGTACTAAACTTTTAATATATCATGACAGATGTAATATTTGTTATGATTACAGAATATATTTGATGCAGCAAAATCTAAAAAAAGAATACTAGGAGAAACGAGATGTTTCGTGTAAATACTCTAAGCATTAGACATGATCATTAGACTATCACACAGCCTTAAATCATAGTACGATTTTCAAATTGATTTCCAAACAAACTAACAATTTTCTAAAATAATCACCTTTGACTCGATACTTACATATACTTGCAATAAGCTATATAGTTTTTATAATGATTGAAGTGACTGAAATTTATAAATCTATTCATTTGAGTTTTTAGACTATAGGTTCAAACCTATTCAGTTTATTTACTGCAGTTAAAATTATAATTTTCTTCAAAGAAAACAGTTTTGATGACTGAATTTGATTTTTTACTATCTGTTATTTTCGATAAAGCTTTATTTTCTGTTTTCAAAATTATCTGATTAGACGTTTCCTTTCGATTACTATTTGCACTTATCATAACCGAATTTGATAAACAAGGTCAACCGCAAGTCTGATAGTTACGAAAAATAGGTCCCTATGTGAAAATTGCCAGGGAAATATTGGTATCAATATTATAAATTCTTTCAAGGTCTGTTTAAAAATTATTTTAGAGACAAAATCATCAATATTTTCAAACTTTAACGCTCTTACAATATATACAAATATAAGTTTTCTGGTTTTTGGGGGTGCAAATGCCCATTGGAATATTGTATAAAGCTGAGATGATATATGTAAATAGTTAATATTAATAACATGACAATATATTATATTAACTATCACATCACGTTATGACTGAAGCTGAATAACTTAATCTTCAACTTATTGTTAGGTTTTTCTTCTAATTGAAACTATTGGTTGAAAATTACGAATGTTCATCAAGATTTTATGAGAGGAAATAGAGTAAGTGCATTGACTTAAAAAAAACTACAAGTAGGTGTAGTTTTTTGGCTGACCTTTGTAGTAAAACCTACAACTATGTGAGACAGAATCTTCAGAACTAATATAAATTAACTATAATTTAATATTTGTTTCGAAAACTTCATAGTTTTCTGAACTAAACTATCATTATCCTATTCAAAATCCTATTTATAGGATTTCTGTTGCATATAAATTCAAGTTTGAATTCTGAAACCAAATTATGATTAAATGCAAAAATAAATGATCAAACTAATCACAGAGAGAGACTCAGTGGCCAAGCGGTATAGCGGCCCTATACGTTCTAGGCCACGCCCACCTTTGATACAGGCCATGAAATGAACATCTGTCATAAGTAGACAGTGGTTCAACAATCCCGCCATTAGTTGAGCTGGTATACTAATGCAAATAGGACGCTTCCCAAAACTTTCGCAGTTTGAAGTTGAAAAATTGGAGCTTTTGTTATAAATTCTATGTTTTTCAATTGTGTATAAATAATAATAAAAAATAATAATAAAATACAAGTGTTGATGTTGATAATTTGCTGAAATCTCAACATCAAACTATAAAAACAAAGTGTTTATTTTGTTTACAAATTTCAGTGAAACGGAATCAATTTTGTGTTGTTTAAGACTTTCGTAGTTTGAAGTTGAATATTTTACGATTTCAGTTCTAATTCATCAATTTTCTATAGTAATATTTAGGTGCTAGTGTTGATAGTTAGTGGATAACATAACATCAAATTACAAAAACGAAGTGCTTTATGTTTACCGATTTAATCGAATCGAATTTATGTTATTCGTTAGGTTAAATATTTTTTTGTGAAATATAGTGTAGAGGATAGGTATTCCGTAGATCAAGGCTGGCCAATAGTTTTTTAAGGTGGGCAAAATTTCATAGACTGTGGTGCCGCCGGGCCAAATACCATATTCATAAGGTATTAATATACACAAAACGTACATTAAAAATTTGGTTTAATTTACTTTATTTGTAAATGAAATTAAGTTAAACATTTTATTTTTGATAGGTATTTAGGAATATCAAGGGCAGTGATCTCTAATTCTTCTTTTAAACTTGCAAGTGTGGAAAAATGGTCGACTTTATTTCTCTCTAAGTTTGCTGCGAACAAGTCCAACTTCCCTTTGAAACCATTGATCAAGTTGAACATTGTTGGAAGAGAACAATTTTTTCCTTGCAGTTTAAGGTTCAGGACATTAAGGTGCTTCAATGTATCAACTAAAAATGCAAGATCGCACAGCCATAATGAATTTTCAAGCAGAGCTCTCTCTGCTGGCAATGCTTGTTTTTCTTTCAGAAATTCCAGAACATGTTCCCTCAAATCATAAAAATGTTTCAACATTTCGCCTTTAGATAACCAGCGAACAGCGCAATAAAGATGTAATTCGCCGTATTCTTTTATTTCTTCTTCAAACAACGTTCTGAATTCTCGTCGGTTAAGTGCTCTGGCACGTATGAAATTAATGCAGCGTACTACTGGGTCAATCACGTCCTCGAAAGTCATGTCTTTAGCGCACAAAGCTTCTTGATGTATAATACAATGATAAGAAAACAATTGTCGACCTATGTAATTTTGCAGCAAAGCTACAGCGCCATTGGTTTTCCCCATCATCGCAGGTGCTCCATCAGTGCAAACTGAATTGCATTTATCCCAGTTTAGGCTCTTACCCTCAATCTTTCAGTTTCATGAATATATCTTTTCCTGTGGTTGTAGTTTCCAGTTGACAGAGGTCCAATATATCTTGAAATATATTGAAATTGTCATCAATACAGCGTACAAAAACAGCTAATTGCGCCATACCAGTTAAATCGCAGGTTTCGTCCAATGCAAGTGAATAATATCTACATTTAGTTACAAACTCTGCAATTTGACTGTTAATGTCTGTTGACATATCTTCTACTCGCCTCATTACTGTGTTGCGCGACAGTGAAATACTAGCTGCCATGGCTTTAACCTTTTGATCATTGCAATTCTGTGCAAAAATGGACAAACTCTGTTTGATAATTTCCCCATCAGAAAACGGCTTTTTCTTCTTAGCCAATAATAAAGATATTTCATACGATGTTTTGACCATGGCTTCCAGTTCTTCGTGTCGTTTTACAAAAATATTTTGCTGTGAAAATAGTTCTTTCTTCTTTTTATTTATGAAATCAGTCCTTACAGCTGACCCCACTGGATACTCTTTGTCGAATTTTGTATGGTTTTGCTTAAAATGCCGCTCTAAATTATATTTTTTAGCAACAGCTACTGTTGCTGAGCAAATGAGACACACAGGTTTGCGGGCTTTGCTTTCGGTGAAAAGGTATTTTGTTTCCCATTCTTCATGAAACGTCCGAGGGTTATCCTTTATTCTTGATGTACTCGTACTAGGTTTGCTGAGGGCCATACTAAAACAATAAAATGTACATGTAAAACTACATGTAAATGTACATGTAAAACTACATGTAAATGTACATGTAGTTTTATGAAATGAAGGTTAGTACCTAAGTAAAATAAAACTATTAATTTGCACAGGCACCGCTCCACAATATCAATAAATATCTAATTAAGATTCGTAGGTACAAATCCTACATCTTGGGCAATAAGACCGCCGCGCCGCCTGCTGTGCAGGAAAGTATTTACAAACAAACAAACTAATGTGTAACACATGGAAATATTACACTTACCTGCAGAGAAGATGCAAAGTTTTGGTAGTATTCTTTTATTAGTAGTATAATTTATTAAACGAATTGTCACAAAACGAATTAGTAATTCAATATACTTGCATTCAAGTAAGATTGATAACGGTACTAAGATGCTCGCTAACCGTCCGTTTGTCTGGCTATTGGAGGACGGGACCGATATGCGTGCGGGGTGCGGGCGAAGTAGCGACAATACCCGAACGACGCGGATCGGTTGCGCTCGGCTGACCAATCAAGTGGAAGCAGTGCTATCGCACACCGCGCTGCCGAAGTGCTAGCGGGAAAATTCAAATGCCTTGGCGCGAAGTGCTGGCGGGCAAATTCAAATGCCTTGGCGCAAAGTGCTGGCGGGCAAATTCAAATGCCTTGGCGGGCCACTATGTGGCCCGCGGGCCTGGGTTTGGCCAGCTAAGCCGTAGATGATTCAGTAAGTTTCAAGCTTGGGATAGGTGAGTTTCTGATAAGTATATTTTCTAACCTATTTATAACCGATAACCATCGAATGATTCACAGCTATTCACAACTCTAACCAACAATAACACTTTCTTTCAAAATTCAAACTTTCCTCAAAACAGAATATTTGTAAGCTATAATTTTATTTATAATATTTTAATTATTTGCAACGGGGAGGACCGAATATACCTACCGATTCAATTAAAAATGTCTTATTTCACATGTGTGCCTTGAAAGATTTTTATTGTTGCTGTTTATGTGGTGAAGACAATAAAAATATTCTGATCATGCTGTGTTCCATTTTTTCGAATATCTTATTAAATGACTACACAAAAAAAATAATGAAGCCGGACACGAGAAAACTGAATAAAAAAAACGAAGAAAGCTCAATACTTTCATAAAGTAGTTTGTTGGTTGCGTTAATCAGAAATATAATATTTATTTATACTTTAATTCAATTTGAGTAATTCCTACAGCTTTTCTTTCAAGGTTCCTATTCTCTCAAATAATTCAATAAATTTGGTTAGGCAACTTTTCATGTAAATAAATCCCACTGACTAATAGAGGTAATTTTTACGCAGTGGGGCTTTATCGAAAACATCGTTGTTTTCTTACAATAATAAATGTTTTACATTTTTCTGTAACAGAAATATGTGCTCACAATACCCAATATAATGACTGAGATTGAATTCTTGCTTAACTCTTGGTGAAACATAATTGAACATTAAAATAAATTAAACTTTTGGCTTAATGTTTCACGGTTTATTTAACAATATGAATAGTCAACATGTTTCGAGCGTTAGCTCATTTTCAAGACTCAGTCTTGAAAAGACTCAAGTCTTGAAAATGAGCTAACGCTCGAAACATGTTGACTATTCATATTGTTAAATAAATCGTCAAACATTAAGCCTAGAGTTTGATTTATTTTAATACCCAATATAATAATCTATATGTTATAAATACTAACAATATTGCTTGTTTGTTCGCAATGTACAAAAAGAGTTAAAATAATGCTTGAAAGCTTGGGAACATCCGACTAGGATAGTACACCACTGTGCACAATTTGGCAATACCGACGGACTACGCTCTTCATGGCCGGTATTAAAGGTGGCCGTGTCTCGGCTTACTGGTACTGGTGAGTTCGATTCCAATTATAATGGATTTACATCAAGTAAACTCCAACACTATTAAACATTCTTTATTTGTTTATTGAATGCATTTTTTCCGGATTATCAAGGTTTGAACTCCAAATTTGTTAATTTTTCAGTGCAGTGACAAATGAGCTTTACTAGATATATAGTTTAGTAGTACAATTAACTTCCTAGGTTTCTTATTTTAAGCTCCGTAGTTTTTCGTATTCGTTTCTGCTATTTTTCAAATTATTCTGCAAATTATTCAATTAATCGTGGCTACGTTTTCAGATGAATCAGTTACTGAATTAATTCTTTTTCAATTTGTCAACGAATAATCTCAAAAACAATAAATTAAAATTAACACACTTGACGTAAGTTCCACTGAATATATTGAAAACTCTACATATGTTTCGGGTGGTTAACCCATTATCAAGAGTATACAATATTACTGAATTTCCAAATGTATAAATTTTACTTATATATACTAAACCCCAGAATTTAACACTGGTTTCTCGGAAAACTCCACTTGATCATGGCAAATAGGTGAATTTTTCTTTTTGGATATCGAAATTTTCAAGACTTCAAGGGTATCTAATCTTCTGCCTTTCTCTAGCCAAAAAGAAAAAATTACCTATGTGCAATGACCAGGTGAAGTTTTCCGAGAAATCTGTGTTAAATTCTGTGTTTTAGGATATATAAGTAAAATTTATACATTTTGAAATCCAGTAACATTGTATACTCTTGATAATGGGTTAACCACCCGAAACATATGTAAAGTTTTTTAATATATTCAGTGAAACTTAAGTCAAGTGTGTTAATTTTAATTTATTGTTTTTAACATAAAGTTTCACCTAGAGATAAGCGAAACCTCCGTGTCATTTATAAACAATCTTAATCAAACCCAGAACATAATTTTCAATTTTCTGCACACTATGATTGAAATTTTCAATATAATTAATCAAATGATTGGTATTTCAGTTTTAGAAAATTCACTGGTTTTAGCTCACTTAGATCTTTTCAATTCATGAACTTGACCAAATAATTTTGTGAAAATTGGAATTGGAATTTTTCTTCTAACGACGTATACGTAACTTCTCTAACTTCATTTGAAGTCAGTTCGGAAGTTAACGAAATATCTACTCCAGAAAAGTTCTGTTTTCGATCTGAAATCGTTTCGTTGTTTCCCAAGAACGATCCTATTTTAACCTTTTACGACATAAAATTAGTAGCACTTTATAGTTCCTTTGTTCTCTAGATAGAATATGTGATACAAATTTTACACGTGGGTTATATATCGGTATATTACACACACACACACACACACATATATATATATATATATATATATATATATATATATATATATATATATATATATATATATATATATATATATATATATATATATATATATATATAGTAAATACTGAGACTCTTAATCGAAATATTTCAAATGTTGTCAGCGAGAACGAACCCATCAATTTCGAGAGTAAAAATTAAGAGCGTTTCGAAAAATTCATCGATCTTGTTGAATGATAATAGGATACAATTGTTTCATCATTATTATGAATCATCAGTCCATATTTAATCTATCAATCAAGAAGCGATGACTTTCAAAACTCAAAACTATACCAAATTGAGAGATATTCTACAGAGTGAAATATTCACGTAGGCTCCCTCTATCGGCGAAAGGACGTATAAACTCTCCAAGATTCAAGCGTTCAAGATTCCTACTCATAACAATAAGAGTGCAAGTAGATATTTCATTCGAACACAACAGAAAATTGTCTGAAATGTGTACGAATAATCCCATGCATAATCGCTCCAGATCACGCCCAGGCGAGCAAAAGTGTAGCTAGTTCAAAGATTCACAGGTCATTCAATACTAGTAAATACTGAGACTCTTAATCGAAATATCGAAATATTTCAAATAAAACTCTCAAAATTCTTACATCTTACGGCTAACTAGGTTAAATGTTTGACCAACACCATAAACAGCAGTGTGTCTACTTAAAAAATATATGATATACAGAAACTGGATGTTAATAATACAATATGAAAATATAAAAATTACGAAAAACTAACCAAAACGATAGAACCGATAGACTCCTTTTTGCCGAGAACTCATGATAATATTTTCGATTTAAATTACACGGCAATACAATATCTTTCAAACATATATTATTACTTCGAAATTAAACAAACGCAAAATTAATATTTCTTAGCGCCCTTTTCTCTACCAAGGAATACATTTAAATTACAATAGCAATGAATAAATGAATTAGAACATATTTCCTGAAGATAAGTAGCTTTTCAGTTATCTATATCATTCAAGATTAATTATTATCTACTGACGTAAACAATGGAAAGCATATTCACTAACGAGAAAAGCTTTCAATTTCATGATTAATTATTATTTTCACATAACAAAACATTTAAATGAGAATATATTATATAATATTTCAAGGTTAATAAAACAATATATGTATAATCATACATTTATAAATGTGTGATTATAGCGTCGGTGGTCAGGTTATTTCTCGTTCTGGCAAAGTGAGAGGTCTTGGTGTAGTCTTCGATCAGAAGCTTTTCTTTGTTCCACACATCACCCAACTTATTTCATCTGTCTCGAAAATATATGGATTAGTTTTAAGCAATGGCAAATATTTCAATATTTCAGCATGATCTGCCATGCTATTTACATTTGCCATCAACGTCATCTTGAGATTATTCAGAGAAGGTTCTTGAAATTCTTAGTTTGAAGGGAGGATAAAGTTTATCAACAGAGAGGAGTCAATCGTAACGAATTATTGAGTCGATTTAGTTTTATTTCATTCAAGAGCAGGAGAGAAACTTTATAACTCAAATTTTTGTAAAATTACTGCACAATAGTATTGATTGTCCTCCTCTCTTGTCCGCATTGAAATTTCGTGTTTCTAGTCAAAATTCTCGTCCTACAGAATAAATCCACCTAGAGACTCCGAGAACCAACTCGCTAATACAATCCCCCATTTGGTTTATGGAGTCTACATTCAATAGAGTTGCAAATAATTGTGACATTCACTTTGACTCCATAGAAGTTTTTATTAGGAGTTATGTGAACAAAGACAATTGACCAAAATGAATTGATTAAGATTGAGTTCTTTGTAATATTTCATTAAATGCTATTATTTAGTTATTATTCAACATTATGTCATTATTTTCTGTAATTGGGTATTATACCTGTTGAGGATAAAGAACTTATTATTATTATTATTATTATTATAATAAATGTGCCAAAACGATACAATGTAATTGCAATAATGAATATTATTTCAACAATACATAGAACATAGAAAGAAATATAAGAATTTTCAGAAATACACAATTGAACACAGATAAGACGTTAATGACAAACAAGACTTCAAACGTTTGAATAAAATTTAATAAGCTTCGATAACAGAACGAAATGAGAAGTATAAGTACGAGTATCTTCACGGAACTACGCAACAAGCAACTATTCTTGACAAGTAACAACTAAGTTATAGAATTTTGATATAACAATGTTTATATAATATTGTTATATCAAGATATAATGAATAAGCTGCTTCAAAGTGTTGTATTCTCTATCAAAAATTTTGACAAATATATCTTTGAGAGTGGACGAACTGAAGAATGAGGACCCATCACCTCAATATCAAGCATTTATGGAAGACAATTTCTTTTCTTTCCAGCAAAAAAAGAAAATATAAGTAAATATATATTATATTTCTTATAAGAATTCCAGTCTGTTAATTATTTACAATGAAATATAGAAATTTGAATGAATTTTTGTAAACATTTCGCTAAAAATTAAAACTTTGTCACAACTTTAAATCAGATATATTATTTCAAAGGATTGACAAAGTAATTAAATAAAACGGATTAATTAAGATTAGGTTAATTGACTATTGAAGTAGATTCATTATTATTACGAATCCATTTTCGGTATGATTTTATTGCCATTTGAATAAGTATGTTCAGTTTTTGAGATATTTTTAGAAATAATAGGCTTTTTCGATTGAAAAATTTTCATTTTAAATGACTGTTCGTTGCGAATTGCAACTTCGTCTATGCTAACCTATTTTGAGTAATTTATATATATATATATATATATATATATATATATATATATATATATATATATATATATATATATATATATGTGTGTGTGTGTGTGTGTGTGTGTGTATATTTTGATATATAACCCACGTGTAAAATTTTTATCACATATTCCATCTAGAGAACAAAGGAACTATAAAGTGCTACTAATTTTATGACATAATACAGCGAGATTTATAATAAGTAATTATTTTTTTATGATTTGAACGTATTCATTTTGATAAACCCTCCTCCTGAGAGTCTAAAGAATAAAATATTCAGAATATATAACTTTCAAGGATTATTTTCAATTTATTATTCGATGAATACATCAATCAATTATGAGAGGAATTAGCTTGTAATTGTTCGGTTATCATTATGTCAACTTATTAAAATTGTTAATAAAAAATAAAAACTGAGATGAATTCAATTTATCGATAAAATCTTAATTTATTGATCCAAAGATCAATCCAGGCGAATTTTTACACCGCATTCGAAATAAATAACGGAAATGGAAACTTACGTTTCTATGTCGATATTTTCGACAATTCAGCCACACAGTTTACATATTTACATCCTTTTTCACTGTCACTTTGAACTTTTTTAGCACTAATTCACAAAAAATTTCGTTCTAATTCAACTAGACACAAATTTCCGAAAAAACACTAAACACCACAAATACGAAAATCCGAAACGTTGTTCAGCAGAGTACAAATCGACCCGTGAAATTCCGTGATCATTAACTCATTTCACGTGTAATTAGCAATAAAAACTCGTTGAATCGAAACGTGTGTATGTGTGTGGATATTAGAGATACGCGGTGTGGAATTGGAGAATATTGTGTATAAAATCGGGATAAAGTGGAGGCAGGAGAGAAACCATGCGCCAACTTCGGCATGAGGACACAGGCAAGGACAGTGGGGGACTCGCAGGATTCATAATAGGCCGCATAAATAAATGGAAATATGTTCGAGTACCTATTCAAAATAAATTCGACACATTCTCGTGGATTAGAAAACGATTATTTCATGGTGGATTCGGGCATTTCGTTATTTTTGATGGATTCGGGCATTTTAGCATAACCATGTGATATTTCAGCCTGACGAAAAACCAGAGATTTAAATCGTTACAATTTTTGTATGTATTATTTTATTACAACCAACATCACTTCATAGTATACAACAAAGTCGCTTTCTCTATCATATAACGTACATAAGCGTACTATATGTACGCTTAAATCTTTAAAACTACGCAACGGATTTGATGTGGTTTTTTTAATAGATAGAGTGATTGAGGAGGAAGGTTTATATGTATAATAACATCCATTAAATATTGGAGAAATACTGTTATTTTTGAGGTTTCTACTGTGATGTCGAAAATAATTACATTTTTTCCGCTTACATTGCAAACGCAGGCTGAACGCTACGACATTTATCAAAATAATGTACTAAGTATTGTACAAATTGAAAGGGTCTACAAAAAAATCCGCTATGGTAAATGTCTATCTCTCATGGATATCCCACAATAATATTTTTTTGTCATTTACTTTTTACGACAAATAGTGGCTAATTTTCGAAGCGATTTTAACCAATACAGCATTAATCCTTATCCAATCAAATACATTGTTGATTTAATATAGATTTATATGGCCCTCTACAGCATATGATTTAAATGAATATTTTCGAAGAAATTACAGATTTACAGAGTAAGCGACTTTGTTTTATACTATGTAGTTATATGATAATTTATCATATTTAAAACACAATCTTGAATTAGTCAATAACAGAATAGGATAATAAAGTTTTTTCTGCCATTACACTTTAAAATTTCATTGATCATTACGAGCTTTATTCTAACTTTTGTTTCAATGTGTTGGGAAAATTTGTTTCTTTACTCAATCATAGTTTTGTTTCAAAATTTTAGCTTGAATTTATAGGCAAAGGAGGACCGACAAAATAGTAATTCACCCCTTTGTTGTAAATGGCCATTATATAAGTATTCTTTACAGGTTTCTGTGAATGAATACATCAAGTCAAATAATTGCAATTTTCTACATAAATTTGCTACATTTATAAAAAATCTTTCACATTACAGTATAATGTCAATTAATCTCTACCTACAATTGGAGGCAGACTGTTGGCAGACAGCAAACTTGATACCATATTTTGAATAAACTGTATTATGCAGGTCTTTCCAAACTCATTTGTATTGGGCTCCTTGGGGACTAGACAAATTTTTTGGACTACTTCATTTTAATACTAGTGTAATAACAGGTTATCAAAAAATAATTTGAACATTGATAATTTTCATTAGAAAATAAAAATAAAATAAAATTATAAGGATAAAAGAGATATTTTTGTAACTGGTTGGCCAAAGTAAAAGATTTGCTTGCTTTCATGAGCATAGCTTCTGAAAGCGTGGCTCCAGTAATGAAACTGTTACTCCCATTTATTTTTCTTCGTCTTTTTTCGTCCTGTACAACTTGTTTGTTATTACTGCAACTGCAGTAACGCCTGTTCCCACAAGAACAAAGTTGCAAATGGTAATAGAAAATTCAATGCAGCAGTGCTGATGGCACAATATTCATGAGAAACAGAGCTGCCGGCTGCAAACTGTTTGTTCTTGCATTGAAGCTTAAGTATTTAATAGTGTTGGCGTTTACTTGATTTAAATCCAATATAATTGCATATAAACTTAAATTCAAACACTTGAACTTATGATTTACACTTTATTCACTACATAGCATGACGCGTTTCGTCGTTACAAACGACTTTTACCTTGAGATATACATTTGAAATATCTCTCTGATTGTACTGGATTTTGCAGTCTTCTTTGATCCACGCTTTCATTCCTTGTATGGCCCCTCTACTTGCAGAACTGTTGGTGTTAACTGTCCTTAATTTGATGTATTTGGGAAACACTTCTTTCTTCAGACATGTTGTTAAAAACCATATATTCTGTGTGTTGATAGCACTTTTAAGTAACAGCTTAAAGTACCATCGTGCCAAAAAGCAGTTATCAGCTTCTTTTAAATATTTAGTAGTGTTGGCGTTTACTTGATGTAAATCTATTATAAATGAATATAAACTTGAATTCAAACACTTGAAATTATGATTTACACTTTATTCACTACATAGCATGACGCGTTTCGTCGTTACAAACGACTCATTTGTTATTCTGTAAGCATCTGAAGAAGTCGTTTGTAACGGCGAAACGCGACATGCTATGTAGTGAATAAAATGTAAATCATAAGTTCAAGTGTTTGAATTTAAGTTTATATTCAATTGAAGCTTAAGACTGAAAGCACAGCACAATTCTTTCAGTTGTTTTTTTCTTCTGTTGAAAGTGTCGATGGTATAGACTGGTATAAGCAATTTTATGGAAGTTTATCTTTTTCTTGACATGCTTCTTCTGCCTGGGAACTCAGACATCGGATCTGGAGTCCGTATCTTCATACACCAATTTTTAAAATGTTTTTCTTTTCCTAGACAGGATTTTCACTTCCTTTATTGATTTCTTTTCCATACTATTCTTCAATATAATTATATATTTTTAATTTATTAAAAACAATACTTTGAAACAGAACCTCGGCCCTGTCCAAATTTTTTTCAGATAGATTCCCCATATACACATACTATTGACCAACATAAAATATGAAATATAAAATGTTTTACATGAGGCTAGATATAAAATAACTAATCTCTTTGTTATAAAAACTTCGTTCGTAAGTTGCAGTTAATTAATTGAAATTTTGGATTTTCTTTTACCGGATTATGTCTTTAATATTTCATTTTGTTTCGAAAAACCCCGCTTGGGAGTTTTCCCATTCAAATTGAAAATTAAACTACGTAGGCAGAGCTACTTCTCTACGTGGGGGTAATATATTCGCCTCATTTTTATTCAAAAAATACAATCGTACAATTGCTTTATTAATGCTCACCTGAAAAACTAAGAAGAAATTCGGAATCACTGAAGGGGTGGAGAAAATGCTATTAAAATTATCAGAGTATTCTGAATTTTCTGTTTGAAAATGACGTCTTGACAGAATAATAAATTCCAGCTGAGATGAAGATATTCGTAACATCAACCTAAGTAATTTTGATATTTACCAGCTTTCATCTGATTTCAGAGATTTTACAAATATATATAACAAAAAACAATACTTTTATCTACAAGTGTTCACATAGAACTAAAAAAAACACGTATATAAAACATTGTCCATTTCGAACATTTTTTGTAGTGGTAGATATTTGGTTGTTCATTTATCTTCCTAAAACTCAAGTTATAATTTGCGATTGATGTTTATGAAAATTCAAAAAACATTACTTGTGGCCTAAAAATGTGTTTAAAAATGTCGATTTTAAGTAATGTTTCGAGTATACGGTAGTACTTACTATATAATACCTATCCAAAAATTTGTTATCTGCTGATAATAAAAGTGAATTCAAGGATTAGTTAAATCTTTCAATGATGTATCGATATTTTAACAGCATTTTATAAATTTAAATAACGTTGAAGGGTAAACAATGAAAGAGAAAAAATACATAATCAAATACTGAAGTGAGTGATTCCATAATAAAATATTATGACTGAATATAAACTAAAATTCAAACACTTGAACTTTTGATGTTTATTTTATTGACAACATAGCATGACGCGTTTTGTCGTTACAAACGATTTCTTCAGATGCTAAGAAGAAGTCGTTTTTAACGACGAAACGCGTCATACTATGTTGTCAATATAGTGAAAATCAAAAGTTCAAGAGTTTGAATTTCAGTTTATATTCAATGATAATGGATTTACATCAAGTAAACGCAAACACTATTAAATAAAATATAATGAACTAATTTTATTTACTGTATTCTACAGTATAGAGATATAAATTAGAAAATGATAGTATGCTGTGATAAACTGTGCTGTTGTTGCTGTGATGCTGTGAAAAATATACTGCACTGATGATTTCTGAAAATTTACTTTCTTTTCGTCCATTGGTTCAGACATATTTTATGATTTTAAAATTCATGAAAATGTCATATTTGAATTAATTTCAAATTGTGTACGAAAATGTAAACTGTCACATTCAATTGCATATTTATATTCTTAAATTGAATTTCGCCACGGTGAGCTTTACAAAGGGTTGCTCGATGTCCATAGATTACTTCGATTTCTGAAGTTATTATTCTCTAAGTGTCTTCTTCCTTATATTGTATATCTGTATATTGTTATATGACAAAAAAAGGCGCAATAAACCCTGTAATTGTTTGTGTTTCTGTAGATTCGTATAAATCCTAAATCGCTTTTATAAACTACTCCGTATTCAAAAGTTGAACTGAAATTTAAAGTGAGCTGAACTTTTAAAAATTGGGTGACACCCCGAAACAATTGTCAAGGACACAATATAAATTTGTGTAACTAAGCCAAGTGGTTTTTATTTAACAAAATAGTCGAATAATTCACAGTAATTCGAAAACTGATACGGGGATAGATGTTTCTATGTATCTTCTACATAGAAGTATTCTGAAATGAAATAATGGAATACGTTTCATTTAGAAATATCAGAGCAGTTGAAAAATTTATAGTTTATAGTTTATTGAGAAATGTTAATGACCGATTATTCTCACCTTGAGTAAGTTACCACTGAGACTGATTACAATGAGATAATTCAGTGAGCTTTATAATTTGAAATTGTCTTCGCATTAGAAATGCTCTGTTCTTATATTTTGAAATGTGGACTTCAAGTTATATTTATTGCTGTTTATGTTATGCTTGGACAAAAAATAATACAGGTTGGATATGTTTGTTGTAATGCCAATAATTAAGTGTTCAATGTTGAAACAAATTATTTAAGTTACTTTCGAAAAAGTATATAATTTTACTTCAGTATGGGGAACATTAGTAAATAAATATATATATATATATATATATATATATATATATATATATATATATATATATATATATATATATATATATATATATATATATATATATATATATATATATATATATATATATATATATATATATATATATATATATATATATATATATATCATCATCATCATCATCATCAACCTCTGTCCGTCCACTGCAGAACGAAGACCTCCCCCTGTCTTTGCCAAGATTCCCCTATCAGTAGTCTCTCTCTTCCAGACAACGCTTAGCCAATTCATAAGCTCCTTATACCATTGATCGTGAGGGCGCTTTCTTGGTCATACCCTGTCTCTGGACTCCCAATCATCAACCACAGCTGACCAACGCTCATCTCTTTTTCGGGCTAGATGGCCTGCCCATTTCCACTTTGGACTTTCTACACACTCCACGACATCCCTCATCTTTGTTTGACCTCTTATCCAGCTGCAGCGCATTCTATCTCGTATGGTTAGGCATATCATGTATCTTTCTATACTCCGCTGGGTTGTTCGAAGCTTCTGGATGTGAGTAGTTTTCAGGGTGCAAGTTTCGCTAGCGTAGGCCATCGCTGGTAATACGCATTGGTCAAATACTTTGCTCTTTAAGGATAGTGGTATATCTGATTTGAAGATGTGTTTCAGTCGGCCAACTGTACCCCAAGCTCTTCTAGTGCTTTGCATGATCTCTGGTGTAATATCTCCGTCTCCCGTGACAATGTTTCCCTGATATCTGTAAGACGCTTGACGTATATATACGTCATTGGGGAACAGCAATTTTGTTGTCTAAGATATGTGTCATGTTTTTGACTAAATTTTGGTCTCTCTGAAGAAAAATTGTATGAATTTTTCTCTATCGCGTCAAGTTTTTAAACTACATGATGCCCTCTCTTTGCTCTAAAAGTCAAACAAAATGGCCATACAGAGAAAAATAAAGTGGGTATTAACCAAACATATTAGAATATTTTATTCGTATAAAGGTTATTATAATATTAAAAGTTGAATTGTTTTTATACAAAAAATGAAAAAAGATATTAAAAGGTTAAAAATTTTCGCTTATAACTTTTCCTAGAATGTTCAATCTAGGGACATCCTCGCTTGATGCTACCACAGTAGTCAGCCATCGTACTGACATCCCATCTACGTTGATACCTTGCCTTCATGACATTCAAATCTTGGTGGAATCGCTGACCCTGTTCACCTCTAACATCGACAATATTTTCTGGAAAGTTAGAAGATGGCTATGTAAGAAATGCAGTTTGATACTCATTTTACAGCCAAACTTTTCAAAGCTTTCTAAGAGTTGTTGAACAATTTTAACTCTGGGCTCGTGTGTTTCCAAGAAAGTCCTCGGCAATACATTTGAATGTTAACCAAGCATTCTTTTCAAGTTCGGTCATTGTTTCAATGAAACGTTCATCTTTAATAAGTTACCAAATCTGTGGCCCCTCAAAGACACCAGCCTTTATATTCTCATATGACAATATTCAGTTCAGTTGCGTTATACTCTGAAATTCCCAATTCTTTCATCAAACCAGCTATGTTATGGCAATACACAAATCTATCAGCACTCCGAAAGAACTGCAGAAATGCACTTTCTTTCGATCAAAAGTAGGTGATTTTAGCTCTTTCTTCTAACAAGTTTTTTTGGTGCAGTCTTGAGGCTAAAAGTTCTGACGCTTTTTTGAATAGTCCCAAACCTCGTACTAAGTCATTTAACTCATGCTGATTAAATCTTTACGAACAGAATCATCGTCAACTTTAAAATCTTTGTCGCTGGAGTCACTTCGATCGTCGCTCAACTCATCTTCTTGAATTTCTAAAGAGGTTAATTCTTGAAAAACTGACACTGAAATTTCAGCTGAATGCGACACAGAGCGTATAGCTGACGGTAAACTAGGATAATTTATTTTATATCTGTTTTTTTGTTGTTATATCTTGCAGTTTTCACTATACAAAAGTAACAATCATTGGAGTTGCCTTTGGATTCTCGACAATTCATTGGTATACCAAATGGAAGTTTACCACGTGTTCCTTTTGTCCACATTCTCAAACGCTCCAGTATAGTACGCGCACCACTGTAGAAAAAAATTGACGTGAGAGAAAAAAAATGATTAAAGTTGGATTATATATTGGATTAAAAGTGGAATCAGCATGTTAATTTACCTCTAAAACAACCTAAAAATAGAAGTCAACAGAAATTATGTTACAAATTGTTCCCCAGTGTAGTCATTCGTCGTTACCAACTCAGTATGAAATATTTCAACTCTCAAACTAAAAAAATTCTTCAACAAATAGTACTTTTCAAGCATTAAAAATGTTTATTTTATTTTACAAACTAACTTTTTATAATTGAACAAACTTTTGAATCACAACAATTTGTTAAGTTTTCAACAAAAAGGTCTTTTTGTGCATTAAAATATATATTTCAGTTAATAAACATATTATTGACTACATCTCTCAAAGTAAAATACGAGTGCCTATCAATATATTAGCTATATCTGTCTGAGATATGATTGAAGAAAATAATCAGATAAACATAAATAATATATATGAGTACAAAACAAACGAGGAGCAAGGTGAATGTCACTAACGTTAAGCTTAAACACTGAAATTGATCGTAACCTTCACAAAAAACCTATTAAAATGTCAGCGTAAAGTGTAGAATGTATTTAATCCTTGCAGTACGTTCTATTTATCTCAATCCATTTGACCATTGAGTATTTAGATTGTTCTATCAGTTCTATAATCTACTTAGAGTGCGACAATTTTTTTGAGTGGAATGCGTATTTTTTCAAAGACAAATTCGGAAATGATCACATTTTTATATTTGATTCGGAATTTATTTTGCTAGAATGGTGTTACTACGAAATTAAGTAGGTTATATAACTTAATGTAACCGCAATTCAATCTGGTATTCAAGTTCTTTCGAATATGAATCACAAAAATAATGCTAAAGCTATTCAAATAGCAACAATTTATTTGACACTTCGTTTTAGACTGCATGCTTAAAGAACCATTGGGGTTCTTGGGTAAGACCATTGGTAATGGACAGTAGATTTACAGTCTGCTGTAAGCAATACGTAAGTAACAATTAATAATAGACCAATTTTGATAGAACTTGCTGTTAAATTTCAGTATTTGATTTTGTTACAACGCCATATATATGTTCAAGAAATATTTCGGTATCTGCAAATCTGCAGGAGGGTCCTTTGAAAAGTTACAAATATTTGCTATCTTAAATACAACAAGCAAATACAAACATTGCTCTCCACACCAAACCGTGTGACATCAGTACTTATCTCTAAGTCAATAGTTGGACGTATCAAACAAAACTGACCAACAAAGATCCCTGTAAACAAAGGATTTCAGTATACGGAAGTTGAGTTGTTTCACGACAATCTGGAATAAAGTTTCATCAAGACTATCTTGCAGAGGAGGTTAAACCTCCGGTTACCATATTGTGGTCTATAATTTCATCCAAAGACATGGAGCGCCTGTATATTGTGGAAGGAGTTATGAGGCAAGACCAATAGAAGAGAGTAAAAATAACTCGTTTGTAACCAAAATTCAAAGGTCAAGGATTGCTTTTCTAAAGGTCAAGAACAAACATAAGGAGCTCTATTTCTGGATTAAGCCCAAGCTATAAAACTGAAAGTTTCACTGCGTCTATAGCTACAATGAATATAGGAGTTCTGCCATGGCCTTGCAAGTCACCTGATATAAATCCCTTTGAAAACGTGTGGTAGTTCACCAAACGAGAGATTACCAAAGAAGCCATTAACATAAAGCGCCAGTTGATTGAAACTCTGATACGGGAGTGCCATCGCAACATTTTGTGCCAGCAGAAATGAAAATATGTTTAGAGAGTATACAGTTTCGATGCTTAGAAGCCCTAATGGAGAACATAGTATCACCAAGCATCAATTTTGACTTTCATCAATGCTTATAATATTTTTTGTTTGAATAATTGATATTTCTGCTCTTATTTTTTGTAATAATGATATAATATAGAAAAATATTTACACTTAAATTGACACTTCTACAGTTAACTATCTCTCTTCACAAAACAGTGAAAACGTCTTAGTGTCTGTATTAATTTGACCACCCACTATATATATATATATATATATATATATATATATATATATATATATATATATATATATATATATATTTCATTTCCTATTATCCTTGTAGGAAAATACTAATAAAAGATTCGCTACTTATCTCTGTCGAAGTAAATTCGAGAAACGTTTATAAAGCCGGTCCTGTATCAAGATGCGCAAACCGTAAAATAAGATTGTTCAAATGACAAAACGATTATATTCCTCAAAGTCGTTGGCATTATTGCTGTTGTAACAACACAATGCCGAATTGTTTCAACAGATACCGACGATTTTTGTCTCAATCTCGTGTCCCTTAAAGCCAATACGTCCATCGATTGTAACTATAAAGACGAATTGTTTAGAAAATAGGAATCAATAAGCTGTTGAATGTTTAGAAACAGTTGATAGGGGAAGACGACGATGTGTTGTTGCCGCACGTTTTTAGGGGGTTCGTTGATTCGTACAATTAGATCGAAACGTTTTCACACGTGACGTTAATACGTTGGTGTCTCCCACATACATCCGTTGACATTGAAAATGTCATATTTTGCATTATGTATTTGAAAAATATGTTTTTATGTGCGAAACACCTACTGAAATAATTCAGAAAATCGATAATCTAATATGCCAAATACGTCTACATCTATTTTATATGCTCAATACGTCCACATCGAAACATGTCAAATATTTGAGATATTTGGCTATAAAAAGACTCCGTAGTAAACAAGTAATGACTCTAATAATTTTCTCTGCAATTTCAATATTTTTCATGGTATTCATACCCTGAAAATATATTCCGTACGATTCCCAAATATGTATTGGTACGTACCCTTCAATGACATTTGTCTTCTTATCGAATCTAGATATCGAAAACTTCGATAAGCAACAAGAAGTTCTATCGCTTGACGGATTGTAAAATAAAATTGAGAGTTAATGGCATAGCCCCAGCATAAGTAAGTAGCCGTTGACACGTCTTTGAACATTTAGACCTCATAAGGACATATTTGCCAACTTTAAATTACGATAACTTCGAGACGAAACAAATTAAATATCTTGTGAAACACTTTCTATTTTCATTTTACCCAAATTCTCTTCTTGAGATTACGTCAAGTATCAAATTTGTCTTTCTGGCTTAGAAACGATCAAATCTCACAATTTGGAGAGTTCTTGCGGGGAACGGAAATAAATGCTTGTTTTTTGAAAAGGATTCTGTTTGTTTTGTTCATCTTCAAGTTTACATTCAACTCAAGAAATATTCTAAAGAGAGCTAATAAGATCAAATTATGTATCAATAGTTGCTTCCTATACATGATACACATATAACTTTTTCATCTGATTTTATTTTTTCTCCCGCAATAAACATCGAAAAAACAAACAAATGATCTCCTGCATAGAAAGTAGCCATTTTTAGCTAACGTTTGTATATTTTTATCATATTTTAGTTCGAGTTTTTTCAACTTAAAATTAGCTGCGCCGTTCTGATGAGAGCCAACAAAGCTCGAAACACGTCTCAATTATATACACATATTCTAGCTTGTATGAAGAAACAACCGTTGACACGTTATTTGGGTTTGGCTCTCATAAGAGCAGCTTAACTAAGGTTGAAACGTGCAAATTCGAAATTGAAAAATACAACAGACTACTAAATATAACATAGGGCAGTCGAATATATCCGTTTGAAATCTTAAAATTTTTGAAATTTGATCTCACCCCTTCTGTAAGTTTACTTACGAAATATTTCCCCAAAACAAACATGTCCTTTTGTAACAGAAAGAATTAGTGAAAAAACAGCAGGTAAATGTTAGTTTTATAACACGTGTAAGTCGTGTTTAGTTCTTTCATCAGAACTACACGGAGTTAGATTGTTCAAGGATACATTTTTCGTTTCCTCTTTATTGGTTTTTTCCACAAAACTTCCCTTGTTCTAATGAGTCTCAACAAGCTTGAAACCTGTTTGTACAATTGCTTCTATCTGGTCTATTTCTCAAACCATTCCCCCTTAAATTTATATTTCCTAAAACTAAAATGTCTTGTTGAGCACTCTCATTATTTTTATGCATCTAGAAATGCTGAAAAAAAGCTTTCTCTATTTTATATTGATACATACAAATGCTTGAAGAGAGAGAGAGACATGCGATGCTATTTTAGTATTATTTATTTCGAGATACGCTACCACAAAACCATCACACTTTTTGGCTCGGACACAAATTCATAAATATTTGTGTTTTAGTGACATAGTTTTAGTATAATCAACTGAATAAAGCGTTTAGTTGGATTATATTATGAAAGTTATATACGTGTATATTGAGCATGTGGAAGCGCGCCAAGTGTTTTAGTTAATTGTTTAAAATTTGAAACAATGTTTCCTCGTGTATCAACTACGACCAAAATCGACGTAATTAACAGTTAAAGATTCAATTGAAGCTTTTAATATCGAAGATCTCCTTGCTTATAATATTTCCCCTCAATTTTAGTCCACTTTCACGTTTCAATGATAACTTGAGCGTCTTCAGGTGAGAGGTGTTTAAAAATACGAAACGAATGTAACAGGTGTTTTTTTAGAGGTATAGAACTTTAAGTTGGCATTACTGTTGAAGATGCCGACCGACTTAACACCTGAGAAAAGATTTATTTTCAGTTTGGTTTGGCCATTCATCATGAATAGACTCACGCCTGAACAACGCTTGCAATTAGTGCAATTTTATTCCGAAAATAATGGTTCTGTGCGGAATATGTATCGCGCGAATTTTGTTTAGCGATGAAGCGCACTTCTGATTGAATGGCTACGTCAACAAACAAAACTGCCGCATTTGGAGTGAAGATAATCCTCAAGTGTATGTCAAAAACACCGTTATATGCAGAAAAACTGACTGTTTGGTGCGCTTTATGGGCTGGTGGAATCATTGGTCCGTACTTCTTCAAAAACGACGATGGCCAGAACGTTACAGTCAATGGTGATCGGTATAGAACCATGATTACTAACTTTTTCATTCCTGAATTGAACAAACATGATGTCCAGGAGCTGTGGTTTCAACAAGACGGCGCAAATGTCACACAACTCGTGCCACAATCGATTTATTGAACGACACGTTTGGTGACCGCCTAATTTCACGTTTTGGACCTGTGAATTGGCCACCAAGATCTTGTGATTTAACACCGCTAGACTACTTTCTGTGGGACTACGTAAAATCATTGGTCTATGCTGATAAGCCACAAACGCTTGACCATTTGGAAGAAAATATTCGCCGTGTTATTGCAGATATATGGCCACAAATGTTGGAAAAAGTCATCGTTGTGTTATTGCAATTTAATGTTCTATACCTCTAAAAATAACACCCTATATAACCCTGTATATAAGGTAGGTTTCAGGAGATGCGAATATCTCACCTCGCAATTTGTACTTTTCGTCTATAAAAAAAATTATTTTATGACTTGAACTTTGTCAACCATTCTCACAGGTTATTATTCAATTTCGTTAGTGTCTGGTCGAGGAATTGGTAGCGACGAAAATTTCGTTTACGGTCTCACTGAATAAGAATAAGCTGGGCTATAAATTTTATTTTTACAGTATGACAAGAAATGTCACGGTTTTATTGTAGGTAAAAGTTATCCTCGTAATTGTTTAGGATTGAGCTCTGTCTCACATTAGTCTGTACTAGAATAACCAAATAGTGTATGGAATGCCAACAACCAGTGTGATGAACACTTTTTCCCTATAAAGAAAATTGTAAAGATTTTGGTCTCTATGAAAAGACAATGACAGATCAGTCGAAATAAAAAACCGAGATTTTCTATGTATCAACCGATACTTCATATATACAGCTGATAAAGTATGGCAGATTTGGGTTATTCTTGCCGATATGAAGAACACTACACTCATTCATGTTCAGGGAAATAAGTCACGTGTCGCTTTATTGAAAGATAGTCAATATGTCAACCTGTATCATATCATGGTACTTTGTTGGATCAGCATATATCTTAGTGTCATCAGCGTATTGGTAGCAATTAAGCAGTTTTGAAATTCAGATGTATAAACAAGGAAGAGTAGAGGACCTATTACAGATCCCTGTAGGACCCCACTCAATACGCTATTTAACATAACATTTCGAAATTGATAGAAGTTTATACTTCTGTTAATATATACTATGCTGTTCGAATTAATTGGGATAAAGGATGAAAAACAATGTTTTCGTAAAATCTTATCTTTTAATGAAGCAAATACATACAAAATAGCGAAAATTCTTCATATTAATAAGAAGCATGTCCTCCTTTCGCAGAAATAACTTCTTGAACTCGTCTAGGCATCGATTCCATTACGTAGCGCAGATTTTCTTCAATTCGTCATCATGAAACCACCATTAAAGTATTCTGTCAATTCTCAATGGGATTGGATCAGGTGAATTCCCTGGCCCATCGAGTACTTTCATTTCATTCTCACGCATAAAGGCCTGTACTTGTTTGGAATGGAATTGTGGCAGGAAGCCAGGTCGTGCTGAAATGTTACATCAAACGGTTCCATGAATGAGACAATCCTGGTGAGCAATATTTCCATATATTTCATTGAATTCGTCATCCCTGTTATAGGAGCTAATCGTCCAGTGTCATTGGTTGTGAAAAAACCCCAAAACATTTGTTTCGAAGAATATTTTACTGTTTGCTGGATGTATTCAACCCGCAAAGTTTCCCCATCACTTCGTCTAACAACACTTGATTTGTACCCTTGAACAAACAAATATGTCTCATCACTAAAAACCACCTTCTTCCAGTCGTCCACAGTCCACGCACGGCCCATGCCAAACGTTTTTTCATCATTTTCTGGGTAAGCAATTGCTTTATTGTTGGACTTCTTAACTTACGGCCAACCTCCAGCAGTAGTTTTCGCACAGTTGAGGTGCTCACCTCCACACCAGAAATCATACTTCCCCTTCGAAGATCAGTGCTTGTCTTTCTCGAATTAATTTTGCTATTTTTTATCAACAATTTATCTGTTCTTGGAGTAGTTTTGCGTTTGCAGCCACAGTTTCCTTTTTTTTGGAGACGATGAGCCATTTTCTTCAAATGTTTTTAAAATTCTAGAAACGCTGAACTTTCCCACACCAACAGCTTCAGCTATATCTCTTAGAGTCATTGATGTGTGTTCATTAAGCGCGACAATTTTGGACGCTTCCTCGGAGTGATATCCATCTTTGGACAAGACAATACAGCACGTATAAAAATTGAAATCATCAACTGTCGCACCGGTAAGCTCACAACTGAATTGCTGGCGACGTAAAAGCTGTCAAAATGTAAATGATGGTCAAGGTCAAACCTCACGTCACCTCAGGTAGTAAACAAGCAGGTGTGAGGTGTTTGTTCCACCCTGGTACTCACATACTTACTACAGTAACTAAAACGAAGAAAAAAAAATGCTTGTCCCAATTAATTCAAACAGCATAGTATAAGGATGTCAAAATTAAAATTTGTATTGTATATATTAGATTACAAAATATTCAATAAAGTTTTAGTAAATATAATTTTTCATTCAATTTTCTATTTTATTCTGACGAAAGTTACAATAATAACTTTATTTCCGAATTTATAAATTTAGATTATTTGGAACATTGAAATATACATTTCTTATAAATCTTTAACTTCCTAAACATTTTTTTAACTTTAAACTCAAATGCAATAGAAATTCTCATTTTCCTTAATTTTAATTTTTATTCATTCGCAATTGTTGAAAGCTCAATTCGAAAATTGTTGGGTTAAAAAGTAAAAAATTCATTGCTTCTGTTTTATATTTTAAGCTTATTAAGTAATCAATATCATGAAAGCGTGACTGAGGCTACTTACTATTCTACGCTTTGTAACGACCATTACGGAATTATCCAATTTTCGAATCGAAGATCAGAGCTATACCGTTTCTGTCTTACAATTACTGCATTATATTCCATATATGGGGGTTCACGGGTGTAACTATTGCTCTGGAAAATACTTATAAAATTTCAATTCAAGTTTACAATATAATTTGCATTATCAAGTTTATCTTTTTCCTTCAGATATTTCGAATGCAGTAGGTACCTACATGCTTATTTGGACTAATCAAATTAAATTTTGTTTTCTTATCAAGGGGGGATTGAATTAAAATAGATGACATAAAACTAGTAGATACCAGTAGCGAAGCCACGCAGGGGCTTCGGGTTATAAGCCCCCCTCACTCTTAAGTCTAGGATAGAGTCCCCAAGAACGAATATGTCAGATACTGTAATAAGAATAAAAAACCATACATAAGAACAAAATAGTGTTAGTAAACAGGGAAAATTTTATTTTCCCTGAAACCTCTGCTTGTTTGTCGATGGGTCTGGAATACCAGTACGACGTATCCTGGTGGATAAGTACTGAAATGAAAATTCTTTAGAGGAACATACATTCCTCTAAAGCATAAAATTTAATCAAGACAAATAAAAAGATCTAACGTGTTCTTCACTATAAATAACTTCATTTGTTCAAATGTTGCTTTATGATTTCAGCATGTCTAAAAAAATAAACGATTTTAGGAAACAGATGGTCATAAATTTTCAAATGATACAAAACCAATTCTCATTAAAAAGTTTCTAATATGACTATTGCTTTTTTGAATACAATTGAAAAAGGCAAATATTCACATATTAATTGAATTTTCGAAAGCTTTATAGTGCCTTGGACCTTTTTAGATGAAGAAAATCAACTACGAAATTAGGTATTTGAAGATTAAATCTGAAACTTTTCAGTTTCTCATTTAAAGCAGTTATTGGTCAACATAAATTGATACGAATCTTTGGAGTGGAAAATTTCGATCCATTTTCAATTTCATATAGGTATCGTTGTACCGTTTTTAAATACCTTACACTGGTTGAATAAATAATTGTTAAGACCGTGATTTCGGTAAAATAATCGTGTTTTCTATTTAATTCAAATTTTGTGTTAGTTTTGGAACACCCATATTCATTTTTTCAATCTCTTAACTTGTTTGTTCGAATATATATGTCAATTTTGACACAGAAAGTATTCATGTCTATAATTCTATGTCCTGAAAAGTTATTTATATATTTGTACAAATCTCCATTACAAAGTATCATTACAGTTATCTGTTATTATCTGTTACATTACAAAGTATCCGAATAAGTTATGCAAAATTAATGCATTCTTATTTTTTGTAAAAACATAGAGAAAAATTGTCGTTTTTCAGATTGGATTGTATAGGTAGCCTTAATAAATAGGTATATAAACCAAGGTCAAAAAGAATTACAAATGACAACAATTTAAATTACGACTGATCGAAAAATAAACTTCGTGCAAGTTACTAATGGGACATTAAACTATAAACACATTATTTACTTTGTTATTTTCAATATTAGAAAAGTTGTTGGGCATACAGAGCTTAGAGACAAATCCAATTTGTATATTTTATTAATGTCTACTCCAAAATATATAGTCTTGGCCGAGTTCGCTAAATAAACGAATGAGAAATATTTTAAAAATGAATATTTATTCATTTACTGAATCAACAAGTAGTACAGAACCCCCTCGTAAAAGTACGAGGGAGTTTCAATAAATATCTATATTGAAAAAGCGCACTTATAACATACGATACAATTAAACGCCTTCCGCTTTAAAATATTTCAATTTAATCAGAAGGTAGGTACCTATATGGTAGATTCTCATGTTTACCGTGAAAAGTTTTGTGTGAACTTTATAACCGAATCAATAATAAGGTTATATGTAACACACAAAAAGTTGAGACAATTTCAATGTTGTATAAACAGTTAATTTATTGGTTATTGATGGCGCTCCATTCACTCAAAGAGGTGTTTAGTGTAACTTTTACTCTGATACGGCAAGGTCATTTATTACGGTCGTCTCATTGATATTTCTTTCAACCTTTCCTATTATTCAACAACTGTCTACTGTTCGTTTGTCTTGTTTCTAGTTGAAACTTGTAAATTTGGTTAAGCAACCCATTTGACAGTCGATGATCTTCCAAAAAATATGGGAGTTGAAACTGCTTCAACCGTACATCATTTGTCTCGTACAACATTCTTGGTTGTTGAATACATAGATTTGATAGTGCTAACTCATCGTTTTCGCTATGACAGCACTGCTGTCAAATGCATGAACTGTCTCATTGCAACTCTGACATGGTAACGTTGAGCTTTGTTCTAATTATTCTACTAATCATTTTTTTCAATACTGAATGTGTTTATAAAATGAATGACACGATAACTTCCGTTATCGTGTCATGGTTTAAACTTTAAAGACAAATATATAGCAATATATACTGCGAAGTTATAAGAATCAGCAAGTACTTCAAAAAAACCTTCGAAAGAAAACTATAGCGAACATATTTCAAAAGCATGCTCTTCAAAATTATGAAACTACTTGCCATTTTTTTAAACATCGACTAAATGGTAGTTTCATTTGGTTGGAATGGAAGTTCAACTTATTTCATCCGCTGCGAAAATATATGGATTCGTTATACATAATGGGAAATATTTCAATAATTCTTCAACATTCATAGGACTATTTAATACACTAATCCGTATCAAGTTGGAGTATGGCAGCACGATCTGGCATCCCATTTACACTTGCCATCAACGCCATCTTGAGGCTATTCAGAGAAGGTTCTTGAAATTCTTAGTTTGGAGGGAGGATAAAGCTTATCCACAGAGAGGAGTCAATCATAACGAATTATTGAGTCGATTTAGTTTTATCTCATTGCAGAGCAGGAGAGAAACTTTATCACTCAAATTTTTGTACAAATTACTGCACAATAGTATTGATTGTCCTCCTCTCTTGTCCGCTTTGAAATTTCGTGTTCCTAGGCAAAATTCTCGTAATACAGAATCATTCCACCTAGAGACTCCGAGGACCAACTCCCTAATGCAATCCCCCATTTGGTTCATGGAGTCTACATTCAATAGATTTGCCAATAATTGTGACCACTTTGACTCCATAGAATTTATTATCAGGAGTTATGTGAACAACGAAAATTGATTAAAATGAATTGATTTAGATTGAGTTATTTGTAATATTTCATTGAATGCTATAGTTAATGTAGTTATAAGTTACTATTTTTTTCAAATTAGATTGAGCTCTCTGTTAAATCTTTTTTCAAAAGATTTTTTATTTAGTTAAATCTTTTTTCTAATTATTTAGTTATGTATTCAATATTGTTATTATTTTCTGTAATTGGGTGTTATACCTGTTGAGAATAAAGAACTTATTATTATCATAAATAAGAAGGCATTGATTATTTTTTTCAGAACCACTAATTATTATTCCAATATATCCTGCAATAAATATCTTTGCTTGATGTTTATGAAAGGAAATTTTCCATGTCACTTTGCCTAAAACAATTTTTTTGTTATCTATAAAGAAATTTATATATCATATGGATTCATCGCAAAATGCACTTAGTATTTACCGAACTCAAGAGAGAAATAAAAAGCAATATGAAAGTTAGAACTTTAATAATCCAAACTTTAGTTACATAACACTCATTCATTTCAGTTATTCTCAAGCATTCATTCAAACTAAAGAAGGAAAATGTATTATACAAATATTTCCAACGCTATACTTAATGAATTGTTTCATTAAAATGCACCTGTTTTTATACAAACAGAAATATTTGATTGAATGCCATATAAGTGGTTTCTTAACATGTTGCATAAAAAACTTTTCACATTCTTGAATAAATACAGTGATATAACTATTGTCTCATCTAAATAAATTTTGTCTATTCAAAACAAAAGTGAAATAAAAAGGTGGTTACAGATGAGTTATATTAATAAAAGTTCAACTTCATATAAAATATCAACTAGAAAAACAAACTTTTCAAATACAAGGATGACCTGTAAAGTATTATTCATTGAAATTTTTTCTTAAGATCATGAAATAAATAACAATTATGAAAATTGACAAATCGCGGTGGTGGGTTAACACTGTAACCACAAACAAAATCAACAGAAAAACACAAAATTCGAACTAAATCGAAAAATAACAGATCTGATAAATTTTTTATTTAGCTGGAACTGAACGGAATACTTGGTCTGAAATATTAATGTCTTCAAAGAAAGACGGAAAGGATCTTTTAATTTGGGTATCCTCAATTTCATTCACACAATGTGATTCTTATTTACAGAAAGGAAATAATGAACACTTAAGATGAGATAAGCAAATTCAATGGCTACAGAACCAACCAAAAATTGAATTTCCACAAATAAATACCAAAAATTGAAATAAACATGAAAATATTTAATCGCAGCGGTGAGAGAAAACAAGAAATGAAATAAATATAACAGAAGAATGTACAAAATTTTAAAAAATCCAAATGAAAAAATATCGTCGACAACATAACTTACAATTAAACCTAAAAACGGAAAAGTAAGTAATAAAATACTTTTAAAAATGACTCAATAACTCAATGAATAATTCAAAATCAGGATCCGTAAATTCTTCAAAATGAAAAAATTAATGATTACCGAAAATTTCATCTAGCCAGTTTGAGTACTTTTCTGATCACCTTTGTAATGTAGAATATTGAATTTAAGTCAAAATGCTTCAAGAATCGTTAAACTCTTTGTTATTATTAAACCACCCAATAATGAATTTCCATTTTAAAATAGTTGGATTGATTAAAAAAAGCAATAAGAAAGAATATACAAACATTGGGTTTTATGTTAGAAATTCAAGTCAACAAGTCAGAAAGAAAATTTTCAATATCAAATTTTGTTCAGTGTAATACCATAAAGTAAAAATTACAAATATTCTGTATGACACTTTGCTCACTTTACCTACCTAAAATATAATTTTATTTATTAGGGATTTTTTTAATTGCTTAAAATATTTATTAATAACACATAGGACATCCGTCATTTTTCATTGTAAACTAATTGGTTTTCCATTTTTTGTGAATTATACATTCTAATTTTGAATATTAACACTGACAAAATACAAAAAATTCGTTATTAAATCGAGATCAACATTTTAGAGAAATTATAATAATTATTTTTTTTAATTCCACGTAATTAAAATAAGTTAATCCCTCAATATTCATATACTCTATCCAATGAGAATTATTTTTTTCTCAAATTGAAATTATAAATAAGATAAATTTTGAGCTAATATTAATGAATCTAATCATATATGTGAAATATTTCATATTTACTTACCCTTATTGAACTTATTGAATTCTCAATATCGAATAAATCTCAGCCTTATGATACAAAATAATTTTTCTACCATCTCGAATTTTTGGCTTTTTTATTATAAAAAGGTGAATAAATAAAAAAAGGTCGGTAACTGGACTATAAACTTTCTATATTTAATATAAAAGTATTTCAAATATCCTCGAAACAAGCGAGCTAGATCTTCATTCAATGCTTATACTCTTTATAAATCGATTTCAATAAAAACTAAAATAACAGTTGTATAAGAGAAAATTTCATCTTAATTTCTATAATCGTTACAACTGCTCATGAAGAAAGTGTCAAAAATTCAATATCGTCAGCTTAGTCGTTTCTCTAAAGTGTCGTTACATAAAAACTGAATAATAAACCTAACAACATAATTTGAAATCTTTGAAGAAGTCATAAAAATACAAAAAACTCGCAAAATGCACCCAAAATAAACACATTTACAGGATACACTAAATATCTTCCATATTGCTGGGAAAAATCCAGTTCACAAAACGAGTTGGAAAATTCAAACTAAAACAATATCGTTAAAACTTCAATTTCATATAAACGCAAGAACAATCTTGTCCATCATAACCAAGCCGTCTTGTATGTTTCAATATTTCGTTAGCTATGGACGCGAATATTAGAGGTTGCTTAAGATTGTCGGAGAGATCCAAACATAATTTGACGTCTTTTTGCATGTACTGCAAAGCGTGCTCCGACTGTTGAAAATCTCGCCGAATAATTTTATCGGCTTTGCCTTCCAGGTACGGACACGCCATGCCGGTAGCGCTCAAAATATCCCACACGTTTTTGAGGGAAAGGCCAGATCTGTCAGCTAGACTCAAAGCTTCAGCTAGACCCATCATCGATATGCTGTTTATCAAATTGACAACCATGTTCATTTTGGCGGCGTAGCCGACGTTGCCGAGGTAGAAGACTGTTTTTCCCATGGCTTTGAAGCAAGGTTGACACTTCTCGAAGATAGATTCGTCGCCGGCAGCTAGCACGACGAGGTTACCTTCTTCCGCTTCCTTTTTGCTTCCTTGAAGTTGTGCTTCGAGGTATCGACCGCCTTTATTTTGTATGGCTTCACAGAAGCCCATCGATATGTCCGGCCCGATTCCGGTCATTTCTACGTAGCCTTTACCTTCTAACGCACTATCTACAGATAGGACTCCGAATTTGTCATAGATTATCTGAAAAAAAAAGGAAAAGATCAGAATAGTAAGTAAGCACAAATAAAGCCAATGTTAGTGATTACAACTGTTGGAACGAACTGAAATAGAAAAATGACAGTGTTAAGACATATTTGTGGCATCAACAAGAACAGATTTTAGAGAATCAGTGCAGCTAATCGCTCAACAATTGAGGAAATTATTGGCAATAAGAAACTACTCCGACCAAAATCGCATGATTGAAATGTACTACTACAACAACACACCCCTATCTGGTTTGGACATACACAACACTACGCCAAGTAGATATAATCAGACAAATTCATGAATGAAACCCTCAACGAAAAATGAAGAGACTCTAAAATTAAGTAACAAAAACTTTTAAACAATTTATGGAGAAGCATTAAAAAATTGGAAGTTAAAACACAAGAATGAAGGATGAAGGAAGGAAATCGGGAATGTTACTTATGTCAATTTTTTCACATCCGCGGATATGAATGCGGATGCGGATTTCTGAATTTTCGTTCCAGGGGATGCGGATGTTTAAATCCTTTTATAAAAAATACATTAATGAAACATTAAAATAATTAATATTATAGGAATTATTAACATTTTTTATTCATCAGAATGAGTATGTAAAGTTATAGGAGCACTATACTTAATAAAATAAAAAATGGCGCCTTCTCTGATTGAAACCAGTTCCGCAGAGGTTAATAAATTAAACCATCGCTACTAAATGTTGGTTCGCTAGAACTACTGCCTGCTGGAGTGGATGAAAATTTGCGTACTATCGATGATACTACACAGATTTTGAATTTTACGCTATCTTGAATTTCTTCTGATGAACACTCCAACATTTAAGACGATTTTTATTCGAATTTACTCTTTTTTTGGTGCGGTAATAAAGTATTCTTTTTTGAGCACTTATTGAGCATTTTCTGACATTTCTTGACTCTCATCTCCACTTATACCTTATCATAGCAAGGTCTTTTCTTAAGGGTGGCTTTTTGACGTAACCTGAAGTTCCTGGTCCAAGTTGTTACATATCTTTTTCCGTGGAATGGGACATTCTCATTCTTTTAGCCACTTCAGAATTAAAATTAAAACAAGCCTAAACGTCATTCTCTGTAATTATCATAAGAATATCTTCATTAATCTTTTCGCTAGTCACCGGCGTGAAAAAAATGATGCAACTTGTGTTGCATCTGTATCCGCATTGATTATTGCGGATGCAGATGTCCAAATTCCTACGGATTTCCATCCCTGATGGAAATTTTTTTCGATATCCCCCGAGGATTAAATACAAATATTGACAAACTTGTATACTCATGAATTCAAAAAATCCTTCCATAGTACCGAAGCACATTTCATTTCGGGAAATGTTATATAATAAACTGCATTTCAATGTATTTGTAATGTTACAGTAACTGATTAGACTTGAAACTCCACTTATATCGTAATTGCCCAACACGGAAAAACTAACCTTGAATAGCAGATTTAACAATCGTTATCTGAAGTTAGGCGAAGGTATTCATAAGTTCAATAATATTATGATAAAAGAATCAGGAATTTCATTGTTCTGTGTGTTTTGAATTGAAAACTAGATTCTTTGGTTTGTATTATAACTAGATTACAACTTTGTGAAACAAACCATAATATTGGAATGTTCAATAAATAAACGAAAACTACCTATACGTAAATTCGTTCTACAGTAGAACATTTAGCACCTACTTAAATGAACACTAATGAACAATTAAAAAATAGATACTCACTACGGTGTAAAACCAGTGAACACCACGCCACAGATAGAAAAAAAATTGACGCCAAGCATCATACATGGTTTTCTTATTCTATTATGTTTCTTACACATAATACACTATTAGATTTAAACACACCTTACTTCTAGAAAAAACGAATTGAAAATTTTGAAAACACATTTTTTAATATGAAAAGCATTTGAAAACTCGAATTAAGAGAAACATGAATATTTATTACTTGTTTATCTATTATTATATAATATATTTTGAACTTACTTGTTCAATTTAAGGACATTTGAAAACCTATTTCATATCCTAGTAAAATACCTCATAATTATTTTATGTGAAATTTGTTTTAATGAAAAATAATACTCTAAAAAAAACAAGGATCCTTAATGGAAAAAAATTATTGGAAATAACATACGAAAATAATCGTAAATATCATAATATAAAAATAATAATTCTCTTGTCATCACACTCAATTGAAAAACTCGTAAAATATAAATTCCAAAAAATATTTCAAAAATATTTGAATATTCATTATCTTTAATAGAATATTCAAAACATTTTTTCCATGAATATTGATGAAATTACACCCAAACGAAGTACAAAAAACGGTGTTATTTTCGTGGAAGTTTGATATTAGCACATACAAAAATTTTAAAAATACATTAGGCGATTTAGTAGTCTCACATTTGCATAATTGGATTGTAATAATTGAAGGAATGGTAACAAGATAATCCACATTTTCAACTTTTAATAGTGAATTAAAGGCAAGGAGGACTTTCAATAACCTCCGCTCAACATTATGAAAATCAATACGAGCATGAAAAAAATCTAGTCTCGAAAACCTGATGGCGTTCGAAAAAATTGCATACCACAAGGCTCTCTCCTGGAGCCGATGTTTTCTCCGTTACAATGTGAACTATATATTGCCATTTAAGATTTCAAGAGGTTTGGATAAATTATATTGTGCGAAGACGCACTGAACTAGGTAAGGAAGTCTGTGAGTTTGGTGGTTACATCGAAAGATAAATAAGGAAACTACAAGTCCAAAGAAGAACAGGCGTATGACTGAAGGTCTCAAACTGATGAGTAATGAATTCGAAAAAATTTGAAGTATTAAACTGTGTTACTAATAGAAATAAAACAGCATTAATACAGAAAATTAAAATAATTATTAAAACAAGGAAAGAGAAGAAAACTAACGGTACACAAAAAACTGCAGAGGGGGAAAATCAATCAGCGTTCAGCATTGTAATTCAAATTACATTTTTTTTCATAAACTCATGATCATTTTGGCACAGTGAATACTAATATTTTAACAAAACGCGAATAGGAAATTTGTTAAATGTTTCAGAAAAATGAAGCGTAAATATGAAATAGATCGAAGTGTAGAAGCGAAAATGCCAATATTGGAAAAATAATTATTTTTCTTTCGATCCATTGAATTTTTGTATTACATAGTTATAAATATTATAGTTAGTTATCAATTATGAACTTACCGAACCTGCCGCGATCGCATCAGAAACGCAAGAGAATATTATGTCCGAATTATACACAACATCACAGGGCGCTTCATAGACTTGCACCAGACCAAACTTGAAGGTTTTCTTGATTTCCTCACACTGCAACAGAAATATAAATTTATAACGAATAAATCTACAGTTATATACAGCAGCATATCGTCTAGATAACAATAAAAAAATAATAAGATAATAAAAATAATAATATAACATTTTTATATTTTGTGGTGGGGAAGGATTATAAGCAGTGTTAATACACAACAGATCTGGGTTCGAATCTCGAGAAAGGTGAAGATATTTTAGTATATTTCTGAAAGTACTTGCTTATGTATAGACTGGATTATTATATCTGATTTACAGGGTGTTTTCTAAAATAGATAATGCAAAACGCCATGAAATATCAAACACCAAGACATTTCTCAAAATTTTAAATTTGGATAGAAATATTTCATTATATTTCAAAATAGATGTAAATAAAAGTGAACAAAAGATTTGAAATTTTCAAGATGTAAATAACACGTGTTCCATTGTCACGAAATATCTCATTGTAAAGTTTAGAAAAAAATACTAATTTAATACAATCGATTAATTTTCTACATTGTGAAAAAAGAATTGAAAATTTACGTCTCTTTCGTATTAAATACTTCCGTTCTTGAAACTTATCGACATCAATTCAATACCGATCAAATAAGAACATTAAATTCGAAGCAACCAATCAATCGTAGTGTAAGCGGAACCGATTGGGTCATGGGAAGTTAATAAGGAATTGTATTAGTTTTCCATTTGATCAAACAATAATAAACGATTATATTGTTATTCGCGAGCTCCTTGAATGTTTATTCGTGGTAATTTGATACTGGACATTTAGAGCTAAAATGCAAACGCAACGCCATAAACAAACATTTTAAATATGCACTAGCTGATTTACAAGTTTTGGATTCGCATAATTGGATTGTAATAATTGAATGAATGGTAATGGTAACAAGCTAATTTACCATTCTAGCTTTTAATATTGAATTGAAAGCAAAAAGATTTACAATAATCTCTGATTAGTATTACAAATTAGTATGTGAGTATGAAAAAATGAAAGCTTCGCTTTGAAAGAAAGGCGTACCCCAAGGTACTCTTCTTGGGTCGATGTTCTCAAGTTACATATTGAACCATTTCCATTTGTGATGAAATTATGATCGAATCAACTTTACTCGTTGAATCAATACCCATAGTATTAAATTTGCTCTCACAAGGAAAGGAACAGTTTGAAGAAATCAGAAACAGAGAAAGAAATTAATTGAATATAAACTTAAATTCAAACACTTGAACTTATGATTTACACTTTAATAATGTCTTTATTCTGTTTGCATCTGAAGAAGTCGTTTGTAACGACGAAACGCGTCATGCTATGTAGTGAATAAAGTGTAAATCATAAGTTCAAGTGTTTGAATTTAAGTTTATATTAAATCTATTATTAATTATAATAGATTTACATCAAGTAAACGCCAACACTATTAAATATTTAAAAGAAATTAATGCTCAAATTACACAAACGTTTTCAAAAACTAAATTTTTCGAAATAATTGAGAAATTTTTAACAAGTATTATCACTACCAATAAGCTTTTTATCAGAAGAGATTATTTTTGGAAACTTTCCATTTCAATGAATTATAAATCAAAATGAGGAATTCTTGAAACATCGGACAGTTTATCTTTTCTTTATCAAGCAACGGATTGAGGAATGCGTTATACTTGGTATTTTAATAAAATGTAAATTTTCATTTTTAGTGAAAGGAATTAATTTTAAAGAATTTCTTCAAAGTGTAACTACTTTGGATTCTTTGGATAAAGAATCCAAAGTAGTGTCCAAGCTAAGTAAAATGTTTTTTAGAAATAATATAAATAATATAATTAATAATTGTTTAAATTAAGTTTAAGTTTAGTTTAAATTAAATTAATTAAACTAGTCTGAGGGACCAGCTTACGCGCATCCATTTTGAACATACTAAGCTTTTCTCTCAAAAATGATGAGTATTTGATTGAAAATTGATGAGTAATCCAACATAATATTTCTTAAGAAACCAATAACAAATAATCTAAAAATACGGAGAACTGCATCGATGCACGTTCTCAAAAAAATTTCTTTAGGTTTATAAGTAAGGGGGAGGTTATATTACCGAACTATTATACCATGAAATAATAAAATCATCACATTCAGAAAACTTTTCAAGGTTTCCATAATGGTTTAAAGATGCTCGAGTGTATATTTTGCAAATAAGGCGAATTACACAAATAACAATTCAGCTTTTGTTTACGATGCAATAAAAATGACATTGAGATAAGAATGTCGTAAATTGTTGGCAGATATATAAAAAATATCGTGCTTTGAAGAGTTGAATATACTATTAGTAGATTATCGAATACTTTTCCACGCTTCCTTAATCTACTTTTGAGTGTTGTATAATTTTTTCTACCTAAAGTACTCAATATCTATTGTTTATCAAGCAAGAGTATCCTTATTAAAATATTGAGCAGAATTATATATGCAAAATATGTTGAATACCGTGAATAGAAATGAATATTCAATAATTTTTCGGCTTATACATTTGATTCAAGTGTTGGCGTTTACTTGAATACTGAGTTCAGTACTCTGTTAGCATCTCAAGAAGTCGTGTAATGACGAAACGCGTCATGCTATGTTGTCAATGAAGTGTAAATCATAAGTTCAAGTGTTTGAATTTTACTTTATATTCAATTATACATTTTAAAGAGGCGCAGTATAAAAAATACGTCAATGACTGATATAGTTGTATCAACTCTTGACAATGAAATAGCAGTCCGAAAACAATTCCTGCTGAACTGAATGAGTTTCGAGAAATTTAGCTGAGAGTTTTTGAATTATAATATTATACTGATATACAAAGTTCCAAAAATTTTGTGAAAGAGTTTAGCTAATTTTAAAGTTGTCAAGAAACGCTCAATCAATGGCGAACACTACAGAAGACTTAACTTGTTGCTGCTGACTTGTGGAGCAATATTTTGTATATATAATAGCAAGTTCGAAGAACTGGAAGATCGAAGATAAGACAAGAATGTACACACTGTAGAGAGACATTTGACATCACTTCGTAAAATTTCTCCTTTTGATTCAGTTGAAGGAATTACTAGAATTAGCCACATAGTCTTAGGTCATCTTCGACAAAGTACTTCGATAAGCAACTTTGCGAGAGATGTAGTAGTGTTTTTCATCCATAATTTTCATCCCACAAAATACCAACCTACCTACAGTTTCGTTTTTCTTTCGAGTTTGCTCTGTAGAAACGAGAACTGACAGCTTTTGTTAATCGTTTCACGCTGTCGCCACCAAAATTGGACCACCGTCCAAGTTGGACCACCAAGAGCTAAAAAGACTTGATTCGAATGAAATATCCTCAAAACTCGATGTAAACTTTGTATAAATGTTAAATGAGTTGAAGAAACGTGAATTAGTGGTTCGAAATGACACTCCCTTCAAACTTAAAATTCTCTTAAATTTTGACAATATATCCTGCCAAAATCATCACCATTTCTACTTCTTGGTATTAAAATTTATCCTCATATGTTTCAGAAAAGATTTAATCATGTATTTCAGATATATTTTCCTTATAATTACGTTAATATCTACAATTATTTTTGCATTTATAATTGAATATGCTGTCTCTTTGAAACCAGATAGTCTACACAGAATTTCATGGTTCTTGTTTTGGCACATTCAACGGCCCATTTGCTGAATACAAAATCGATCGAGTAGGTGACATTTCTGACGACTACGAACGAAAAATGAACAATTCGCAACATTTCTTCTTCTTAGTTAAGTTTGGGCTTCGGTATTGCAACGTACAATTAATCTCTCACAAACTGATTGAAACTTTCATTCAACTCTTCAAGTTGCAATTTTACATATTTTAAAGCCAGTTCTACTTTCACACTTATACAAGAAAATAAGAATAAAGTTGAAGATGAACTTACAACCTGAAACGAATTTAGAGGTACTTTTTAAAACGTGAGTATTAGGTACTTTATATAAATATATTTACATATATATTTAAAAGGAAATTTTGGGAAAGCAGCATTAAAGAAGAAAAAACTCTTGTTCCTTCAACTCAAGCATTCGAAATATTTCATTTAATTTTGAGGAAGGCTAGAAAAACGTTAATAAGTTTCTTAATTAATTAGTGAGTTAATGATCTTAATAATGACGTACAACAACCTAAAAAATCATAATAAATCATACATTCAGTATTACTAACGAAATTCAAATTATATGTTTGTCAAAAATTGAAACAGTTTGAAGATGTTTTCTGTTCTCTCGAACAGATTACGACTGATAGCTCACGGAATTGAAATTTCATTAAATAGATCTGAGACTTTTCAAATTGTATGGAACTCTAAATATACTTTCAATTTCTCATATCATTGAAAACACTGGATAAACTTTCATAAACAATGTTAAATTCAACACAGTTATGTCAACTTTACACGTGTGGAGGGATACTAACCCATTAGCAGTTGTAGGTAACTCTTGATAATAGGTGAGTAGCCCAAAACCTATGTCGAATGTATAAAACAATTTTGTGGAATTCAAAGTGTATTATTAATTATACGGTTTATTCAGCGATATTCCAAAAATTGTGGACAATATTTTCCATTGACTTTATGAACTCATAATACTCAGAGAAAATTAATTGAAAGTGATCTTAAGTATGAAAATTTCCAATACTCATCGCTTTAGCCAATGAAAGTTCAGTGTATTTCAATCACCTGCAGCAGTAAAAATAGTTTATCATTCCCAATATCCGTTATCGATAAAGAAACCCATTTACGCCGGAAATACCTTAGGATATAGCGTGAATAAAGAATGAACGTAAATTTTGATATCTTTATTTCCAAAGAAAAGTAAATATTGCTCTATCTTCTAGTAAATTATTTTCTATCTTGGAGTAAATTATTTTACGAATTCTTATGATAAATCAATCATTAAGTGATGGAGCCGATACTTACAATTTTAAAGTTTCCATTCTTTTTTTTTCATCAGCATACTCAATAAGACGAAAAATATTATAATTAAAGCCTATAGACAAAATACCTTTCCTTTGTTCTTTAGGTAGGTATGCTATTTATATGCATTAGTGTATGTAATGTTCACTTGAAATAATTTCATCTAGTTCTAGTTCATTTTATGAAATAATAATAGCTTCACGCACTTCTCATTCTCTTTTGTTTTGTAGGTTCGCTAATATAAAAATTCAAAGTTAGCTATAGTGCAGTTATACTTGTTTTTCAACATAAGTAGTAAATATTTTTTCATTTTATCCATCTGTCGAACCCTTTGAGATTATACTGTTTATAGTGTTGTAAATAAAAAGTAAATTATCGAAACATGTTATTTTTTCGTATTTCGATAGGAAATACTCAGTAGTGTATGTAGTTTAGCATATGCTACCAATATCAAATGCTAACGTATAGAAAACAATTACCAAACCGTGAAATATCCAAACACCTGTATCAATATAATAAAGATAAGATAACAAATTGTTTATTTGTGAAACGTAGAGTTGCCGCATTTACTGAATTCTGTTCTTCTAATTTCATTTTAATCAGAAACAACCATCGTGATCACATTTTGCACAAACTGAAACATTGAATCAACCTTCATATTTCTTGATAATTCAGTAATTTGTCAGAGAAATTGACCTAGACCTAAACAGGGTAGGTCGTGTTGTCCTTAGCGATATATATCCCCCCACCAAACGTACAAGCAAAAAACAGTGCAAAACCTACATCGAGTTTGTCGGAAAATCTATCCGTCTCCCACAACTACAACCTCGTCTTACGACGTACGTAAACGGAGAAATGCTTCCTCCCCTCAACCTTATCAACATGGATCGATCCGTTCGTACCCGGTTGCGATGATTCTACCACGCGCAACGCCGTCGGCCGCGTTGCGAGGTTGCCGGTTCGTAGGCAGCTGTTCTAGACGAATATTCGAGCGAAATCGAGTGTGCTCCGCATCGACAGCAACGGGCGAGTCGTTATGACCGTCTTCGTTTCTTGCTGTCAGCTTTCAGTTGGTAACGTAAGCGTGTTTGTTGCGATACACAATAAATAACCGTTTCAGAGAATCAGTGCTCCACACAACGAAGTTGAAAAGTGGATTCCGTTAATAAATATCATTCTTCCACCCAGTTTTTAGCGTTTCCTTTGGATTACATTATTTTCTCTCGATTATCTGAACAAATATAGCAACGGTAGAGAGATGTGAGTGAATATGGTATGTAACGTGGAGTTGATATTTTATTGTAATAGTACGTAGTAGTTAGTTTTGTTGAACGAACAATGCTTTATATGGTTGTGGGTTGTAGAAGCGTGAGTGAAGCGAAAGTAACTCACAATTTCACAACTAATTAGGTAACATAACATTCCGGAATAACGTTCCCACTATAAAATTGCAAGTTCACAAACTTTCATAATAAACCGGTACAAACATTTATAATTACTGCAAATTGAAATTTTATAAGATCAAACGAGGAACACACGGATTCCAACTTTATTTTCTATCGTAGTGAAATGGTTCTTTTGAAAATTCGAAATGAAGTTTATTTTTGTTCTGAACCCATTTTATTTTCATTTTGAATTCAATGGTTTAACAATTACTAGGTCTAAAAAAGTATTTCAATTATTGAGACTAGAATTGAATTTAAAAAAGTACCTCTTTATAAATCAATAAATATTCAATCTAATAGAAAATGTTTTTATTTCGTAATAGAATTTAAAAGATCCTTCTAAGCAGTCACTTTTTCAGACTTGTTAACGTAAAATTATACTTATTAAATTTACTTTATTTATGGTATGTTGTTTGGGAAAATGAATCAAGTGCGTTCATTTCAACAAGATGCAGATGCTAAAAGCTAATTCCACTAATTACCATAATTATTTTTAATTTTCATCTACGAAATCTTGGCACAGATAAAGTCATTTCACATGTACGTACTTTTAACCCCGTCTGGGTTATTTAGGAACTAAAATACGAAGCCAAATGAACAGGTCATTTAAAATTCCTGGTTAATTTCGAGTACTGAATGCATTTGAAGAACGTCAAAACTAGTAAACTGCGAAAAATCAATATGCATTCAATGTAAACTATATGTAGCATGTCGTAAATTCAAGTTAAAATATTTTGATTTTCAAAATTTTGTGGGGGTTAATGTGAAAAAAAAATAATAACGCAAATTTTTGTACATGAAATTGTGTATATATCTTCCACATTTCTTACGTAAACTGATGTATTATATATGTGTGTAACACATATTCAAAAACGTGAAATATGCTAGCATCATGAACAAATCGTCGCACAATGTGAAACATGCAATAAAAAAGATTTGTTATCAGTGTATATAAAAAATCTCATACCACATATTGATGGTATAAAATCTAGCGCTATTCATAAGTATTTATTGTAAACAATGAATGCAACATGGGATATTTGCATTCATATCCAGCGCTCTTAACATCGTGTTATTTATCGTCATAGGTCTATTTACCAGCATATGTCAAGGAAATTGATATCTAACCATATGTATTCATCATCATTGATACAAGAATGGAGAACTATAATAAAATTTAAATAGCAATACGATAAATGTCTCGTCAAATCTCTTGATACGATTGTCTGATATTTCATTCTCGGTTATATTCAAATCTATGTCTCGATGGAAATAATTATTAAAAGCAATGGAAAATTTGATTGAAATAATCTCGATGACTAGTCTATCGATGATCCAATAGTTATTTTCCAAACGTAAAGATAAATAATTTCTCAATTAAGAAAGACGCAACGATGTCTTATACTCGTAAATGATGTGAAGCATAACAAGTGATTTTTGCGAGTATACGCCTTTTTGTCATGTAAACTCATGTAAACAAAATGTCTTTAAATGTTACTTGATGATCGTTAATTATAATACGAAACAAAATAACATCAAAGATTTAACAAGTTAACGAGTTCGTCAACAATCAGGTGCTTGAGGAATTGTTCAATGTGTATAGAAAATAATCTACGATAAACATAGAGTTACCTATAGTGTTTTTTTTTGTTCTATATCTGGATTATTCGAACTCCTAGAGTAAGATTACAATTTCAAAGCAAAATTGTACGAAGGTGGGTACCACTCATATCTTGTCTTTACACAGCTATAATTTTTTCACCGGATCTGTTAATTAATTTCAACTTGATTCAATTACAGTATAAAAGAAACTTATAATTGGAAACAAAATGAGAGTCGATAGCTTCAAGGATTCGAAGTTCCAATAATTTTACTCAAATTTTAATTTATCCAGTAAAACAATTTTTGCGAAAGTATAAATTAAGTAATAAAAAGTTAATAAAAAATATAACATTAATAAAAAAAAAGTTTTAACGTTGAAGTACGTGAACATTTCGGACATGCTTCTCCCAAAAATGAAATAAATGAATTAAGATAAATGAACTAAATTCATGAACTACAATGAATTGAGGTATATTCTTTTTTTCACATCTTCATATTCTGAAACATTCCAACACTTTTCATTTCGTAAATTTAAATAAAGATGTCTACGATTTGAACGTTTTATAAATACACAAATGTAAGGTTCGATCAAAAGATCACGAAACAACGATACATTAAGTTTTTTAAACGATTTTTTTAACCAAAAATACGAGGAATTTCGTTAACGTTGTCGATGTAAAATAGGTGACCCAAATTCAAGACGCTGACCCTGTATGTAAAATGGTTTGTCACATTTATTATCTTGTGAACTTATCTTACAACTATAAAACATAGTTGAAAAAGCAAAACATATATTACCGAGATTATTCGGTCTGTTGCTTCCTTCCAATAAAAATGCCAACAGAAACTTTTAAAAACTATATTTTACGAATATTTTGAAGTCTCTTTAAGGAAGATGCGTGAAAGAATTTGACATTAGGGAGAATGAAAGTAGAAAGAATGAGAGCCACGAAAAACAAATCAGTTATGTAATTGTTTTATTCCGATGCTAGGGCGGGAAATTCACTAATTTTCTGGGGCACATCATCTTAATTGCGTCTACTAACCCAATTCGAGCTCCGTGGAGCTTGTGTATATAAACTGGGGGCTTGGATTTATCAATCCGATCCCACCGTTGGCTTTAAGAAAGGTTATTCTCGTCTTTAAATTGCAAAGAAAAGTAAGACCGATAAGTAGAAGAAATACTTTTGGTAAATAAACTCTGGTAACGTTAAGCCCAGTTTCGTAAATATGAATTTGAACTTTGAAATGTAAAAGCGTTACAAATCAACTCTTCATTATCATTATGTATTACATTACTAGAAGTTCATACTTTTCAATTGTACGCGTGTACCATTGGCGAATAAAGTCAAGATTTGCCATCGATCTAGAGTTTCCTGTAATGTCTAGAAGGATGATATATCACTCGTTTGGTCTCTTTGGGAAACATCTCGAGAATATTTCCGGAATAGGCATCGGCACAAATATCGACCGGATGATAACGAATTTCTTCAAAGTACTTGTTCAAGAATTTATCTGGCATCACATTCCACTTTTGGTGTTCCTTTGGTACCGATTTCAGTTCATAAAGTGAAGCATAAAGTGAACTACTTGCTACTTTATAAATAGTATTGTTATATATTTGAATTGTTACAAAACAAAAACTAATTCAATTCCTGGCTTCAAGGGGCGCAGAAGAAGGAATTTCAAATGTTATATATGTTCAAGCCTAATATTTTCTTGAATTAACTGTGTGCATTTTAATGTGCGTTGTAATGTCACTGTAAGTACTTCAAGTTTAGAACTTCTATAAATTTTATTAAAACTAAAGATCCAGAGAAAGCATTCATCGGTACGAATCTTATTTTGTCTGAAAATAGTTCGCTTCAATAGCGTTTTAATTGATTATGTATCAGTATTGGCGGCCGGCTATCAGACGCAAAACACACCAAAATTTATCAAACCCTAACCGCATTTGCCAGAGGTCCAAACACATGTATGAAGCAGAATATAGAATTGCGAAACTGCGATATGAATTTTTAGAGAAGGTATTTCCGACAAACCGAGACCTTCATTAACTATTGACGTGTTCGATAATTGGTTTAAATTCATACGAAATAACCGATGGAATTAATTCATATGGTGCGTTTCCCTTTGGTCGATCTAAATGAGCTATCGAAAATTGAAACGCCATAATGTTATTTAATTTTGAGAGTAGTTTTTTAATATTGCTGTGCATTTCTCATATGAATTTCATTTCCTTACAAGATATTCTTCCAAAAAAATAATTCAACACATTCCTTACCTAAATCGTTGGTAGATGATAGCTTATAAACAATTGGCGATAATTATTTTTAGTGTGTTTTAAGTTAGTGTGAAATTGCACATTTCGAATATATTATTCAATTTAGCAACCAATACGACTTAATAGTTTTTAAGGATTCTGGTTTTCCTTGTTAAATATGTAAGGCAGAAATGTGGTTTAACGATCCATAATTTATACAAAATTATCTTAAACTTATTTCTATATTCATCGAAAAATCCATGCTTTTCAGCAACCTTCAACTTTAACATCGCAAAATTCTAACAAATTCGCACGTAGTCTCTTGCGATTCGGTTACATTATTAATCTGTATATACCGTGCCGCCGTACCGCGTGGAGGAAGTTGAATTTTATCGATTTTAGCTAAACCGACTCTCCGCAATGACGCGTGTTTCGTAAATTTCGTGGTTCTCGAACAGATGCCAGATTATAATCGATGAAGATCGGAACGAAACAGATTTCCATTTTTCATAACGTTCGCCGATACGAAAAATTCAAATTCAGACTTCAAAATCGTCAGACGGTTGGATGTTCGGTAATATATCAACAACGACACATAAAAACTCGTAAATATCGACGTTTATATCTGGTAGATATCTAGAAGTTCAGCGTAATTTGGAAACATAAAATCGACCCAAAGGAATGCGGGCAAAAACATTCTTGGCAATTAAATTTTACCGATCCGCATTGTGTTGTCATTTAAACCCAGGCACTTCTCTTAATATATTCCGTTAAATTATGACATTTAACGCTAAATAGCTATCTACGATTATTCAAATAGCTATCTACGATGATTCATTATATTTTGTAGATAAAAATATCCAGTATTACACAACATATCCTTTCATCATCGCAAGTTCCTATCTATATTAACTTTTCCTTTTTCATGAGTAATGTAATGTACATACTTTTGTCAAGTGCAACTACCATAGAAATTTAAGCACTTCGTACCTTCCTTCCATAGATGAGTCATGATGGTAATACCCCAAAGGGATCATCAACTGATCTAACCTTTAGAAAGTATGAGACAGACGATAGAACTCTTGACGTTAATCAGACTTGATGGAAGAGATAAGACACTACTCTTAAATGTTGGAACGACTTTTCGTTTATTTTCAGAAGCACTTTGTGCCTGCGCGAAAGTTGGACTTCAGGTTAACGCAGATTCCTAACAGCCAGAATACAGTGTGAATCGAACCCACCAGTAAGACGATAGCGCTATGGGATCACTCTACGTTTCGCATATTGACTCTCTGTTTTGTCTTGTACCAAATTCATAAAAGAAGGAAAGCTTTTTCTGACAAATGTCAAGAAAAATTGATATTAAAATCGGGGCAAAGATATAAAAGAACGAGATGATTGTTAATTGCAACAGGTACTTGTAAATTTACTGATGCGGTCGAATACGAATGCTAGGACTTCTCAAAATCACATGTTGATGAAGTAAAATTCTCCTTTATATGTATGTAAATTAACCTTCCGTTATTTCCGATGTACACTATTTTAACACATCATTATCAATCAATTCAAAATAATGGTTTTTTTAGGAGATTTTCACTGCTATTAATCTGATTTACACAAATGTGGAGTTTTAAAAGCAGACCGTTTTTTATGAATATTAATAATAGTCAACTGCATTTACGCGTTATCTTCATAATTATAAATATTTCTATAATATCCATAAATATTATAGAATTATTATTCGCAAACATTCCAGATCTATTAATAACTTTCAAATCGGCTTATATTAAACAACTGGTTGTTTGTACATGCATGTAAACACGTAGCGTGAAAAATACGTATCTTATATAATTAGGTCGTTGGGTAAATAACGAATTGCAACTATTGTAGTAAATAATTCTCAATTTTAGAATATAAATGCAAGTAATCTATGTTGAATTAAATCAGAGAAAACTATAAAAATCATTGAAGACAAACTGAAGTGACAATTTATTATGACACAATGAAGATTTAGTTTGTCATTATATTTTTTATTAATTATTTCAAATTTCAATGACCGGCTAACGATATATCCCGGTAATTATTCTCGATTGAATGGAAGAGATGTAAAATTATCTGCTAACAGGTCAGTTTGCTAGCTGTAGTAACCATGTAATATAAATGACACTGAGGTTTCACTTATCTCTTGGCGAAACATTATGTTAAAAACAATAATTTAAAATAAACACGCGTAAGTTTCACTGAATATATTAAAAACTCTACATATGTTTCAGGTGTTTGTTAACCCAATATAAAGAGTATACAATGTTACTCAATAACATTATATACTCTTGATAATGGGTTAACCACCCGAAACATATGTAGTTTTTAATATATTCAGTGAAGCATAAGTCAAGTGTATTAATTTTAATTTATTGTTTTTAAATATGTAATATTTCCGTTCTCACTATGAATTAAATATTTTCTTAGGAATGAATTTAGAAATAGCAATTCACTTGTCAAAATATATTGATATTTCAAACGTAATATATAATCGTAAATATAAAAGGAATGGGAAATTATTAGCATACGGACAGTGTAGTTCCTTTCGACCGATTGATGCTAAAAATAGTAACTGTATAATTAGTCACGAAAGAAAATTTGTTGAACTTCCCGAGAAGAAATATTCAGTGAATGCTTGATATTTTCTAAACCTTGAATGAAGTCGGTAAAACAAACTCAATCTCAGATTGAATTAATTTAGTCGTAACAAACAAAGGTTTTGCAGTTAACCAACTATTGACAATACTCAAACCAATGATGTACCACCACGAATCGATTGTTACTTAATTGAACAAACGAAACAACAAAACAAATTCCTTCAATAATTGCAATCGTAATGAAGAATCGATCAACATCATGTCAAGGTCAATTTATTTTCGTTTCAGACTTCTACAATGTAAGATGCCAGACGATGACGCTTAAGAAATGGGAAATTTCAATCGGCTGACCCACGTCGGTGTTGTCAGTTTCACATGGATAGTGATAGTGCTGTTAAATCTGAAAGACTTTGCGACTGCTGCCAGTCAACTTCGCGTCGATGGCAAATCTACAGAGCAAACCCAAAATTGCAAGATAGCGGAACGCTACCTTATAAAGTGTTCGAATGTGGACGCGAAAGAAATATTTATTCCGCCTGCCGTCAACATAGCGGAACTGGTAAATGTTACCGCCCGCGAGTCAAAATTAGACGCGCAAAATCTTCGAAAATTAATGTGGACTTCCAGCGACGTCCAAGATGTACGAACAGCTATCGTCAATCCGAAGAATCTTAAATTACTAGACGTCTCCATGAACCAGATGGTCAAGTTGGTGGACGAACACTTCGTTCAGTATGAAAACTTGAAGAAAATGAATTTGTCTTTCAATCATATCAACGACATTCAGAAACTTACGTTCAAGGGACTCGATCTAAGAGAGCTCGACCTGTCTCATAATTATCTGATAGCCATTCCATTCCAAGTCTTTCACCCAATGCAAAATCTAACGATATTAGATCTCTCGTACAATAATATCGTGAAAATTTTGGATCATTTCTTCAAATTCAACAGATACATCGAAATATTGCATTTGAATAACAATAAGCTTGCCAACTTCACATCCAACGCTTTAGCCGATCTTCAAAATTTATGTATACTAGACATCTCTCATAATTCGCTCCAGTTCTTCTCCAAAGGCATATTTGATTCACTTGAAAATTTAGAGTACTTAAATGTCGCCTTTAATCCAATCGTTAACATTCCCAGTGGTACATTTCGAGGTCTTCACAATCTTCGTACCTTGAACCTCAGTGGTACGAAAATCAGCACCTTCCCGTTTGGAGTTCTTCATTTTAGCCCTGAATTGGAAACTCTAATCATCGATGAGACCAACATCGAAGAGTTCCATAACAGTGAACTGTTAGGGGTGCCGAAACTTCGAAAATTATACATGAGACAAAATAAAAAACTTAAAAAAATAGAAAGTTACTTATTCTCAGACACGCCGCTTATAGAAGATTTAGACTTAAGCGGAAACAGTCTGACTTTTCTACATAAGTCATTAGCTAATTTAACGCATCTTAAGTACCTTAACATATCAAACAACCCTTGGGCATGCGACTGTCGAATGTTTTGGTTCGCGCCCTGGATTGAATCGAAAAGGAAATCCAATATCACTTTATCTGACTTGTCCTGCGGTCCTTATGCCTATCCGAACGAGATGTTGGATACTTTGAAGCATCTCAATTGTATAGCTCCAAATATCGTGTTCAAGACACCTACTAAGCAATATCGTCTGAGGTCCGATGCACTTTTAGAATGCAGATATTCTGCAAATCCTCCTCCCTCGATAACATGGATAACACCTACTAGGGAAGTCTTTCACTGGAATCCAGATCCCGCCATCCCAGGTGTTTTCGAAAAGCATCCACATGCGCACGACTACTTTATGGTGCCTATGAGAGTAATTCCCCCCAGAATTCAAGTGTTGGATAACGGCACTTTACTTATCAAGAATGTGACTAGAGAAGACTGTGGCAGGTATATATGCTATGCCAGTAATCCTATAGCAAATACCACAGATAACGTGCTTCTTCACATCGACCCTGCTGATTGGAATTATGTGAGAATCATCAGTCTCATTGTCGGTGCACAGTGCGCAGCTGGATTTTTAGGACTCACGCTCATCGTACAGTTCCTACGCTACTTGATCAATAGGTATGTCAAAAATGGAAAATGTCATTAGATCAATTCACTCTTTGTATAATATTAGTATTAATAAAGATAAATTGTTTCTTGCATGCTTCATTGAACTCTTTTTATCTAAGCTGTAGATTATATTTGTGAAAAAATTGATTCAAAATTTTTGAAAGTTCAAAAAGGACTAGCAAATTCATATTTATAACTTTAGAGTACTTAACTTGAATCTCATCATTGAATTATACATTTTATAGGTAGGTAACAGTCGACTTTACACTGATAACATTTCGTTTTACAGATTCGGGCTTTTTGATAATTTCTGCAGTTTCTGCAAACGCGACAGGGTGTCTCCTAGAGCTAAGCAGATCTACGCCATGTTGGATAATATTGAGCAATACAAATCGCAGCAATTGGAGAGATTGAAGGACAATTATGCCCAGCAGGTAAAAATTTTAGAAAAAAATCGAATTTTACATATGATGACATTATTCTATTTAGGTTACCAGAATAAGAGACAATTGTAACCAACAAATGGAATGGATTCAAAGTAGTTACCAGTCGCAGGCCAAGCACCTCAAGGACTTCAGAGACATCGGGACCGCTCATCTGAGTACTTTGAGAGGTCAATATCAGGATCAGGTAAGTTGTAGAGGTTTTTAAAAAAACTTTTAGCACTTTTAGCACTAAACATTTCAGGTGAAAAAGGTGAGAGATTATTCGACTGGTCAATTGAACTGGGTTCGAGAGAACTACATTTTTCAACGCAACAAAATTCGCAAATTTTCCGCCCACAAAGTGTTACAACTGAGAGAAACATATAAATATCAACAGCAGACTTTGAATAAGGTGCTTGAGAATCTTCCAAGTTTGTACTTTGAGAATTGTAGAGCAGGAACCTGCGGAAGGGCGGAGTCATTGGTGATGGAAAATAACGAGGTAGAGAGTATAGACGTATACATCAAGGCGAAAATCGAGAAGCTGGCTGAACTGGACGAAATAAATACCGAAAGTAATACGGATCTTACCCAAAGCAGGTTATCTCTGTATTATACACCGACTGAAAGATCTCTGGGCTCCGAGATTGCCTCTCCCACAAGTCCACTGGCGGGAGTGCACATCAATTACATTAAAGATACACCAGATCCGCTATTTTTAGAGCAACCTTGTACCTCAAAATATGCTTTGCTAAGAGATCGCCAATTAGAAGCTGCAATACTGCCTAACGGAAGTATATCTAGCCACACAAGCATTCCTAACCTAAAAATTCTAGTCGACGTAGAAAAAAACATAACGCAAGCAGAAAAAACAAGAGCATCAAAGCTTCGTTTCTTGTCGGATAATCCGGAATGTACGGCGGAAAAGAATCTTCAGATATATTCGTCGAAGTCAGTCCCACCTCCTCCATATAGTGACCAAGATGACGATTTCGAAGAAGATTTAAGACTTGAGACTGTGTTGTAGATGTAATTGCCTAGAGAAACTGTGATAATGATATTTATTTAACTATCACAGTGTAGAATCTGCGCGCTCCATTAGTGCCAATAATAGTCAATGTAACTGAAATGAATATCTTCATATTTTTAGCGTTATTCTTCGTTGAAAAGTCAACTGGACTAAAATGATAAGACTCAGTATGCCGGAAACCTAGTCATTTTAGACAAGACTGAGGAAGGCTACCGACAAATAGTAAAAGAGATCTCCAGTAGACAAGTAAAAATGAAACAACTGAAATCTCTAAAGCTAAGGAAGCTTCCACTGAAAATTCGGTTAGCTTATAAAATAAAATTATAATTTTTCCATGATAGTCACTGATAATTTTCATGATGGGGAAGTTTGAAAAATATGTAGATAATTGATAGTAACAATAACTTAAATAATTAGTGAAAACTTCGGTGTTTTGAGTCGTACATATTTTTCTGTACTGTGGAATGATCTACACTGGTATAGGGACTTTGAAGCGGGTACCAAATAAGAATAAAATCTATTTTTCAATATAAAAAAATGTATTGTTGAATGTTTTGTGATTTCTTCCTTTTTACTGAATATCAAATTGGTTTGAAGCATTTCAGATCTGTCAAGTATTCGTGTCGTTGTTAATGTTCTATTTCAACGACATTCTCTAGTGTAGGTCTACTTTGAATAAGGAAGAATTTTTTTTTTGTAAAACGTAAGTTTAGGAATATTATTAATTCGACTGTTAATATTTATATTTCTAAAGTGTTATAATTCAATAAAAAAGCTGATGAAATTTTTTTTTCATTTACCATAATTCTGAAATTCAGTATTTAAAAGTAATTTCCCCCTTTGTAATTTTATTTAATCAGTACTATTGAAAATAAAATCGAATCCATACAATTTGAAAAAAATTTCATAAGAGATTCTTAACAATAATAGTTCTAATACATTGTAATTATATTTTGTAAGGACGAATATGTGCCACATTTAAATTGACGTTTCTAATAGTACTGTTAGAAACGTTTTGATGAAAATGAAAATTCTTGTCGGACTAGTGATACACTCCTGTTTTCTTGTAGAGCATGTTTCATTTGTACAGAGAATACACTAACCTAATTATGTCATATTTTGTTCTACAGTTGAAGACAAACAGTCTTGTGGTATTAACCATTTCTGAGCGTAGGACGGGGACAACATACCAAGAAATTTGTGGGAAAATGTAGCTAATAAATTACATAAATTTCAACTAAACAACTCTAAAAACAACAGCTAGTCAGTACCTAAACATTTTCGATGACCTCGTTATCGATACATGTTGGGATGGACGGGACTCTTTGATAAAACCATATATTCTGTAGGACAAATATATTTTTTCCAAAACGTAAATTATTTTCTTATGATTCAATAAAAAACCACAGTTAGTAATGAATGTTTGAGAATTCTCAAATTGACTTATTCAATCCGTAGTGTCTCTGTTGGCTACCACAATGGAGAATTGATGTGAAAGCTGGGCGTCTCACCAAAACATTAGCTTGATAATAATAAATGGTAAAAATGGATATAGGGACCCTGAATTATAATCAGTAAAGCATATTAAATCTGAAGCCTGCCAACATAATTTTTCTGCTGGTTCTGCTAGACATAAAGGCATTTATCTTTGTGCTTGATGTATTTTTATGTAGGCTAGATACAAAACTAGGAACTCATCAGTTGTGTCACGTCCATGTGAGGCAACTACTTCAATTTCCAAACACCGTATTGTATAAAAATTGTCGAGTAATTAATACTTTTCATTAACTCCATCTATCGGTAGGAAACATCTTTGAGATCATAAAACACAAAACACTTTACGATCAAACGTCCATACCAGTAGGTATAATTTAAATTGCAACGTCTATTTTGACGATCATCTTCATATTACTTTTTCACATTTTTTGTTTTTTATGTGAGTGTCTTTGTGTATACCCATTTTCATAAAAATTAAAAAACACTCAAAAAAAAGTCTAGTAAATGAAATTTTCTGCTCGATGTATTTTTGTCTAGGCTTAGAGATAGAACGTTTTAGCATGTAATATATAGGCACGAAAGCTACATAAAAAGGGCACTATAAAAACTAATGCATCCTCCTCAAAGTAACTCTGTGTAAAAAAAAGTACATACATATACATACAGATAATAAATTTGCAGGATCAATATTATAGAACAAATCTTATTAGAAGTTGTATCCATTTTTTTTAAAGTTTGCCGCATTGACATGCAAACGTGTTACAAAAATGATGTTCCACAATTTATTTTTATACTGAATTGTGTAAACGACACAAATATTGAAAAAGAACTCACCTTGTCCGATGTTCTATTCCATAAATTGATTCGGTGTCCAGCGGCGATGAGGTTTTTCACAATACCAGTGCCCATAACACCTAGTCCAATAAATCCAAAGGCTAGACAAGATATATTCTCCGATACATTCCGGGGGGAATCCCCCAAGTTGTTCAGTTCAAGGGACGGAGAATCCTGTAATATATTCAACATATAGAAGGCATCTGATGGTTTTCGAAATTAAAATATTCTTGAATACGATTTTCAAACTTTTAAATTGGCTTTAAAGTTACTGAATCGAATTATATGTACAAAAATTAGTTAAGGTACTTGTCTAAACCACGTACGACCTTTAAAAATATTAATTATTTTATATAGGACTTGAAGTGAAATACACTACATCTTTGTCTGAAGTTATGTTCACTACTTCATGTGAAGCACACTAAAGAACAATATGATTTTCAAATATAATGTATAATTTAAAACGGATAGCTAAATTATAAAAAAATTACATTTTAATGGAAACTCAATTCAGATAAAATAATTCAATTACAAAGAATATTAAATTTCTATCTCACCTCACGTAAAAATTATAATGTCATAAAAATACAAGATGAAAAACCTTTCAGTTTCAAATGCTCAAAATCGAATCAATTAATAAATGAGAAGTATATGCCTTTGTCATTTAAAGTAATCAAGTATCACTGTTTATAATTAACTTTAAAGTTATTGTTGCTGGACTGTTCAAATGTTTATCAATCATTAAACAACACCTCTATTATACTTATAAAACCTTACTACTTATTATGTAACTGGTTTATTGAAAGCATATGTCAACTGCAGTTCAATGTATTTAATTTCAGGAGTATATATTTTTTTATCATTATACACATCTAGATTTTCCTTGCGGGAACTGATATTAATAAAAGTTTAAGCAAGGAAAACCTACTTCATATTTTATATAAATCTGCTTGAGAAATTGAGAATGCGTAACATCATGGTCAACAAAAGGTTAAACAATAAAATAAAGTGTAACACAACGAAATACTACGATTTAGAAACAAATCATATTATAGAGTAACTCAACAATATATTTGTTGATAATTTTTAATACAGTCTAATGCCAGATTGGACGACGGTTTTCCCAAGTAAAACAATATATAGTTATAAAATGAAAATATATGCTCATATATATGAATACATATATATGTATATTCACATCATATACTTTTTGTGCTATAAATTAAAATTTATCAAAATGTCCTAGTTAATCAAACTATAGGATGTACGAGTGATGACTACATAATCCTTCAAGGAATTCAATTCCCCTTCCACTTGATGGAAGACAAGACAAACTGTTTCGTTCTACAAGGAACTCTTCAGTTATGTCACGTCCATTACCATGTGAGGCAACTACTCCAATCTACAAACACCTTCTTATGCTTCCGAAAGGAAAAACTGTCGAGTAATTGATACTTAACAATTCCATCAAGAGGAATCAATTAAAATCTCTCAGAAAACATGAATCAGAAAACATATTTCAGGTCATAAAATATCCATACTTGTAGGTAAACTTTAAATTGCACCGCCTATTTTGACAAGTATACTAATTTCATAAATAGTCCTTCAAAAACTATTCTAGTCAATAAATGAAATGCAGTAAAGCAATTACGAAATGTTGAGTTTTCGACAATAAGAATGTGTTGTTAATTATAACCTCATCTCAGTTTCTGTATGTAACAATTAGCAAGTAACAAAAATGATAATTTCAATGTATTTCCGTTATTCGTGCTTTGTTTGCATTCCCTCAAATTAATCCTTCAAAATTCTCAAAGTGGATTGTGAATGGTTTGAGAAGAATGATTGCGATATCATCTTTCTTCAAAACGTCGACTGCAAACTTCAACATTTGTTTCGAAACGTCGCCGCGACGTTTATCAAAGAATTCAAACAACAGAAAGACAAACAAACTAACGATATTCAATATATATACCTAAAGCGATATATTCGTAAAACATAGACTGATTTTCGAAATTGAAAGATCCAAGGCATATACAGTTAAGTATCTGTTGTTTTTGATGTAGTTTTTGCGACTATTATTAAAATGTTTGGTCAATTTAGAGTCCTTTCACAATTGATCTTCTTGTGGAAACAATTCAGACTAATTTTCATTTTTGCAAAAATCATTATATATTGATCGAATAATTGAGAACACTGGGTAAGTGATCCATTGTCAAGACACAATTGAACTTAATAATGGGTTTTTTAATAGTCTGAAGTAAAAGTTGAGCGTATAAAAGAATTTACGAGATTTAAGGCAAGCATTTTTTTCGAAAGATACATTTCAAAAAAACCCACCAAGTAATTGTGTGATGAAATCGATTGACATAACTAATGTCAATAATCTGGATTGATAATTTGGATATATTCTAGTTGAATCAAAATTATTTCAAAAATGTAAATATACAGTATATGCACTTTGAAATTCTAACACGCCAATGTCAAAACCCTTCGGCTGAATTTCAAATATGAAACATACACACTCAGTATGTAATTATTTTGTATTATGGTTTTAATGGTTCTGGTTGTCAGAAGAACGTTCAGTCAATTTTTTCAGTCTGTTTTTTTATTATTGCTTGGTTTTTTTTATTTATAATTTATTAAATAAAAACACTTGGATTGGTTCCACAAAATAATTTTTTATAATTGTTCGAACACAATCATGAAAATTATTTATCAGTACAAATACTAAAATCTTGTTAAAAAGTGTCGCATTATATATAACACAACATGGAATTTGAAACAGTAACACTATTAAGAATTCAATCACCATAGCCAAAAAAAAAGAAATTGAAATTTCAACACAAAATCAACAAATTAATTTTGTTCGAAATTAATTTTATTTTCGTTGACTTCAATATCTATATTCAATTAACTTATGCCGACCACATGTGATTTTTTTTTCAGTTTATTTCATTTGGTTATTGAATATTACTATTTCAATTAATTTAATTTTATTCTCGTTGTATATATTCGCTTATATAGTTTCTCTTCTTCATGTTCTCTTATTTGATGATTGATGAGGCCGATACTTGTAGAAAATTAATATCCATAATGAAACAATATTTAAAATTTTCTGATTTAATACAAATACGCATGACGACGTTCCGAAGTACTACTTCTTTAGCAAGTGCTGAATTAATACTAGGTGTAATTTTACAAACTCACTACTTATAGCTATTTTCACAGACATACCAGGTATGTTCTATGACTAACTTGGAATGAGGACCATAGAATACAACTGATGTTTAACAAAAGAAAGAATCGTATACCTGGAAATGACATAGAAAATCAATTTCTCAAGTGAGGTATACCAACTAAGAATGTAGGAAAATATACAAATAATTATACAACTAAGATTTCCAAGAACATATAAAGCAAAGTTAAAATTTTTGAACATGAAAAATTTACTTTTTTTACAAAAGACCTTGAATTGAAAGTAAATAAACTAAAAATTAGGTAATCAATCTGATCTGCTACCTGGAATATTCTTATTGAACATAAGTAAAGGGCTAGTGTTAACCTCTAACTGGCTATTGAGTAAAAGTCTTAAAAGTATTAAATAGAGACAATAAAGGTTCCAAGCTTACTTTCCTCTAATAAATGGTTTCTGGTCATCTGTTTTCTGTTTCTCAAAACTTCGTTTATGTTCCGATAATCTAATTTGAAAGTTCTTCCTATATAAAATTTTTCACAACTACGACATTTAATTTTGTATACCCCACACATTTGATTTTTATTAATATTTGATTTATTATTTTTGATTATGTTACCCATATATTAGCGGCCGAAAAGAAATATTAATCTTACAGCTTGCTAAAAGTGATTTTGATTTCTCTTTATGTGACTTTAATTCTCTTATTTACTATTATTTGTATTCAATTTGTTATTTTTTCTTTAATTGGATGTACATATGTTGGGAATGAATGTACATATTATTATTATTAAAATTCAATTCAAAGATATGCCTTCTAATTTAGACGTATAACGTGATGTGCGAAATAGATGAAAATTTCAAGAACGACCATTATCAACTGCATTCATGTATCAAGTTTCAAAGCAATATCTCATACACGGTGTTCGTGAAACAATGACGGATTCCTTATGCATGCGCTTTTTCGATTTGCCCTACATAAAACTCGTGTAACTGTCACAGTAAAGGTGGAATTGTCACCTAAAGAAAGAACAGGTAGTGTACTAGTTTAATCAAAATCAACATGTTAGAAATTTAAATCTTATGTATTTATGTACAATAATAGTTAATATTTTCTCAAACATTAATATTTATTATAATGCGCAATAATAATATACTATCAAATCAAAGTTAGAGTTTTATATTCATTGATTATAATATTTTTCTTTGAACGAAATGATGATTACAAACCATATTGATTGTTTTCTTACGATTGTTTATTTATAAATAAGATTGTTTACTCTTCCGAGAATGCATTTCAAATTTCTACTAGAACATAAAAATTATTTCTAATTGCCTGCATATCAAAAAAATTTGTAAAAAGTGTTAAAATTTGTATGTGAGAATGAACAATCAGTTTAAAAATAACGGTATTCGCGGTTTACAATCACACCCCATATTTTTAGATATAAAATTGAAAATAACTTGGGAGTATCATTTTTTTTTTCGAAGGTACATATATTGAAAATGAATCAACTTTCCAAAACTGAAATAACCTCAAGAATATGGAGAGTAGACAGAAGATGCATGCTTATTTAGTTTTGCTAAGTATACAGATGCAACACCTAGCACAGTACCCATTGTATAATCCCTGGTGGGAATCGAACCCACCAGCATCAGAAAAAAAAAAAAGGTTGTAGGATAACTAGACATGTCTAGCACAGTCCCCAAGTTAGCGCTAAAATACTACGTCCCCTTTGTCCCAATTCTATACTACGATGGAAAAAACAGACAGTGAACACATTATTGGACTTATATGGCCATATGGACAATAAATACCTAACCCCTCTTTGCGTTACCCTACGCACCCAAGTAGGTTGTGCGCCACTGGTTGGAAACCCCTGCTCTAAATCATCTATATTTGTGTATGAAAATGTCCACCAAGTGTGCAGTCTACAAATTTGGTGGCAAACTTTTTGCAGTCTTTTGTTGAAGTCTGAAAAGGACTGCAATAATGCATTGTCTTTCAGTTTTTGTATATCTACTTTGTTATGAAAAGTTCAGTTCATAAGACAACTAACCATTAACAAACATTATATGATTCAAATCATAACCAAAATACACCACCGCCTAATAAAATAATTAAACCATAAAAATAATAAAATACCAATAAATAATAAAACCCATATTTGTGGATGAGTAGTTTACACAACATATTTGACGTATCAGTGGTAGAAATGTGCTTGACTGCCAGTTTAGGTTAGGATATTGGCGTATTCTTGAATTTAGTAGTTATAAAATTGATAATAATAATATTTTTATTCTCAACAGATATAATACCCAATTACAGAAAATGATAAAATAATGTTGAATAATAACTAAATAAATAAAATGAAAGAAATATAAGAAAGAGCTCAATCTAATCTAAAAAAACTAAAATAGTAACTAATATCCATATGATAGAACAATGAAATATTACAAAGAACTCAATTTAAATCATTTTAGTCAATTTCCTATAACTCCTAATAATAACTTCTATGGAGTCAAAGTGAATATCACAATTATTAGCAACTCTAGTTGTGTAGACTGTATAAACCAAATGGGTGATTGTATCAGCGAGTTGGTCCTTGGAGTCTCTAGTTGGAATAATTCTGTAGTACGTGAATTTTGCCTAGGAACACGAAATTTCAAAGCGGACAAGAGAGGAGGACAATCAATACTGTTGTGCAGTAATTTGTAGAAAAATTTTTGTGATAAAGTTAATTCGACTCAATAATTCGTTATGATTGACTCATCTCTGTGGATTAACTTTATTCTCCCTCCAAACTGAGATTTTCTACAAACTTCTCTGAATGGCCTCAAGATGGCATTGATGGCAAGCGTAAATAGGATGCCAGATCATGCTGCCATACTCCAACTTGCTACGGATTAGGGCATTAAATAAAATTATTGAAATATTTGCCATTGCGTATAACGAATCAATATATTTTCGACGCAGATGAAATAAGTTGTTTGATGTGTGGAATGAAAGAAAGCTTCTGATCGAAGACTACACCAAGATCTTTCACCTTATCAGAACGAGAAAGAACCTGACCACCGACGCTATAATCACACTCAATTCGATCTTTTTTCTTTGTGAAAGAGACAACATTACACTTTGACACATTCAAACTCAAATATTTATCCTTACACCAACTGGCAACATGGTCCAGCGCTAGGTGAAGTTGAACACAGTTGTCCTGTGATCTAATTTCATGATATAGTTTCAAATCGTCCGCGAACATCAAATGTGGAGAGTCATATTACCCATCAGATCATTTACGAACAGAATAAATAACAGTGGTTCAAAATTAGATCCCTGAGGTATTCCAGAGGTAGGTATGAACTCAGACGACTGTATACCCTCCAGCTGTACGAATTGACGTCGGTCAAACAGGTAAGAATGAAAAAGATTGGTGAGGCTATCAGAGATTCCAAATTTGTTGCGTAATTTCTGTAGAGGAGCGAATGAGCAACTTTATCAAAGGGTTTCTGAAGGTCTGTGTAAATCACATCAACATCATTGATGATATATCTGATGAGAAATGTGGAGAGCTCATAAGCCAAATTGAAAAATACATAGTTTTTGTATGCAGTTTTCTTCTCCATGAAGAACGTACCTACATAAGAATTTATCTAATTAAAAATAAAAAACTCTTAGGTTTCCTTATTTTTAAAAAAATGGGAATACCTAGGGTTTCCTTATTTTTCTGAAGGCTGAAGGTCTCTGACGAAAGTTTGCAGTTTCAACCCTTTATCTTTTATAACTGATAATTATTTATGATTTACTAACGTTTAACGTACTTACTTTACAACGATTGGTGATTATTGCATGACATTTTGATGATTATTTGATACATATTTTAAATCTATTTTTCATCTGATTTATTATTTACTTCATTTTCTGAATTTCTGCAAATGTTTATGTTTCTGAAATTAGTCAAAATTTCATATCTTTCTCAGTTTCTATTTTTGCTGTAATTTCTACTTTATGATAATTCAATTCGAGCCTTATCATTTTATGTTTGTTGAGGTGGTTCCTTGAGCATTTATTTCTGCAAGTAATATTATAAACAATAAGAGTTTTTTGATTTTTCTTATTTGCAACATTTCAATTTGTTTGATCTTACTTAGTTGCCCCTATTATATTCTTGTAGTATTAATTTGCGCTTAATTTTTGAATAAATTGTACAGGTATGAAATATTTTAATCATATTGATTTTTTTCTTGATAAAATATTCTTAAATTTCTTCTTCTAGTATTAATTAAGTGCCCTCTATATTAGGTGATATACATAATTATTTCCAATCAAGAGTTCTAACTTTTCTCATATTTCGTGGTTTGAACATGGAATCTATCATTATTATTTTTTTTGTGATTGGTGAATTTTTACTCTATTTTGAAATATTCAAAAATGTCGCGCTAGTGAAAAAAATAGAACGTAAACAAATGAAAATATTAAAAGATAAAAAAGCTATTTGCGTAATATGGATGATGCATACAGAATTGCAGTTAATATTTAATTTAACAACTCTTCTGTACCATTTACAAAAATTTTATTCAATGTTCAATATTCATAAATCAATCCGAATGCACTTAAATACAAACTCAAAAGTTTACGTTAGTAATTTATAATGAAACACGAATAGAATACTAGAATAGGTAGAAAGATATTTGTTTGTAAAATTGTACCGTTGTTAATTTAGCATCTGAAGAGGAAGTTGTACTTCGAAACGCGCGTCATTCGTATTTAATATTTAATTATTGAAATAAGTGTTTCATTATGGATATTAATTCCCTCCTAGCATCGGCCTCATTAATTATTAATTTAAATTTTTTAATTTATTTTTCATAAATTATTTTTATTTCACTTGTTTGTTTAATGAATTTTCAGGTTTCAAAAATTTTGTTCAAATTTGTTTCCCAGTTTGAAAACTCTGATGGGGAATCCAACTAGAACACTTCTTTAGTTTTCATATTTTTTCTTCTTTTCACTTGTTTGTTTAGTGAATTTCTGGGTTTGAAAAATCTTATCTGTTTAAATTTGTTTCCATTTAGAAAAATCTGATAGAGAATCTTGTTTCAAATGATCAATGGCAACAATTTTCACACCAAATGGTCTAACTAGAACACTTCGCAATTCATAGCAGAATACTCATAAAAATAAATTAGAATTCGAAAGATATTTAGACAAGAATTCACAAACGAATGGTGTTTTTGCTGGTTGGGTAATTTTTTTCAAAGAATTCAAGAGGAAATTGCTATTAAATATATGACCTGCATTTTCCACACAATTCATTGAACTTGAAACAGAAATCTTTGAGAACAGAATCACAATTATTATAATAAATGACACGGAGATTTCGCTTATCTCTTGGTGAAACATGTTAAAAAAAATAAATTAAAATTAACACACTTAACACACACAGTTTTTAATATATTTAGTGAAACTTAAGCCAAGTGTGTTAATTTTAATTTATTGTTTTTTACAATCATTATAAATCTACTTGTATTGTGAACATCTAACAAATTATAAAAAAAATTTACAATATTTTTATACAAATTACTAAAATGTTTTTCACAGTAATAAATGTTTTTTTTTATTACCTAGTTAAGTATCAAAAATTCTCTTCAGAAGATAAGCCGATTTGAAGAATATTTTTAATATATCTTAGTTCTTTTCTTTTTTGGGTTCATCAGATTTTCTCGATAGTGTTGGATACAAAAAAAATACCAAACTGAAACATTACCGAAATGAGTCGTAATTAACAAACACAATTTAAATTTAATAGTTGATTTGTGATGATGATTTTCATGAAAAATTTACCATGAAATATTTCGTGAAAATATGAATGTTTCAGAAAATAAAAAAAGATAGAAACCAAAGCCGAGGTGCATTAAAAGGAATATTTCGTTATTTGGTTCAATCCATATTTTACAGTAATAAACTTACATAAAAAGTCTTTGATTAAATTGATTTTAATGGCGATTTTACTAAATTAATGTACTTTTAAACTTGGCTCTAGGTCCATTTTTTTATTCAATAAAATAAAATTCAAACAAAAGAGAATTTTTTTTGAAAAATACACCTGTTAGCAAAAGATATGTGAAAATTTTTAAGCTCTACCATTTTTTGAAAGCGCTTGTAATTTTAAATTATGCTCAATATTTCTGGAAAAAAGTCCTAATATTCACATATGGATGAAGACATATCAAAGATGCAATATAGGAACTTTTAGTTATGTTGCATTTAGTTTGTTGTATTTTTGTAGGAAGTGAGATAATCGCGTGTTCTTCCTTTTGGAGCTTAAAAAAACATTTCGTATTCTTTACAGAAAAATAGTACCTTGAGTGAAACATAGCTTCTTCACAAATGAGAAATAAATACAAAGACGGATAGTTACCCTAAAGCTATCAGATGCCGGTAAAGCTGCTAGTTCTTCTCCTAGCGCGCTGTGCGACCCATTTTCTTCGTATTTTGGTGTAGATCGTCGCACCTTTTTTATAGTTGACGGTGGACTCTTCAGCATTGAAGCGTCCTTCGACATTCTCTTCGCCGCCTAGAAACAATTGACTACGTGTAAACAAAAACTCATACACAATAAGCGTATATACACAAGCAAAATCTTCAGCGTCCCAACTTTGTTCACGATTTTGTGACGTTTTGTAAGATTTGCAGGAAACTTAATAAAAACGATAAAATATAACATAAAAAATCTCGCAGATAATGGCCGCAAAAAAAGATGCAGAGACAGTGAGCATTTTTAAGAAAAAACAGCTATACTTATGTTAAGTAATTGGAAACATAACTTTATAACTTTAACCATAGAACTATAATAGTTCACATTGAACATAATAAGATTTTAGAGTCGTTTCCATAGCCTATTAGGAGAGTGACGGTCTTTAACTAGGGAGAAATGGGTTCGAATTCCGGGTAAGATATGGACGATGAAATATGTAAATAAGTTTAGTCGTTATAAATGAAGATATAATCTGTAATATGTTCACCTTCATTAAAATGAAAAGGAAAAGTGTATCGAAGTCCAGATACTTAGATATGGTTATGAAAATTTATTGAAAAAACATCTATAATGATCATTTATCATGATGTATTTCATTACGTAACGTTCGCTCAATGTGCGCATGCGCTATCAAAAGATGTGTTACTTTACTTGTTACTTCTATTGTATTAAATTTGCTGAAATCTGCTGACTCAAGCTGAATTCCCAGATAAAAACTTCATAGTTGCCAGAGAAAAATCATGCAATACAAAGAAACTGAATGCCTTTATTTAATTTTATAAACATTATCAAGGCATAAACAAAATATATGGTAAATATCTTGAAACAGGAACACAGGAACAGAAGTAAGATTAACAATGTTTTTCTGTTTCTACTAGGCTAACAATTCACTAATCATTTTGTTTGTTTTAGCAATGAGAATGTTTATAAAACTGAGCGAAACGTCATTCAATTAGTTACATGTTGTTTGTTTACAAGTTTTCCTACCTGAAATCTGCTAGATTGATGGTCATGGATCAGAAACTTAATGTATAAAAAACAGTAGAAGATTTTTTGATTAATTTATAACTGATTCAGAACTCATTGAATATGTTTTTTATTCAATGATTCGGTCATACAGAAAAAGAATGTCAAATGTCATCGTCAGGGAAGATTTATATCAAGTTTTTATTATGACTGTTAACAAGGGAAAGAGTATTTCTGTTTGAGAGAAGTTTCCACTAAATAATCTCAAACAAAAGTTGTGCTATTATGCTAAAAGACAATTTCAGGAAGATGAAGTAAAAAAAGTATTTACCGTTTTCAAATGAAAATTTGGAAGTTTCTACGATTTATGGTTGGACTCTTCTAATTAGGAAAAAATACATAATTAATGAAAGCAAGAAAATTGAAAAGGTCAATGAACAACCTAATTACAGAATTTTTTTATACTCAGAGAATGGTTTTACCACACATAATAAACATAATGATTTTAAATTTAGAGTCATAGGTAATATCTACAAATTTTTTGTATAGTTGAAAAAAATGATAACAGAAAAAAAATTATTAATATAAATTGAAAAAAATTATTTTCGATTTCTTTTAATATGTATGTATTATATTTATTGAAAACTTATTTGGTACTCCAGAATTTAGGCAACATTCTTAAATGTCTTCAGTTTTTTATCAGTTTTGATCTCACACTTGCGATAAGAAACGTGTTTGACCATTCAGGGTAAGAAGCCAAATAAGATACACCAACTTTTATGAAAAAACTTGCTAGAAAATCAGTAAAGTAAATAATAAATATTTATAATTATGGCTTACTGGAGGTTCAGCTATGTTGGCTATACTGTATTTAATAAGTTATTAAAAAAAAATTATAAACGTATATACAAAAATTGTTAACTTACTTTTTTTTGTTCTTTCTGTGAGTCATCTGCACTTTCCTTCTTTTCTTTGAAGGATGGCATTGGAAGTACATAATTTGGGTCTTTCTGCAAAATAAATTCAGTTTACTTACTGCACAACGTCTTGTCAATAAAAAATTAATTACTACATAATTTTTTTTGTATAACGTTAAAAATTTTGTATAAAAAATTTGAACAAAAAATGGTAAAAAATAATATTATTGAACAGAGATCATAAAGTAACAGTTGCAAGCCAAGCAAAATATCCTAAGCTAAATTAATATGGTGATAAATTTCTTTAATTGTCTGTTATACCCAAAATCAAATCAACGAACAAGATTTTAAATGAAACTAAAAAATTTACTATCTTATTCAAATAGGTCAAAGTATTTCCAACGAAATAAAATGTACACCAGTATGTATTAATTACGAAATTTGAGGCACAGTTTTCGTTGGGTGTAATCTACTATGACAAAGATGTCTAAAAAACAATTTCCATTAAAATTCAGCACTTTATTTGAAGTAATTGACAAATCAATTGAGTACATCTGAATCATCATTCATAAGCATATATTGAATACAGTCTAGTATCTCTTCTTGCACCGATATAATTTTGTTGAAAAATATTCAAGGTGGTAAATTCAGACTGATTTCCATTTGAGTAATTGTTTCCATTGCACTTCTGACACAAGGAACATGTCAGAAGTGGCTTACCTTTTTGTATGTCTTATAATTGATCCTTGATGTATTGCTTTTGTTTACACACAGACATCATGAACAACCACAGAATAATTTTTGAGTTAAAACAATATTTTACAACACACTGAATATGATGTAAAATTTGTATTTTTGAATACTAGTCATTTTGTGAAATGAGCTAAATGCAGTTGAAAAAATTACAGCGATTTTTTATATCTTGAGGAATATTCCACAAATTGTCTGTTGATGGAGACAAAAAGGTATTTTCACCAGCACATACCAAAACAAATGCGGACCATTAAAATATACATTAGCATAAAATGGGGATATTATTTATCTTTTTTGAATATAAATAAAGGCTTGAACTTATAAAATCAATTAATATGCTTATCTAAATAAAATATTGTCATGGTTATTCCTGATCAGATAATCAGGAATAACCATGATCAATCATAAATCACCTCTAAAGAATCAACATATATAAAAAAATTTTGCAGTTATAGTATAATACAGAAAACAAACTTGAGATGAGCTTTTTCTAAAAATATTATAACTGATTAATTCAAATTTAATTGAATTCAATGGAATATTGAATAATACTTCTCCAATATGCAATTAAATAATTATTTCTATATTTTTCAGCGATGTGAATTAAATAAATCTCAAAGAGTAAACAGAAAGTTCATGAATATATCCACAGCAAGGTAAACTATTGAAAAAAGTGTAATATGTCCAGGAAAAATGAGGACTTTTGCTGAATACTGAACACATAAAAATTACCAATCTACATTATCCTCATAATTACTAAGAGCAGATAAAATTCAATTTGACATATGAAAATCCTGTACATAACATGCAAAGAAAACAATTTGATTACTGCCATCAATCACAGGGACTGTCATAAATATTCATTAAATAAAAAGAAATATGAAACCTTTAATAATCTTCATAATATATTTATTATATAATTTCAGAGGGACTAAGTCATAACTATTTATTAAATAAAAAGAAATATGAAACCGTTAATGATCTATGTACTTGGAACATATCAAACTGTTACATAATTTTCAAGTATTTTGAAAATGCATCAATAGACAAATCAAATACAAAATGTATTTATTTACTTTATAATTACAAATCAAATTCATTTTCATCCAGAGATTGTAAACCATTAGATGATTTTAAAAAACTCAGAATATAGAAAAATATTGAGATTTGTACTCAAACTCATTTTATAACTTGATTTAAATAGAATAACATAGTTGCAGAACATTTTTGTTGAGTTAATGAAGGAAGAAGAAGTGTCAGAAGAATGGATTCACTTTGTATATGTAATGAACATACCTTCTTATTTTCGATATAGTCTTCAATTTTCTTTACAGCATCTTTAAAAGATGTCAACTTTGAAGCAGATGATAACTTTTCTTGAAATGCGTAAAAAGGTTTAAGATTGTCAAGTCTGATCCAAGCACTGAAATATTAGTATAATTATATGAAGAGACACAAAACGGAATAATAACGAGAGCAGGAATAGTGATAAATTACAAAAGAATTTATTTTATGTTCCTATAAAAGAAATACTCACTAATTATCCGATCCAAAAAAGTATATCCATCGTGCATTTTTCTTGCTCGATTTATTTGCGCTCTCCAAGGGCTTGGCAACCTAGAACCAACATATTGCTAAATAACTAAAGTTTAACAATTTTACCTTAAACCAAACACAGGTTAGTTTTCTGGCATCTCAATTTGTGTGTAAATAAAAGGCGTCGCGCGCAAAAGGAGGGAATAACGGTTAGGTTGAATTGGATATACATACTTGACCCGGCCAATCAGGAGATCCTTTCATTTTTGCCCTGAAAATTTTTTTGTGTCAAAATTAAATCGTATTATCATATTTCAAGAACAAATGAGTGTTTGAAAGTACATAAATAAACTCACCACACAAGATCACCTATTTGATAATCACCCGACATTGTACACCTCCACCTTAGACAAACTTACTCAAACTGATCTAAAATTCTAACACTAACAACTTTTGTTTGCCTTGTTGCCACCACACGCTCTCGTCTTCGTTCATGCGCAACACAGAACTTGTAATAAATATATGAAGAGGAAGATAATAATAAAAAGAATGTGTTCCTATAGTAGGAATTTTGTAAGCATCATGGTGATATAAATGTTTCGAATGAATTAAATTGATGAAAAATATGGAAGCAATGTGATAGGAAAGTGTATTTCCTAAAATTGAGGCCGATTTATAATATACGTAATTCAACTAGCGCAAAAAAAACAAACCATAGCAAATACTTTTAATTTTTCAAAATATGACGTAACGAAACTTTCGTAACAGAAGTAAGTTTTCATTTTTAATTGTAAGTCACTCTTTATTTATGATTCATATAGGCCATCACTCATTACTCTGAAATTCATCAAAAATTTCATCGTTATTTTAAAGTATACTTGGTAAAAGGATGATATCTCCTCATGTTATTCGAACATATTTAATTTTTACATTCTTCGTTGTTTGTTTTCAACATTATTATCCAAATAGCTGTTATCAAGAATTCAATTCCGCTGTTCCTGTACTTACATCAAAAGAATATATGGATATCACTTGAATATTGTAAAAAATTAATTAAATAAATTTATAAAATTGTCAGCACAAAATAACATTGTAATATCTCAACACCGAATGGATAATTAAATTACTGTCGATTCCCATAGTTACAATAAAAAAACCAACAAAGTAGTACTATACGAGTATACCGATGAAGTGATTATACATCACAATTTCCTTTCTACGCAATGATATGCAAAATTAACATTTAAAAAAAATTACATCAAACTGAAATTATCAGACAAAATTTAGCATTCAGTTTATTATTTAACTGCAGTAATTTACTGCAGCATTCTTCAACAAGAGAAATCAATTCTTATTGAATAAATCCTTACATTGTTCATTATTAAATTAACTTTGATTTATAATACACAAATTATTACAGTAAACTTAAAACATAAGCGTTTGAAGGGACACCAGAGCTCTGTAATAGAATTTTTCACTCAAGTAAATGACTCTTCAATAATTGAAAACTTTGATTATCTCTTGATTTGATATCTTGCATATTACATTCAGAGATTATGTGATGCATACAAAATATGTTTGTAATAGCCAAGTTCGTAAGTATTAGCCACTTCTATCATAATATACCGTGCTCAATCCACGAATACATCGTTTTCTTGATCAGATGGACATTTCAAAACACATTTTATCGCCTTTTTAATCCACGGCAAGAAGGCCAATCCTAAATTTTATATCTTTTTTCATTGGATTAATTAAAATGTTGCTCGGATGCTGTTAGTGGGTGACTCATGCGTGCGTTGAAAATGTGTAGCAGAAAACACTAAGGGATTATAGTGATTTTTTTGTCATTTATTCTCGGAAGGAAGCGTATATGCCTAGTAACTAAATCGTATCTGTGCTATTATGCTGTTACAATAACTTCCTTCACTTACTTGCATCGATGAAAGTTCTAAATTTTATAACTTCAAGCATGATTAATAAACGATGACTATACTGTCGACTCTTCAATAATTACCGGAAGTGGACGTAAAATGCAAAAGTGAACTTTGAATTTTTATTATTAGAAATGATTCTACGGAATTGACAGACAATTTTTCCAGGAGAGCAGTGTAGATTCAATTTATTTTTAGTGCCAAATATGACTGTTTGATTATTGTGATGGGATCTATTTCAATAAATCTCAAGTTTTAAAGTGTTCAACAATGAAAGATTTATCTTCCATTTCTAAAGGTTCTGGCGCATAGGGCATATTTATCAAAATTCGTTCATACTTTGAGCTCCAAAATGGATGAAGGAACTTTGAATGATTTACTTGAATGTTCTGTGTGTCTTGAACGCTTAGATACCTCCAGCAAAGTGTTACCTTGTCAACACACCTTCTGTAAAAAGTGTTTGGATGAAATTGTTCTTAAACACAAAGAATTGAAGTGTCCAGAATGCAGAGTGTTGGTGACGTTGAGAGTAGATGATCTTCCACCCAATGTTCTTTTAATGCGAATACTAGAAGGTATGAAAAATGCTCCTAACTCTCATAAGCAAAGAAATGGTCGAGCAGGAGTAGTCCAACAAAATTTGATGCAACAAACATTTCATCCTCTTGTCCAGAATTCAACTGCACAAATTATTTCATCAAATAAAATTAATTCTGCTCAAATTCACCAGCCTTGTGCAAAAGCTCTATATGATTATAATGCAAAGGAAGTTGGGTAAGATATAGTGTATTTGTAGATTTGAGATTTCGCTATTTAAAATACTTGTTTTTCAGTGATCTTACATTTAAGAGGGGCGATACTATAATATTACGCAGAAGAATTGATAGTAATTGGTACCATGGTGAGTGTAATGGGCTGCAAGGAGTTTTTCCCTTAAGTTATGTACAGGTAAAGCTAATTTTTAGCAGCTTCCATTTTTTTGTAAGAAAATAATTTTTGCAGATTGTAACTCCTGTACCAAGCCATCTTCCTCAATGTAAAGCACTCTATGATTTCCGCATGTCAAATGATGAGGAGGAAGGTTGTTTAACTTTCAAGAAAGGAGATATTATTAATGTTATAAGAAGAGTCGATGAAAATTGGGCGGAAGGAAAATTGGATGGGAAAATTGGAATTTTTCCTCTAGCTTTTGTGGAGCTCAACAATCTTGCAAGGTCTTTAATGAAGTTATCTACAAAGTGAGTTATGCCTGGTTGTATTTTTAGTCATCTCATTATTTTCATGTTATTTTCATCTATATTGAGCTTATTAGCTTCGCTCAAACCAGCTTGCCCAAATTAAGTTGTAAAAAATGAGATGTAAAACCCTAAATGTTTCTTATAAAATTTAGTAAAATATCAATTAACAGAAATAATATTGATGGTTTTTGTTAACTTGTAAAAACATTTTTTAGTATGTCAAATTATAAGAATAGGTTTTCACTTGGATATATTTTTAAAATTTATTTTAGACATGTAGTGAATTCTATCTGTTCAATTTTGTTATTCAGAAAGATACAATTTTTGTATATAGTGCTCAATCAGGTCCTTCTAAAGTAGCTCCACCAACACCAACAAATGAGGATAGTACACCACTTATACCAACAGATCATTCAAGAACACCTGTAACCCAACCTCAATTTACTCCACCTTCTGCTGTCTCTAAACCTCTTCCAGCATCAGACTCAAGCTCTACAATTAGCTCTGGTAGTTCGTCAACCACAACTCCCAATGTTTCATCAAGTAATACATCATCAAGTTCTAGTACAGCACCTTCTTCTCCTGCATCCCCACCATCAAGGGCGCAAGGTACCCCGGTCAGGAATTTTGTGCAGTGAGTATTGAACATAATGTAATATTTTATAGAAATGCATAAAAATGCTCAGGTAATTATTGTTCGAGTATTTTGATGAACCAATATTTACTTAATTTCACTTCTACATATAATATAACTTGTATGGTAACACCTTCCTCTCAAATACTATCTATGGAAATGCTTCTATTAAAATGCTAATTTTAAGAGTTTGGTAGTAATTTATTTTAAAGAAATCAAGTTCATATTGGAAGAAAAATATTTTGTCAACTACATAGATGAAAAATGCTTATATTCATAACAGTTTGTATCATCGATTTGAATTAATTAGTTTGGCTTCATTGAGATATGAAATGTCTCTTAGTTATGTATTAAATGTAATTTTACACATAATACACATTTGTGTACATTTACACTCATACAACATATGTTCATTAAACACTAACATGTTTATAGTGAATGTCCTTTATACGATATTTGTTTGTCATAAGTTTTTAAAGATTGATAAATTTAGAACTAGTTTTCTGATATTTTTTAATTTTTTGTAGTTAATAAAAATTATTATTATACCGATTTCAAGCCTCACAGCTTTCATATTTCCTCACAGGGGAATTTACATTTTTCCCAGATATTGTATTTCCGAGGGATTAATTTCTGTGGGGACTCTCTCCAAATTATCCTGTCTTCGAGGCGTTGACCTACGTTATGTCTCAGAAACGTCCGGACACAATATGGCGACTAGCATTGATTTTTGTAACTCCTTATAGAGTTCTCTGATGTTTAGGAGATTTTTGGGATTATACAAGTGGTCCTCAAGATGATTGGAATAGATTTGACGACATTCATGTGCAAACCTTTGAACTTGCACTTGCTGTTCTCGATATTTACAGATTTTATATTTTTCTCAAATGGTTGCATTTGGAATGACCACCTCGATAAAAGTAGTTTCCCTGGTTTTTTTTTGTCAACCAGAACAATAATAAGCATATATTTCCAACAGGTAACTACCCAATTAACAGGAAAATACATAATGAATAAATATAGTTACCAAAAATATCAATAACAACATAGATATACAATATTAAGAAATAATTATAATAATAACAAACATTATCAAATATAACAATCTAAATCTATAATGTCAATATCTAAATGTTCACTTATAATAATAATCAAGAAAACACTTCATTCAGAACTCCATTCGGAAGAAATCAAGATACCTCACTGTTAAGATGTAAATACACATTTATGATAGAAACAAGTGAGTACCAGTGCAAATCACATCAGCTTGATACCTGGTTTGCAGTAGAATATACGAAGCTAAGGGGAGATTGCGAGAGAAGATTGGTTCTGTCGGTTTTCGAGTAAAATGTCTGGCTTATTCTAGTACATTCTTCTGTCTAGCTTATTCTTCGGAGGAACGAAGAAATTAAATTTACCCAGAAGCTCAGGACAGTCGAGACTATCATTGAGCAAATTGAATAAAAATTTCAATGCATTCAACCTTCTCCAGGTGGTTTACGTGACAATTATATATTGGTCGCCAAACAAGACAGCCATACTCAAGTTTGCTTCTCACTAGGGCATTAAATAAATGGACAAATGTTGAGGAACTCGAAAACAATCCAGCATTGCGGACGATGAAACTATAACCTTTGCTACATGATAAAATTAATTGGTTGATATGAGGTATGAATGAGAATTTTTGGTCAAATACTAGGCCGAGATCCTTAACCTCCTGAAGTCGAGTCAGATTAACACTGTCAATGTTGTAATCAAAAGATATCAAATTTCTCTTTGTAGTAAAATTAACCACATTACATTTTATGACATTCAAGTGTAAACAATTATTATTACACCACCGGCTGATATCATTCAGGTCTCTTGTAGCCTCAGACAAGTTCAACTGATTGTGGAGAACTATTCCTTCTGTAAAATATGTAATTTTAATGCTAGTTCTTGATGCACAAACTTTTAAATTAAAAATTTATTCAGAGTTAAATATAATCAACACATTATATTGTGTATAGTAAAAGACTAGAACAGAATACATGAAAATCCGATTTTATCATTCGCGTAAATTAGTGGTATACGTATTTGCTCATTTCCAAAATTCTGGAAAGAAAATAGGCGTAGGCGACACATCAATGATAAGTATCGAAAGAAACAAACCAGCGCTTGAATCGTACACTGAATTTGCAAAAACGGTAGTCAGCAGATCTAGAAGGTCTGCTGGATATCTTATGCGAGGTGGAGATGGAAGCTGAGGAACTATAGGAACGACATAGCTCTCATGGAGTTGGGACGCATATTGATCGGCTTCAGTCGGGAATTATTACGTGCGAGGACAATCCTGAGTGAAAGTTTTGAGACCTATCTACCTAGCTATTACAGTTAAAATTAAATTTGAGTTAATCTTTATTTTCTTTATATAAGTAATTCTGTTATTCAAATATTTTATCAGTCCTTGAAAGCATCGTAGTAGTGAAACATCATAATTGTTTAATGAATGTGTTTAAATTCAAAAAATAATATTTTCTGTTTTTAAATTCAAAAAATAATATTTTCTGTTTACACTTTATTGACCATTTCAATATGTAGTCAATGTGTAAATCATAAGTTCAAGTGTTTGAATTTAAGTTATTTATATAATTAAATTATGCAACTATCATGTTTTCATTAAAATAATTCTTAATAATCTGTTCTAGAGCTCCTGATATCTCAAGTCGTTCTGGTGCCACTAACACTACTCATAGGTCATCTTCTGGTACCACATCTGTTTTACACTCCAAAGAAAAAAGACACAGCTTCACTGGCATTTCCAATCCTCATCAAAATCAATCTCATCGCCTTTCTGCTGAAATTACTGGCGATATCCATGTGGCTACCCCCACAAGAAGAATGGGAAATGATGTACAGCTACCAGCTGCCTATGTGGCTCTTTATCCATATAAGCCGCAAAAACCTGACGAGTTGGAGCTGAAAAAAGGCGGCATTTACATGGTAACTGACCGTTGTCAAGACGGTTGGTACAAGGGCACATCTAATCGCACTCAGAAATGCGGCGTATTTCCTGGGAATTATGTATCCACGACTCGCGGCCTAACCACATCTCAGATCGAATCTAAATCATCCGTAAGTCGCATTCGAGGCAGCAAAAATGGTTTAGCCCACCAGAGCTTCCCCCGCGTGCGGTCAGTCCCTCTGCCGGCCAAAATATCTCATCAAGTTGGCATGGTCAGCAGGAGGGTGTGGCTGCGCCTTTAGGGAGGAGCACTAGTGCTGTTTTATGTGGTGGCTCTCAATCATTGGCTTCTGCGAGTTCCACTAAAAGCACTGATAAGGTTTGTTAGTTTTCTGTGCTACTAATAAAACACCTGCTTAGATGATTGTCTTGCTTCCTGCTTAACATGAAAAATGTAATCGAAATATGATCGTCTTCTCACAGTAAGTTTCAAGCCATATACATATTTGTTTTGATAATCCCTTATAAATATAAACATCCCCTATAAATAGAGGATCTAATAGTGTTCAATATTAAATAATATATATATATATATATATATATATATATATATATATATATATATATATATATATATATATATATATATATATATATATATATAATATTAACGTAAATACATTTTTCATGGTTCTTTGAGTTTTAAGATGCACTTATTGCTCCTTTTAAACATTGAATTTACATGTTATATTTCCATATGAAACATATATTACTTACAGTCGAAAGACCGCAAAGAACGTATTACCACAGTCAGTTTGATGAAGCGGCTTGCAAATATCAAAAGGCCAAAATCGCCTCCAAATTCTTCTTACTCCATGGATAACCCAGTATTTGAGGACAGTTCGGTAGTCTCTATTGCTTCTACACATCCAGTTCATGTAAGGTATGTTTTGGATGTAAACAGAGTATGAGAAATCAAGGAATAATGCATTTTGTACGTATTTATTGCAAATCATTCATTATTACGTGATACCCCCGTTTATAATGTGTTATTACATATTATAATCGAAATCTTTATGAGGTACTATGTAATATATTTATTCAGTAATATTTTGAGAATTCTTGTTGTTAAGGTTGTGCTTATTCAAATATTGTTTTATTAAAATTTGTACTTATTCACGATTCCGAGTATGTTAAATTTTATTTGTGCATGACTAACTCTGATGTGACCAAGATACTGTAATTTTCCTTTTTTGAAATTCGAATGTTTTGTGATTGTGTAATCGTTATTGTAACAGTATTTATATGTTGTGCTCAAAAAAAGCCCCTTCATCACAGATCTGGTTCCTGCCCAAGTCAACTTCTACAGATTCAATCCACTGATCATCATCGTATATTGGGCACGTCCTCTCAACGTTTAAAACACAAAGATCGCCCAAGTGTTCTCCCCTCGCACAGGTGTGTTGCACTTTGTAAATAATATTTATGCACATTAACACTATTCATATATGTATAGAGCTTGTTTATTAAAAACGGTGCAAGTATGATTGATTACTGCAATATTTTGGACATGAGACGATTTTTGAAAACTGTTTTATTTCCGTTTTCAATGTTAACCAAGGGGCCATCCATAAAGTACGAATTTAATGTTTTTTTGAGCCCCTTATTTCAGAAAGTTTGTGTATATCTGTGGCACGAGTCTCTGCATTAGAGGACGAATGCTTTCCACTGCGAATTGCTACGTATGTAGGCCCGAAATGTGTCACAGCTTCAGGTTTTCCTTCACCATCTTTCTTCACTATAATACCTGCATAAAAAGAGGGAATAAGTTTATGTTTTTCCGTGACCACGAAATCATGATCCGGTAATTTTACACGATAATCAAGGTGCATTAATATTGGTGTTTGAGCGTTTGCTGCTGTAATACCTAATGGCGCGCGTGCTTTGTCATCCTCTGTATCGGCTCGTCTTTGCAGAAGTCTCAAGTATAACCCTGATCGACTGATATTATATCCCACTTTACAAAGTTCGGCTTGTAAGTCGTCCAATGTTTTACAGCACCTTATAGTTTCAGTGCGACGTCGATTATCAGCTGCGCCACCAAAAACTGCAAGGTCCTTTATGACTTCAAGTAAACCGGATTGATATTGTCACTAATTTTCAAAATTTTCCATATGGTATTAACTTCTTCCTGTATATGCTGTTTTTTTATCAGCGTAAATTGCACTGTAAATTTCTTATAGTCTACGGTAAAGATTACCTAAATCTATCTTTTTGTTAATTTTGAACTTGTTTTATTAAAATATCTTTATATCCACAAAATAGCACAACTTAAAAAACGACGTACACTCAGCGAAAGTTAATTGTCGAATTAAATAGCAACAATAAAATCACGCGAGGTGCGGTGCGTTTGGCGGCATTAGTCGAAGGGCTCGTAGGCGATCGGCGCGTCACCAGAACGGGTATGAACTCGTCAGTAAAACAATTTAAACCGTATTGTCTTAATGACAGAGTAAGAAATATTTTTTAGTTAAATTAATATTTCAAAGTACGGGATTTAATATCTCTGGATATATTAGATTTTGAAATGTGATGTCACAAAACTTAGGACCCCTTGTCACACCATGTCACACTTTGTCGACCCCCTCCCCCCCCATTTACGTGTGACGTACTTTATGGATGACCCCCAATGCATTTTTTGGGAAGCATAAAGCATTGGCAATTTGAAAATATAATATACTTCCTATATAATATACAATATCTTCATGTCTAAATATCTTAGTACATCCACATATGGAGATATTAGCATTGGTTGTGGTGGACCTCACTAAATTTGTTTATGAATACCTGTATACACATATATTTCTGGCTGCTTTTAAAATGACAAAGAAGCTTCATTTATTGATTTTCTGCTTAGCCAATTGTGAATTTCAATAGCATGCTTGCTTGAGTTTTTAGTAAATTGTTAGTTGGATTTATTGGTGACAAGTCTTCTTCTTGTTCATTTATATATTTTCAAACAATTTGGATTTTAGGAGTACAGAGTCACCGTCTGGCAATTCTACTTCTAGCCCTGAAGTGCATCGTCATAGAAAATCGAATTCCTTGGACGCGGGCAATAAATCGAAAACTGCCACCCAAACTGTTCGCGAGAGATACCGCTGTATCACTCCTTATCCCCCGAACAGCGAATACGAGCTGGAATTGCATGTTGACGATATCATATACGTTCACAAAAAAAGAGACGACGGTTGGTATAAGGGTACCCAGCAACGGACAGGCAAAACCGGCCTGTTTCCGGCTAGTTTTGTCGAAGGATTTTAAAACGGTTTGTGAGAAAAGTGAGTTTGGAGTATTCTTCTATTTGAGTAATTTCGTCATTCACTAGAAATGCCTGAATGAACAAAATGTTTATTTCTGTCGTCACTTTGGTGTTGCTTATTGTTCACAGTGTCATATCTAATAACATAACTCATTAAATGGCAATTTTTTTTAATATATAATAGAAGTAGGTTCTCACGTTCTCTTTAATTAATGACTTAATATACCAAGCTCTTACAAAAATAACCCATGAAATTATTAAAAAGTCGTGATTTAATTGTAATATATTTCAAGCTTTGTTTAACCATTTTGAAGACTTGAGTTGTTAGTCTTGAGAATAGGCGTTCAGTTTAACTTTTGAAAATGTCAAAATAGTTTTATTTCAACAATTTATTTCTCTGAAATTAAGCCAAGTGTTTCAATTTATATCAAGTGTTCAATTTGAAAGAACCATGTTTCACCAAGAGATCAGAGAAATTCAATCAATGCTTCATCAGTCTATATCATTGTTTTTCTAGGAAATTTGTTGCAGTGAGAAGGGAAGTTGAAAAAATGAGAAGGATAAAATATTATCCTTTTATTAGGTAAATAATAAAGATATTTGTTTTCAATAATTATTGCTACAGTAATAACTTGTTATGCTCTCTTTATTTACAGTTTTTTTAATATAGTTGGTGTTATGTAAGAAATAGATATTTTGTAGATTATTCAATTGGCATGAGAAGGGAATGGCGAAATGATTATAGTTTTTCTAAACCACTGAATGTTGTCATTATCAGGGTAGTATTCTTTTTAAGATTCAGACTACAACCCTGACACGTCTTGTAGGAAATTTTTAATCAAGGAAATTTATTTGCTCATACAAAAATATTGCCATAAAGTGGGACCTAAGGTCTATACTTTCAATGTTATATTCGACAGCATTGAAAATGCTTAGATAATGTCGAATTTTGTAATAACAGACAATTAATCAGAATATTGATTACTTTTTTAAATATGTATACATATATATTTCATAAAAGAGTTGTAATTAATCTACATGTGCTGCTTAGAAAATTTTATTTGTTAATATTAATTAATGGTTTTACTTATACACACCACTCTCTAGCTTATCTGACTCAATATGAAAATTTTGTGATATTTGATGTTAATTATTCTGCTTATTATTCACATACAAGTAGCTAACTTCATATGTATATTCCTTCATATTACATCTTTGAAACAATTAGCTATTGTGCAATAAACAATCACTCAATATTAACACATTGATAGTTTCTTGCTACCTTAATCAAATTTGCTATTTATTATATTTATATAACTTTTAATTTGTATGATTTTGTAGTGTGTTCAAAAATGTTATTGTAGTTTCAATTATTCAAATATTGTGCACATATGATAAATATCGTATCAAAATATTAATATGATGTCCTGATGATTACAGCTTCTCTTGATAATTTGAAGCATATTTAGTGTCGCTATGAAAATAATATCTATGTAATGCTATTGAAATAGTTTTTATTTATAATGGAGATTTGGCATGTTATGTTTCCCCAAAAATGTTGCCATTTCAACTACCTTTTCAATTTCTAGTTGTAGTAGAAGTGTTTAATATGGTGTCATCAATACTTTGATAGTCCATATGAAAACAATGAAGCTGGATTTTAGTTTTTTCTTGTTGTTAAACTGCTGCAAGTTTTATCAAGTGAAAGTTTCTATTTTCTCTCAATAAATACAGCTGCATATTGAATATAATCCATATTTATTGAAAGTTTTTCAATATGAAGTTTAATTTTATCCACTATTTCCTTCTCAAGACAGTGTTTGTATAGATTTCTTTTATATATATATATATATATATATATATATATATATATATATATATATATATATATATATATATATATATAAAAGAAAATTAACACTAGAACATTCATTTGAAAAATTCAAATTAATCAAGAGAATGTTATAGTAGAGTATAGAGAGTATGTGAACGTGTACTATGTGATGTCTCCATTATCCTTCAAGGGATAAATGTTAGAGAAATATTGAAATGATACCACACATCCATCAGGTTTGGCTTCGATTTCAATATTTCTCTAACATTTATCCCTTGAAGGATAATGGAGACATCACATTGTACACGTTCACATATCTAGCTCTGCTATAACATTCTCTTGATTAATTTTAATTTTTCAAATGAATGTTCTAGTGTTCATTTTCTTAATATATTTCATTCAGTGCCATAACCACAAAAAAAATGTCATAACCAACGAAAAAATGGAGAAATTATTTCTTGGGCCTATTTCATATAGCCTCATTTGAACTTGATCATTGAATTTTTGTTTTAATAATTATGAATTCTCTAATACTTTTGGAGACTCATCAATGAACACCTAATAAGAAGTGGGTTATTTTGCAATTAAATATAGTTCTACAAGTTGTGTAAAGAAATATATTCTTGAACAGAATTCGACTTACTTAATGGATAATAACAATCATTTAACCCACCTGGTTATTTTAGCAGATAATTTTTCATGCACATAAACTTGTTTGTAGATTTGTGCTTTAACATGTGTTGAATGTTAGCTTTAGAAAAATTATTAATGCTGTGCTTTGACAATATAAAACGCAATTTACCAGAAATATCTGGTGCTAATTGATGTTCATATTTGTTACACATTCAGAAAACTATGCACATCTTTAGAAGTCCTTTAGATTAAACTCCTCAATAGTATATCTGTTATTTTGTGTTTGTTTTATTGTATGCAAGCAAGAATTGCCATTGAATGTATTTCAAAATCGTAAAAAAATCTGATATTTGTAATTCTGTGTTATAAATATAAAGCTTCCTAAATGTCCTTGTAGAACTTCACAGATTCATTTACTAAAACACTTTGCTTAATAAAAGACAGCACATGCTTCACACATTCATTTACTTAAACAGTTTGTTTATCCACTAATTATGGAATTAACAAATTCCATAAGTGATATGTTGAAACATTTCTGTATTTTTTCAGTAATGTGGGTCTTTTTCAAACTATTGTACTTAAATACTATGTTGAATATTAGTGGTTCATATTTCGTATTTTATAATCACAATGGAGCTAACATTTCATTGTAAGTACAATCGCAGCTATGATAAATGCATATATTTAATCATTATTTAATTGAATTTCAGAAAACATTTTTTTACTAGTTTTGGTATCTTGTACCATTTATAAAAAAATATATCCTGTTACGATTTGCATCTAATACCAGTAATATGTTCGTAATGTGATAATTTTAGTCAATTTTTTCTTGGACCAAAATATAAACATCTGTTGTAGGTTCTTTCGTTCAGGTTTCATTATTTAGAAATAATTTTTCCTTAATGCATTATTCGTAAATAATAAAAATAATACTACAACAATCCAATATATATATATATATATATATATATATATATATATATATATATATATATATATATATATATATATATATATATATATATATATATCTTAATTGATAAGGACTTGTGAAACTTTCAATGTTAGATGTATTCATGTGCTTTTCATTGATTCCTAAGATTTAAGAGGTACATTAATCTATTCATTATATATGCATGCGACTTACTGTATATTTCTGTCTTTTAATGGATAGGAGGGTATATGAGGACTGAAGTCGTTGCCTTTCACATCGTGGCGTAACTAATGAGTACCTTGTAGTACGAGACAGTAAATGTCTTACGCTTTCAATAAATGTACGCATTGATTTCAATATTCTCTAACATTTGTCCCTAGAAGGGCAATGGATACATCGCATTGTTCATGTTTCACATAGCCAGGTCTGCTATAATGTTCTTTTGAATAATTTGTCAAAAAATTATCGAAAGAAATTTATAGTATACTTTTGATATCAAATATCTACAAGTGCGGTAATCTAGCACGAGAACTACATAATTCTTTTTCTTGCAGTAAATTTCTTTCATATATGTATATATATATATATATATATATATATATATATATATATATATATATATATATATATATATATATATATATATATATATATATACGAGTATATTGAGAAATTAATAATTTATCTCTGTGAAGTTTTATCTGTCGTTAAGTAATTCAAGTATTTCAACCAACTGAACTTTGTATATATTGATTTCATTGCTTGCAGCAGTTTTTCAACGAAACATTTATGAAAAGGTTGGATGGAAGTCTATAACCTACTGAATATTCAAAAACAACAAGTTTATTGAGTACTAGTCAATATTTGCTATCATTGTTGAATTGGCGAACTGAAAATTTTTTAATGAGTGCAATTGATTGCAGAGCAGCTGATTTAGAGAAATTTTTTATTTCACAATTATGCATTCCCAAGATTAATTTCTCATAGAAAATTCACTAAAATGGATCAAGTGTAAAGCTGGCTATTTTAAGTTACTGTAATTTTTTATATTTCAAAAGGTAGTTTCAAAATGTTCTAGTGTGTTATGTACATCACTCTTATGATATGTAATGTGTTCAATGAATATTTGAATGGTACCCCTAGAACATACAGCAAAATTTATTAAATCTCTTATTAGAATTGCCTTTCTCAAATTCTTGTAATTTTTTTATTTGTTAAAAATTGAACTTGTAGTAGGGAGCCATAAATATGTGTAAAATACTCTTATGATATATAATGTGTTCAATGAATATTTTAATAACGTTTTCGTAATATAGCTCATCAATATATATTCATGTGAAAATGGAAGTATTCTGTTACCTGTAATTTAAAATATTGATGGTGGAGGTCAAAACGCTGATTTTTTTCATACATATCAGCCGGGTTTTTTTATGAAAGTGTAGGATAACATGACTGAAATTTTTGTGAGAGTAATCATTAGGCTTGATATGTTTGTAGGGAGCTTGTATGTTCAATATATAAGTGAAACAATTGTAGTTTTATTCCTTTCCTCATAATATTGGCTAAATAGTTCAAAAAGTAAATAAAATATAAATTTGCAATAGGTAACTTTTTCTATGTACTTCAACAACTTAATGCTAAAATGCATGATCTATATTTGTAACTTGGAGAAGTACTTTAACTGGCTGTGCTACAATAAGTTAAGTATTAATGTGGAGAAAACAGTTTATATGTCAGTAGAATGTAAGACGAATAAAACTTGTGATATTAAATTAAGTCTAAATGGAGTTGAACTGAAAGAAGTGACAGAGTACAAATATTTAGGACTTGTTATTGCAAAAAATTTAACCTGGAATAGCCATGTAGAAAATATAATGAGTAAGATTTCACCCATGGTTGGAGCAATAAGGAGATGTGGCGGTCAATTGAATAATCAAACCAGAAAGCTACTTCATCAGAGAACTCGTATCAGAGTTTTATTAAACCTCATCTTTCATATCTGATTTCATGCTGGGGTTCAGCCTCAAATTATGTATTACAAAGGTTGCAAAACAAGTCTGTCAAAACTATATATCAACTAAAATACCTCATTCCTACAGTTCAGGTCTATAAAGAAACTTGAATATTGAAAATATTAAGCTTTTTGAACAGGTCAAATTAATTTAAAAGTTAAAAAATAAATTATTGAAATCTAGTTCGGTATTAGTACAAAATGATAACTACCATAGCTATGAAACAAGAAAGAAACGGCACTTGAGAAATGTTTTTGCTAGAACAACTAAGGCCTTAAGATCTCCCATATCTAGTAGTATATCTGCATACAATCAAATTCCTGTACATGTACTAAAAACACTAATAAAATACATAAAATGTGCCATAATCTAAAACTATTTTTTGAAATGATCTAGTTTTTCGCTTTATGTTTAAACTCAAAATTACGAATTACTTTTTAGTTAGGTGTTAGTGAGATTATTGTTTAGTTATAAGCGAACTAAATCTAGTCAAATACTGTAGGCCCTGGTGCCAGCACTTTTTGTAACTGTTTAGGGGTCATAAATAAAGCTTATTATTATTATATGCCACCGTCAGTAATAATGACTATACTTCTCATTTTTTTTAATGTATTCATTCATTTGCACATTTTTCTCTTTTGTTTGTTTTCTAAATCGCAATATTTGAAATAATAGTTATGCTTATTCAAGTTGAATGCTCTATAGAACAAATAACGAACGTTTTTCAAATGAAAATGTGCTGTGAATTTTTTTTCATAAAATCACATCGAAGAATCATCAAATTAAATTAATTTCCCGAGTACTGTCATTTCTCGAAAAATACATTTTGAGATGATTCAGTTTAAAATAAAATTTTGAACGTTCCGTAAAGGGAATACAACAAAAAATTCAACAACAAATTTTGATTCATGTTAGATTTTGAAAAAAAAATTAACATGTTAAAACCCAAGCTTACTCATTACTCAATTTAAAACTGCCAACAAGTTTGAATGAAGTTTTTCAAAGGTATTTGAAAGGAAAAGGCGCCACACTAAAGAAGCTTCATTACATACGCGTTTTGCGTTTGTCATAACTATTAATCACTACCCTCTCGATATAAAAACGTGCACAACGCTGGCTTCTTATAACAATATATCGTTACTGAATGGAATTTTAGGGAGGAAATGCCGTCGGATAATTTGAACAAATAAAATGAACTTAATACTCGGGTAGTGAAATTTATTTTGAAATTGATATTTGGTAAAGGTTTGCTAAATAATAAGCATTGAAATTAAATTTTTGAAAAGTTATATAAATTCTTTATTGTATCAGACAACAAACATATAAGTAATAATACAATTCATAATATATATATATATATATATATATATAATATACACTCATGGAAAGATGATACATATTTTTTCTGTTAAGCACCCATTACTTTACTCGCAAGGCATTCTCATTTTATTCAAAGAAACTATACTGTTATGATTTATATTTATTTACAATAACAATTCTTTAAAAAGGCACTTATAACCTATTCTTTAAATTAATTACAAGTCTTAAATACTAATGCCGGTATAATCACATGGCAACAGTTCATGTAAAAAACATTGATTATCGATAGTGATGTCTTAAAAATATATATTTATATATATTTACAAGTTTTACAAGCACGAAATTTCGAGTAAGTTTCCTCCAATTAGCAAGAAATTTCGAACACAGTTATCATTGGAAAAACATTTAACGTAAGATACATCAATTTGAAAATATACGACGATATTTAAAATAAAGTTGAAGAATTCATATATGTTTTCTTAAAGATTGACATTGATATTGACATGAAAATATTTTAAAAGGAATATTAAAAATTATTTTTCAAGACATTAAAATTAAGAAAAGAAATTAAAACCTTAGATTTCAAAAACTGAGTGTACAAATTCATTTATTCTGAATTTCATTAAAATTATTTCGAAAATGATTTTCATAAATTACGAAAAATATCGAAATAAAATTCAAAAGGCTAACGCGATTGCAAATTGTGATCAGTATTATATAAATTTTTCAGAGAAAAATGTTAATTTCATTAATCTAGAGGAGTGTAACAGTAATAGTGGAGTGATCTGGATGACTTAGGAAATATCTCGAGACACATCGACTAGATTCTAGCATTGAAATGAAAATTTTCGGAAGATATATGCTACATTTTGTTTTTTATCTTTCCGATTTTTCTGTTCGATTTTTAGCACGTTTTCAATATTATGTTCTGTAAGAACTTGTATCCGCGACATTTTTCACGGACTGGACTTCTTCTGGGCATCTTGGGCTCTTCTTTCCCATTCAGCCTTCCTCTGGTTGAAATTTTTGGGCTCAATAATTAACGGAGTTGCACTTTCGGACTGTTGTACGATACCTTCTTCCTTATTCATTTCCTTGCCTTTGTCACCTTCTTCATTTTTCATATTGGTAATCCAGTTATCAGTCTTTCTGCGGCTGATGAACTGTTTCCTCAGGATATTTTGCGAGTTATCGACGCTTTTGTTGACACTGACGGATCGTTGGTAAGCAGAATTTTGATCTCCGATGGGTTTTCTGATAGTAACTTCAGTATTTTCAAGAGAATTAATCTCGGATTTGGAATTTCGTCTTATAGGTATCGGTTTAGAATGAACTACATTCGACTCGATCAGCACTTCTTTCTCTTTTTTCTCTAATTCGAAAGTCAAAGGTCTCTTTTTTAAGCCGTTGGACTCCTCGTCATCGGATTTGCTAGTTGATTTCTTCCTGAGCTGCTCGGTCTCTGGTTTTTTCGTGATGTTTTCGCTAATCATATTTTCTTTAAACGAAGACTTCTTCCGTTCCTTCACAGGAGAGTCCGTTTGATTTTCTTTATCGCTATCGCGAGCTTTATCACAATTCTCACTCATCATCACGTTTATTTGTTGTCCTAATACTTCATTTTCAGAATCTTTAAGTTTTAGAGATCGTCTGGCGAATACTTTCATTAGTTCTGGTTCATCTTCTCTGCTCTCTTTCACGGAGGATTTCTTTCTCAGCACAACACTTTCTGGCCTATCTTTTGAATTTACAACTGACTTTTCTGTGAGCTTGTCTAAACTATCTTGCGAAGATTTGTCTGTGCTGTCTAAAGGATCACTATCCAAAGAGTCCAAACTAGAAGACTTACAAGAAGTGATCGACTTATCTTTTGTTGGTGAATCTGGAGTAATCGATATTAAAGATGATTTTTTAGGAACACCCTTCCCATTTTTCTTGAAAAGGGGACCTGTTGTAGATGTTGGTGTAGTGGATGATGATACTGTTAATATTGGGGAAGTGTTCGATAATTCGCTTTTTTCTTCGCTTTCAACTTTATCGACAATTTCTACATCATCTCTACTGAATTTTCTTGTTGCGTTCATTTGCTTATCTATGTCAAAGTTAAACACAGGTCTTGTTCTCATTTGATCGGGGAATTTAGGGCTTTTAGATGGAATTAATGATTTGGTTTCGAGTAAAACGGGCGATTCAGGAGGGATCTCCTTGTTTTCAGGAAGTACGTTTATTTTCGTTATGGAGATGAGATGTTCTTTATGACTATTTTTCTCGATAACCTCAGTTTTAGATTGACTTTCTTCTGGGGTGATATTGTAAAATTCCGTATTTTTAACATTAACTACGGCCGTGTGACTTGGCCCAGAAATTGTTATGTGATTTTTATCGGCGTAACTGCTATACGACGTCTTAGTTTCTTTAATGCACTTTGATATTTGTTCGTCAAAATTCTCGTTTTCGTGCACTGTTACGTCACACTTGATTTCTATCGTTTGTTTTTTGGTATGACTTTGATGTTCGATTTTTTCGCTGACAGTTTGGACACTTGTTCGTTGAATTTTTTCGGTGGTCCTGTCCGTCGCATCGAACACTTTCACGTTATCCAGCGATGTCGACTTCTTCGAAGTATCTTTAGATGCGACACTGAATATGTTCTTATTCGTAGAAACGCTCGCTGAAGAACTTTGTATCGAAGTACTCTTGGTGGTTTTAAAACTATGCGACTTGGTGATTAGCGCGTTAGATTTCGGCGGAGAACTGGGAAATTCGGTTAATGACTTGAAGTTATGATAATCTTCTTCGTCTTCGTTCAAACTCAACGCCTTTTGTTGTAGCGAAGATAATCCGGCGATTTTTATTTTAGGCTTAACGTCGTCTAGTTTTTTGTTCTCGAAATAATGACTTGTTGGTGATTTGGGGCTAAGTATTATTGGATCGTCTCCTTGTTCAGTATTCATAACTGATGACTGAAGAGGAACGTCGGACTCTTCTACATTTTGCGGCGGACTAGAACGTGTCAGTCTTTGCTTCAATTTGTTCTCTAGCTCTAACTGAAGGGGAGATGTCGACAAAATATCTGGTAATTGACTTCTGGTCGTGACAGCTTCTTCGTCCTTTCGGAACGTTTCCGGCGAATCCGGTATATCGATTGGCAGAACTCTTTGGCGATAGGCCGCTCCGGATCTAACGGCTGGTATTGGTTTGGTCTCGTACCTTCGATAGGAACTATCAGTCTGTTTGAAATAACTTGTAGATGTAAACGTTTCGTCGCGGATATTATTATACTTGTCAGAGTTGGTTTTGACAACGTCGACATTCTTAGTTTCTTCCGATTTTCGCCGACTTTCCACCTTCTTGTCTTCGTGTTTTGCAGTCGACTGTTCTTCCAATTTCAATCTCTTTTCTTCTTGTTTCTTCTCGTCGTGCTTCGATTTCTTCTTTTTGGCGCTGCGCCTGGGAAACAATCGTTCGAAGAAGGACCTGTCGCCCTTTTCCTCCTTTTCGATGTGCTCTTCGAGGGCATCTTGAGATTTACTTCCGGCATTCGATCTGCTCCTGTTCAGTTTGTTATCGGCACCGGGTGCAACTAGACCAAGAGGAAGAGAAGAACTTTTTAGTTGACTTTCAGTTAAAGAAGTTTGGGTTCCTGATGGGTTACAAAGCTGAATAGCGTTGTCTGAAATTAAAATGAAAAGCAAAGCGATAAGAAATATGGTGGTATTAGTAGATGAAAGCATTTATAATGATCGAGAATCATCAACTGCAATATTCGAAACAAATTCAATAATTTAGAAATGATTAAAGCATTAATTCGATAGCATTGTTGTTTTAACTGCACTTTCGAATGATTGTATTAGTCCGGAATTTTTCTTAGATAGACATGATTTTAAAGCAATAAGATTCAATTGTTTCAATATCTAATTTAAGCAGATTTCTAAGGAAATTTTCAGATAAAATGTTCAAAATATGCAAAGAAATATTCATGCATATGATAAAAATATGACACTATATATTGTATTGATAGGGTGTTCGAGAGGCAATCAATTTTTGTAAATGGTTTTTTTTCACACTCAACTTCACATTCAATCGTTACATGTTTTGGCAGCCGATGAAGTTCTATTGATTGCACTAAACTTTAGTTTTATTCTTGCCTATCGATTATGTAAAATGAACAATATATTTGATAATACAATATATATAATTTAACCTTCGAAAAAGGCAAATATAGAAGAAATTATACGATGCGTAAGAAAGATATATGTATCAATCGATGACTAGTGCTAAAACTGTTTCAAAATTTCAATTCGTCCATTTTTATGTTGAAGATGAACCACATACGGAAAATATACTGATTTATTGAATAACAATAAAGGCATTCATTAATTGAATGAAGCCGGAAAAAAACATCTCGTGGTGTTTAATTCGATTCTCATCATTTGGATCCTTTATTGAATGATTTATAGGAAGGGTCAGAATTGATCAATATAAAGATGTAATGACTCTGTAGTAGGGGAGTCAACCGAAGATTTTGGGGGGACAGAAGAGTACACGCTTATGTTAAGCTTTTGGGTTTAGAGTAAATAATCTTCTACACTCTTCATCATATAAAGCTCTTATGTAGGCGACTCTAGGGCGGCATATCAGAGTATTGAAATAAATCGATATTCAGAATTACTTGAAGTATTGAATAAAAAAATTATTTACCAGCGATCTGAGGTAGTGAAATGGAAAGTGACGAGTTTATGAGACTAAAAAACGGTTTATCTAGATTTCCGGCTTATGGAAAAAGTTGAATGGCATAGTTGTAGGTAATAAAAAGGTCTAAAATTTTTGTATTCACAAACTTTTGGAGCATAACCCCAAAATTTATCTGAAAAAATAAATAACGAAGTTTTGGATTTTTATTCTATCTTTCACAAAAAAAAATTTTACTCGAAATTCAGTGAAAACTTTCTTTTATAGTACAGTCATTTGGCATTTTTACTTGGAAAGTTTTCCAGGAGTTATGAAAGTTGGCAATCTTTGAAGTTACGCGAAAAAAGTGTGAATAAAAAGTCGATATTTTTATTATCTACAACTTTGCCATTCCTCTTTTCCGTAGTTTCGCCGAAAATCGAGAAAAACCGTTTTCTACCCTTAAAAACTCACTCCCTTCCACTTGCTGATCCAGATCGCACGTAAATTATTTTTCTTTCATTTTTGTTATTTATTTGCATTCTTTAAAATTGTTATTTTTTCATTTATTCTCTCTCATTTTCAATAGGTTTCATCCTACTATTATTTTTCTGTAGTTTTTACCTGATCTAAAAGGGGGAACACCTCCTGTTCATTCAAACATTTAATCTTTAAAATCCAATAGGTCCCCATCACCATTTAGCATAATTGACTCCCCTACAGACAGTGTTCATCAAGATAATACGAGACCTTTTACAAGGATATTATCTCGATAAAAGGGTTCAAAAACTTGGATGGAATCTAGTGCCGTTACACCGAATCATTCTTTAGATATAAAATTTTGTAATATTTGACGACACCAAAACAAAATCTTTCATGGTTGGTCAACAACCACCTCCTTTTTTTTTAAAAAAAAGAACAACATTTCTTCGAGTGAGATTACGTAGGGAATACAATAAAATATTTATTGTGATGAATAATCGTCTTTTTTCATTTGAAAAAATTACCTGTCGAACAATCTAACAGTACAAAAGCTCTATTTTTCGTTTTCAAATACAAACCTCTAGTAGTAGCCTCAGGTGACGAACTTCTTATGGAAGAATCTTCATTGACTTCGATAGTGGTTGGCAGCTGCAAGAAAACATAAAGGTTCCGTTAAAATTCGGTTTGATTGGAAATTTATCTTAAAACTACCTGTTGAACTCTTTTTCTTTTCGGAACTCCGTGCGTCTTTTTTGGACGAACTGCGACACGATGATGGGCGGCGCTGTGGTTGAGAGGTAAGGACGACGCGTTGAGATCTAAATCTGGAAGATTTTTCAATTAAATTCAAGTTCTTTCTATATCACAATTAATTATTCGTGAAGTGAATGCAGTACATAACAGAAGTAATGTTCAATGAACCGAAGTCATAGTTATTTTAAAATAAATATCCTCCTAACAATCATTGTGATTGAATCACTATTTTTGCCCAACATTTTATTTACGGTATTTTTATTATCGTACAATGGAACAGAAACAGGACAGTCATAAAGAAAATATGAATTTAACAGCATCGTTTAACTATACATCATTCAATAAAATTTAATGTCACGTTAATTCCATTAAATGCCATTCAGTCAATGTACCTCATTCTCAGAATGATATTTTCAGATAGGTACATTCAGAAAAATGATATTCTCAGACGTTATATTCAGTTGATGTTAAATATCAGTTGTTCTGACATAATCAACGAATTTATTGCAATTCTAACATTAATAATGAAGCATAACCTGAATGAATATAATATGCACAACGCACAAAGAAAAAAAATTACAAATAAAAAATTCCGCGGTCAGAAAAATGTGAATAACTACGTTCTCGGCATTAAAGACTCACGAAATCTCAACGGCAGCTTTTGAAAAGCAATCATCAGGAGCAGTGTCAAATTGATTGATATTGCGTATCATCAATCTACCTGTTCCATGAGGGATAGTCTCAACCTGGATACTTCTCAGAGACAACTGACGTCTCTATTGACACCTATTGAAAATGACGTCGCGACAGGAGCTGAAACGTCGGGATTTCATGAATTTTGCACGCGGTGCATTCCGAGAACCCAGTTTTTTATAGGTTAAGTTCATGAGGAAGTCGTCGCTGCAACGTATTTCGAGCGAATTGTACATATCTGTACAGAGGTATTATTACATAAATTAATATTAGAAAACAACGAGCATAAAAGCCGGACCATTCAACTATAATAATTATCAAGTTAATATATAAAAGAAAAATGAATGAAATCGAAAAAACATTTATTGAGTTATCTAAATCTCTTAACTCACCCTGTGTATTTTCAGTAGCGGTAGATCTTGTAGAAAGCTTTATCTGGCTGAAAAAATCCTGAAGCAGAAAAAGATACAATTACAATAAATTATAAGTTGAGTTTTTTGACGCAAACAAATTACGGGGCGTTTTTAAAATTTTGCGGAAAAATTTTAAAATATTGTAATGACATAGTATTGTCGCAAATTTTATTCGCCCCTTATCATAGAAAAATAGGGGTGATGAAAAACTATGACGATTTTTGAAAAAAAACCATAATGGAACAATATTCTTAGATCAGTTCAGGGAATAATCCCTTGAAGTTTTGTCGTATGTTTGTAATAATAGAAATCGTAAAACATACAACGATTTTGCGTGTGTAAGTGGGTCGACTAGGTAATAATGTCTGAATAGCTAGCAATTATGCAGAACTCTACGTTACCATGTGAATTTCTTGGGCATTTTTATTTACGCTACTGTTGTATAATAAATAATGGAAGAATTGGAAGAATAAAATCATCTATATGCACCATGTACGTTGATATGGATAAATCGAAAAGAATCTGATATCTTATTTGAATGATACTTTTTATGATATTTTCGTTAAAGTAAAAGTGATTGCCAAGCAAGAGGGAATTTGTTGTGAAATTATTTATTTCAGCAAATTGACTGTGCCATTAGAAGAAAGGTACTTCATACTTCATTTTTGTAATAATTTGGACAAGCAAATATCAATTATAATTTTTTTATTGACGATTTATACCGAAAAATCGGTTTTTCTTTTAGTTTTTTATTTATAATATTAAAAGTAATTATGCGAACTCAATGACATCAATAGATAAATTGTAGGCGATTCAATAACGAACAAAATGAGCCGTCTCTCGACCCGATCGAATAATTAGAAGCGGAGACATTTCGGATAAACTCGGAAATTTATTGTTTATTTAAGTAATTAATCTTCGTTAATTTTTATCTTACCTGGCTGCGATTTGGTGGAAAAGTAGTGATCACTCATCACTAATAATCACAGTCGGTTTGCTGAAATAAATAATGTCAAAAATCCCTTATTGGTTGTTCCCCGTTGCTTGGTCTAATAAAGATACATGATATATGTTGGACATATTTTTACACAAGAAAACATTCTAAAAAAACATATAAAAACATTTTTAAAACAGTATTCTAAATGATTTCGCTGCTGAAGTCGTTCCTTCAGTTCATTTGGTGAAAACAAATTCACTCAAATCACATATTCTATTCTATAAGACTCTTTCAAATAGAATTGAAAGGCTTGTTGAAAAAGAATGTTTTTATAACAAAATTTTTAGGTGTTATATGAAAAAAATTACAAGAGCGATTTCCAAACTGTGCATCATTTTTTTTCTTACAGCACACACACATTGGTGGTAATTATATTGTTTAGTTACCTCTTCTATATCCGAGCTTCCAACACTCAAAAGTGAACCGTCACTGCAAGTACTATGTGATTTATTTGGGAGATCCTGAAAAAAAAATTATCCCATAAATATATGTTCATCAAAAGCTTATATCAAATATAACACATTAGGTGAAATTACCAGCAAATTTAAAAGTGATTTATTACTTTGATTATATATTCAGCTAACTATACTGTTTCTAAATTAATCATCTTTAGGTGATAGGTACCTGCTATCGCCGACAAAATAATATTTAGATAATAAAAATCATTTTTTTTATGTAATAGTGTTGGCGTTTACTTGATGTAAATCCATTATAATTGAATATAAACTTAACTTCAAACACTTGAACTTATGATTTACACTTTATTCACTACATAGCATGACGAGTTTCGTCGTTACAAACGACTTCTTCATATGCTTATCTTCTTCATATTCCTAGAGAATAATTTTCTGTAATAAATTTCTGTACTTTTAGCATAACGCGTTTCGTCGTTACAAATTACTTCTTCACGTGCTTACAGAATAATTTTCTGTAATAAGTTTCTGTACTTTATTCTGTAAGCATCTGAAGAAGTCGTTGTTAACGACGAAACGCGTCATGTTATGTAGTGAATAAAGTGTAAATCATAAGTTCAAGTGTTTGAATTTAAGTTTATATTCAATAATAAAAATCATGCTTTAGTTAATATCAATAACGATAAAAGCTCTTCACTCGAGAGAAAATTTAAATATAGCATATTCAGCGAAATTGTCTCATAGGGTTCAGCAAAAATCTTCAAGTTCGTCCAATGTGGAATATATCTTAAGTAGAAAGGTTTTTCCTCATTTCCCTGATAAATTCGGCAAAAAGATTGTCTAAGTATATAAAAATGTAAGGTTTCAATCGGTTTTAAATATATTTCTCATTAATTTCCTCGTGCACCTATTTAATCCCACGTCTGATATAGCAAAGATTAGGAGTAAAAAATTACTCTCTCATCTTTAACACCACAAAATATATTGAATATAAACTAAAATTCAAACATTTGAACTTTTAATTTACACTTTAATTAACAACAACATGACGCGTTTCGTCGTTACAAAAGACTTTTTCAGATGCTAACAGAATACCGACTTAGTCTGTAAGTTGAGTTTGATTACCGAGTTAAAATAAAAGTAGTACTTAAGTTGACTACTGACGTAGTCTGTATTTTGTTCAGCATCTGAAGAAGTCGTTGGTAACAACGAAACGAGTCATGCTATGTTGTTAATAAAGTGTAAAATCTAAAGTTCAAGTGTTCGAATTTCAGTGTATATTCAATTATAATAAATTAACATCAAGTAAACGCCAACACTATTAAATTTAAAAAAAAACAAAATATATTATCAACCGAATATTGTTTAAATTGACTGGGGTATAGTTAACGGAAAAAATTTCGGCGAAAGAGTATGAAAAGTGAGCGAAATACCTCTGAATCCCAGCAGTCTCATAAACAGTGCAAAAAAAATAGTTAGTTGGTCCAATAAAAATAAAATTCTTCGATGTTTGATAAGAAACGGTTGAAGAACCCGAATTAGGTCGAACAGATGAAGGAAAAATGTAAAATATTCAAAGACAGGTGAATAACATGAGCCTAACACAGGGGTTCACTAATTACTAAGAATATGCCTCAAGGCACGATTTACATTTGAATATTCAAGATGACTGGAAGCAATTCGTTATTTCGGTTTCCCAAGTTGGGATTACTAAAAGTTAATAAATCGAATAAATTTGGTTCATTAAAAGTGAACTTTTGGAATCATAAATTCAAGCTCGTTATAATTCGGAGAAATAACTTTTTGACTTTGAATTGAATATTACAAAAGTGGAATATTTAAAAATAATATTAAATAGTACTCTTCCAAATAAATACACTGGAATAACAATGGCCATCTTCAAGACTTTTTTCCCATTCTTTATTGGTGAAAAATAACGCATTTGTAAGTATTTTGAATTGAAACACTTTCTGAAATTTATAAATAAAAATAGTCACAACGCTCTAATTAAATTTATAGAGTTGGGAGGTGCGAGTTTCGAAAAACCTTAGTGAACTAGCTTAAGGTTCATTCAATCTACCGCGGACACCAGAAGTTGAAGAACCAATCTACTAGGTTTGATATTTTCAAATTACAAGTGATACCTCAATAGAAATGTTTGGGAGCATAATGGAAATCACTACTTCATTATTTTTCGTGAAGTCTTATAGTTTGAATTTGGTGTTTTGTTCACTTTACGAAAAAATTTGTTTGAAATATTGAGGATTTTCATCTGTTTCAACGCTCAGTAAAACCCTGAAATCAAAAGAATGATGTAATGAAACTTTGCCTTTGTTATATGTGTTGAAATTATATGAAATTATCCGCTTGCTGAACTAACTATATGAGTGAACGTTCAGCTTCGTTTCGGTTTCTGATTTATATGACCTATTTGGAGTATTTGATTGCAGCTTCCCGCGGATCTGTGGAGAAAACCAAGGAAAATTGGAATAGTTTAAAAAGTTCTCTGTTTGCTAAGCTTATGGTGTATATATTTCATTACAGACACTTAACGACTTCTTGACTATTTATTGCCAATTTCTTCATATATAAAGAAGAAACGTAATGTGATAAATTTAGACTAGTTAAAGGTGATAGAGCAGCTCAAATGAAAAAACATTTCTCGGAGAATGTTTGCTGAATTATGTTTTGTCAGTAATTTCATACAGACCAATGATTTTGAATAAAAAACGCTTATTCATGTAGAAGACAGCGAGGGTCGAAATAAATGGGTAACGAAATTCAATAAAAAATAATCCTGAAAATATTGAAAGATATATTGGAAGCAAGTTTTTTATTTTATATGAAGTTTTGATGTTAAAATTCTGACCAATGTTAGGTTCGAAGGTACTTTTGTTATTAAATATTCAATGCATTAATTTCAAACACAGAAAAAATCTTACTGAGGACATTTGAGAATTTCTTCGCTGTAATTATTTGAAAACAAATTAATACACAATATAGGTACGAAAATTGTATTTATTTTCGGTTACTTATTCATAGCTTATTATAATGGAAGGCAACCTAGTTAACATTCATTTCACTTTCGAAAATAACCATAAATAATTGGGTTACTGAAGTTTCGAACTTTCATACATCTTCAGATGTTGATCTGAATGTAGACCATACATTTGACATAGAATGACATTTGACCATCGAACTCAAATATCGTGTAGAAATACTATGTTTTTGTCTTTTTCTTAACTACACTCCTAACTTTAAATTCGAGAAAACTTTCAGAAAGCACGATAGGAAACTATAATGCAATATATAGCTATTTTCTTTTTATTTTAACAATAAAAAATTTATATGTATTAGTTCTCGTCAGAAATTAATTTAAATGTAAGTACCTGTATTTACAACTATTTAAATTAACTTCAAAAAAGTCAAAACTTGTGTTCCTGATTTCACTTGACTGATAATACCTACTGGTAGGTATCTTAGATTGAATTAAGTGAAAAATAATAAGAGTTCATAGATCTCATTTATGTCCATTTTCGGTTGAACAAACATCTAACGGAGTGTTATAAAAACAATATATTATGTTTTCATAGAAACATAACGTAGAATAGAATGTTTTTATTATACAATATTACGTAAGAAGGATATTTTATGTCTAAAAATTGGTATGAAAAATATTATACCGAGTTTAATAAATACGTAATATAATATATTTATTTGCAAAACATTGGAATAATTGCATAATGAAAAATAATCATTAATTTTTAATTTATAAAATTGAGAACACTTTATTTTCGAAGCATACCATTAATCAACGCCATCTTTTGAACAGAATATGAAAGAACATAGATCTTTTAGGACCTTCTAAGTATTTTCAATATTCTCAATTTCAATATTTTTTCTGTATACATAATTTAAATTTTTCATCAAAGTGTTTTCAGACGTAAATCTTCGTTAAATTTTAACGAAATCACACTTTTACCTATCAATTATTTTGAAGAGCTCCCTCTAAACATTAATTATAGAATGTAGTAATATTAGTAGTGAAAATAAGTAATTGCAGAATGTTTTTTTCAAAGTAAAACACTCAAATAAAAATTATCTAAATGACGTTTTCATTTAATAAAATAGGTAGTTATTTCAACATTTTGGTAAGGTTTAATTAATTTGGTTAATTAATTAGCAAAAGCTCTTATCAATTGTAAATTTTTCATGACTATTACATAATAAAACAACAATTAAAATACCTTTTCGACATACGATCGGATCAATCGGATCGTATGAGACGTACGAAATTTTGTAATCTGACGAGAAGATGCACGGTCCATGGGACACTATTTTTCTTCACCAATTCCACAGAATGAAACGCCGTCATTTCTCATCGTTCAATAACGTTGGGAAGCGGACAAAAACGCAAGAATTGTAATCCGCAGAATACCGTAAATACGAATTTTTGCGACCAAAGTTCACGTTTATTTTATTACCCGAACTGTACGATTTGACACAAGAGAAACTGGAGGAACACAGATGCCACCGAACGACGAATCGTCTATGTGCCTTCTATCGCTCGACCACCGTGGTGGTTCTTCGGCTCTCTGTGTTACAACACTTAAACGAAGTGCCATTATGTAATATCATGTTTCTACTGCGAGGAGTTTCTAGTTTCGTATCCGACAAAATAAACGATTTATTGTCCTCAGACTAGTAGAACTGTATTGCGTACAGCTTGGAGTATGTAGGAAGGAAAGAACAATGACAAAAATGTCACGTTCCACTATTATTTGCGGATTCACGCTTTTCAGGTATGAATCAGTGTTTCGAATCAAATGATAAAAGTGAACATTCCTCTTTGATAGATAAAACTGAGCTGCCTGTGATTTACAGATAGAAAAATGATAAAATTGGCCTGAATAATTCATATTTGTATAGAAATTTTTGATGAATAATAATTTAAGTTTAATGATATAATAACATACAAAGAGGTTTTTAACTTCGAGAAAAAATGTGATAAAATTAAAAACGATAAATACAACTATTGTTATATTGTATATTTTCTCTAATCATTATCATTACTGATTCAAATTGATGTTTTGTCGTATAAATTACAAGAGCTATTTTTGAAATTGAATTGTGATTTTCATTTTAAATTTTGGGGGATCGTTATACCTAATACTTAGTTCAAAAAGAGAGTAGCAGTGTACGAAAGGTTGAGAAAACGAATAAAAATTAAAAAAATAAAATTGTAAAAAACGAAAATAATAATTAATAGAATTTTTATTTACGTACATACTATTTGTTTTCGAAAATAATATATAAAATAATTATTATAAATATCAATTGAATTTGAAAGAAACAATAGATAGTAATAATTGAATAGGAACAATTCTTTTTACATCCAGATCTTTCAAAGCGTAATATGTTAACTTTTTTTTGTTAAAGTATAGCGAAATCTTTCATATATATTGAAATGTATACATAGGTACATATAGAAAAAATAAAATTATAGAAGCCATATCGTGATATATTTATTATTATGAAATGAAATGAAATTTACGTTTATCTTGGATGTTCTAACTCCTTTTATTTAATGTTCAATTCATTCTGTACGAGTCTGAAAAAACATATAAATAAAATTTTAGCATATGAGAGGAATCCGTTAATATACAGGGTAGAAAATTTTACAGACACTGTGTTCCATTTTCAATGAAGAGATTTAGTATTTTTAAAATCTCTGAAATCATTGCAGATTTGAATTCATTCTGTATATGTTTTCAAAGCAATTGGTACAAATTTGAATGTAAACTTTTTTATTATTTGGGAAGACAAGATATAGAATTGAAAATTTCGGAAGTACCTATACCATTCCAATGCCATACAACCCGAAAATGGGTAAAATTACTCTAAGATTATAGGGTAATTGCTACAGGAAATACATTTACATACAGGATGTTCCATTTCGAAAGCTTGGCCTTCTTAGAGTTAAACCGCAAATGATACGCTTATAAAAATATTGAAAAAGTTTATTGTGCTAACTTATACTATCTACCAAATTTTTGGAAAAACTGTTCGAGATAGAAGATTATAAATATTATTACCGTAGCGATTAAACTCGATAATTTTTTCTCCACATTTCATAAAAACTTAATCATACTGATCCAACAAAAATATCTTGAATCTTTTCTTAAACATTAGTGGACTGAAATCAAAAAAGTTATAGGGAATTAAATTGAATAGTTTAACTGCGTAAATGAAAACGACCATTGAAAAATTGCCGATCCATGATGCGGAATAGTGAATTGAACCCTACTTCTTATATTAACGTTGTGAATAGAATGACGAAATATTAATCGTTCTTTTATGGTGCTAAATGAACAAGGGTTATTTATTATATTAAATAAGAATGTGGCAAAATGAAGAAGTCTTCTCTCATTCATCTTTAACCAACAAATATCTTTAAATAAATGGGAAATATGATCAAACTTGCGCAGACCATAGATGAACCTCAAGCACTAATTCTGCAACCTCTGCAAACGATCTCTATCTGCCCGGTCCAAACAAAATCCATAGACATAGTCACAATAGGTGAAGTTGGGTAGTACAAGGGATTTACATAGGCTTTTTCTCAATGACTTATTCAAGATAAGTGTGTTATTATATAACACGTTCAGAGCAAAAAAAGATTCAAGTGTTTTTAGATGTTCTTTAAATCTAAGTTGACTATCAAAGAAATTTATCTTAGAAATTGGGTAAAATTCAAACGCGTACTCTTTTCTCTCGATTATAATGTAATTTATTATACTATATTGTTGAAAACTTGAACAAGTGCATGCGCTTCCAGTGTTCCACTCTCCGTTCCAGCTCGCCTATTGTCTTTCAATTAAATTTATGACGATTACAGATAATCGGCACACTTGCCTAGTTTCTCCGTTTTTAAATAAACGTTGTGAAAGTAATGAACATGTAATTACCGTTGCTGATTATGATTCACTTCACTTTTATATTATCCGCGTTACGAAATTTCTGGTACTTCGCAAACACATCAACCACGCACACTCGCCTTATTTTGAGGTTAGAGTGGGTAATCATTCAATAAAATCATTGGTCGGTGAACTTAACTGATTGCTTTTTGATTATCGTTTGTATTTATTGATATCATTTCATATTGCGGAACGGAGGTGAGTCAGCCTTGGTCTTAATTAAGATCATTAATCTTGATCTTAATTAATTCTGCCAGCCTTAATGCTTGCAGTTCTGCCAGCCTTACTGGCTGGCAGAACTGCTAGAGTTTTCTTGTTTTCCGATAAGTTATAAAGTTAAAAGTATACAACGTTCTTCACCTAAACTCCACACGGGTAAAAATTTAGAGTGGACTATTACACCCCTTCAAGTCACATCTCAAATAGTTATGTTAATCCATCAATTAAAGACCTTATCAATAGACCAGGCTGTTGCTCTTCATTGTCGGTTGCTTCGTTTCTTCAGTTTTGTTGAATGTTGTGAAGAGGGTTTTTCTATCTTCATATTTTATATCTATATACTGCGTTGTAATTTTTTCTGTTTTAAGAAGAAAGGTACGTTGATCGTACAGAACATAACTCAACTATTGTTGAGTTATGTTCTGTATACTACGTTCGCGAAACATTAAGCCAGGCGTTTAATATAAATTAATAGATACTTCTTTCGTGAAACACTAAGCCAAGTGTTTAATTTAAGTTAATAATACTTTTTTGAAACATTGAACAAAGTGTTCAATTTAACTTAATACTACATTCGTGAAACATTAAATGAAGTGTTTTAAATTGATAATAAATTTACGGAACATTAAGCTAAGTGTTTAATTTAAATTAATACTACGTTCGTGAAATATTAAGCCAAGTGTTTTGTTTGAATCGATAATTTGTGGAACATTAAGCTAAGTGTTTAATTTGAATTAATATTTCATTCTTGAAATATTAATCCAAGTGTTTAATTTGAATTAATACTACATTCGTGAAACATTAAGTCAAGTGTTTAACTCAAATTGATACAACACTCAAGAAACATTAAGTCAAGCGACTTATTTAAATTAATAATAAATTTGCGAAACATTAATTTAATACCCAATTGTTCAATTGTGTTCAATTTATATTAATACTACATTCGTGAAATATTAATCCAAGTGTTTAATTTGAATTAATACTACATTCGTGAAACATTAAGTCAAGTTTTAACTCAAATTAATACAACACTCATGAAACATTAAGCCAAGCGTCTTATTTAAATTAATAATAAATTTGCCAAACATTAAAATAATATCCAAGTGTTCAATTTATATTAATACTGCATTCGTGAAATATTTATCCACGTGTCTAATTTGAATTATTACTACATTCGTGAAACATTAAGCAAAACGTCTTAGTTAAATTAATAATAAATTTGCCAAACATGAATCTAATACCAAAGTCTTTAATTTAAATAAATACTACATTCGTGAAATGATAATCTAAGTGTTTAATTTAAATTTTCAATTTAAATTAATACTACTTTGTTTCACCAAAGGGTAAGCGAGAATTGAATCTCAGTTAATCATTGAATATCTTTGAACTCCTATTTTCACCGTTTTTAATTGAAAATTCTGTGTCTTTCTTCACTCATTATATCTGGTTTGATATATATCGCAAAAAGAGCTTCAGATATCAAGTAGATAGAGAAGAACGAAGATGAATACTCTAGATTTTTTATCTTTGATGCTATCTTATTCTCTACATCGAAACGTGGAATTTGATTTATTGAAGAAAACGGAATACATTTGAATTAATTATGGCAAATTTATATCTGAAGCGAGAATATAAATAAAATTTTACTCTTCGGTCTTCATTATATTTGAAATTGATTAAATATATCATTTTCAATCGTTCCATGAATAACAGTGATCAATTTATCAGAATCTCCGACGTTTCGATAAAAATCTTGATCATCATTTAACGATTAAACCGTCTGAAAAGATATTACGCTAGATATATACGTAATCATTCGTACAGAACTACAGTTCTTCATTCTTCGCAATATCAATGTAGCGATACAATGTCGCGATCCAATTCAATCGTGCTGAATGGAAATGAACGACTTTTCTATTCGATTGGTCAACTGTATTAGATAATTGGGCTCGAAAGTGAACTCGACTGTGTTAGTGTGTTTCCCGGGGCTATTGATAACTATCAATTTATTCTATTACAATATGGTCACCCGCACAATATATCATTAACGAGAATGCCTTGCCCGATCGTCGATGGTTGTTAGATAGAAGTCTTCGATAGGATTTCTATCTCAACATGTGTTGTCGACGTGTTAGTTTAGTAGACTATGCCTATTTGATACATCTTCTGTGAACAGTTTCATAGAACAACGTTTTTCAATCTGAGATTGAATTCTCGCTCATCACTTCGTGAAACAAACATTACTTTTGAAGAACAAAGATTAAAGTAAGAGGTCCATATTTTAAAATCTTGAGGGGAAGTCCAACATGGCCGATCTACTTAACCGAGTTTCAAATGACAATTACTGAAGTTCAATATCACAATCTATACAAATAAAGGGAAGTACATTCCAAAAAAGTCAAAGTTACAAATAATAATATTAATGATAAGTTTCTTTATTTCAATTAAGAGATTACATAAACAATATATGAACTCCTTGAAGTGAAATTTGTGTCCAATATATGTATATATGTTACCGGAAATGTATGAAATCAAGGAATTGTATACAAATCCTAGGAAATGTGTACAATTCCGATATTATTTAGGAAATGTATAAAATATTGTTTGAAAAACTATTTAATGTATAAATTTCCTCGGAATTGTATATAATTCCAATATAGTATTAGGAAATGTATAAAGTAAATGCTTTCTGTAATAAAACACGTTGTTAATAATATTTCTTTATTATAGCACTTATTGAGACAATCGGGTAACTGTCATTGCGTAAAATAATAATAATATGTTCATATTATCTTACTAATTGAAACTTCTAAAATCAAGTATCTATTAACTTTTAACGTATCACAAAAAATAAATCTTTATAATACTTTGTCAGTCCATATAGCTATTTATTTTTGCAGGGTAAGCTCGAATGGCATTTGAAAGTATATAATACTTTATTTTTAAAACACAGACATCTTGCTGTAGCACAGTTTTTCTTGCAAAGGCACTTCTCAAATCCCAGGCCGGTTCCAGTGGATTGCAAGTTGGAAACTGACCGTAGTGCAATCTCGGTACTCGGTACATCGTCTGCATCAAGAAGAACTCTTGGACACACATTAATCTGAGATCGAGCATATAATTGTTTTAAGATACCGTTCTTGGTACCAATCTGATAGAGTACATCATCGGTTTTAGTCAAAACTACACCAATAATGTTACGTGCATCACCTCATCCTCTATCAACCTCAGGAACTGAAATTCGTACTGAAGCGCCAATAGGTACAGGGGCAAACTTCTTTTCACTCAATTTCAGCATTTTTTCTGCTTGTTGTTGTAGATTTTTTTTAGCATTTTGACGATTATCTAGTACTTTATTTTTTTTTGAACATATTGGACACAAAACTTTAGATCCAAATCCTTCATCGGGTGATTTTTCAGCAACAGCGCAAATAGCGTGGATTGCACATCCACATTCTCTACATGTATGAGCTCCTGTAGTTTCTTGTGAACAGACGCTGCATAGGAGGGTGCAATTTGGAGGTTGCGTGTTTGTTTCGCGTTGATCTGAAACGTCGTTAGAAACTTGGCTTACCTCTGCCTCCGTGTTCACCTTAGAGAGTTCACATGCAGAGACTTTGGGATCTTCCTTTTTGGTAAGGTCCTGTATGATTTTCTCCAAATCTTCTTCAGTTTCAACATTTTGCGTGAAATCATTAAGTAACTGTAAAACAACTTTTACATTACACCCACCAATATCTTAAATGTTTTACATTTCCGATTGCTATTTAGGAAATGTATAGATTTCCTAGGAAATGTGTAATTTGAGAGTATAATATAATTTATTTCACACATTTCCGTGCGATTTTAAGAATTACATACATTTCCTAGGAATTGTATACAATGGCGGATTACATACATTTCCGTTAACATATACAATAATTATCAATACAACAAACGATGGTAATGCCCTTATATATGTACGCGACAATACTCCAAGAACTCATTGTTCTACTACAAGCAGTTGTGAAACACTAAAATGTTCGTTGTTAACGAGCAGCCTTAATACAGTCGACTTGTACCTGCTTATGTTCCTTCCTGACCTGATATTTGGAGGCAAGGCATTGCAGTATCTTATGCAGGTATATTCAGGTCCATTCTCTGGATCTGTAAGTCGATGCTTTAGATTATTCAAAAAAGTTGTCTTTGTGCTATACCCACTACCCGCTTTTTGTTCAAACAGTTGCAGATTTTTGAAAACAAAAAGCAGATTTTCTTGGATGTGAATCGCTGTTTTTCTCAAAAATTTTCTCAAAACTTGCCTCTGCAGGAAGTATCAGATTTAATTCCCAAAATGATACGCAATGTTCTTTTTTGCAGAAGGTTTATATTCCTCATAAAACTACTATTACCGAAGAACATAGCACCATATTTAAGTTTCGATTCGAAGACTGCCAGATAAACCATTCTCAACACCGGCCATTTCAGATATTTCTCCATTACCTTCAAGGAGAAGCAGACACAGCTGTGATTATTAGCTGTGCTATGTGTACATCCCATTTCATTAACTCATCAATATAACATTGTAGTTCTGAGCTACAATGACGTGATTCTTTGTGAATCAATGTAGCAGTTGGAATATCAATATTAAAACAAAATACTATATTAAAATAGAAATTGAAATTACAACATTATAGTTAAAAATTAAATATCAGCATTAGAAATAGCGAATAACAGAGAGAAAATACAACAGAAAATTAGTATATACAACAATTAATACAACTAAATTGAGGAGTGAGTTTGAATACCAAAAAAGACTTTCTTCCCAGTCATTCATAGTCTGTTAGAGTTCTTGTAACATCCAACGTTTCAAAAGATAGACACATGAAAATATATTCATCGGATGATATTCTTGTATAACGATAAGCCGCTATGCAATTCTCAGTATTTACATCACCGCAAATTGGCCGAATTATGTCAGAAAGTGATTCATTGTTCATGCAACACCGTGGAGTGAAATGGAACAAACGGAATTGAATAAAATTAATCCAGTTTTATTCGCCGTATATCTGAGCGAAGATAAATTATGACCACTCTTCATTTTCTCAGAAAACTTGTGTTTATTTGGGATTAGTCACAAGATATTTTTATAAAAACATAACAGTCGAAATTCGGCCTACAGTAATTAACACCATTTTAAGTGACCAAGATGCATAAAACATCGAATTTCAAAACTATATTGATAATAATATATACTGTTTTTGAATTAACCGAGGTTACACTTGTCCCCTGTAACAGAATCATTGTGGGCAATATTGAATAAATTATTTTGTCGTAGTTGTGTGATGTTTAGCAGAGCATATCATCCAATTGTTTGTTTCAAATACCCTTCAATGATTTCACTCAAAGAATAACAGAATTTCCAGCTAAAAAGGCGGTGGCAGAAAAGCGTCAAACACAAGAAAAGAGACTGCAACGTCCATTTATTTCACAGAAACTTAAGCTTCGAAACTAAATCAATAAGCAACAACTGAAAAACGAATAATAATAATGATACACACTTTAAATCACACAATTTAGCCATGAACAAAACCTAAATTTTTGTTTCTTCCCCCTCTAAAAAACCTAAGACAGCAATAATAAATTGAAACAAATAAAAATAATTTTTTTAATTCAAGCAGAAAAAAGAATTCAACAATAAGTAAAACAGAGTAAACAGATACTAGAGAGAAAAACTACGGATAAATTAAAAGCCACTTGAACTATTAGACATATATAAGGGGTTGATTTTAGAAAAAATATCTCTTCAGTTGTATTTTTAGCACAACGTCAGACAAACAAGAGTTCTTTCAGGTAATTGTAGATATATAAAGGGCTTTGAGAGATGCTTGATTCAAATGTGAAAAATTATCTATGTGGAGACCTTTGTAGGCAGGACCACCACGGTAGCGACATAATAATTCAATGACGTTGCCATCATCGAGGTGGCCAGGAAGCTGCAGGGTGTATTGTTGAAAAAACAATGTCAGAAGTAGCGACACGTATTGTTGGCCTCAAAATTCATACCTACACAAGCAACCCATAGTGCGAAAACACCACCAAATCTCAGCATTCAATTATCTATACAACAACAGGATTTTCATCCATAGTGACACAATATGCGATGTCCTATTAAGACAAAATCTGACGTTTCGATGATCTGAAAACCTAATTGTGATAATTTCGTAATGTATTTGTGATGTATTCAGTGCTCTGGAAACTAATAGTTATCAAATATTGAAACCGTTACCTCACGTGAATGTAGCAACTGAGCTCATTGAAGAGTAAAACAATCTATATCGTGCCCACATTCAGCATGAAACTCCATTTCTGTAAACGTCTCCCTTTAAGGATGAATGGGAACATCACCACATACATAATTATATAACTAACTCTGTTGTGGCGACAATTTGGTTAATACTGATTTCTGGGATGAATATTTAGCTGTTTTTCTTCATCAACAGTTTCTTGATAGAATGACAGATGAATGTAGGCCATGTGTGGTAAACTGTCGACTATTGTACTGAAATATGATGATATTATTGAAATGTATGCAACAGCATTCGAATGGAAATACATCGATTTAGATCTTCTTCATTCTCAGTTACCTCAGGTGTACTGCAGGGCTCTTTGTTGGAAGCTCATTTGTGTAGTATTTTTATAAACGAAAATGAACAAAATCGTACATCCAAATTGTTGTTGTATGTTACTTGAAAAGCCTGTAGGACTGTGTAAAGCTTTCAGCCAGATTTTCATGTTGTATATAATTGGTGTGTAGAAGAAAGTCATATAGAATGAACATAAATGCCGGGTAATTCCGTGTAGTACTAAATCTCAACATATTTGGTACCAGTATGTACTTGGGGATCGTGTAGTTCAGTGAGCTAGTGAATTTAAGGATTTGGGGGTTATATATGGGCTGCTAAATACACATAAGTTCACACAATAGTTCAGTGTGAAAATCTTAGCTTTATGACAGATGACATCTATCCAAAGCAGGGTTTTTCACAAGATACTCGAGATATTTCACTTCCATTCATTAGTAAAGCGGTGGATTTACTTTTTCTTCATCCTAATCTCCAAATTTCCGAATTTTTTCATTTATTGAAAGCTTTGTACACCACAAAGCTTGTTTTGTTTAATCTCCAAACACCACAAGCAAATAATTTGAATTATTTTCCGATATATAACCGTAGTATGTTTAACGAGGAAGTAGATATTGATCTGTTCAACACTGAGATTTATTTTATCCGAAGCGGATTGCTGCCTTGGGGTCTTTTGTACAGGATGTTGTGTTGTTTCTTTTTATTTTATTTTTTTTACACTTCGATTTCTAGTATTCGACGCGTGTTGCTGCCTTAGGGTCCTTTGTACAGGAGGTTGTGTTGTGTCTTTTTATTTTCTTTTTCTTTTTTGTTCCTTTTACTTTTGTATGTATGTATATATTGGTATTTGTCAGCTGCAATGTTGGAGTATTCAAATACCTATTCCAAGTTGTGTCGTTCGTTGTTACTACTTATTTTGGATACCTTTTTGTTTCTGCTTTCTTTTTATGTGAGTATATGTAGGTATATACTGCACCTTGTCAGCTTAATTGTTTGATTATTTAAATATTTTTTGTTTCATTAATAGTCACCATTTCTATCATCTCTTGTACCATTTAAATGTATCACTTATACCTTAATTTTTATATACTTAATTATACCTTAAATTTGGGTTTTAAACCTGTAAGGTATATATACATATATTGTGAATGAATAAATTATACTCCCTTTTTATATTTGCATACGATCGATCTGCCATAAAATACAATGGTATTTGAAAATATATTGGAGAAACACAACAAGTAACACTAATGAATAATAATAATTTGAATTAAACTCTTGGCCTATATTTTTTTGTATATATTTTCATAAATATATTCGTGAAACTTTAAGCTAAGAGTTTAATTTAAATTATTATTCAATCATTTTTCACCCAGAAGTAAGGCAGAATTCAATCTCAGTTATTAATAAGTAGTATTCGTTAATCGTCAATATAATACCTTATGACACCTCTTAGATTGAGCGAGTGGGCTACGTGAAGAAAAGTATTAGACAAGTAATCTCGTAGATGAAGACGATGGTAGATACGTGTGCGGAATAATAAACCGTCCTCAATTTCCTGACTTACTGTCGATTCGATCATCTAGATCTCATCTGACCAAGTTTAACGGCCAGGTCTTCTCGCTGTTGATTACGAGCCACCACGTAATAGTCTACTAAGGAACCGTTAATGTTATTAGGTCATTGCCAGCCAACATACAACGCTCCAACACAAACGAAAGTTGAGCGGCGTCAGTTCTGTGAACGTCAAGTTTGTAGAAAATTCACGCCTGCAGAATTCCAATTATACTCCGCGAAATAAAGACACTTAGCAACTGTTGGTACTTGACGATAGTGATAAATGTTCGAGATGTAATGTATTTGAAAAGTTCCATCCAAACACTTTATTAATGGTCATGTTAGATTAGTGAAGTTATAAAGATCATGTTTGTAGTTTAAGTGATCCCTGTTGGATCTTTGCTATCTCGTTATTCCGATTTCATGGTTTTAATAATAATACTCGTAATAATAAGTCTTTATTTTCCTACGGGTAAAAACACCCAGTTGCAGGAAGTATTCAAATATATATATATATATATATATATATATATATATATATATATATATATATATATATATATATATATATATATATATATATATATATATATATATATATATATATATATATATATATATGATATATACGGATAAATGGATAAATGTTAGAAAATATTGAAATCGATGCCACACCTGATGGAAGTGCGAGACATATATGTTTCGTTCTGCAAGGAACTCGTCAGTCGCACCACGTCCATCGAAGTGAGGCAACGATTTCAACCTCCAAGCATCTTCTTGTGACTTCAAGTCATTGAAATTTTATTACATTGCAATTTAGTAGATACCTACGGGTATAGAAGATATGTGAAATTTCGATGCTTGGTGACTCTGTAATCTGAGAGAGGTGTTTTCTACTGATTTCTATAGATGGAATTGTAGAGTATTCATTACTCTACGATCTTCCACTTGAAGTCACAAGAAGATGCTTGGAGGTTGAAATCGTTGCCTCACTTCGATGGACGTGGTGCGACTGACGAGTTCCTTGCAGAACGAAACATATATGTCTCGCACTTCCATCAGGTGTGGCATCGATTTCAATATTTCTCTAACATTTATCCCTTGAAGGATAATGGAGACATCACATCGTACACGTTCACATATCTAGCTCTGCTATAACATTCTCTTGATTAATTTCAATTTTTCAAATGAATGTTCTAGTGTTCATTTTCTTATATATATATATATATATATATATATATATATATATATATATATATATATATATATATATATTAAATACTGAGACTCTTAATCGAAATATCGAAATATTTCAAATAAAACTCTCAGGGAGCTGTCTACACAAATGTTGTCAACGAGAACGAACCCATCACTTTCGAGTGAATATTAAGAGCGTTTCGAAAAATTCATCGATCTTGTTGAATGATAATAGGATACAATTGTTTCATCGTTATTATGAATCATCAGTCCATATTTAATCTATCAATCAAGAATCGATGACTTTCAAAACGAACATAGGTCCCATACCAAATTAAGAGAAGTTCTAGAGAGTGAAATACTCACGTAGGCTCCCTCTATCGGCGAAAGGACGTATAAACACTCCCTACCGTTCAAGATTCCTACTCATGACAACAAGAGTGCGAGTAGAAGGCTTTGTAGATATTTCATTCGAACACAACAGAAAATTGTCTGAAATGTGTACGAATGATCCCATGCCTAATCGCTCCAGATCACGCCCAGGCGGGCAAAAGTGTAGCTAGTTCAAAGATTCACAGGTAATTCAATACTAGTAAATACTGAGACTCTTAATCGAAATATTTCAAATAAAACTCTCAGGGAGCTGTCTACCTGAGAGTTTTATTTGAAATATTTCGATATTTCGATTAAGAGTCTCAGTATTTATATTGAATTACCTGTGAATCTTTGAACTATATATATATATATATATATATATATATATATATATATATATATATATATATATATATATATATATTAAAATAAATTAAACTCTTGGCTTAATGTTTCACGATTTATTTAACAATATGTAGTCAACATGTTTCGAGCGTTAGCTCATTTTCAAGACTAAACTACTATAAGGAACGTACAACAAATTTATATCTACAAAATGGATGTGAGTAGGGAGGATAATTGAAAATCTACTTGTTCATTTACAATTTCTTCTTTTCTCTTCCAAGAACTGCTAATTTCAATTGCCTCCAAAAGGTCTAAACGTTTACCTTTATTACCTGCGTGTAGGCATTTAGTTTTATCAAAATCTATGAAGTGATTAGAGCTAATACAATGTTCTGAGAATCCAGTTTTATTAACATTATACAAAATCGACCTTTTATGTTCGTCAACCCGAGTTTTTATTTTTCTACCTGTTTGGCCGATATAAAATGCTGGACATTCATTACAAAAAATCTTATAAATCCCGCTTTTGTCTTCAACATTTGTCTTTTCTTTATTATTTACTAAAAGTGACTTAATATTCCTTTTGTTGGTACAAATAGTTTTTATTTCTCTCTTCTTTAATCTTTCGCAAATTATACATAGACTCACGACTATCCCGCTGTCCGAAGAAAATTTCAACAAAGAAGTGAAAACTTTGAAACTTTTAGCGAAAAATAACGGTTATGACGAAAATATAATAGATAATCTTATAAAGAAAAAAGCAACGAAAAATTCTTTTAAATTCAATTTATCCATCTCAAATCATAAAAAACAAACAAAAATATCATTTTATTAATTTCATACCTCATCTGAGTGAAAAAATTTGCGAAAGATTAAAGAAGAGAGAAATAAAAACTATTTGTACCAACAAAAGGAATATTAAGTCACTTTTAGTAAATAATAAAGAAAAGACAAATGTTGAAGACAAAAGCGGGATTTATAAAATTTTTTGTAATGAATGTCCAGCGTTTTATATCGGCCAAACAGGTAGAAAAATAAAAACTCGGGTTGACGAACATAAAAGGTCGATTTTGTATAATGTTAATAAAGAGTTTAATTTATTTTAATATTCAATTATGTTTCACCAAGAGTTAAGCGAGAATTCAATCTCATTCATATATACATATATATATATATATATATATATATATATATATATATATATATATATATATATATATATATATATATATATATATATACAAAATTTGAGAACCTAAATAACACCAGAAGGACTTTTCCATATCTGTATCCACGTTGCTTGTTATCTCTCACTCAGAGTAATTGTTGCTACATGTGTATGAAGCTTCAAGAATCTTCAAGAAGAGCATCTACAGTTTTGTTCGGGACTGTGAACCGTACAACTTGAAAGAATTTTTTGACTGTTGTACTGTCCGGGATTGATTTGTTTTCTTATCTAGTTTAAATTACTATATATGTTTGTTTCATTTCGATCTATTTTCTATAACGATGTTCTATTTCATTATATGGTGGTATAATGATTTTTGAATTGAATAAATTATTATTATTATTATACAGTATTATACAGATATGACACAAACTTTTAAAAAATGACTATCAATAAAGAAAAAGTAATTATAATAAATAATAGAGAATGAGACTAGAGAATATGACTTACTTCAGAATTTATTATAAATGAAAAGAGTCCAAGTAAACCCGACTAATGAAAGTAAATGAGTCACTGTTGATATCGCATTTGTCAGACACATCCTCGAATAGCGAGTAGATATATCTAATGAGTAATTGTACGAGGGAATTAAGTTTTGGGAGTACCCAATGAAAAAAATGATTTGAATGTGAACATTGTCTAGGAACATGAAAATCAATAGAGCAATAAGGTAGGACAGTCTATATAACCATGTAAGAGGTTATACAGAAACTTCAGAGACAAGTCCCTGCCAACTTCGAGTGATTTAGCTCGAAACCTGTTTAACAGTTCAGTTTGGCTATATCCTCTGACCGGATAAACGTGATCTTCCTCCAAATTAGATATTTGAGAAATTTTCGTTGTATCGACTCTAAATGATTTTTATGAGAATTGTAAATGGGACTCCAAATCATACATCCGAAATCTAATTTATTCTTTACAAGCGCGATAAATAATTGATGTATAAATGTTTTTGTACTCGAAAAGTGTCCAGCATTACGCACAATAAATCCATAAGATTTGAATGGTATTGAAATTGTTTTATTTATATGAGGTACAAAGGTGAATTTCTGATCAAATATTATACCGAGGTATCGAGTTATTAGTACTTAGAGTTAGATATCCACGATTAAAAAATAAGATGCGTTCTTAATTGAAAGTGTTTTCTTATTGATAAACAATAAATGAAAATTAACATCCTTGGCTTAAGTTTCACTGAATATATTAAAAACTCTACATATGTTTCGGGTGGTTAACCCATTATCAAAAGTAAACAATATTACTCAAGTAATATTGTATACTACAAGAACAGTGTTCTATGGTCATTCCCACCACACGCACTTCAGGACAATTATACGCAGTCCACAATGTAATAGCTTTGTTCGCGGTAAGGATTTTGAACCGATTCAGAACTATTCGCATGCGCAGTTTGAATTTTGGCGTTCGCGGATCACCCAGATCCGAACTTTCAGTTACAGTTCTGTGTTCGCGGATAAACTGGTTCGGAATCGATTCGGAATTTTTCTACCGGTTCGAAGGATCAATCTAGAACTGTAAGTTCGGGACTTGCGCATTCACGATAGTTTGGCAATTGGTATCCTAGAAAATTATTTCCATGATTTGTTTATATATGCCACATGGTAACGAAACGGAAACTAACAGTTCGTTCACTTAAGTATCCTGTATTTCATTTGGCTACAATTTCCGTGTACTACATATTTCATATTTCAATTTATACCGTCTATTTTAACAAGTAAGTTATATGATTGGTCTACTCTTTTGTTTATCTTCAATAAAAATATACATATTTTTAGGTGAATATTCCAGTCATGTCTGATCATTTTTCATCTTCCGATGAAGACTACTTTGATTAGAATGACAATTGCAAGCGGTATACGGCATATTATTCGATGAGAACAACCGTGATTTGAAAATTCCCTAAACTAGTTCTAAAATCGTTCGCGGGTCGAAATAATTCTGAACCAGTTCATAACCGAGCATGCGTATTAAATCAATCCCGAATCAGTTATGAATTAGTTCTAAATCGGTTTAGAAGCGAACAAAGCTATTAGCTCAGTTTATCATCAACATCTGAGAAGCCACTGTGTTGGCGAAACGATATTGTCATGTTTTGAATTAATTATAGTGAAAATCGAAAAACTACTTAGTTTTATTTAAATTATGTATTTAGATTTTCATCAAGTATCGGCCCAATCGATTAATGGTATGGGTGTTTGTCTATGATTGGAGAGGTTGAATGATACATTTTTGGGTAATTTACTTCGGTGATAAGCCCATTAGCCGTTCGAAACCGGCGTTAAACTGTGGTCCTACTGAAATTGAAAAAATCGATAGGACATTATAATTTTACATTTACGTCACAATGTGACATTTATATCAACTCGAAAGCATTCCTTCTCATATGTGATAAAATATATTTAAGTATAGAATAAATTGAAAGCTTAAATTTCGAAAAAATATGCTAGAGCGTCCGAACGTATCTATACTAGAAGAAAACACTAGCAACAACTCATTTATGCCCCCAATTAACACCCACATTTCACAGAACTCCAAGAACCAGTCAGGCAACTCAACTGAATGAACCCGTTCAATCAATTTGTCCATCTGAGCGTAACCTCCGAACGTAAGAACCAACTTACGGACTCTTAGGTAGGTTAGGTAACCTGTTTCGGTAGTTGTTTTTCACGTATTAATACTCACTTTGAGAGCAGTCTTGTCAAGTGTATCAGTCGTGGTGGGGGAGTTGCACGGGCTATGTGGCAATCCTTCATCGTCTTCGCTTGTGTCCCCTCTTCCACCGCCACTGCGTCTCAGTCTCAGCCTCTCACTCAGTTCCGTCTGAAAAAAATCAGAAGTGTGTAAAAACGGCCAACGTAAAATTTATTGACTATTTAAAATCGAAGTAATATAAAGGTACTGTACTAACTGAGCATAGATTGTCGATCAAAAATAATACCTGCGGTTAATATCCGATGAGCTAATACTCTATGAGCGACGAGATTCATTTATTTATTTAATATACACTGTTCTTCAGGACAAGTCCTAATTACCAAACAGAAAAATACATACGACATTGAGTAACAAAGTATTTACCATAGTGAATATATTTATTTATTCAATTAAGAAAGGAATTGAAAGTGCAATAGAAAAGCAATGTATAAGTAAATAATGTAATCATTTTTATAAAGACATAAAGGGTTTTTTTAAGAGGTATAGAACTTTAAATTGCAATAAAACACTTATGGATCATTCGAATGACAAGAATTTTTTTTTATTCGAAAGATTGTGGCATTACATTTTAATGATTTCTGGCATATGACCGACACGGCTGGCTCGGATGTAGTCCAATCTGGACGTCCAATTTTCGATGACTTTTTCCAACATTTTTGTCTTCCAAATGGTCAAGCGTTTGTGGCTTATCCGCATAGACCAATGACTTTACATAGCCCCACAGAAGGTAGTCTAGCGGTGTTGAATCAAAAGGTCTTGGAGGCCAATTAACAGGGCGCCATCTTGTTGAAATCACAGCTCCAGGACATCATGGTTGTTCAATTCAGGAATGAAAAAGTTAGTAATCATGGCTCTATAATGATCACCATTGACTGTAACTTTCTGGCCATCATCGTTTTTAAAGAAGTACGGACCAATGATTCCACCAGCCGATAAAGCGCACCAAACAGTCAGTTTTTCTGGATGTAACAGTGTTTTGATATAAACTTGAGGATTATCTTCACTCCAAATGCGGCAGTTTTGTTTGTTGACGTAGCCATTCAACCAGAAGTGCGCTTCATCGCTAAAATCGCTAAAATGGACGTAGTGCGCGATACGTATTCCGCACAGAACCATTATATTCGAAATAAAATTGCACTATTTGTAAGCGTTGTTCAGGCGTGAGTTTATTCATGATGAATTGCCAAACCAAACTGATGATGAATCACTTCTCAGCTGTTAAATCGGTCGCCATCTTCAACAGTAATGCCAACTTAAAGTTCTATACCTCTAAAAAAAACACCCTTTATTTACCACAGTGAATATATTTATTTATTCAATTAAGGAAGAAATTGAAAGTACAATAGAAAAGAAATGTATACGTAAATAATGTAATAATTTTTATATAGATATATTTTATACAATGAAGAATGAGCGACTTCGATATGCAGGACCTAAAGAACGATCAGCAGAAACCAATATGAAGAAGAGAGAGTTGAGCTACAAGCTAACTGGAAAAAGAAGATCGGAAAGACCAAGTCCACGTTTGGAAGACAACGTAGCGAATTTTGCTGAGAAAAAGATCGTGCAAAACTGGAATACCGCCGTCCAAGACTGAGTCGTCTGGAAGGGAAAATTGGACCATTTAGTTTAGACCCACCAAGAATTGTCGAACTACTGATGAAGTCAATTTAATTCAAATTATTTTAGTAAATTTCCCTTGTTCTCTTAACTCCTAACAATATTGCTATGGAGTCAAAGTGAATTTTATTAGCAACTGAATTGAACGTACACTCTATAAAAATCAAATGCGGTATTATCTAGTTGGCCCTTAGGGAAAAATTCAGTGGTAATTCATATATTCAGTGATAATTTAGCCTAGAACACGAAATATCAAAGCGGACAAGAGAGAGGACAATCAATACTGTTGTGCAGTAATTTGTTTAAGAATTTGAGTGATAAAATTTCTCTACTACCCTGAAAAGAGATTAAAATAAATCGACTCAATAATTCGTCATGATTGACTCCTCTCTGTGGATAAACCTTATCCTTCCTCCAAACAAAGAATTTCAAGAACCTTCTTTGAATGGTCTCAAAATGTTATTGATGGCAAGTATAACAAAATTCCAATTCATTATATCGAAAATCATTCCAGAATCAAGATATCATTATTGTCATAATATATCAATCTGTGATCAATATGGTTGAATGATCAATGTTAAATGAACCCAGTTTTTGAAAGTTTTCAAAACCGAGCTTAATGAATTCAATATAATTGAATTGTATTGAATTTTTTCGAAATATCAAACATTCTGAATCTCGAATTCTATATACGTTAGAACACGGTTTATCCACGAGAAAAATACGACTTCTTCGTATATGGAATATTTGCCGAGGAACTGTTAAACACGTCATGACATCACAATAAATCCAGCGTTATTTCTCCTTTTATGGAAGGTGATATGCTCTCTGTTCAATGAGAAAATGTGGTCTGCTGAAGGTCGTCAAGAATAGTACATAGTATCGGTTCAATCAAGTCTGGATTACTAAAGTAATCGGATATAATCTACATTAAGAATATAAACGAAGCACGGGTGAAATGAAATATTTCGAAAGATGAAAAATTTGTTATTTTACATATTTAAATACCTTCTTTTAAGATTTTGTATGTTCACTAGATATAAATCCATTTCAAAATTGAAAACTTCAAGAAAACACATTTTTTTCACCATTTACTACTCCTAATAGTATTTGGTAAAGTCACTGCAACTCTGTACGAGGGAGGTTTTCAAAGTTCCTGGAATCTCATTATAAATAAATTACGTAACATTAAAATTTTATAGGCAATGTTATTGTGCTGACAAGTCTTGACATTGTAGGGATATTGTCATTGTCATTCGATGGAAGAACACATATCACAGAATAGTATCACTATTCTGTGATATTGATACTATTCTGTGATCACATTCGCACGCCCCACCACAACTGTCAACATATGAATTCTTTCTCTCAGAGCTTTCTCTGACTGTCATTTCTATGCTCAACAATCTGTCACTCTCGCTTCCATCGAGTAACAATGACAATATCCCTACAGATGTTGTTACTCGTTGGAAGTGAGAGTGACATATTGTTGAGCATAGAAGTGACAGATTGTTGAGCCAGTAAGTGACATCCAGAGCAGAGCTCTCAGAGAAAGAGAAATTGTATGTTGGTAGCCCATTTATATATTGACAGTTGCTAGTGGGGCGTGCTAATGTGATCACAAAATAGTGATACTATTCTGTGATATGTTTTCTTCCATCGAATGACAATGACAATATCCCTACAACATGTTGCAGTATTGTCAGACTGTCAATATTATCCTGATTCAGGTATTCAACTTGATATACATTCGTTTTCATAGAACTGTTCTTGAACCAAGTAGGTGGCAGCAAAATCTCAAAGAGAAAAAGTTTTCATCTTGTTGAGAACAAGGTACATCGAAAAGTTTGGTGCGTTGGACATTTTACCTCTATGAATTGATACCAAGTCGGATGTATACTCCTGTTAACTCCCCAGATTTTATGACTGAAACCTTGTCTTGTTGACGATGACCAAAAGAAATCTATTCGCCTTATCATAGTTTCGAGGGATTGTGGTAACTTCGGAGTGGCTATTAAAGTAACAAAAAGGAAACACGTATAGCCTTAGAATATTAACATTTGACATATTTGAAGGGACTTATGATGAAATAAAATGCATTTGATTTACTATAGCAAGCTGAACAAGACCGCGGTGACAAATTGGTGGCTATAGAGTTTATCTATAGAATTTACATCTGGACGTTAGAGATAGGGTAGCTCCTTAGGGCTGTGCTACTCACAACGAAATACCCTTGGGCATCCAATACTCACTAGGAAAACACTGATGCAAAAAAAAACCTCCGAAAGAAGTGGAAGGTACATACATATTTGATTGAACCAAAGGTGAAATGAGAAGGGGAGAAGATCAAGAAACAACGCTTTTAACGTCCAAACCACTTCAAATTTAATTCCAATCCTTGAATAAAACCCCTTTGAAAAAATCAGAAATTTTCACAGTCTACAAAAAAGTAGATAATACATCAACTACCGGTTTATACATATATTATAGAGAAAAAAACACGACATACATAGAGGGATTTGTAAAAAAGAAGGACGTAAAAAGTAGAAACAATTAATTCTTAACAAATGTAAGCTTAAAAAATAATTAAAATTGCTGTTTACGGAAAACGAAGCACAAACACCCCAGGATGGAGTATTGTTGTTCACCTTTCCGCGATATTTTATTGAGTTCTTCAGCAAGAATATCGGAAAGTAGCAGTGGTCAAGAGCTCCTAACATAACTTAAAATTTTGTTATAACTAAACTATTATCATAATAAAGTGTTCGATTAAAGCCGTGTTTTCCAGTTAGAGGTTACCACCATTCGATAATCACTTAAAACTGCATTTCCCAAAATTCCACGATGACTATACCGAAGCGGAAATTCTAATCTCTCTTGGAAGCTAACCAATGAACATCGACTACATTCCGAGTTGAAATTATGACTGTGCACGAATAATTTTAATGGGTGCTTCCACTTTCCATATATTACGCCGCTCTTGCTGCCAGAAAGGCATTCCGCAAGACCATAACAAAAGAGTCTCGAAGAACAATTAATTAACGGAGTTGTTATCACGACAATGTGTTCCTCGATAGTTAATTAAAATCGAGGACTGGTCTGCAATTAAGCACCTCTATTACATCGTTATCATCAGTATATATCATATATTGCAGCTTTATCAAAACTTCGAATAGTTTTCATTCAATAGATATCATGTTTTGGAGATATTTATAACAACAAGATGTGGAATAATATGAAATATTTAAATGTACACGAAAATAGTAGAACCAAAAATGATGAAAGAGCATATTATTTTGACTTGTCCCTTTACCATTTTTTTAAAATATTTGATAGTGTTGGCGTTTACTTGATGTAAATCCATTATAATTGAATATAAACTCAAATTCAAACACTTGAATTTTAGTTTACAAATACACTTTATAAAGTGTAAATCATAAATTCAAGTGTTTGAATTTGAGTTTATATTCCCTTTACCATTGCTGCATTTAATTGCCAACTGACATACTTTTAGGAAAGGGATGATAACTCTTCGGTATTTTTTATTTTCTTGAAAAATTTAATAATATTGTTCATTTCAAATATCGATATATAAACACTGCAGATAATATAATATCTGATATTTTCAATTCACATGGGGATATACCTATTTTTATGACTTATCTCCTGGACATTTAAATTAATAAGAATCAAAGAGTACACAAAATATGTGTTAACATATTTCGTGTTCTAGCCAAGCTTTCTCGTGTAGTATTTTATATTTGGGTGAATTTGATACTTTTGTATTGAATAGAACAAGACTTATACCTAAAAAGTCAATACCTAGTCTACTTTAAAAATAATATACAAAAAGAAGGGAGTAAAAGTCGTGATGGTCTTGAACTAACGACTTTCTCAAAATGAAGAAAATGGCTTTTGATGTCTCAAATTCTCAACCTTCTTAATTTTTTGTATTCATATCTGAACTGAACGTTACTTCTGATACGTCTACGTGCAACTTTTCTATTCGAAGATAATTATATTGAATCTTGGATAAGTTTTGAAGGTAATGCTTCTATTCCTATTCCTAGAAGAGAATACCTAGTCCAATTTTGAAATTAATATATCAAATGGTGTACAATTTACAGGTCTGTATGCCCGATACCATTAAAACGGTATCGGGCATTACAGACTTTCGATATCTCGAATTTTAGAGATTTTAAATTTTCATTCTACTCAAGTCTGAACTTAACCTGAGTCCTGATACGTTAACGTCTGTGTTTCTATTAAAAGTTGATTAAAATGAATCGATGATGAATTTTAATGATAGGGGAGAGTCCTACAGTACCGGCCGGCATCCAGTACCGGCTAGTCATGGTTTCCGCTATTGTATAATAGATGAAGCAAGTTTCTTCGCACCCTTTTGTGTAGTTTACTCATTTATGTAAAAGCCCCGAACGGTGTTATTCTGTCGAGACACATTTGCGGCCAGTGCGAAAATTTGAATTACGCGCGGTAAACGTATGACACCTTGATAAAGTTTCGTGGATGACAACTAGAGTTTATTGGGTTATTTCAACAGAACTCAATCGTGGTATGTATTGAATACTTACTTAGAAATAATAAAGTGAGTTTTGATTCACATTTTTTGCATTTGTATTTATTACAAAACAAAAAACATACTTTTTTCGTTTCCTACAATATCGGCCACAAAAGTGTCTTCTAGTACCGGCCGTTATGAAATTTTATTTTCAATTATGAAACAACGGGCAATGAAGGAGAGATAAAATAAAGATATAAAGAAAATAAAGTTCTCCCTGCCACTTCTGTTTCTGAGCCCAAAGCTTCAACTCCTCAACTAACACTACCTCAAACTAATGCTACTAATAACCAGTCAGTTGAAGATTTTAAAGCAATAATTTCAAAATTATCACCGATTTCTGATTCCTCCAAAAGAAGAGCTACCGTACAGCGACGAAAATCAGAAAAAATTAAATATTAACAAGTTCGCCATACAAAAATATTCTTTCAAGAAAAGCAAGAAAAAAAAATTGATTCTGTTAAGCAAAGAAAGATTTTGTTGTCGGGTAAGAAAGGGAAAGGTTTGGTTTCGGGAAAGCAAGTCTGCAAGAAAAGCAAAAAACCAATGGAAAACCAAAAACTCTCTCAAAATATCGCTAATCAGTCAAAGACTCTTCCTCTCTTGAATCTTATGATGAAAAATGGATTCAATGTAGAAACTGCATGAAGCTTGAGACTGAACTGCATGAGTCCATGAGGCTTGAGCACACATTTACGAATTGTCAGATTATATTTCTGACTATTACTTGGCTTAAGCAACATTTCCTGACAATATCTTAGCCGGCCTGTGCTGGAGGCCATTTCTTCAGAAGTCTGTTTTTTTCATTTTCATATTTTATTAATTAAATTGATTTTTTCTTAGTCATTTGCTATTTTATTGTTTTTATTTATAGCCAATGAGTTTTTTTATCAAAATCACGTAATAGAAATTATGTAACCGAAGTGATTTTTTTCAAACCTAAAAAAACCTCTAGGGTGACGGTACTGTAGGCCTCTCCTCTAATAATTCCTAATTCTAGAAATAAATGAGTGAAGAGTATAGTCTAATTCTGACTATCATATATTGAATGGTGCACAATTTAGAGAAGGTTTTGAACTTTCGACCCTCTTAAAGAGACTTTTGATATTCGGACTGTTCCACATTTTAAATTTGTATTCATATCTGAACTTAACCTTACTTTCGATATATGAACTTACGATACCTCATAAACAAACGATCGTATTTCAATCGTTCTTACTTTTTATTTTATTATGAAACGATAATAGTTTTGAAGGTAATGTTTTTATTTCCATTTCTAAAGTAAATGTCTAATTCATAGTCTAATTTCGAAAATAATATAAATGGTTCATAGTTTAGGGAAGACTTGATCTTTCGACCCTCTCAAAATGAAGAGAATGGCCTTCTGATATCTCGAGTTTACCAGTTTTTGAATTTAATGAATTCATATTTGAACTTAACATTACTTGGGATATTGAAATTTGGTAGTAAATAACTAGAAGCTTAGCGTATGAACTGAGTACTAGCGGAAAATGAATTTGATTCGTAAGGCATTACAAGAAGGTTCCTTCTTTACCAACTTACCCATAGCCTGTAAAAGAAATCCATTTTGCGAACACTTAGCTACATTCCCAACTGCGTCTCTCCATCGCCACGACCGTGCCAACCGACATCGAAGACGGGCACAAAACTAGGCACTTTAAAACTTCAAATTCGATCCCATGAAGGATAAAAAAACGACGACTTCGAACAGGTTCTCTTCGACTGACTACGCTAAACCTACTGCGATATAAATTTCGTAATTGCTCTGACTAATCGATTCTATGAAATCCCGACGGAATTCATCGGTTCTGGTAATTCGTGAATGTTTTCATGGCCAATGCGATCGACGGCGAAATGGAGATTATGAGTAAGACGACGAGAAAATTTCAAATTGACAACACACGTCCGTTCTCTGAGACGAACTGAAGTCGATAGTGTAACTTCGATTTTAAATGTCACGAACAGGTGCTCGTAGTAGGCGGCGAAACATATGCGACAAGCATTTGCATGCTTGGATCTGAATTGCTAATTATTATTCACAACAACAAATCGAAGTTATCTAATGCTCGGTGGATATTTCAGGTGTATGATAACGATGACTCGTAAAATTTTGAACTTTAGATCTCGGCTGTAATGGCATATAAGTTTTCAAAATGAAAGAAAGTCCTATTGCCAATTTTCGACCTTGGCGGCGCCACAAGCATAGAATATAAACTGCGCCGGACGTGGCTTATGCATGTCAAATTAGGGTTTTGGATATCGAGAAGGACAATTCAACGGGGAACCCTGGCAAGAACCATCGACAACAGAAGGGGCTAACTGGAAGAACGAAGATTCACCGAGGACTAGGACACCGAGAGTTGAAAAGAATCCGACCACGAGAAAAAAAAATTAAAAGGACACAAAGAAGGGGAAACGAGACCATCTAAACCAGGTAAGGGGGCGAGAAGGCGCCTTGTGAACCTAATAGAGGCATATGGAAAAAACTCCGAACTTTTCAAAGTATTACGTGAGCAGATTTATTACAATTATTCAACCCCTCGCCCTTGTTAGCAAAAGTAAGCAAAGATCTAACCCTCCCTTCCATTCCTACATAATAATTGATATATGCATTTTTGTTTGAATGATTTTGTTTTTTTTATTGAATCTTTTTTTGATTGATTGGTTTTATTTTATTGATGAGCAACAGGTATAGTTCTAGAAATAAGAAAATAGGCTTAAGAATCGTGGCAAGATGTCCTCAAAAATAAACAAAGCAAAGATTCCTAGCCTCCATTATTGATTCATGAGCAACAGTTATAGTTCTAGAACTAAGAAAATAGGCTTAAGAATCGTGGAGAGATGTCATCCAAAATAAGCAAAGAAAAGACTCCTATCCTTCCTATACTCCGTATGTGATATTTGATTAATATTACAATATTTATATTGTAATTGCAAATTAAATGAATGGAAATTGAAATTGTATGGAGAACTAGTGTTGTCCTGGTTCGGGTCTAAGGGCCGTCGTCGGTTGGAATTTCTTCCTAACGTTTCGCTAGCACGAGTGGCGAGCTTCTTCAGAGAGTCTACTTCCAGAATCAGAAATGAAATGACCTCTGAAGAAGCTCGCCACTCGTGCTAGCGAAACGTTAGGAAGAAATTCCAACCGACGACGGCCCTTAGACCCGAACCAGGACAAAAAAGCCTCAACCAATTTGATTGTATGGAGAATTGAATTTGAAATTTGTATTGTTTGGAGAGAGGATAAAGTTTATCCAAAGAGAACAGCCTATCAAGACGAATTATTGAGTCGATTTAGTTTAATCTCATTGCAGAGCAGGAGAGAAACTTTATTACTCAAATTTTTGAACAAATTACTGCACTACATTGATTGACCAAAATGAATTGATTTAGATTGATTTCTTTGTAATATTTCATTTTATTCTATTATTTAGTTACTAGTTACTTTTTTAGTTTTTTAGATTAGATTAAACTTTTTGCTATATTTATTTTCTCTTAATTTATGCAGTTAGTTAGGTTTTATTCTACGTTAAGTTATTATTTTATGTAATTGGATATTATACCTGTTGAGAATAAACATTTTATTATTATTTGAACTGCTCTACAGCCAAAGGCTCAAAGACTTATGTATGGCAAGCTAATAGTTACACATAAAATATTAAATTTTCAAATACTTTTAATGTATATATTGTATGGCATTAGTAATAAAATCATTTTATCAATTTCCCAAAAATCTGAAAAATGAGAAAATGACGGAAAACATACTTGGAATGTACAGAAACTCACGTTTCAATAACGAACATCATCAACCAAAGGAGTTTATGACTCAAAATAAGGAGAAACAAGTGATAAATCAGTAGAATTGACAGTTATCATTTTCGAGACTAAATAGTTGTCAATGAAATTGTAGGTACTAGTAAGATGAAAAACGAAAACATGAGCAATTCTCTACCGTAGAAATCAATTATATACTTTGAAGTCACTAGAGGAAACAGAGATTTGATAAGTTTATGTATTGTTTTATTTAACATTAATTTATTACAGACAAATCCTACCATATATAAATGTTAATCTAAGTTTGTTTGTCTTGTGACGCTTTCACGACTTGCTTGAAGATTCTGGTAAACATCAGAATAACCATAAAGTTAGTTTACTTTTCGATATACATGAGGTCATTTATAAGGTTTATAAAATCTGTGAAGATACACCATCCCTTAGAGGAGACAAAAAATTACCTAAAGAAAATGAAACTTATAAAAACTGGTTGAATAAATCAATATGAATAAAACAAATCTTCGAATAAAAGGAATTTTGAGTTATTTCGACCTGGGAGGAACTGAAAGGTACTTGCTTTAATCCTCTGGTAAATAACAGAATAACCATAAAGTTGGTCTACTTTTCGATATACATGAGGTCATTCATATGGTATTATAAAATCTGTGGAAATACACCATCCCTTAGAAAAGACAACAGAGAAAAAAAATTACCTCAAGCAAAATCGAACCTATAAAAAGTGGTTGAATAAATTAATATAAATAATTCAAATGTCCGAATAGAAGCAGTTTTGGGTTATTTGGGTTCTACCTGCAAGGAACTGACAACCAAGATTAACCAAGAATTTGCATACCCACCTCAAAAATTAACAGAATAATGAAAAATTAGATACAGTTTGATACTCGCAGACAGTAAAACTAGTATTTTACTTTTGTACAAGTTGTGTACTTCTTGGCAGCATTTTTTTTTACAATCCATACATTTCTTACTTTCATTCATCACAATGTACGTGTAAAAATGAATGGAGAAACTAATAAATCGTGTGCAGTTAGTTTGACACTACAGTTATGAAAAGAATAATTAGAAGAATACATTAGAAACATGAAAAACAGTTTTCTCAGCAATTTTGAGAATACTACTGGTACAATTACTAAAATGCCTGTTATGCTAATTAATATTTCAAATTGTAGGTTATTCTATATAATTTTTAGCTTTTCTCGATTATTTGTTCAATTTAGGTTCAATTTAGGTACGTCCCATCCACTTTTGTCAAAAACCTAAATCCAAGAAAAAAAATCTAATACGAAATTTAATTTCAAATTGAAATTAAATGAAGGTCTCCGCTCAAGAACGTACTTGGAAAAATGATTACGGGCAGTACTTCGAAACGTAACTGTACCAATGACTTCAAGGTAATAACCATCACTTCGTAAAAAAAAATTTGGGAATCTTTTTAACCGTTGAAAAAATTGAAAAATAAAAAAAATGTAACAAGCTTTAATTAAAATAAGAAGATAACAGTTATAACGTTGATATACTACTCATGTATTATCTCGTTCAGTGTAATAACCTTATATCCCCATACATGAGTGTGTCGCAAGTTACTTCATTATTCATCGGTCTCATTGTTTGAGATGAACAAAAGCAACATCCGGTCAACTGTACATATCTGTACTGGCGGTCATGACTTCCGTGCACCTTTTTTTTGGTTTCATTTAGCGATTAATGGCGAGAACAGAAGAAAATGGCGTACGTATCGCGACAATTGTTGAAATTCAGGCATTTATATCAGGTGGAATGTAACAGCAAACACATGTTAGACCAGGGTCGATAATTTTTGAAACCAAAAAAAATAACAGTATGATAAAACCTGTTAAAAAAGGACGAGAATAAAACAAAAATGAAAGGAAAAATAAATTACGGGCGATCTGAGGTCGGGAAGTGCAAAGGGGCGAGTTTTTAAGGGTAAAAAACGGTGTACCTCGATTTCCGGCAAAACTACAAGTCCTGTGGAAAAAAATTGAATGACAAAGTTGTAGGTAATGCTTTTATTACAGAAATATTTATAGTAGATTAAAGAATTGAATTACCATGATTGTCATATTGTATAGAAATGACTCAAGCGTTTGATAAATCATAACCATACAGAAACAAAACCAATATCGTATTTTCTTGAAACAGCAAATGATTTTATATCGTCCAGAGATATGAAATTGATTTTGATGAATTCAGTGTTTCATTTATTGAAAGGTAGTTGCGAATATTACTAATCGAATTAAATAGAACAATCATGTCAATTATCAAACAAAACACATTGTCCAACTGCAGTAATCAAGTGACGCAAGAAAACCACATTCTACCTTATCGTAATTACCACAGTTTGCAAACACAGAAAATAAAGTTCCTGCAAAAAGATTTAGTGTTAGCCATCTTTAAAAAATTAAAAACTTGTATATTTCCATTTGTTTACGTCACCTCTTTATATCTTTTAATTAAAATTAACACAATCAATTTTTCACCGTATAGAAATGACAGTGATAACACGTGTTTTCTTATATATTTTCATTCGAACTGTGACAAGCTCAATAATTACTTTATAAAGTTGAAAATATATATAAGAAAATAGCAAATAGTATTCTGTATTTTTATCACAACAAAAATTCATTCAGTAATTTTTCTTGTATTCTCATAGAAACTGCTATTGACATTTAATGTTATACTTACGAATACTATAGCTTACATCGATATATATTGATACAAGCATATATCTTTCGATTTGCCCAAATAATGATACTTCTATATGGTGAATTTTACCACAACTTTTGTAATAACTCATTTCCAACAATTTTCTATCAAATAACTGTAGGCACGGTAGTATTTTTCTATGTTAAAATGCGAAACTATGAAAAAAAAGTGAAAGTATGCTAAGTAATCCCTTACTCTAATTTTCGAAGAGAAATAAACTTGCTATTAGCTCTATGGAACAGAGAAGTGTTTTAACATTTTATGTATCTTTTAAACATAGAATCATGGTGTTGCCACAAACTCTTGCAGCTCTCAACACAACTCTTTATTGTTCATAGATATAATGATCCATTAACCATGGACTTATAAACTTAATCAACTGAAAATATGAATTTATTTGTTTTTTTTAAATGTTCTAACAAATCGAATACAGGTGTTAATATGGATATTCAACATATTGTCCAATTAAAGTTGCTAGTGGGGAATTAAATTATATTGATATATAGTGCGTTTATACGTAATTAATTCATGAAGATAAGCGTATAGATAAAACTGCACGAAATGCACCTTTGCGAAAGAAATCAATTTATGAGTGATTTAAAAAAAATTGAATCAATTGAGAGAATAGCGAAGAAGATTAGACATGGGATTAATGCACCCATAAAGCACTAACATACCTGACAAAAAAGGGGATTATTAAGTGGATAGGCAGCAGACATTTACTTCCATACAAATAGAAAAACTGTCATGTACACTTGCAAAAGGCAATTGGAGTGATAGATAAGATAAGAATATCAGAGTATCATGGTTTTCATTAATTGATAATAACGATAAGGCAATGTGAATCCAATGCAAACTTAAGTCAAGTGTCATATGTCAATAATGGAAAAAGGCGGAAAATCCATTTTGAAGTTTAGCAGAAAATTGGAAAAAGTTCGAAGGAATTTGTTTGTTTTGTTAGACAATCTGTCTTGAACATAGATAAATAATAGTCAGACCATTTCAAATAGTTCTGCAGCATTCCAAGAATCAGTCAATGAGAATTCAATTGAAGCTACCCTTTTCTAAGTGAAGAATTATACCATAAAATCATGAAAGCAACAAGTGGCTTTGCTTATATACATCGAACTATGGTTAACCTCCAGTTCTGTAAATGTAAACGTCCTCCAATCACATGCAATTACAATAACGTAAATTTGAGTAGTGACAAAATCACAGTATTTATTGAAGTTCATTTGCTGATGTCTTGGTGAAATATGGCTGAACATAAATGAATAAGAACCGCTTGTCTTTGTTTATTGCTTGACAATTGTTTCGGGGTGTTACCCCATATTCAAAAATTGAGCTGCTTGAAAATTTTGACCATAACTTGTAGATCAACTTTTTCAAATGGGATAACACTCGTAACTCGAAACATTCGCCAACCAATATGAGTACATCTAGTAAAATTCTGTGCGCCAAGTGTTTGTTCCTATTTTATAATGCCTCGAAAAAAGACCTTAAGACTTCATACAGGATTCAGTGTTTTATGAATGACTATCACTAAAACAGTTAAAGTAACGAAAAACAATGGGTCATGAATTTGTTCCAATAGATATTTGAGTTTTTAATGCAGAATATGAATGAATCTGTCAATCTGTAGCTGTAGTAATCTGAGTACTCAATTTACCGTTAATAATCGGTCCCAGGTCCACAACTATTTACATTTTATATTACGATATTGTTTAGCATGTGAAAAAATGCTCTATAAAATTATTCGCAGATGACACAATGGTTTACATCAGTGGTAAATACGAGTATATCAAGACTATGCCAGAGTATATCAATAGAAATCTGAATAATAACAGTTTACCGCTAAATATATAAAGGGTCCAAGTTTATAGTTAAGGATACAAGCAAAACTCTGAAGCTACATACAAACCAAGATATGAATATGTAATATACAATCAGAACATTGAAAGGATGGACGTTGTTAAATATTTGGGCATTAGGTTAGATAGGAAATTCAGTTTCAATGATCACGTTGGCTTCTATCCTCTAAAATCTACACAGGAACAATTTTCTAAAACGAATTGGAAAAATCTTACGAGATATATGAAGTCATTGCTAACTCAATAAGAATGCAACACTTTGAATATAGTCCCACTCTGTTATTCGGATTGAGCAAAGAAAAAACTATGCGAACAATTTTGAAATGTAATAGTTATACTCGAATCAGAAAATTGTAAAATTGGTGAAACTGATCTCAGTTGACAAGGAATTCTTTATGCCACACTCATATTTGCATTTAAAATTAAATATCAATTGTTCCCATGTAAAGTAATCAAAAATGTAACATGTGTCAGTGATGTGCACGCTTATAACACTAGAAATGCTGAAGGTTTTTACATGCAAGTTTGTAAGCTTTCTGAATCTAGATACAGTATATTTTATGTAGGATGCAAAGCATTAAATAAATTGCCTAGCTCTACAAAGACAGTAACTAGCCTGAAGGTATTTCAACGATAATTATCCGATTTCATTTGAGACAATAATAAATAGTCTCAATAAATATCAATGTTACTATTGTTTTTCAATTTATAAAATTTTGAACACGATCGCCTAGAGTCTAATACGCCATTCTTATCTTTATTCTTTTCTCATTGGTGATTCAGTTAGAATCTATATATAATCATATCCTCCAAGAATTACCAGAACCCAAACAAGAAACGATAGATGTACGAGCACTTCAAACATCAAAACTGATCGCAAAAACAAGCAATAAAACTTGATCAAACACAATATAACACGCAAAGAAGTACAATTGTTCACTGGTCGGAACTCGCGAACAACTAACTTTTACGGAAAGTCTTGTCAGTGTTCCAAGAAATGATTATATTCTTATCTGCGGTATGAAAGAACAAAGTCAAAACCATGCCCACTAATCATGACATTATACAACGAAGAATCAATTACAAACCGAGATACTCGCTAAAAGCAGTGAACTATATTCTGTAACTTTTTTAATTCGTGTTCCGAATTATGCTAAAGACAGGTTGGAAGATCGGTGAGCGAGAAATTAATCCATACACTTTGAAACTGGCACGAGATTTTTAAGCGGAAAAGGTAATCGAGGATAAAAATTAATTTCAAGACAAGATAGAAAATCCTAATCCTAAGATGGACGGTAAGGCTGAGAAATATTTTTCTTCAATATGGAACGTGACGGTTTAGGGTCTTGTGCATGGAGTTATTATGAACCTTCCAATACAGAGCGTTCTTGAATATAATTCTTCTATGATATAACCTAGTTTCGGAAAAACCCATTTTTAAGCTAATCTGTTTTGGTGGTATTTCACAATATATAATTGTTTGTTTCCAATCAAATTTTAAATATTTTTCATACTCTGGTGTGAATGTAACGGGTGGTTTTTTAGAGGTATAGAAACTTAAATTGCAATAAAACAACGATGGATCATTCGATTGACAAGAATTTTTTTTTATTCGAAGAATAATCTTGTTGCATTACATTTTAAATATGATTTCTGGCATATGACCGCCATGGCTGGCTCGGATGTAGTCCAATCTGGACGTCCAATTTTCGATGGCTTTTCCCAACATTTGTGGCCGTATATCGGCAATAACACGGCGAATATTGTCTTCCAAATGGTCAAGCGTTTGTGGCTTATCTGCATAGATCAATGACTTTACATAGCCCCACAGAAAGTAGTCTAGCGGTGTCAAATCACAAGATCTTGGAGGCCAATTCACAGGTCCAAAACGTGAAATTAGGCGCTCACCAAACGTGTCTTTCAATAAATCGATTGTGGCACGAGCTGTGCGACATGTTGCGCCGTCTTGTTGAAACCACAGCTCTAGGACATTATGGTTGTTCAATTCAGGAAAGAAAAAGTTAGTATTCATGGTTCTATACCGATCACCATTGACTGTAACGTTCTGGCCATCATCGTTTTTGAAGAAGTACGGACCAATGATTCCACTAGCCCATAAAGCGCACCACACAGTCAGTTCTTCTGGATCTAATGGTGTTTTGACATACACTTGAGGATTATCTTCACTCCAAATGCGGCAGTTTTGTTTGTTGACGTAGCCATTCAGCCAGAAGTGCGCTTCCTCGCTAAACAAAATTTGCTTATGGAAATCGGGAACAACGGCAATCTCGTTTTGGGCCCATTCGATGAATATACGCCTTGCTTGATCTGACACAGATCCAATTCCTGTGCTCGATGGCGGATGGACTTATTCGGGTCTTCCTCAATGATAGGCTCTACAGTAGCAATATCTTCTTCTGTACGCACCGTACGGCGTCTCTGGGGATGCGAGTTATCAATTAGAGTGAACGTGGTGCAAAAACGTTCATTGTTAATCGAATTAACTGCTCTGATGGACGATTTTGTCGACATCGATTTTGCGCGATACGTATTCCGCACAGAACCACTATTTTCGAAATAAAATTGCACTATTTGCAAGCGTTGTTCAGGCGTGAATCTATTCATGATGAATTGCCAAATCAAACTGAGAATAAATCACTTCTCATCTGTTAAATCGGTCGCCATCTTCAACAGTAATGCCAACTTAAAGTTCTATACCTCTAAAAAAAACACGCGTTATATATATATATATATATATATATATATATATATATATATATATATATATATATATGCTATCAATTCGTACAATGGGAAAATATTTTATTCAATTTTGAAGTTTTCTTCTATAACGATTGAATAAAGTTGATGTGAAAATTTGAAAAAAAATGTTTACCATTGAAACACTTTTCATCAACTTATATAAGCTTAACACATTCACGTAGAGGATTTTGAACTGAATGAATGAAAAAATTGGAAAATTATAAAGCTCTTTTTTATTAATATGATTATTGAAAAATATATCGTAAATAACAAAATGGTGTAGGAGCTAGACACTTGCATGAATCGTTTATATTTCTAAATTACTTTCTACTAAGTACTCTGAAAGAAAAAGCGACAAATGAACAGACCTTCAGGAAAAAGATTCCTTGAGTAATTCAAAACTATTTTGAAAATTTAGTTGAAATTTGTGTTGCTCTGTCAAAAATAACACAATGTTTCCAAGAACTGATGAAAATAAACCAGACTATTCATTTTATTAGTACAGGAAACACGTTTGTAACTTTCATTAATCGTATACTTTCAAATGATTCTCTGTTTTGTGTTAATTAATTACTATTTCTGTACTCAAAGTGAATATAATTTTAAATGTGATTTTATAATAAAATTTTGAATCTCTATATATTCCTTTATTCTTCGATACTGACAAACACTTTTTCTCAAAATATTTGAGAAACAAATAACAAATGAAATTTGTACTTGCAATACAAATTCTCTAAATACTTCAAGAAGAATTCCTATAAGTGAAGAAAATATTGTGACATACATTTCATATTACTATTTAATCACTGAAAACCTTGAAATATTTTTTTATGTTTAACCCCCCTCCCAAGAATTTACCATTACAATTTTTTAAACTGGGATTATTGCAGAACATGCTTGAGTTCAACAAATGTGCACCGTTTTTCTTCAGCATTAACAAAGGCTGAATCATTAATGCAACGTGTTTTCGACATATTAAAACTCATCAGTCTCGGCCATGAACGAGAATATTTACCAAACTTAAAAACACTGATAAGACAGAGGGAAAAAGTCCAGTTAATAAGATGGAAAAGTGTAGTTTCTTCTTGAATTGTTTCAATTCAATGAACGTTTGCAATTTATGGAATTGTCTCCCCGTGTTCAAGTAAAATAGTATACATTAAAATAGGAAATAGTCCTATTCAAGTAATGGAATTTCATCGTGAAAATTATTTTATGATGGCATTATGTCAACCATGACAAATAAAAAGCAATCGGTTCCACATTCCATGACCGTTTGCAGTAAATCAAGCAATGTAAATGCCAACCAATTTTTGGAACAGCCTGATGTCCGTTCTTATTTAAAGCATTTTATCATTAATTAGTTTAGGACCTCAGTTTTGTACTTGCAACATGTTAAGTGTCTGAAACTGAAACGTGTTGAAGAATGATTAAATAAATAACTTTTATCGTACACACAGGAAGGATGTATGACAGAGAAAACTATTGATAAAGTTACTCAAAGGAGTTAAAGACGAGGAAGTGTTCTACTACATATATTTCTGGATTAATGTTTGGATGAGTTCCAAATGAATTGAAATTTACGCCGCAAATATTTTCCGCAAAAATTTTCCATAGCAGAATAACGTATGAATTGGTAAGATGCAGCCCCCTGAAATAAATGAACGAAAATAGGTTCAAATTTTCACAATCACATAAAAAATATTTTTCGGGAAACAAAGGACTTGTTGTCTTCGAGAGTTAATCTAAATCGAATTGAGAACAGATAACGAAAGAAGAAAACATGTGAAAATCGAATTGGCAATATAGACCCATTTTTGTCTTACTCCTGTTATTTCTCTTTGTAAATATATAAATTAATTATATTAATTACTTGCCCCTAATGTTCAATGAGAAATAACATTCTGAATAAACACGGGAATCAATGTCGCTAACATTTTATAATAGCCTTTAATAATTCTGTATTTATATAATAAAATATAAATCGGCCTGCCAATTTAATAATAATCGGTTTTGGTGTATAACGATGACAAACAGTTTTCTTTATCGTTAAGAACTATTATAATAAATCTATATCGTGTTTAATTATATTAATCTGGTATGCGAAGCTGATTCAGTCAATTTGCAATTCAGATTTAAATCCCGTAGAACATCCAGTGAAACATCGAATTAACAAACGATTATAATTGACTGCATCGTGTAAAAGACGATGAATCCTCGTGTCTATTAAATCGAAGTGGAAGAAATATTTCGAAGAGATTATTGAAATAAAGAGAACTGCGATCAGAAAAATCCCAATTGAAACTTGAAATGTCATTTTAATAAATTTTTTTGTATGAAACTTATATGAGTTTTGTACATAAAAATGGTGATGGTCAAAAGAAAAATAAATGCAAACTTCAAAGGATTTGGGTTAGTATTCAGCATTAAATTACGGGGTGAGATCTGTAAGTTTTTGAATGAAAATATCGGCTTTAGAAGAAATTAAAAATACTCAGATTGGTCGAAATTTCAAATAAATTAATATTCACATTTTTTTGTCTTCTGGAATATAAATCTAGTAAAAACTGGAACTATAAAATAGCAACAATGGAAAAAAAATTTTAAAAACTTTCAAGTTTGCTATATTATTGTAGACTCAAATCAAATAGGATAACTTTATTGACTTAGCAGAGATGTGTAAAATTTCACAGTTCAATTTAATTATTGTATATTAATTTTATTATTTGTTATTGTATATTTTATTATAAATGTATTATTCAATACATTCGTAGAACATTAGGCCATGTATTCAATTTGAAGGAACATATTTTAGAAAAACTATGAATATATGTTCATAATGGAATTTATACGAGGGTGGGGTGAAAAGTTTCCGGCTTAACCAAGAGATGGCACCACTAGGTCTACTTTTGGAGCGGCGTCCTACAGAACTTTTCATACTGAGCTTGTATGTAAAGTTTCAGCCCAAACGCTACGTTAGTTTGCGTTAGAGATTGGGGAAACGTGCTGTCATCAAATACTTATATTTGAAAGGTTTTACACGAAAACAAATAAAAGAAGAGATTGCTTCAACACTAAGAGACTCCTCCCCGTCATACTCAATTATTAAGCAGTGGGTTTCTGAATTCAAAATGGGTCGACCGTTCCAAAATTGTATTGGATGACCGCAGATTGAAAGTGCATGAGATAGCTGAGACCTATAGGATGTCAGCTGAACGTGTGCGATATATTTTGCACAACCATTTGAGCATGGAAAAGATGGGTGGCGCGTTTGCTAACGCTCGACCATAAACTGATTCGAAAAAACATTTCTACCGAAAATTTGGCGCTGTATAGGCGTAATTCAAAGGAATTTTTGCGTCAATTCATAACTGTTGATGAGACTTGGGTTTACCACTACAATCCTGAAAATAATGAACAGTCAAAAGAGCGGGTTGGAAAGGGGGAACCAACTCCAAAGAAGGCAAAAACAATTTTATCGGCAAACAAGGTTATGACTACTGTTTTTTGGGATGGGATAGGACTTGAATAGGGTAAACTTTCACCCGTCGATACTACGCGGACTCTGAAATCATGAACTCTGTGATGAAACAAGAATATCGTTGATGCTTTCTTTCATCAGGAGAATAGGAGAATAATCTTCATTTCATTGTTGTTTCAAAATAATCTTCTTTTAATTTTCAATTATAAATTGACGGTCAAAAAAGAATTCGTGGATTTTGTTTCATTATAAAATATTTACCTGAAGTTCAGCTTGTGGTTGATTTGGAATGAACAACGATGAAGAACTGCGTACCACGTCGAGATCTGTTTCTGATCCAGAATGAGGTGAATGAAAAACACTGTCATGGGACACACTCAAACCGGGATACATAGAACTGCCATTTCTACAAAGAAAATTAATTTAAATTTAATAAAGTTGCAATTTTCACAGAACAACATAATTTTTCAAGTATAATCAAAAACGAATTGAATTTTGAATGAATTATCCTAGAATGCATCAACAATGCGATTCGTGATGAATTTCTGAATCGAATTTTTTTTTAAATTGTTCGTAATATTTCGGAAATATATATAGAACAAATAAAATTAATTATCAATGACTTGAATAAAATTATCTGAATTGAAACAAAACTTAATATTATTATTTTCAGTTTCCTTCTATTCAAATATTTGATATATTTTCAACAAATTGTCTGTTCTATTCCAATACCTATAACATTCATAACAAATTAACAACAAATGTAAATTATAAAAATCAAACTATATAATTTAGATCTCTCCACTTTTTGTTATAGTAACTGATATTTATAATATCAATATTTGTTTAGCATCTTCTAAGAACATTTAACGGTATCGTACAGCGATTGTGTTTTCATTTGATATGAAAGTAAAGTATCGTTGATTTCAATTCAAAGTTTGAGTACCTAAATTAATAGAGACATCTTTTCCAACCTAAAACACATATTATTAACAAAACACGTATCAATCAGCATTTGATAAAGAAGTAGTACTTCGAAACGTCGTCATGCGTATTTGTGTAATTATGAGAAAATTCTAAATATTGTTTTATTAAAACACATATTTTCTCAACAATTCTAAAGTCTTTAAATTGAAATTAACCAGCAAAACTACAAATTTTTATATATTAGTCAGAGACGTATTGAAAATTAACTAATATAAAAACGACTACACATTCTTCTTGTTGTAGGTATAAACCAGAGAACAAAAAATGGATTTTTTTCTGGTTTTTTATCTTCTAGGAATATTTCAGCCAGAAATCCTAATCTCGATGAAAAGTAACAGTGACCCCATTAGTCCTAGTTACCATCAGTAAATCGGACCATCGAAATATCACAGATCCGTATCTAGCACAAAAGAAAATATCAATTAACTCGTCTTAATAACGCCTCGCACAGGTAATGAACCGATGAAGTGCGGTAAAGGTCAAGATATAGATAGAAGACGGGGGCGGGGAAGGCTCACCTTTTCCTCGGCGGCTCCTCTATCGAGAGCTCGCTCGTAGACCTGCTACGGAGCGACTCCGTCGTCGTCGTAGCAACGTAGTCGGAAACGGGCAGCACGCTGTCCTCTATCACTTTGTTCTTTCGTTTGAACCATTTTATCCGATTCCAGAATTTCTTCTTCGTCGCCACTGAAATAGAAATAAAAGTTTAGAAGAGAAAACGAAAAATCAAATGAAAATGTATAATAACTATTCTGTTTTCATTTTGTGGACAGAAATATTGAAATTGGAAAAATTGGAGAAGATTCATTTTGGGCATTCATATTATTTTTTAGGTATTATAGCTAAATAAAATTGATATAGTTCTATCAGAGTCTATTCATTGAGAAAAACTAAGCCTACAATGACATTTACAGTCTCTAAAGAAACAACATTTGATCTTTACGAAACATTGTTGAAATATCTGGACAAATTTGCTCTTATTTTTCCATATGTAGCGAAACTACTAATATTTTGCCATTTAAAAAGAGGAGAAATGAAAATACAAGAACGAAAAGTTTTTTCGAAATTTCAGGTAGCATTTCTAGGTGCGGCATTTGGATTAAAAAACCTAAGAACAAACTATAGAAAAAAAAACTGTAATGGAAGAAATCAGAAAAATTTTAAAAGAGTAAATGCGATACGGGAAGGTCCAAAGGGATAGGTATACAACAGATTAATATAGAAAACAGCGAAGATAGTACAAAGAGTGTCGCAATAAAATGAAACATGTAAAGTTTAAGCAGAAACTATGCTCCTACTTGTGATGAAATCATCATATGAAGAAAAAAGCAGTATTATTAGAGGATGAAGAAGTTTTAGATGGCAAAAACGCAAAAGCCCTGAATCTCATCATTATATCTAAAGAAAATACACACCACATGAAGCGTTTAATGATGTTACAAGGACTCACTAGGTTTAATTTTTGGTGCTATATCATTGCCATCTCAAAGACAGTCACTTAACCACCAGCAAAATGTTGCAGTATTAAAGTAAATTGATATAATGAAAGAAACGCTTTGACCACTATGGACATTCAAGAGCAAAAAACCCTAATTTTAGGAATTTTTCTGATCGAACTTATATATGTATGTATTAAAACTTCAATTGAAAATGTGAAATACATTCTTCTGATAACTATGTTTTCAATCAAGCAAGTTAGCTGGAAAACATAGTTAGAAACAAAATTTTTTATCTATTTATCTTCTTTTCACCCTTATGTTTTTCAGCACATACGGTATCACTCAAACTAAAACAATTTTTTTGGCCGATTTCTGAAAATTCAGAAATCAGAGAATACGAAAATTCTGAAGCATTACTGAAATATTCAATTTTCGAAAACGTCACAAAATGTCGGTCCAACGTTGAATTAGTTTTTTTCTTCAGCTTACAATATTACTATTACTGTTGAGAAGGATCATTTACAATTATACTTCTTCAACTCAGAATGATATTACAAGTTTATTAGTGAACTTACTTCCGTAACTAGACAGTTCCAATAGCGACCAATAAGATTTAAACATTCGTGAATTCATAGCCGTCTTAGATCTTGCTTTCCATTGGTCACAACCTCAAGTTACATTCAACAAGCTATTACAACTCATTAACTTATCACAATAAAGGGAGAAATACCATTTTCAACAGTTTTGAAAGAACAGCAAATCTCGAAATGACAAAAACCCATTACCTAGACAGTATTTCCTTTTTCTGGCACGGAACATACGGAACACATTTGATACGGACGAGTACGAACCACGAGAGCAAACTGTGTCAGCAAAACGGGGAACAAAATATAGGAGGGTCTCTCATCCTCCGCGGCGTTTTTAATTTGTTATGTTCGTTACACACAATGCAACAATGATACCTAGAATGGCAGTTTCGTTTACGAAGCGTGACCCGATACCGCACCGATATTAGAAAATACTACCATGAAGATGGGAACAGTGGCGTGCACATCGTCTATGTGAAGGATTGGTTTTGGGACCAACGAATGTGCAAAGGTGGCGAATTTTTTCTAAAGAAACCATGATAGTAGTAGGTTATCGTAACATTTTTGACTGGCGAAATGCAACCAATTTTGCGATGATGAAAACGAATGTAGAATCGGCCAAAGAATTCACGAACCAAACGGATTTTTGAGAATGGAGGATCTTTGGCCGATGAACAAGTCTCCAGATGGAAGGTCTCCAGATCTATGGAAGTAACACTATAAAAGCTAAGGCAGTTTTTTATATTATTTTCATTTTACAAATCCCTATGAATCCTAAGATTAAACTCAATTCAGAATGACCAAATGTAAGGAATTTGTTTTGGAGTTCATGAATCATGATTCGAACCGTGTATGGTCATCTATACTTTGTTTAGTCTACGATATGAAGGACTCTATTTTACCCACGTGCCGTACTTGAAAGATCCGAAAATACATCGTCAGAAAATTCGTCTATATACTCGTACATTTATATTTTACCCATTGTGAGTTCTTATTCATTACGGAAAAAAAGCAGATCAATTTGGAGTGTTGCTAACGAAAGTTGTATGAACGAATGGATTTTTTTATTTCGTAAATATAGTTTTCAAATCTGAAAAGACCCGTGTTTAATTACTCTTGTCGTTAAACCTATTGGTGACACAATTTCAGTCGATTTACGTATCTGTAATGTATTGGGGACAAAATATGGTTTTATGCCAATTTTCTCATGCTTGTGAATCATGTCCTGAACTAGGATATAACTCGTCATACTTGTGTTATCCGTTCTTATACCTTGTGTTATTTTTCTAGGTCTGGAGTTTTCTCCACGCGCCTTTTATCACCTCTTCGTATTTCCAAAATCAAAGCCCAAAAAATTAATATTATAGTATTCAACAGAAGGAATTCAATTCAGAAATTTATATTTGATCGTTGAAAAAACACTGAAGGAAGAAGGAAAAATATTGAAGCATTTCTACGATTCGTGATTCGATTATTTATTCTTAGAAATTAATAGTACCTATTGATGTTTAATATCAATACTATTAATAGTATTGATATTGAAATGCTACATTTATATATTATCAATAACCTCTACGCCACTGGTAAAATACATTTTATCGGAAAAAATATATTTCGCAATTAGTTTCACAATTTTCCATTTTAATCTGAATTCAAAGTAAGTGATATCAGCGACTGGTCATTTTAAAAGTGTAAGATGAATAAAATCTTAGCTATCAGCACTATTTCACTGAACTAAAAGATTTTACTGATATGAAAAATATCATTGAAAATTTTATTTAACTGCTTAATGGACCAGATTATGATTGACGTGGATGAAAACGACATTTAAACAAAAAGCGGTCGTTCGCAGTTTCAATTTACGAGAAACAAATTTTAATTGACATCAGTGAAATTGACAGTTGACATGTAAATAGGAAGCTGCAGTAATCGCAACAGATAGCAATTGAATTGAGCACCAAAAACGAAAGCTTTAAAAGGCTGGCTGTTCTGCTTTATGAATATGACTCCTATTAATATAAGGTTTTCCATTGAAAATGCAATTTCTAATGATAATTAAAGTGTAAGGTTTGACAATAATGTCTGATAAATGACCACTTTTAGTTCCCTTACAGTAGGTGATTGTTTTATCAAAATTATGAATATTTACACATAATTAAGGTTCAATCTCACCAATAACTCGAATGATTTCAGCTTTAAGTTGATCAATTGTTCTTGGATTGCTCCTGTAGACAATACTTTTAACGTAGCCCTAAAAAAAAGTGCGATGGTGTTATATCGCACGATCTTGATAGCCAATTAACATCACCACTTTTTAGACGCTAAGGTGAAGTTTGATGCAATAAATTGATTTATAAGCAGTTGTAGGACCATCTTGTCGGAATCATTTGTCTGTGATATCAATATTTTAAAGCTACGGCAATGAAAAATTACACGATATCGTGCACCATCAACAATTTTAGCAGCACCAACATCATTTTCGGAAAAATAAGGCCTACTCACACCATAATGCACAAAACTGTTATTTTTTGTGGGTGCATTTTAAGTTCATGAATTTCTCTGAAACTTTCTTCTGCTAATTCCTACGGAAATTCTGCTAATTAACAAAACCATTCCGATGAAAATGTGCTTTGTCACTGAAGCTGATTCTTTTGAGAATTCAACATCTTTTTCTTAGATGAAATTGATAAAATGACCACGTTCTAACTGGGCTGTTGGCGCAATTCCTGTGTTTACTGAGCTTTATAACTTTCAACGATCAATCCTTGAGCAAAATTCGCCATAATGTTGTTTGTGGAATGTTTAATTGTTGTGAACGTCGTGTAATTGACATACCTGGATCATCTTCAACACTCTTACGAACTGCATCCACATTCTCCTGTGAACGACCTGGACGATGACGAATTGTTGCTCTTACGTTCAAAACTGAACCACTTTGCTCAATACTGCACTTTTTTCAATATTGTTGATTGTGTGGATATAAAAACGCGTAATTTACGAAAAACATCTTTATTTGAACGTCCATTTCCATAATTAAGCTGAATTATTTGGACGCGTTGTTCAACACTACATCTTTCCATTTTATAAATTGTCAAACACAGAAGATTGAAAATGCTAATGTTATTTTATATTTCAAGTAACAAGTATATAAATAACGGGTGTTTTTTTTAGAGGTATCGAACTTAAAGTTGGCATTACTGTTGAAGATGGCGACCGATTTAACAGCTGAGAAGAGATTTATTCTCAGTTTTGTTTGGCAATTCATCGTGAATAGACTCACGCCTGAACAACGCATGCAAATAGTGCAATTTTATTTCCAAAATAATGGTTCTGTGAGGAATACGTATCGCGATCTACGTCCATTTTATCGGTGACAAAATCGTCCATCAGAGCAATTAATTCGATTAACCATGGAACGTTTTCGCACCACGTTTACTCTTATTGATAACTCGCATCCCCAGAGACGCCGTACGGTACAGAAGAAGCTATTGCTACTGTAGAGCGTAGCATTGAGGAAGACCCGAATGAGTCCATCTGCCATCGAGCCATGGACATAGATCCGAATTAGAACTGTGTCCATCCACTTTATGGCAGATTTTGCGGAAGGATCTTGGTTTGCGTGCTTACAAAATCCTACTCGTGCAAGAATTGAAGCCAAACGATCATCAAGCAAGGCGTAGATTCGTCGAATGGGCCCAAAACGAGATTGCCGTTGTTCCCGATTTTCAAAAGCGAATTTTGTTTAGCGATGAAGCGCACTTCTGGTTGAATGGCTACGTCAACAAACAAAAGTGCCGCATTTGGAGTGAAGATAATCCTCAAGTGTATGTCAAAACACCCTTACATCCAGAAAAACTGACTGTTTGGTGCGCTTTATGGGCTGGTGGAATCATTGGTCCGTACTTCTTCAAAAACGATGATGGCCAGAACGTTACAGTCAATGGTGATCGGTATAGAGCCATGATTACTAACTTTTTTACATCGTTGTTTTATTGAAATTTAAAGTTCTATACCTCTAAAAAAACACCCTTTACAACAAGAAATAGCGTACCCAATGGAAATCCTTTATTAGAAAGTGGATGAATACAATTTTACTACACCACTGGTGGAAAATGATAACATGTATCGCAATGAAATATAAGCTTGAATCGGTGAACTCACACAGTATACCGGTAGAATGACACTGACACACGATTCTCATCCGTTGTAATGTGCAAAAGTATAGAATTATCACGCCATCAGTTAAAACGAGATCAATTAACGCACACTGGGATATTTATGTTTTTACGGACAAGTTCAATCTAGATTCCAGGTAGAACAATTATAATTTATTTAACTGCAGTATATGTCACATTCGTTGATAGAAATCTGAATGAGTTTAACTGAAGTACAGGCAGATTTGACGTTTGAAATTTATCTTATAGGACTTGTTGAATTTTTTCAATATCCACATAAAACATGTTCAATTTTTTTTCACAAAAGTACTACTTATTTTTCGTATGCAACATAATTAACTAAATGGTTCTTCATCTTTCGCGTCATATCACATATTTGTTTTTAATACATATTTGAGAAAAATTTAAACATTTTTACATTATGTATATTGTTTTCTCCAACTATTGGCCTCAAAAATGATTGATTTTTAATGTATTTTAAATTACCTACTTTCTTTCTTGAAAATTTTTTTGCCAAATGTTTCGAGAAAATTTCGTGTCATGTTTTTTATAGTTCCATAAGTAGTTTATATTCTTTTTCACAATATATTACGAGTATATGATATTTTGTATTTCGAATGAAGAATAAATACCAGTAGCAAAATGTTTTCGTGATAATCCAGCAATTAAGAAAATAAAAACAGTCTTTCCTTCACCAGGAGATCTAAAACATTGTTTAAATTGCGTACTTGATTACTAGGTAGAATTAAAATTGATAATTAATTGAAATAGTTCGTCCTAATGTCTTTAGAAATAGATAAAAAATTACATTTGTTATGTTCGATAATTACAGTTTTTTATAAAGTATTTTCGTAAAATTAATTTTTTCCATATATTTTTATATAAATGTAGGTACAGATACATCAACGTATTATAATAAAATGAACTCGCAACGACATAAAATTAAAAATACATTTCAAAGTACGTTCAATTGCATATTTTAATGATTTTAACCTCACAAAAAATGAATGAATATTAAGAAACAACATCGAAAAGAATATATTATCTTTCAATTTGAAATCAACTGTGCCAAACAGAATCAACACCATTTTGAGAACGAAATAAAATAATAAGGAATGAAAGATATTATGTGAATATGATCAAAACATAGACTAGCTTCTGATGATGAGGAAACATACCTAATTTTGAACATTTAAAAACAATAAACATTTAACCAAAATCCAAAAAAAGTGTATAATACATTCGAAATATCTTTCGGGCTGATAAACCATTATCGAGAGTTTAATACAACCGAATTATTTTGTTTATAAAATGTTTGTGTTCCTAAACATATGTCAAGGTTATTAAATATTTTCTGTAGCAGTTCCTCAAATTTTTATTCATTATATTAATTGAATGAATAATTATAATTAATACATTTAACAAAAGTGTTTCGCAAGAAATTAATTTGCTTTATTTATATTAGAAAATGTTCCGATTCCGGATCAATTTATAATTATCACTAAAATAAAATAAATTGATATTCACCCAAATTATATTTCCTCTTGTAAAACATGTTTCATACTATTGTATAACCATAATAAACTTCAAAATAACAATCTTGAAAACCTCAATGATTTCATACACGAATCACAACACCGCACAAAGAGATCGAAAGTTACTGCAGCTATTTTGCACTCGAGATGTCGCATGTAAGCAATACAACGACCGCGAAAATATTCATGAGTCAACGGAAAACGGCTGGAAATGCACCGAAAACATAAATAGATTCAAATCGTAGTTGAGCTCTGGCTTTTATTCGCCCTGTGTTTCTGTTAATAAAAGTACATTGCGGTGAAACACACGAAGTTTGGTAATTATAAGAATAGTTGTTTTGCCGGGAAAACGCTCAACTATGGTGCGGTAGGATTCAGGTTCGAGTCCCGGTGAAAGCATGAGTGTTTGTGTCTGTCTGTGATTTGAGTAGTGATGAATGACTTTTTTTGGGTTATGTACACCGATAAAAAGCCGATTGGGCAGTTGGAACCAGGGCTAAACAGTAGGTCCACTAAAATAAAATAAAATTGTTCTTTGTAATAAAAGTACATTGGGAAGCCACATTTATATCGTATATCCAATCAATTTATTATGTTTATATTTATTTCCGTTTGTTTTTACGGACAATGAGACTTTTTCAAAAAGGATTTTCATTTAGAATGATCATCTTCTGTTTTTAGCTCTTCGTGGAAGAGCTATTCAACCCCTTCCTAGAAGAAGGAGTAAATAATTGTTAAACTAAGCTCAACTATTTTATATAAAAAAATACAAAATAAGAAATTATATTACATAAGAATTAATTTAAATATATAAAAAACTAGAGAACGAGGTTTAAATATTGAATTGAGAAATATAAAAATAAAAATCAGACTACCAGATTTAAAAAACGTTTTGAAATTATTTTTCATTTCAATGTGCTGTGATGTTAATTCCGAACATTGTGTTTATTTGTATTATTTTGAATTCAGGAAAATAATTTTGAAAAACTGACAACTGAAGGAGGCAGAAGTCTCTCCAATGTTCAAAAATAAAACACACATTGGAAATTTCAGTTATTTGTATCAATTTGTATTTCAAAAATATGCAACAGAAAGATGCAGAAAAAGTCTTTGAATTATGTACTTAGCAATAAAACACAAACTGCTATATTTTTCATTTATTGATAACTTTGTTAGGTTACCTGATTTTTGTAATATTTTAAATTCTTATTTGATTTTTTCAAGAGTTAATCAGAAATTTCGGAGTTAGTACACGCTTCTTCACCAACCGAAGTGTATGTTTGCATTTGTTGATCTCAATTTGGTGAGATTAAAAATGATTCAAAAGTTTGACAAAATAGAAACAGGAGAAATAGGCAATACTTATATAACTCCACTGCAAAGAAATATTTTATTTTATGTTTCTCATTTTATTTCTTTTTCTATATTTTTTATACTTGAATACGCTGTTTATGCCACAAATCATCCGAATGTGATTGGGCAATACAAATTGCAATAAAACAATATTTAGAATTTTCTCATGATTTTATGTAAAATACGCATGACGACGTTTCGAAGTACTACTTCTTTATCAAATGCTGGATTAATACTATGTGTAATTTTACAAAGTCAATACTTAAAGCTATTTTCACAGAACATACCAGGTATGTTCTATGACTAACTTGGGTATTGTATCTTGAGTATTCTATGGTCCTCATTCCAAGTTAGTCATAGCATATACCAGGTATGTTCTGTGAAAATAGCTATAAGTATTGACTTTGTAAAATTACACATACATAGTATTAATCCAGCATTTGATAAAGAAGTAGTACTACGAAACGTCGTCATGCGTATTTTACATTAAATTATGAGAAAATTCTAAATATTGTGTTATTATGGATATTAATTTTCTCCAAGTATCGGCCTCATCAATTATCAAATTGCAATAGTACATATATTTTTAACTTTGTGAGTTATTTTCGTTATTCCCAACAATTGAATATACTTCAGTGAAGCAATTGTAAACAAGACTACTACAAACAAGCAGAATGTGCTTTATGTTCTACATTATCATCAATTAAATGAAAGATCACTTATAATTACATAACATCAATGATTATATCAGCCTTGAAATACCATTGATTCAACATCAATTTAAGTGATCGGAGTCTCTATTGGATCTTTGTATTTCTGACACGTCCCAAAACATGCATCGAACTTTTTATTACAAGCGTATATTTTGTCCATTGTTCTCTGATCTCCATTGACAACAATAGCATCTCTACAGAACGAGATTTGTTTCATCAATACCTACATTTACACGTTCATTTGAATCTGCATTATAGATTTGAATCTGATTACAGATGAGTTGAGAATATTCGTCGTTATGTTGCCATTTTTAGGTTACAAATTAAAGAACAAATAAATATCCAAAAAATATATAGTACTATTCAAAAAATCGAAGATAAAACTCGAAAGTACTCAGTAGTTGAAAATTAACACTAATCTGAAAAATAATTGAAAATAAGTAAACAAATAATAAAAAAGATAATAAATAAAAAAGTCTTTACCTACCAAATGTTTAGGTTATTCTCATTCGAAAACGGTCAAGATACTCAACTGGCCGAAACATCGTGCAGATGGTGAGTAAAAAACTTTTTTATTAATCATCTCCTCTATTATTTGATTATGTATTTCCAAAAAAGGTTTTCAGGATAACGTCCATATTCAAATAGTAAATATCTTGCAATCTCAATTTCAATTTTTCCAAAGACAATGTATTTTTTAAATATTGATTTGCTTCAATATCAAAGCAATGAAAGTCCGAAAATCATCAAATAAAGATTTCAAGTTTAAAACCTTCAGATTGAATACAACGTTTAAGTTCTGATTTCGTCCTTTTTACATGAAAGCATATTCTTTCGAACGATTCATTCTAAAAAGAGAATCGTCCTAGTTCAATTTTATATGTTCCTCAATTATAATATTTAAATTTCGCCCTGTTTATTCTATGTAAACCGTGTCATACTGATTGAAATTTTCTGTATAAGGGTATCCCACTTATTTGGTTAATCGCGATTTATATCTCTATTTATTTATAACCAGAAGGAGTAGAAATTCTATTTATTCATACAGTTATGTATATATATCCTAAGAGATAGAATTATGTATGTATATCCTTAGAAATAGTGTTGCAATTGAGAAGCATGGGATTATGACTAGGAGATCTTGCTCTACAAATTTTGTGCAGTTTTCTCAGTTCATATGTGAGGAATTGGACGGAGCAGGGCAGGTTGACGTTATATATACAGATTTCCAGAAGGCTTTTGATAAGATAAACCATAAACTACTTATAGTTAAAACTAGGAAGCTTTTTGGATTTGCGAATAACTTATCACATCTCATGGAGTCCTACTTGAGTAATCGCAGTTAATTCGTAGAAATTGAGAATTGCAAATGAAGAGAATTTCTAGTAACTTCGGGGGTGCCGCAGGGATCCAATCTTGGACCCCTACTATTTGTCCTGTTTGTTAACGATCTCTTAGAGATGGTGGACTGTATAAAGTTGGCTTATGCGGACGATATTAAAAATTTATAAGTGTGTATCATCTATGCATGATTGTTCAGGCTACATTCAAGCTACAAAGTGACCTGAATGATATCAACCTGTGGTGTAATAATAATTGTTTACACTTAAATGTCAAGAAGTGTAATATGGTGGGTTTTACTGGAGAGAGAAATATGATAACTTTTGATTACAACATTGAAGGTGTTAATCTGACTCGACTTCAGGAGGTTAAGCATCTCGGCCTAGTATATAATCAAAAATTCTCATTCATACCTCATAACAACCAATTAATTTCATCAAGTAGCAAAGTTTATGGTTTCATCGTCCGCAATGCTAGATTGTTTTCGAATGCCTCAACACTGGTCCATTTATTTAACGCCCTAGTGAGAAGCAAACTTGAGTATGGCTGTCTTGTTTGCGACCAATATATAATTGTCACATAAACCGCCTGGAGACACTGCAGAGGAAGTTTTTGAAATGCCTCTCATTTCGAGAAGATGGTGTATATCCACCTAGGTGATCACGCTTGTTTGCTGTCGAGGTTTGACACTAGGAGCCTCCACACCAGGACAAGTTTGAATGCATTGAAATTTTTATTCAATTTGCTCAATGATAATCTCGACCGTCCAGAGCTTATAGGTAAACTTAATTTCTTAGTTCCTCCGAGGTTTACTAGAGTAAGCCAGACATTTTACTCAAAAACTCACAGAAACAATGTTCTCTCGCTATCGCCGCTTAGCTTTACATGTTCTACTACAAACCATGTATCAAACTGCTGTGATTTGCACTGGGACTCACTTGTCTCTATCATAAATGTGTATTTAAATCTAAACAGTGAGGTATCTTTTGTTCTTCCGGTTTGAGTTCAGAGTGATTTGTTTTCTTGATTATTATTATGATTGAACATTTAGATGTTCACATTATAGATTTAGATTTTTATATTTGATGTTTTTTATTATTATAATTATTTTTTAATATTGTATATCTATGATGTTATTGATATTTTAATAACCATATTTTTCATTATGTATTCTCGTGTAAATGGGTAGTTACACCTGTTGGAAATATATGTTTATTATTATTATATCATTGAGACACCCTCAAATAGATCTATAACTTAATATTTGAAATTTCCAAATTTATTTACGTATTCAAATATTTCATAAATTGTTATTAATAAACATGAATAAGTAAAATTAAATAATAATATAATAAATAGTAATACCATTAGAACAGCTTGCATTCATTATTGGCTCAGATACATGAAGAACAAAATTGAAATAATTGTTTTTACTGAATTGACATGGCTACACCAGAAAAATTATCTCATATATCATCCATCTATTTATGAAATGAAATTACAGAATTAATAAAGTTCCTGGGATATTCTGATGCTTCGCTACCTTTCACCCTACTCCTCAGAAAATTGAGGACTTATATCCAATATAGAATTTTATATGACTAACTTTCCCGTGATGAGAAAAATGATAATGTTTATTTGAGGGGAATTCTTGGAAATGATTTAAAACCCTGTTTCAAATGACAGATCTAATATGTTCAGTTGAAGTGATTACACTACGAAGTATCAAGAAACAATCATGTTGGAGTTCTCAGTACAATCAGTTCGTTCTGTTTACATGGAATATTCCGTTCTATTACTGAATACAGAAAATCTGTCCTTCGATCGACAAATGTAAATAGCCTGGCGATGAGAATAAACAACTGTTCATTTATTTATTATATCAATTTCAGTTGAGTTTGTTTTCGAGAAAATGTGATTCCGATAATCAAAACATCACAGAAATCTTTGAATAAACAAAGGACCTTTTATTTGTATTTTTTTGACGACTAAAAAACCTCTTTACAGGACTTTTTTCTAACAATCAATGTTATAGTCTAAGAGCCAGTAAACATCTGACGACACATATTTTATGAAAGCCCAAAATTTTCTCAGTGAGAGAGTTGTACCTACTATACATGAAATGGGACTTGGTTTAGCGAAGTCGCGGTAGGTTTGGTACTGCGCAGCCATAATAGGTGTGATATTTTGGGGAAAAAAAAGACATATTTTATGAAAGCTGCCGTTTTGATATGTTGAAATATATTATTAACCTACTCAAAACCGAAAGGGCAGACCATTCCCGCGGTTATTTTCTTGTGGCAGACCATTTGAAAATGGAGAAAAAAAACTTCTTTTTGAGATATTTTATGAAACTTCAAATTTTGATATGTTATTCTTGATAGTATCAGAAGCATATATCTCTCAGGGCAGACCGATCTCGCGGTTGCTTTAGCACGGCAGACCGAAAAACACCTTTTCCCGCGCAAATTTACCTGTGTCTAGTATATACGTAGTAGACGGAATGAAGGGATTTTCGTTTTCGTTTTTTTGTTGATGAGATTTCTTCTTTTTTTAAGAAGAATGAATTATTTTCTTCCTGAATCTGAATCTGTCATGTGAAACAAAACCGTCTGGAGAAGAAATAGAAACAAAATTCATCTTACTAATGGATAGGAGGATAAGATAGATGGAAACAAGTTCGAACAAGACTTCGTAAAAGTATCGATCAAAAATAGACATATATTCTCGAGACTCTGTAGGACGAAGTGGAAGGCTTGAATGTAGTGCATAAATATTTTTCAATTTCTATTATTTTAAACCTTGGTAACATCAACTAGAGCAAATAGTTTGAAGCGAAATGACTCTAAGTGACCTGTCTAGTGGACAATAAAAGTCGTGATCTGGAAACTACAATGACCGTTTTCAATATGTTTTTGACAGGAAAAATGACTATGGAGTCTCTAGAGGCATCATCAAAATTGAAAGTGATATCTAATAACAATACTCTGCAATTTGACTCGATAGACCAAAACTTGAGACTTGACTCGAGATTACAATAACTCAGTAGTCTCAAAAGATGTTGCAAAAACAAAAATGAACTGAAATGACAATTCCCTGATACTTAAGTCAACTGAAATTACCCTGAGCCTTTATTCCACATTCAATGACTTCAGGATCTGAGCAAAAGTGATTTGAAATGACAATGGACTCCAAACAAATGAGTTTATTGGTGTAAAATATCATAAAAATGTGAATTTAGTTTTTTCTCTGTTACGGTGATAGAATGAGAACTTCATTTTGTGTATGTTGTTTAAATAGCCTGTTTTTTATGCAAATCATATCCATTTTCACCAAATTATAGTTAATTCAATTAAACGAATCGGTTTGAAAACTTTTCGTTTAAAACACAGGTTCCAAAACAAAATATATGAAGCACAAGTCTTATTGTATGGACAAAAATAAGAAAACACTGAATAAAATATTTTTATGGTACTTTACGTTGAAACCTTTTTTATATCCAGCTAATTTTTTTTTGAATTAATTGAACTAATTTTTAATTTTTGGATCCGTCCCCTTATGTGACGTCAGGACGTAGGCAGTTCATTCCTTGGGATTTCACTAAGAATACCGTTAGACTTTACAGAGTCTAAGAAAGCTGTCTAAGCGATAGCGATTTATAATTACGATACTCAATTTGCTATAATCTGTGACTCAAATGACTATCCGGATACTTTTCTTGAAGCTATAATGGTTATGGAGCCTCAAAAAGTTGTGGCGAGTGCGAAAGTGATATGAAATGGCAATTCACTGGTCCTTAACTTAGGATACACTGAGTATTTATTCGAGACTCGATGAACTTAGAGCCTGAGGAAACTAACGCAAAAGCTGTTTCTGATGGCAATACTTTGAGAATTGAGTCGAATAACAAAACCCTGAGACTTGATTGGATACTGCAATGATCAATGTAGCATCAGAAATTTGTCGCGAGAGCAATCTGTGATGACAATTTCCTGAAACTTTACTAGAGACTGAAATGACTATAAGTTTCAAGGAGTTGTGAGGATAGCAAAAGTACTTTCAAATTAAATTGAAGGACCGTACACTGCTATTCAAATAAGAACCAGAAACAATATTATCCATAAGCTGTGTGGAACAGCTTGGGGTTCTACTGCTGATACTCTACGCACTTCAGCACTTGGTTTTGTCTACTCCACTGCGGAATATGTTGCTCCGGTGTGGCTTAATAGCGCACACACTCACAAGATCGCTGTTCAGCTGAAAAACACCAAAAGAATTATTAGCGGCATTCTGCGGTCGATTCCTACAGAATGACTACCCATTCTGAGCCACATTTCTCCTCCGGACCTACGACGAAAAGCAGCTCTTCTCTGGCAGTATAAACACATCCAAGACAAGCCTCAACTCCCCATTCATCAAGACGCAGCTATACTGGAGAGGAATAGGTTACGATCTAGAAAACCACCCATGAAAACTGCCGTAGAACTGTCCCATATCAACCCGACAAACTTATGAGAACGAAACTGGATTCAGAACTGCCCACCACACTGTGGAAACCTGCCATGCATAAGAATACCCTCTTGCCTTCGACCAAGAGTATGGACGAACCTAAATAGAATACCAACCTTGGCAGATGCATGGACTCGATATATAAATGCAGCAAGGCTCTGTCCCCAAACTGCGACTGTGGAATAGTCAAACAGACCGTTCGTCACTTCGTTGGAGAATGTCCCAATAGAGCGTATGGTGAAACTTTTGATGATTCTGAAGGCAACCAATGCTGCTATTGATTATATGAAAATCTTCATGTTTGTTGGTGGATTAATTGTGCTATTATTGTTACCCTACTATAAAATAAAAATAAAATACCCTCAAATGAATATCTCTAATCTTGTCTCGACTGTTAGTAAGTGAGAACGAAAATGATTTCAAATAACCAGATTTCGAATAGCCAATGTGTCTTTGACCAAATAGCTTTAGATGAGTCTCTGCTTGTCTCTGATTAACAGAGGCTCGAAATTCCCATACATCATCATTCCAGAAAGCTTCTGAGCACTTTTACGCCTCTAAATCTACCAAATTTCAAGATGAAAGTTAAGAAAAATTTCGTGTTTCGACCATGAGAATATAGCAATTTATAGATATATCGAGTTAAATATTCACGTCCAATCATAATATTCAAAGAAATAAATTGTTAATATAGTTACTTTGGGAATACATTACCGCATAACCTCAAAGTAAAGCAATAATTATAGCAGTTCGCACGTTTTTGAGTCATCTACTCACACACAAGTGGAGCATTATCTTTGCGGAATTTCTATAAATTACGATTGGTAACGTCGATTCGAGTATCATTTACAGGGCGTTGAATCCGTTGCCAAATTATGTACTGGCAAGGCAATTACACATTCACACTAAGATGTGGTGGTATAAAGCAGCAGTGCATTGACCGTTCTATTTTGACAAAATAACGTAGGATACGTTTCGACTTGATCTCTGAATAAATTTCACGCTTTTCGGCTAAGGTAATTGGACCTCGATGAAGTGTGTGACTTGCGTATCGAAGAATTTTCAGCCGCTTATTTAATAGATTTTGAAAGAGGGACTAAGCAATTTATGCGTTGATAAGAAACACAATTTTTATTCATCTAAATTGATTTGATATTATTGAATGAACTCTTATTCAGTGCCTAAACTTAGGTTTGCTTTCCCCTTAATTTTCATTCCACTCCTTAAATAACAGTATGATTCTACAATGTTCATAAATTCTCAGTTTGCATACAATTCGTGCCAGTGGAAGAAGAATGCATAACCAATAGAGTCCATTTTATTAATGGGTGATTTTTTAAGCGTAGTTTTATTTTAAATGGAATAAAAACCCAATTTGCATCACATATTCAAAACTTTTATTGAAATTGATAACTTGGCCTTTGCCATTTACATTTTGAAGATAACTTCATGTAAATGTTGTCCGTGGCAAGTGGTCCATTCGGAAAGTCCAATTTTGCGTCACTTTTTCGAGCATTTCGGCCTGTATCCCACGAATTACGCGTGTTATGTTATCCTGTAAGGCTTCAATCGTGCTCGGCTTGTCCACATACACTAACGACTTTACATAACCCCACAAGAAATAATCCAAAGGCGTAAAATCGCATGAATTTGGCGGCCAATTCACAGGGTCATTTCGAGAGATAAGCTGCTCACCAAATTCATCCTTCAACATGTCCATTGTTTCACGAGCTGTGTGGCATGTGGCACCGTCTTGATGAAACCGCATATCAACCAAGTTCAACTCTGCCAACTGGGGCAAAAAAAAGTTGCGTATCATGGCTCGATATCGTTCACCGTTCACGGTAACGTCTCTTCCACGGTCATCTTTGAAGAAAAATGGATCGATGATGCCACCAGCCCATAAACCACACCAAACTGTCGGTTTTTCGGGATGCATCGGTAATTCTTGTATGGCATGTGGCTGTTCCTCACTCCAGATGAGACAGTTTTGTTTATTTACATATCCGTTAAGTCAGAAATGAGCCTCATCGCTGAACACAATTTTTCGTTAAAACAGCGGATTTTCATTAAACTGTTTGTTCTAAGGCCCATTCGCCAAAAATTAGACGTTGTGGTAGGTCATTCGGCTGCAATTCTTGCAGAAGTTGAATTTTATAGGCTTTCAAACCCAAATCAACACGTAAAATTTTCCATGTGGTTGAGTAACACATGCCCAATTGTTGAGAACGGCGACGAATTGACATTTCACGATCCTCATTAACACTGTAAGCTACGGCTGCAATATTCTCTTTAGTACGCACTGTACGCATGCGAGACAATTGTAAGTCTTTCCATGATGACATGGCAGAGTATACTGAAAACTTTTCACTTTGACAGATGACGTTTGGATGCCATTACCAACTAGTGCAGCCAACCTGAAAAACTTTACTCTTAAAATATATGATATAATGAATGTTATAACTCACGACCACCCCTAAATGAAATGATATGCTAACGCCAATTCATTTTACGTTCAGATATTCAGCTTCAGAGTGCAATCTTAATGTTCAGAATTTTGAGGAATGAAAAAGCACTCAAATCAATTAAAAGCGACTTTAGATAATTGATTAAATTAATTTCTTATCTTAAATCAATCATGATTATTATCATTTTTCAAAGAGCAGAGGCCAGAGGCCTATATAGCTCCGTTGGACAGTTTAACGCGGATTCCGAACATACCGAGATTCACGGTGGGAATCGAACCCAACATCACCAGGAAGTTGAAAGCGTTATAGGGTGGCTTTACCGCTCATGAAGCGGATAAAGCAGTTTTAAATAATGTTGAGCTAAGTAATACTCGAGAATCAAATTGATGATACTACAAAATTTATTGGCGTCCTACTTGAAACAGCTTCTCAGGTTTTAATTACATTTTCAAGTGCAAACAATCCTCTCTTTTATGATTAATCTGCAAGAGAAGCCCTTTAACGATTGCGATCCAGTACGATAAGAACCCCTCGAAGTGCAAAAAAACTTCAAAATTATGTTCCGATTTGAGAGATGATAACTCATGTGAAGCTTCAGTAGCAAAGAAAACCATAAAAAACTGAATAACTTCGCTATTGTTAAAAACAGAGTTTAGTCGGATTCACTTTCGAGGTTCAATCTGATCAACACGAGAAGAAGCATCCAACCAAAGGCTAACAAACTAAATCAAGTTTAACACCCTACAATTTCAGAAACTATTTGACGAACAAACATGCTCGAAAGTGAACCCTTGTAAGTGAAATGTTACGTACTCTAATCGAAACCTCGAAAGTGTCGAAGGCTGAAATTCCTACCGATACTTGGAACATCAGGGTAAGGATTCTCAGGCTCTTTATTTCACGGTAAAATCTTAAAGGATTACCGAAACAAGGATACACTTCAGTGACTGATTAACAAATAATTTATTGAGTGTTGAGCGTAACAAATACGCCAGAAAATACTATTTACATACACTGAAATGGGGCATTCATGTAACAGAAATATTCTTATCATATAAAACAAAAATATGATTATATAGATATTAGTTTTTGTTGTTCTTTTTGGATAAATTGAAAAATTTCCATTTATGCAGAAAAAATTGTATTTGAACAGAAATAATTTGTGTTTATGTACTTTTCAACATTTTTTTAGTCAATATTTTTTTGCGAGAAGAAAAATAATTTGCAATGAAAACTTAACATTCAATAAGAAAACAGAAATTTTTCTATACCCGATATTAAATTCTGGGCACAAGTGATCAACACAACAAATTTAAAAGCATATATAAATATTTGAATTGTTACTAATTCAAATTAGTTTTCGTAAGTTCTTGATGACCGTTTGGAAACTCGAAACATATGCCGAGTGTATAAAACAATGTTTTGGAATTCAAAATGAAATTATAAGTACATACATTAAAATACAATGTGTTAGTCTCTTAGCATTATGCACTTGCAAATGTTTCATATATTTTCCTCAATTGAAAAAGGTCTTCAAACCGACAGTTAATCCCTTTAGACACATAAGTTAGTTTTTACACAGCTTTACTCAAACGTAACAAGGGTGATAATCGTTTATTGATACGATCCCGAAAGGCATTCTGCATCTATTTCATTCATTATTCCACCAGGAGTATTGATATACTACATAGACTCACACAGTATATGAAAATAATAAGCGATATGGTTTAGGCTGCATTACACCCTCAGAAGGGTTTTAATTTCCTTTAACTTGCGACAGTACAAAGAAGAATCAGGCTTTAGAGAATGGAATTATGAAATCTTGAGTGTTCAAATATTTGTGAGCATTGAATTTTTTAAACATTCGATTGCTTTATGATATTTATTTTGGTGTTATAGTGCAAAGAGTGTTAAAAAAATTTATCAAAGTAAAATACATTCAGATATGTGAATCTACATTTTTTTGGTATATTTTGAATAAATATACTAGTAAATTCAATGGACGGTGAATAAACTCTGTGATAGTTCATATTTAAATGAAAGGTACTAAGGAATACTTGTCTAAAGATCACTGACTGAAAATATTTGCAGATCAGTTCAGTTCGGTCCCTAAAGGTGATAGAATATAGAACATCAACATCAACTCCGTTCTATGTTCGTTATCCGTAGAACATAGAGTGAACATAGAGGTGGGGATTTCCAAACTATAAGAGATTTAACAGTGGGGAGTGGTTTACGTCTAACTGGTCATTGAGAAGATTGTAATTATCGGATTTTTGGAGTTTATTTATTTCCATAGCTTCCAGCTAGTTCATTCTTATACCTTTTTCACAGTAGTGGAGAATATTTGGTTTAAAACAGGGTGAGATCTTATGTTCTCTCGACTCTAGATGTTCCCGGAAAGCAGATTTTTCGTGTTTTAAGTGTTCTTTTAGCCTAGTTTCAAAACATCTTTCAATCTGGCCTACATATGGTGACTTACATTCTTCACAGTCGAATCTACAAATTCCAGAATTATGAAGAACATTAATTTAAATATAGCTTTTTCAAGTCACAGCAGATTGGATAGAATGGTTTTTAATAACCAATTGTCCAAACTCGACCCAATGAAGAAGTCTGGAATTTATAGATGATAGAACTCCAACAATCCGATAATTGCAATCTCCTCAATGACCAGTTAGACCTAAATCACTCCCCACTGTTAAATCTCTGTTAGTTTGGAAATCCCCACCTCTATGTTCTATGGATAACGAACATAGAAAGAAGTAGATATTGATGTTCTATATTCTACCTCCTCCAGGTACCAGATCACAGAACATACCAAATTTAGGGTTTATTCTGTGGACCGAACTGATCTCCAAATATTTCAAGGTTGTCTTTGTAATATGTATTCATTCTTGATAATGCTGTAAAAGGCGAAACTAGTCGAATAAAGATTTGTTCAGTCAGTGATCTTTGGACAAGTATTTCTTATTACCTCTCATTTGAATATACAAGTTTTAGTACATGTATAGAGCACTTGATCAACTTGAATGTTTGAATTTTCTGATCAGCTCTCCCAATCCGTAATGTTCATGCGAAAACCCATTTCTTTTACTGAAAATTTGCTTGTTTGTACAACTGAAGTCGTTGCCGAATCTCAAAATATTCTAATCTATACTAGCAGGTACACGAAACTAGTAACTACTATCTATTATTATTCATTATTGGACAATAAGAGCCGCTTCTGGGCCCGCTGGTGATTCATAAGATAATGTGTAATTACAAATTAACACATAGATTAAGAATGAGGCACTTTCGTTCTCATTCCAGACGATTATGAACGTACGAAATTAGCATAGAGCATAACAGTGCTTTCCCATGTAACGGTTCTTATTTTGTTTAGTAAATTCGTGGATATTTATAATGACTGACTGTTCCCACGGATTGTCATAATCATCCATAGCAACATTGTCAAATATTTGCACGTTCGATATAGATGTTTGTGTAATTACTTTTTTCTCATGTAATTATTATTATCACATTTTATGTCAGAAATATTTCGTGTAATCGGTTCACACGTCAGAAAATCATATGCAGTTATAAAATTTGGAAAATTCTAAAAAATGATTTAATCAAATTATTCAGTCGATCAATCGATTTGTTTTTGTACTGGGCATGAATAAGTGACACGAAGGTTTGGCTTATCTCTTGTTGAAACATTACTTTGAGGTCAGCTTACTCCAAACAATTTTGAAAAAATCGAAATTTTTTTTTCTTCATAAATTGCTACTATTTACTCGTAGAAATAGTATAGAATTAGTCCCGAAGGTGAGCAAGACCGAGCAGCAGGTATAAAAAATTAGGGAGCGCTGCAGTAAATTCTGCCGCTCGAACGCCTTCGGTAGCGGCAGCTGCTGCATGCCTTCCAGTCGTCTTATTCTTTTAGTCTTTGTTTTATTGTTATTGTCTTGTTATTTTGTTGCACTGCTTCGATAAATGCAAGAATTCTTCAGAATGATGGTTACGAAGACCAGGAAGGAGTTGTGTATGAAGCTGGAATGGATATGTGAGTAAAATTCACTTTTTTTACGATTTTTCACGAATAAAAACTTTGAACTAATTTTTCTCCGAACCACGTTTTTTCCCATGAATTACACTCTCATTTCAAAACTATTACACTTATCGATATGAACCAAACGGCATTTTACTCTTTAGGTGTCTGGCTATGGCCTCCAGCAGAACAAGAAATATTCATTCTTATTTAAAAAAAGTTATAAATAACTAAAAATGAAAAAAAGGGTAAAAAAAATGAAAAGTTCGCCATTTTGTTTTTTTTATTGAAAATGTTTCATTCTGCTTGAGGTCATAGCCAATTCGATACAGAACATGAAACCGTTTTGTTTTTTGCTTTCAGATAATTCTTTTCCAAGAAATGATGTCATTCATCTCCGATTCAGATGAGTTTCAGCAGCCATTTTCAGGACCGCCATTTTGAAAAAAAAAACAAAATTTTTCTCAAGTAATTTCATAAATGCGCTTTCATATGTAAATAAATTGATTACTCAACATGTTTTGTACTATAAATAAAATATATTGAAAACATTCACGTTTTCTGGAGTAAGCTGGCCTTAAAAACAATAAATTAAAATTATTAAGTACTCAGTAACATTGTATACTCTTGATAATGGGATAACCACCCGAAACATATGTAGAGTTTCTAATATATTAAGTGAAACTTAAGCCAAGTGTGTTAATTTTATTTTATTGTTTCTGAATATAGTATTAAGCATCATTAAAAGAAATCCGAATATGAATTTGAATGATATACCTATTAGGATTATAGTTCTGTTAACATTTGACTCCATACTCTTAAACTTTATTAAATATTGATTTAAGTTTCTTGAAAACTTAATTCTGTTGATCTTTCTAATTACTTGAAATATATGCGCATATCAGTTTTGAAAGTACTTCACATTCTTGCATTGTAAACATATAGAAATAGGATACTAAAAACATTAAATATCTCAAAGATTTACGAGACACTATCAAAAAAATCCAATAAATATTCCACCAACAGCTTGATCGAAGCTAACGAACATATTTGTCTAAAATGTATGGTAAGCCTAAGTCCGAATTGAATTGAGCATTTTCGATATGAATTCTTCAGCGATACGACGTGAACTTGAAGAAAAACAGATACAGATGTCAATGCCGATTGAAGTTCAATCTGGATATCTTCAGTAGTCGGAAGTGGACGTAGAAATCGATAAAGCGCTATAATTAATTTTGCTTCGAATGCTACTCAATGGGATCACAAATCGTTTTTGGGGTACTTAAAACGAAGATTGATCTTTCGTTTTAATTAAAATAACTCAACCTACATTTCAGATAAAATATTATGGGTGGTTTGGACAAGGGAATATATCTAAATATATAAATAGCTATATTAGTAAGATGTGTGATTTCTTCAAAGTATATTAAGTAGAATTTGAATTGATGAATAGGTACTGTTTATTTGAATAAATATGATAAATACTGAAGTGTCCGAAGTTTTTGATAATATCCACTTCCAACGTTCTACAGTCAGAATAAATACGATCTGGTTGATTGAAACTATTTGGAAACTTATAAGAAAAATGGATCTTGAACAAAAAGCTTATGAAACAGAAAATAATAAGTCGTCATTTATTATGGATTGGGTTTTTTTCAGGAAAAATTAGAAGTTAGTTGATTAAAAAACTGTAATTTGTATAATGCGTAACTCTATATGTGCGGTGTCGTATGGTATATCGTGGTTAAACTGCTAGGAAAAAGAAACTTTTTGAGGCTTTGCATGAGGATTATGACTCTGTTCTCCCTTAAGCTAACCCAAACAAAGTCCAAAGGGTATTCGGTTGTTTTAGTGCAACATTTCCCAACCTTTGACCTTCTACACCCTGTTGGAATATATCGGCGAAACGCCAGAGTAGTATTTTTACTACTTCCAGAGTAGTATTTATCATTACCAGTGGAAGTAGGTAAAACAATTAAAAAATGCCATTTGGCAATCGGATAATTGTTTTGTGGTAGTTCGTAACTCTCTATGGGTTTGCGAATATGGGTAGAATTGTTCTAGAGGTGGAGGTCGAGGAGAGAGATGTAGGCCAGTTTAAAATGTCAGAAAAGTGACAGATGTCAGGTGGCAGAGATTCTCTTAATAAAGTTGTTGTCATTATATTTAGAGCTTAACTTTACATAGGAGATGGTGTACAACTGGATACGAAAAAGTGGTGCATTGAAATATTTGGGAAAACACAAGAAAAAGGCTATATCCAATAAAACCGATGACGAAATTTGGATAAAAATCAGAAAAAGACCTGCAGAATACGAAAAATTATCCAAACCTTCGAATAAAACTATTTTTAAACGAAACAGAAGTAACCTTCTAGGACATAGAACCTGGTAGCTAATTATTAATCACACAATCATAGATAAGAAAGACCCCGAACATAGATTATGTAAAATCTTTGCCGACCTAGTTTGAGAAGAAATATGTGAATAAATCGATCTGGTTTGATAAATCTGGTTCTCCTAATCTTAATATAAACACTACCAGAATTGAGTGTTAATTGATAAATAGATTGTGGATCTTTTGAAAAGTCTTTAAAATATTGGTGAAACATTTGTCATAACATATGTCGATAATCTTCAAATCTGGATGCATTTGATGCACGGTACTTGCAAATTTTTGCCAATATTGTGACCTATATTCACATATAAAATAATAAAAAACAGTACCTACTAGTTTCTAGAATTTGCCGCATTTCGTGCATGAGAATAATAGTGTTGTTTAAATTTATCGACCATATAGTCTCAATTTTCATTATTTGAGCTTTGGCAGTTTTCCAAGGACGGGTTTCTTTCTAACGCAACACGTTAGAATATTAACTGCATAACGATATTCTTCTTCTTCACGTGCCATTTCCGCTACGAAGGTTGGGTATCATCATTGCAATTTCAAAAGCAACTGCTCGAAAGAGTTGTTTTGATGATAATGTCATAATGATCTAGAAATACTAAATTTCCATATGAAAATTTCGTCAAAACTTGAAATATGTAAACAAATATTAATTACTTCCTTCAAAACAGATTCAATAACAGATTTGAATAATTAGAAAATGTAAATTGCATCAATGAAATTTCCAAAATTTCTTGACTTAAAGAACCGCCATTAACAATATTATGTGAATTATTGCGAGTTTGTAGATGTAAAGAAAATTTTTATAAAATTCAGGAATATAAGCATAATGAAATAATTCAAAAGCCTCTTTCCACTTAGCTATGTTGTAATAAGATGAGTTCTTGAATTATCTTATTTACTTGCGGCACACACTTTTATTTTTGAATTATTTTGTAAATAACACAATTATTTTGTATTATTAAATTAAATTAAACACTTGGCTTAACGTTTCACGATTTATTTAACAATATGAATAGTCAACATGTTTCGAGCGCTAGCTCATTTTCAAGATTAAACTACTATAAGGAACGTACAACAAATTTATATATATACAATGGATATGAGTAGGGAGGATAATTGAAAATCTACTTGTTCATTTACGATTTCTTCTTTTTTTTCCAAGAACTGCTGGAACGTACAACAAATTTATATCTATACAATGGATATGAGTAGGGAGGATAATTGAAAATCTACTTGTTCATTTACGATTTCTTCTTTTTTTTTCCAAGAATTGCTATGTCAATTGCTTCCAAAAGGTCTAAACGTTTCCCTTTATTACCTGCGTGTAGGCATTTGGTTTTCTCAAAGTCTATGAAGTGGTTAGAGTTAATGCAATGTTCTGAAAATCCGGTTTTATTAACATTATACAAAATCGACCTTTTATGTTCGTCAACCCGAGTTATTATTTTTCTACCTGATTGGCCGATATAAAACGATGGATATTCATTACAAAAAATTTAATAAATCCCGCTTTTGTCTTCAACATTTGTCTTTTCTTTATTATTTACTAAAAGTGACTTAATATTTCTTTTGTTGGTACAAATGGTTTTTATTTTCCTCTTCTTTAATCTTTCGCAAATTTTTTCGCTGAGATGAGGTATGAAATTAATAAAATGATATTTTTGTTTGTTTTATATAATTTGAGATGGATAAATTGAATTTAAAAGAATTTTCCGTTGCTTTTTTCTTATAAGATTATCTATTATATTTTCGTCATAACCGTTATTTGCTAGAAGTTTCAAAGTTTTCATTTCTTTTTTGAAATTTTGTTCGGAAAGCGGGATAGTCGTAAGTCTATGTATAAAAGAATAAAAAGAGCTGAGTTTAATGTTAATGGTTGATTGCTATCTTTAGGAATTAAGGTATCTCTGCATGTAGGTTTTCTGTATATATCAAATGTTAGAGAATCATCTTTCCTAGTAATGGTCAAATCTAAAAAGTTTAATGTTTTTTGGTCATTTTCTATTTCTTTTGTGAATTTAATGGATGTATAAAATTTTACTATTCATATTGTTAAATAAATCGTGAAACATTAAGCCAAGAGTTTAATTTAATTTAATATTCAATTATGTTTCACCAAGAGTTAAGCGAGAATTCAATCTCAGTCAATTATTTTGTGTTTTCATAAAATACAAAATAAGAGAAAATGAATGAAAAACCTTTAGTAAAATGTAGTAACATGTAGACAGTAACATCATTCAAATCTTTGAATTATATTATCTTCTTATTACGTTGATATTTTGCATAAACAATCAAATAATATGAACACAACAAACAACTCTTTCTGTTTTTCTTATATAATATTTGATCTTCAGTCTTCGACAACTTGACATTTCAATTTGATCAAGCATCAGGGATAAGGAAGCGTTTTCTACAATTCCAAATATTTCAAATAAATGCCCAATTCAATATGACTATGTAATAATTCTGTCATCACATTTCCGTTATTTCGCCAAGCGAGATATCATCGTTTACAAAATATCCTTAGAGATTGTTCCAACATGTTCACCATATCGCGGTTCGAGTTGCATTTAAGTTGACATTATCAGGTAAACCACTGCGCGACTACACCCACCTGGTTTACCTCTTCCAACTAAATTCCGCAGGTCTTTGGCACCGCTGACATTTCGAATTTGTAAGCTTGAAAGTTAGAATTAACCGCTTCAAACTATATAATTTTGTGTACCTATGTGAGGATACTACAGTATTTAAGCGAATATACAGTTAGGATTCATAAAAAGATTCCAGCGAATAATTTTAATTTCATGAATAAATTTGTCGATATACAGGGGCATCGGAAAATAATCATCCTTCTTTTATTGTTCAATGGATCATTTATTTTACTAATGGTAGTCGGCTACTTGTTGATGTTAAAATATTTTTCATGCAATATGAATGGAATAGAGACTCAGTTCACTGAAATTGTTCTTTTACCAGTTATGTAGATATAATTTACTCCCATAAGCAAGAATGTTTAAGCTGAAATGTACGGGTATTTTTGAGAGATAGCTGGCCATGCGCTAAAACATTTCAGATAGAAAAATGAATGAAATGCCCCATAAGATAAGAATCAACTGAAAACACAGGGAGATAATTTTCCTTAATTTTTTTCATTTTTGTTCAGTTTATGTTTTATGTTAACATCAATAATTTCAAGATTAGTTGTTGATATTTGCTGAGCAAGCGTGACTGTTCTATCAGCCAATTAAAACATATATAAATGACACGGAGGTTTCGCTTATCTCTTGGTGAAACATTATGTTAAAAACTATAAAATTAACACACTTGATTTAAGTTTCACTGAATATATTAAAAAACTCTACATATGTTTCGGGTGGTTAACCCATTCAGTAATATTGTATACTCTTGATAATGGGTTAACCACCCGAAACATATGTAGAGTTTTTTAATATATTCAATGAAACTTAAGTCAGTTGTGTTAATTTTTGATTTTATAGTTTTTAAAACATATATTTTGATTTTATGAACTTCGAAGTTTTATATATACTTTTACAAAGATAAGTATTGAACATTATCGAACTCATTTTTAGGTGAACATTCGTCAGTTTCAAGTAACGTTTTCTTAGTAGTTTTAAAGTTAACTACAATAAAGATACGAACTTGTTACCGTTACAAAAAATTAATATTCAGTTTGTTGTATTTGTTTGGAATGCTAAACCATAATGCATGAATAACCATAAATGCACCATAAATAAAAGAGGTGGGTTAAGAGATTTAGATATATCTGTTCTAAAACAATATCTTTACAGAAACTTCGTATATGACTTTATAGAGAAATAATGTATAACACATTTTGAAGATTGGATAACATGAAAAATCAGAATAGTCATAATGAAACAATATTTAGAATTTTCTCATAATTTAATGAACTACTTCTTTACCAAATGCTGGATTAATACTCAAATACTTTGATAAAGAAGTAGTACTTCGAAAGATCGTCATGCGTATTTGTATTAAATTATGAGAAAATTCTAAATATTTCTTCATTATGTATATTAATTTTCTCCAAGTACCGGCCTCATCAATCATCAATTCCAAAAGAGTCGATTATTCATGGGTTGCTTCATAATACAAAATTCGTGAACAGATCGATTCAAAGGTATTTTGGGAAATTTTAGAGACTATATTGCCAAATCTAGTCATTAACCTTTCATAAAAGGAAAAAGGATACCTTTAGGCTGTTCTAGAAAAATCTTTAACTTCACGTGAAGGGCCTAAAAATACTCATACATTACTTACTTTTTTGATAGGTTAACCAATCAGTGACACACATTTTTTAATAGTGTTCTAAACACTAGTTCTAATACCATAAATGTCTAGCATTAAAACTTTAAAAGTGATCTATGAATATAGAGGATACTCAAATTGTAGTTAGTAAAGTATTTTAGGTTGCTTACTTTTGGTACTGTGCATCTCTATTATAATATTGGACAAAACACTGAACTATAGCAACTATCCAGTAATACCAACTTACATATATGAAGTGTACTATGTAACTACTTACTGTATAAAAAATTTGATTTTGTAAAACCACAGACAGACCTTCTCTTTAGAAATACGAGACACTACTATATATAACTAATATTAGAAATACGAAAACCACTGACAGACTTTCTCAATAGTGCTCTTTAATCTTCAATTCGAACTATTGAGAATGAGAAATTTATTTTCATGCAATGTTGGATATACGGGGACATGAATAAAACTCTAACTGATATAACATAGATTATGGCACAATTTACGATGGCTCAATTTTTTCTTCAGTCCCTGTATTCACTTTATCATTTTAACTGTGGTCACCTTTCTAGATGAGTTTGTATTATTAACCACACAGTTCTAATTAACATTTTAAAACTTGATATCCAATACTAAGAAATCTAAGATGATTCATAAAAACAAGCTAGGGAGAGCAGGGAGATGAGTATCATCAAATATCGATCGTCGTAAAGTCCACGTGTGGGATCAAGTTTATACGTTGTTATTATTGTGACTAGGAGCATAGAATGCCAGAATGACTCACATGTTATATACACGTTTTGTTTGGAATGGGAGGAGCTTCTTGTCTCTTTTATAGAAATAGATATGCCATCAAAAATAAGACCTGTAAAAAAACCAAGTCTTATAAAGACCATATTAATATTCAAAACCTTTTGTTTTGAATAAAATAGATTGACTTTGCAGTAGCACTAAATAATCTTATTTAATACGAGGGTGAGGTGAAAAGTTTCCGGCGTGTGAGAGCACATTACGTGAAACGTTTCCGTTGTTTTCGTGAACATGGAGAAATTGGAGGAACGTGCTGTCATCAAATACTTCTATTTGAAAGGTTTTACACCAAAACAAATAAAAAACAGATGGATTCAACACTAGGAGGCCCCTTCCCATCATATTCAACTATTAAGCAGCGGGTTTCTGTATTCAAAATGGGTCGTGTGAGCAGATCTGACGAGCCTCGCTCAGGATGGCCCGTTGAGGTCACAACATACGAAATGATTGTGACCAAAAACTGTTTCGAAAAAAGATTTGTACCGTTGTGAGAAATGTATGAGTATTGATGGAGAGTATTTTGAGAAATAGAGCAAAAAAAATAAAACATAGTTTTTCTTGGTCAGGCGAGAAACTTTTCACCCCACCCTCGTATAATACGTATTACTGGTGAGATAAAAGGTGTTTTCATGCTAAGGCCAAGTTGCCAAGTATGCTTGGTGAAATAAGTTTTTATTTAACCATTAAATTTTTATATTTAATTAGTTTTATCCACAGCAAAGTTTAGCAGGGTCGAAAATTGATAAAATGTTTCGAAAGAAGGATGGTCCTAGATTTGGCGGGGTTCGAATCCAAGCACTATGAAATCGCTTGCTTAGTCACAATGAGCTTAAAGCTTGTGAGAGACGTAATGTCATTAAGACTTTGTGATTCAAACGGATACATCAATAAATAAGTACAAATTTGTTAAAGAGTTTTTCACTTTCACGCATTCAAATGTCCATACCTAACCACGGGTTCGAACCCAGAACATTCCAACTACTGAACACACATAAATTAGCCAAATTTGAAAGCAAACGTATGATTTCATTATATACAGTTATATAAAAGTAAAGTAAAATTTTTGTACCTCTAATAAAGAAAACCTCAAATTTTTGAATTGAAAAAAATATTGAGGAGATAAAAAACTTAACAAAATAAAAATTAATTGGTACTTGATGACAATGCTTTAACGTTAGACATACCTACTTGATATTTTGTATTTCGAATTGAATATTAAAAATGAAACAGAGGATGCAAAGTTAAAATTTATATCTCAAATCTTCAAATTAATATCATTCAAAATTAAAGAAACAGTGAATTAATAACAAACACTTATTGAATAAATTGAAATTATATTCCTTTCACATTCCTCAATTATTATTTTGGTGTTTAATTAGTCAATTAAGCCTTTTGGATCAGATATTTATAATTTACCGAATGTCAGTATATCTCATTTTAAAGTAAGATTTTTTTGTAATTTACAGTGCATTATGTATGATTTTTTGTTTTGTACCTAAATTTTATTCATAGTCCATTTCTTCAAAAGTCAATGATTTTCTTTTGAATTGCTCATTTGAGTATCTCATACACGTTGATGAAAGTAGTTTAACCAGAGGAATGAATCACCGACTAAAAGTCTAAAATTGGAAAATTTTGCCAAAGATCAGAGACAAACCAACACATAACATGGGCATGTCAAATATTCGCAGCAACCGAATACAGAGAGAAATGATTTAGAATAAGAACTGGCATTAAGATTACGTCTTCTACAGAAGGAAAAAGTGCCTTACCACAAATACGTTCTGGAGTCACTATCTCTTGACTGATCAAACAGTTCACCACATACGGCCTGACCTTTTCCTGTTTAACAAAAGAGCCAGGAAAACTACTTGTATCGAGGTGGCCTCTCCAAATGCAATCAACCTAATTGAGAAGAATGCAAATAAAACCACTAAATATCGAGAACTTGAAGCGAAAGTTCAGATGCAGTGGCATAAACATAAACGTCGTCAATACTGTTCCAATCATCTGTGGATCCACTGGAATAATTTCAAAAATCTGCTGTTAAAACCAGAGAACTGAGATCCGGCGAACATCTGTATAAGGAACTACAGAAACCGGTGCCACTTGGTGCTTGTGAAACGCCATGAAGATCGTCGCCACGGGCTCGATAATTTACAAAGGGCCTCACAGAGCTCCATCCCTCTGCTGTATAATATCTGGGATAAGGGAAAGTTCCATGTGAGGGGGTGTTGAAGACATAAGGCTTAAAATCGGGATACTAATTTCTAACCTTAATAAAATCGGGATAAGAATAATCCCTTGAGACACTACAGTGTATAGGACATAAATGTATTTATTTTTATTTAATATTTTTATCGTTTACTTGATGTAAATCCATTATAATTGAATATAAACTTAAATTCAAACTATTTTTTCTGTTAGCATCTGAAGAAGTCGTTTGTAACGACGAAACGCGTCATGCTATGTAGTCATTAAGGTGTAAATCATAAGTTCAAGTGTTTGAATTTAAGTTTATATTCAATTATAGATTATTCTGTTAGCATCTGAAGAAGTCGTTCGTAACGACGAAACGCGTCATGCTATGTAGTCAATAAAGTGTAAATCATAAGTTCAAGTGTTTTAATTTAAGTTTACATTCAATTGTATTTATTTTTTGAGAATTGAGGTTACTTTTGGGAGAAGAGATCGCTCAACACTTTATGAACGATCTGTACATAAAGAGGGTAGGAATGAACACATGTTCTTATGGTGGGCACCTGCTGGCTAGAAATTGGCCTCATTTCGAACGTGCTCGCACTTGGGCAATAAATTCGCACCAAATAATGTGGGAGTTGGTGAGCTGTACCATTCGATTTATTGATTTGCGTCTATAGATGATATAATAACTTCATTGAGAATTTATGCTCGACCTTTTCCTTATCAGATCGACTTTCTGTTATAACGACACGTAATTCAGATAAGACCAATTGTTTACGACATGATATATAATAACGAATGCATGCAATAACCATAACAATCGGGTTAATAACTGGTCAACGATTGCTAGAAAACAGCCTTCCCTTCTCTGATTTTCGAATGCTAAGCAAATTCATAATAATGATTTTATGAACATTTGCTGTTGCTTAATATCGAACATAATCTGACTGAAATATGAAAATGATTAATTTAAAAAAAAAGAAAAACATATTTATGGCAATAAATTAAAAATTAACACACTTGACTTAAGTTTCAATAAATATAATAAAAACACTATATATGTTTCGGGTGGTTAACCCATTTTCAAGGGTATACAATATTACTGAATTTGAAAATGTACAGTTGTCACTGATATATTCTAAACCACAGAATTTAACAATTGTTTCACGGAAAAATCCACCTGGTCATTGCAAATAAGTGAATTTTTCTTTTTGGCTATCGAAATCTCCAAGACTTCAAGGGTATCTAATCTTCTGCCCTTACTACCTGAGTGTACTATTTCGATCTTCCTGGGATCCAAGAAATGATTATGTTTAATGCAGTGTTCAGAAAAACCTGTATCAGGTTTATTCAACAATATTGATCTTTTGTTCATCGATTATTTTTTGTATACAACGTCCAGTTTGACCTATCTAAAAACTATCGCATTCACTGCAAAAAATTTTATAAACTTCTCGCAAATAAGTCAAGTTTGTCCTTGTTGTTTACCAACAATGATCCCAAATTACTTTTGTTGATGCATATTGTATTCACGTTATTTTTAAGTAATCTTCTACAAATTTTATGGCTCAAGTTAGGGATATAACTAATTGAATGAAATATTTTTTGATATTTTTCTAAGTGAATAGAAAAAATTATTTTCCATTAATTCTAATTATTTTTTTAACTTGAACATATAAAGATTGAATAATGGGGATATAAAGATTTATACGTTCATAATAGTTTAGCCCATTGTGTAGTTCCTATTCTCATCAGAAAAGAAGTTAGCCTTGTTTGCAGAATTGTATATGAAAACCATAAGAGCGTATTGCATTTTATGTTAATATAGTAAATATAGTATTCGAATGTAAATTAATTATATTTATTATATACTTATCTTCGTCTTCTTGTTGTGTATTTTCGTATTTATTTTACTCTCAAGAAAAAGTTATTATATTTAATAGACCAAAACAAAAAAAATTATAAAGATTATATCGATATAGAATTTTCTAACTTGAATTAGTATACTTTGGGGTTCAAAGTTGTTTAAGAGAATTTTATTTTTAAGAGAAAGGGAAAATGTTTAATGGAAATTCTCCAAATATTTAACTTAGTATTATGATTTAAAAGTTTCAAAACGGTTAATTTCTAATCTTTAGATGAACCATTCAAATTCAATTTTTGTTATCTATTTTCTTTTGGTCTTTTCATCCACTCATTATTTTATACATGATATTATTTTATACTTAAAAGGTATTTTTCGAGATCAGTTATTAAAAATAACAGAAACGAGGACCATTTTACAGAGCATTATTTATTTATTGAACAAACTTTAATTCTTCTTTATATCCCTTTATGATTGGAATTCGAAAAGTTAATTTCTGATACAAATTCTTATAAGCATAACCTGTATTCTCTAGGGGCATTAGTCTGTGATGTGATTTTGAGAGAAAATCTATGGTTGCAGTTATTTAAAATGAAGAAAAATGTTTAACCTGCTTGTTTAAACTAAGGGAATACTTATCTAAACCCCATTTGGAACCTTGAATTATTTCATAATGTAAGTAATTTATTATATTAAGGACCTAATACAGAATTCTTGATCAAAAAAAGCTTGATAATGTGTAAAGAGTTTAAAATTAAAAATATTATTAATTTTTCACAGAAATCGAAGAAACGTTTTACTCAGTTTATTCCTGATTCCACCCCATGTTTTATTGGCATTTAAATAACTTTATTTTTTGGTTTTATATTTCAATTGATATATTTGTCCATTAATCTAATAAAAACTAGTAATCGTGAATGCATATGTTCATAGAATAAGTTGATTTTCTTAATGGCGTTATAACAAAACCAGATGAAAGCATTCATTGAATCTTAAGTCCTTTGGGAAAACTCGTATTTCTGGAGAGAATTCCTCTTTGCGAATGCGAAACGAAAGCCATTTCTGTAGGTTGGCTTTCATTTGGCAGCATTGAAGACAATGTTTATAGAAACGGCAAGCTACAATATATCAGGGAATGCTGTATACCAAAAGTTTTTCAGGAACTGCAGCCATTTGAAAGGACCCAAAGGAGGCATTGCTTTGCGTTTCCTTTCCTGTTAGACTAAAAAACACATACAACACGTTTCACAGATGTTTCGTCTATACAAGAAAATTTTCGAGTAATTACTATGTTCGTGAAACTTGGGCACAACGACATTGATATGAAAGACTGCGTTATTATAAAGAATGTTTTCTTTTTCATGGAGACCGAATATTTTAGGTAAATGAAATATCGTTCCATGATTTTTTGTTTCCTTCTCGATTTAAAGAGCAGTTAGATATAAATTGGCAGGCTGTATTGAATTGCAAGGAACTCGAAAATAAATCAACGCAAAACACAAATAAGTTCATATCAAATTCAATCGTTAAAATCGTGAGTTCATAGAGAGTGTTTTAAGGCCAGCTTACTCCAAACAATTTTGAAAAAACCGAAATTTTTTTTTTCATAAATTGCTATTATATACTCGTAGAAATAGTATAGAATTAGTCCCGAAGGTCAGCAAAACCGAGGAGCAGGTATAAAAGATTAAGGAACGCTGTAGTAAATCCGACCGCTCGAACGCCTTCGGTAGCGGCAGCACCTGTATGCCTTCGGGTCGTCTTATTGTTTTGTTCTTTGTTTTATTGTTATTGTCTTGTTATTTTGTTGAACTGCTTTGAGAAATGCAAGAATTCTTCAGAATGATGCTTACGAAGACCAGGAAGGAGTTGTGTATGAAGCTGGATTGGATATATGAGTAAAATTCCCTGTTTTTAAGATTTTTCACGAATAAAAATTTTGAACTGATTTTTTTCCGAACCACGTTTTTTCGCGTGAATTACACTCTCATTTCAAAACTATTGCACTTATCGATATGAACCAAACGGCATTTTACTCTTTAGATGTCTGGATATGGCCTCAAGCAGAACCAGAAATATTCATTATTATTTAAAGAAGTGATAAACAATTAAAAGGGTAAATGTTTTGGAAAAAATGGAAAAAGGGTAAAAAAATTCAAAAGTCCGCCATTTTGTTTTTTTCTCATTGAAAATGTTTTATTCTGCTTGAGGTCATAGCCAATTCGATACAGAACATGAAACCGTTTTGTTTTTTGCTTTCAGATAATTCTTTTCCGAGAAATGATGTCATTCATCCGCGATTCAGATGATTTTCAGGACCGCCATTTTGAAAAAAAAATTTTTTTTCAAGTAATTTCATATATGTGCTTTCATATGTAAATAAATTGATTACTCAACATGTTTTGTACTATAAATAAAATATATTGAAAAAAATTACGTTTTTTGGAGTAAGCTGGCCTTAAACGGTACCAGCTACTCACACGCACACAAGTCTATGTGATAATAACCTAGCAAACCTATTGACGTAGCTCAATTAACTACAGTGAGTAAACTTTTTCGTTTTTACCAAAGTACCAATTAAAACATGCCGCAAAATGCGTTAGGCATATTGGCTTCAAAAAATCTCAAATATTATTCAATTCAAAGCTACACACCTGCATCATGAGGTTTCAAATAAATACAGGGATTATATATAGCATAAAATCAATATTCTTTATTTGTTTATATGCACCAAAAGCTAATATTTATATAGCATGTGAAGAGATAAAAAAAGATGATTAATTTTATGCATATACTATTACTATTTTACTATTCAGTGAATCTAATCTAAACCTAAATGTCCACTTTTAACAGGATAGAGTAAAATAAAATAACAATTAATTTCAATATCAGTGATATGTTTTTGAAAAAAGGCTCAACAAAATGGCGTTTAAGTTCATGTAAAAAAATTCAAAATCAAAAGAAATATTTTTGCAGATCTACAAAAAGGCGATCAGTCAGAATATTTCGAACGTCACATTGTGAGGTGTGAAATATTAGGTAACCAATTTCTTGAAATTTTTCAAATTTTCATATCGAGATAAAAACTAATATTGACTTAACGTGAGATAAATACATTCGACGTAATCTTTTTGAAAATATTACATTATTTGTTTGGTTCCAGTGAAATTGTTACAGATTATGAGTGCTATAAGTTGATAATTGATGAGGCCGATACTTGGAGAAAATTAATATCCATAATAAAACAATATTTAAAATTTCTCATAATTTAATATAAAATACGCATGACGACGTTTCGAAGTACTACTTCTTTATCAAATGCTGGATTAATACTATTTGTAATTTCACAAAGTATTCCAAATAAATGTAGGAAAGATCTTTTCTACATTTAGTTGGAATACCTGACTTAAGAAATGGATTTTCTGTGATCATCTTTAGGTATATGATCCTTTTGTTAAATATCAGTGTATTCTATGGTCCTCATTCCAAGTTAGTCATAGAACATCCTGGTATGTTCTGTGAAAATAGCTATAAGTATTGACTATAAAATTACACTTAGTATTAATCCAGCATTTGATAAAGAAGTAGTACTTCGAAACGTCGTCATACATATTTTATATTAAATTATGAGAAAATTCTAAATATTGTTTTATTATAGTGCTATAAGTCTCAAAAAATTTATTTGTAGCGTTTATGAAACATACGTCAAAAATTTTAAGTATAACACTTTCAGTTTTTGCCCCATCGATAAGACATGATACCATTAAGTAGCTTACATGATGGATTAATGGAAAAAAATTGCAATTTCTACAAGAAACTATAGAGAGACTGGTAGTTGTGTAATGAGTAGCATTATTCGCTTGAAAACAGAAGCTGAGTCTTTCACACTTTTAGTCGGTAAAAAATCTTACAAACTGATTACTGGGTAGTAATACATAATATAAATAAACATATAATCAATTAGTAATAATCAAGCAACTGCTTTGCACTGTTGCTTATTTGGCTGGCGTCGAAAGATTATTTTCGACATTCAGTTTAATGCACCCCAAAATAACAAATACAAAGACACGAAGAAGGCAGCCAAATTAATATTCATTCTGAAGTACTGAATTCTAAAAAATAAAAGTTTTATTAATAGTAAATTGATAATTTCTCCCATTTTAAAAATAATTTTATTGCATCAAATATGAGGTTTGTTCAAAAGAAAAGGTGAATTTTGAATTTTCTCGAAAAGTATTCATTAAGTCATCAATATTCATTTTGTCCACTTCAAAGTAAGCCCCCTCAAATATAATGCACTTATGCCAGCGCTCCTTCCACTCCTCGAAACACTTCTGAAATGCGCTTTTCTGTATCGCAATCAGCACGTTCTTCGATTCCGACTTCATCTCATCAATTGTGGCAAAACGCTTTCTTTTCATTGGTCTGCTTAGTTTTGGGAATAGGAAAAAGTTGCAGGAAGCCAAATCTGGTGAAGGTGCTTGAAGCATGATTAAGGTTTTGTTTTCGGTCAAAAACTAAGGAACATGCATTGATGTGTGAGCTGGTGCATTATCGTGATACAGAATCTATCATTTGTTTATCCACAATTCCGATCGTTTGAGCCTTATTTCTTCACGCAAAAATTTCATAACGTCCTTGTAGTATTCATTATTAACCGTATGTCATGGCAAAAACTCATGGTGCACCACGGCGTTGTAATCGAAGAAAACAGTGTGGAAAACCTTCACATTTGATCGACGTGTTTTTTTTCTGGTCTTGGCTGCTTCCTTTGGGATGATTGGGGCTTAGTTTCGACGTAATAACCCACGTTTCGTCCTCAGTGATGACCTTTTTGATCAAATCTGGATCATTCTTGAAGTCATTCAACAACTCCTGAGCGATACTAATGCGACGTTACTTTTGCCCAAAATTTAGCAATTTTAGCAATTTTTTAACAAATTTCGCTGCTACAAGTTTCATGTCCAAAACATCTTGAGACGATTGATACGCCAACATCCTCTGCAACTTTCTTTGTAGTGATTCAACGAACTTCCAAAACCATTTTCTTCACTGTTTCGATGTTTTCTTCGTTTGTTGGTGTGCTACAATTCCAGGACATTCATCGTCATCAATATTTTCTTGGCCTTCTGTAAAGCGCTTTTACCATTTATAAAGATTTGTTTGAGACAAAGTATACTCTCCGAATGCCACAGTCAGCATTTAAATTGCGTTGGAGCACATTATACCATTTTTAACGCAAAATTCAATACAGATTCGTTGATCCATTTTTTTCAAAAGTAAAATATCCAAGAACATACAAAAAGTGGCTAACCTTTTGAGTTGTCAAAAACAAACTTATAATCCTAAATAACTAATAATGTCGATATATGAGAAACGAATGTGTACCAACATAACAAAAAAAAAAATTCGATAATCGAATGTACACAGTCCGCAAAATTTCAAAATTTACCTTTTCTCTTGAACAGACCTCGTATGTAGATATTGATATCTCTTCGAGAAAAAGTCCCATTTCAACATTTATTGATATTATTGGAATAATTCTTAAATAAACACCCTGTATTTGGATGTGAGATATAATTTCAGTCCACGTTTCAGGCGTCATTCACCAACTTGAAACTCGTAACCGTCCCATTTAAATTGGAAAGTTTTGAAACTATCACGTTTCCGAAAAGTCTACATGAAATTGCAATTATGACAAAACGAGCGAAGAGAAAAAGTGAATCCTAGATATGTCGTCTGCGCGATTCCTTGAGCGATAAGTTCTCTTCATTTCGGAATTGTTACGATGTCGCCAGGCCGACTGAGATCTTCCGCATTTCAGGTTGTTGCATCAACGTTCATTTATTTATAAATAATTGGACTACATCCAGTGCGCTAACGACGCGTTTTCCCAATTTTTAGGATAAAAACCGTACGCAAGTGATGGATGTTAAACGTTTCACCTACACTTGTCGTAATTATCGTAATTTCTCCAGTTTCAAACAGAAAAACCGAAGGTCCGAAACGTTGGGTTTTTTCGAGTTTCAACACGGGGAAGTATCGTTAAGAATACTATGTAACATTTCAACATCATTGAACACAGGATTCGATGTACGAGGAGAGCACAGAAAGTAAAGTTCTCGATAGACGAAGAGATCCATTACTTGAAGAATATTTTCAATCAAAATATCACTTCTCAACATCAAGAGATACTTTCCAATCAGACATTATGAGCTAATTTGCAATCCCATAAAAGTTGTAAGACAGAAATAGTTTAAGATCAACCAGAACCCAACATCATGACGTATTTTTGTAAAAACTTCACAGTGTAAAAAACACTGTATATAACATAGTACAAAAACATAGTACAGAAATGACAACAATCTGAAACTTGCAAATTGTTGATTATTGGGTCCAGAGTTTGTAAATCTACCACCGTATATCGTAAGTGTTGTAAGGTAAAAGATTCTGCAATATCATTTCTCTTGGTAACACTAATAATCTTCAATTCGATATAAAATTCACAATTTTATATGAAAAATAATAAAACGATTTTTATGGTTTTATATTGCTACTTTTCAGTGAAAGATCAAGGACAAAATATGCAATATCGAGACCAATAATTTATAAGTAGCAATTATATGACGTAAGTATAATATATTGATATCTTCATATGTTCTTCACCCATTCGCAATTTTCATTAAACTATAATAATATTATTGACATCACCGTTAAGTAATAATTTTAGTTATATTTAGTTTCGAAATAATAAGAATACCTCAAATATATTTACTTCACTGAAGCTCTTTTAAAAATTTAACCTGAAACCTATCAAAATAATATAATTTTGGTTATTATGAATTGCACCTACCATTTTTTTCTGTATCGGAGTCAAAATCTTGCAAAGGTGAAGATTCTCGAACGCAGGACATCAAACTAAGAGGACCAGCCCCTGAGTGTGTGCTTACTGCCGCCGATGACATCTGGAACAAAAGAAAAAATTAAATAAAAAAACAAAAATGGCAAGATACACATATATAAAGAGTACCATTCTTAGACGGCCGATAGCTGTCATATTATTAAAGATAAATCTGTCGAATAGGCTGCCATTTATTCAGTCTGTATCACCAATAATAATAGACGGTTGCATTGTTCTACAATACGTGCCAATTATACATTTTTTACAGCTAAAATGAGTTCTGTTCAGAAAACGTTCCGAGCGCTTCTCGACAGTGAACAATAAACCAACATGAATATGAAAACGAAATGGAAGATCAGTTGAAAACATCGCCGCTGTCTTTGAATAGGAAATCAGAGCTAGTTTATTTTGTTTACAAGAAATCCACCTTATTTCAAATTTTATAAAAACTTTCAAATTTTTCGTCGTGATATGTATCCGCACCGGTAAGATAATAATCAACTGACCCAGAAGCTTAAGGTGAACAACCAAGTTAAAGGTGAACCACCCTACGAACGATGTATGTTCGCTTAGTGGGCCTTGAAGCTGAAAAATTTGAAAACTGACCCAAATTTCAACCAAAAATTATCTCAGCTACGAAGTTCATTTCTAGATGAAATGGTTCGTCCACAAATAAAATTGTAGAATTTGGGACGAATTCAATTCAATAGTTATCCAAGAGCGCCCAGAGCATGCCCGAAAAATCACTGACTGAATGAATTTTCCGTTGGTAGCTCTCATTTCGAGAGGATGGTGTATGGTGATGGTGGTCCACCTAGGGGTTGTGATCACGCTTGTATGCTGTCGAGGTTTGACATCAGAAGCCTCTTCACCAGATGAACTTTGAATGCATTGAAATGTTTGTTCTATTTGCTCAATGATAATCCCTACTGTCCTGAGCTTCTGGGTAAACTTAATTTCTTTGTTGTTGAGGTGTACTTGAATAAGCCAGATATTGTACTCAAAAACCCACAGAACCAACCTTATCTCGCAATTGACGCTTAGCTTCGCATGTTCTATTGCAAACCAGGTATCAAGTTGCTGTGATTTCCACTAGGATTTACTTGTTTCCATCATTAATGTGTATTTAAATCTTAACCATTGAGGTATCTTGATTTCTTCCCGTTTGAGTTCTGAGTGATTTATTTTCTTGTCTAGTTGTTACTCATTTTTTTCAATATTGTATATCTATGTTATTATTGATATTTTGAGTAACCAAATTTTGTATTTCATTATTCATTATGTATTTTTCTGTAATTGAGTAGTTACCTGTTGGAAATATATGCTTATTATTATCAAAATTATTATTGGTCCACATTTATTTGAGAACGACGTCGATCAGATCATCAACTTCAACGGAGAGCGCTGTAGGTTGATGATTGCCTATTTTGGCCTAAATTGGATTATACTCGTATAGGACATGTAGTTTTAACAGGATGACTTATGCCATATTGGACATTCTACACAAGGAATTTAACGTGAAGTTAATGAACTGGCCACCGAGATCATGTGATTTAAACACGCTACACCGTTTCTTGTGGAGTTTTTTTGTCGCAGGTCTATAATAAGGTGTAAGCCACATCGCCTCTCAAAGCGAACATAATACATGCCATCGGTGTACTTTTGCCAGATTTGCCAGAATTGTTAATAGTAATTTTTTTCAAAGGAATTGTATCATATTTTTATAATGGTTTAACAGCCTAAAATATATAACTAGAGAATGAAACAATTCTTGGAAACACTTATTTCAATTTATTCGATACAAATTTCTTTTTCTTCCTGAAAGAAAACGCTTAATAAATTTAGTGTGTGTTTAGCAAGCTAAGCAGTAACAAAGCGGTGTCGTGATGAGCCGCATCTTCACGGTCGAGGTCGTTTTATATCGATCGCCGCGAATTCACCAGCCAATTCAAAATAACATCTATTCACAGACGACAAGAGAAATTGGTCCACATGGACGGGATGATTGGGCTTTGTCGAGTTTTGGATATCGGTACTTATCGATTAATAATAAGTATTAGGACTATAACTAACCTATGAATACGAAACATCGTATTATATTAAGTTTTGAAAGAAGACGTTGCAGATTTGAGTAGCTGCAATTATGAACTACTGATTAACTATTAGATAACTGACATTTCTATGATCTGAGTGATACATCTATGATTTGAATGGTGTGTCTATGATCTGTCTGGTGCAACTATGATCTGTCTGACGTTTCTATCTCAACGTATGACTGTTCGTTGCTTGGCATTTCTGTCATTTGACAAGGTGTTTGAAATTGATTTCGATAGGTGGAGTTTTGACAGTTTTTATTTTAAACAATTCAATTTGTCAGTCATAGGAATGTTTTCGGGGATTTAAATTTCTGCCTGATTTTTGAAATAAGTGACATAACTTTCTGAAATATGTGTCTTTATAGGACAATAGTATAAGCATCCATCCAGTGTAATTTTTATTGTTCTTTGGTATTATTCCTCGAACGAAAAATAATGATGAATATGCATATCTCAAATTATGGCATTATTCAGTTAATTTCTACTTTTTGAACGTATATTTTCTTCCTTATAATTTCATCTATATTATATACAAGACTAGTAAATGGTAGTAAATTTTCAAAGTAATCTCAAATATTTTTTTGCGCGATTCAAAATTAAATTTTATGCTTATGAGAATTCTGCCCTAGATAAAAAAAATGATATAAACATTTATCATAAGTTATGTCATAAGTGATTGTCACAGGGTGTTGACCTTTATATAATTCTTGACCTTTATTTATAATTAAGAGTTTTGTGAAAATGTTTGTTGGGCATATTTCATATAAATATTCCTTTTTAGTTAGACCAGATCAAATGTGATTATGAATGGAAATATGTATATTTTAGTGTTTTTCCTCAACATTATTCTATTTAGTATCTAATTTTATATCAAAAAATAAATATTAAGGACTGATAATCGGAAGAAAGATAGACGTGTTATGTATTTAACAAGTTCGGAGAGACATTTCCAAATTGTCAATAAATCCTGGAAAATATCGAAATGATTTTTACCCCCAAAAAAATTCTACCCTCCTGGAATTACAAAACGTCAGTTGTCTAAATATGCCCTGACGATAATTAAGTTATCAAGGAAATGAATTTTGTTTATTTACTGCATTTACAATTGACTAGATTTACTTTTTAAATGAAAAATTTTCCAGTCAATATTTCAAGCTTTCTGAAAAAGTACTTTCTAAATAGTCCATTCTGAAATAGTTATCTATATGAAGTACCTACTCTAGTTGAAGTTTATAAGGGACTCTGAACAGAAAGACTTTATTCCATAAAATCTTGTTCTTTTTGTAATCTCCCTTTTGTACTCACTCAATTTATAGTACTTTTTATCTTCTTTTTCTATTTTTGTTTGAAAACATTTTTCGACCTTCTAGATCTAGATATGTGATTTTGTTGAAACCTTCTATATTTTTATTATGAATTATAGAACTTCCTGTCCTTATGGACAGCAAAGCTTATGACCCAAGAGCAGTAATAATATAGCAGATATAATTTCTTCTGATCTTTCACTTTCTAATTTTCAATATTTTCTAAATAGTGTAGTAATCATGTCAATAAACTTTGTTTTAAGCAAGAGATACCCACATTTTTTGTCAGAAAATGCTCAGTCAGAAAATATAAATACACCTTTGAACTCGAAATGAAAATCGAAGTACCTACTTGTATTTTATCTGTTTAGCATCTGAAGAAGTCGTTTGTAATGACGAAACGCGTGATGCTATGTTGTCAATAAAGTGTAAAGTGTGAATTTTAGTTTTATTCAATTTAAAATGTTGTAGAAAGTAGATATAATAGGTAACACTCATAAATCTCAAGAGTATAATGTGGTACTTTACTATTTGCACCTTTATTACGGATGTTTTGGACAATCCTTAAAATTTCATTACCTTTTTGGAAGTTCAATATAATAAAGGCTTAATCCCCAAACTCCCCCAATACGATCGATAGAACTATGACCTCCGCAATGAAACGCTAACCTTTCCTCTTTTATCTTTTGCGGCCTCGAGACGAACAAAAAAGCCAGACGGTCCTTTCAATTTCCCGAGGGGAACGATATATTTGTAGGTATATAGAATTCAATGAAACTTGCCAACAATTAAAACTCGAAGAATAGAATATTACCAAGAATTCAATTTTTCCAAGCAGTCTAGACGACTTTCAACTATTTGCTTTATGAATCGAAAAATTTATGAAGTTATTTTACAAGTGGAAATATTCGATTTCTGGGTGATTTGCTTCATCAAGACTTCAATTGAAAACAGTGTTAAAATTAAAATTAAATGTGTTTTATGGAATATTGCATACATACGAATTCATTTCTGAATTCTAGATCATTTTTTATACAATCTCGATTATTTTTTATACAATCGATTAATTTCGCCAGGCTTTCCTGGCGAAATTAATCAATTTTTTTCGAACCATTATTAATTTGAGGTCAAATAAAATCTTCAGGGGATCAGATATTTCAAAATCCTTTCAATTTCCCGAGGAGAACGATATATTTGTAGGTATATAGAATTCAATGAAACTTGCCAACAATTAAAACTCGAAGAATAGAATATTACCAAGAATTCAATTTTTCCAAGCAGTCTAGACGACTTCCAACTATTTGCCTTATGAATCGAAAAATTTATGAAATTATTTTACAAGTAGAAATATTCGATTTCTGGGTGATTTGCTTCATCAAGACTTCAATTCAATTGAAAACAGTGTTAAAATTGAAATTAAATGTGTTTTATGAAATATTGCATATATACGAATTCATTTCTGAATTCTAGATCATTTTTTATACAATCTCGATTTATTTTTCAAGACTTCAATTCAATTGAAAACAGTGTTAAAATTAAAATTAAATGTGTTTTATGGAATATTGCATATATACGAATTCATTTCTGAATTTTAGATCATTTTTTATACAATCTCGATCATTTTTTATACAATCGATTAATTTCGCCAGGCTTTCCTGGCGAAATTAATCAATTTTTTTCGAATCATTATTAATTTGAGGTCAAATAAAATCTTCAGGGGATCAGATATTTCAAAATCGTTCAATTTGAGAATGAATATTTTGATTCATTCCTAAAAGTGAAAAATTTATGCGAAAAAAATTCAAATTTTCAATCGAATTTTTTGATGGAACGGTTCAAATTTTTTTTCCAACTATTGGTGAAGTTGTAGAATTTTAATCCCCTCAAGACAGAAAACAGTTTTTAGTTTCACTAAATTCGTTCTGAAGTTATATGAAAGAAACCGATTATGTTTAACAATATGAATTTGTCAACATGTTTCGAGCGTGAGCTCATTTTCAAGACTGTCTTGAAAAAAAAATTCAGTCTTGAAAATGAGCTCACGCTCGAAACGTGTTGACAAATTCATATTGTTGAATATAATGTGAAACATTATTAAGCCAAGAGTTTAATTTAATTTAATATTTAATTACGTTTCATCAAAATTTAAGCGAGAATTGAATCTCAGTCATTAAATTGATTGATATTGATATGAGATTCCAAGAAACATAATTTCTTTCAATAACTATTTAAACTAGTCCCACTTTTACAAATATGTAAAAATTATAGTCAAAATTTACTATTGTCAATATCTTCTAGTTGGTTATAATGTTATGATTTTCTTTTTTCAGTTAACCAGATTCCCATTATATATTTTTCCATTGTTTGTCCATTGTTTTATAGCGTTGTCAATAAAAGTGAATAAATATTACTCAGTTTTTGTTCAATATTTATAATTGAGAATTTGCTGAAAAACATCACGTGAGTGATGGGACGAACCACTATATTATAACAGTTTAAGGCCCTCATAGACCTACGAGTGTATTCACAAAAAAGAAGAGTGAATACCATAAAACTTAGATTTTCAACGATTTAACCCTAAAAATAAGTTTTATATTGAAAATTTTCTCCCAATCTACTTATACTTGCAAATGTAAATTATACTTATTCTTTTATGCTTCAAATCAACTCATAACTGTAAACAGTTGAATAAGTTTCTTTTAAACATTCAAATAAATCCATTCATATATTTATATGTTCCATAACAAGAATTGTACCTTCTTAATGAACTCACCTCGCTCTAAATTGCTTTAATTTGTTTCAGTCTGCGTAGTAAGTTTCTTTAATTATTTATTATTGACTTAAATGAGAAGGCTCCACTCCGTGCTACTTGCTACACGTTATGGTAATGACGACAACCAATTCGATAGCTGGGTCTGTATGGACTATGGAATTCATTAAGCTACACCATAACTGTACGAGGGCCGTTCATAATATAAAACGTTTGCCAATAAACTATTCCTTCTTATTGGTTGATGTTTCTTTCACATTCGTATTTTCTAATAATGTCCGTTTTTCTATTGATTGTCAATTGCCAAAAGCAGTTCAAATTCAATACCTGATGCTAAGTTATAATAATAATATAATACGTTCTTTATTCTCAACAGGTATAACACCCAATTACAGAAAATAATAACAATGTTGAATACATAACTGAATAATTGAAAAAATGATTTAACAAAGAGCTCAATCTAATCTGAAAAATAGTAACTTATAACTACATTATAGCATTCAATGAAATATTACAAATAACTCAATCTAAATCAATTAATTTTAGTCAATTTTCTTTGTTCACATAACTCCTGATAATAAATGCTATGGAGTCGAAGTGAATGTCACAATTATTGGCAACTCTATTGAATGTAGACTCCATAAACCAAATGGGGGATTGTATTAGGGAGTTGGTCCTCGAAGAGTCTAGGTGAATTAATTCTGTATTACGAGAATTTTGCCTAGGAACACGAAATTTCAAAGCGGACAAGAAAAGAGGACAATCAATACTATTGTGCAGTAATTTGTACAAAAATTTGAGTGATAAAATTTCTCTCCTGCTCTGCAATGAGATTAAACTAAATCGACTCAATAATTCGTTATGAATGACTTCCCTCTGTGGATACACTTTATCCTCCCTCCAAACTAAGAATTTCAAGAACCTTCTCTGAATAGCCTCAAGATGGCGTTGATGGTAAGTGTAAATGGGATGCCAGATCATGCTGCCATACTCCAACTTGCTACGGATTAGGGTATTAAATAGTCCTATGAATGTTGAGGAATTATTAAAATATTTGCCATTACGTATTACGAATCCATATATTTTCGCAGCAGATGAAATAAGTTGGGTGATGTGTGGGACAAAGGAAAGCTTCTGATCGAGGACTACACAAAGATCTCTCGCCTTATCAGAACGAGAAAGAACCTGACCACCGACGCTGTAATCACAGTCAATTCGGTCTCTTTTCCTTGTGAAAGAAACAACATTACACTTTGACACATTCAAACTCAAATAATTGTCCTCACACCAACTAGCAGCATGGTCCAACGCGAGCTGAAGTTGAACACAGTTGTCCTGTGATCTAACTTCATGATATAGTTTCAAATCGTTATAAATAGTTTCAATCGTTTCAAATAGTTATACATGATTGTGCTAAAAAACCACAATTCATTTGTGTATATGAGTTTTGGATTATATTTCAAACGAAATAGAATCATTGATCTGATTTGATTTGAGTCATCGATTGAATGATATCATTTTTCGGATGCACCTAGTATATAATCGAATGACTAGATTTGCAACTGCGAGTACGGAGTCCTACATAAACGGGAACATCTCGTGTGCGTGTTTGGAATTCATGGTGGAGGCTGATTGAAGTATGCCTTTAACGGTACTAAAATATGGTTATCTTGCAATACATTGTCTATTTAATATACCAGAAGAGAACAGTCATGACACGAAATTCGGCGGTAACATTCACCAAAATGAAATAACCTTCAAAAATACTCACTCGTAAGAATTACGGGAAATCTAAAGGAATAACACACACATATTCTCAAACGCAAGCATATTATAGGAATAACGAATGCCACTTTTGGTTAATACGAGTAATCTATTGAAATATTAGAAATCATATACTATTAGAGCATAGTGATTTTAGTAATATACCCAAATATGATGTTTTGTCCTAATTAGAAAAATTTCTGATATATAGAAGAAAGACGAAGGATATATAGTCCAGGAAATATAGTGTTATGCGGTCCACTTTTTTGGGAATGGATGAAACCTCGGGAAAAGTGCTTAGAATGGAATAGGCCAATGGTGGCCACTCAAAAATGCTCACCGTTTGTTTATCGATAATTTTAAATAAAAAAACAGTTTTTCCCCGTTTTTTCGTTATACCGGCTATGCTTCAAGTTCAAAAGAAATTGTAAAGAACTTTTGTGTTTGCTTTGGAAAATTAAACAAATCTGGACATCGAGCGTCGAAAAATTTTCATTTGGTAAATTGCTATTGTCAAAAAACCGTTAAGTTTATTATTATTAATGAACAAAGAAAAAAAAATGTTATTATTGTTAGAAATTCTTGCAATGACGCTGAATTATTCACATTCATTCATGGATCACGAATACGCAAAGCCAGAGTCGGTAAGTATTATCGATTATTAATAACAGCGCATAATGAAATTATTCAGATATTATTTTATACCGGTGAGGCATCCACCGGCACGGTGTTTTTTTATTGGTAGATTTTATTATAAAAATTGAAATCTATTAATGACAGATTGAATTCTCGATTAACTCTTGGTGAAACATAATAATATATTAAATTAAACTCTTGGCTCAATGTTTCACGATTATATTTAACAACATGAATTAGTCAACATGTTTAAAATTTAATTTAATACGAAATCTAGTAGTATTTTTCATCCGAATCTAATTTTGCAACAAAGGGAATTTTTTTCAAAAACTCTGTTGCAAATTGAAATCTATCGGTCACGCTATTTTTTTATAACTTTTTATTACGTAGATCAAAAGTACGTAAAAAGAGCTTTAATTCAAAAAAAGAAAATTGAAGATTCGAGGACAAACGACGGACGGGGATACAGGCCAATGAAGTAAACAATATATTGTTAAACAATTTGAACGACTAGCGAAAAAAATATATCATCATAATTGGTGAGGCCAGTAGTTTCCATCCTGAAAATATCGCCTGGGTGGGTATAGAATAACAGCCGAAAAAAAAATTACAAAAACGACGCGAAACGCGGAAAATTTAGCTAATTGGAGCGCGGAGCGGTGTTGGGGGGGGGTCGCCGTTCGCTCCGCCGCACGCCTTCAAAGTAGACATATTAATGTCAAATTGATATTTGAGCCAAGGTCTAGATTTGTTTGACTTTCCAAAACAAACAAAAAAGTTCTTTACAATTTTTCTTTAAAGCCAAAAGTTGACCCGGTATGAACTTGAACAAAAAAACGTGAAATTTTTTTTTAATGATTAATACACAAACGGTGCGCATTTTTGAGTGCCGCCCTTGGCCAATTCTATTCTAAGCACTTTTCCCGGCCTATTCCCAAAGTTTCATCCATCCCCAAAAAGGTGGCCCAAGATGATGTTTTGAGTATATTTCCTGGACTAATATCTAATGTTGTGATTGTTCAAATGAAAATGAGAAACAAAGAAGAAAATTGAAAACAATTGAGACAAAACTACAAATACCTCCTTTAGCTTAAATATAAAGGGCAAGAGACGAAAAAGAAAAGCGACATAAAACAAATATATGTTTTTCTACAAATTGTAGCGAAACGTAAACAAGATATAAAAATTTCAGTCTGTTACTTATAGCTGAAAATATGAATTACAACGCTTATATATAAATGTATCTACGCATGTTAGTTTGATGAATAAGTAAATGGTAAATGTATTGAACAAAATAGATCAAACTTATTTATTCAAACCATTTATTTGCATAATATAACGTTTTTCGTATTGTGGAAATTCGAACTCAAATGTTACGTATAGTGATTCACTCAAGTTCAATATTAAATTTCTATTTGATTATTTGAACGTATTGTCAGATAAGATAACTTTATCTTCATTGCATACGCCTAACTCCACTTCAATAAACAAACTAATTTTGCAGTTATCTTAAAAAGTATCTTCACTAATCTTCAAATATAGTTGGTGCAATCAATTGTGCGATAATCTGTGTTTGAAGAGTCACAAAGCATGCACAAATACATACAATTTATATTATCGATAGTGATTTGATCTTTTATGCCAACAGGAAAATAAGCAAAAATTAGGACCACTCTTAATATAGAAAATTTTATCATGAAAATTAACCTTTCTTTAAATACTCGTATCATTTTTTTCTTTTCATTCATGTTTCCATAGTTCCAATGTTTTCATTCATGTTTCTTTTTAATTGTATCAAAAACATGTATGTGTGTATGTATGTATACGAATTTTGCATAATTTCAGTTCATAGTTTGGACATTTTCACCATAGGCTACGATCTTTTTCCTAAAATATGTGTTTATCTTCATTTTAGGCGAAAAAATGATATGAACCAACTATATTTTATTATTATTATATAAAATACATGTTATATACGTCACGGTATTCAAATTAAAAGAGCCTACACTCCACATGATTTACATTCCATGCAAAGATATTAATTTACTGCCTACATCAGCAGGCTGTCATTTGTCAAAGAGACAGGAAGTCATCAAGCTCCACATCCCCTACCAGACATCTCTGGTACTTCATTCTATAAAAATAAACCGCATTCTTGAATGTCAACGTACCTTCACTGAACAAGGAAAAGATCTTCGGTGAATTTTTATCGTTAAATTCTTCGAGAAATTCCTGACGTGCAATAGTGCCCTGCTCTGAACGAGTTGAAGTAGACGGTAACAACCGCAAATGCTAAAAATCCTTTCCGGTTTTGGGGTAGTCTGATGAGTCACGCCTGTAAAACTCCTAGTATTTGTGTCCATTGTTGCCATGGTATTTTTATATTTACATAGGCGGGGAAAGTCTCACTCTGTCACTTTGACGTCGACTTATCCGACTACATCGGTCGTTTTGTTTTAAGCCGTCTGAATGCAGTTTTATGAGTATTGTTGGCTGCGTGATAAATCAGCTCACAAATTTGAGAACGGTATTGTTCACTGAATTACATGAGAATCCAAAGATTATTTAAGAACTATTAACTATTCACAAAATGTTGTGAGAGGAATCGAAGAACTAGATCTGACTCTACCGTATTGTACACGTAAATATATTCTTCGTCTTTATCTGGATGTTCAGGATGAGTCACAACTTTCAAAAGAGCTCAGGTACCCCAACTGGGCTGATCTCATCTACAAGCATTCAAAGTTTATTGTCATTTCAAGAGTCTTTACTAAAGACTCTTTAAACCCTGATATATTTTATCATTAGAATCTTAGACTTTTGAGTAAATACATAAATGTTATTTGCATTTCTCGTATATTGATATATGTATGTATAACTTTTGATTATAAGTATAACTGAACTTTGATATTCTTAGACAAAAACAGACTGTAAAAATTGTTTTTTGTTTATGTTTATAAATTGCAGCTTAGCTAAAACTTTGATATAGATAATTTCCATTGTCTAGTAATATTCAGTTAACAAGAAGTAAATTTGTGTACATACTTATACACTTTATTTCCATATATTAAATTTCAATAGATTATTCGATTGTTAGTTTTTTGAGAAAGAAGCTTAAGGTACTGAAATTGTTGTTCGAGGTTTGTAATCAATTCTTAATAAAGAAACATACAAAATATATGACAAAGAAATATCCTAATAATTTGTAATAAAAATATAATTTACCTACTAACAAAAAGTGAGGTTATCTCTCAATTCCAGATGAACATAATAGTTAAAAAGGGATGTGTACAGGCAAGACAACACATTCAGCTCAAATTGAGTTTTAAACATTGAGAAATAAACAAATATTTCAATCCAAAACTCAAATAAAATCGGTCTGCAGGCATTGAAATTCTCGGAACCATATTAAAATTACGATACGCGAATAATCATGTGTCAAAATTAAAGTGTCATATTCACAGCTATTTGACGAACTAGATCATAGAGCAAGAATATATTGTGTGGTGTCTACACGCACGATGCAACATGTGTCAAATTGTTGTGACGTCACAATTGCCAATATTTTCACGGATTTACTTTCAGGAAACAGGCAAATATTCTTCACTATTAGGCGACGTATAAATAGTTTTCTCTAAATTGGTTATTGAAATCACAGATTATCCGAAGTACCAGTATGGATAAACAAACTTGAAGATTTCTTACTAAACATGGGTAGGTACACTGATATATTTAAGTGTCAAGATAAACTTCTTTTGTATTTCAGTGAAATTGAATATGAGATTCAGCCGAGCTTTTCTTGTCCGTTAAGAAAGATTAATCGTTTCTTGGGCCATTGAAAATATTCAAATCCTTTAGTAGAAGGACATCTTTATTCATCTGGTGATAAATGTCTTGTTTTTTAAGTGACTTTATGTGGTCATTTCTTTTGTAAGAATATATTTAATCCTTACTAAGTAATATTGCATATTATTTTGATCGACTTAGGATTTTGATAACTCTGTGAGTCTATGAGAATAATTCTAAGATAGACTTCTATCAAAGTTATAAAAAAATTTCATACTAATTGGAATGTTGAAACATAAAGAAACACATTGTACTTTCGTGTTATTAGGATAGTAATGTGAAATTCTGTTCTTCCAGCTTTAAAATCCTCCATTGATGACGCAATTCCAGATCAATTTCTAGGTGTTCTATTTTCGCGCCTCGGAATGACGCATAGAATAAATAAATATAGATTCATCGTTTTTCTTTTTAATGGACGACCTTCAGAAGTAATGAGATTTATGTGCACCTAAATGTGCGTTAACTTTATCGAAGAAATAATGGAGAAAAGCCAATTTGAAGGGAATCGGGTCGGTCGCTAACAGTCGTGAATAATTCAGGCTAGGCATCCATTATACCTGTAGGAAGATCGTAAAAGTGCCAGAGTTTTAACCACCTAACAGGAATATTCCAGATAACGAGAATTCAGACATAGACGCTCGCTTCGTGCCAAAACAATTAACATTTATCAACAATGTTCCTTATCATAAACATTATTATAACATGTCCGTCAAATGTTGAAGCTTGAAGACGAGGTTTTGAGAGAATAACTAAGAAGAAAAGAAAGATCAATCAGTAAATAACAAATACATTTTTAAGATTTTTAACCAAGTAAAGCAAAGAGTGGTAATAATAAACTTTAATTGATGTTTTATAATGGAGTTATAGATTAACTTGATAATAATAATCAGTTTTGTTCTTCTGTAAAATGAGAATTATTTATTAGCTATTATTTACAATATTTATATTAGTTACAAAGTTACCTGTAAAATGAGAGAAACAACAATTGAAGTTTATTATTATCACTCTTTGCTTCACTTGGTTGAAACTCTTAAAATTTTAATTGTTATTTACTGAAGTGATCTTTCTTTCGTTCTTAGTTATTTTCTCAAAACCTCATATTCAAAACTTCAACATTTGACAGTTAATCAAAGGTGATCATGTTATCGATGTTTCGGTCTAGCGAGAGTTAATTGAAGGACATGCATATTATATAAAGTGCGGAAAATGAAGAAATTACTTTTTTTACAATATATATATATATATATATATATATATATATATATATATATATATATATATATATATATATATATATATATATACATAAATCAATATTCCCTCTCAAAAGAGATGGCATGTGCTTTCGTTGAAAATTTGTGTAGACTGCTACCATAGAAATTTATTTGAAATATGTTATCATTTCGATTGAAAATCTCCGTATGTGCCCGCTAGGGTATGAACAGGAGAGATGAAGCATGACATCATCACCATTTATATACAATACAGAAATTTCTGAGGTGTACGCACTAATCTTGTCACGTGCACACTTCACCATATTAGAGAGAGTTTGAGTTTTTTCTTCATGAGAGAAGTACTCTGAATATTTTCGATATTTTGAAAAGATAAATTGGATATGAAAAACTATCGAAACTTGATTGTTTTGATGCATGCCACTGATAATTCCCATTATAGGATGAAACAGCGGTGTATGGTATTTCCAATAAGTTCGATGTGCTTCGAAACGTACTAAATATTTACTCTCGAAAGGTATAGGTTGTGTTTTGTTGCACAACATTTGTGTAAACAATATTTCGAGTGAAAATCTCAAAATAATCGCTAATCAATGGTAGTTAGTAAGACTGCAGCTTTCGCGGGAAAAATATCGAAATTCAACAACTCTTTACTCACTACAAAAATTCTTGATATAATCGATAATATTCTAAAGTTTTAATTTGAAACAATTTAATGTTGAAGAATGAAATTTTCAATGCTTTTGACAACAAAAGATGACCTTTGTAAATCCAGTTACCGTTTTCGAGATATTCGAGTTACATCTTCTAACTACATCTTTTTAAATTCTTTAATTTAAATTATTTTACTGTGGAAACAATTCTCAATCTAAATTTTAATTTCAATATAAAACAGATTATTTGAAAGATATGAGTAAGTATGAAAGCAAATAGCTCAGAAACGATCATTCTTAGCGACATTACAAATAACGATTTATGGGTTCAAGAAGACGGTGAGGAATATAGGAGTATATATTTCAACATCTAACTCAATGCAGGGTGACATAGAAAATCATTTTAAGAGATTTGTTACGGCGTAAGTGGCGTCCTCTGACAGTAGCATCCGAAATGAGCACATATTTGAATTTTTCATCTAAAAACCTCTAGTATAAAAAGTGTAAGTTTCAGTTAGTGTAACTACAGGTCCTTCGACCTGTATATCCTGTATAAGAAGAAAATTCCTTAGAATTATTTCTAATTGAATAAATAAGTGCATTTTGTGGTGAAATCATATGTGAAATATATGTATATCAATCTTTCCAAGTACGTTCAACCCGTAATCCTTCCATATACCAAACTCAGGCATCAAACTCATTAGGACCACCTCAGCTACTTAATTGACTGAAATATGTGGTTCGGATCGAATATCACAGTTTCTCCAATTAATATCATTGGCCGTCGTAATAGGATAAATTAATTGACATTCAGAATTTCTTAGAACTAATTCGAAAACCTCAACGAAACATGTGCGGGTTCACTAAATTAAATCATTTATCCGTTTGAGATCATTCTTGAAGATGTTTTCGTCTTATTGGTCGAAGAACGAAAGATATACCCTGGCTATGCACCTTGTCGAACAGGTCACACTTCGCTTAATTCGTACGGTATATTTTAAGTTGTTTTTCGTCAGTAAATTAAATTAAAATCTCCTTATCCAGCATAATTATCTAATGTAAAAAAGTATTTACCAGTTTTATATGAAATAATTTCACAAGTGGGTTAATCTTATTCAAATTAGTAACAATTTCATAAACTCTTCAATTTCGAACATTTTAATTAGAGCTAATAAACCAATCATTGAAAATTATTTCAATTTTTTCAAATGCCTATGAACAAATAGAAACGTTACTATCGAAGTATCGTTAATTAAATTGGAAATATTTTTATTGAGAAAGAAAGTTTATCATACGAGCTAATATTTGAAATCATTTAAATACTTGACTTCACTACAACAAGAAATAGAGAAAATCATTCAGCGTGTCTTATATCGTGATGAGCATTGAATGAAGAACCATTTGCGTGATTTTTAACACTGACGTTTATTGATAAAAAAAAATACACCAGCTTTCTTGGCTTTGTTGAGAACCAGTACTTAAATGCCCGTCAGGTTTTGATACCTGTCATATGTCCATATGTCAATGTTTGACAGTGTTGTTTTATGCAAAGACGAGACTTAATTTTTGAAATGTACACAGAAATTCTCTGACAGCTGATTGAATTATTTATAGACAGAACACGTTGAATGGTAAATGAAGAAATCATCGATGACCTCAATACAATCTACGAAATTGAATCAGATTGCTTTTGAAAAGAGAAAAATAACAAAAGTTGATAGAATATAGGTACTCAGAAAATTCAATACAAAAATATATTTCAAAAATTACTATAACTATAATAATATGTTATAATTACTTTTTCATTTCAAATTATAATAAAATATATAATTATAATATACATAAATTGTTTAATACTAATAATATATAATAAAAAAAGTTATTGAGAAACATTCCTTACATTGTAGAATTACATTCATTCAATTGATACAATAATTGCAACTAAGAAGAATGCTCACAAAAGGACTGAAATCAGTTTTGAGTCTGATCTTCCATTCAGCTCTCGCACAAAAATATTGGTTCAGTTTATATTCAAAATAATATACAACTATATTTGAAAAGAAAAAAAAATGACCTCAGAAATATTGAAAATTTGAGACAATTTCACATGGTGAGGGACATTCGTGGTAAAAAAATTAACATAATCATGATACAAACAATTAATTCATACATTATTGCCTACATTCGAATCATCGAAGTACTCTGCCACACTATAGTATGCCTGTGTTAATGGAAAGAAGAGTTAAGGACTTCTCTCTTAACTCGCTTCTCAGACAAATGAGCTTTCAGTAATCTCAAATTTGACGGTAAATGGTTGAAGATTTTAATACTCTGATAATATAGTGTGTGCTCAAATTTAGCTGTTTTGTGCTTAGGAATAAGTACCACATCACTGTTCCTTGTCGAATACTCATGATCACTATTCAATTTAATAAACTTATCTTTAACATATAGTAAACATCTATAGGTTTACAAGATGTTGATGAATATTGAATATTAATCGAAGCATTCGCTTCTATGTAATAAACACCCCATTTATTTCTGTAGAGCAGCCCCACAGCAGAATATTATAATTAAGATGACTAGATAAAGACTGTAATACACATGTATTCATAACACAGTTTCAAGGTACAATGTTCTTAATTCTAGAAATTGCAAAAAATGAGTTACTGAATTTTTTACATAAAACATCAATGTGTGTTGTCCATCTCAAATTTCTGTCTGCATATGGAGTTGGAGGTTAGAGGAATGGAAAACATTTCTTAGCAATTTAATCCCTGGCGAAAAATCCTCGATATTTCGGTAATGATTATGAACAACTCGTCATTAACATCAGGAGAAATATCTATGAGATCATTCTATTTGTACAACTTACTTTTCAAAATATCACAAATATCGCTAATATTTCGAGTAAAATATGATCGCATGATAAGCCTGGAATATTTTTCATTGTATCCTGCATAAACTAAAAACTGCATTACAAAACATTGATACATTGAAAATGAATGTATCTACATGTACAAGCACTGACATGTTATATCATCAAGTTTATATGGCAAAAACCTATAAGGCTAAATAGTTTCCTCAACCAACCATCAGAAGATGATAAAAATTCAACTTTCCAAGCATAAATGCAGTTTTCCATATAAAGATGGCCCTTCTCGAATATTTCGTTTCTTCAGCAGTATTTTTATAAACTTACCCTTGTACAACTTTCATCATAAACTAAAAAATCATAACAATCAAGCAATAAAATGAAAACTACGAACTCAATGACAAGAAATGAAACATTCAACAATTTTAAACCTAACCTCTACTAAGCTACCCTTATACGAATTAAATCGAAAATTAAATCAAGTGAACAATCGAAAGGCAAATACGATTTAAATCTAAACACCACAAGGCACTCTAATTTCCATAATTCAGAAATTATAAGAATTCAATAACTTCAACTGCGAAATTTATTGTTTGAGTTTCAAAATTCCTTGCTCAAAATATCCAGAAAATTTCATAAGAAAATACCATCCTTTGCTTGTTGAACTTGCGCAGTTTAGTTATTTCTCTGCAACACGTAAATATTTACTCAATTTGATGAATTGCCTTCTTGTATTATCTTAGGGGGAAAAATAATAATAATAAGCACGTTGAATTTTCTGAATATGGACAACTGAAAGATTAATTAATTATCGAGAACAGTGAGTGGAAGCAACATCTAATTGTTTACAGTTATACCTAGGAGTCGTTATTACCGCTATGTAATTCATTCGCAAGTACACGAAACGAAAATTCTCAACATTTGTCCGTCTCGGTTTATGTATGGAATACCTACATAATGTATTATAAGGAAGTGAAACTTATTTGTGTTTGCAGTATGTAGTCAGGCTGTAAGGCAACTCGTAGTCGCTGTAAATCTTAGTACGCAGTAATTGGCACATGAAAGTTATGTGTTCATGTAAATATATATATATATATATATATATATATATATATATATATATATATATATATATATATAGAAAATGAACACTAGAACATTCATTTGAAAAATTTAAATTAATCAAGAGAATGTTATAGTAGAGCTAGATATGTAAACGTGTACGATGTGATGTCTCCATTATCCTTCAAGGGATAAATGTTAGAGAAATATTGAAATCGATGCCACACCTGATGGAAGTGCGAGACATATATGTTTCGTTCTGCAAGGAACTCGTCAGTCGCACCACGTCCATCGAAGTGAGGCAACGATTTCAACCTCCAAGCATCTTCTTGTGACTTCAAGTGGAAGATCGTAGAGTAATGAATACTCTACAATTCCATCTATAGAAATCGGAAGAAAACACCTCTCTCGGATTACAGACACACCAAGCATCGAAATTTCACATATCTTCTATACCCGTAGGTATCTACTAAATTGCTAAATTGCAATTTATCAATGATGAAATAATCGAAATTATTCTTAAGAGAACCATCCAGAGAGTTATCTAAATGTGTCCTGTCAACAATATGTTTCCATTACCTTGCAGAATGTGATCTTCAAAAATAATCATAATGACCAATATGTCAAATGGAAATACTAGACTGGACCTGTTTTATCTTTCCAGGAACTCCTCAGTATTGTCTATACTTCCACCAAGCTAAGTGGCGCCTAAGATTCTTCCCAACTAACTTATACCATCCAAAGACAAATCGCAATTGTAATGAACAATTATCTACGCCATCTATCGAACATCTTAACCTCACAAGATACATAAAACATACGTTGAAAAGCAATTTGTGAGTCCAATTGAATTTTGAAGCTTTAATCTTGACAAATACACTTGTTTGTGTCTCTCGTGATGTTAGGATTCTGTTACTCGTTTTTTTGTTCGCAAATAATAGATTGAATGATAAATAGGATATAAGGCAGTCAGATCTAATTTAATTTGTTTATGACAAGTTAATAACATGGGGAAAAAACGACACAAAAAAATTAGCTAATTGAGAAACGAATCATTGAAAAGACTGATTTTAAAAACTATGAGTTTTTATAATCTATGAATTAACTACATATTTATATTGCACCAGTTATGATAATACTCATGAAAACTGAAGGATAATTGAAAAAACTGATAAAAAAGGAATTTCCAGGTCATCTAAAATCTCTAGTGATAGTATGCGTAAACCATTTCGAAAAACAAACAACAAAATCAAAATATATGATTTGAATATCCAATTAATATTGATTGTTGTTTGCCAGTACTTGATGACCAATTTCCTGTTTTAATATAAGACTTCCATATTAATCTAATTTTAATGAGATACGTTATTTGTGATGTATTATAATTCGAAACCAGTTACATTAGTCTCAAATAGTAAAAATATCAAGTTTTAAGGTATTGCAAAGAATTTACTCGGTGATATAGAAAATGAATTTAACTTTCAATCGAATAAATATTAATATTGCGACATAATCGAAATTGTAATTTCATCAAACCTTTAAAATAAACTATAATATTTGATATTCATTCTTGATAATGCTGTAAAAGGCGAAACTAGTCGAATAAAGAATTGTTCACTCAGTGATTTTTAGACAAGTTTGTATTATTACCTCTCATTATAATAAGTATTTATTTGAAAGTTACATTTTTTTAGAGAAACGTTAACAAGAGATAATCTTTTTAATTTTTGAAGTCTATTTCCACTAAGAATAGCAAAAATATACTGTGAAAAAGGTATAATTGAAAGGGCCCTTAAGTTCTTTACCATGAAATTTGGCATTTTATTTGCAATGCCATTTTTTATGATTAGATAATGAATTACGCCTATTCCTGATCTTTTTCATTTTGTCTTTCACATTTTTTTCTCGAGCGAAATTTCCCAAGAGGGTAGCAGTAAAATTTAAAAATAGGCCTTCCCAATTTAATGTCTTCTTGAACGAAAAACAGACATGTTGTACGACAATCTGAGCTAAAAATATCAAAGTGTTGAACTCTCCAAATAGGGTTTTCGTGCTGTGCCATAATCTCTTTCGCCCTTGGATTTTTGTGGAGACTAGTAGGTACATTCATCCCTAATAAGAACCGATTGGGGAGTCTATATTTATTTATCGAGCTAGCAGCATTTTATAACAGGAAATATATTGAACTCATTAACCTGTGATGTAAATTGTTCGAGTGTCTCTAAAATGGTTAAAGAAAAAAATATATAAAAACATATACCTACGCAAACATTCTGATTTTTCTTAAATGATGGCAGGAAAGTTTTCAAATTGATGAAATTTTCACATATAAACTTCCATTATCTCCAAAACGCGTTCGATAAAATATTAGAAAATGCTAGAAAATATTCAATATTTAGTAGAATAGTAGAGAATTTGGAAAATTTCGAATTGTTCCTGAATAGACAACAAAATTCAACAAAAATCTAATAAAAATTTTTTAAGGAGATCTACATAACTTATTTAAATTAGCGACTGATTTTTCGTCCTATTATATAGTTCGTTAACTCATACATATATAAAATTTACTATATGCCAGATTTGGAAGATGCCAAAATCTTCTAAAAAATGCCAGATTTCTTAATAAAAAAATATGAATATAAAATTGAATAATTCAAGTAACTAGGTAGCCTTAAGTTTTGACGATTTCTTTGTGGATTTTAAATATTATTTGAAATAATTTTCCAAAGTTTTGTGACTGATAATATAACAAAATTTAATACTTTTTCCTACCCTCTTTGAAGTGTTAGGGTAGTCTACGCCGGCCATTGGGATTCCCAGAAATAACTTCTATTATCAAACAGGTATTGAATATTGAGTAAGTAAGCTTTGGTGACTTTTGAAATGACAACTCAAAATTGGTCACTTGCTCTTCCTCTATGTTATTTCTCACCGATATACAATTCTCTTACTCTAATGCAAGCCTTCTATGTAACAGGCGAAGTAAGCTCAGTGCTGCTACGAAGATCCGTCTGTACAAGACGAAACCAACGATAATCTGCAGGGAAAATGTTTGAAGCCCTTCTAGACAACCCGAACCCCCTGGTAGCAACACTGGGAGACTACGATGAAGATGCCAATTGGAAGCACAAAAGGCCCAGATTGGTGCTTTCAGAAGACCAAGACTAATTCCAAGCTGAAGACGAATTATATTCATATATTTTGTTTATAGTTTTAAGCCTTGATTGTAAAGTCTAGCCAAGACTTAGGACACCTTCAGTATCACAACTATAACTCCTAATTTTAGGTTCATTGAGATATAGAGGTGATATGTAATATATATTGATACTAAATAAAGATTATTGAGTCAAAATGAAAAAGGCTATGTTGAGAACATTCTGCAAATGTAAGGTATTAAAATTTTATAATTTCAATTTAAACAAGAACGAGTTGAAATTCCTCGAATACTACAGTTGAATTTCTTGTCTGACCGGCATTTCAGGCAGCGAAAGAACCTTCCTCTCATTTGCAAGAGCAATAAGACTTGCAATTAAACGTCAAACCAATTCAACTGCCACATAGAATAAATGGAACCGAGATCTCGTATTGGAATTTAAAAAATACTATATTAACTAACGTTGCGACTATGTAATACGTCATATCAAATGTCAATTAGAGGTTTATGCTAAATACTTTACGGAGTGAATGTCAATAAAGTCAATCTCCGACGTGAATCACGTAATACATTTTTCGGTTTAATTCCTGCCATACTCCATTTCATAAGGAAAAAATATGAAGAATAAAGCTAAAATGTGTTATTTATAGACACTCAGTCGGAGTCTGTATAACGTTTCGCATTCCTAGATGTAATCTCACATACAATAGATATTATGGTTTAAAATTAATAATAATCACGTAAGAGCTCGTTAGCTGTTTGTTTTCCCAACAGTTTATATAATTATAGTTCCTTATCATTGGTTATTACTAGTGCATTTTGTGTTTGAATGAAGTTAGAATGTAGTTGCAAAATTTTTTCATTATTGAAACCTCCGTAGATGTTTTTGAGCGGTAATTGATTATGTAGTATTTTTATATAGCAATCAAGTAAAATGATGTAATCTGGATATTTCAGATGCCTTTTCAAATTTCTTGTAATGAATAAGTTAACATTTTTAATCTAATATCTCTCTCAATTTTTGATTTTGTGGTGTGAAAGTAACGACATAGATGACCACATTGATAACATATGTTATCATTGTTGTCATTAATTTGCAGTTTGATTTTCACCTGAAGAAAGCACGAAAAGTGTCGAAAATGGAGAATTGGTTCGAATGAATGAGTTTTAAAACATACTTAACAAGACCGATTAGACTAAAACTTCATATTCTTAGCAAAGTTAAACAAGAAAAAGAAAAATTAATTTCTGGTTAGTGTTTCGGTACAAATTGTAGCTTTGTCAACTCTCTCAAACCAATAATTTTAACAAATTGACAATACTAATACCAGAAATATTTAAATTTGGCTGTGTAAATTTTTTACATATATCAGAGGAACATACTGGAATAACATCCAAAGAATAAAAACTTGAAAGTACCTATATTTTATGAATTTTCTGAATAACTTAACATATTTTCTACCTAACAAGAAAGTCATATAAAGTGATATATGTGAAAAGTCCTCAAGGATTTCATAATCTGGCTTGCCATAATTTTTTCTGAAGACGAAGAAGATGATTTTAACTTTTGTAAATGGGGTAACACCCCGAAATAATTGTCAAGTATTTATTATCAATTTTGTGAAACTAAGCCAAATGTTTTTATTTAATATAATATATGCTGAACCAGTATATTCTTCTGATATATAGCCAAGAAACTATATAGCCAAATTTCAATGATAAATAAATTAAAATTAAACAAATAAATTACTCTTATTCTTACTTAAATCACGTACAGTTATTTCTCCTATACACAGAATATAGACAGAAAAGAGAAGTCAAATATATATATATATATATATATATATATATATATATATATATATATATATATATATATATATATATATATATATTAGTGTGTATTTTTACTCAAAATCGTTCATCTTAGAAATAACACAGCAAAATTGAAGAAATTTTATTCGTTAACATTTTACATAATTGTAGTTTTGTCAGAGGTTTGAAAGAAATAATTTGTACTGATTGAATGATTTTTCAGGAAGCATCTACATGAAGAAATTTTCCAAACATAGTTGTGCCAATTCAAACATTTCAAAAATATAGTTTTTCAAACAAAAACCGAAAGAAGAACAACTTTTAGTTGACAGATTCAAAAACTTTTTGAAAATGTCGTCAAAGGGCACCCAGCAGATGAGAAACAACGAGGTTCATATCTGAAATACAAACAATACATAGACACATAGAATAAAAACACCAACACGAAAAAGCAACAAGGGATGAGATGTGGGATACGGGACTGACGTTATAACAAAGCATCACTCCGTTTCACATCACTACACAGGGTATGGCGTGCAAATAAAATTTTCACGTCGAAATAGTAAATACAGGCTCTAATATATCTTGCAAATATGAAAGGCGTAAATAAGGAACATCAACGTCAGTAGGGGTTGATAAATTCATGCATTTCATTGTGAACTTGACCTTGGTCGGTAAAAACAGATAATTCAGTTAACACGCGCAAAGACGGCGCTCCTAAACGATAAAACTCAAGAACGAATCTCTCGAATTCCTCCCGTCAATAAAACACCAGCCACTTTTGTTTATCGGTGAAGCAAATAAAGCCAATTATTTAGTGACAGTTCAGTTTTTCTGTATACGCCACATTTCCAGACTTCAGCACGAAATCGAACAACTGAATATTGTTTCAAACATCGTTGTTTATTCAGGATTTCGTTGCTCCCATTCCCTCTTTCTGTCTTTTATGTGCACGCAAGCTGATAAAGCTATTAGGATCGTGGTAGTCTGTCGGAATCGGAAACTAGGTGCCCTTTGTTCAAACTTCACTCTGCTGCGAAGTTTGTTGATGGTAAACGTTGAAGTAGCGTTATTTAGCTCTGTTGGGATTCGTGCAGGGAATGATAATCTTAATTTGGCATCTGTGTCGCTCGGAAATTATCGTTTTGCGGCTTTTCTATGCGACGAAATGTGAAATTTAATTTATTCAAAAATGAGACTCAGTTTTAGCGATTAGTCTCTCTTTTGCGAAATTACGGTAAAGGTCAGTTTCTCTTTTATTTAATCGAGTTTTCCCCAAAATGAAACTGAATTGCGGTACATCAAACGTAAACAGTAATGCTAGGAGTGTTTTCGCTTTATACTTAGAAACGATTGACATTGACCTTCTTTACCTGCTAAATGTATAATATATAAAATAAATATAAAATATATATATATATATATATACAGGGTGTCTCAAAACGATCCAACTACTTTAGTTGGAAAAAAAATACAGTAAACTTATTTTTCTATACATTTATTGATACGAATTAAAAGATAAGGAACAAAATTTTATGGAGTCACGTCAGGGCTCCGCGGTGGCCATTCAATATCACCTCTTCGTGAAATCACCTTTTCTTGGAACAACTCGTGCAATGCAGCTAAAGAGTTGTTAGTGGTGTGCGATGTGGCCCCATCTTGTTGAAACCATGTCAGCCGGTTATAATGCCCACATTGTTGCAGTTGAGGCCCGAAAAAATTGCGTATCATGTCCACATAGCGAGCAGAAGTTACAGTCACTGCATGTCCTCTGTTGTCTTCATAAAAATACGGCCCAATATTGCAGTTCGCTGACATAGCGACCCACACAGTCACTTTGGGGCTATGCAACGGGCGCTGATGTAATGTGTGTGGATTCATTTCTCCCCAAAAACGACAATTTTGACGATTGACGTATCCGTCCAAATGAAAATGTGCCTCATCGCTAAAAAAATGTTGTTGAAATTGTTAAATCTCTCTAACATAACATTCACAAAATTCAATCTTAATTCGTAATCATTATCATGAAGAGCTTGGCTTCTCGCTCACTCTTGAAATAGTTGGATCGTTTTGAGACACCCTGTATATATATATATATATATATATATATATATATATATATATATATATATATATATACAATTCATTAACGTCAAGAAAACATATGATTTGGTAGACTATATATCAGAATTTGGGACCGATCGAAAGACCCGAAAAATTATAGAACAGACAGTTACTGGTCAACTTCCAAAGTAAAATTCATGGGGGAAGTATCAGATCCCTTTGAAATCAAAACCGGTGTGTGGCAGGGGGAGGGACTTTCACCAATCCTTTTCAACATTGTTTTAGAAAAGATCATTAGGGTATAGGCCATACAAGTGGGTATCAAAAAAGAAAATCGAATAAATGTCAAATGTCTAGCTTTGCAGCCGATATTGCTATTATCACAGATAACCGAACTGAAGTCATTCTCGCTGTAGAAAAACTGCATAAAATTGCGCAGAACGCCGGGTTACAAATTTCTTATGATAAAACCAAATACATGTAAAGAAAACCAAAAATAAATCCGTTCTAATCACAAAATATGGTAAAATTCTGAAAGTCGGCCATTTTAAATACCTCCTCAGTTATGCAGTCTTCATATTTAAACCGAATCACTAATAAACAAAGAATAACAATATTCAAAGGGACAAAAGCTAATATCGGCGTACTATAATAAAAAGTGCATTTCGAGTGGCACTACAACTTTCTTTCGATAATTTTTTACGAATCATTCAAAAGAATATTATAGCGGTGCTCGCTATGTGAAACAAGAAAAATGTGATGTCTCCATTATCCCCCCAAAGGATAAATGTTAGAGAATAATGAAATCGTTGCCTACATTTATTATATTATACACTCTTCAGTCTAGTCGCGTTAACTCCGAAGATCAACATAAAATCAAATATTTTAGTAAATTCACATAAAAAATACTTTTTTGAATGTCCCTAAGCGTTCCTTCATGTAATCTCAAAATTAAAATTGAAAAGAAAATGCTTTTTTCTAGAATCACTGATTTTTATTGAGCAATTGTGACGTAGGTTTCACCATTAATAATAACAATAATAATAAGACATTTATTCCCAACAAATATACATCCAATTACAGAGAAAAAAATTACAAAAAAATTACAATTTACAAAAAATTGTAAAATTGTACAAAAATGATAATAAATAAGAAAAAAAATTAACGAGAAAAAAACAAAAATAGGGAGTATAAGCGAATATATACAACGAAAAAATTGATTCAAAATAAATTGGAATAGTATTGAACAATAACCAGATAACTAAAAACAAAATGAAATATTGTCTATTACAAAGTTAGGTATGGTCAGAAAAAGTTGACCATTTAGTAACGAAATATGTTTGATAAATAAAAATAAAATTAAAATCGATTGCGTTAGTACTATCTAGTAAACAAATAAAATAACTAAAATTAAAATAATATTTGAAATAATATTTATAACTAAGACATATGTGGACAACAGAAGTTCAGGAAAATATCACGACATCCCATTAAGAAGGCTTCTTCGGACTTTTACAAGCCTATTTGACTATTCGAAGAACGATAAACGATTATATTGATAACAGACAAAAGAGTGAATCATCTTTGTTCCATGGGCATAAGACGTCACAAATTTTATGTCTTCCTCTACCACTTATCACTCTTAGTCAAAAGACCTGCTTCCGCCTTAAACTGTGACGTAATTTATGGATGGACCTAACGAAAAGAAACTTTTTCTTTTCTTCGGTGTTATTTAGAAGTGCTAGAACGTATTGTTGTGGGTGGATCCTGATTATCAACACAATGACACAATTAAATTACCCATTGCTAACCATTATTTACATGAGCAACTGAAGTGACCAGACAAAGAAATGACGTGCAGATTGAGGTGACGCTTTGAGACAGTCTGTCTCAAAAGCATCTTTGTGTTTTCCTTTATTAATTTAACGGACCACCAGTCACGAATTCGAAGTATTTCCTGTTTTTTATCAGATAATGAATAACACGCGTGACCTAAACAAATATACGAAAAAAACAATGATAGACCTATTAATGTAAGTTTAAAAACATGTTTCCTTGTTCGATTGATATATTAGATGTAACATTGATCGTACTTTTTTGTATAATTATACCAGGTAACATTAAACAAACAATAAAAATTCAGTTGATTAGTTGTTCTTAGATCATTATTGGACGATTAATGTGTTCTTAGACGATTTTCAATATCCCTCTCTGTTCAGGAAAAACCAAAATCGGTAGATTGATACCTAGTGGAGCTTCAGATCTTAACCTCATTTAACCTTATTTCTTATTGACCGTCTGAAGTTAAATTCTTGCCATAATCCACAGGACAATGTGAGCGTACAATTGTAAGCAATGTGATTTACAAAATTAGATAATTTCTGATGTAAATACATCAGAAATTAACCCCATTCCCCGTTGTGAATTGTTTGTATAAAATATGTTCAACATTGATAAGAGTGCATCAAAGCGAGATGTGGCCACTCTAAACAATAACTCTAGAATGAGAAACTTGTATATCGAAACAAAGAAGACATCATAAATTGAAAATTTTTTAAAATAAATTCCTTATACTTTTATGTGTATTTTGAGTCAGACATATTGAAAGAAAAAATGTAGATTAAGTAGATTAAAATAAATTAAAGATTAAGTATACCTACATAGAATTACTTTTACGATAACGAAAAAATAATGCAAAGGTAAGAAGAGAATCTCTTATTGTAACGAAATATTCATTGGAAAACAAGGTTTTCTCTATAGGATTATAAAGTGTCATATTACAACACAAGTACAAGTAGGAGTCGTCAATTTCCACAACACAGTAGAACTATCAACACACTTCCTTAAAATGTTACTTCCTCTCTATTATTTCCAATAAATGATTTTCTCTTTCTATCGATGTAAATTTGTTGACAGGATAGGATAACATTTCATACGAATTCTCTTCTGAACTCTGTTTGTTATTCTTTGATATCGTTTCATAAATAAAGTTGGTTCTCGATAACGACTAACTAGATGCATCAGTAACATCTTTTTAAATATTTACATATAAGTCAAAGTAATCGGTTAACAGTTCAAGGCACAATTTTTCTGAAATTAGTGTTATAAACACCTATCGATATCTTTCTCTGAACAAAAAATTCAATAAGAACCTTAGAACCTTGAAAATTATTGAAATGGGACAAACGAAAATTTTTACTGAAAATACTCACTACAACAATAAAAAATGACACGGAGGTTTCGCTTATCTCTTGGTCAAACATTATGTTGAAAACAATAAATTAAAAATGCAGTAACATTATATACTATTAATAATGGGTTTATCACCCGAGACATATGTAGAGTTTTTAATATATTTAGTGAAACTTAAGCCAAGTGTGTTAATTTCAATTTATTGTTTACAACAATAAAAATTGTCGTCAAAATGTGTTGGCGCAAATTTAAGAAGAATTGTCAAAAGAAAAATTCAAATTACAAAAAGAATTCGTATATGTACCAGTTCAAAATAAAATGTTGAAATTTATTTCAAAATAGCAGATAATATTAAAAATATTTATTATGAATCATTGAACTATGTTTTATAATACTGACTCAATTAATGTAGTAATTATAACAAAGAAGAGTGCTGACAAAAGAACTCAATTCAGTTTTGAGTCTAACCTTCCATTCAAAAATAACAACAAAAATATGGCTTCACTTTTATATTAAACTCACAATAGGATAAAATGACATCCGTGAAAGAAAATAACAAAAAAATCATAAAAACCAAAACGTAGCATAACCAAAGTTATCGCATTCATCGGTTTTAACACAATATCAAAATTTTACATTCATGTCGAAATGACCTTTTAAAAAAATCCAGGAATCTCGTGGCCAAAAGTCAATAACTTTATAATAACTAATATGGAAAGCCTGTAAAGCTTCAAAGTTTCTAGTATATACAACATTTGTTAATTCCGTTGATTTATCCTTAAAAACAATTTTGCATTTTGTAGGATGTCTAATTAATAAAAAATGAACAAAATGAACATAAAACAAATAAACAAAAATTGAATCAAACATTACTAGCATCATACGAATCATACAAAGCAATTTTATTCATTTGTTATAAATTTAATTGATCTGACATTCAATCGAATGCAGATACGTTTCCGTAGTAAATTTCGAACGTGAGTTTGGGAACCGATACGACACATATTTGGCAGACTGATCCAGATTGTAGTAACAAGGTTTAATGTTTCAATTTTTTTCCGTGGCACGCCCAAGGCCGTTTACCGCTCCATATGTGACATTTCGTGCGAAACGTGTTCTTCTACTGAATTATTTACGTTTTATTAACCAAGAAAATAGTCCCGCTTCGTCAATGCTGAATTTTTTAATACCGTGTCCGTAAAACACAGAATCCGGTAAAAAATAATTAAATGCATTAATGATCGGAATGTGGAAATGAACTGAAGCAGAAAAATTTTAAATTAATGTTTGGTATCACTTTAAAATATTTTTGGCACAAGTTGTCTTTTATGCTCAATGAATTAAATTATTTCCAATGTTGCCAGACTTCCCGAGAAGCGTGCCATTCGAATCAAATTCAGCTTGTCTGCTTACAAGCGATAAACACAATATAATCATAAATGTTTTGTTTCTGTGGAGTTCTGTGCACACACTTTAATAATTAAATAATTAGATACCTATGAGAAACAATTTTAACAATGAGGAGTTTTAAATGCTCTTGAATTAAATATTAAGCATGAGAATAACAACAAATTGATGACAGTGATCGACTGTTTATCGAAATTACACCATAATCTTATTCAGAATTTGAAATAGAAATTAGGTATTTGAAATAATTTTTTTCAGACATTTAGATCGTCATAAATATCAAGCTTTGAAGAAATCACTTAAAATATAATATAAAGGTGATATTTTGTCTACCTATTTTTAATATATTATATATATATATATATATATATATATATATATATATATATATATATATATATATATATATATATATATATATATATATATATATATATATATATTTCAAGATTAACGAATCATTCCTACTAGTAAATACTGAGACTCTTAATCGAAATACTTCAAATAAAACTCTCAGGGAGCTGTCTACACAAATGTTGTCAACGAGAACGAACCTAGGCACTTTCTAGAGTGGATATTATGTGCGCTTCGAAGTTCGAATATTAAGTCCGCCTCGATTTTTTCGAAGCGCACTTAATATTCACTCTAGAAAATGATAGATTCGTTCTCGTTGACAACATTTGTGTAGACAGCTCCCTGAGAGTTTTATTTGAAATATACCGATATTTCGATTAAGAGTCTCAGTATTTACTAGTATGAATGATTCGTGAATCTTGAAACTAGCTATCCTTTTGCACGCCGGGGCGTGATTTGTCATAATAATGATGAAACAATTTAATGAAATATTTCGATTAAGAGTCTCGGATCTAGGACCTTATTCATCGATCTTGATTGATTAAATACGGACCGATAATTCATAATAATGATGAAACAATTTGAAATATTTCGATTAAGAGTCTATATATATATATATATATATATATATATATATATATATATATATATATATATATATATATATATATCATTTCGAAAAAAATTACCACCATTTTGGTCATCAAATAATGACGTTTAAATGAAAAAACATTAACAATGACATGAAGAAAGTAAATTGAAGATTTTACCGTACCGGAAGGTCTTCATTACCAACTTTCTATTCCTCTTGTGATTGTTAATAAAAATAAATAGTTTTCAAATTCAAATTAATCTAATAATAATCGCAGACTACTAACCTTATGTTATTGAAGCACTATAGAACTACAATAGCACAAGAAATGTGACATTCACTTGAAGATCACTCCACAAGTCTAAGATGATCACAAAGAAATCAACAATTCACTAACATACACTGAACTTTCTTGAAGAAACTATTTAACCATCACGTTAATATCGTGTTATAAAAATGACTAAAGATGCACACGAAAGATATTAAAGATTCAGACGAAATAAGTGAACTTTAAGAGTGAAGAACCTTAACTAAAATATAAAGTACCTGAATATATTCAGGTTGTAAGAGGTATGAATTTCAACCAATGAAATTTCTACTAACTGAGAGTAAAACTGGCTTGCACTAAAAGCTACATATTTCTGGAAACCAAAGTGACTTTACCTTAATCCTATTCAATAATTGTTACAACGGATACAAGGGACAAAATCCATACTTTAATTTTTACTAGAAAATCCAGTAGATGTATTTATAGTTGGAAACTTACTAAATTCACAAAATAATTGAAATGAATTGCTGATATATTTGTTTCTTTGCGGCGGAAAATTGTTTTGATTCAATCATTGATTGAGTGATTTGGTGAATAAAAAATTATTGATAAAATCGAGTTAAATTTCATGAACAAAATATCAAAATGATAAATAAGAATACAAGTATAGCAAATAACAAAACAACTTATGAAAAAAGTAGTGTTCTATTTATTGAGGTAGCTTTATAGAAAGAAATAAAGCTTTATAGAAAGAATAGAAAGCTTTATAGTGTAGAGAATAAAATTTTCGAAAATCTGCTTTCAACAAAAAAATAACTGTAGAATGTATGATTATACACCAAAAATTCCACAAATAAAAAATAATAAAAAAACAAAACTAATTTTCATGGTAAAATAATAAAAAGTATAACACCAAAAATTCCACAAATAAAAAATTATAAAAAAACAAAACTAATTTTCATGGGGATAATAAAATAAAAAGTATATATTATATAAAACGAAAAAAATCTCTCTTGAAAATTGCTTCAATCTGCGGGATTGACATTAAATTATTTTGTATGAATGTGGGAATTTCTCTACCAAAAATAATATTATAATATAATAAATATTAAAATTACCAAAAATTTTCAGAAATATAAAAACTCAAAATTTTTCAAATTTTAAAGAACGTTTAGTTGAACGCCGCTTTTCAATCTGAAATTTGGTAAATTATAATTGTTATGTTATTCAGTGGGTGTTTGACTGAGATTACGAAAGCACAGACTGATTCACGACCCCGATTTTCTTTGATGAATCTGCAATTATCTCTCAGATAAGTAACCACCAGCACTGCTTATGATGGTGGGTTGAAACACATGATGAGCACGAATGATTCAGACTTACAGTCAACCAAAGAAATCTTCTCTCGTGATTTATCAGTATAATACAGTGTTTCCCAACCTTTTTTGTGGCAAGCACCACCTTAGCCTTTCTTAAATTCATATGCCTTTCGAAAATGGTAAAAAACTTAAAATTAAGAAGTACGAAAGGGTTACAGTAATGTTGAATCCATTTTCGAATAGACACTGGTATAAAATATAATCAAGAAGTAATCAATACGTCACTTTTTTTTAGAATCAATAAACACAAAGAATACACTTCATAATCGGAATTTAAGTTATAGTAACAAATAAATCCGATAATTAATTGAAATATAAGAGCAGTGCTTATGATGGTGGGTTAAAACACTTAAGATGAGCAGGAATGATTCAGACTTACAGTCAACCAAAGAAATCATCTTTCATGATTTATCAATATAAAACAGAGTGTCTCAATCTTTTTCTGGCATGTACCACCTTAGCCTTTCTATATAAATGCTCCACGAAAAGGACGAAAAACTTAAAATTAGGAAGTGCGAAATGGCTAAACTCGTGTTGTATCCATTTTCGAATAGCCCCCTGTGGGGCGTAGGCCCCACGTTATGGACACTGGTATAAAATATAATATCAATACGTCACTTTTGTTTAGAATCAATAAACACAAAGAAAACACTTCACAAAGAGTGAATTGAGCATACGATGTATTTATTATACCCAATTATTTTGAATGTGTAACATAAATGAAATTTTTCCAAACTAAGTAATATACTTACCAAGTATATTTAGTATGATTCACCATTGTTTATAACAAGTTTATCTAATGGTATAGCACGTGTGTTTGAGTTTAAATAATGATTTTTTAAATGATTTTCAATGGAAACTGGTCTGATTGACCTGTGAATTAATACTATCATATTCCTGTGCTTTTCAAAGTGAATATTTTATGTTACAAAAACCTCGGGTTTCGATATATATTATACCTATGTACTTTACCTGTTATTCACATACACAGTTATAATTTAATGTTTTTATAATTGTGTTGATTGATTCTTTGCGTAATTTATCTCCATTGCCACCAATAAAGCAGGGAAAAATTGAAGACTACAGGAAGGGGCAAATTTAATGACTACAGAATCTGAGAGGATGTTTTGGGTGCAACTTTTTAGAGCAACTGCCTCAAAATTACGACAGCCAAGAAGACTTCCCAAGAAGAAGAACTTTCTTATATTTTCCTGTGTTCAAAAGTGTTACTGCATTTCTAAACGTCATAAAAAATAGAGAATCGTCTCAAAAAATAAAAATAATTCTTCATTCATTAGAGCTGATATAAGACTTGAATCCTGGATTTCAAACGACACTAACACTTTCAGTTTTGATTTTCTCAAGTATAAAAGCCTAGTTTATTCAGATTGAGACAGTTTTTGGAATTTATAACTACAAAAACTAACGTTTGTAAGAACTTGAAGCAATGTTGTTTATGTGAGTAGCAAAAGTTAATTAACTACTTAGTTAGCTACTACTAAATCCCTGAATTCGTACATCTATTAATATTGTTACTATTCACGTTATAATCAAAATAGACAAAAAGTTTTTTTCGAAAAGAGATGTTATGTTCCTCATTTTTGACAAAATGTTAAACGAGACCCCTTTATGTCTTATTACCAAAGGTATTCACATGAGAATTTATAATGGTTCAGCATGATTTAACTGGACAACTCCACAGATGTCAATTTCAATCAATTGAGACTACTATTACAGAATTGACCTTAAGAGTTTATTATTAATATGAACTTTCTCTCTCCGATGCAGGGAGCCAATTTACAAGTAAAATGGTTCGGAATAATACCAAGGATATGTACTCAACTTATTTACTCGACTAAACGGAGTATGAATAATAGCAGATGCCACCTATTACGTAACCTGGAAATAGGTTTTCGTGTAAATTAAATATTACTTGCTCCTTCTAATTATGTAGTTCAATTGTTTCTCGTTCGTTTCATAGAATTATTGGATTCAGGATGTGAAAGGATGGATACAATTTCTCTATTCGATGTTTGTTGTTACTTAAGATCAATAGATAATAATAACAATAATAATACAACAATGAAAATGTTTCGAAATCAAAATTAGTCGACTCTTGCGTATTTTGATATTTTGTATGCAAAATTTTAATAAATGACACGGAGGTTTCGCTTATCTCTTGGTGAAACATTATCTTAAAAACAATAAATTAAAATTAACACACTAAGTAATATTGTATACATACTCTTGATAATGGTTTAACCACCCGAAATATATGTAGAGTTTTTAATATATTTAGTGAAACTTGAGTCAAGTGTATTAATTTTAATTTATTGTTTTTGTATGCAAAAATCACTATAAAGACTAGCTTTCAGCTTTAGTGCCATATAATCATGTGATATTTCATAAAAGAGTAAAGAGTATTGATGAATAAATCTATATTCATTCTTTAATAAATGACACGGAGGTTTCGCTTATCTCTTGGTGAAACATTATGTTTAAAACAATAAATTAAAATTAACACACTTGGCTTAAGTTTCACTAAATATATTAATAACTCTACATATGTTTCGGATGGTTAACCCATTATCAAGAGTATACAATGTTACTGAGTAACATTGTATACTCTTGAAAGTATACGCTTTAGTGAAACTTAAGCCAAGTGTGTTAATTTTAACTTATTGTATTTACTCGTTCGTCAATATTTACTTTGTCCCCTTCAAAGGAATCCCCCCAGATACAATAAACTTATAGGCTTCAGCCAATATAGCTATGTGGTCTTTATGCCCTCAGTCGTTGCAAAACGGCGTCCCTCCATAGATTTCTTGCGTTTTGGGAACACGAGTAACACTTGCACGAGTAACACTTCTAGCCTCAATGCTTCTCACAAATGAACAAAAAATCTATACATTTGAAACTTTTCACAGATATTAAGCGAAACAAACAGAAAAACTCGAAGATCGAACGAACGAAACCTGCGAAATTTTAAGACACCTTACTTTTTGATCACCCCACGTATTATATGCCTACTCTACATTTTTAATTTGTGTGAAATACGTTTTTCTTTCTACTATTCTACTTTCGTGAAAAATAAGCCTATTGAAAATAATTTAGGCTATTTGAACGATTTCCAGGTGTCTGAGTATAAAAATTTTATTTTATACCCCGAGGTACGGAGGTAAGCTCACACTAAATCAGGCCCTTCCTAGAAATTTTTGTATAGGGACGACTAGGACCTTGTGATGAAATTTGTTAGAAAGTTGTGTTGTTCTTATATGCTATAGAAATGAATAAATAAATTAAACCAATATTTTTATTGAAAGTCATAGAATTTTTATACAAATTATAAAGGGTTGTTTGAAACTTGGAAACCGTAAAAATCCAGTATTTCCATCAGGATCTTTTAGGATAGCAAGTTGATTGGAATTAAATGAGGAATTTTAATTAAGTACAGCTACTTCAAGTAAAGGAAAGCTCAGGGAAAAATTTACAAAAGATAAGGGAGCATACAAGTATTACGTAACGCAATTTAGGGTGAGGGGGTCTTGTAAAACTTTACTAAGCGTTACAAGGGCGGGGAGGCGGTTATTTAAACAAGGCGTTACGTAACTTCTTTTTGTAAATACTTTAGTAACATTTTAGTAAAAAAACATTAACATAATTGTGACTTTAATAGTCACTCAAATTTACGTAACGTTTAAATTTGGTGTACAGAAAAACGTTACGTTGCGTTACATGGAGGGGGGGGCATATCTTCAAAAATTGCGTTACATAATACTTGAACTTAATAATATATAATTAAATAATGACAATTTATTTATTTTTAATTTAATAATTTTTCTTTAATGCTCCCTGAAGACTAAAATCAAAAGATACTATTAATTAAGTGATTTCTTATAGATTGTGATATTATTATCAAAATATTGATCTATTATTGTCTATTTATAATTTATAGACTAATTAGTTATTCTTTTAATGTTCGTTTTCCAAGTCAATATCCATAACAACTTCAGGTAATATTACAGATATTTTCTTCAAATATAAATTGTTTAATATATTACAAGTTTTTCAGAACGTAAAATACAACATTAATATTAGCAGGGGGGGGAAAGAATCTGTAACATTTAAACTAATATCTTTCCCCTAACCTAATTCTAAAAAGTCTTTCATACATACTTACTTGATTTTATGCCAATATGATTTTTGAAATGTTTTATGTAAATTTGAAAAATGTTTACTGAAAAACTTGGCAAATTCAATTAATTAATGCTGAATCTGATTTTTTTATGATTATTGTTGAATGAACAAATAACATAAACGTATATTTTCCAAAAATTCAAGGTTTTACTTAAAGGATATTTATTCTTTGAATAATATTTCATATATTCATATGTTTTATGTTTTATCAAAATAGCAGGGTCAATATGGCCTGAAAACACTAAACCAACCCCTCAAATACCCAATATTTCCACTAATTCAATGCTGTTAAGTTAACCTCGTTAAGTAGCCCGCCAAAACAACGGAAAAGCAACGAAATCCTGTGAAGTACAGGATTTCAATGGTCGAAGGTCGATACAGATAAAATAATGCATGAAAAAGCTGCAATCGCGAGGTCATTGAATTTTGCAACTCTAGGAAGTCAGCTTCGATTCCATTCGATGGTTCATTGTTACGAACAATTGCTAAAGAACTGAACGAACGCTAGCAGATTCTTCAGGCTATGTCGAAACAAGAAAAGTTAGTATTGATTATATAAAACTTCTATAGTGCATGTTTTGCATAAATTTACTACTGAAATTATTCAGAACAAAGGCAATGTAATCATGACGTAAATACTCTTGTCTAATTGTCTAGTATCTATTTATTTCTCGCATTCCATGATTTTCGGAGTTTGGCATATGATTTTTGTAGAAGAGGTTCTAACAGGTTGGAACCGGTTAGCACCGAAGCAATCAAATGTTAAATCCACACGAAAAAAACACTTCAGATCTGATTTAAGAAAGTGAATTCAATAATTTTAGTTTTTCACTGGAGCAGTATTTACAAAATGAAACTGTTACATTGTAGATCTGGATTCAAATCCCTGTTAATATGTGAATGTTTGTGTATGTCTCTAAGATTTAAAGGTAATCCTGAACACAGTTTTAAGTGTATATCTAATAAACAGTTTCATTAGAAGGCCTGCTGGAGTGAATGCCCCAACCAGAGAAATAAAATTCTATAATTTATATGATGGTATAACATAAGATCAGAAAATACTGAGCAATATCTTTGAAGATCCTAAATACGGTTTATATTGATTCAAATTCAAGTAAAATTTTCACGGTTAACGTCTGAAGAATGTTAAGAATCATATCAACCTCTTATGGTGCTAAGAATTAACGAAAATATTGGAAAATTAAATTAAGAGTGACAATATCACTGAGCTTGTACAAATAATGCAAAAAATTGATTTATGAATGTATAACATTAATAAAGAAATAATGCCAAATAAAATTTCAACTGCTAGAATAAGGTAGTCAGGTTTTTTATCTACACAAGTTTTCCTGTCTTACAAACTATAAAATACAGTAATATAATAAAATAATAACATCAACCTAGACGTAGTTATTGTTATTATATAGAATTAACCTGCAAAAAGACCTGGAAAGATATTATATTACAATTGTAGATTACTTATATGTTTGTCAACAGCAGTGGTTAACAAGGATTTTTATTATAAGTAAATAAACGGATATATAAAATAAGTAAGCAGTTAAATATTAAAAAAAAATGTATGGATCTTTCTATATGATTGCTTAGGTCATATATGAAACACTCCTACTTCGATGGTGAACATGGAGAATGTAATTTTATTAATATTATAAAAAAAATCTAGATCAATGGGTCTTAAAAACATTGAAAAACATTGAATGGTTCTCATAAAAGTGATTAAAAAATAATCCTTTGCCTCAACCTCTAAAAATTATCAGTAACTAAAATACAATATGTATAATTTGAAAATATAAAATTCTTGCTTTCGAATAATTACATAAGGTTATAATTTACAGAGAACCTCCTGATAGGCCGAAGTCCGGGCCTTTGTGATTCATAGCAACACAAAGATTTTGTCAAGTGGTCCCTCATTACTAAAACGTTAAGAACCATTGGTTTAGATGTTTCAATGAAAATGGATGAAATATGATTAGATGGTTCAGATTTAGATGTTTCAATTAAGATGCATGTATAGATTATAGTCTGGAATAGCATTTAGGATGCTTTTCATCACGAAAATGTAGATTTCCCGAGGATTAGAAAATGCTCGATTGTATAATAACATCTCAACCTGCGTTTTTCAGTGTAGGTTAACAAAAGTGAGTCAACGACTCGTTTAATAATAAACTTATTTTTGTATCTATCTTCCTTATTTATTCTAGGTCATTGCTCAACAGGAATGTTCACAATTTCATGGTAATGTGATATTTTATGGCCAGTATTCCAAGCGCAACCATGGTGGCGATGAACATGGATGAGCTGGCCACTGACGTGTGAACCAGGAAATGTTTTGAAGATAAATTAAAGGTAAATCTATGAGTGTTACGGTTTCAATGCTTGTTATTGAAAAATAATTGGAATATACCCTCCCCACGCATTATAATCAAAAATCATTAAGAAATATTACATAATATTGAATTATGCCTTCATCACGAAAGGATCAGATGTAGCTACCTGCAGAGGCCATGTCCAAGATTAAAATAAACTATTGAAATCTTTACTTTATGTGAGTATCTGAACGCTGTATCCTTTATCTTTACATTCTGCATCTATACCTCTATTCACCTCCAAGAGACTACTGAAATACACAAAAGTGTATGCAATTTTGTGATAGTGGGTTAAGGATCTAAATGAAACACAAATTAGAGAACATCAATACTATCAACAGCATATACCACTCAAAATTCGCATTGAAATTATGATAAAATTTACATGTAATGTTGGTTTTCGACCTGTATAACGTCATACGATAGAGTATCTACTCAATAAGCCTCAATAATAAGTACTCAAATACCCGAAGCACGATTTTGCCACTGTTTATTAAACATTTAAAATAGAATGTTACAATTTCTAGGTTCTAAAATTGGTCATCGATGACAATTCAATTTTGAGGGATAGGTATATATTATCGTTCAGATCTGTTTGTCAAAAATAAAAGCTTCATACTCTGTAAGGATACATTTCTATTATGAGTTTTGAACCAATATAACTTATATAGGCTGGAAAAAATAGAAAACGCTGCAATGATATTTATTTTTGACTTCTCCAGGACCGAACATACGACACTGTTATTGCCTGTGACATCTGAGATAAAAATCAACTTAAAAACCAACACAATAGATACATATTTTTAACGTACCTAATAAAGTATATACCCAAGTTTTTTAAATGTAAGAGTTCTGAATATTTGTATTGTAAGATTGTCAAACGGTCGGAAATCCTAATATAAGAATCGACAGGTTTACTATTGCATCGTATGTCTAAATATAAGGGCTGTTTTTCTTATCGTGCAGCATCCCCGGTGAAACGGATGTTACCCCATTGCAGACAGGGTGAGAGCCTCTTCAAGAAGAATGTTGAGCGGAAATTACTTACTAAGCATGTTGTATCAGATTTTTCTTTTCTTCTCTTTTTGTATGTATATCTTTTTGTGTTGATTTTGATTTTATGTGATATATTCCAATTTATGGATGGATGGAAGAACAAATCGTCGAACCCTTATCCCTTTATGTATTTGAGTGTTTAAATTTACACAATAAATTCTTAGTTTATTTTGTAAACTTAAACCTATTTCAAAAAAGAGTGACTAGTTTATTCTCTTCAACCCTAGATTGATTGAGAGCATAATTATCTCGTAGTAGAATGAACAACTCTTCATATACCTAACAGCTGTGTATATTTTTCAAATAATGAATAACGAAACAGGAACTCATATGTAGAACACAAGATGCTAAGATGATTAGATATTATTTACGTTATTTCTTCAGAAATAAGGAACAAAATAAATGTGGATGGATCGTGTTCATTCTAGTTAACAGATTGTGGCATTTCACTCTCACCGGAAGAGGTCGAAGTAGTTACATATTGTAGCCACTTGTAGTGCGCAAAATTACACAACTGGCGCTAGAAATTGACGCAGTATAGTGTGATATTTAGAACATATTGTTAATGTCTGTTGTGGAAAGATGCAAGACAAGATGCATATTGAAATAAAACATTTGTGAAAGGAAATCGACTGCTTGCTTTGTTATATTTAACGTCCACAGAGTAGATATTCAATGATTTATTCATTTAGAATTTCAGAAATAAACAGCCCCACACAATTACAGAATATGAAAAAATATATAACTAGATATTCAATGATTTATTCATTTAGAATTTCAGAAATCAATAGCCCCACACAATTACAGAATAGGAAAAAATATATAACTAGATAACTATTCAATGATTTATTCATTTAGAATTTCAGAAAGCAACAGCCCCACACAATTACAGAATATGAAAAAATATATAACTAGATAACTATTCAATGATTTATTCATTTAGAATTTCAGAAATCAACAGCGCCACACAATTACAGAATATGAAATAAATAACCTACATAATTCCGTACAATTATATACTAGTACAATTTTTTAAATATAGAAAAAATGCAATCTTGTACTTAATCAAATTCCAGAAATAAAAAAAAAAAAACTAACTAGCAAAGCCACACCAAAAACTAATGTCCAAATAGCACTTGGAAAGAGCTCGTATAATCAATATAATCAAAAATAAAATCAAAATCATGATCACTGCTAGGAAAATGAAGTAGGATAATGTTCAAGGACACTTTTTTAGATTATGAAATATTTTTCTTTCTTTGTTTATTGTGGACTAGATGTATTAATGTTTTAATAGTTATCACATAAATCGATATTTATTCCTGAATTAAAATTATTTTCCATTTTTTTTTGATGATTCTTATAACTTATTATTTTCATTCCTTTTTGTTTGATATCTGAACTCAGTTCAAAAGATTTTCGTCCTTTGGCATGTTCTATATCAATCTGAGAGGTGATATTGTATAGTGGCAATTACTGGACATGAAACATGGCAATTATTGGAAAATTTCAGAATTTCCATGGCGATTACTGGATTGGGATGGGGTTCAAAAATTTAAAATGTTTTTAAAAAATATATACTGAAAGTCAGTGGTTTTAGGATAAGGCAATATTAAGGAAGAACCATTACGTCTTCCGAAAATTTCGAAAATTGTTATTTGGCTGAAAATATCATTAAAAATCAAAGAGTCAGTCTTAAACTGGCAATTACTGAAGTAGTCACCCTATACGGTGGTGCACCTTTGTACGAAAACCATACTCATGTAGACCTCAACAATACAAATAGTATTGAATGAATTTAAGAAATTAAAAATAATGTAAAATTGTTTTTGCGTATTAACTAAGAGAAATGAATAAGTTCATATACTTAGATAAGTCTCTCGGGTGTCGGATTCGGGTTGGAGTCCCGGTGAAGGCATGGGTGTATGTGTTTGTCTATGATTTAAGTAGTTTAATAATGATGATAATTGTTGGGTAATGTACACTGATTACAAGCCTATTGGCCGTTCGTAACCGGCGCGTAGGTCCGGTAGACCTACCTACAGTAGAACTGTAGGTCCACTGAATAATACCTCACTAAGTGACCTTAACCAAAAAGTTTGAAAACATCCATACCAGTATTTATTAGTAATTAGTATTAGCACCCTGTATAATACAATCTTGTGTGCGACTTCTATATGATATCAGTTGAATGTAATAACGATAGTTCCACAAATATTTACATTCATGTCTTCTGAAGTCCAAAAGATATCGAAATGAAGCATTTCGATAAAAGAGAAGTTTAAAAGTTCTTATTAACTTAATCCTCAAAATTATCACTGAAATTCTTTAAAAGATTGTGTAACCTTTTCAAGAGATAGAGTTTCATTTACGATAGTCATCTTACAAACAGAAGCTATGACTTTGATTCTGTCAGTTATTGACATTTGTTATGGATATTATTTATTAGGAATATCTTACTCCTATTTTGAAAAAATACATGCAGAAACTACAGTCTTGTATGTAACTAGATGAGTAAAAACTGATGATACTAAATTGAAAATAAAGTCGAATAACAAAAGAAAACCCAATTTTTTCTATATTATTGGAAATATTTTTGAAAATTTAAAATTAGATACTAATGGCTCATTATCTTTTATGTTACTCCATATGGTCATACGTTTATTTAACTTGCTTCAAAATCATTCACAACTTATCGAAGATTTTACGGTATTTAGAAGGCGTATTTACAGCTTAGTCTTGGTAGGCGAACCCTATTCTATAAACGAATTTATTACTTAGAAAAACTACTTAATGAGATTTATTTTCATAAAAGTGAAGCAGTTAAATTTTTTGAATATTTGTATATATTTTACCTAAAATGATAACTGGATTTTTTTCTAAAAACAAATTCAAACTGATGACCTTGACTTCTTTAAACTGATCTTAAAAATCTGACAGATCATGTTTACGCATTTCAATCAAATATGCGAAAAAATGCATCATAAATGAAAAGTGCAATTAACTATAAGGAAAATATTATGATACAAGTTGATAAAGGTCATTCATAAAAATAAACTTTCCAATATCTGCCTAAGACTGAAATATTTTTCAGATATTGTAAATTATTTAAGTGAATTATTTTTCTGATGAGGATAATCCCATTCGTTAATAACAAACGTGCTGAATATAGTTAATTCATTGTTACATATCTGTGGACAATTAAAATTCATTCCAAAATATCACAAAAAATAATTTAATGTATAAGATAAGCGGGGCGAATAATTTACTCAAGCACGTAAATAATTGGATTTCAGACAAGCGAGACAGATCTAATATCAATTGCAAAATTAAAATTATGAGTTACGCGCTAATAATGGAAAAGCAACTACTTATGCATACAAAAAAATTTTTTTAAACAAAATTGTCAATGAAAGTGTAAATATGCAATATAATTTCAAAGTAAGAATACTTCAGGTGATATATAAATCATGAGGAAATTTTGTTAAATCTTACTTGTTTGAGTATAAGTCCCGAACAGCCTATTTAATCCATTTCATGACTTGAATAACTATTACTTCAGCAAGTTTTGAAACAATCTCACTGACTAGAGTTCACTTACAATTCGCGTCATTTCCCCGTATAGATACGCGTTTAGATCCTACGCAAACCGTTGATTGGAATGCAATTGTATACTTCTTATTCAAAAAATGTAAACAATTAACATTTTGATCACTTTACGAACAATACATACTTCGCCAAAGCAAGCTGTCAACTGTTGCTGCCTTCGCACTTCCTAACGTATTGTTCAACGGAGAATTGGACCAAAAGTTTAAGATTCTAGCGCATCTCTTAGTAAAATTTTGAACTTCAAAACTATTATTCAGTACAGATTCCTGTAATATGAATCCCGAAATATTGGTCCTTCGCCATGGATCATTCCAAAATAAGAAAAATGACTATATCTGAATTTATCTGCTATTCTTGGGACAAAGTAATTGAAGAAAAGCTTCGAATTCTACAAGCAAAGCAATACGTTAATTAAATCCTAAAAATTGTTTACATTACATTTCCTTATTCCAATACCAAATTTCCAAAGGTGTCCACATCTGTTACTATGTTAGTTAAATATTGTCCCATACATGTAGAGAAATATTTCAATTACTATTTCATTACTTTTGTTTTCTCAACATTGTATAAGAATAAAATTTTCCTGATAGTTTTCTGAACACAGAAGATAATATTGTCTATGTAGAGATATTATGTGGTTGTGAAATGGTTAGAGTTACAATCACAAAACATAACCAAAGTTATATATTCTGTGGTTACAATGATGCATCGTTGAAAGTTGTTAATAACGAATGATTGAGATTTGTTTCTTTAGGACAATTACTTAAGTTTCGACCGTATTTATATCGATAAAGTTATTGATAAATTGGTAATTGTAGAATAAAAATATTATAAAGATGTCTGGAACTTCGCAGAAACATCGTAACTTTGTGGCAGAGCCTATGGGAGACAAACCCGTTACAGATTTAGCTGGCGTTGGAGATGTTTTAGGTGGTAGATTAAAAAATGCAGGATTTGACAAAGTGAGCGTTTTTTTTTACATAAAACATTGGACAACTTGTATTTTCTTATTCAGCTAATTTATATCGACTTTGATTAATTAACATGATGAAATTTCACCCATTATCGTCTTGCTTTTTATATACTTCTAATAGATATAATAAATTCGATGGAGAAATCAATTTTATGATATCATTAAGTAGAGTGTTGGTTGATTTATAATAAAGATAGTGTAATATAAAGTTAATAAACTGTGATAAATTGTTGATAAATACTTATGATTGATGTTGGAATATATGCTTTATGTTTATATAGACTTTTTTATATTTTAAACAAAGTCTGAACTCGTATTTGGAACTTGTTGAAAAACCAATGTTAATTTGTAGATTTCATTCCCATTTTGAGTTTCAATGACCTTCATAAGTCATTAATAAATGTACTTAACAAATTCACAATTGAAATCTGTTTTTAAGGTAAATATTTTCATATTTAAATTTTTTTCAGGCTTACGTGGTTTTAGGTCAGTTTCTAGTATTGAAGAAGAATAAGGAATTATTTCAAGAATGGATGAAAGATGTTTGCTCTGCATCTTCAAAGCAGTCTTCCGATTGTTGGCAATGTTTGAACGACTGGTGTGAAGAGTTCTTGTAAAAATTTCTTAACCAGCAGATTCTATGTACAGTATAATTCTTTCAAATATCACCTCTATTAATGTTTTAAATAATGATTATATTTGAACTTATTGTGGTTGTTCTTTCTGTAAATTAATAATAAATTAAGTATTTTATGTATAAGAGTATTGTAAATTCATTAACTGACCAAATTTATGTAGCAATGAACTGAAGGACTATTGAGTTTTTATTAAAAATATTATTTTACTTACAATGTATGCAATTGAATAAGGAATACCAGTTAGGGATAAAAAAATAAAGTAACTCAAATGATATTATTCATATTTTATGAAGTTACAAGTTTATCAAGAGAACTCATAAAATAAATTATCACAATCGAATTATAAAAAAAATGCGATTATTCATGAATATACAGTTAAAAATATGTCATTGTGTGAAAGAATGAAAACATTTATTTGATCTAAGATATCTAATTATTCGAAAACAATAGCTTATTTTCACAATAGACCTATTATTAAGTGTTTACTTTGTAATATACATACAATTTCACATCATTTTGGAGTACAAATTCGAATCCCCAATGTAGGAAACATGTACCTATTCAATAGTTAACATTTTCCAGATGTAACTTCATCAATTCTAGTCATTTGAGTTTTTAGAGGCAGTGTGAGACATTGAGGACACAATATTTAACTATATAAAGACACAGTTTTTTTTTTTAAATATAGAACATAGTCTCTGTTTTCCCTTTCTTATGGTGCACTTGACACTACTCAAGCTATCAAAATGGTTAAATGACAAAAAATTATTGAACATTTTAGCACCTTAAGATTACTGGACAAGATTTTATATACATTTACTATTGTATAAGCATAAATGAGGGTCCACAGTTTAGGTACATTCTAATGCACTCTACTTTTTATAATGGATTATAGGATCACAATGAGAACAAAGATGAGTTGATTACACAAATACAAGTGTTTCAAGTCAATTTTTGCACAAATGTTTGCTAATAACTGGCCAACTTGCGTAAAACATCAAAATGTGAAATTTCCATAACAAAAATTATTTAAGGGTATTATCTCAAGTTATCACATTGCAGTTGTCTACAGGGAAGTAGCTTGAAAAAGAATTATGCTGTAAAATACTCAAAGCCTAGTGTAATTTTAAGTGGAGAAAAAAATAATGAAAATTTGAAGTCGGTTATATTTTGTTTGTTAAGAACTCTAGTATATAACAGAAATTTCGAAAAAATATAAATTTAAACAAATATTGAATTTTTTGGAATTTGTAGCATGAAATTGGTTGTAGCACTTTTAAAATCATCTACAACCTAAATCAGAAAATTTCAACAGATACTAGCCCTGAAAATTTTAAGGCTAGTATCAAAATGACAAAATCAGAAATTATTAGAAATGAATAACCAACATACAGAAGGAATCATACTGTGTATTATCTCGTATAATTTGGGTAATAATTTCAAGATATTCGAGTTTTAAAGTGAATGAGAGAATGAAATGAAACATCTTACAAACATCAAAATTTCTCACAAATGTATGAACTAACGAAAAGTATGTTGACAAACATAATTTAATAAGAATTTTGAATGAGTTAATAAATAATGATCTTACACACTAAAATATCTTTAAATTTCACAAAATTAGTATTAAATTTCAAAACAATATTTTACAGAGATCTGGTATATAAAAAAATTTCCAACTCAAAGAAAAAGGTAAAATTTGGCACATTTATTTCTTCTATAATATCTCTAATCGAAACATAAATTTTCTACGATATTTTTAGCAATGAATACTAAGTCTGCCATATGCTTCGTGTAGTACCTTACTTTTGAAGCATGCAGAAACGACTAGAATTAATGACTTACCTAGTTGTGAATACAAGCACACTGATTATTTATTTACAATCAATATGAGAAATGCAAACAAAAGATACATATAAAAGGATTTTAAATTAAAAACAAATTATATACAAAAAGAATGGAATTAGAGGTAATGCATTACCTATTTATTATATACAAACCATAAGAATATTTCTAGTTTTATATACACCTAAATCCTACATAATGATTAAATAAAGTATTATAATAGGTAATTGGTTTCAGGCCCATTTTCAGTGATGATTAGTGTAAAGAAATATATTTTCTTCAAAACACATTTTTTTAAATGGTTTATGATGTTCTAACCTTGTTTCAAAACTTTAAATATTTCATTTAAAACATAAAACACTATGAAACAGAATAATATATTTGACATATCAGTGTTAGTTAACATTCAATTTTCTAAATTTATTGACCGTCTTCGAAAAAGAAAGTACTTTTATGGATGGAAAGTACCATTGTATAGTTCAAAATATTTTCAAAAAATATTCCAAAAGTTTTCTGAATAATCTTGGAATTGTTAAAGAACGTTTCATCTCATTTCAAGATACAATGCTCTGTAAGAAAACAGTCGATTTCATCATGTTTAGATTGAATTCATAACACAGAATATAAAGCAAAAAATAGCAGACAATGAGTAAAATTTAAAAGGTGAACGAACATACTGAACATTTGACACCAAGTATGGATTACCTATGAAATTAAAAATTACAGTGCATTCGTCACGACATTTTATTCTTCGATATCAACACATCTGCTAATTTATCAGATTTATCACCTTTCTTTAGATATTTTCACCTGGCCTGAGTTGGTTGAACACTATTTCGAATCATCCGATTTAGACAGCCTCTGAATATTAATTCACACAAACACTTTGGCCAAACCGTCCGCGCCAGCACTCGCTATATAAGGTTTGGATGGATGGAAAGCAACATCTAATATGCTTTCGTCGAACTTCTTTCGATGTGCAGTGATTTCCTGCACACATGTCTTGTTGTCTAGATGCCAGAGTCGTATCGAACAATCGTGAGAACCTAGAGAAAATATTTAATGCACATTACAGAAGTACAAAGGTTTATCGCAATTTTTAAATCAACATATTATATTTGACATTATTCTTTATGCAGATGAAATAACTGAAGCAGATGATCATAATGTTTACCGGAAAAAAATTATTTTCGCATCATTCTAGATGAACTTAACTGTTGGCAATTTATCTCCTCAGGTACCTTAAAGGTATGTTATTAAATTTCAAAAAAAATATTAATCTTGCAATAAATAAGAAATTGGAAACAAATAATTCATTCAAATTTCAGGTTTAGTATTTGTTGTAGAGTTTGAAAGTATACTTATTTATTTGAATGAACTTAATTAATAATTAAATTATAATAAAACTCCACAGATGAAAAAATATATGGGTTGACTGTAGTTCCTCACAAGTGGTACAAAATTTAACTTTTATTGAAAAGGAAAGCACAATTTCATTGCATCCACATTACAAACTTAGTAAGTTACTGTCTATATAATTTTATTTTGTTTAATTTTTGCTATGTGAATTATGTTTTAATGAATATTAGTGATAAATGGTACTCAAATGGAGATTTGAGTAGGGCTCTCATGGATAAATAATAAATCATATACTTTTTCACTAGTGTGAGAGTGTACTCTTTTTAAGATACAAAAGGAAAAAAATAGTTTGTGTGCACGAGATATCTGTCAGCCTAATTCTTTGTTTGATTCCCTTACTGCATCTAAAAACACAAAAGTATTTCAGCTTACCAGATAGTAAATAGAGTCCATTTGGATCTACCGCAAGACTAGTCACGGCATCGAGATGCGCGACCATGGAATGCACCATCTGGCCGGAGACGTTGTCCCAAAAGCGAATGTGGCGGTCCTCATGAGCTGTAATCGTTAACGGAAGGGTGGGATGCGAGACGATTTTGTTGATCATCTTATTTGGTGCGTTTGCCTGCTCCTGGCCGGACTCCAAGCGTACCACCGGTTTCGCCGTTTCCGCATCGAAAATAATACTGTGCGAGCTGTTGTATGCGGCGACTATTTGAACTGGATGGTCGCGAATGAAATCGACGCTGGAAGGCACGCCGTCTTGCTCAGACGTGAACGTGTTGAGCAGAGGAACCTTGAGTGACAAAAAGAGGTTAATTTTACCATAGCAAATCGATAAAAAAAGTTAATTGCATGAAAACTATATAAAAGTCAAGTCTTTACAGATAACTGAGTTTGCCACTTTAAATCAAAATATTAATTCCAAACTAACAAGTTATAAGGTGTTTTTTTTAGAGGTATAGAACTTTAAATTGCAATAAAACAACGATGGATCATTCGATTGACAAGAATTTTTTTTTATTCGAAAGATAATCTTGTGGCATTACATTTTAAATATGATTTCTGGCATATGACCGCCACGGCTGGCTCAGATGTAGTCCAATCTGGACGTCCAATTTTCGATGACTTTTTCAACATTTGTGGCCGTATATCGGCAATAACACGGCGAATATTGTCTTCCAAATAATCAAGCGTTTGTGGCTTATCCGCATAGACCAATGACTTTACACAGCCCCACAGAAAGTATTCTAGCGGTGTTAAATCACAAGATCTTGGAGGCCAATTCACAGGTCCAAAACGTGAAATTAGACGGTCACCAAACGTGTCTTTCAATAAATCGATTGTGGCTCGAGCTGTGTGACATGTTGCGACGTCTTGTTGAAACCACAGCTCCTGGACATCATGGTTGTTCAATTCAGGAATGAAAAAGTTAGTATTCATGGCTCTATACCGATCACCATTGACTGTAACGTTCTGGCCATCATCGTTTTTGAAGAAGTACGGACCAATGATTCCACCAACCCATAAAGCGCACCAAACAGTCAGTTTTTCTGGATGTAACGGTGTTTTCACATACACTTGAGGATTATCTTCACTCCAAATGCGGCAGTTTTGTTTGTTGATGTAGCCATTCAACCAGAAGTGCGCTTCATCGCTAAACAAAATTCGCTTATGAAAATCGGGAACAACGGCAATCTTGTTTTGGGCCCATTCGACCAATTGATTTTAATTAATTAATTGATACGATGAATTGCCAAACCAAACTGAGAATAAATCACTTCTCAGCTGTTAAATCGGTCGCCATCTCCAACAGTAATGCCAACTTAAAGTTATATACCTCTAAAAAAAACACCCGTTATATTCCAAATTTGTGAAACATATCAAAATACTATCTACACTGATATAATCTCGTCTGATAGTTTAATCTATCTATTCGATTGAGTTATATTATGCACATTTCAGAGCTTACCTCGCTGTGAGGCATCCACAATTTAATGGTGCCATCGGCTGAGCAAGATAACAATTGCTGCTTCGAACTAAGAACTGAGAGACCCCAAACGGCATTCGTATGTCCCTGCAGAGTGGTGTAAAGGATTTCCGGATCGAACTGATCGTAGGGATCTATGTTGGAGTTAGGCACATTCCACACGTGTATAGCAGAATCCACACTTCCCGAGTAACAGTAATCGCCAGAACCAGATATAGCCAAACAGAGCACCGGTTTGTTGTGACATCTGTAAATAAGTGGGATACTTAAGTTTTCTAGCCATAAGATACTGATTGATTTATAACTTGATTTGCACCAAATGTTGCCAATAAGACGAGAAATAATAATAAATGAATTTTTTTGTAAATTCAATTGAATACAAGAAGGGATAAGGGCGGGTTCTTCCACGCTTCCATGAATTAGAATATATGAAGCTGATTTTCACCTCAGACAGACACAATATCAGATGTTCGCAACTGGAAAAGCTAAAAACAAATCTCATTGCATCATCCTGCATTTTTTGCAACCTATATTCGTTATATTGCTTCAAAAACCCATAAAAGACAAAGCTGCAATAGTTGATATGCGAATAGTTTATCCAACAAATTCAAACAATGCGCTGGACAAATTCAAGTTTTACATCAGAAGTAAAGTAATTGTTATATTGTAAAGCTTTCAGTTTGAAAAAAACAGACCTAAACAATGTTATTAAACGTCCCTCAAGGGGATTTTTTTTGAGGAAAATAAGTATGTTATGCTTTTCAATTGGAACTAGAAATTGAAATTACACTGAAAATGCTAATACGTCATATAATGTCCAGATCAGAGGAAAATTACTTATTTCCTCTTCCTCATGTTCATAGAATCAATTATGTTCACTACTGATCATTCTTTTCACAAGTCAGAATAGTTTTATTATGAACGTGAATCTGTAAGATGCCAGCCAACAACAAAAATTCACTAAATTGAAATAAAAAATTTGTAAAAAATCCAACTTTGAAGAATGCTGTCTATATAATGAGAAGCTGAAAAGTTTACTGGTAATTTTCTTTTTTCTCACCTGAACGTATAGAGAGGCTCGACGTCTAGAGATGCCGATTTTTTAGCTGGTACAGTTTTTTGCAGATTCCACAATTTTAGGGTGTGATCTTCACTGCCAGTGATTAACACAGGTTCAGTCGGATGGAAAGCCAAGGCCCGAACGCCATCGAAATGGCTCCGAAGCGTATATTTAGCGTTCCATGTTTTTCGGAACGCCTCTTTGCTGGTTGCCATGTCATATGTGTTTTCTGCATCATTATTTACGGTGAGCTGTGCGAGCTCGCCTAGACCAAGCGTTGTGTCCATGCCTTCCGTGAATTCCTCGTTGACGGCTACACCGCTTGTAGCTATCGGTCGCTTAGGTATTGTTGTTTGGTAACCTATAGCACAGGTTGTCAGTCAAATATAGAAAATTTAATCATAACAACACCTATAAATAGAACAAATTCATTTCGTTTAATTTTCACTGTATTTTATTTTTCTCAGTAGTACAGACAAATCTAATTTCACTTTATATTCCAGAAATAATAGTAGTTTGAACTGATTACAAATAAAAATATTCTTATAGATCGCATTCTCGAGTAAATGTCCTGAACAGTATTCGAGGTCGGTAGCAAGAATAAATCAACCACATGAAAAATCTTTCACTTGCACACTAACATCAAAATTTTTGAAAGAAGTAAATTTCTTACTGTTATCACATACAAGGGTAATTTTGAGATATGTCATAGTACTCTGTGTAATTTCAAAATTAGGTGAATAGTTTCTTCAAAATGCACTTCTTGTCATATTGTGATAACAAATAAGACATTTAAGGAATAACCATTATTTACTTTTTTCTATTGTGGAAATCATATATGGATACAGAACAAAGCATAATAAAAAATCAATGAAAATCATTATACTTAAAATATACTGATTATTGAAATTTTTCTCTATATATTCAAAAATATTTCAACACAAATTTCAATGAACAAAGAAGTGTCTATTAGTTAATAAACTATTAGTTGTGCTTGATCCCAATATCACCATCCCAACTTAACTAGAAGAAAATAACAACTCATCTGTGGTTTATTAGTAATATACAGCAAAATTTACAAACTGATTTTGCTACTGCAGTGCAAGCAATTACAATTATTGTAATAACAACATAGTCATAAACATTTACCAACACCTCGATTGAAATGCCACCAATTGATCTTAGATTCATTGGAGGAAGTTTGTAGTATTTTTTTACAAAGATAATTTTTTTCTCAATTACCTCGTTTCAAATTTTGCTCATATTCTTGTGTCAACATGTCAGGAAGCACGTGTTTAAATATGCAAAATCGAACCACTAATAACAAGTTCACTTCTGGAAAAACTTGAAGGAATCTTTATCTTCAAAAAACTAACTGAACACAGGTATACATTTAAAATAAACCCATACATGGTAAATGTGCAAAATAATGCATTGGCAGAACCTTTAGAAAAACCCATATTAGACTATTAGATGATAAACACTGCACTGAAATGAAAAAGCAAACTATGCAAACCACTTGCTTAGTGCAGGTGGCTCATTAAACTCAAGATTTAAAATTTTAGATAAGACAATAAAGGTTTAAAATTAGAATCTTTGCAAATTAACAAATACAAACATTTTTCAAGTCAGGAAATAAAACTGAAGCATGCAAAATCATATCAATAAAAATTGATACAAATCAGTACTTAGTGCTAAGCTATAACAATAAAGCAAAGCAAAAGAAAGAGTACATAATAAATATGTTTGACTTGATTTTATCTTCAATTAGTTTAAATAATTGTACCAGAATGCAGAGGTAATTTGATTCCCTTACTGTTATAAATGTTATGTGTGAATCGTTTCTACGCAAATTCAAGCCTTTTACTTTCAGTAGTCTGATATAAGTTACAACTTGTACTTCACTTAACATATTTAAAAATAGTTCCAGAACTGGCTCGTCAACAAACCTGCATAGGTAATATTGACATATAATCATAATATAATTATATCATAGTGGTCATACAGATATGTATATTTGTATGACCTCAAACCTGTAAGAGTACCACTTTAAAATAACAATACAACTACATATTTAAAAACTTGTATTTTATTAAAAACCTAATTTATTTTATATCAACTTATTCACATTGTTCTGCCAACTCTCAGTTAAACATTAGCTTACATGTTTTTGAACTTGTAAACTATATTTACCTTGATTCCAATCTCCTTGTTCTCCCTTGTCATTTCGCTCTTCTGATTCAAAGAGCAGTGTAAGTTCATTTAGTACTTCCATTGCTTCAGCGTCGACATCGCTACATAATCGATCGCCTTTGGCTAGAACAAACAAACACTATCTGATAAACAAAAATCTCAAATGTTCTCAGACAATTGCTAGTTCGCATAATTGAATTAATTCAAGTAAAATGAAATGAATAAATTCTTACCGTTGATAAAAAACGGAGGGCTGAATCGGAAATCGAATTCACACGACGTTTCTGTTAGTAATGATGTATCTCTAACTGTTCTCAAGGGAAAACTGACAACGGTTTTATTTATTTCAAATTTAATTTTATACGACTGTTTCAACCCTCAGGATACTAATTATATTAATGTTTTTTAGTTCAATCTGATTAATTTTGTATCATTTAATTCTTCATTAACTCATAGTTTCATTACAGAATTCGAACGTAAAAATAGCCTTTGGAAGTTCGACAAGTTATGCTATACATATCTTAAAATTATATGAGGCGGTTTCTGTTCTAATCATCTCAAGTCAGCAAAATCGATGGGATTTGTTTAGTATGCATACTTTCGATATATTCACATAAATGACACGGAGGTTTCGCTTATCTCTTGGTGAAACATTATGTTAAAAACTATAAAATTAAAAATTAACACATTTGACTTAATTTTCACTGAATATAATAAAAACTCTACATATGGAGTAATATTGTATACTCATGATAATGGGTTAACCACCCGAAACATATGTAGAGTTTTTAATATATTCAGGGAAACTTAAGTCAAGTGTGTTAATTTTAAATTTTATAGATACTCACATAAGAATAAATATAATGATTGATCAAGGGATCAAGCATGCCATTCCATGACCTGCCTATCCACATCAAGAAATATTTTGTAAAGGTAACTTGCTGGCGGACATTGAATATTATAGCTATGATAATTTTAAAAAAATGGAAGTAATTATAATTTTATAGAATATTTTATTAATGGGACAGTGCTTCATCTATCATTAACAATATATCATATTCAGTGTAATTTGTTTGTTTGTTGGATCAGGACATCATTTTGTCAGTTCTAAATATAGTGCATTCAGCAGATCAGAAGGTATAAAATTTGCCTAATCAGTTCATTATTAGGATGATAATATCTCATTAGGTTCTATCGTCATTTCATATTAGGATTATACAGGGAGATATCACCATTTCAGTTCATGTATTTCGAATATACCCATACTTATTTACTATTGCGTATGCGTGTGTGTTACATAGTATTCTCACCTTTTTTTCTAGTTGTTTTTACATCATCATCTGCATCTTCCATTGGCTCGACGTCCTTATCGTTTATTATATCATCTTCATCGTCGTCCATTTCCATTTCGGAATTAGTGAGGAACTCCATGTTTGCCATCACCGCTTGTTCCGCCTCCAACATCATTGCTTCCGCCAAAGACCCAGGACGTTCTTTTTTAAAAGGTTTTCGCCCTGAAAGAAACATTATCACAATCAATTAACGTTAAAATTGTCAAAAATGTAGAAAGCTTTACCACCTTGGCCTTCGCTGGGGCGCTTGTTGGATTCACCTCCGTTTAGAGAACTTCCATTGTGATTCTCTTCTTGCTCAGCATTGTTATTCAGTCCCAATAACGCCCTGACGCGGGTCGACCTAACGTCTATAATTCGATCCGTATAACCAATTTCCTAAAAATTAAAACATTTGTCGATGTGATTACTGATAATAAATGATTGCAATAATAATGATTTATTGATTCCTTTAAATCATTCAACATGAATACAATTAAGTAGTTTTCTGATTTTCATTATAATTAAGTTAAAACATAACAATATTGTTTCGCCAACACAGTGGCTTCATCAGATGAAGATGATAAAGATGATGAAGCCACTGTGTTGGAGAAACAATATCGTTATGTTTTAACTTAATTATAATGAAAATCAGAATTATGTATTTAGATTTTCATCAAGTATCGGTCCAATCGATTAATGAAAAGTCATACGTTTCATACAAACATTAAAAACAATATATATAAAAACAATACACAAAGGCATCTCCAAAATAATCTTTAAACTAATAAATCAAGAAAAAATTCGAAGATATCCTGGTACTTCACTTAATAAATAATTTACTGTAAGAGCACATTTCACAAAGTATACTCTTGATTTCCTTGAATTCAAAGAACTTTGTTTTCAGTCGTAAAATAAAATTTAATTTATACAGTTATCAAAGTTATTAAAAGACCAATGTAAAAATCATTAACTATGAATTAATGATTATTGGCCCATCCAACTCATGAACTTATTCCTATTAATTCATAGTTTTCATTCAATGATATGACTGATGCTCTAAAACATTTTCCTCTTCCAATTTTAAATAGATATACTTATAAACTCTTATATAACTATAAACTAAATATACACTCTTTTCTGAAATTTTTCTTTTGATGGTAAGTTGTTTCTCTTTTCTTCTATTCCTCTACACCCCTCATTATGGAAGCGTCTCAGCAGAGTTTCAACAGAAAAAAATCTTTTAAAAAACACAACTCAATTGTAATGAATCAGTCGGAATTATTTTCAATAGTAGTGAAGATGTCAGTATACAGACACATTTATGCCATCTTCTTATTGATAAAGCATAAGAATTTTTAGCCAATAAGTATAGTCCCATAGTTATTGTATATAACAATGTGTAAAATTTGCTGTACACATTCTTTGTCAATTTCTACAGCTTCAGCAGTCGCACAAATACTGAACCGACATTGAGATAGAGACAGAATACAGATTTTTGTGGCATTGCCATCGGTTTTTGTTATAAAAAGGCGACCCGAAGACTTCCTCAACTGTCTTCAATACATTTATGTCACCTAAATACATATAAACACTCACTCAATACAGCTAATTCGTTGCTCTATTGCGAACGAATGTTACAAATTTACATATTTGTTTTGTCGAAAGTATCGCACGCGTAACCAACAGTTAACAGGCAAAGCTGTCATTAGCAGCGCCAGTCTCATTATGTAAGAGCCACACCTTCAATGCCCCAAACATTATCAAAGCTAATTGGGTGATTGATTAACATATGAAACATTGATCATATGTCTCATCATGAACTATTTATCTATAGGTATATGGAAAATTGCACAGCAAACTGTACCTGTAGGTATTGTCTAAGCAACTGGCGGCCCTGTTTCCAGGTGGAATTCGAGACTGAAATATAAGGCTGGTCAGAATCGAGCTGATTCTCATTGGAAGTTTCATCCATGGCCGGCGGATTCATATCACCCTGTTGCAAATCCGTGCCATATTTGAGCTTGTGGAACTTGCTACGTTCTTGCTTGAGGGCATATTCAAGCATCTTTATTCGACGAACAAGGTCATTTTTGAGATTCTCCTGACCTTTACGTTCTCCTTGTAAGAAAGCGATTCGGGCCTGAAACATAATATATCGTTATTACATTTTTTAAATTAATTTAATTTGACATACATGCTTGAAATTGTGAAAGATAGACTTTTCTGCACACACTTTATTGTATATTTACATGACATTTATATTTAATTGTATATTTATTTAGAAATAAACATTTAGGGAAACTACATATAAAATACTATAAACTGAAAACTAGATAATTGAGCAATAATAAAACTAATGAAACTCTAGAAACTTAAATATTCTTGTCATAGTAGTTCATTACAGTATTTTATTGTTTAATATTCCCTGTATAATTTTGTACTTCATAAGGATGTCAATATAAAGACCAAAATTTTGTAAGGAATAAAAGAAAACATTTTTAAGCTGACTGAAAAAACTTCATTACAACAATCATTTAATTTGATACTTCTATGAGTGTTCTTTTAAACCCCTCTGATTTTTTCTGTTAACTTTAGTGATTAACAATTTTAATATTTACATTTACTATTAAAGTCCTTTTACGATACTATATTTTGACTATAAGACAGTGTCATTAACATTTTTTTTTCAACAAATAAAGAACTGATGGCACAAAAAGGATAGAAATCTTCATATTATTTTGATAGTTTCCCCAATATTCTTAATAATTTGTGTTTTGTATGTAGAGTAATTTGAAGCAAAAATATGTCTAAATTGACTGGGTAAAAAGTCAGGTTGTACAACTTTTAATTGCTTATGATTTTTTAATTCTGTACATAGAATAGTTTGAAGCCAAAATATGTCTAAATTAACTGGAAAAAAAGGCAGGTAGTAGATCAATACAACTTTTTAATTGCTGATGATTTTTTAATTGATAATATTTGCATTTGGTATTAGGGATACAAATTAGTGCTATGTTAGAACAAACATTTCAAATACTGTAGATCATAACCTTACATGTTAATTTGTAAGTGTTGGTAAATTCAGAGTAGTGCCCATGGGACGAATTAGCTTAGCAACACAAAATTAATCTGTATGATTGCAGAAATCCTCTGAAGATAAATATTTTTGCGGCAACATCATGTCATTCAATTAACGCCATTAGAGCGTCGATAGAATGGATGAATACTGCAGTAGCTTAGTCACACAAGTTATCTTTTTCATAATTGATATCCTTTCATTTCTTTATTTTTAGAGAATGATATTGCTGAATTCTCCACAGCCCTCTAACAATAGATAATAAATACCAAAATTTCATTGCGCGTTAGCCTCCTTAAAAAAAGAGAATTTGCGTCTAAATACTCGGCACAAAATGGAAATTTTAAAATCGGTTTATTTTAGATGCGCTACCATCATTTATTCTAACTGATAGAAACGCTTCATACGCCCCCATATGTCATGATTAATTTTAATTAGGCGGTACTTTCGCATATCGAATCTTAAAAGTACAAGGACGAAATTATAGAGAATTATATTCTTTTTATCACACATATTGTTTCATTGCTAATAAAAATATCACGCATATAATTTAAAGTAGATTATTCCAATCAGTGGAAATTATTTTAAGAATATTACAAATGATGAATGTAAATTATACCTAATTTTTTTTATTTCAAATTATTGGAATTTAAAATTGAATAGGATATGTTTTGTTTCACCTTGAATTAAAGTTTATCAGTAAAAGAAATACTTCTAGGATTTGATGTATGGTTTTCTATCATGTATATGTAATTGCAAATGGTTATAATTTTAGATTTTTGTCAATATGAACTGCATAAACCATTTAGTTGGTTTTTCCTGATACTCTTAGCCAAATAATATTTAGTAAGTGTTTATTATACATTGATAGATATATTATTTATTATATTTTTGAATTATGAATAAATCTTTGAATAATAAAAGAAGATAATAAAACCTTTACTTTGAAACACTTTAAATATTTTTGGCTTTTCAACTGTTGGCAGTAGTTAAGCGCGAATTTGAAAAATATTTCTACAGACTTTTGAAATAAAAAAAAATTTGGAAAGTCACATTAACAATACACAAATCAAAATAACAGAAACTTAGATATCTCTAGTAGAATTTATAAAATGAACTGTTTTTGCACAACTGAGTAGTATTTATAAGAATTCATGTACTTTAGTGTGAATGAAAATTACTCAATTTGACAGAAAATGTGGTAACAAATAAGGAAACGAATTTTGAAAAGAAGCTAAAATGGAGTTACCGAAGACCGGCAAATTTTACCTGAATCGAATTATTTAGTTAACCATAAAACCATGAAGCAATATTGGGACAGGACAGTTGCAGTGTATAAAGTTTCTAATGAATGGCTGACCGCACTCAAGATGGCTATTACGCTATTAACTCTTGCGCGCAAAGAACTGATTGTTTCTTGTTTAATTGAACGCTGATGGTCGTTACTACGCGCAGGCAATAACAAGAAACTTTCCTTTCGTTGCATAATTTGTTTTAATATGAAAAAGGAATATTGACGCAAACCCCTGTACGACGGCTATGACGACTTCGACATTGAAGTAACCATATACTATCGAAAGGGATTAAAATGTGTAGACGAAATCATTAAACAAATTTTTGTGAACTTAGTTTAAAATATACATGTTTGCCCCTATCACCCCCATACGACATTGAAGTGACCATATACCATCGAAAGGTAGTGAAATAGGTAAATAAGATCATTCATAAAATTATTGTAAACTAATTTAGTTTAAAAAATACAGCACTTTTTTTGTCCCTATCACCCATATACGACGCCAATGACGGCTGCGACATCGAAGTGACCATATACTATTGAAAGGGATTGAAATGAGTAGACAAAATCATTCATCAAATTTTTGTGGACTAACTCAGTTTAAAAAATACAGCAATTTTTTCCATCGTTCCTATACGACGATTGCGACATTTAGGTGACCATTTCCTGTCGAAAGTGATAATATATACAACATTTACAAAAATTACTACAACCTACCAACACTTTCGAAATTTTCGAAATATATAAAAAAAAGGTAAATAATTCAGTTTCAGCAAATGATATACTTCATTACCGAGTTGTGATTTCGAAGTTCTTAGATACATATCTTGACGTGTGTGTGTGTGTGTGTGTGTGTACCACACACACTTGGGGTACGATTCGTTGCTAACTTCACACTGGTGGCCACTATGTGAGGAACACCACCAAATTGTTAACTTGGTCAACTCCATCAGGATTCAGAAATACAGAAAAAAGGTTTGTGAAATTGAGAAATTGTGCAGAAAAGTTGTCTGAGATGGGGCACAATATGCCTACCATGAATACAAGGAAATCCCAAGAAGCCAGTTAAATAATTGAAAAAATTTATTTAATTAGCAAAGATTTAAAAAGTTATGGAAGATCCAGATATTGTCATAAATCGCAAATTTGGTTAATTGTAAATACTTTCAGACGCACATTACCTAAACTGTCAAACATCAGAATCCCAGCTAGATAAAAAAAAAACAAACCTAACTACAGTTCGAATATAAAAGGTAAAAAACGGGAAAAGATAAAGTTTTACAAACATTAAACTATATTTTAGAGTCTTGATGAAGGATGTAATAGGCATCTGAAATAGAGACCAAATTAAGAAATTGATTGTGTTTCTTACATAGTGGCTTCAATTAGTTTACTGAGAACCCATAAAATTCTATAATTTTTCCATACATAAACAGAAAATAAAGTTTTTCAATAAAACTCCTTGTAGAGCCTAAATGTTTTAATATACCATCTATAATAAATGAATGTATACATATGAAGAGTATGTCAGTACCATAGTTCTTTGTAACTTTTGTTTCCTGGTTAATAATAAACAATTAAACCAAATTGATTCATGACTCCTTTCCAACTGTCATGAAAAAATTTCTAGTGACAAATTAAATCATGTGTTTCATACTACATCGTTGATTCAATGAATGATGAATGATGTTACTATTGGCTAAGCGTGAAGAAAGTGGAAAGTACTCACTTGGTTAATGCATGAATAATGAACCAAGACATGATTAGAAGGATGTGCAAGTATGTGTAAATAGTGTAATTAAAATCAAGATTCAGTTTACCGATACAATATAAAGAATAAATTAGTCTCACATTAAACATTCATTTTGAGACTCCTTAAAATGAATGCTTATACTACTGCTAATAGAAATAATAAAAAACCAGTTGATGAAGAAGCAATGAATATATCTAAGGATGGCATTTAAATACTTTTTGTATATGTATAACATTAAACTTTTTCAAAGAGCTTAAAACAGGATACTTATTTTTCATTCAATTTTTTAAATTGAAATTGAATGAATATTGATATTGTAAAATAAAAAATACTTAATTAACTGCAAAAAATAAAAGTAAATATTTCATAAAACAAGTAACAAAAGAAAATCCTAAATTTTTAAGTAGCTACTATCTAGTGTTCTACAAGTACTTCAATGAATTTACTTAGAATTGTTTCAACTGTACGTTAAATATTAATTTTTCAAGTAAATATTGATTTTATTATAAAAAAATTCTTATATACTTAATTATATTAATATAAAAAGTCAAATAACAATGAAGATATCATAAATATAATATACTACAAAACTTTTATTACTTAATAGTTCAAAGTCAACTAGCAAGAACATTATTAATTTTCCTGAATGAAAAAATAGTAAGTTGGATATACTTAGGTACTTCATTATTTTGAGTGTATGTATAATATTCAGTATTATACTGAAGAAGGTTCATAATATATATTAAACACCAACATACTGGTACTCCTTCCTCATTATATTAATTGCAGTTTTCAATTACACTTAATTCTGTAATACACTCCATTCAGTTTCATAACATTGCATTTCCTGAACAATAATTTTTTTTTTGATAGTAACTATTTTATAATTAACAACATATATAGTTAACTGCTCCTTTATTTTGACTTTTTATGATACTTATTTAATATTGATTTTTGTATTTGGAATGTCCATATCAAATGAATCATAATTATACAACAATTGCAGACAGAATATTTGGTTACCAAATATTCAAAGACCTGAACCTACAAAAATAAAGATTACCATCATTTTAATACTGGTTAATAATACCAACAAAAAGATAAAAGATATATATATATATATATATATATATATATATATATATATATATATATATATATATATATATATATATATATATATATATATATATATAAACTTAGGTAGGTTAATATCAGTTTATTTAGTTTACAATGAAATAATATCCAAATCTGTCACTTCCACAAAAGTGAACTAAATGGGTTTAAATATTTATGTTTTCCACAATAAGAAGCATAATCATCTTTAAACACCGAATACATTTTATTTCACATTTATTAGAAAGGTATTCAACTAAACTGAATCACAAGAAATATTCGAATTATAGTATATTCAAAATGTTTAATGAAAAAACTTGTTTTTTTTTTTAACCTACTACTAAGCACTCACATTAAGAGCAATCAGAATTACAAAGAAATTAATGACAATTTCTCCACAAATCGAAGTTTTTTTTACAAAATTAAGAAAAATACCTGCAGTTCAGCTCTGTCAACTTCCCATTGTGATCTCTCCAGTTCAAACCTAGCCCATTCATGTTGGATGAAGTGCAAAATTCCGGGAATGGAATACTGTGCTTTCACTGATCCTTCATCACTCTCCTTGTTATTGCCAACGGCACTCACTTGTTTAACGACTTGAACACCGTTTTGATGATTGAGAGAATTATCTTCCATTGTCGTATTTCCGATCCAAACTCAAACCAGAAATTTCAGTTGTCCACCATTGCTCTTCAATACGCCATTTTATTTTGTCAAATTTAAAGATTTCTATTCAAAGCAATAATTATTCAATCACCAACGTTAAAGATTTAAGAGATAATATTGTAGCCAATAAAACGAAAAGGTATTTGGAAATTGTACACTGGGATTCTTTAAAAACACATTACTTTCTTAGTTCTCAGAAAATTTCCTTTCTACCTAGTACACTTAACAAACTGTATATTGCGATCTCTGTCACACCAATATATCAAGAAAGGGGGTAGTTTTTCTTCCTTCTTTCTCGTTGCTTAATTGACTTTATTGACAGGACGACATATGTTCCACTGCTCTGTGGTATAAATATTTCTATGATAGATGCTCGCAGAAAATTATAAAAATCTATATTACAAACATCAATCAATTAAATTTTATAATTATGTTTCAAGGAAAAGCATTTTATCAATTTTTTATCATTATTTATCAATTTTAGGATTTTAAATGAAAAAAATGAAAAACAATGATGTCAAAAATCTACAGAACAACAGTTCCATGCCTGCTGATGATGGACTACACCATGAAACTATGTAGGTGTTTCATCGTCCTTCGACGATGAACATCTTTCCGCTTCGTCTTCTATTCACAAATTCATTTGTATGAGTGAGAATCTGCAAGGTTAAGTCTTCCGAAAAACATGCCTGAAATAATTCAGAACTTCACTGTCACCCAAGAAACTTAAGGATCGTTATGTTAAGGCCATTCAATACAGGCTCGAACAGTAAAATGACCTTATACGCTTTCAGCTTACTGGTGTTGAAAGCTGTATTCTGTGTTCTTGGCTGTTCGGAATCGGCGTTAAACTTTTGATCCAATCAGTTCTTTGATTGTCTTTGACCTCCGCTTTTAGAACAATAATAATTTAATCAGTTAATAACTCGTGTTCGGTTTTACCCCTGAAATTTTCTTTGGTGAGAAGTAATTTGATTTTCCATTCAAAAAATGTTTTTGCTCATATAATTGGCGAAACAACAGAAAATCAAAGGAGAGGCAGTTAACTTCAAATAACAGTTTTATATCTACCTAGAAAACTAAAAATGTTCGTTTTAGAACAAGAACGTCGATAAACACACTTCGACATAAAATTATGCATGAGCGTAAATCATGACTTTTGACCTCAGAATAACTGTACTGATGAAAGTTTGGACATGATTAGAGTAAGCATCAAATAGTATAAACAGAAAAAATACCTAACACCTCATATTATAATTGTTTGAGAATCTTAGAGATCAATACTTCAGTATATAAACCGTAGAAGTAAAATGTCTTTAAAGATACATGAATTTTCAATATGCTAAAGTTTTTCATAATATGAAATCATAGGATTCATATGAATGTTGAATCACAAGTTGAAGTCGGCTGTATACAGGAAAAATATTGAAAAATGTCATATGGAAACTTTCTTAACTTTATAAAATCATTTAATAGCGTTAATTATTTGTCATTTTATAACATACTTTAACATGTATGATCACGGCATTCATCCACATATACTCATTCACAAAAACTCATATGTATGTACAATTGAGTTTATTTTGACCGAAAATCTCAATTTTCTGTGACTCTGTATGAAAGGGTATGTCACAGAACATAGAAATTTGGATATGTTCTGTGGGGTATATTCTGTGAATGAGATGAAACCAGAAAGCACAGAACAAAAATGCAAGAAAGTGACAATTTGACAAGCATAAATTTAGAAGTTGCTTCTTTATATGTTATTTTCTAATGTATTTTGTTGTAAGAGGAAAACTATGAAAATTTTTTAACGAATGTCTGATAGTATGTGGCATGAAGCAAGGCGCCAGGAGCGTAGAATTAAAGGCATGCTTGTTGACTATCGCAGAAGAGCAGAAAGGCGACGAGATTTTTACGAAAGAATTGTAAGTTTTGAAATGAAGTGTATTCATTCAAAATACTCCTAAATTGTATAAGTTACATCTTATAATTTCAATTAATTTATAGAAAGCTGACCCCACTCAGTTTCTCCAAGTTCATGGAAGACAATGTAAAGTACACCTTGATCCTGCTATTGCAGCGGCAGCTGATAGTGCAACTGCTATGTGAGTAATAATTCATTGTACAATTTGTCATGTAATGCTGCTGCTCAATTGTATTTAAATTCGTGTATCTTGCAAATGAGTATGAGTTTTGTCAGATATTATTTTGCTATATCATACCATTCTTTTCTCGAAGCTCCATTACAAAAGGTATTTTTTGTTACAAAATTTGCTGAAAATCTTATATTCAAAATATTTCTTGAATGAATTTCATTATCTTAATATCCCTTCACGATTTCCCTTTTTCAATATATCACTGACTATTTAATAAATGTATTAAAAATTTTTATTTCGAATGATAAATTCTAATGATAATTTGCATTTCTTTAAACAAATTGAGTACTAGTAAATGTTTGTATAAATATTAATGGAATATACCTATGTTTTGTTTTATTTTTGAAGTATTATATTTCTTCCATAGAATATAAGAACTGAATAAAATTTGAATAACTGTTAAGGAATTTTAATTTATACATGAGCAGTATTTTGTTCGAAGAGTTGAATATTAAAGGAACATTAATTTCAAATGATATATTGAGGATAATAATTTACAGCTATCCCAGATAAGGTGTCCATTTATAATATTTTTCTTTGAATAGGATGCCATGGCAGGGAGATTCTGATAATCTTATTGACCGATTTGATGTCAGAGCTCATTTAGATTTCATACCTCCAATCAAGAAGGAAGATCAGGAAGAAGAGCTAACTCAAGATGAGAGACAACTAAATTATGAGAGGTATCGAATAATTGCGCAGAATTCATTTTTGGGATTATCTGAGGAAAAATTTTTGAAACAACTTCATATAGAGGAACAATTTGGATATACAGATAATAAAGAAAAAAAGAAAGAACGAAGTGGCGGAGTAGCTATCGGATTCAACTACGAAGATGGAAGCGGTAAATGTCTTCAATTGTGCATAAACTGCATTATTTACACTTGGTTAAATTTTTCAAAAATGATCAAGATTGATATCCCCATTTATGTCATTGTTATACTTATATATTTTGAAATTTGATTACAATGAAAATTATATTTAATTTAATTAATAGGAATAAGTCAAACACAGGCCAGTTTTGGTTCAAATGATGCTGATTCAGAACATTCCGACAGCGATCTTGATGTAGATCTCTCTATCAACGTTTCGAAAATGGACCCTTCAGAAGCTCATGAAATGAATCGACATGGAAGAAATTATGGTATGAGTTCCAATGACTTCTACTCTTTTCTTATAAAAGATTTGGATGAAGCTGAAAGTTATCGATTGGCAAAAGAAGAAGAACATGAAAAGGCATTGTATGCAGGTCGCAAATCAAGAAGAGAAAGGAGGTAAGCAGTTAATCTTAACACTAATAATATATATGGATAGACAATTAACCTTATGAATAATAATAATAGTAACAATCTTTGAAAAAACCTAAAAAATTTATTATACATATTTAGGCATATATTGAAGGGTTATTGAAAGATGTATAAGGTATTGAAGGTGTTCGACCAATGCAGTATATCAAATTATACATTCATTCATTGTGTCAGTAATCAAAAATGTGTTACAATTGGAAATGACTTCTTATGTCGTTGTATGACAATTTAATTTAAAAATTTTGACAAAATGACTTGGGAGTAGGGCTCAAAAAAGTATACTCAGTATAAAGGAGAAAATTAAAAGGAGATATGTATTTGTAAATTCAATGGACGATGAATCAACTCTGTGATAGTTCATATTTAAATGAGATAATAAGATATACTTGTCTAAAAATCACTTACTGAACAATTCTTTATTCGACCAGATTCGCCTTTTACGGCATTATCAAAAATGCCGTATCAATTCCATTCATGATAATGCCGCAAAAGGCGAAACTAGTCGAATAGAGAATTGTTTAGTTAGTGATTTTTAGACAAGTATATCTTATTACCTCTCATTTGGAGATATTTGTTTTCATAATTTTTTTGTGTTTTGCTTCTTGGTTCATGGATTTCTAGGGTTTTTTGTTATATTTGAATATTTAATATGAAATCTTTTAAAAACTATAAAATTAAAAATTAACACACTTGACTTAAGTTTCACTGAATATATAATATATATTATATAATATATATAATATAAAAATTAATGTAATATATATAATATTATTTATATGTTATATAATATAAAAACTCTATATATGTTTCAGGTGGTTAACTCATTATCAAGTAGAGTCAACCCAGTATCATTAGAGTAATATTGTATACTCTTGATAATGGGTTAACCACCCGAAACCTATGTAGAGTTTTTAATATATTCAGTGAAACTTAAGTCAAGTGTGTTAATTTTTAATTTTATAGTTTTTAACATATTAAATTAAATTCTTGGCTTAATGTTTCACGTTTTATTTGACAATATGTATAGTAAACATGTTTCGAGCGTTAGCTCATTTTCAAGACTAAACTACTATAATGAACGTACAACAAATTTATATCTATACAATGGATGTGAGTAGGGAGGATAATTGAAAATCTACTTGTTCATTTAATATTCTTTTTTCTTCCAAGAACTGCTCATTTCAATTGCTTCCAGAAGGTCTAAACGTTTCTCTTTATTACCTGCTAACGCTCGAAACATGTTGACTATACATATTGTTAAGTAAAACGTGAAACATTAAGCCAAGAGTTTAATTTAATTTAATATTCAATTATGTTTCACCAAGAGTTAAGCGAGAATTCAATCTCAGTTTTTAACATGTTTCACCAAGAGATAAGCGAAACCTCCGTGTCATTTATGAAATCTTTTATTAAATATTAACTTTTTTCTACAAATTTTATCTCAAAAATGTCTTTTTTTATTCAGAGCCCACAGAGAGAAGAGATTAGCGAATAGGGTTATCAGTCCTCCAAGTTATGCGGCTAGAACATCTCCTGACTATACAGCTTTCAAGCAGGATAAGTCGCCATCTAAATCACCTTCTCCTGATAATGCTGGAAAAATAACTTACATCACATCATTTGGTGGTTAGTGTTTATATATATGTTCATATTTATGTGTTTTATTTCTTGTATTTGTATACATGTATACATTCCACATAATTTTCACATACGAAAATCCAAACTACAGTTACAATCTAACTTCAAGATAGTTGATAAAAAGCGGTAAAATTCAAACAAATGCTATAAGATGTCTATATAATGAAGAGTTGACACTTATATAACAGAGTTGTCACATGCACGTTATTATTGTGATGAGTAGTATCTTGGACACGAACATGAGCATTTCCAATAGAAATGTTGTTAACAATCCTCCCGAATATTTAGATTTGTTCAAAATATTCAAAATATTTTTTTTATTTGAATGAATATATTTGAAAATAATTGAATGTTATTGAATTATTAAAGATCTGCATTAACTCGGAGTTAATTATTTTAGATGAAGAAGATGCTCCACCTGCTCCAAAACCAACTTATGCAGACAAAGTAAAAACAGGAACATCTAAGGGAAAAGATTCGAGTTTTGAAAGGATATCTTATTCAAAATCTAATAACAGGAAAAAATCTTCAAGTCGAGATGCTAGAAGTAGATCACGTCAAAGATTTTCCAGGTCAAAGGAGAGGTATTTTGACAAATTTCATTGTACAGTGTAGTAAATTTTTGAGAAAATTTTTGCCCTTCAGATTTAGAAAAAGATCTAGGTCTTCTTCAGGAAGCACATCATCTCCCAGAAAAAGACCTCATGTAGGAAGAAAATCCAGGAGTACTTCCAGCTCTTCAAGTTCTCCATCAAGAATTGCAAGAAGACGAAGCAGATCTAGCTCATCATCATCAACTTCAGTTAGCAGGGAAAAGAAAAAGAGTTCTAGCAGGTCTCTATCAAAGAGCCCTTCAGTTAAGAAGGAATCACCACCAAAAGTCATTCCTAGATATTATGGCAGGAAAAAAAGTGATTTGAGTTCCTCTGAATTGAGTGACTCTGATCAAAATGAAAAAGATGACAAAGAACCGTATGTATTGAATATCTAAGAGTCTAGAAGTAGGGGATATATTCAAGTAACTATGTGGAGGAAGATCTGTTTTATGATTACGATTATTTATTTAAAAAAAACGCCACATGGTTACCAATGTTATATAGTATAAAATTAGGTACACATTTAGCATTCACTGTTTTATTGTTAAAATAACTATTGCTTTTCAGTAACTCTAGGAAAATTGACTTTATTGATTGTAAACAGATTGATTGTTAAACATAGTTAAGAAAATAATTATTATTTTGAGTTGAAATGTAGAACGACTGATAATATTTTTTTAATACCATTAGCAACACTTAACAGTACAATTAAAATACATAAGTACCTAATAAAACAAATCCTTTTCAGACAAATTCATTAAATTTATATTTGAGAATTCACTTTTGGAAGTTAAATATGAAATCACAATATTTTTTGATTGTGGTAGCCTGAATTAATTTTATATTTCAATGAATTTCAACAATATTGAAATCATTTGCAGATGTGGACGATTTTTGAACATTGCATGTATTAATATCGTTTTCTCTATGTAAATTTCTAGTAATTCAATTCTGAAATTGAAAAATAACTATTTCTTTCAGGTCTATTACAAACACCCCAGGCTATGGTAATTCGGGCACATCATTCAAAGTCAGTAAGAATCATATCGTAACTATAACGATTGTTCTGTAAACGTTCGGTTAACGTTTCGAATTGACATTGGAACGTTTTTGTCATTTTCATAATGTTTTTCAGAAATCAACAGGTTCTTCAGCAAATACTGCGAGTCTTTCAATTCAAGAACGCCTTAAACGAAAACGGCAAGCTTTACTCAATAGACAATGTAAGTTAAAATATCTGAATATTTGTGAAGCTAATGAAGTCTGGTCGCGGAGTGACAACATTTTACTTAGCTGAAATGAAATTGGTTACTCTTGTGAAAAAAAAAAATTACACATTCAAAAGGTTGAAACATCGTAGAGATACATTTCCCAAATATTTTTTTTAACATGAATTTTGAATTGAGGAAGCAGATGATGACAATTAAAATCACACCCATCCTAAACATTAGCCTCCCTATTTAACTATATAATTTTATTGGATTCTTTTATACAACAAATTTCAGTTGAATTTTAAACAAATAAATAGTAAATGATGATGTACAAGTATTTATCCAGAAGATTATATATATATATATATATATATATATATATATATATATATATATATATATATATATATATATATATATATATATATATATATATATATATATATATACATACTCATATTCACCATTTAAGAAAGAGCTGAATGTTTTTTGCAGTCAAAGCAGATAAAATTGCGGAGATGACAAAAGCAGAAAAGGAAAAACAAGAGCAACAGAATAGAGAAGATGAACTCAGGGAAATGACAATCAAATTTAGAAAAAGGTATGATTGGCATGATTAATTTTTTACAGAAAAATCTTCAGGATGAATACTGTATATGTTATTCTATTGTATTATATTATGTATGGATTGTTAAATATGATTTCAATTTCTCTTTTCAGGCAGAGGGAAAGGAGGCATGCGTATGATAGTGATAGTTCATCCTCTACTCATTCTGGTACTGTTCACAGTAGAAGTCCAAATCATAATAAAAGTGGAAGCACTAGTCCATCTGAAAAGAAAGAAGATAACGAACAGAAGAAACGTTCTGACAAAGAGGACGAGTCGAGAGAATCACATTCAAAACGAAAATCACCGGTGAAAAACGAAGATAAGAAAGACGACCAGAGTGTAGAAAATAATAGAAGATACAGCTATGATAGGGGTAATATGGGAAGGGGCAGGAGGGAATGGAGAGATATTAGGGATAGAAGGGATGAAAGGGATGATAGAAAGGATGAGAGGGATAGAAGATATCAAAGGGATAGAAGAGATGATCGTAGTAGATGGGAAGATAATAGAGATAGAGATAGAAGAAACGATAGAGATAGAAGGGATGATAGAAATAGATGGGATGATAAAAGAAATTTTAGAGATAGAAGGGATTGGAGGGATAGAGATTCTTCGAGGAGGGATAGATATGAAGAAATTGGTGAAGGTGAAAGCAATAAAAGTCAAACAATTAGGTCATTAGTGGATTATTGATTTCGTTATATTCATGAAGAATATTGATATGAGGAATATAATGGAATGTCCAAAATATGAACTAAATTAATATTCCAGTTTCGATCACCAAATTAGTTAATATATGTAGAGGTTATTTTTATTTTAGCGGTAAGAGTCATTTTACCAACAAACATATAACGAATTAATAAATCGTGAATTTTCATTTGTAAATTGATGAAAAATATCATGCTTCTAAATGAGAACAAATACTCAAATCAACATTATTCAAATCAGTATTGCAAACATTTTCTTTTTAAAAGATATAAAGGTTTCAATGTCCACTTGATATATTTCGATCTTTGCAACTAGTTTTTTAGACTCAAAGTAAATTTTTTATCGATTATTAGCGTTTGACATTTTTTCTATTCAGCATGGAGGCTCAATTCATTAGCTATACTTATTACTTATATCTCAATTAAAAAACCAAAAACAAAATTTGAGTATTTAAAATACTTTATAGATATCCCAGCATTAGTGTATTTCACAAATTTCCATTTGTTAATTGCTATCTGTTGAATATTGCTGATTGTTTCTCATTTATTTTCAAATGAGACTCGAAATTAATGTTGGATATTAAATTGAATTATTAATGCTATTTAATTTCTTATAATATTTTTCAAGAAAAGTTTTTAAGTTCATTAGTATGTATTATATCTGTCAGGAGTTACAGGTATTAGTAAAAAGAGTTAATAAATAATTTCAATCATAAATAGTGTCTTAATGCCCAATATATTCAATATTTGGTAATTTGATTTTTACTTAAATGTTTAGTATAAACAGCAAATGTCAGATTTTAAGAAAGCGTTTGAAAAACTTTCATTGACTAAATGTATTGAAACTATGATATTTTGTATATTAAATAAAAAACACTTGGCTTGGTTTCACAAAATTTATAATGAATACTTGACAATTGTTTTGGGGTGTTAGCCCATTTTCAAAAGTTAAACTAAATGGTGTAACATCCCGAAACAATTGTCAAGTATTCATTATAAATTTTGTGGTACCAAGCCAAGTGTTTTTTATTTAATATATTAAACAATGTTTCACTAAGAGATCAGCGAACATTCAATCAACTTTATGATATTTTGTACTATTTGAATAACGAAAAACACTTATTCCTATATATAACGTAAATGCTACTTTATATAAATCAGACAATCAAAGACACGCGAGAGATCAAAAAATAACCCCGCAACATGTAGGCCACAATCCAATGATCCATATATAAATTCAACATATGTCCAACACAATTATAAAATTGTCTAAATGGATGTAATAAATTCTATTCTATATATACGTACATGTAATATTTTAAGTAAAATGATGTACAGTCAAAACTGAACATCACCTGGTGTTTCAGAGTAATAATGAAATTTTTTTCTGGTTTTGGAATTTATTTCATTGAATACACAAAAATGATAGTTATCCGACTCCTAATTGAAATTTAAGTTCTTCTCAAACACAACTATTTTGAAGGACTTTTTTTGTTTGCGACTATCCTTTATGAATATCTACATTTATAACGACTTTGTTTTAGCAACTACTCTTGCATTCAAGTTCAAACAATTTTTTCATTGCACTATGTAAAAGATATAAAGTAATGATATAACTAGTAAATAACTAGATAAATAATTGAGAAGGTCCATCCATTATCGAATAGAATATCCTTGTTTTCAACGAAATGGGTGCAAAAATTTGTCTGGAGTTGCAAATATGATAATTTCATTGTCAAGTAGAATTTATTTCAATAAGTTGGGCATGTCATTCTCTATAAGCATTTTTTATTTTTGAAATGCGAAATACTACTCGAGTACAATGATTTCATAAACTGGTGCAGATTTACATCATTCATTTTTCGTTTTAGTTGCTGAAATGTTTAATTTCTTACTTTACACTTTACAAAATACTTTCAGAAAATAGCATTTACTGTTTTCTTCCGCTTTATGTCAATTTATATTTTTCTGCGATTCATAATGCATTCTCATGTATATGAATCAAATATTGATTGACGTTTACGTTTTGTGATCTGCTTTTTCAACTTTTAAATCGTTTCAGAGTAGAAAATATTTTAATTGCGAGAAACGAAATAAGATTTATGTTTATTTTCAATACGGATCTACTGAATTTTTTCAAATAGAATAATATACTTTATAATAAAAAATATATCGTAGTACGACAAAATATCAGCATTTTATTATAGCAAAAGTTCTTTTCTAATATTTTATGGCAGTTTTCAACCAAGGATGTTGATTATTTCTTTCCTTGCAAAATATTTCCATTTAATGATGAATTCTCAGAAGCTATATTTACTCTACTAGAGTTCCTTTCCAATGTAATAATTGAAAACAAAAATGCTGATACTATTTTACGGATCTAATCTCCAGTGATACATTGAAGCTTCCTCCGTCATATTCACTTTCGAACCTGTGTCAAGACTCGAAAAGCAGGTAGGGAGATCAGAAAGAATGTAATTTCGCCAGGATGCGTCCCTGAGGAAATGCGGTCTTCCCTTTTTCCAAACAGTCCGGCCTCGTCCACATCTGCTCAGAATGCGAACCGAATAAACGCAGAGTTCTGATTAAAAATACAACGAAAGCTTGGGGCAAGCCAAAAAGGTCCTCTAGCTATTTGACAACCACTTATGACAGTTTTTATTCGATAAAACGAGTGTTTTCATTTTTGGTAACCGACATTGCTAAGAGGTTGAGGAAACACACGTTTTAAAAATTTATTTTGTGTGGTTTGGAAGAGTTTTATATAAGTATTATTGTCATACTGTTAATAGTTCAGACTATTCAAATTTTATACTACATAAACTCCAAGAAAGTTTGTGTTGCAAAATAATAGTTTTAATTTGATTCAACATTTAGTACCTATGCGGGAATTAAATCGAATTTCTGACTATTTGTTTCTTTTTCTTGTAATTGGTTTCTTTTTCTCCTTCTTTCAGAGTTTTATCTATAGGTGTTCTTTATTATGAAATGAAAAGAAGTTGAGAAAACTGATTTCATTATAAATCAGTATGAAATTGTAGGAGTAAATATGTAGATATGCAGGTACCTAAGTTGATACTGAATCTTAATTAAAGATGTAGATATGCAGGTACCTAAGTTGATACTGAATCTTAATTAAAGATGCTTAGGAAAAATAATTCGTCATTTTTAACTTCACTACTGATGGGGCTTTATAATTTGTTTTTTATAAAATAGGTTATATTCAATTGCAATTCTTATTGAAAATCCATATGAAAAACAAATTCCTATAGGTAGGTATAAAATGAGAAATTCTATGAAGTAAAATCGAACATGATTCTGTATGAATAGTTCTTTTAGAGAACTTGTTGTTTTAAAAGGATCAAGGAATAATCATATTCTCTGCGTTCATAACGCATTATTTAATTTGATATTTTCTTCACTCTTCAAGTTTGAATTCTTGGTCGTTTTCTCTCCCACATCTGGTTAATTCATACGGTAGTTGCAAATGGGTGTTCATCATGAGCAGGAAAGTTCGTTTAGTTTGTTACTCTTCAGAGTTATTCTTGGGCATGGCTACTTCCTATTGATGAGAGCCAACATGATCGAAACACGTGTCAAAGATGCGTTTCGATAAAACAAATTTTCCAACAAAGCTTTGGTAAGAGTGAGTTTCTTTTTAGGGCAATCACTGTAAGGTTATGATTGATTACACATAATTAGGTAGTTACATTTATTGCCTTGTTGAAGAAGAAACGTACTGTTTCGAAAGCTAAGAAAAAAGTGAATACGACCATTATTATAGTAATGGTCGTACATAGTATTGAACCATTTCATTACATTCTTGAACTCGATTTTCTTCGTAATAATGGTTTAAATTGCTAGTTCATACCTACCCGATTTGAAAACTTTTTATTTTGAAACGTTTTGACTAATACATGTAATCTTCTTCGGTGATTTATAAACCTTCAATCTACGGGAAAACAGAAAATTTATGATTTTCAAAAGAAACAGGTGACAATAATGTTTCTCAAAACTCGCAAAAAAAAGATTTCATTTTGATAACATATAGATACCTTAGAATTTATAGATAAGAATTGAGAGAAAATTATGATAAAGTGCAATAGCAACAGAGATTACAAAGACCAATGTGTCAATGAGTAGAATGTACCTACTGCTCTTCCAATTAGTGTTGAGTAGAAAGTATAAAAATAAGTTATTAGTAAATTTATCAGATTTTGAACATTGAAAAGAAGATTTCCTTTTAATGATGAATGATTCCGTCAATTTCTGAAAATTATAATTATTACATTAACAATAAACAATTACAATAAATCTGAAGATAATGTTAAATATTTGATACATAGAAGTGAATTTGGAAATTATGTACAACAGTTTAAATCGGAAGAAAATTTTAACAAAACAAAAATGTTTATCGATATTCTCACATAATTTGTCGTTAGTCTAAATGAATGACTATAATCCATAATGACGGTCGTTAAAAAGACAAAGTGAGGAAGTTTTCGAATTATTTATATAAATGACGGGTAGCAGGTGGTAAGGAACACTAAGAAAAGAGTGAGGGGGTTGAGGTTCCGATACGGCAGTCGTAGCGGGGTTGGCATGCTTGAAGCAGGACCTCGGGACCCCCTGGGGAGCAGTTCGGCCTTCGTGACAGCCCCATTCGCTAACACACACCTTCCTTTCTGCGCCTCTGAATGTGACACGTTCATAACGCAACCCGTGGCTCATTACATAGCTGTAGGTTGGCCGATAGGAAACTGTCTTTTTCATTCTTCTCGGTCAATGTGCGGGGCATATTTCTCAGTTGGTAGCATTATGGAATGAATTCTTGCTATGAACCGCATATTTAGGTAATTAAAAGTACTCGACCAAGTTCCTTAAGAATCTAGTTTTGAGGAACACAAAGTGGATTTTCACATTCTTCTTCTCGTGTACCGATTCTACTATGTAAAACTAATCAAAATCCATAAATTTAAAATTTTTTAAATCTTATTTTTCAAAAATCGTGTTACGTTTATCGTTCTTCAGTAAAGAACCACATTGATTTTACTTTAGGATATGCCTACTCATAGTTCTATCGGATGATTTTTTGAGAGTTAAGTTTTTCAGGTTGGCGGTACTGGTTGGTAATGGCATCCAAACGTCATCTGTCAAAGTGAAAAGTTTTCAGTATTCTATGCCATTTCATCATGGAAAGACTTACAAACGAGCAACGATTGCAAATTGTTGATATTTACTATCAAAATTCGTGATCTGTGAAAAATGTGTATCGTTTGTTACGACCATATTATGATCGTCATAATCGACCTGGTGAATTAACAATCACCAAATTTCGCACATAGTTTACTTTGTTGGACACTAAACCATTGTCTCGCATGCGTACAGTGCGTACTGAAGAGAATATTGCAGTCGTAGCGTACAGTGTTAATGAGGATCGTGAAATGTCAATTCGTCGCCGTTCTCAGCAATTGGGCATTTGTTACTCAACCACATGGAAAATTTAAAAACGTCTAATTTTTGGTGAATTGGTCTTAGAACAGCTTAATGAAAATCCGCTGTTTTGTTTTATCGAAAAATTATGTTCAGCGATGAGGCTCATTTCTGGCTTAACGAATATGTAAATAAACAAAACTGTCGCATCTGGAGTGACGAACAGCCACATGCCATACAAGAATTACCGATGCATCCCGCAAAAACGGCAGTTTGGTGTGGTTTATGGGCTGGTGGCATCATCGGTTCATTTTTCTTCAAAGACGACCGTGGAAGAAACGTTACCGTCAACGGCGAACGATATCGAGCTATGATACGCAACTTTTTTTTTGACCCAGTTGGCTGAGTTCAACTTGGTTGACATGTGGTTTCATCAAGACGGTGCCACATGCCACACAGCTCGTGAAACAATGGACATGTTGAAGGATGAATTTGGTGAGCAGCTTATCTCTCGAATTGGCCCCGTGAATTGGCCGTCAAGACCACGTGATTTGACACCTCTGGATTATTTCTTGTGGGGTAATTCAAGGCCCAATTCTCCCGATTCCTGGAAATCGGTATGAAAGGGTGTCGGTGCTGACAAGGCCTCAATCTGCTTATTCCTTGACAGGTGAATGAGTTGACTACTAATGTAGAACTGATTTTATTAAGAAAATATTAACGTATTTATACATAAATTAAAACTGCTTACTCGCTAAAATGAAGTTCATTACACTCATGCGAGTATGGTGAACCCATGATATTCGCAATAGTTGCGTTAACCTAGATACTTATTGCCTAATACATGATTATAAAATATTTCCCTATTCTAACTATATAAATCTGTTCAAAATCTTCAAAATTCTGAACACCCCTAAATAACTATTTCGAAACATGTTAAAACTCAAGTATGAAAATTTGTGTTTTATTGGGAATCAATTAAAAATTAGCCCCCTGTCCCCCTCTTATATACTCTATTGGGAACTTTCATATATCATATGCTTTTCTATTGTAGGTACTATCTAACCTATTAATCTACTAATCCCATTATTTACTTTCATTATTTAATATCACACCTGCATCTTTGATATATCAGTCATCTGATGATTATGATTCAGATAAATTATAGGAGATTTTATATTTCTAATATTGACATCATCTTCAGTGAAATGATTTTTCCATTTAAAAATCGAAGTTTGTTTAGAATATAATAGAAATTTTCCTTGATATGTTTGGATTACAAATATCTATTTTTATTCTTATGGAGCACTGAGAAATCGAATGTGCACTTTAAGGAACAAAGCAATATTATCGGTAGAATAATATAGAATCACCAGATTGATGTAGAGGAATGCGTGACCATTTGAGGAAATGTTTTCTCAAATATTTCTCTTATGAAAATTTATTTCCATGAGAGAAATAATTGAAATATATGTTCATTATTCTGAAAAAGCATTGCCATGTTTATTTTTGTAATTGTAATATAAATATATTTGTAAAAACAAAAACGTAACTTTTATAATAAAGTTGATTAAATATTCACTGATCTTTTGGTGAAATATTGTTTGATATATTGAATGAAAACATTTGCCTTTGTTTCACAAAATTATATTATTGCTTTACAATTGTTTCAGGGTGTTATAAATAACACCCATTTTCAACAGATAAATTAGTTTTAGCTCTTGAAAATGTGATAGCACCCTGAAACAATTGATTCAATATTATAATATAGTAACTGTTATGTATGTAGGTTGTAAGTTCATTTTTATTGAAAAGAATAGTTTTCAAATTATAACAATTTATACTGACTGAAACATTACAAGTAATATTTCTTCTAAAATTTTTAAAGAAGTCTTATTTCGAACTGTGATAAAGTGTTAGAAAAAGAGAAAAGGCTATACCGAGTTGACTATAATGAAAATATGAGTTTTCATAATGTTCTTTTATTTTGAAGTGGTTTTCTTATTGATTTCATTAGTTTTTAATATTAATTTGTAATTCACAACAATTACAAATTCGGGAAGAGAAGTACAAGAAATAAACGAATTGTCATTACTTTTCAGTTTTCCTCTGATTATTTTGTTCAATTTTTGTTTCGTTGTTCTTGTTTCAGCTTCAAAATTTAAATATCTTGTAGTTAAAACATATTTTTTATTTAATTTTGTGTTTTTATGTTTGAATTTGTTTAACTTTTTTATATTTAGAATAAATATTTTAGGAAATGAAGGTCCGGAAGTTCAAATCTACTTTGCTATGTGCCTTCAATCGAACAAAGAATGTGATTTAAATATATACGCAGGTATATAATAAAGAAATTGTAGTTCGTTTATTTTGTATTATTGGTTATTACTAATATTCGGCTAATTATTAATGTGCCATAGATTACCATTGAAACAAGGGCACTTCTGAAGCAAGAGTAGCGTTCAGCATGTAAATACAAGCACTCATTTTGATGAGACCTCGTATATTAGCAGATTTAATGTTCCTTCAGCCCTTAAATTTGGAACGGCCTGTTAACCCTTGAATCTATCGCAACTACCCAACTTCCATTTTATGCATATAGATTGATTTTAGTTAGTAAGACCTGGAGAGTTACAGTCTCAGATGGGCAAGGGGTAAGTTAGCCACGGGGCAGGGAGCGAAAGGTTGGGATCTGGGGGGCCTTTACACGTTTTCCGCATCTGCGTTATGCATTATTCATGGGCGCGGGCGCTAGCCGCTGTCCCACCTCGAGCTCTTCATGGCAAAACAGACGGACAAGAAATCGAACCCTTGTAAAAGTCCTTTCTGATCCGAACTCCTCCTTAATCAACCAGTCTCTGCTAATGGGCTGACATTCTTCAACGGGAAATTATTAAAATACGCTCTAGGATCAAGACAATAGACAAAAAACGGACCTATAATGGCCACATATATATACTATTTACAATAAATGAGATATTTCTGAAGAAATTAAGAGTTTAAAATTATATAAATTTACTTGTTTATCTAAAATATTTGTCATTGTCATGGCGTCGCTTGTGACGTCACGTTTGAGTAAATTAAACACTAGGCGCTGAGCTCGTGCAATAATTTAATTATTTTGTGTTATTAAATATCAATTCGAAAGTGTATAAGTGGTGTGGGGTTCCCCAGTATGAGAACATATCCATAAAAACTCTTAATAAGTTATTTGTGTTCATTCCTTAAAATAAAACAACACGAAACAAGTGGCTTAAACTTGCAAGGCGAGATTCAAACGCAATATTGCCCACTCACCTTTATTTTTGGGATGATCACTTTGATATAAAATTTTACATTGTTTTGTAGATTCTAGTATAGTATATAATATTTGGTAATAATATTTTGTACGAGGTCTAAATGTAAAAATATAAACAATCTATTTCGAGGTCTAACCTCGAAATTTCATCTCATTGCTGATATGTTACGTATTTTATTAAAATTTAAGTTACCAAATGTCATGGATAAATATATGTAATATAAGAGCGTCATCGCCATAGGATGGCCTGGAAGACCTAAAAGAAAAATCAATTTATAAATGAAGAGAAGAAGCATTATGAAAATAGATTTCACTAACATAACAATAATAATTTATCTATTCTTAACAAAAATCCTTGTGAAAAAAGTTGTGATAACAACGAAAGGTCAACGAGAATCAAGTTTTTAACATTAAAATAAGCCTGTTACTGCTTATAACATTTAAAATAAACTGTCTTAAACAGCCAATAAATCCATTATATATATATATATATATATATATATATATATATATATATATATATATATATTCAACTATCTACAGGATGTAATGTGAATATGCAACCAAACTTGGGGTTTATTCTTTGGGGGATTTTCAAGTGTTACATAATGGTATAGGGGGACAATGGGTCTTATTTGAGATTATTTTGATGACATCTTGCCATGATTCCCAAGCGTTTTTGTCATTTCTAGAATTGAAACTTGCTGATGAATCAATAATAAAAGGAAAAATCAAAGATAAATGCATAGGTACCTGTACCAATACTTACGTAAATATTGGGAGGGAGGTAATAGGTTTCTTATGAAATAGCAAAATTAAATTTTGAAGTTAATGGATTATTCTCATGATTCTCTGAATTCATCCTTTAACAACGTATACAGCACTTACTTATCAAAATAATTTGGAAGTATTCTCAATTATCAAAAACAAATTTGAAGATTGAGAAGATAATCATTTCCATGTTTTACTGATTTGAGGATTAATTTTTCTGATTAAAACTAATCTCTATTCGAAATCTCCATGAAAAATTCCTCGTATATCGTATATTCCAAATATCGTATTTGCTATGCTATAACATTTTAATGATTCAAATATACTCTTTTCTTTTATTTATTGTACAGCTATGGAGAAGAAATAAAATAATAGCAATAAAATAAAGTTGAATATAAGATGAAATTCTAACACTTGAAATTTTGATTGACACCTTTATTGAAAACATAGCATGACGCGTTTCGTCGTTAAAAACGACTTCTTCAGATGCTAAAAGAATACTGACTAACAACAAATTTGACAAAACAGTTATAAGTAACAAGAGAACTTTAGGATTCTATGACTATGAGTTTTCTCCAAGATATTTCATTCTAAACGCGTCGTGTTTTCAATAAAAGTGTAAATCTTTCAAGTGTTTTATCTTATATTATTATATATAAATATATATATATATATATATATATATATATATATATATATATATATATATATATATATATAATGGGTGTTTTTTTAGAGGTATAGAACTTTATGTTGGCATTACTGTTGAAGATGGCGACTGATTTAACAGCTGATGAGTGATTTATTCACAGTTTATTAAATTTTAGACGAATCATAAATTTCGAGGAACATATTCTGAAAAACTGTTGCTTCAAGAATACGAGTTTCTACTACCTATTTGTCCAAGAGTTGGAAATATTTAATACAAATATAACTTTTTTGTTTGAGTTTATTGCATTATAATACAAATATGATTACAAATATAGATGTATAACACATAACATAAAGGCAGAAATTAATTCAATGAATAAATAATATTTATCATTTCAGTAGGTATATGATATTGTAATATACTGAATTCATTCAACAAGCGATGTCCAAAATGAGACTCTCATGAGGATTTAAGATGAACTTCTTGGGATTCAAAGTTGACCTAAAAAAATCCTTATTTAATCAGAGTAATATATATATAGAATGATTCAAACTTTAGTGTTTCACATAGCGAACTATCAGTTTTCTAAGAATTGAGTTTGAACTGAGAATTCAGTAGTCATTATTCAAATATTGCTCACCCTATTTCATGAGATGAATCAACGTTAGTCAAAGCTACAGTTGCCGTATCACATTCAACATCAGGTATATAAACTTCTTCAGGTTCCGTCCTATTATGCCAACCTAATTTAAAGGCTAAAACTACGTGAGATTGATCTAAACTTCTTTTCAAGATCAATACATCGTCAGACAAACTCCAAACGTTCGTGCTTCCCAATGCGACAACATCTTCTTTACGTTTTCTTAGTATTTCACGATAGATTTTGTAATGACTCAAGCCGTCAGTGCTTAACTGTGCTGCCAAATTCGTTTCATGGTATTTTTGACTAACAGGAAGCCACGTTTCATGCCCTTCATTGAACCCGGCGTTGACAGAGTTATCCCATTGAATGGGTGTTCTTTCGAAATCTCTACTGTCTTTCTCAAATGTATCCTTGCTTTTAGCAGAAGTGTCCCTACGTTGTTCGTAGGTTACCTCACCGTCTTCTTGTCCAATTTCTTCTCCATTGTAGGTTACACCAATACCAGGTAGAAGATTGATTAGCATGTTGAACCCATCTGCGTTTTTTGGTTCTAATCGTGAAGCAGCTCTTCTATTATCATGATTGCCTATCTGAAAATCAGTTATATCGTACAGGAATTATCGTAATCCCTTGTTTTGTTATTTATTGTTTCTAAATAGTATCTACGTATTCATATATTTTTGAATATTAAAAATTGTAATTATTAGATATTGTTCAGAAATCAGAATACCTACAGAATAGAATCATTCTTTAGGTATTTGAAACTAACATAAATCATTAAGTAATTTTTGAAACAATTGAAGAATGTATTCGTATATACTACTGAACAATTATTGTTACTTCAAAAAAGCTGAAAAGAAATGGACTTTATGTACTGATGTCACAAAAATTGTATGAATATGGTTCAAACAATATTATGAAACATTGCTTAAAAATATTGTTCTTCTAATTATTTACTTACAACCCAGTTTGGAACATAAACGCTGGGAATAGCCCCCAACCAGTTTGTGATATATTCTTCAATGTCGTGGGCATTGCTAGTATTTTGATGTAGTGGGATGAATAAGAAGTTGAAGGTGAAATGTCCACCTCGCCTACTTCCATCGGCTGTTCCAAAATATTTAATTGTATTTTCCAAAGTAGTATAGGCTTCAGTCATAATTATTCTGAATTAAAATATGATTACACATTTATAGTTTGTAAAATATTAAAAAATTATAACGATATAATGATACAAGTTGATGATCGGATTGATATTAGTTTTTTAGTATATATCCATTGACTGAAATAGATAAATATTGATGATCCATTCCAAATAGGTACTGATAATATAATAGACGTCTGAGAGTTTCGCATAGATCTCGAAATAAACGTTCTGGAAAGTGTTCATAAGGAACCAAAAAACTTTCAGATCTCTACTACATATTACATTCTAACTCAAAGAAATATTTTTCTATATTAATCTCCCACTACAATTGTGTTCCTACCTGCTATGTCCACCATGTTCTTGTGTATATTTATCAATAACATCCCTAAATTCATAGATTACATTATATGTTTCATCTGTATCTTTGGTATAAATGTGAGTAAGATAATTAGGTTCGTTTTCTTTGGCAATAGGGTCATAACTTCTTGGTTCGTCTCTCAGAAGATTGTCCTCAACCAAATATGGAACAGCATCAAATCTAAAGCCATCAACACCCATATCCATGTAATAAATTAAAATTTTCTGCAAAAGAATATTCAATCATGCTCTGATGATAAATTAGAAGAAGGAAACTTACGTGAAGAGCTTGACGCACTGCTGGATTTCTGTAGTTCAGATCTGGCTGGGCTACCAAAAACTCGTGGTAGTACCATTGCTGTCTCTTTTCACTCCATTCCCAGGCTGAGTCTTTGAAATCGCTTATCTTTAAAGGAAATGAAAATGGGAAATATTTCTTCAATCAGTTTGCATCGAACAAGTAAAATCATAATCAATACCTACTATTACTACATAGAAATAAACTGAAGTATTTTAAATTGGAATCAATTTAGATGTTAATTTTCTCGACGAAGTCTGAAACTAAAGCTTTTTTTTGATGCATTCATATACTCAAAAATTGAAAATATTGGTGAAGTTAATACCTCGGGTCTGACTTTGAAACAATTTCTCAGACCACAAGCTCAAAAAAACCATATGCCAAGATTGACGTTGAATATTTTAAGATTTTCCCTAATTTCTTCACTCACCCAATTGTTTGGAGGTTTGTCAGGTGTACCGTCTACCCATATGTAAAAATCTTTATATTCTTCAGTTCCATTTTCAGATGCTTTGAACCATTCATGCTGATTGCTAGTGTGGTTGGGTACAAAATCCATAATAATTTTTATACCAAGTGCATGTGCCTTTTCGATAACTTTTTTCAGATCTTCCATTGAACCATACATCGGTTCTATGGAGTAATAGTCACTGATATCATATCCGGCATCAAACTGTGGTGATTTCATGATGGGGGAAATCCATACTGCAGTTACACCTGCATCAGCTAAGTGGTCCAGTTTGCTGGCTATTCCTGCAAGGTCTCCGTTGCCGTCGTTATTAGAGTCTTGGTAAGACCTAGGGTAGATTTGATAAAACACAGCATGCTTCCACCAGTCTTGATCTGTATCTGTTACAGGTAAGCAAATACCGAAAGAGCAAAATACGAAAATACTAAACCAAAAGAGCTTCATATTGAGAATCTACTTCTGACCTATTGCATTCGTGCCTTGTACCCATCATTTATAGTTACAGATATTATAATTCATTATCAATTTTTGCAGGCAAGGGTGATAAAGGATTTTTATCGTTTCAATGATGTTTTCATTCTGAAAATCATTTAATCCTTTCAGTACGGATTCAATAGAATGACGATTGAGATAAAATGATTTCATTATTATTTTTCTTTTACAGAATCTTTTAATCTGAAAATTGATTATTTTCGTTAAAATCGAAATATTGGATATTTTCCACTAAGAGATTAAATATTTAATTATTATCAACCTTTGAAAATATTTTCGAAATAAATTTCATCATGTTACTTTTCAGAAATTCACTTCACTAATATGCGAGTTGGAATATTGTGACAATATTTTGTTATTTATGAAATTGATTATTACTTTTCGGTTAGATGTATGTACACACATCTACAAGGATTTGAAACGATTTGCTTTATTAATTTTTACTCAGTTTGTAAGAAGTGATAAGGAGCTCTGAATTACAATTTTTCTTATAAACCATTCCTGTTTTGAAAAATTCAGTGTGCCATTTAGCCATTTTGTGTTTATAAAATGTGTTGATTATAAGATAAATCATTTAAATGGTCAAATACTTATATATATTTTTAGTAGATGCTACTCGTTTTCAGTTAATTATAGTAGAATTATTCAGATCTACTTAACCAAATTTTCAACAAGTTATGTCCAAGAGTAGACTCTCATGTGATTTAATTACGAATGTTCTTGGATCCAAGGTTGCTCTGAAATGAAAACACTGAGATAGAAGCAATAATTTTCTATATTTCTTCATGAAATATGTTATTGAAGTATATTTTCTATTTAACGCATAGTTTGATGAGTTATTTATTATATTGTCATTACCGCTTTTTTATACTATTCGCATTCAATGAGTACTATTATTCTGAATTATGGTACTATTTCATAGTTGGTAACTGTATGAAATATGTCCATTTCATGAAATGAGTTGATTGCACATATTATTTGGGTAGTTATAAACCCATTACCGTTTATTTATGGCTCGAAATGTGTATACAAATATTCCTCTAGAATAACACATTTTTCAGATTTGAACTCTCCGGATTGGGAGATTTGACAAAACCACTTCGCCCTTGAGGGGCTATTTATCCTAAACAGATGCTCTAAATAATATATGAATGATGTTTGATGCGGAGGAAATTGGAACAACATCGAACATTATCGGTATACCCCGCAATTAGCCGTTATCTTGAGTTTCGACCTTATTGGCTCTCCTCAGAACGGCGTAGCCAAGTTCACGTTGTATGAACCTGGAAAACAAGAAACATATAGATTCCTTCAGAGAAATTTGATATATTATTTATATATTATTGAAATTCTCGGTTTAGAGCATCCGCAAAGGATGAATAGTCCCATCAAGGGCGAAGTGGTTTGGTTGAAGTTCCCAATCCGGTGAGTTCAATCGTGGAAGCCTGAAATCTGCCAATTTACTTTAGAGTAATTCCTATTTTCCTTGGTTGACTTCTGTTCAAATTTTTCCCCTCATTGAACATTATTAAATAATATACACACACATGTATATATATATATATATATATATATATATATATATATATAAATATATATATATATATATATATATATATATATATATATAATGAATAACAGCTAATAAAGCTAACACTCTAATCAACGTGCACGCTCCCATTAATCACCACAACAAAACCGTTCCGGAAAGCGGATAGAAAGTTGGAAGAAACAACCAATAAAATACCAATACACCACGTGAAAATCTTGCTAGGAAATTTCAAGGCACAGCTAGGTAAAGAAAGGAAATTCAGAGATACTACGGGTCCCCATACTAAACACAAACGTACCAACAAGAACGGTGAAAGGCTAATCGAGTTCTGTAGGAACTTCGAACTCAAAATCATGAGTACTCAATTTCAAAAACCTGCACACAAGCTAACTACTTGGAGATCGCCCAGTCTCAAGCAGGGTGAATATCAAATTGATCATGTCGCAATTTCCAAGAACAACGTGAACGAAATTTTAAATGTCAGAACTCGCAAAGGCGTCTTTGATTCGGATCACTATCTCCTCCAAATTAAAACAAAATTTCAACCCAATAGGAATAAAAAAGTTACATCCAAAAAAGTTAGTTCGGATCACGAATATCTGAAACTTAGGAAAGAATACAAGGAAAGAATCATTGCACAAATCAATCAGGAAGAATTGACGAATTGGGAAATCCTTACAAAGAATATTCAGAAAGCCATTACACTAGGGCAACCTCCTCGCACTAGGAAACACCGCTGGTGGAACGTAATTTGCGACCAAGCAGTCGACAAGAGAATAACTGCATGGAAAAAATTTAACGGTCATAAAAATGAGGAAAACTGGGAGAACTTCCATATAACTCAAAAACAGGCCTCCAAAGTAATTAGAAGATAAAAACGGAGATATGATAATAATAGGTGTCACGAAATACAGAAGAATTTCACCAATAATAATACAAGAGATTTTTACAAAACTTTCAGAGAAAACTTGCGAGGATACCAAGTGCACAGTCTTTGCATCAAAAAATCCGACGGCACGTTGGAAACTAACTAAATAAAATTAACTAAGTAAATGCGAAACAGCGTGGCTAAAAGAGGTCCAAAAAGCTCTACAACAGATCAATATAAAAAATCTCGAAGATCGCACTGAATGTCGCTATAAAATCGCACATGTGAAGTTTGAGCAAAAGTCAAATCGTCAACCTGGAATAAAATGGACAGATGAACGGAAGAAAGAGCATTCAGAAAGAATGAAGCGTTTTTGGGAGGCAAAAAAGATGGGAGACAACCGTAATAATAATAATAATATATACAGTCAAACCTGAGTAAGTGAGAACTGGGTAAGCGAGAAACCTCTATTAAAGAGAGTGTTTGCCAGGTGTATAATGAATAACGTTTAATGCGAGGAAAAACTTAAACAGAAGCGAACACTATCGTCATAGCTCACAATTGGGAGCAGCCGTTGGCACGTGTTTCGAGCTTATTGACTCTCTTCAGAACGGCGTAGCCAAGAACAAGTTGTTCCAACCTGAAGATGGAAAAACAAGAAGAATAGAGTCCTCCTAAGCAATACAAACATCAATGAATACATATTATTGCACCGTGCTCATCTCACATGGAAAAAATTGAATGCTTAAGAAAATACTAGGACATTATTTCGAAAGTTCTTCTGAAGTAATTAAGAGAATCATCTGTTCGTTATACAAGGAACTTTTATAAGGTACAATAAAACTCTCTATTTATAAAATAATATGATTGTTTGTGCAATGAGTTAATTCTGACCCATTATTTAAACAATTTTTTTGTAATTTTTTCTTTATTCCATTTAACTAGTCCAATATGGACTGGACCAATGAAGAGTCCAATATATATTCGACTATTCATCGGTCTTTGCCTGTTGATCGAATGAATAAATCAAGATGATGTTAATGAAAGAAGCTGTTGTTAATTCAATATAAACTTACCCAATCGAATAATCCGAATCTATATTGGTTAAAGCTATTTTGGCAATATTGCAATCAATACTAGGTATGTAAACTCTTTCGGATTCAGGAGATTTATCTCCACCAAATTTGAATACCAAAACTATGTGGGAACTTCCAAGACTCCGTTTCAGAATCAACACATCCTCTGAGAAAGCAGATATATTTGTATCACCATATTTAGCTGGTGGTTCTTGTCGTTTTTTTAACACTTCCCTATATATTTTGTAGTGTGTTAAACTGGAAGAATTTTTCTGAGCTGCCAGGTTTGTTTGGTGGTATTTTTCGCTAACTGGGAGCCATGGTCGGTGTCCTCTGTTGAACCCAGCGTTTAAGGTGGTGTCCCATTGAAATGGAGTTCTCTCAAAGTCTCTGCTATCTTGTTTGAAGGTCGATTTATTTCTAGCTGATGGATCTCTACTTTCTTCAAAGCTTACTTCACCATCTTCCTGTCCGATTTCCTCTCCATTGTAAGTTACTCCAATTCCAGGTAGTAAACTAACAAGTATGTTGAAACCATCTACATTTTTAGGACCAAATCGTGTTGCAGCTCTACTGTTATCGTGGTTGCCAATCTGACAGTTAAGAGTCAGGTTGAATTTGATAGAAATGAGCATGGTAGTATGGTACATGGTAGTTCACGAGGATCTTTGAAGTACTCTTAAATAGCTTTTCTTCTTTGAAATTAGTAACGATATTTTTGTATTTTCAATGCTATTTTATTTGGGAACTATTACCCAAGTATACTTTGCTTCCTAGCAGAATTCGCTCTTTTAGAAATAGGATTTATGTTCATATGTTTGCAAGCTTACAATAGATTTTTTCCTAAGCCTAGTAACGGAACTCGGATATATTTTTTGGTCTAACAAATTTGTAAGAAAAATTTTTCTGAAGAATAAATAGAAAACCCTTTTTATTTATTCCAAATGAATGACGTTTAATTAGCGAAATATTACCAAAATTGTATGAGTTCTCACAATTATTAGTAATCATTACACTAAATTTCATATTTTAGATCACAATGTCATGAAAACAAAGCTGAAGGTAGTGTGAAATTTATTATCATTAAAATTGGAGAAAAAGCAGAAAGATCCTCGTAAAGATGAAGAGTGTTATGTCTGATATATGCAGCTATAATACTTATTTTTGAGGATAATACTTACAACCCAATTAGAAACATAGATTTTGGGCAAACTATTGATCCAAGTCTCCACATAATCTCTTATTTCCTTAGACGAAGTCTTGTTCAAATTGATTTTAACGAAATAAAAATTGAAAGAGAAATGTGCTCCTAGTCTTCTTCCATCATATGTTCCGTAATATCTCTGTGTTTTATCTAAGGAAGAGTAGGCTTCAGTCATGAGTATCCTGAAAAATATCATGAAAACATCAATGGACATATTTTTTATAATCGGAATAAAAATTGTAAATACTAAAATATGAGATGATTCGCTTTAAAATTGCTAAACTTGACTCATTCATGAAAATATGTGATATTCGCATACGTGGGTCATAAAGTGAAACCAAGGTGTTCATTGTGGAGCTAAACTTTGTACCCTGTATACCTTGGTTTTCAGTACACGTTGGATTTTACCATTCTAATTATTTAATGAGAGGTAATAATAAAAACTTGTCTAAAAATCACTGACTGAACAATTCTTTATTCGACTAGTTTCGCCTTTTACAGCATTATCAAGAATGAATACATATTACAAAGACAACCTATAAATATTTTGCAGATCTGTTCGGGCCACCTTGAATTTCGTCATAGAGGTGGGGGTTTCCAAATTATCAGAGATTTAACAGCGGGGAATGGTTTAGGTCTAACTGGTCATTAAGAAGATCGTATTTATCGGATTTTTGATGTTTATTTATTTACATGGCTTCCAGGTAGTTCATTTTAATTCCTTTTTCACAGTAATGAAGTATCTTAGGTTTAAAACAACTTGAGATCTTATGTCCTGTCGAATCTAGATGTTCCCGAAAAGCAGATTGTCCGTTTTTTACGTGTTCTTTTAGCCTAGTTTCAAAACATCTTCCGGTCTGGCCAACATATGACGACGGAAAATATGAACTATCACAGAGTAGATTCATCGTCCATTGAATTTATTCTAATTATTATTATACAGCTATTACTTGAGCAGAAAAACAAACAAAAAGATGTTCTCAAGCAAAATAGTTTAGCCTATATTTTGGGAACCTCAAATTCAAACTTTACCACTATGTATTCATTTTGGATTTTTTTTTCATTATATTATTCTCAGTATTCAGAGTATTATATTCACTTTGAAGCATTTTCAGATATAATGTATTTAAAATCCAAAATTCTTTCTATAAAACTTAAAATGGTCCTCAATGGATAATATTATATTAAGATATTTAAATGCTTAAATCTGAAGAAATTCCTAGAACATCTATTCAGAATTCATTGAATTGATGTCACCTCCAAGGTGGATATGGGTATGAGCATCTGAGATGCCTTCAGGCACAATCAGAACATAACACATAGGTTTGTTATGTTTCAATAGACAAGTTCATTTTTGAAGAAATATATATTTTCAATCAAGGAATAAATGTAAGACGAATATTAAAATCGATGCCACATCTGATGAAAGCACAAGAGAGCTGTTTCGTTCTACAAGGAACTCGTCAGTCGTTCAGTTCCATCTGAGTAAGGCAACGATTTCAATCCCCAAACACCTTCTTATGACTCCAAGTGAAGAACAGACAAGTATTGACTACTTCACAATTCCTTCTATAGGAATCAATAGAAAACATATCTCACATCATGCACCAAGCACCGGAAGTTCACAGGCCTCTGCACGTAGGTAACTACTAAATTGCAAGCCTATTTGACAATTGTCATCGTATGATGTTTTCACATGTCAATAGGTTGCGTTAGTGTAATGCTTACCTATATATATTTTCATTTTCCTATATTTATATAGATATATTTGAAAAGGTCTATACAGGTATTAAAATAGAAAAGAAGAAACTTACGGTATTGACCTGCAATTTTTGTGACAGCCGTTTACATATGTTTCAAGCTGATTGGCTATCGTCAGAACGGCGTAGTTCAAGTTTTAGATGTTCAAACTTGGATGTTAATTAAAAATATAGAAGAAATATCGTATAAAACTGTATGACTCTATACAATAATCTGAAATGAGTTTATGGGAGAACTACGAAAGTAGTTTAAATAACTATGTCCAAAACAACTTTCGTTTGAACTAAACTTTTCCCAGATGGTTCAAAAAAAAAAAATTTGATTTATTAGGGCGAATTGTGAAATTGAAATATTATTGTGAAGAGATTTATCCCTTTGAAAGTAATTTGTGTGGATCCCAATTCCACAATTATTTTAGGAAAATTCACATCCTCAATTAACGCTGAAAACCATATATACCCGAAAAACCTTCGAATCATCAAGTAGAATTTTGTGTTTTGTTTTGTGTTTTTTAATTAACGTCCAAGTTTGAACAACTAAAACTTGAACTACGCCTTTCTGACGATAGCCAATCAGCTTGAAACATATGTAAACTAATATACAACTTCAATGATGGACAAACTAAAGACTCGAACATAAATGTCAAATTCAAGAAAATTTCATTTATAGATAAACTGTCTCAACAAATAATTTCCATATTTAATAGTGTTGGCGTTTACTTGATGCAAATCCATTTTAATTGAATATAAACTTAAATTCAAACACTTGAACTTATGATTTACATTTTATTCACTACATAGCATGACGCGTTTCGTCGTTACAAACGACTTCTTCAGATGCTTACAGAATAATCTTCATAATAAACATTATTCTGTAAGCATCGAAAGAAGTCGTTTGTAACGACGAAACGCGTCATGCTATGTAGTGAATAAAGTGTAAATCATAAGTTCAAGTGTTTGAATTTGAGTTCATAATAAAACAATTGTTAAACTGATTTACACATATATTAAAAAGAATTCTGCATGACGTACGTTTCGATGAGATTCACCTTTTTCAAATGCTACGTGCAGACTAATGACATTTCTCGAATACATACAATATATAAACATATATAATTATGAATACAGAGAAAACAGGTAGATAACAGGTAGAAGGGATTAATTTGAGTTTATATCCAAATAATTTCCACTTTTAAAAATTTTCCACATTTAAAATTTGCGAAGTACAATATCCTAAGTAATTCTGATCTTTTCTCCAAAATTGAAGATAAAACACCTCTAGTTATACAACAGTAACGTAATTCACGAAATTCCTTGCAAAGAATGTTACAAATGTTATGTGGGACAGACATCACAGTGGCTTAAACAGCGATTAATACAACATAAGAGTGACCGTCGGTTTGGAAAGAATACTTGTGCAGTCGTAGAACACCATCAACAAACTGGTCACTGCTTTGACTATTCCAGGGTAAAAGTATTGGAACGTGTAACCAATTATAGTAACAGATTATTCCTCGAAATGTATCATATAATCAAAAAAGATAACATTGTGAATTACAAATCGTGTACGGGTACAAATTGAGTAACATGTAACAATGGCAAGGTTCCTAGCTATATCTTTGACAGTGTAAAATACGTTGAAGATGTACATGGTTACCAAACAAGGTCTAGTGAACAAAATGATTTCTATATTGATAAGTGCAATACATCTAAATGCCTAAATAATTTATGTGCGAGATGAATGATTGTATTTGATAGTCTAGATCCGAACCTAAAATAATGTGAGAACCATTTCAAAAAATTATTGTATCATTTTGTAAAAAATAATATCTAGGGTGAAATATGTTGTTTGATGTTGTATATTTAATTTGTCTTTTTTTTTGTAAAGTGTATTAGCTGTGCTAAATAAAGTTTACTACATGTATTGTAATATTCTTGAAAAGATTTAGAATATAACTTTCTGTAGGTGTGGGTATATTTGATTTTTTCTAAAAGTTTATATAAAATTGATTTCATCCTTGGTATTGTAAACTTTCATTGCTCGTTGTTCTTTGTGGAACTGCAAAACCATCTCTTCGTTCATTATTATTTTTTAATACTGTATATCTATGTTATTATTGATATTTTTAGACAGCATATTTTGTATATCATTAATAATTATGTGTTTTCCTGTAATTGGGTAGTTACATGTTGGAAATATATGCTTTTACTTTAATAATAATTATTTAAGTTATTCTCTTATATAAAAGAAGTAAACAATTGTGAAAATTTCCATGGTTTGATCTTACCTAGCATCTCCTCCATGTAGTCGAGTGTAATTATCAACAACTTCTCT